>CM053783.1:30569603-31882103 GCA_028749045.1 Cupressus sempervirens | reverse complement strand
TGATAGCCAAGCTCTTTGTTATGAATTTGATGTTCGACAGAAAATGGCAATTTGGCTTCTCCAGTGAAAAATATCAATATAGCTTCTCTGGAAAAAAATGAACATGTGAGGGTATTTTCTGCCAAAGTGAACTCCTCATGTTTAGTTCATCCCAATTTGCATGATGTATTATATGTGTGCTTCAACATACTTGCGATGCACTTAATGATGCTAAAAAAGTCAAGGAAAGTCAGCTATCTATTAAGTTTTGCTTTCAGTGTGGCCACCACAAATTTCCATTGTCTAGCCTACATATTGACAATATTGTTAGATCCCAATGCACTACTACCATGAGCCATGTTCTCAGAAATTAGAAGTTCTATTCTCTATGTCTGTGACTCCAACTTCTGAGATAACTCCTAGTTTGAAGCTTTTAGCTTTGTGACTTTTGATGATTCAATTCTTAGAGCCAATGCAAAAGATTATTTTTCTACTGAATGTTATGCCACTGGATTTCTATACACAAGACACTTGGGGTCAATGCAAAAGTCTGACTTTAACATTCTGATTTATTTTTCACTTTCCAACTATACATCATGATCACCATACATGCTTGGTTAGTAACAACATAGGCTACCATGTACATTTAAGTCTTGCTATTAATTAGTTCATTAAGGTTATAAACCCAAATTGATTCCTTTGAATTCAAAAATAGAGCATGTAAACTTGTGATATGAACCCAAATTTGTACTTATGATATTTAACTTTTGGAACTCTGAATCTAAGACTTGAAATTGATGATCTCATTATCTAAATTGGCAACACGTGTTCATGAAGTTGGACTTGGAGGTTGGTCTTTCAAACTGTAAATCAGAATTTGATTTTGAACCAATTGCCATGATATCTAAATATTCTTTAGCTTTGGATATTTGAACTTGACTTTCTAAATTTTAAGGATCAAAGTTCAGGCTTTAGTACATTCTCTATATCCTATCTTCTCATAGACCAAATCTCACATATCACAATCAGCAAGAGAAGCCAACAGAAGACTTACTTGACAGGGTTGATTTGGAAGTTCAAAAATAGTGTACTGAAAGTGCACCTACACACTTACAAATAGGCATACCAAACCAAAATTACTAAAAGATACAATAGGTGGCAAAAAAAAAAAAAAAGTCAAGACTGCCACCTTGTATAGCATAAAGAAACTATAGAAAGAGATTAATGGGGAAGCTTACTCACCATTGATGGCATTTAAAGTTCAAGAGCTTTAGTAACCTCGAGAAAAATGAATCAATCACGTGAGCAACCAACCAAGATAATGACAATAAGTAGAATGAGAGCAACAATAACGTATTGTTAAACAAGGAAGAGAAAAAAAAGAGGGGAGGTTGATCAAACAAGACAAGCAATTAAATTTATAGGCTTGTGAAAATGCCTCCACTAGTAGACCAAGAAATAATTAACTAAAAAGACTAAATACAAGAAATGAAATAAAAGACCTCGAGAATTCCTTAATCATGATAGCAAAAAGGAAAAGAAGAGTTGTAACTAAGATAAACAGATGCAAGAGAGTAGAGAAAAACCAAGGAGATAATAGGAAAGATAATAAAAAAGAGATCAGATATGAAGAAATAAAAGGAATTTTTTTTTTTAAAAGATCAAAATTGAAAGGAAAGTTCTAAAAAAATAACATTATATTAGAACTTGTTTAAAATTTCTAAAAACAATAATAAGTAAGAATTAAATAATTAAAAAAAGAGACAATAAAATATTTTTTTAAAAATATGAATAGGTTTTTATTAATTTAAATAGAATCATAACTAGGAATTTTTTTAGGTGTTCCTTGCAATAACATATTAGAGAAATAAGAATTTTTGATTTTATGATTTTAAAATTTACTCAAAAAATAGTAATAATAATATAGTGTGATAATGTAATTTTTGATTAAATATTTAAAATAAAAAAATTGCACACTATATAATTTGTAAAAAAAAATGCTATTAAAAAAATTTAAAAATTTAAATGCTACTTATTTTGGTGGCACGCCCTCCAAAGGAAGAGTGAATTTTTTTTTTTTTTTAATAGAGATACCTAGGTATAAATTATTTAATAAGGTGCACTCCAATGAATGGTAACCTTCATCACATAAAATTCAAAAAAAGGATTAGTTAGCTCTAATATCATGTTAGAAATAATAAAATCGAAATGAACTAAAAATAAAGAGCCATAAATTAATCCAAGAGAGTTTGTAAAGAAAATAATTACCATACTTTATATGAGCTTCCAAGTTCAACACAAAAGAGGAGACACAGATTTCAAAAGGGGAAAACAAACAAAACCCCTTGTGAATTATATGAATGAGGCAAATGCCTAAAGAATATTGTGTGTGTGTGTGTGTGTGTGTGTGTGTGTGTGTGTGTGTGTGTGTGTGTGTGTGAGAGAGAGAGAGAGAGAGAGAGAGAGAGAGAGAAAGAGAGAAGGTGGAGCTAAAGGACTCATTACATGAAATATATTGTGATTGTGTGTTATAAGAATGAGAGAGAAGCATCTCTTATAAAGAGATGAGAAGAGGATTTATTTGTAACTCCCATGTGAATAATTGCCACATTCATAAGTGTGTGCATAACAAGTGTGATAACCCTCTTAAGGAGGAATAACTATTTTCCTTATAAAGAAATTACAAAAAATGAGTTGTCCTCACATGTGGACTAAAGGACAAACTACATTTAGGGATCCTTGGAATATCCCACTTAAATGCATCCAAGGAAAGATTAATATTTCTAACAAGACCTAACAATCTTTGTAAGCCTTTAATAGGGCAACCATCTCACAGGGTATATCATGTTTCATGGTCAAAACATTGTAACCTTCATTGGATACACTTTATTGCTATAGTAGTGAAGATTTGTGGGTGTCATCCCCACTGTAGTTTTACCTTCTCACTTGGAAATTTTTTAGGTAATCATATCTAGTGTCATATGTGTGATTATTTATTTGTGTTTACCTGATTTAAATGTACATGCTTTATATGTTATTCATTTAATGTATAAGATGGATGTGTGGTGGAACTTTTATGATTCCAAAGTTAAACTACTAATTTACACCTCCTCCCACTCTCAAAAGTTTATCTTTCCTATTGTAATTCCAACATTGGTATCAGAGCCTTGTTCTCTAAAAGAGAAGCTTTATAACTTTGAGGAAAGATCTTGAAATGGAAGTCTACAAGTTGGGAAAGGCCATTAAGAACTAGGAGATTAAAATACATCTCATTCTACATCAACTAAATCAAGCAAGAGAAGACCTAAAGAATTCCTTGAAGAGAAGGAAAGAAATTGCCATTGCAGAGAATGACACACAATACAAAGAGATAGACACTACTAAGCTATTTGTAGATGGAGACTCAAATGAATTTGATCTAGCAGTTGTAGATCTAATGAAAAAGAATAGAGTCCAAGCTGAGGAAATTAGAAATCTCAAGCTAGATCAAGAATCACAAGCCATACTCCTATGTGAGGTAACTAAAAAAAAGAAGAAAGTTTTGGATGATAAAGCCATGATTGAAGAAGACAAAAGAATTTTGGTCAATAGACTAGAAGAGAAGTCAATAGAGCTAACCAAGATTTCCAACATGCAACTAGACACTCTAAGTCAAATGGTGAATGCCAACTATGAGTTAAATGTCAAGGACATTGAGATAACTACATTGAATTTTCAAAATGAACAATTGTAGAGTGATCTAAAGAGAGAAAAGGAATCTACTAAAAGTTTCAACAAGCAAAATGAAACCATCAAATACTTTGAGTAATTATTGAGATCCCCTAGATCCAATAATGACACATCTTGACTAGGATATACAAGCACTGAAGAAGGAGAATCATCCAAAAATGTAGAAGAAAAGAACAAAAAAGGTAAGAATTCCAAACCTACTTGTCATAATTATGGTAAGAAAGGATATATTGCTAATGTGTGTAGGAGCAAGACTACAAATTAGAATGTTAAGCCCAAGAATGTGATCCATTGTCATAAGTGCAACAAGAAAGCTCATCAAGCACATGAATGCAGAACCAAGACCATGCATACACAAAGATTTGAAGTATATTGCTACAATTGTTAGAAATATGGACATAGAGCTTTTGAATATATATCCAAATCCATGTGGTTATCAAATAGGCAAGCAAAGGTAAGAAACAATAGCAACTCCTATAACTAGGATTATAATACAAGATATAGCTGATATTACTGTCAAGAATATGGACATGTTCCTAAAAATTGTATAAGGACACACTTCAATGGTAACTACCAAAGATGGTTGAGTCAAACCACATGTTTTAGTTGTTTGAATACTAGTTAGATTGGTAGGTATTGCCCAACAAAGTCAAAGACACCAAGTTGTGAATTCAATAAAGGCAATGACAAGGCAGATGTTGAACACATCAAAGATGAGATGAACAAGACATGGAATAGAAAAGATGATTGCAACACATCAAATGGTGAAGAATTCACTTCACCCAATGGGTCAGGTGATCATACCTCATCAAACTAGGGAATCAAGACATATATGGGACTGATATTTGAAGGCTATATCATACATCAATTCGAAAAGGAGATAGTACTAAAAAGATTACATTAGCATGAATAAAGATGCAATATATTGATAGGAATTCAAGATAAATCTTTAAGTTTTTCACGTTATTTTCAAGCATGAAATATTTCCTATGTATGCTGAGTGGAATGCTAGAAAAAGTTGAGCTAGTAGTCTGGCTAGTTGATGTTGAGCTCATAGAGGTTACCAAGTGATACAAATGTAAATGGATGTTGAGTGAGCTTGAAATTGGTTGATGCCAAGCTTATAGCTCTGTAAGAACTTAGCATTAATTGCAAGGTTTTCAAAGGGTATTTGATCAATTTTAGCTCATTTTTCATCATTTCAAATTCAAGAAAGAGTGAGCAGAGAAAAAGGTGATTTGGAAATCTCTTCCAAGAAATTGCAAAAGATTCTAGTAGTGATCTCACATATATTTTTTATATTTCACAAGGTATTTATCAAGAGCCAAGTTACGCAGTTTTAATTTTTGTAAACCCTAGTTTCGCATTATGGCATCAAGTTTGAAGAATGTAGAGGGAAAGGAAGTTTTCAACATTCAACTAGTAAGTAACGAAGTCAACCAACCCAATTTCAAAGCTATTCCTAACATTGCTTATAAGAAAGACCCTTTTGGTGCATTATTGATGATTCCACCAAATGTAATAATGGTTCAAGATGTGAGAAAATGCTACAACTATAAGATAGGAAGCATTAGGGATATGGAAATTAGGGAAGCATACAAAAAACTTTGTGAAAATGGTGTTTTGAAAGAAGAGTTCAAAATTGTTGAGAGGAAGTGATTAACACAAGCCCTAGATTTTCCAAATGTGTTTAAGATAGAATGGATCAGAATAGAGGTTAGTTGAATTCATGATGGTTCGTTATGGTTGGAAAATGGACCTATTAAAATTACTAATAGAATAATCCATAGGGTTACTAGTTACCCAACCCTAGATTGACCTAAGACACTAAGAAGTGATTCAAATGAAGTGATTGAAAAGAATATTGGAGCTATCTAGAACAAGAGAAGCATGCCAATAGACATAATCACTGATCCTCTAATAAACTTTATTGTAACAGTTATATCACTCAAGTTCTATCAATCTAGTAGATTAAATAGTGTACCCTATATAGTTGTGGATGTTGGATACAAGATTGTCAAGAAAGATCATACATATGATTTGGTAGAGCTACAATTACAACAACTAATGGAGAACCTTAGAGAAATCAGGAAAAGTAAGTATGCAGAATGAAAATTTGGTTCTATATTGATTTTTATATTATTTATGTGCAATTTTTTTTTCCCTCATTTGGTACTATGGGATGGAAAAAAAATAGATCAATAGTTGTACAAATTGGTGAGTATATTGAGCAATTAGGAGAAAATTTTGAATCTTTGATGACAAGTTATTTTAAAGACTTCAAGAAGTCAATCAAGGAAAGACTACGAATGCCAATATCTTTAGTTGAAAAATAGTATAATTATGTATGTTTTCTTGTGGACACTAATTATACATTTGTACAAGTTACCACACCAAGGGTAAGATGGTTGAAACCCTTAGGCAATGAGATAAATGTGGATGAAGCCTCTGTAGATATAACAACTCTACTAGCAAAAGAGGTAGATAAAATTTCAAAAAAAATTGGAAACTATGAGATGGTAAAGTCCAAAATTACCATGGATTTGAAGACTACTTTAGCTCTAAATAAAAAGGAAAAGATAGTGAAGAAGCTGAAAGCCAAATTTGGAGAGAGTGTCAAAGAAGAAGAAGAAGAGGAAGAAGAACACCAAACACAAGAACCTCTAAAATTGAAATAGGGTATGGGTGAAGATGAAGAAGAGGAGGATATTGAAGGTGCCTAGGGAGAAGAAGTCAAGGAACCACGTACTCCTGTTGAGCCAAAAAAAAGGAAGGCCAAAGAAAAGCCTATGGAAAGGACTAAGAAAAGTGCCAAACTAAGTCAGGAAAAGCCCACTGCACCTACAACAATAGCTAGCACACGTGAAACTACACAAAAGGCCAAGGAAAATATCAAACAAGCAAAACAAGGATGTCAAGAGCAGAAGAGACCAAGAAGGAAGTATGTTGCACAAACAAATTTTGAAGAGGAGAAAACAGAGTCAGATGACAATAGCCAATTTAAGGTGGTGAGTCACAACCCTCTTTTAGATCTTGAAAAATTCTTTGAAAATGTTAAGAATAATGTAGATCTATCAAGATTTAGTCATGTTAATTTTTGATAAATTGGGTAAAGAGGAGAAAAACCAAGTGGAGGAGGCCCTATATGCCATGATGAAAAAATTCAAGAAAACACCACTAGAATTTTCCAACTTTGCACCTAAGAGTCTATATGACATAGTTGAGCGAAAATGGCATTATTGTTTGAATACAGAAAGACAAATTAGGGAGACTATATTGGCCCAAGCGATGCTAAATTAACTAAGGGAAAAATTGCTAAGGTTGTAAAGAATTATGTAGTTAGGTTCACACCTAAATACAAAGCCTTTAGCATTTTACAAAATAATAATGAGAATGTTGTCAAAAAGTCAACATAGATATGGAAACTCATTTATGGGTAAACCATAATAAAGAAAGGAGAACCTAAAACTTTTAAGGTTAATGATGATGATGAAGAAGATAATGAAAAAGATAATATTGTTGGAGGAGGAACAAAAATGGAAGTAAATGACAAGACAACAATTGACCTTGAGCAGCCAAAAGAATAGAGTGTGTGTGACACATAATTACCACATGTCAATCCTCCACATGACACAACTATGACTACTAAAAGAATAATTGTCAAGGATGCTTCTGATATATTAGCTCACAAAATCAATCCTCTTACTTAAAAAGATTTGAAGAAGATATTAGATCAATCTACACTGCAAGCCAAACTTTGTGATAATCCAGTTTTGGTAAGTGTAGATGAACTAGAAAAGTCAGTGACTGATGTTGCAAGGGAAAAGGTGAATCCACAAGAACCACCTTCTAGCATCCCTTTAGTCACTAATGTAAAACATTTGGTCCAAATTATAGAATCTACATCTACCAAGGTTGATACAATTGTCAAGACTGATACTATTGAGAAGGAGATAGCAGAAGAATAAGCCACCATAGTAGGACGGTAGGAAATAGGTCAGATAGACCTATCTACACCTATAGCACAAGGACAAGGTGCAAGACAAGTCACTATGGGAGAACAAGGAAATCCCAAAGAGAGTGAAATGAAACCACAATTGAAGGATCAAACTGCCATCCAAGCTCTAGTAACCTTACCAGTATCTGGCACTACATCTAGTCATACTCTTTAGAAGCCAAGCATAGAAGTTATTCCATTGCAAATCCTAGTGCCAAGCCTAAGTTCATCAAAGGTTGAAAAGGTAATTCAAGATGGAGATGTAAGCCTTGACGAAGAAAGTGTTATACCAAAATATAATTATGATACCATGACATTAGAAAAAATAGGCATATTACAATAGGCCCTAGAAAGGAAAAAGCATCAAGAAATGCTTAAGAGAGAACATAGGCAGAAGCAAGCACTACAAGACATTAAGGACATCTTTCTAGATGCATTTAGGTTGCCAACTCCTGAAGAGACCAGCCACTACTAGAATAACTATCAAATATAGTGGAGAAGGTTAGTAATGAAGACCTTGATACTAATGCCAAATTATTAGAATGGTCAGAAAATAAATTCCAAAACAAAGTGAATGAGAAAGTATCTAATGACATAGCACTCACACAAGTTACATTAGCAACTAAGGTTGAGGATGTGAAGAAGGCACTTGAGAACATATTCTCATTATACACTAAATTGTGCAACCCATCACTCTTCACCCAAGAGACCAGAAGTCACATTCTAAGTCTAGAGAGTCAAATCACTACATCAGGTGCAAATATACTAATGAATCCAACTCAGAGTGAGAAGAATTTTGGGACATTGCTTCAAACACAAAGTCAATTAGCTATATTCATAGTAGATGAGGCTAAGATAAGAGCCAAACTGACTAGCATCCAAGAAACTCTCACCCCACATATGGAAATTTTTCACAAGGAGCTAGGCTATTCTAAAACTCTACTAAAGAAAGACCCCAATCTTTATACTTTAGATGGTTTATTCCACCTTGCTACCGAGCTTGCCATCCAAATCAATTCATTGGATGTTGCATGTGATAATTGGGATGTAACCCTTGAGATAATATTGAATGTCCATAAATATTTTCTAGACAAACAGACAATAAGTGTATAGCCCATTGAAGTAAGTGTCAAAAGGGGGGAGATATATTTTTGTCAAAGATACATTTTTTGGGGTAGAAATTGAAAACAATAGAGAAAAAGGGGGATAATGAAACAAGAAAAATTAGATGAAAGAGTATCAAAAAAATAAAGCATGAAGTCAAACTGTATCAGCAGAGACACATTTACTTAGAAGGAGTACAAAATTTTGGTTACAAAACAAACTTATCAACTCAGGGGGAGTTCTCAAATATTGAGGTATACAAATTATTACAAAATTTTGATGTTTTGAAGTTTTCTATATAAGTTGAGTTGAGATATGTTATGCTCATAAGATTAAGGATGATAATGTATACTCAACTGTTTTTGAAACTCATGTCAAAGGGGGAGATTGTTGATCTTAGATTGGTTTTGACAAGTGAGTGTTAACACACTTAAGTTATTTACTTAGTTCATGTCGAACTAGTAATGCATGCAAAGAACAACATGTAAATATTAGACCATGACAAGTCATAGTGAGTGTTGAGCCACTCATGTGAAAAGTCACTGAAGTGTTGAGCAAATAGACCATGCCAAGTGATTTAGGAGCCAAGTAAATAGTGGATGCTAAGCAACACAAGTGCCAAGTCACAATAGAAAGATTAGTGTATATCAAGCATCAAAGACTTTAGATGTCGAGTAAGGTAGTTTTGACATATTCATTTGTAATGGATAAAACAACTCTATAAACCATTTTTGAGCTGACTTAAGGATGAATTATGATATTTTGGAGATGAGGAAAAATCTCTAGTTGGATTCCCTATGCAGTTACATGCAACCAATCAGAAAATGGGAAGGATTAAGCAGTAATATGGATGAATCTTATCCATAGATTTATACCTAACCCTAAGCCACCAAAGTCTTCTTAAGGAGGATGAAACCCTAAAATTTCTCAGAATGTTGAAGGAGTGAAGAGGATAGTTTGCATGCATAAACATAGCATTCATGGTGACTTAGAAGTTATGAAGTCAGACCACATTGCTGAATCAATTAGAGAAAACTAGAGGATAGAGAAAAGGATATAGCAAAGAGACATATGGTCAAGAAGGATCAAGAAAACATTGTTTAGAGGTGATCTATTATCAGGCAAGAAAGTGCCAACTATAGGATCTATGCTAATATATTCTAATAGGAGATTTCATTCAAATCTCTTAAGAGAGTAGGAATAACAGGTTGTATGAAATCCTTTAATAGGGTGCTTACTTAGTTGTAAGTTAAAGTCCTTTAACCAAGTAGACTTCTAACAAGGTGTTAAAATCCTCTAACAAGGTGAGACCTAACAATCTTTGTAAGCCTTTAATAGGGTAGATCTTTGATGGGGTAGATCATGTTTCATGGTCAAAACATTGTAACCTTCATTGGATACACTTTATTGCTATAGTAGTGAAGACTTGTGGGTGTCATCCCCACCCCAGTTTTACCTTCTCACTTGGAGGCTTTTCGGGTAATCATATCTAGTGTAATATATGTGTGATTATGTATTTTTGTTTACATGCTTTATATGTTATTCATTGAACATATAAGATCGATGTGTGGTGAAATTTTTATGGGTCCAAAGTTAAAATATTGATTCCCCACCCCCTCTCAGAAGTTTATCTTTCCTATTGTAATTCCAATAGAGTTAGTGGAAGATTTTGATGTCTAACCAAACCTTCATGATTCAAAAATGGTTTTTAGTTTCTTATTTGTAGGGTTGGCATTTTAGATTCTCAATTGAAAAATATGGGAAAGTATTTTAAGAAGGCATATTTTTTGTAATTGAGAGCAATTAGATATGATAGAATGGAATATAAAGGATTTTTAAAAAGATAGATATTTGTAACCAAATGGATATGGACATATGACAAGGGAGAATAGAAAGAGTTGGAATTTTTTTCTAATTTCGTGGGTCTATGATTCGAATGTGTGGTTTTCCTTTGTTTCTTTGCTAAATCAATATTCAAAATTTCAAGACCTTATTAATGCCTTCATTTTAGAACAACATCGTATCAATCAATTATGAACCTAAAATTAAAATTTTTGTTTTAAAGTTGTTATACGAAACATGCTTTTTTGATTTAGTTGAATGTAAATTTCTACTATTTTGAGAGTCACACCAATTAATCAGAGTCTTTTACATTCATTGCAATCTACTTTCTAGAATTGTACTAAGTTGTGTAAATATGTTGTTATCTCTTTTCATGTTTTATGTTTCATTCATTTATGTCTGTGACCATGTAGAAGAAACCTATTGAATCAAGTGAATATCTTTATGTATTCACTGATATGTTAAAAATCACATAACTAATAGGTGATGAAGGGAAAGGTTGGTTGTATATGGAACTTGCAAAAGTTATAAGTTTGGAGCATTTCATGATCGATAGTTGGGTTGAACTCAAGTTTTAATTCCATTCAAGTAGAAAAGGTGGTGTAGATTTGAATATGAGTAATTGTTATTTGGTAGTTAATTTTTAGTTGGGTTGATATTAAGTTTTTTTTTTTCTAGAATATGTATTTCAAATACATTGTAGAAGAGTTATATTGGTCTCTATTAAGTTGATATAGGAAACCAAAATATGGTAACAGGAGGTTAAGAAAGTTCCTTTCACATGTCAGTCTATCAGTAGGTATTGAGAAAGTTAGTTGATTAATAATCTCAGGAAGTTTATAGTCATTCTTGAAGGTGTATGTGCCCCTTGATGCAACTTAGTTGAGTAATTTATTTCCTCCTAATTTTTCCAAGGTGAGGCTCTGCATCAAATTTTTCTATTAGATCTCAGCAAAAGGTTAGGGAAAAAGTGGTTGTGTGTGTGTTTGTGCAATTATAACAGGTTGAGAGAAGAACTTGAGATGAAGTCCAAGAGACTAGGCAAAAATAAAATATCCTAGGTGAGGCACAATGGAACAAGGGTATGTAGCTTTAATAGTAGGGTTGTACCCTTTTAGAAGGTATCAACAAAGAAAGGATGCATAGTTGAAGATAGAGGAAAAGAATAAAAGAGAAGGAGAAATGAGAAAACAAAGAGAAGAGGCAAGAAATATACAAGAGGAGATAAAAAGTTTGAGAAGGAAACTTGAAGAGAATGAAGCTAAGTTGAAAGAAGATAAAGTGCAGCAAGTAACTATTGATGAGAGGAGTAACAAGACAAGTCCTATGGGATTTGAGTGTGAACAATTTGTGGTTGGAACAATAATGTGCCCTTTGAAAATAGAGACAAGTACAATGTTGGAAGGTACTCCTATGAAAAATATTTTGGAGGCAAATGATGAAGACTTAAATATGTATGGTGAAACAAAATGCAAAGAGGAATGGCCATGAGGATGAAGATAAAGAATGTGTAGTAGTAGGTCATGAAGAAGAATCTGATTTATGGGAAACATTTACAACCATCATGGGAGAATGACGAAGGAATGGTGGTAGTATAGAAACTCAGCATGAAGAAGTTTCCAAAGAAGAAGTATAAAATGATGTTATGAACAAAGAAGATGAGGCTGAATATGTTTATGAGAAGGTAAAAAATTTTGAATATGTTTATGACAAGGTAAAAAATTCTAAATATGTTTATGACAGGACAATAAATTTTTATTATGTTTATGACAAGGCTGAGGAAGGTCAGATTGAGAAATCTGATTTGGTTTCGAGAGGAGACTATAGAAAAGTTGGTTATGGGTTATGAAAGGGATCAAGTATTTGTGTATTCTCTATATATGGAGATATGGCATGTTTGTAAGCACAAGAAAGATGAATTTCATTGTCAAGCGTATTTGGTGAAGTTACAAATGTATGCAGTAGTGGAAGTGTTACATGTGATAAAGTTGTTACTAAAATTAATGATAAAAAACAAATAGTTTTCATGTTATAAAAAAGAGACAAACCAAAGATTAAGATGAAGAAGGAAAGACAAATACAAGGGAGTCAAGGCCAAGAAAATACAAGATTACAACTAAAATATGAGTATAAGCTTAAAGTAAAGATGAAGAAATATTTTCCTTCTCTAATATTTATTTTTGCAAGTGTTTCCAAGAAGACTCAAAGGAGACAATATACTCAACATCTAGTAAACTAGAAGAACAAACTTGAAACATAAGATATTTAAATGGATGTGAAACAAATCAGCAAGTATGGTTCATCACTACAACATCTCATCTCAAGAGGACTTGAGATTCATTCTATAGGGGAGTATGTTGCAGTGGCAGACCAGACATATTCTACTACAAGAACTAACATGGTTAGATATGCTATAGGAAGTGCAGAACTCATGAAGAAAGTTAATGTCATGTTTTAAAATTTTAATGTTGTAATAAGGTCCTATGATGTGGTGGAATAAATGGAATAGTGATTCTATAAGCTCTCCAATTATAGCCACTTAGGACAAAGTGTGTTTTATTTTGAGTTGAGTCAATTTTCTTTAAGAGTTTTGTGTGTGTTTTAAATAATTAAATTTGCTAAAGAATCAATAGCTACATGAAGTTTCAAACAACTAGAAGATTTAGTAGTAGTTTCTAATGTCTAACCGAACCTTCTTGATTCAAAAATGATTTTTAGTTTCTTGTTTCTAGCGTTGGTGTTTTAGATTCCCAATCAAAAAAGATGGGAAAGTATTTTAAGAAGGCAAATTTTTTGTAATCGAGAGAAATTAGATACAGTAGGAAGGAATAGAAAGGATTTAGGAAAGATAGATTTTTGTAACTGAATGGATATGGAGATATGGCAAGGGAGAATAGAAAGAGTTGAATTTTTTTTATTTTTTTTTCTGATTTTGTGAATCTATGATTTGAATGTGCAATTTTCCTTTGTTTCTTTGCTAAATTGATATTCATAGTTTCAAGACCTTATTAATGCCTTCATTTTAGAACAACATCGTATCAATCAGTTCTGACCCTAAATTAAATTTTTTGCTTTGAATTTGTTATAGGAAACACAATTTTTTGATTTAGTTGAATGGAAATTTCTACTATTTTGAGAGTCACACTAGTTAATGGGAGTCTTTTAGACTCACTGCGATCTACTTTCTAGAATCACAGTGAGTTTTGTAAATATGTTGTTATTTTTTTTCATGTTTTGTGTTTCATTCATTTATGTTTGTGACCATGTAGAGGAAAGCTATTGAATCGAGTGAATATCTTTATGTATTCATTGATATGTTAAAAATCACAAAACTGATAAGTGATGAAGGGAAAAGTTGGTTGTATATGGAACTTGTAGAAGTTATAAGTTTAGAGCATTTCACAATTCATAGTTAGATTGAGCTCAAGTTTTAAATCGACACAAGTAGAAAAGGTGGTGTAGATTTGAATATGAGTAAATGTTATTTGGTAGTCAATTTGTAGTTTGGTTGATATTAAGTTTTCTTTTCTGGAATATTTATTTCAAATACATTGTAGAAGAGTTAGGTTGGTCTCTATTAAGTTGATGTAGGAAACCAAAATATGGCAATAGGAGGTTAAGAAAGTTCTAGTCACATGTTAGTTTATCAGTGGGTATTGAGAAAGTTAGGTTGTTAACAATCTAAGGAAGTTTGTAATCATTCCTAAAGGTGTATGTGCCCCTTGATGCAACTTAGTTTAGTGATTGATTTCCTCCCAAGTCTTCCAAGGTGAGGCTCTGCATCAAATTCATCTTTATCATGGGATGAGTGAGAATATTTATGCTCCATTATAGAATCAAGATCTTGAGGAAAGATATTAATGTCATCATGAGTCCTACGGAGAAAAGAGGAATCATGATTAATGGAGCCCATGATTCTACAACTTCCCCTAATGGGAATGTTATAGGTTGGACTTAGTGTAAATAAGCTCATAAAAAGGGAGATCAAAAAAGGAAGCTCTAATAAGATCTAACCATATAAATGTAAGAAAAGCATAAAAAGAGATATCTAACCACACACAAAATATAGCTAAATCTAACTCTAGGATCAATAAGAGAGGAATACTAGGGTTCACAAAAAGAAGGTAAATACCTAAGACAAACAATCTATCTTCAAAAAGAAAAGGAGACAAGCTAGGTTCACTAAAATAGGGTAAACACCTAAAATCAAACAATGTAACTATAAAAATAAAGGGGGTAATTTGGGTCCACCAAAATGTTTAGGGGTGTGCTAGAAATGATTTAATAAGATATATACCTCCACTTAACTCCACTAAAGTATTCAAATATGTGTATGTGTAAGGAAAGGGAAAATCTCTAAATATGATCATGTCTTAGATCCAAATTAGATTAGCAAAGCCCAATTGGAAGGGATGCCAATATTTAATTTGAATTGTGAAAAGGATTATGATACAAGGAAATACCCTCTTTATCTCATGTGTGGTAATGTATATGAAAAGTTGAGCTAATTTATTAAATAATATAAATTTAGATGTCAATCTATACAATCAGTTCAATTAATATACACAATTATGCTAAAATTATGAATGAAAATGAAAGATAGAAGAATCACCTCGAATCATGTAGAGGTAGCTATATTTTGACATTGAAAATTTGCAAATTTAAACATGAACAAAAAATATGATTGTAGATCCCTCAACAAAATAAAAAAGCCAAAAAAAAAATAGAAATTGATTTTCTGGGCTTAGGCTCAAAGATCAAGTTGACTTGGTAGAAATACTTTCTGAAGGATTTCTACAAAGTCACCATCTTCTTGGGGCACTATAGCAAGGTCAAATTAGATTCATTGGAAGGCTTTCATGGAGTTATTTCCTTTTTATATCCACAATCACAATATAGCTATCTCACTCATGCACACATAAAATTGAGGTTTTTGTTATTAGGTGGATGAGGGCTTGCCTTGGTCAAGCCCTAGATTGAGGAATAAACCTTGAATTGAGAAATGTAAATGTATATTAATGAAACAAGAAAAATTCAATTACTCACCTTGCTTGTAAAAACCCTTGGCAATAAGGATTTTTCCTTATTGTATGTTGTAGATGTTGAATTTGGTATGTAAATGTAGGATACCTCCACAAGTTGTAATGGATCTACCATAACTACATCTTGGAGTCATGGATGTAAATGCGCATCATTGAAGAAGATGAAATCTTCTATAAGAAAGAAAATGATTATTTTGTGGCTAATATTATATTTAGGAGTGATGTACCTGTTGGAGTTCTTTCTTGTAAAGTACATATCAGGTGGATTTAAACCTAATACCAAGAAACAAAGATAGGGACAAGCCTAAGGATGAGCTAAATCCTATGTTCAAAAAAGCTAAAACTTAGTTCTAGACCAATTAATAGAGTCATCAAGACTCACTTCACTTTAAGCTCTGCTAAGCCAAGGCGAGCAAACCTAAGGTATTTATCTGATTAACTTGATATTTCTCTATGCAAGACTATCCCCTATAGCAAAAATGGTCAACTTTCTTCTACAATTTGCTAGCAAACTTTCTGATTACAATAGCCAATTACTATTATAATTCTTTAGAATAACTGAGAGGGGGTGTGGATCAGTTATTCAAGGTCCATTGCCACTTTTTCTCTCAATCCTCAATAGCACATAACTGAAAGTATCATGCATGTAATTTGAACATTTAAACAACTATGAAAAGTAGACATGCATCACACCATAACACTAAGAATTTGATAACCCAAAAACCCTCCAAGAATAAGAAGGTAAACTGGGGTGGGGATGAACCACTTTTGATGGTTTTCCCTATTAAAGGCTTTCCCTGTTAAAGGCTATAACACATTGTTAAATGTGACCTTGTTAGAGGATTTCACCATACTGTTAGGAATGGGCTTGGTTAAAAGACTTTGGAACATTCACTTGAAATGTTACCCTATTAAAAGATTTACAACATGGCTATTAAACCAACCTAAGTTTATAGGATTTATCTTAACTATTACAATTGCTAGAGAGTAACAACAATGGCTTTTGATCTAACAAAACTTACAACATATCTTGCAGATTAAAAATCACACTTCAGTTCAATCCTTTGCTTGGCTTTAATTAGTTCAGATCTGTCAACTTGTCATCTCAAGCTTCGCCACCTTGAGTTTTCTTACTCATCATACCAATGCAATCATATATTTGGTCACCTATTGAAGCAGAGTATCTATGCTCTCTTTCACCTTAGCACCTTCTTTAGCACTTCATGATTTCATGCTTGACCACCTCTTCCTCTTTGCTTCATGACCTTATGACTCCTTAAATAAAAATTTGGAATCTTTTTTCAACTCAATTCTCCCTCTCCAATTTTGGGGTTTTAATAGATTAGGTAAGATACAATGTATCCATCCCATATCTTGCTCTTATCTAGAAACTTTGTCTAGAATCCAATTGTATTTGCCAAAAAATGGTTTACATAGTGTTTTGTGCCACCAGCTCATCATTATTATCTTCTATCTAATTCATAGAATTCTAGATAATAACCATGTTAGCTCAAATCTGGAAGATCTTCGATTTTCAAAATAATGCAGCAACTCAACATTATTAATTTACTGATGCTCGGCACCCTCTGTATTACTCGGCTCCAATATTCTACTCGGCATCTGATCTTCACTTGACACTTGATATTTACTCGAAAGTTGAAGATCACTCGACACACTCTAAAGGTGAACTTGCTTGGCTTCAACTAAGAATCTGTTTGGCACTAACTAGATTACTCGACACTCTCTTATAAACTTAGTTAAGCTATACAAATGACTTAGCTAAACCTTACATCTTTGGTATGTCTTGGTGTGTCTATCCTCTGTGTCTTAGAGTATGTCATCAATACACTATTTCATCAATGGCTTAGCTGATCCTTATACTTCATTACAACATCATAACTTTAACCTTTCTCTAGGTACTCTAGTTACATCTTATTGATTGCCACCTCCTTGACAATCAACCAACTTGTAGTATTTGGATTACTACAGCAATTTTCATTCCTGCAAGTAGCAAGTTTGACATCAATAACAAAATAATGATTGAAAACATTCTTTATCAATTTCATTACTCCTCAATCATGAGCTTTTCAATTATTTCCAACAATCTCCCTCTTTGGCATTGATGGTAAACCAAACTGATCACTTGATCAACTTAGTTACCACCAAAATCATGAGCTTTTCAACCATTTCTAACAATCTCCCTCTTTCATATATATCTCCCTCATAAGTATCTCCCTCTTACTTTGTATTGATGATTAGTTTCCTACATATATCTCCCTCTTTGACGTAAATTCCAAAGATGTAGCATCTTTAACATGCCAAATATAAGCTTTGAATCTCATGTTTTCTCCCTCTGTCACCATGCTTGTGACTGATTTGGAATTCCTGCTCCTGCTGTCATCCTCTGCATCTTTCTTCTGATATTTCAATGATTTGTTCCTGTTGATGTAGGGCAGCTTCTTTGTTGCTTTAAATTTCTCGAGTTAGGGGTATTACCCCCAACTTGCCTCTAAGATATTCAAAAGCATCCTTGGGCAATGGTTTGGTGAAGATATCTTAAATTTGTTCCTTTGTGTGAATGTACTCCATCTTCACTTGTTTGTCTTCTAGTAATTCTCTGACATAATGATACTTGATTACAATATGCTTAGTTTTTGCATGCATTACTGGATTCTTGGATATGTTAATAGCACTTGTATTATCACAATACAATATCATAGGTTTGGTTACCTCTTCTTTTATTCTTTTCAATAGATGTGTGAGCCCCACAATTTTTGTGCAATTGACTATTGCTGCCACATATTCTGATTCTACAATGGACTGAGATGTGCATGTTTTCTTCTTGCTAGTCCAAGTAACTAGTCTTTTACCTAAAAATAATGCTCCTCCACTTGTGCTTTTTCTATCATCAATGTTGCCTCCCCAATCTGCATCTGTGTATGCATTGAGCTCAAACTTTTCATTCTTTTTATAATATAAGCCAAAATGATCAGTTCCTTTGAGATACCTCATTATTCTTTTTACTATTATGAGATGATTTTCTTTAGGATTTGTAGAGAATCTAGCCACTATTCCAACTACTAATGTTATGTCTGGTTTGCTATGTACAACATATTGTAATTTTCCAATCATGGATCTATACATTTTTTGATTAACTTTAGCTAATACATTATTTTTGGATAGTTTTTGTCCTATTGCCATAGGTGTACTGACTAGCTTGGAGTCTTCCAATCTAAACATTTTAAGTATCTCTTTGATGTACTTTGATTGTGTCATAAATATATCATGTTTTAGTTGATGTACTTGCAAACCAACAAAACATTTGATTTCTCCAAACATAGACATCTCAAACTCATGTTTCATTTTTGTCTGAAAAACTTTTGCAAAGCACTTCCTTTCCTCCAAACACTATGTCATCCACAAAGATTTTAGATACAATAATATCCTTACCTTCTTCTGATTTGATGTACATGTTGTTGTAATCATCAGTTCTTTCAAATCCTATTTGCACTAGATACTTGTGAAGTCTCTCATACCATGCTCTAGGTGCTTGTTTTAGACCATAGAGTGCTTTATGTAGTTTACAAACCATATCCCTATTATTTTCATCAACAAATACCTCTGGTTGTTCAATGTAGACTTCCTCTTCCAACATACCATTCAAAAAAGTAGACTTTACATCCATCTGATAGACTTTTAAACCTTTATATGCAGCATATGCAAGTAAAGTTCTTACTCCTTATATTCTTGCAATAGGGGAAAATGTTTTCGCATAGTCTAATCCTTCTTCTTGAGCATAACCCTTACATACTAGTCTTGCTTTATTTCTAGTAATCTCACCCTTCTCATCTAGCTTGTTTCTGAATACCCACTTGGTGCCAATCACATTTTTGTCAACTAGTCTGGGAACCAAACTCCAAGTTTTTTTCTTCTTTATTTGATCAATCTCTTCTTCCATAGATTTATACCAATCACCATCTTGTAATGCATCATACACTGTCTTAGGTTTAAATTTTCTTAACAGACATGATTCATTTCTTAGTCTATTCCTTGTCATTGGTCTTGCATATTTATCACCAATTATCTGTTCAGCAGGTTGATGCCTCTTCACATATTTGGACAATCTTGGTTCTGTTGTTGTTTTCATATTTGATCTTTCAGATTCAGGATCACTATGCACTTCATTGTCAAGTAGTTCTACATCTTTATCATGTGTACTTACTTCAGAGTCAAACTGAGTATTTTCTTCATTCTGTAACTCGACTTCTGAATGCAACTCAACATTGACTGGTTGTGACTCGGCTGAGACTGAAATTTGCTATTGAATCCCAATTTGATTGGTGGTATCCTCGTCAATAGGCATTCCTTCATAAGAATACACAAAGGTTCTGTAGTCATCCATTCTTTTTGGTTTTTCAACTTGAACATTTGCATGCTCATCAAAGTTTACATTTGCACTTTCCAAAATTTTGTCAATGTTAGTATTTAAACACTTATATGCTTTACTTCTAGTGGAGTAACCAAGAAATATGCCTTCATCACTTTTTGCATCAAATTTTCCATTTCTAGTATCTTTAAGGATAAAGCATTTGCAACCAAATACTTTGAAATGCTTTACATTGGGTGAGTGACCATACCATAATTCAAAAGGTGTTGAACTTGTACCTTTCTTGACTTGTACTTGGTTCAATGTATGAACAGCCACACTTACAGCTTCTCTCCAATATTTTAGAGCAATAGTCTTTTCTATCATTAATGTTCTGGCATAGTCAATCATAGATCTATTTCTTCTCTCAGCAATTCCATTTTGTGGGGGAGTTCTAGGAGCTGATGTTTTTCTCTTGATTCCTTTGTCGTTGCAAAATGTCTCAAATTTATTTAATGTGAATTCACCACCTCTGTCTGATCTCAGGCACTTTAAACTCTTTCTTGTTTCTTTTTCAACTCTAGCCACATACCACTTAAACATTTGAAAAGCATCAAATTTTTGCTTTAAGAACATAACAATCATCATCCTAGAATAGTCATCAACAAACAACATTATATATTTGTCTCCTTTGTAGCTTTGTACTTCTATTGGACCACATAAGTTAGTATGGACTAACTCAAGTACTTCTTTAGATATATAGTTTTTACTTTTGAAACTTGACTTGGTCATCTTTCCTAGCTGACATTGTTTGCACATGATATTGTTAGGCTTCTTCAGTTTAGGTAAACCTCTGACTTTCTTCATTTTGCTGATATTGACCAGATTATCAAAGTTGACATGACATAGCCTTCTATGCCATAACCATACATCATTAAATTTTGCAACAAGAAAAGAAGCATTTTTCATATCAAGATAAAATAGATTACTTCTTGTTTGATCTCCTTTTCCTGTCAATTTACCATCAGTATCATAGATTTTTGTAGTTTTGTTTCCAAATTCTACTTTGCACCCTACATTTTCTAACTATGAGACACTTAGAAAATTGTAGTTTAGTCCTTCAACATAATATGCATTGTCACATGAAATTTGTTCTGTTAGCTTAATGGAACCTTTTCCTTTGATTTGACATGGAGCATCAATACCAAATCTAACACTATTTCCATCATACTGAGTAAAGTTAACAAACTTACTTTTGTCTCCTGTCATGTGATGTGAGCATCCGCTATCTATGATCCATCTGTCATTCTTGTTCATACATGTTACCAGTGTTGTAGGCTCTTCTTCATCAGATTGGTCCTTCATGGCCACATAAACAACTTTATCATCATTATCATTAGAATCCTCTTCAACAATATAACATGTCTTGCCTTTGTCTTTGTAATCTCTCTTATCATCTTCTCTTCTATTTTTGTACTTGTTACCTTCCTTGTATTCCTTTTTCTGTGTACACCTTGCAGCAATATGTCCTACTTCATTGCAATTGAAACAAATAATAGGCAACTTACATTTGAATTCTCCTTTGCCTCTGTGGAATCTTCTTGCTAGCAATGCTTCCAATTGTTCCACATCTTCCTCATCAATGCTACTATCATTGGATACATATTTCATCTTTCTTCCCTTCTTTGATTTCACCTAATTAGCATCTTTCAATGATAGCTTGGCCTTGAAAGTAGATTCAACATTCTCAGGTCTATAGTTGTCAAAGTTAGATAACTCAAATGTAGTGAGTCTACCCACTATTCCTTCAAAACTTAGATTGTTTCCTGGCACACATCTTAGCTCTTGTATAGCTGATACTCTAATAGCATAGATAGGGAGCAAGGTTCTTACAAATTTACTATTAATAGTATCATTATCTAATTGACCACTCAAACATCTTATTGCACTTACCACTTCCTTTATTCTAGCGACATACTAAATAGCATTTGCACCTTCTTCTATTTTCATATCATCGAACTTTCCTCTGAGGCTTTCTCTTTTTGCTCTTTGAACATTCATGTCTGATAGGGCTTTCCACATTTTGAATGTAGTGTCAAATCCTTTGATGTCATCAAATTCAGCATAGTTGAGTGCAGAAGCAATTTTCAACATTGTCTGATTGTGTTCCTATTTATTTTTCAAATCTTCTACAATAAGAGTACCAGTTGGATCAACATGTTCAGTAACAATTGAATTTTGGGCATAATCTCCTATGGATCCAAGATGTAACTTTATCAAGCTTTTCCATGCAATAAAGTTGTCTTTGTTGAGCTCGGGAACTTCTCTCTTAGGCATTTTTATCTTTTTTGCTTCTAGTCCTTCTAAACTAAGTCAGCAGCAATGCTCTAATACCAATTGTTATAATTCTTTAGAATAACTGAGAGGGGGGTGAATCAGTTATTCAAGGTTCAATGCCACTTTTTCTCTCAATCCTCAATAGCACATAACTGAAAGTATCATGCATTTAATTTGAACATTTAAACAACTATGAAAAGTAGACATGCATCACACCATAACACTGAGAATTTGATAACCTAGAAACCCTCCAACAATAAGAAGGTAAAACTAGGGCGGGGATGATACCCATAGAATAGCTGCGCAATTGATTTCAACCACTTTTGATGGTCTGCCATGTTAAAGGCCTACCCTATTAAAGGCTATAACACATTATTAAATGTGACCTTGTTAGAGGATTTCACCATACTGTTAGGAATGGGCCTAGTTAAAGGACTTTGGAACATTCACTTGGAATGTCACCCTGTTAAAGGATTTACAACATGGCTATTAAACCAACCTAAGTTCATAGGATTTATCTTAATTGTTACAATTGCTAGAGAGTAACAATAATGGCTTTTGATATGATACAAATTACAACATATCTTGCAGATTATAGATCACACTTTAGTTCAATCCTTTGCTTGGCTCTAATCACTTTAGATCTGTCAGCTTGTCATCTCAAGCTTCGTCACCTTCAGTCTTCTTACTCATCATACCAATGCAATCATATCTATGGTCACCTATTGAAGTAGAGTATCTATGCTCTCTTTCACCTTAGCACCTTCTTCAACACTTCATGATTTCATGCTTGACCACCTCTTCCTCTTTGCTTCATGACCTTATGACTCCTTAAATAGAAATCTAGAATCTCTTTTCAGCTCGATTCTCCCTCTCCAATTTTAGGGTTTCAATAGATTAAGTAAGATACAATGTATCTATCCCATATCTTTCTCTTATCTAGAAACTTGGTCTAGAATCCAATTGTATTTGCCAAATTAATGGTTTACATAGTGTTTTGTGCCACTAGCTCATCATTGTTATCTTCTATCTGATTCATAGAATTCTAGATAACAACCATGTCAACTCAAATCTAGTGAATCTTTGATTTTTAAACTAATGCAACAACTTGACATTATTAATTTACTTATATTTGGCACCCTCTGTATTACTCGGCTCCTGTATTTTGCTCGACATCTGATCTTCACTCGACACTTGAAGATCACTCGACACACTCTAAAGGTGAACTTGCTTGGCTTCAACTAAGAATCTATTTGGCACTAACTAGCTTGCTTGACACTCTCTTATGAACTTAGTTAGGCTATACAAATGACTTAGCTAAACTTTACATCTTTGATATGTCTTGGTGTGTCTATCCTCTGTGTCTTAGAGTATGTCATCAATACACTATTTCATCAATGGCTTAGTTGATCCTTATACTTAATTACAACATCATAACTTCAACCTTTCTCTAGGTACTCTAGTTACATATTATTGATTGCCACCTCCTTGTCAATCAACCAACTTGTAGTATTTGGATTACTAAAGCAATTGTCATTCCTGCAAGTAGCATGTTTGACATCAATGACAAAGCAATGATTGAAAACATTCTTTATCAGTTCCATTACTCCTCAATCATGAGCTTTTTAATTATTTCCAACAATTACAACCAAAGGAAGTAACAACAAATAAGCCATGACCAACACTTCTATTTTTTCAAAACATAAAAAGGGGAATTGATATTGTTTGTTGCATAAATGTCATGTAGTTACATGAATGTTCCAATATGCTTTCAAACTTTGGGATGGGCCAGTGTCTTATCCATTGGGCTATAGAGTCAATAATTGGAAATTTAGACCTTTTAAATCAACTTGTGATTAAGAGAGTCAACATTAAACTCTTAGTTTCATTCTAATTTTCATCCCTCTCATAAACCCTAAACCTTATCAATTATAGAAAGAAATTACTTGATTCTTTAAATCAGCAACAATCAATAAGAGATATACAATCATTTAAATTGCATTAAACTGAAGAGAAAACTTATCTATTTATTCACAAAGCTGTAGATATATGAAAAATAAACAAAACTTCAAGGATAATGAAATTTAAGGATAAATCCTTATATTTTACTTCAATATTTCTAATAAAACTCAGAATGTAACACATAGATAAAACCACTTTTCCAGAATGTTTTCCTTTTGTATTCAAATATGCATATAATAGAACTAATTCAACTAACTGCATAACACTCTGGATGGACTATAAAATAATAGTATGACATGTATCAAAATTCTACAGACAACCGACCTCTACTTCTTATCTTGGTAATCCATAAATAGGATTGCAACAAGCTACAAATAAGAGGAGGACACATGTCAAAATTCTATAGCAACAAAAAGCTTTTGGAAGATGTACATAATAAATACAAAGACCAGTCTCCCAAAATATTGATCAAAAAAGATAAGTAGCTGAGAAAGCAGAAAAACATTAATGTTGAATCCTTGATCTTTTCTTTTCCTTGTACTTTTTTTGTCCTTGTAAGAAAAAATCTCAGCTACCTCCTATTGGTAAAGCCTTTATTTCACCTATTGCTTCCTGGATGTAAATCTCTCTTTTGGTGGGCTAGTCAGTATTCTTTACCTCTTGTAAATCTTTAGTGGCCTTAGTCCACTTGGCATCCATAATTGCTTTGGATTCAACAATAAATTTATTCGAATTTATCTCTGCTTTAAAAAGAGACTCAATCAAAGCATGGAAAGGGGAAATAGAGGTATCTTCAAAAGCTACTATTATAGTCTCTCGGGTCAAGATGTTATCAAAAGAAGCCAACCACTCCTACCAATCCCTTACTACATTGGTAACACTTAGTATAGATGGTATAAAAGGTTCTATTCCATGAGATAAAACTTTCAATTTTTGTTGTATGATCTACAACTTACCACTGTAAAGAATCCACTTAATTCTCTTACCATTTCCAAGCTCTCCTTTATAATCAAAATTTTGTCTAGCAAGTCTGGCTTTTTAGCCATCAACATAATTAATCTATCTAAAAATTGAATATAAGGCCCCCATAGACCAAAAGTAGGTGTTAACCATGAGAGTGCTTCATTGTAGAGCTACTTAGCACTTTGTAAAGTAACAAAAGAATTATGGACATGTTGTGATAGGTTCTTCAAGATATCAACCCATGTGGCTCACCATACCTCTAAGGATCTCTATCCTTACATCTCCTCCCTACTGAACTGATTGAGTGTCAGTGCTCATTCTTCTTGGTAGTGAGGGCTCATCTTCCTCTATTTATTTAGTTTGCACCAAAGCCCCAGTAGTATCCCTGATTGGCACTGAAGTTCCTTGTCCCTCCTCTCTCTTAACTGGAGCCATTCTCTATTTAGCTTGTGCTAGCTACTCTCTAAGGGATGCAATTTCATCCTCAAGTGCCTGAACCTTAGCTTCCAACTCAAAAATTCTTTCCTTGTATACATGACCACTTCTAAGATCATTTTCATAGAGCTTCCTAACATCAATGTAGTCATGTATGGATTGGGCTAACTTTTTTTCTATTTCCTTTACTTTGGCTTTATTCATAAATGAAAATATTTCAATGCCACAGAGATCTCTATACTAGAGGTGCCCTATATATTCCAAATTATCATGTTACCATGTTTAGTGCTCTACACATCCATTAATTTATGTTTGTTAGAAGTAGGGGCCATGCTCTAGACTGCCAAGGACTTGGTATCAATGTTGAAACTAGTCCCTCTCTTCAATCCCTTGGCACCAATTGTCTCATAAGAGATGGAATTTTCCTACCTTCTAATTTGATCAAGCATGAAAGCTTACTCCAAGTCCCAACTAGGTACTAGTAACATACCACTTCTTTGAACAAAATTTCTAGCCTCCTCTAAAGTCATCACTTTTCTTTTAGGATCATAGGCCTACAATTTCTCAATTAACTCCATCCTCTATTCATCTAATTCATTAGGTTTCATCTTGAGGTTCAGCTCACTCTATTTAATTTTATATAAAAAGCTTTTGAATTCATTGGATTTGATGAATTCATCATCCTCCAAGAATTGCTAAGCTTGGATAATCTTATCATCTAGTCTTGTTGTTGCAAGCTCCAAGTCTATCAAAGTATTTTGTGTTGCATCAACCCTGGTCCAGAGGTAATACTATCTCATGTCAGAAAAATACTGACTGCTCCCTAGCAAAATTTGAAAAGTTCTTTTCCTAACTTGGGGAGGGATCTGCACAATTTTCTATCATGTATGCCCTTTTTCCATCCAAGACACCTAGGGTGCATCTTCCTCCTCAACCTCAAGGGCCACATTAGGTTTTAGGCTATCAAGGCACACTCTTTCTTCCTCCCCCATTGGAACCTCTAGAATTTTATCCATTATCTCTACATGGTCCATGACCATCTTTCTAATTCTCTAGGAGTAAGGGATATCCATGTAAAAACCTGGGAATTAGGGATCAATTCTCTTCAATTCCTTTTCTACCCTTAGAACATCATCAAGCTTTGCAAGCTTGTTAGCTACCTCCCCTTCTGCTACAATGTTTGGGATGATGTCTTCATGGGGTAGCTCCTTGGAATTGGGAAATATAGAGTTTCTCATTTCTTTCAATGTTTCCCTCATCCATCCCTCAAAGTCATACATTCTATATGGGTCTGTGCATAAATTGTAGTGGTACAGAAAAGAATGATAGAATCTAGGGCCTCTTTACCAATGGTAAAATCACCAATTTTAAAACATCTACACAAAAAGGTTCCCCTATGCACCTTAGGGCCTAAATACTCTCTATTAACCATGAATAAGTGCCAAATAAATTAAATTATTCCTAATCTAGGAGGAATAAACTTTGGTAAAATATGGGGTGGATGGGGACAACCATAGACTCTCATCAAAGAAAAGGTAGGAAATAAGAAAATATCCCCCCAATTATGATCTAATCTTTTTCCTTCAAGCAGTAGGTCTAGTCTTAGAAGACCTTTCAAAATTTTAGGGGAGCTAAAGTACCCTAGGTCTAACATTTTCATTATAATAGCACTAAAATTATTGAAAAAGGACACAAAATTAGAAAAATGATAAGTGCTATCCCATAGTCATGTCCATAGCTACACTGGCAAGTCTCCATTTAAATCATAAGTTTGATCAATAAAGTTAAAGTTGATGTATGCCAAATTCTTGTAGAGAATCAAATGCATTAGTAGAGAGTAGTAAGGGAAAGTGAATTCTCTCATATCTCTAGACCTTGCCCTGGCAATGTTGTCCCTCATTATATCTAATATATGACTAACATAGTCATATTCATAGGCATGGTAGGCATCTTGTACATCCCTAGAAATTATGTATTTTGTCTCCCATACCTCATCAGACCCATCCCTTCCTACAATCTTGTGGACACCATATATGGTCTTGACAAAATAACTTTTGAATTTTTCCATGGGCATCTTCTTTTCTATCTTCTTTGGGTAATCACCCACCTTCTTCAAATCACTAGTAATATGTTGTAGCAATGAAGCTCTAGTGAAAGCATTGGGATTTTCCTCAAATCTCCTCTATAGGTCCTTCAAATATATAGGCTAACCCATTACTCTAGTCAATCCAAAAGCTTTAATGAAAGATTCTCAGTCTAGGGTACATAAAATAGTTCCATCCTTTCTATGAAATACTTGGGTGGTAGGTTTGTAGCATTGGAATAAGGCCTTCATCAAATCCACATCTATGAAAACCTTAGGGAAAATCAATTTGGCAAGGTTCTTCTTCCATGGATTACAAACAAGGACCTTCTTCTCCCTATTGCAGTAGAAAAAGTAGAAGAGCTCAGAACCAATGACATCAGGGAACCTGGCATCTCTACACATAACATATGGATTAAATAAGGCATGATCATCAGCAAAGTTTACATTTGTAGATCCTAGAAACAACTTTATCCACTCCTCTAGGAAGGTTAGGCTTCTTCTGTCTAGTTTTAACTCCCTTCAAGGTTGATGTCTCTAATACTGCCATTTCTAAGGCTTGGATTTCTTCTACTTCTTGGTCTAATATTTTGTGAATTCACAATTGGATTATTTATAATTGAAAATATTTTGTCTCTTAAAGGCTTTGGAAACAATAATCCAGAATGCACAGAAAACATAGGATAAACTCAAATTCTATTATTACAAATGATGAACAATGATAATGGGAATGGAAGATCTTATAGGTTGATAATGCTTAGACTAATATTTAAGTTGCATTTATTTCGACATGCTTGAAAAATAATCTCAATCCTTTCTGTCAACTTCATGGAGCATCACCATTAATTTCCAACTATGCACTTTTTGTACTACACTCAAATCTGATTAGCTGAGAAGCCCATAATTCTTTTCTCATCATTATGTTTGTTGTAAAGATTGGATTCTACGATATTATGACAAGGTTACTAAAAAGACCTTTCATAACATTGCAACATTGTATTAATGGCTCTCTGATTTGACAACATCCCTTAAAATTTATATCAGCTAATCAAAAAAAGTGGCAAGACCATTTACAATCT
Organism: Cupressus sempervirens; assembly: GCA_028749045.1. Taxonomy (NCBI): domain Eukaryota; kingdom Viridiplantae; phylum Streptophyta; class Pinopsida; order Cupressales; family Cupressaceae; genus Cupressus; species Cupressus sempervirens. The sequence goes on along the minus strand of CM053783.1, from coordinate 31,853,185 downwards.
TACAATACCCATCTTTGTCACAGCATCGGTAGCTAACTCCATCTTGTTCTACGATCTCATGACAAGCGGTTATGGAGCATCGTAAGTCACCTTCTCTTGCCTTACAATCATATGATTGTAGTTGATCTTCCCCCTTTGTAACATTACAACAGAACATGTTTTCTTCTACGATTTTATGGTCACCTTGAAACCATTACATCATAACATCGATGAGTTATTATTCCTTCTATGCAAGATTATGACAAACCCTAGTCATAAAATCAAAAAACCTTTTTCAAAACCCTAAGATCTCATTATGAAAGACCTATCAAAAGATTAGAGACCGCAAACCACTGTCCAACTTAAAATCCTTTGGTCCCACAAATGCTAACAATGAATACATCTAGCAAATGTATGCTAGCTTCACTCAAACAAGAAACTGACACCTATCCTGACAACCCATGACTTGTTTTCCTTTATGACCCCTATGATGATAGAATGTCATTTCATCACAACACACCTTGATCCTTTACATGATCACATGACAAACCTTTTGTCGTAGTGTCTTAATTCTTAAAATCAAACCCTCTAATCATGCGATAGGCACTGTAGGATCGTAGATCTCCCTCCTTTGCTTTATGATCTGACAATGATGTCTTTATCATAGGGTCATAACCACCCTTACTCTCTACTCTTGATGTCACAATGAATGCTTTATCACAACATCAGAAAAACATCTTATGAATCAAAATATAACACCACACAATCTTGTGACATAAAGGACATCGCAAGATCGTAAAAGATAAAAATCATACCTATGATAACATGATAAAATTTTAATCATGAGATCGTGAAAGGCCTTCACTCTTGCCTATGATATTCCACTAACCCTCCATCATAAGATCCTAGAAAACAATGTACTTTAGAAAAATGAAAACTCGCTCATTTATATGGCCTAGGGTTAGGGAAAATGGAGATTATGAAATTCGGTAGGGTTAATTATAAATGGAAAAGATATAATCATAACCCTAGCAAAATAATTCAAAATTTTTTGACACAAAATGCAAAATTTTCTCATTAGTAAAAATTGAGCTATTAGGATCCATAACCTACTGTATGTCATTTCCATATTATAGAAATATTGGATGAATGATGCATGATAAGAGTGAGAGGGAATTAATACTATGCTCTTATTGAGAAACTCTAGTAAAATTAAAGTATTTCCTAAAGGTTAAATTATATTGAATGCAAAATATTTATGGTACAATGATATGTTGTATCTATGTAGTGGCTCAAACAACACTAATACATGCTTCTCTAAAAGGTGGGCTCTCTAGACTCTTGAAGACTTGTCCTAGAATAAAGAAAATATATTTTGGAAGATAGGGAAATTTTTAAAAAATGTAAGAAATGGGAGATAATTATGACTCCAAGTATTCTACAATCATTATCTATTCCAACTTAGATAATGGAGAAGGAATATTCATATTTCAACATAGATATTTCTAGATATGAAAGAGTGTGTGTGTGTGTGTGTGTGTGTGTGTGTGTGTGTGTGTGTGTGTGTGTGTGTGTGTGTGTGTATGTATATGTACCTATGTATGTATGTATGTATGTATGTATTTATGTATACATACATACAAACATACATACATGTATGTATGTATGTACATAGCCTACTTGTAGAAGACCATGGATACAAATTTTATAAAGTCATAAGAAATTTTTTAAAGTCATATGAACATAATCATGATTTTATGTTTATAAGTATTTTTAAAAATAATTATTTTATATGCTTGGTAACTTTCTTGATTTTAGTTCATCATATCATCCTCAATTAGATGGACACAACAAGATAGTTAACAAATGATTAAAGAGTTGTCTATAATGTATTTGGATAAACAAGAGAGATGAAAGTAGTGACTAAAACTAGTAGAATATTGGTATAAAATTTATGTTCATACTTCATCTAGAGTATCTATACTATTTTCATGCATTGTATAGCAACAAACCCCATTAAAAATACTTTCATTCTGGGCATATTCAAAGGCTCAAAAAGCTAAAGAATACATTTAACATCAATAAGGGTTTTTCTTTAATATCAAGGAGAACTTGTAAATGTCATTTCAAAAAATATAATAAATTTTAAAAAATTATCCTCATCATAGAAAATGGATTTGAAGAGATGCCAATTTTTTCTTAAGATTAAACTATATTAGAAACTATCAATAAAACATCAATCAAATGACCACAGAATTCTACCTAAGTATTATTATCTTTATATGGTCTTGCAAATGATTAGTATTGTGTTATTGATGCAGGAACATCCTTGGGTCATTGGCAATATTGTGCCACCCAAAAAATGTCATAAAATACAATTGGAACAATTGTTATGTTGTCATTGATGTCAAATCTCATTGGTGAGATGGTTTTCTAGCTAATTTAAGTGTCATATCTATCTGATTGATGAAGAGGACTTGAGAAAATGGTCATAACAAAAGCACCTAGAGGAAAGCTTGAGTTATGAAGAAGATAACTATAATGGACACTTGATTAGTTAGATTTTGAAAAGATAAAGTAATAGTTTAATCATATTACAAGTAGAGAAGATAGTTGTACTATAGGCTTGAAGAAGTGATAAAAGATAGACCAAATGCATAGGCTTGACAAGAAACAAAGAAAAATATTAAGGAACTTAAAATACATGTTGAGTGATGCTACTGTCGATCGAGCACCAGTAAGTGTCAAACAAAAATAGTATTGACTAAGTATCAACATTGACCAAGTGTCAATGTATGTGTTGAGAAAAAATAATTTTAGTGCCTGAGTAACCTAGTAATGACTAAGTATCAAAAAATAGTGTTGGCCAAGGGACAACATTTTGATAATTTATGAGAAATCGTAATTTCTAGCTGACAGAGTTGATTTCTTGGAATATGGAAAGCATGTTGAAGATAAGGATGGATGATCTAGAACATTCAAATCAAGGAAATTCATGTTTGCACATTTCTATGAAAGGATTCAAGGAGAAGTTTGAAGAAGTTTCTAGAAAAGAAGAAGATGAATGAAAAGGTGGACAGATTAATTGTATATGTTGAATTTGATCATAAACCCTAAGATCTATAGTTGTGTTCAAGCAAAAAATAATCCAAATTGCCTATTTAAGGAGTTACAAGGGATAACCTAACAAGGTTGGAGTAGTTGTTGATTCTATTGATTGGATAATTTGAGAAGAAGGCTGAGAAGAGTTGAGAAGAGAAGTATAATTTCTTGAAGGGTTACCAAGTGCATTAGAGACTGAGATGACAATGAAGATCAATTGGTGAATCATCACTTGAGTCAAAAAAAGACCTATAATTACAAAGTGAGTTGTGCTTGATAGAAAAAAATATTTTGTGGCTTTCTAACCATTGTATCACTTTGAAATCCTTTAATTAAGGTTGACCTAACAATCATATGTAAATCCTTTAATCAAGGTGGCATTCTAATGGAATGTTCTAAATTCCTCTAACAAGACCACTCATAAAAGGGTGATTAAATCCTTTATCAAGGTCACCTTTAACAATGTTTTTTCTAAACTTTAATAGGATTGGCTCCTAATAGAGCTCACTTCATAAGAGTGAATAGATTGGTGACATGTTACGGCTGGTTTTTCACGAATTGGATTTTCACATTAAATCCTAGTGTTAAACTTTTGTGGATGTTATATGTAGTGATTTACTTTTAATGTTTACATTCTACAAGTCTTTTATATTTAAGATAATGGAATGATAGTTGATGTTACTAAAAGTTGACTATAAAGACTGAGCTATGGAATTTTAAGATTTGAAGTAGTTTAAGTGTTTTTTTTTTCAATTGGTACATTTGGTTATAACAAAGAGAACTTACCTACATGAAAAAGTTTGAAGAGACTACATCTAGCTAGAATTGGTGGTGGTGCAATACATTTTGTGGACAATGCATATGTCAAGATAACATTTATTCCTCTAACAACATAATAGCTCAAAGAGAAGAAAGAACACAATAAGGTAATGTTGGATTTTGCATCAGCCATAAGCTATATCAATTTTGATGACATTAAAACCTACAAAAATGAAAAATAAATGTGGGATACACTATAAAACATCTATGGAGGAGATAAGAATGTCCTTAGAAAAAAATCAAAAATCTTCAGAGGTAAGTTTGATGAAATGAGAATGAAAGAAGGTGAAAATATAGTCCAATATTGTGGAAGAGTCAAAGAGGTTATCAATTCTATTAGAGGTTCTAATGGAAAGATTGATGATGAAACCATGATAAGAAAGGTATTGTGAAATATACTTCTTATTTATGTTATAAGGGTTTCTGTAATACAAGAAATGAGATGTACTTCAGGTAATGACCTAACTGTTGGAATTTACAAGTAGGAAGAATACTTCTAGGGGGGGCGAGGGGTGGGGGTGTGAATCAGAAGTACTAAACTTTAAGCTATAAAACATTTAACTGAAATCAATACATGCATGTAACATTTCTAATTAACATGAAAGTAAAGGCATGCATGAAAATACATAACACAATATTTGATTACCCAGAAACCCTCCAAAATGAGAAGGTAAAACTGGGGTGGGGATGACACCCACAACCTCTAGCAATATGTAACTTGTCAAGGTTACAAAGTTTGACTATCAGCAATGTCTGCCCTGTGAGAGGCCTGCCTTGTTAAAGGCTCCAACACCCTGTTAAAAGTGTGCCTTTCTAAATGATTTACAAAACATTCACTTGGAATGTCACCCTGTTAAAGGATTTACAAAATGGTTGTTAAACCAACCTATCTTCATAGGATTTTCATTCTCCTAATATAATGGTTAGAAAGTATAGTAGAATTTGTTGACTTGATCACTTACAATCTTCAATTGCTGATTTGAAATCATTATTCATTCCATACTTATCTAATCCTCTTGTTGGCATAAAGTTATTTTCCATTAGTGACAACACTCATCTCACAGTTCTAACCGAGTACCGAGTAATACAGTTTAGACCAAGTGATGACATCAAAGCGAGCGTCGAAGATACAGTCCAAGCCGAGCATCGAAGACACAGTGTTAACCGAGTGAAGAAGCACTTAGTGTTAATTGAGTGAAGAAGCACTTAGTGTTAACTGAGTGAAGATGCACTCAGTATTAACCAAGTGAGGAAGCACTTAGTGATGATCAAGTGAGGAAGGACTCAGTGTTAACTGAGCTCAGGAGGTTAACGAAGAAGTTAGTTTCTACCGAGTGACACTATATCTACCGAGTCACCAATGGTTACCGAGTTCCAGGAAAAGTTGTATGACTAGTATGAACCGAGCCCCTACCTCTATTGAGTGCATGACGATGTCGAGTAACGTAGTGGATGCTATTTATCAGAAGGTCATCAAGTCTATCTAAAGAATTTGAGTTTATTTTACTATTTGGCCGACTCAGTTATATTTTGTTTACTTATGTTTGGTCGACCTTGCATGAATAATTATTGGAATGGTATATATATGTAATGTATTATATTATTCAATATAGAGATACAAGGAAGATATACAAGATATAGAATATTACACAAAAGAGGGACATAAGATATGATATGAAAATTCATCAGCAGTAAAGAATACTCAGCAAGGTCTACAAGGAGCAGAAATGATTTCATCAATCACAGAAGGTGATCTACAATAAAGAATCCAGTCAAGTTGTAAGTTGATTTGTTGGTTCATCCTAATAGGTGAATCACTCTTGTAAATCCTTTAACAGGGTAGACTTAACCGTCTTTATTCAAACCTCCTAACAGACTGCATACTTGTAATGTATGTTTGTAAATCCTCTAACAAGGTGGATCTAGCAATCCTCTGTGCTCCTAACAGGGCAGATCACTAGAAGTGATCATTGTAAGCCTTAACCGGCCAACTTCATACTACAGTAATGAAGCTTTGTGGGTATCATCCCCACCCTAGTTTTACTTTCTATTTTGGAAGGTTTCTAGGTCACCAAATCTCTGTGCATATATGGTTTAAATGTTTAATAGTTCTTTTATGCAACAGGCTAGATGAGTGAATGTTGTATATGGTTATTCTGAATTGACTTAAAAGTTGTATTGTTACTGATTCACCCCTCCCCTCTCAGTAACCTATTATATCTTGAATATTTCCAACAATTGGTATTAGAGTTTTTTGGTTCTCAAGACAAAGTTTGACAGCTTGAGCAAAGATCTAAGTCATGGAGATATTCAGACTGGAGAAAGTTATTGAAAATGAAAAGTTAGATCTAGAAATGGCCATGGTTCAACTCAAAGAAGCAAAGGAGCATCTTTCTCAATCCCTAAAAAGAAGAAAGGAATTTGCAAGACAAATGAATGACCATCACTATGTTGAAGAAAAGATTGAATATTTGTTACCATCAAGTAGTTTAGAAGAAGCTGACAAGGCAATCAAAGAACTTCTAGAAAAGAATGGATCTCTGCAAGAAGAGGTAAGAAAGCCTAAAAGAGAGCAAGAAATACAGTCAATTAGGCTATGTGAAGTTTTGGAATAAAGAAACCAAGCACAAGAAGAACTGGAAGATAAAAGCCATAATATTCATAATCAATCCCATCAGCATGAAGACCTTATAGACCAACTTTCTAATGCAAATGAAGAAATCAGGATTCTGAAAGTACAAAATGAAAGTCTACAGAATGATTTAAGAACTGAGAGACAAATCAATGAAAGCTTGGAAAATGATCTAATCTCTGAAACGAAAGTCAATGAAAGAATGATGAAATCCCGAGCAAATATGAATCAATTAAATCAACAAAATGAGGAAAATCTTTATAGACATAAAGGTAAAGTTGGTCTTGGTTACAATGAAGAAGGTGAATCCTCCAAACAAGGTGAACAAAGGAATAAAAAACCCACTTGTAATCACTGTGGAAAGTTAGGTCATACATCAAACAAATGCTAGAGCAATGGAAAAGAAAAATTCAATGGTAAATGCTTCAATTGCAATCAGCATGGTCACAAAGCAAATGAGTGCAAAGAAAAACCAAAATTTGAAGGCAACTGTCACAAATGCAAAAAACATGGTCACAAGGCATTCCAATGCAGATCCAAATCATTCAATCTAGCTGAACAAATTGTCAAAGCCATATTTGGATGGGACTACAACACCTGGTGCAGATGTCACTATTGTGGAGAATATGGACATGTTGGCATAAATTGTGCAAGACATCACCTAAGGAAGGACACTGCTGTAAGGTGCTATACATGTACAGAACTTGGTCATATAGCTAGAAATTGCATGAATATAGAAAGAATTGAAGATGAGAAGAAAATCAAAGTAGACAACATTCGGAAGCAAATGAAGCAACAATAGATTCCAAAATCTATCAAACAAGATAAGTCAAGCAATAGCAATATCACTCAAGAAATGAGTGACTCCACCATTTCTAATTAATATTCATAAAAGAGAGTATGGAACTGCATCCTCCAAGAATTATCCTAAATAGTTCCACAAGAAGAAAGATGATCAGAATAGTATTTAGATACACTTTGATCCTAGACTTAACCAAGTTCGATCGGGTGCAATAAAGTTTCACTAACCGAGTTATATCAATCGAGCAAGGTCGGTTCGTGACCTTACCGAGTTAGGTCGGTACATCAATGACTTCTTTTGATCACCGAGTTGATAGTATCTACCAAGCAAGTGGATGACAACCTATCATTTCATCTACCATCATACCAAGCATTTATGATAAATTTTTCGTCAAAAAGGGCAAAATTTGATCTCATTCTTCACTACAAACTTAGAGCTAAGTTATTTTCTATGATTCCAGAGCAAGCTTAAAGCAATTTGGAGAAAATTTTAAAGGGCAAAGAATCTGTTCAAAATTTCTCTTCACTTACCAAGCAATAATGGCATCTGGAAGTAGCAGCTCCAAGGCAAAGAGAGGCTCAAAAATGCTAGTTAAAGGTATGGAATGGAAGGCACCAAACTTCAAATTGGCACCAGCAATTGCAGAATCACTTGACCCTAACGGTGCTCAGTCTCAAATTCCTCCAAAGGTACTCCTTATAAATGACATTTTCTCTCATTTCAAATGTTCCATTCAAGAACTATGAAACGTAGAAATTGATAATGCCCCAAGTGAAATGAGTGAAGATGGAAATTTGAAACCCGAGCATAAGCATCTTGAAACAAAAGGGTTAACCCACATTTCGCATTTGCTAAGGAATTTTGAAGTTAAATGGGTTAGGTATGTACTCAGTCGGGTTCACAATGGGAAATTGTGGTTAGAGCAACCAGTGCTTATCACAAAGAAAATGATTAACAAGATTACTAGCCTTCCCATGTTGAGCAAAGCCAAGTCTACCAAAACCCTAGGTCAAGAAAAATTGCAAAGGCTAACCCAAGTAGAATGGGATGGTAGAGGACTTAAGCTCAGTATAGTAGCTGATGCTAAATTAAGATTTGGTATTCACATCATTGCTCATAAAATTTACAGTTCGAGCCATCCAAACAGTGTACCTTGTGAAGCAGTAGATTTAACATATAAGGTAGTAAAGAAGAATGTTGAGTTTGATCTGTCTGAATTGATTTTGTCTCAATTTAATAAAAATATGGAAAGCATAAGGACTTCAAAGAACAACTCCTACAAATTCGGTTCACTTTTGATTTATTTATTTTTCTATGTTCAAAAGTCTTTTCCATCAAAAAGATCAGTAGTATGGAGAAAAGATATTCTCGTTCTTTACCAAATAAATGAGTTCATTGCAGAGTTAGGTGAAAATTTTGACAGTGTTTTGGATAATTAATTTGAAGATTTTAGGGAAAGAATGAACAATAGGTTCCAGATTCCACCTAAACTGGTTGAGGAATACAAAGAAGATGTATGCTTTATGGTAGATTGTGACAAAGTATACATACAGGAAGTTAGGCCCCGAGTTGCATGGGTGAAACCTCTTCCTTATGAGGTCAATATTGATGAAACTAGAGATATCATAGAAGCACTGGTGAATGAACTAGTAGACCCAAAGCAACCAGTATTTGGAATTTATGATGAAGCTAAGGCCAAAATTGAGCTTCAAATCAAAATCCCTCAGGTCATTAGCAAAGGAAAGAGGAAGATTGCAAAGCTAAAAATAGAACTTGGTCCTCTAATGATTACTGAAGGGAAAAGGAGAAGATGATGAAGAAGAAGAGGAAATCGAGTCAAAAAAAGTAGAGGAGCCTCAACAGAAGAAAGGTAAGGTGATTATCACCAAACCTAAAAAGCAAGCTACTACAGTCTTCTCCAAGAGAACAAGACAGGGGAAGAAAGAACCTGTACTTGTCAAGCCTCCACTCACATTTGAGTCAAGGTTGAAGCAATTAGAAGAAGGTACTAGCTTCACAAACTTCAAAGCATTAAAGTTTGAAACAAGAACAAAACAAGAGAAAATGCAAATTGAGGAACTAGTATCGAGTAAAATGGGAAGATGGAAATACTTTCTGGATGAGATTGCCTCTCAGATCCCTAAAGATCTATTGGAGAGGTTGCAACCAAGATGAGAAATTGCAATCAAGACTGTCAAGGATATCTTTGAGCAAACCCTAAAAAATCTCCTACTGAGTCTCACTGATGCAGAAGTGAAGAAATCACTAAAAGATCATGAAGGTAATATGATGATTAGATTTCTCACTTGTTTGATACTAATCAAAGACATTGAGCATGTTGTAAATGATTTAACAAACATGTGGAAACATATCTATCATCTACATAAATTCAGTGAGGATATTGTTGAAATCAAGGACAATGACAGTAGTGATGATGATGATATTGAAGATATTCCAGGGGATCTGCATTCAATGATGATAAATGTTGAGGAAGAAGACAAGGAAGATGAAATGGAGGAAGAAGAAGTTGAACAAGCTAAGGAGGAAGATGATCTTGTAAATATTGCAACCAAAGTCATTGCATCTATTCCTCACTCTCCACCTAAAGCAGCTACATCAACTATGGAGATAGCTTCTACTAGTGAGATTGTGTGCACAACAGCCTCATCAATTACTCAATCTTCACCTGTCTCCTCTCAGCTCCGGGTACCATCTATGCAAGTGTCTACCACTTCATTAACTGAGCTGCAACCATCTTCATTGACCAAGTCATCATTAGCTACAGCAGTAATTTCATCAAGCATATCAACTTCTACTGCAGAGTGTATAGTAAATGTACCCACTGGTACTTCAATTTTGACAATTTCATCTACTCCAATTTTTGCATCTGTTAGTTCTCCCATTCTAACCTGTACATCAATCTTGGGAGGAACATCAATTTTTGATACTATTAGCACTTCTCTCATTCTTCCTCTAGTTAGTCATATTCCAATTTTGTCAGCCAGTCCAGCCTCATCAACTATTGTTTCAGTTTCAAAGAGAAAAGGTGAAGACACTACAGGAAAAGCAAAGAGATACATGTTTTCTAGCAAGGTAGTGGATGAGGAAATAGACTTGGATAAGGACATTGTCATTCCTAAGATAGATCTAGATACTGCATCAGTCAATGAAATGAGAATGGTCAGTCAGCTATTAGAGCAGAAGGCAAGGCAAAAACAACTGAGGTATGAGAGAGACCAGGAATATAGTATTATTGAAAGTGCTAAGAATATTCTAATAGAGGCTATAGGTGTTGAAGTAGATTCTACTCAACACATTTTGATTCAGTTATAAGAGGCTGTATATAAATTCAATGAGGATACCTCTGGCCAAAAAAATTTGATTGAAAATGCAAAGAAGAAATTTGACAATAAGGTGCTTGAGCACATTGCTCAGCATATTGCATTAAAATAGGTAGAATTGTCTACAATTTTGAGTAATTTTGAACATTCTTTTAATAATGTAACTTCACTTTTTGGAAAACTTTGTGATGTTATCGAGTATACTAAGGAAATCAAAGAAAAGTTGAAGAAAATTGATGAGGATATGAAGGTTAGTGCCCAAATGTTGCAGCTTGACCACAGTTCAAGTTCATCCCATCATCTCAGAATAAGATTTTTGTCAAAAAAATAGGCAACATTGTTGAGAGAGGAAGCAAGGATCAAGTGTACTCTGATTGACATCCAAAATATGATCCTTCCTGTCATGGAAACAATGTAAAAGCATATTTCCCATTCCAAAACATTGATTCATGACAAAAACTTCTCAATTGTAGATCATATGATTGAACTCTCTGTAGAAGTTCAAATAGTACTCTCCACCAGCAAATTTTTGCAAGAAAATTGGGATAAGACATTGGCTCTTATTCTCAAGGTACATTCTGAGTTTATCTCTCATTTTGGAATCTCTGTGTAAATATATATTGTTTAATTTGGCATTATTGTCAAAAAGGGGGAGATAGCACACTCCTAGAGATAATTGTGCAAGAGATATGTGTAAACTATGCATATTGTATGGGGGAGATACATGTAAAAGGAAAGATATGTGTAATAAGACTTGCAAAGATCAATTTTGAAAATTTAGAACTGTATGTCAATTTTTGCCCATAAACTTTGAATCATAATTGTTTTTGTCACTAATGCCAAAGGGGGAGATTGTTGCATAAAGTTGTTTGCCATTAGTGACAACACTCATCTCACAGTTCTAACTGGCTATCTAGTAATACAGTTCAGACCGAGTGATGACAACTCAGTTCAAACTGAGCATCGAAGATACAGTCCAAGCCAAGCATCGAAGACACAATGTTAACCGAGTGAAGAAGCACTTAGTGTTAACCGAGTGAAGAAGCACTTAGTGTTAACCGAGTGAAGATGCACTTAGTATTAACTGAGTGAGGAAGCACTTAGTGATGACCGAGTGAGGAAGGACTTAGTGTTAACTGAGCTTAGGAGGTTAACAAAGAAGTTAGTTTCTACCAAGTGACACTATATCTACCGAGTCACCAATGGTTACCGAGTTCCAGGAAACATTGTATGACTAGTATGAACTGAGCCCCTACCTCTATCGAGTGCATGATGATGCTGAGTAACATAGTGGATGTCGTGTATCAGAAGGTCATCAAGTCTGTCTGAAGAATCTGAGTTTATTTTACTATTTGGCTGACTCAGCTATATTTTGTTTACTTATGTTTGGCGGACCTTGCATGAATAATTATTGGAATGGTATATATATGTAATGTATTATATCATTCAATATAGAGATACAAGGAAGATATACAAGATATAGAATATTGCACAAAAGAGGGACATAAGATATGATATGCGAATTCATAAATAGTAAATAATACTCAGCAAGGTCTACAAGGAGCAGAAATGATTTCATCAATCACAGAAGGTGATCTATAATAAAGAATCTAGTCAAGTTGTAAGTTGATCTATTGGTTCATCCTAAAAAGTGAATCACTCTTGTAAATCCTTTAACAGGGTAGACTTAACCGTCTTTATTCAAACCTCCTAATAGAGTGCATACTTGTAATGTATGTTTGTAAATCCTCTAACAAGGTGGATCTAGCAATCCTCTGTGCTCCTAACAGGGAAGATCACCAGAAGTGATCATTGTAAGCCTTAGCCGGCCAACTTCATACTGCAGTAATGAAGCTTTGTGGGTATCATCCCCACCCCAATTTTACTTTCTATTTTGGAAGCTTTCTGGGTCACCAAATCTCTATGCATATATGGTTTAAATGTTTAATAGTTCTTTTATGCAGCAGGCTAGATGAGGGAATGTTGTATATGGTTATTTTGAATTGACTTAAAAGTTTTATTATTACTGATTCACCCTTCCCCTCTCAGTAACCTATTATATCTTGAATATTTCCAACACCTCTCTAATCTAATGTGACATTGCATGTAGTGTTGATACTTTGTTCTACTCAACTGATCTTTCAATTCCCCTGTTATGTTAAATCACCTTGAATGTCTTCTTCAACCTTTTGTTCTTCACTATCTTTCACTTTATCATTCCTCTCTTTGATTACTTGAATTATGGAGCTTTGTCCCTCTTAAAAGGTTTTCATGACTTAGGATTAGGTATGAATCTATGCATGAGATTCATCCATTTTGTCTCTTTAGCATTACAATTATTTGATTGGTTGCATGTAGAGTACATAGGAAATCTAATAGATTCGATCTTATCTTTAAGATTTGAAATCTATATATTAGCTATCATGAAACATGATTTGCATCTGAGTTTGTGAAGGCACAAACTCATATGTCAATACTCTGACACTGGACACTTGCTGATTACTAATGCTCGACACATATAGAAATTATGTCTTGCTCAACACCTATAGTTTACTCAGCACATATAGTGGCTCGGCATGTCTTAGTCACTCGACAGTTCAAACTTGCTTAGCACTATCTATGACTCAACACATATTGAATTTCTAGCTCGGCACATATTCTAACTCGACATCAACTTAGAAATTTTCTTAAGTGTGTCAAAACTCAATTGTCAAAACCAAACTAAGATCAAAAATCTCCCCCTTTGACATGAGTGTCAAAAACACTTAACTATACATGATAAATCTAATCATATTGAGTATAATATACATTCTTTTTGGCATAAATACAAAACTTCAAAATTGTTCAAAATTTTGTGAAGGACTTTATACCTCAAAATTTGTAACTCCCCCTGAGTTTGTGTGCCTTTTTTGTATCCAAAACTTCTCATGCTAGATTTGTCTCATGCTGATTTTGATACTCTTTATCTGTGCCTTGCCTTATCATTCTTTCTCTATCTCCTTTTTTCTAATTGTTCAAAATTTGTAACTCCCCCTTTCACATATCTTCCCTTGCAGTTATAGTTTCCTTTTGGCTTTGCTATATCTTCCCCTCAAAATTTATCTCCCCCTTTTTTGACACTTATGTCAAAGGAGTCTATACATTAACTAAATATTTTTCCAAAAAGGATCTATTTACCTCCATTACTATTCTTAGAGAAACATCCCAATTTTGTAGTGAAATTTCTACTAATTTTATCTAGATTGATAACTTTGATACAAGGTAAACTAAGCCATATAATGTGGAAATATTAGGATCTTTCTTCAACACATTTTCTGCATAGGCTAGTTCTTTTTGCAAAATTTCCATGTGTGAGGTTATGGCATATTGTATCTAGATTAGTTTCGCCTTTTTATTTGCCTCATCTACTATTAATATAGCTAATTCCTTGTGAGTGTGAAGTGTAGTGTGAAATGCTTCTCACTCTAAGCTAGTTCTCTTGGTAGTTGCATAGTAGATAACTTCAAGTCTCTTTCCAAGCTCATAATCCTCTAGCTAGTTTCCTTTGGGAAGATGGAAGGATCACATAGCTTTGTGTACAATGAGAAAATGTTCTCAAGTACTTCCTTCAATTTTTCAATTTTCTTAGCTAGTTCAACTTGTGAAAGTGCAATTTTAGTAGAGATTTTCTCATTTACCTTCGCCTTAAATTTCCTTTCTAACCATTCTAGTAGTTTGACATTTGTATCAAGGTCTTCATTCTACACATGGTCCACTATATTGGATAGTTTCTCCATAATGGGCTTATTTTCCTCAGGTGTTTGTAAGCTAAAGGAATCTAGAAAGATGTCCTTTATTTCAATCAATGCTTGCCTCTATTTATACTTGCCCCTAAGTATCTCCTGCTTCTTTTTCCTCTCTAGTTCCTCTTGCACTTCATTGATTTGATCAATTTTCATAGTCTCATAGTCATATTTGGGGATGACTATGTCCTCATCTAATGCAGGGTCTCCAAAATGAAGTACCCTTGCTACTCTTGTTGAGCTTGAGCTTGGTAAAATATATTTGCAATGGCATGGCAACAGTGCTCAGCTTCTGAGGCATTGTTGTAGTCCATGTTGTAGGCAAATTTACCAATGTTTGTATTGCCTTTGCTCCTTCTCCTTAGAGCTTTCCTTGTCCTCTTTAGATCTTTCCTTATCAATTACTATGATCTGTGGGTTTGCACCTTGTACTTGTGCTATAGAGATAGATGTATCTATCTATCCTTTTTCCTCCCTTGTAGGCTCTTTCTCCTTTGTACTCTATCTTTTGTTCAATCATCAAGACATGAATTGTGGAGTCAACCTTTATAGATTTTTCTATTTCTATTTGCACTATTGGTTGTCCACTATGGTTGTAGGGATTTGAGAAGGTGGTTCTTAAGGATTCACCTTATCCCTTCTTATATCTGCTACAACCTTTTACAGTTCTTCCACACTGACCAAAACTGGATTTGTACACAATTGTGCTTGCAATGTAGTTTGGTCAGGAATCTTTTTTAGATCCTCTATAATCAATGGATTTATATTCTAACCAAAGTTTTTAGGGACGTCATTTACAATTATTGTATCTGTAGGTGTGGTGGTATCATGTGGAGGGCTCAAGGGAGGTAGTTGTGTGTCTTGCACACTCTGTTCTTGTTGCTACTCCTCAGTAATTGCCACATTATCTATCCTTTGTTGTGTCTCCTCCACTATTTTCTCCTTTAACTCTTTCTCTAGTTCCTCCTCCTTATCATTCTCTTCTTCTTCTTCATTGTCTTTATCTTCAAGGGGATCCTCTTCTCCTATTTTCACTATTGTCAATCTATATATCAACTTCCATATCTCTGTTGACTTATTCACATCATCTTCAATGTTCTTCTAAAGAATGTTGAAGGCACTATACTTGGGATAGAATTCACTCCCATGTTTTTTTATTTCTTTAGTGATTTGACCTTTATTAGCTCAGGCATTACCCTGGCTAAGGTGGATTCTCTTCTTTCCTTTTCCATGTCAAGGCAGTAATGCCATTTATCTTAATAATTGAATAAAAATCCTTTGGTATTGAGTTGTCAAATTCAAGTGGAGTTGTCTTGAACTTGGACATAATGGTGTAGACAAATTCTTCCACCATGTTTTTCTTTTCTCTACTCAATTTACCAGAACCAACACTTTTTAAGCCAATCAAGTCAGCATTATCCTTAATATTATCACAAATGTTTTCTAAATCAGATTTAGCTACATGACTTACCACTTTGAATTGGCGTATGTCCTCTAACTCAGTCTCCTCTTCATCAGAGTTAGGTTGAGCAACATATTTTCTTCTCAACTTTTTCTTTGTTGGCCCTTGTTGCTCTATTTCCTTCTTCTTCTCCTTGGCCTATTCTTTGACTTGTTGAGTAGTTGTCCTAGTGCTTGCTCTTGTTGTGGGCTTGGTAGGGCTTGGCTTAAAAAATTTCTTGGGCTTTGTAGCTAGTTTGGTGGAGGATTTTCTTTTCTTTTCCTAAGGTTTACTAGGTGCTTCCTTGGCTTCCTCTTCCCTGGCACCTTCTTCTATGTCTTTTCCCATGCCCTGTGTCAAGGCTGTATATGAGCAATGTTAGTATGCTAATAGAAACCAAATTTAAATAAAGCTTCTACAAACTAAACAAAATTCATAAACTCCAAGATAGATTAAGATGAGCTCTCAATTGAGAATGTGAGCCATTAATGGGCTCTCTCAATGAGAAGCTCTCTTGTTGAGTAGCTTTGTCTAAATAGATAGGATGTATGCTCAAGCTTATGCTTCAAAAAGGGCTTCAAATGGAGTTGGAATTTGGGTGTGAGTGTATGGTTTTGATGTAAAATGGCTTCTCAAAATAGCATTATGACTTTACTTCATGGATTGTGTTATTTTGCAAAGGGGAAGGATCCAATTTACAGGCAAGAGGCTTGAGGGATTGAGGGCTAAGATGCAAGGATGGGAAAAAGCTCATGGAGGGCTCAGATTGCATGAGAAGAGAGCACATGGATTGTGCTTCCTTATAGCCAATCAAGGAGTGACACATGTCACATGGTGAGAGGATGGAGGAAAGGGGAAGGATGAGTCAACAAAGGAGGCTCAAGGGATAAAATCTTCATAAAGACCCTCATAATGACTTGTAAGAGCAATAAAAGGGCTTGTAAGAGTCATTTATGACCTAGTGGACTTCATAAAGTTTTATGGTTGAGATATTTTGAAGGTGATGAGAGCAATTTTGACTTGGACTTGATTAGGAAGGTTTTAAGCTTGTTTAGGCTTGTGCAAATGATTAGAGGATGGATTAGGATGGTTTAGGATTAGCTTAGGGATAGGCAAGTGGATGGCATTTAATGAGGGTGGGTGAAGGAGGAGATATTTGTTAACTTTGGCTTGGGTTAGTAAGTTTTAACCCATGTTTAGGGAATGTGACAAGGTTAGGAGGGGATTAGGATTAGGGTTAAAGACATCTTCTAGAAGAGTCTAGGCTTTGGATGAGGATAAAGACTTTCTAGAATAGTCTAGAATTTCCTAGGATGAGGATGAAGACTTTCTAGAAGAGTCTACAAATTCTTAGGATGAGGATAAATTAGATTTTTAGGAAATAAATAAAATTTTATTTATTTCAAGGGTTTGGATTGAGGAGATATTTATTAAAACTTTTTTAATAAACATGAGGATTAATATATAATCTTAATTAAATATTTTGAGTTGGGATTAGGGGTAGGAAATGATGGGATTAGCCTTTAATCAAAATTAAAGAAGGATTAGAATATTTTGGAAGAGGTCATTGGTCATAAGGAAATTGGCCAAGCTTTGGGCAAAAAATAATTTATTTATTTATTTTAGGATTTTTGGTCAATTTATTAATTAAATAATTAATAAATAAGGAAATAATGTTTAAATAAGATTTAAACATTTTTGGGAGGGATTCCTTAATTAAATATTTTTAATTAAGATAAAGGGATTTAATGGCATAAAAATTAATTAATTAATTAATTAATAAATGATGATGTCATCAGGGATTTTTTCAAAAAATAAAAATACTTTATGTTTTAAAAGATTTTTAGGTGTCTACATTTTACCCCTCTTTGATGTAATGCCGCAAGTGGCATGGCATCAAAGATAAGAAAATAAGATGCCCAAGGCTAGAGCAGAAGAGGAGAGAATGGATTGTGAGATGCCCCCTCAAGAAGGCAGCGAGGAGAGAAAGCAAGGCTCGATGGCTTCTTGAAAAATACAAGAATCTGGGATGAGCAAGGAGACTCAGATTGGATTAAGAGAAGAGGTTTAGTTAGCTCAAACTCTTACTATGGGAGAATGATAAAGGGAGAATCAGAGGCACAAGAGGAAGCAAGCTTAAGATCTCAGGGATTGCAGAGGATGAAGGAGCGGAGCGCTATAAAAAAGAATCCAGGATAGGGAGATGGATGAGGGGATTATAAAGCTGATGCAATAGGATTTCAAAGAGTTAGATTAGCAGAAGATGGGTTTTGGAGATCCATAGGACTAGGATTGTGGATCTCGAAAGATGAGGCTTGGTGGGTTGATTTGGATTGGTGGATCCCTAAGACTAGGATTGTGGATCCCTAAAGCTAAGAGTGATGAGTGATTCAAAGAGATACTGATGCATCAGCTGGGGTAGGAGAGATAGATGCTACATATGGATGGGGGATAATGGAGATGAAGGAAAACCATTGAAGCTTTTTGAGCAGGGGGATACTTCAAAGAGAAGTACCACCATGTAGTTGAGCACTAGATTTGCTATAGGACTATTGGTTAATTGCCAAGGTTACCAAGAACATCAAGGCCTTTTCACCAACCATCCAAAGGACTAAAAAACTACCTCAAAACAAACACACAAGGATTGCCCCAGCATCACACATGAATCCTAGAGGAAGCAGCGTGGAAACGACACTGGAGAACCCACAAGAAGAAAAGAAAAACAAACAAAAGACCTGATCAAGACCTTACGCTCTAATTGCCCCATTCGCAGCATACCATGATATGGAAGATTGTGGCAACCTTGAGGAGGGAACAAGGAGATTGCTTGGAAAAGATACTTCAAGACCCAAAAGGGAAGATCCCGAATCAAAAGAAAGTGAAAATCCAAAAGAGAGTCATTTGCCAATGAGATGGGTAGGACAAGGTACTAACAGACCAAGACCAGACATGAGGAAAGCTATATCCTAAAAGGACCTATCGGAGAGTACCAAAGCTGGTGGATTTGGATGAGTGATGCGTCTGGCAAGCTAAACTAAGAAAGATAACACTTTGGTGATAGGAAATCTAGGTAAAGGATACGTTGGAATAGCTAACCAAGATGTGTGATGGGTGCAAGATGCTGATCAAGGACAAACTGACACGAACGCTGGATAGATACAATGGTACTAAGCTAAAGAGGATGTACAAGCTGATGGACCAAGCTATGTTACAAATGTACAAGTTTGTTCATGTTTTAGTTTTTGTGAGATGGAAATGTTTGCGAAGGATGGGATGTCTATAATAGGTGATAGGTGGATAGGTAGATGGTTTGTGAAAAGCTTAAGTGAAAATGGGGTTTTGTGTGTGCACGTGATAGTATACAAGCTAGGATACAAGATTATTTATAGGCTAGAATATGGTACAAACCTTGGACAAGATTCAGATAGACAAAGTATGGTACAAGATTTACAAGGTATAATACAAGCTTTGGTACAAGATTTACAAGGTATAATACAAGCATTGGTACAAGATTTACAAGCTGTATAGGAGGTATTTACAAGCTTCATCAGATTTTGGATATTTGGTTGGAACACCAAGGGAACAAGCAAGTGTGTCTTATGGGATGGTGGGTGAATGGATGAGGGATAGGATAGTGATAGATAATGGATTAGTCTTTAGTACACAAGGTGCCTGAATTACCAAGTTTTCACCAAGGTACCTATCCAAGGTGCTTGAATTGCCAAGTTTTCACCATTGGATGCTTATTTCTCTTTACTATTTTTTTCTTTTGTATTTTTCAAAAGCTGGGTATACCAAGGATCTTCAAGCATAGAACTTTTTGAGATGAATGATGTTAGTAAGATCATTCAAGAGTTCTCCTTCTGGTGTAGATAGCTGATAAGCTCCGGAGCCAAAGGAAGCAGTGACAACATAAGGACCAAGCCATGTAGGTTCAAACTTTCTTTTCTTTTCTCGATCTACTTGGACTTTCATGTTTTCTTTGAGGACCATGTCACCTGGCTGAAAGTGTCGTGGAAGCACCTTCTTGTTGAAATTCCTTTTGAGACAAGTTTGATAGACTGTGAGATGATCATAGGCTTGTTGTCGCTTCTTGTCTAAGAGATCTAGCTGGGTGAGTCAAGCTACTCTATATTCTTCATCTGATATTTGCCCTTGCAAAGATATGCGCAAGGAGGGAAGTTCAACCTCTATAGGTAGTACCGCTTTGGCACCATAGACTAGGGAGTATGGAGTTGTGCCTATGGATGTAAGGAAGGAAGTTCGATAGGCCCATAGGGATGGATTTATTTGTAGGTGCCAATCACGACCGGAATCATTGACAACTTTCTTTAGAATTTTGAGGAGGGTTTCGTTAGTTGCCTCTGCCTGGCCGTTACCTTGTGGGAAATATGGGCTAGAAAAGCGGTGATGGATGCAGAGGGAAGTGCATAATTCTTCCATGTTGAGATTTTCAAAGTTACCTCCGTGGTCGGTGAAGATGGTGGATGGGATGTCGAAGCGACAAACAATGTGGTACAAGATGAACTTGGAGACTTGAACACCTGTAGCTGAGACTAGGGGGACTACTTCCACCCATTTAGTGAAATAGTTTGTAGCTGTTATTATCCATTTATGTCCATCAGATGAGAGGGGTGTGATAGTTCCAACTAGATCAAGGCCCCAACTGGCGAAAGGCCAAGGTGGTGCAATAGGCTATAGATCCTGTGCTAGAGCGTGCACAAGATTTGCATGCTGCTGACATGGGAGACACTTTCTAACAAAGTCATAGGAGTCTTCTTCAATGGTAGGCCATTAGTAGCCTGCTCTAAGGATTTTTCGCGCTAGGACAATACCACTCGTGTGGGCACCGCAAAGTCCAGAGTGTACTTCCTTTAACACCATCCCGGCCTCATTTTGGTCTAAACATCAAGAGAGAGTATCGTGATAACCCCGACGATATAGGGTATTGGCTATGATAACATAGCGGGATGATTTTTGGATGAGGTTTTGGCGTTGGGTACATGTGAGGTGAGGGGATATGATACCATTGTTAAGGTAAGCATGAATCTCATGGTACCAAGGGGATTGGGGACCAACCAAGATACAAACACGATTTGAATCCTCATTCCCATAGGCGGGTGTGAGGAGCTGCTCCACTAAAAACTCATATTGTGTAGCTGCTTGGGGAATTTCCAAGAGCGAGCCTATAGTAGCCATAGCATCTACTACTTTGTTCTGTATTCGAGGCACTTGTGTAAACTGAAGCTTTGTAAAATGTTGGGTTAGCTGATCAACTAGCTCTTTGTAGGGTAATAGCTTTTCATCTTTGGTTTGATATTCATTTAGGGCTTGCTTGATGATGAGCTGAGAATCGCCAAAGATTTGTAGCTCAACAATGTTCCATTCTGCAGCTATCTTTAATCCTGCTATGAGGGCCTCATATTCAGCTATATTGTTGGTGCTAGGGAATTGTAGCTTGAAGGCTTTTGGAATGTAATCTTCTTGAGGTGTGACCAACAATATTCTTGCCCCTAATCCATGAGATGTGTATGAGCCATCAAAATAAAGTTTCCATGGGGGTTGTTCTTCAATTAGACAGATATGTTCATCTGGAAATTCTGTGATCAATGGATAAGCATCTATTAGAGGTGCATTAGCTAGGTGATCTGCTATAGCTTGCCCTTTGATTGCCTTTCTATCCACATACTGGATGTCAAATTCACTAAGGAGCATAACCCATTTGGCCAAACGGCTTGTAAGTGTTGTTCTAGAGAGCATATACTTGAGAGGGTCAATCTTGGAGACTAGTTGGATGGTATGACTTAGCATGTAATGGCGAAGCTTTTGAGTTGAGAAAACAACTGCGAAACAAGCTTTTTCCATAGGAGTGTAATTGAGTTCATAACCAACTAGGGTTCTACTGATGTAGTAGATGGCTCTTTCTCTATTGTAATCATCAAGCTGTGCTAGAAGTGCCCCTAGAGCAGTAGGTGTTGCTGATATGTACAAAATCAAGTGACAACCAGGAACTGGTGGAACCAAGATAGGGGGATTGATGAGATACTGCTTGAGATGGTCAAAGCTGTGCTGACATAAAGGATCCCACTTGAGGTTCTCATCCTTCTTCAGTAAATGTGAAAATGGTGTACACTTATCTGCAAGCTGGGAGATGAAATGCCGAACAGATTGGAGCTTTCCATGAAGAGAGCGAAGCTGTCATAGTGTCTAGGGAGGAGGCATGTCTAAGATAGCCTTGACCTTCTTGGGGTCGATCTCTATACCTCGTTTAGAAACTATGAAGCCTAGAAGCTTGCCAGATGTGACCCCAAAGACACATTTCTTGGGATTCAATATGAGATGATATTTGGCTAACCTATCAAAGACTTTCTCCAAGTTAGCAAGATGATCCATGAAGTATGAGACTTGACCAAGATATCATCCGCATAATCCTCCAAAATGCTATGGATGAGATCATGAAAAATGGTTGTCATAGCTCTTTGATAGGTAGCCCCAGCATTCTTTAGGCCAAAAGGCATCATGTTGTAGCAAAAGGTTCCCCAAGGGGTAGTGAATGCTGTCTTATGCTGATCCTCTTCTGCAATCTTGATTTGATTATACCCAGAAAATCCATCCATGAGGGACAAAATTTCATGTCTAGCTGTAAGATCTACAATCATATCTATGTTGGGCAAGGGAAAATCATCTTTTGGACAAGCTTTGTTAAGATCTCTAAAATCAGTGCAGATTTTGATGTCACCAGAAGGTTTAGTGATAGGGACCATGTTGGAGATCCACTCTGAGTAGTCGATAGGTCGGATAACCTTAGCAGCTAACATTCTTTCTAATTCAGCTTTGACCAATAATGCCACCTTGGGGTGCATCTTTCTAAGCTTTTGTCTGACGGGATTGATCTTTGGATCAATTGCAAGATGATGAACTACAAGCTTCAGATCAAGTCCTAGCATGTCCTGATATGACCATGCAAATTGGCCAATGTTCTCTCTTAAGACCTCAAAGAGGAGGTCAGCTTGGTCTTGTGATAGGGATGCAGCAATGTGAACAAGTTTGGGGATCTCTGAAGAACCAATGTTGACTTTTCGAGTATCCTCAATTAGAATAGAAGACACCTCTGGTCGATTATCTTGAGGAGGCAATGCTAAATCCTCATGTTCTTCTTGTGGCTCTGGATTTTCTTGCTGAGGGGTTCTCTTTGTTGCCTTAGCTAGTCTCAGATTCACCTTAGTTCCAGTTTTGGGTGTATCGAAACTAGGTTGGGGATTTTCTCCAAAATACCCCTTGGGATCTAGCTTGTAGATATAGGCAGAATCTGGCTTTGTTTTCTTGTGAGGAGTTTCAACTCCCATGAATCTTAGAAGTGCCTCCTCTGATGTGAACTCATCGATGTGTATGACACTTGGTTGGTCCCAATCTATGAGTTGTGGATGGGCGAGTGGTAGGTCAATGAGGTGGATGGATAGTTCTTGGAGAACAAAGTCTCCGAGGGAGATTTGGTCTAGGATATCATCGTAGGCTCTCTTTTCAACTTCCTCAAGAATGTCTTCGATTTCAACAAGGTTGCGGTGAATGTTCAAAAAAGTGTGACCATTCTCATTGGTGCCCCCAGTTGTGGGTATGCCAAATCCAAGACCTGACTTCGATTCCCACTTGTGTGCGTCGATGGGGCACTGCATGCCTCTTTCTTCTGGTCCTAGACCACCACCTTGATAGTTCCATTTGTTAGTAATGAGCTTATGTTTTAGGGATACTTTTGGCTGAAGTGATCAAGGTGTGCTTGATTTCTTTGAGGTGCATCCTTACGTAACCATTTGTTGATATCTGGAGTGAGCTCCTCATGAAGAGGGATTTTTGAGGATACAAAGGTTGTTGGGCCAAATTGTTTGTATCCAGGAGGTGGAATCTCCTTAGCTTTGTGATATGTCAGTCGTCCATGGGCATGTGGATCAAGTGGGAGTGCCCCAATAGCAAATGCATCTGACAGACTATACTCTCCACAACCTTTGTTATTGATCTTCATGGTAGACAGGGTAGAGGCGAGGATGGTTTCTGGGTCATTATAAGTGTGGGATGAGCTGGAAATGGATGTGCCGATATCAATTCTAGGGCAATGGTTTGTACATGAAGCTTCAACCGCATTGCAATAAGCAAAGGGTTCTGGATCGGCATGGATGGTTACCTCAGTGCCTTGATGTGAAAATTTGACGCACTGATGGTAAGTGGATGGAATGGCTTTCATGGCATGAATCCATGGGCGACTGAGGAGGATGTTAAATGGTAGGTTTAGATCAATAACATGGCAGAGTGTCTCTTGGATGACTGGCCCAACCTTGATTGGCAGCAAAGTAGTTCCTTCTGTGGTTCTTTCCAAGTTGTCATAAGCTTTGATGGTGATAACCTCACTGATGATATCTGCTTCAGTATACCCAACTTGTTTTATGAATTTTAGGGTGCAAATATTCAAGGCTAATCCATTATCTATCATTACTCTTTTCACAGCAAAGTTGGATACCATGATGGCTATGCGAAGTGGAAGGGTGTGATCTGGCTCGACCACGGGTATGTCGGTGGGCTTGAAAGATAGGGCACATGAGGAGGATAGGTGTCCAACAAGATTATGAAAATTAGTAGCATTGATATCTGAAGGGACATGGGATTCTATGAGAGCACTGTCAAGGATGTTCTTGTACACAGGACTAGTGCGAAGAAGGTCTAAAATTGAGATTTGGGCTGGCATGTTCCCAAGGTGTTCCAAGATATTGTACTAGCTTTTTGATGGAGCTGATGGTGCTGGTGGAACGGGTGGGCCTGCGATGTTAAATTGCGCTCTTCGAGTGGTGACTGCACACTCGTTGTTTGGTCCTTGGATGTTGATAACATTGACAGAAGGCTCTTTCTCGAATATACAACCTATAAGGCTACCATAGTCTATATAGGATGAAGTGTGGTCATTGTTCTTCCCATGCTGTTGGTTTGGCTGACGGTTGTTGGTGTTTTTGTTGTTGGTTTGGATAGGTGCTTTTCCAAGATTTTGGTTGTGGTGTGGAGGAAAAGCATTTTGATAGATTTGTAAGCCTACATTGGGAGAGGTTTGGGCACCAACAGTGATTTCCTTCTGATCAATGAGGTCTTGCACATAGTCTTTCAATTTCATGCATCTGAGGGTAGTGTGACCTTTTATCCTATGAAATTTGTAGTACTCATTATCTTTGTACCATGCAGCTTTGGATTGGCTTGGGTCAATTTGCTGGGTAGGAGGAAATTTGATGAGGTTTTCCTTGACTAATTTCTCAAAAATGACACCCAATGGCTCACCAAGGGGTGTATAGTTTCCAGGTGTAGGTTGGAATCTAGGCTTTTGTCCTGTAACTACATTGATGGAATTAGCTTGATTGCTAGACCCTTGGAAGTTGGGTCTTGGATTGTGGTTTTGATAGCTTTGGTTATTCTATTGTTGGTAGTTGATAGCTTGTTGATTGTTTGGTTGATATGGTGGGTTGGACTGGTTGTGAGAAGGACCAACAATATTCACATGTTTGGTGTCAGTGACGCCATCTGTTGCAACGTGCTTTTTTTTGTTCCAATACCTAGACTTGTCATTGGAATGTGATTGATTTTGGTTGGCCTCCTTGTAAATCTTGACCACACCATCTTTAATGAGTCCTTGCTCAAGGATCATTCCTTTCTCTTTGATATCTTTGTAGGTCTGCAAACAGTTCATGGTCATGTGGTGAGCCAAGCTAGGATGGGCATTATCAATAAACATTTTCACCACATGGCGTTCTGGCAAGGTGCAGGATATGCGGGTGGTAAGGGTTTTCCATCTTTGTAGGTATTCAGCAAGGCTTTCTCCACCTCTTTTCTTGGTGTGGACAAGATCAACTATTGATAGCTCTGTTTCAACAAGATGGGCATATTGGGCTACAAATGCCTCAGATAATTCAGCAAAGTTTTTAATTGTGCCATAGGGGATTCTATAAAACCATTCAAGAGCTGTTCCAGCCAAGCTTTTGGGAAAAAGGCACAAGAGGAAGACATCATTGTATGATACATCCTGGCAATGCATGTAAAATTCTTTGATATGTGTGACAGGGTCTCCTTTTCCTCTGAATTTGTCAAATTTGGGTACCTCAAAGTGTTTGGGAAATGGTGTCATGGTAATGGCTCTATCAAATGGGTAAGGACACACATTCTCAAACTTGAATGTCTTCGGATCATTCCCTTCTTGGATGGCTTTCAGAGCTATCTTCATTTGCTCCCATTCTGAATTGATAGGTGATGGTTGGGGTGCCCCCAATGTAGGAGTTCCTTGAGGTAGGTATGTGCTGGATGGGGCCACTAAATATGGATGGCTATGAGGGATTTTATGATAGGGATTGTACATTGTTTGGGCAGCTGCATGGTGGATGACAGGTTGCTGAGGGGGAGGTGGCGCATATTGCTGCATGTGCTGCGAGGCTTGTTGTTGATATGGGATTTAAGGTTGGGATTGAGGAACATAAGCTAGCTATGGGATAAATGGATTGCTTTGTGGAGGTAAGGTATAAGATGGTTGAGAGGCTTGGGGAAAGGATCAGGGGGTTTGTGGGGTTTGACCAATATATGTGGGTTGTGCCCCCATTTGGGATGGTATCTGCAAATAATTGGTGGTTGGCTGGGGTGGTGGATTAACTCCTAGAAGTGGCATTGAAAAGTAGTTGGTAATTGGAGGTAATGGATTAGTTGGTGGTGGAAGTGGTGGGAATTGAAAGCTTTGGAATGGAACTGATGGGGTTTGATAGCTTTGTGGTTGGATTTGGAAGCTTGGTAGAGTGGTGGCAGGGGCTGGGGTCACTTGGGAGCTTGGTAGAAAATTGGTAGTAGCTTGTGGGATTTGATAGCTTTGTGGAGTGAGGGTAGTAGCTTGTAGATTTGTGGCTAATGGTATTGAGCTCCCAAGACCTAATGGAAATGATGGAATTGTGCTTTGGGTTGTAGTGAACAAGCTGGGGGTGATGAAAGGTTGATTACTTAGCCCCATGGGTGGCATCCCTGTTGTATATTATTGAGGTTGGCCAAAGATGCTAGAACTGATTTGGGAGATGGGTGGATTTGGAAGGCTGGGTTGGGGAGCAGCAGTAGCAATAGTGAAGGGGGTGAACGGTGAGCTATTTTGGGTAAAGGGGGTTTGAAGCAGAGAGGTATGAACCAAGGATGGAGTGGTGGTGGCTGGGTTGGCTTGCAGCATGGAGATTTCAACTTGGGTGGATGATGGTATGTTTGGGTCCGTTGGATCATATGGATTGGCTGGAGGCTCTTCTTTTGGCATATATTGAGGATAATTTGGATCATAAGAGCCTATGGGTGGTGGTAGTTGCCCAAAAAATGGGTGAGATGGATCTGATAATGGAGGGGGTCTTCCAAAGTCAAAGGTTCCTACATTTTCCCTTCAAAAATTAGCCATGATTGTCTCTTTGTTCTTGTCTATAATGGCATTTACCAATACTGCATTTCCTGGTTGGTTCATGAAAGCTTCAATGTCAGTACATGATGTCATAGCTTTTTTTGGGCTAAAGGATGGCTGAGTGCTCAAGGGGGGTGAGGCTGTTCGATCCAAATGATAGGGCTCCATTGTTTCTTTCTTCTTGGCTAAGCGAGTGATGGGTGGCATGAAAAATGCTCCTAGGGATGAGATGCAATAATGCTAATGGATGAAAAAGGGGGAAGGCTTCTCTATGCAAATGATTTCCTAGGTTAAGGCAAAGCTATATGAAAAAACCTAAGGAGGATTGGGTTGGAGATTCTAACTTCAAAGATATGTTGCCAAAGCACGAAAGGTCTGCTTTCCTATGTGCAAGCTTGGTGGTGATTGTGTCAACTTAAGGATAGACTGATGATCCTTTAGGAAGAACACGAGATTGACCACTTGTGGATCCCAAGCTTTAGCTCAAGGTGATGAGGGTTAACAAGTGACAAAGCTGGATTACCCTAGACAAAGCTCTTTCAAAGGGATAACCTTGGTGAGATTGATGGATTTGGAAGATTTTAGGAGTGGCAAACTTTTGGCAAAAGTGACAACAATTTTGAAGGCTTGGATGTGAGGTTTTGATTGCTAGCTAGATGGTTTGATTCTAAATGAGATGGATGAGCTAATAATGCTTAAGGGGATAACCTAAGATGGCTGGATTTTCTACAAAGATGACTCTAAAGTGAAGCTTATCCAAGAAGATGTGAAGAAACAAGGGTGTCTAATCATAGAAATCATGCCTAGTTGGTAAGGCATAAGCAGGATTAACTCCTGGATGTTGGCTAAATTTGATGTTGCACTCTAACCAAGCCTCTTGAAGTGCTTCGTCGATAGCTTTGTCCTCTGCTTTGTGGAGTTTGGCAATTTGTGGGCTTGATGTTATTTCTTTTCTCTTGGTTGAAAGTTCTTGGTATGCTAGAGATGGTTTGAGTTTAACTTTGTGGAACTTTTGTTTGGGTTTGGGTTGCTCTGACATCAATTCCTAAATCTTCTTAGCTTTGAGAGATCTTGGTTGTTTTGCTTCAACTCGTTCAACTTCTAGAATAGGCAGTGACTACGCTAAGTATGCCCTAAGCTAGCATTGACCAAGTTTGGCAAACATTCATTCAACAAATAAAAGATCAAGCAATAGATAGAAACAACCAGATAGAAGTTTTTGATTCTCAGAAAGTGATACTTGCGCCAAGGAGTTTGTATGTTCTACAAATGTTTCGATCAGTCACCTCAAACACATTAACATCCTAGATGGTTTTCTACAAGGCTAATAGTTGGTTTAACTAAGGAGTCCTCGATATACCCAAGGTACGTGAGGCCCAAATTCATAGATGAGACCAAAAAGATGTCACACAGCCGAGAGGAGCAGTAACCCACTTCTCCTCTTTCACTTCTCAAGGGTATAAAGTTCCTTGAGGCTTAGCCCGAGTGACAAAATCTTGATCCAAAGAGAGGTGTCTTTCGATTCACCTCCTGATTCTTATACTCTGCCAGAACGCTGGAGTTGAGGTCGTCCAAGGGGTGATGAAATCCACAAGCAGGCCTCCTAAAAAGAAACAAGATTTTGGATCCTAATCTTATGCACCCAAGATGGCCTCGAAAGAGGACAAGGGGAGAGAAGACTTGGATGACCTTGGGCTAAAAAACACGCTTGTTCTTTTACCAACTGACTCTTATGTGTGCTAATCTAGACTTTGCAAGCACTCATGTTTAAAAGACAATGTTTAATTCTAATTTGAAGCACTAACAAAAGTAAATCGATCAAAGAATGCAAACAATAAGAAGAGTTAGGGTCAACAAAAGAAAAATCGCGCGCCCAGAGGCCCTCCACATCAAGTATCGATTAATTTTATTTAAGGCATTCAAGATTGAGTGTGAGTTTTTTTTAAGCCCAAAACAAAAGTGTGTGAGATTCGATTTCAAGCACGCGCCCGGAGGCTCTCCACGTCAGTTGTTGTTCAATTTTAGTGCCCAAACTTGAAGTGTGATCGATTTAATCTAGAATTTTGATCATTTAAGAATTTTGATAAAGTTAAAGCAAACATTCAAATACCAAGTGAGTGAGTTAGATTGTGGAACATTTAACACCTTTTTCAAGTAGACCCATCCCCATAAATGGCGCTGAGATTGCAACCAATGGTTAATATTTGATGGGTGATTAGAAAAGATGTGAGTCCAAGGAACTACTCAAATTGATTTTTGCAAATTTGTATTTTAACTTAACAAGGTTTCTTAAATGTCCAAAAATCAAACTTTACCTAGATTGCATGTGGAAAAGAGATTTGTTTTGTTCAATTTTTAGAAGCTCCAAATGAAGTGTTTGATATTGCAATGGTTAATTGATCCTTAGAATTCAAGATTGGATTTTTTTTTTTAATCATGCATTCAAGGAAAATTTGATTTTAATCTATGGCATTCAAGAGTGATTTTAGCAACATGCATTCAAAGACAAGTGGTTAAACATTCAAGTGTTTTCTTTTGAGCATTCAAGATTGAGATTTTGTGTGTTGTTTTAAGAACTTTGAAGTGCTTTGTTTTAACCTTAGATCATTCAAGATTGTTTTGGACTCAAAAGTGAAAATGACTCTTTGGACTTTGGTTTTCATTCAAGATTTTGTGTTCTAGTTTGCATATTTTAAGCCCAAAAATGATATTCCTAGATTGTTTTGATGCATGAAAAACCTAAGAAACATTCAAGATTTTGCAATAAAAAATTTTTTTGGAACAAATAACAAAGCTTTTAGGACAATTTTTGGCAACCATTTAGGACTCTTAGTTTTCATGAGATTTTTTAAAAGAACCTTATTGTGCACTTAGTGTTGATTTTGAACCTTTTGAAATGGAAACTTGAAGTTCTTTTTAAATTCCCAAAAATGAAGTGTTCCTAATTTTGCATGAATGCATCTAAAACCTTGATGTTGCAAGGATGCAAATGATTAGATTGGTTTAGTTTCACTTGTTAAAAGATTTTTTCTTTTTTGCAAATTTTTAATTTTTCAATAGATTTAAGTATGATTTGGGGGTTCATTTTAAGCACTAAAAAGAAGTGTGTATGATTTTGCTTCCTTAAAAAAAAATGGCCAAGATCTCCCACAAGAAGAAGAAGAAGAAGTAGATGGAATAAGAAGAATATAGACAAGAAGAGGAAGAAGAATTTCAAGTTCTTTGTCCCCCTATAAGCTTGAAAAATCTGCAAACACTATGAGATAGATTATGAGTTCCTTTGTCTTCTTCATGCTCATGTGGACCTACAAAACCAATTTATACAATCCTACCAATCACAAAAATAAGAAAAATTAGCCAAAATCATCAAATGACATACAAAACTTGACTAAAAAAGCTAATGAAGATGATCCATGCGGGGTCCCACCGGGCGTGCCAAAATGTATATGAGCAATGTTAGTATGCTAATAGAAACCAAATTTAAATAAAGCTTCTACAAACTAAACAAAATTTATAAAATTCAAGATAGACTAAGATGTGCTCTCAATTGAGAATATGAGCCATTAATGGGCTCTCTCAATGAGAAGCTCTCTTGTTGAGTATCTTTGTCTAAATAGATAGGATGTATGCTCAAGCTTATGCTTCAAAAAGGGCTTCAAATGGAGTTGGAATTTGGGTGTGAGTGTATGGTTTTGATGTAAAATGGCTTCTCAAAATGGCATTATGACTTTACTTCATGGATTGTGTTATTTTGCAAAGTGGAAGGATCCAATTTATAGGCAAGAGGCTTAAGGGATTGAGGGCTAAGATGCAAGGATGGGAAAAAGCTCATGGAGGGCTCAGATTGCATGAGAAGAGAGCACATGGATTGTGCTTTCTTATAGCCAATCAAGGAGTGACACATGTCACATGGTGAGAGGATAGAGGAAAGGGGAAGGATGAGTCAACAAAGGAGGCTCAAGGGATAAAATCTTCATAAAGACCCTCATAATGACTTGTAAGAGCAATAAAAGGGCTTGTAAGAGTCATTTATGACCTAGTGGACTTCATAAAGTTTTATGGTTGAGATATTTTGAAGGTGATGAGAGCAATTTCAACTTGGACTTGATTAGGAAGGTTTTAAGCTTGTTTAGGCTTGTGCAAATGATTAGAGGATGGTTTAGGATGGTTTAGGATTAGCTTAGGGATAGGCAAGTGGATGGCATTTAATGAGGGTGGGTGAAGGAGGAGATATTTGTTAACTTTGGCTTGGGTTAGTAAGTTTTAACCCATGTTTAGGGAATGTGACAAGGTTAGGAGGGGATTAGGATTAGGGTTAAAGACATCTTCTAGAAGAGTCTAGGCTTTGGATGAGGATAAAGACTTTCTAGAATAGTCTAGAATTTCCTAGGATGAGGATGAAGACTTTCTAGAAGAGTCTACAACTTCTTAGGATGAGGATAAATTAGATTTTTAGGAAATAAATAAAGTTTTATTTATTTCAAGGGTTTGGGTTGAGGAGATATTTATTAAAACTTTTTTAATAAACATGAGGATTAATATTTAATCTTAATTAAATATTTTGAGTTGGGATTAGGGGTAGGAAATGATGGGATTAGCCTTTAATCAAAATTAAAGAAGGATTAGAATATTTCGGAAGAGGTTATTGGTCATAAGGAAATTGGGCAAGTTTTGGGCAAAAAATAAATTTTTTATTTATTTTAGGATTTTTGGTCAATTTATTAATTAAATAATTAATAAATAAGGAAATAATGTTTAAATAAGATTTAAACATTTTTGGGAGGGATTCCTTAATTAAATATTTTTAATTAAGATAAAGGGATTTAATGGCATAAAAATTAATTAATTAATTAATTAATAAATGATGATGTCATCAAGGATTTTTTCAAAAAATAAAAACACTTTATGTTTTAAAGGATTTTTAGGTGTCTACAAAGGCAAGTGGCCCCTGGCCCTGTTCTTCTTCTTTATCTTCATCATCTTCTTCTTTTGCTTATGTTGTCCCTTCACCAAGTCTGGCCTAAGCTTCTTGACTAGTCTATCCTTTTTCTTTAGGGTTGAAGCAGTTTTCAACTACATTTCTACTTTGGATTTTATAGCATCAAAAGTGCCAAAAGGTTTTGCACTTTTATCAATGTCTTCTGTAAGCAATGTTGTGATTGTTGTAGATGCCTCATCAATGTTGATTTCATATCCAAGTGGCCTCAGCCATCTCACCCTTGGTGCTATTGCTTGGATATATGTAAAGTCAATATAAACTAAGAAACAAATGTCATTGACATGTTGTTCAACAAGAGAGATAGGTATCCTTAGTCTCTATTTCATAGACTTCTTGAAGTCTTCAAAGTAACTAGTCATTATAGTTTCAAAATATGCCCCCATCTACTCTATGTATTTATTAACTTGTACTACTACTGACTAGTTTGTCTTCCAACTTACTTTACCAAAAGAGGGGAATTCATTCTAAACATAGAAAAATAAGCATATCAAAATTGATCCAAATTTACATTAAGCACTCTTGGATCTCCTTATTGCTCCCAAATTATCCATAATCTGTTACAATTGTAATTTAGCTAGATCATATGTATGATCCTTCTTGATAATTTTATATCTTATATCAACTGCAATGTAGGGCACACTGTTCAATCTACTTGATTGATAGAATTTGTGAGAGATAACTCTAATAGAAAATTCTATGAGAGGTTCCTTAATTGTTTTAATTGTCATACCCCTCTTATTCCATTGAGCATCAATGTTCTTTTCAATGACCTCCTTTGACTCACTTAAGGTTTTAGGTTGATCTAGGGTTGGATACCTTGTGACTCGGTGAATGATTCTCTTGGTTATCTTTACTAGTCCTCCTTCTAACCATAAGTAGCCATCATGAATTTTGCTTAGAACAAGTCTAGTCCATTCTATTTTAAATACTCTAGGGAAGTCTAGGGTGTAGGTAAGTCCCTTTTTCTCAATTATGTTGTATTCTTCCTTCAACACTCTATTGTCACATAGTTTATTATATGCTTCCCTAATCTCCATGTCTCCAATCCCACCTACTTTGTAATTATATAATTCCTAAACATCTTGAACCATGATGACTTTAGGGGGAATAATTGATAGGGTGTCGGTTGGATCATTTTTGTAGGCTACCTCAGGGATTGGTTTGAATTTAGGTTATCTTACATCCCTACTAACCATATGAACTTCAAACAACTCCTTATCCTTGGGGTTTCTAGAGCTAGATGCCATTTTCACAAACTAGGGTTTAATGAATTCAAACACTGCATAGCTTGACACTCAAACAAATACCTTTAGATTGATGAAATTGCTATGAATCTCTACTCAAATTCATTTGAATGTTTTTCCTTCGCTTGAAATCACTTCTTCACTCTACTTGTTCTTTTCTCTACAATTGAATGATTAAAAATGGTCAAAAAATAAAACAAATACCCTTCAATACCTAGCATTAAATCCTTAGTGCTCATACAGCTATCCACTTAGCTTGTATGCAATTTCTTACATTACTCAACATCAATACAATTTTCCCTTTTACAAGGCAGCTAAAGGATTTACCCTTACTTAGCATCAACTAGCATAGTTTTACTCGACAGTAACTAATCACTCAACTTCCACTAGTTATATCCAACAACTCAACACATACTATGATTTCACTTGGCAACTAAAGGTAAATTTTCATACTCGATAACAATATGAAAGCTTTTGAGGATAAACTTGCATCTTTATTCATGTTGTTTATATCCTTTGTAGTACTAACTTGTTTTGGAACTAATGTATGATAAAGCATTGTATATCAATTCCTCATACCTTCTTTTACTTAGTTGGATGAAGTATGATCACTTGACCTTTTAGGTGAAGTGATCCCTCCATTGGATGTGCTACTTCCATTTTTTTCTTCCATATCTTATTCATCTCTCCTTTGATGTGTTCAATATCAACTTTCCCTTTTTCTTTGTTGAATTCAGAGTTGAGTACCTTTGATCTTGTTGGGCAATACTTGCTGATGTGTCCTATCTTTAGGTAGCTAAAACAAGTGGTTTGACTTAACCACCTATTGTAGTTGCCACTAAAGTGTGTTCTTATGCAGTTCTTAGGAATGTTTCCATATTCTTGATAGTAGTGACAACTTTGCTTGGTGTCGTAGTCCCAATTGTAGTGATGTCCATGACTATTTGTATTTTCTAGTTGGTTTAGTGTCCACATAGGCTTGGATCTACATTTAAAGGCTCTATGTCCATACTTCTTACAATTTTAGTAGCGACCTTCAAATCTTGGTGTCCTGATGATTCTAGTCTTGTAGTGATGTGCCTAATGACCTTGCTTGTTGCACTTGTGACAATGACCCATGTTTTTGGTTTTTCATGCTAATTAGCATTCTTGCTTCTACACACATTAGAAATATGTCCCTTTTTACCACAAAAATGAAAAGTGGGTTTTTTTTTCTTACCTTTGTCACTTCTTTCTTCTGCAGTCTTAGATGACTCTCCTTCTTCAGTGTTGGTGTATCCTAGTCTGGAAGTGTCATTACTAGATCTTGGTATTTTAGTAATTGTTCAAAGTACCTGATGGCTTCATTATGTTTGTTGAAGCTTTTTGCAATTTATTTTTCTCTTCTCAAGTCATTTTATAGTTTTTCATTATGCATCTTCAATGTTGAGATCTTAATGCCCTTGACATTCAGTTCATGATGGGCATTCATCATTTGGCTTAAGGTGTCTAGCTACATGTTGGAGACTCTTGTAAGCTCACTTGACTTTTCCTCTAGTCTATTAGAAAGGTTTCTCTTGTCATCTTCTATCATAGCTTTATCTTCAATGGATCTCTTCTTCTACTCAGTCACTTCACAAAGCATCATGGCTTGTGATTCTTGTTCAATCTTGAGAGTTATGATCTCTTCTACTTGAGCTCTATTCTTCTCCATTAGGTCTACAATTTCTGCATTAAACTCCTTAGAATCTCCATTGGTAAACACTTTTGTGGTGTCAATATCCTTGTACTGTGTATCATTCTCAGCTATGACAATTTCTTTTCTTCTCTTTAGGGATTTTCTAAATTCTTCCCTAGCTTCTTCTAGATAATGTAGAATAAGATGTATTTCAATCTCCTGATTCTCTGTAATCTTCCCAAGCTTGTAGACTTCCATTTCTAGATCTTTTATTCAAGATGTAAGGTTTATCCTTGTAAGAACTTAGCTCTGATACCAATTGTTGGAATTTACAAGTAGGAAGAATGCTTCTAGGGGGGTGGGGGGTGAATCAAAAGTACCAAAATTTAAGCTATAATTTTTTTAACTAAAATCAATACATGCATATAACATTTCTAATTAACATGAATGTAAAGTCATGCATGAAAATAGATAACACAATATTTGATCACCCAGAAATCCTCCAAAATTAGAAGGTAAAACTGGGGTGGGGATGACACCCACAACTTATCAGTGCAGCAGTATGTAACTTGTCAAGGTTAAAAAGTTTGACCATCAGCAATGGTCTACCTTGTGAGAGGCTTGCCCTATTAAAGACTCCAACACCCTATTAAAATTGTACCTTTTTAAAGGATTTTTAAAAAATTCACTTGGAATGTCACCCTATTAAAGGATTTAGAAAATGGCTATTAAACCAACCTATCTTCATAGGATTTTCATTCTCCTAATATAATGGTTAGAAAGTATAGTAGAATGTGTTGACCTAATCACTTACAATCTTCAATTGCTGATTTTAGATCACTATTCATTCCATACTAATTTGATCCTCTCTAATTTGATGTGAAGTTTCATGTAGCGCTGATACTTTGTTCTGCTCAACTAATCTTGCAATTCCTCTATTCTACTAAATCACCTTGAATGTCTTCTTCAACCTTTTGTTCTTCATTTTCTTTCACTCTATCATTCCTCTCTTTGATTACTTGAATTATGGAGCTTCGTCCCTCTTAAAAGGTTTTTGTGACTTAGGATTAGGTATGAATCTATGGCTAAAGATTCATCTATTTTTCCTCTTTAGCATTAAAATTATTTGATTGGTTGCATGTAGAGTACATAGGAAATCTAATAGATTTGATCTTATCTTTAAGATTCAAAATCTATATATTAGCTATCATGAAACATGATTCGCATCTAAGTTTGTGAAGGCACAAACTCATATATCAATACTATGTCACTTGGTACTTGTTGATTACTGATGCTCAGCACATATAGAAATTCTATCCTACTTAGCATCTATAGTTTACTCGAAACATATACTAGCTTGACATCTATTAGTCACTCAAAAGTTGAAACTTGCTCAACGCTGTCTATGACTTGGTACATATTGAATTTTTGGCTTAGCACAAATTGTAACTCAACATATATATTATACTCGACATCAACTTAGAAAGTTTTTAATTGTGTTAACACTCAATTGTCAAAACCAATCTAAGATCAACACTAACTCTAGAAGGTGTAATTGTTAGGCTTACTACTTTTGAGATGTCAATTTTTGAAAATTTCACTCCTACCTCTATTGAATCTTATTTTAAATCACAATTGGTTCTTAGTAAGAAAGAAAAAGGAATATATGTGAAAAGTGATAGTGATACTTTGAATGATGAACTTGATGCACTAATGGCTAGAAGACTTCCAAGAGGCAAAGGAAAATACAAAGGTAAACTCCTAGAATCTATTTCTCATGAAAAAAAGTTGGTCATATTATTGTAAGATGTTTTGATAGAGAAGACAAGGATGATATGAGATAAATCAAGTACAAAGGAAGAAGAGATGGCAGAGATACCAAGAGAAACAAGGACTATAAAGAAAAAGGTAAGAAATCTTGTTACATTTCTAAAGAAGAAATTCATAATGAATCTAAAAGTAATGATAAAGAAATAGTCTATGTTGTTATGAAAGAATATTCTAATGAAGATGAGAAAACTACATTAATCTCCTATGTAAATAAAGGTGATAGGTCGATAATTGACAGCGGTTGTTCAAACCATATGTTTGGTGATTAAAGTAAGTTTGAGAATATTGGACCATACAAGGGTAGTTGTGTTAAATTTGGTAATGATGTTCCATGTCCTTTGCTAGGTAAAGGATCAGTCCAACTAACTGACAAGATGAAGCATGACAATGTTTATTTGGTTGAAGGACTTAACTATAATTTGTTGAGTTTTTCATAGTTTAAAAAATCAGCACACAAAGTTGAACTCCATCACAGGAAAGCCAAGATACTTGGTGTTTATGGTGAATTGATTGGGAGTGATGACCAAACAAGAGGTAACTCTTTCTTTCTTGATTTATTTGATGAGACATTTTTATTTGCACAATATAAGGATATATGAATATGGCACAAGAGGTTATGTCATGTAATTTTTGACAATGTGGTTAGCATTAGTAAAAAGAAAAAAGTAAGAGATTTTCCAAACCTAAAGAGACTTGATAATGCTATGTGTAAACAATGTCAATTGGAAAAAAATGATAAAGTCTAGTTTCAAGAGAAGGACATATTCACCTAATGATATTTTGGAATTTGTTCATACTAACTTATGTGGACCTATTGGTGTTCAATGCTATTGTGATGAAAAATAATTCATTCTATTTTTTGATGACTACTCTAGGATGATGATTGTGGTTTTTTTTAAAAAAAAATCTAATTCTTTTCAGTTATTTAATTGGTATTTGTCTCGAGTTGAAAAAGAGATAGGAAAGAGTTTGAAATGCTTGAGATCTGATAGAGGTGGAGAATTCACTTTCAATGAATTTAACTTATTCTTTAATGATAGAGAAATCAAAAAATAGATGTCAACACCTACCACCCCTCTTCAAAATGAAATATCTAAAAGGAGAAATAAGTCAATCATGGATTGGGATAGAACATTGATGATAGAAAAGAATGTGTCACAAAAATAGTAGAGAGAAGTTGTAAGTACAATTGTTTATACCTTCAATAGGGTGCAAGTCAAGAAAATTAAAAATGCTACACCTTTTGAATTATGATATGGGCATGCACCTAATGTAAAATATTTTAGAATTTTTGGACGTAAATTCTATATAATTAAAAATAATAGAATTGGAAAACTTGATACTAGAAGTGATGAAGGAATATTCCTAGGTTATTCCACTAAAAGAAAAGCTTACAAGTGTTTGAACTCTAACACTAACAAAGTTGTGGAAAGATAAAATGTCAAAATTGATTAATATGTAGAAAAGAATGAAGTTGAATGTAAGATAGAACTTGAAGAGTAAAATACATTCATATATGTGAATGATAGTGCTCCCTGCACCTCACCTAAACAAGAGATTAAAACTACAAATATACAGCAAACTAGGGATGTCAAGTTGCAACATCTAGTTTCTGAGAAACCCCAAAATGGTGTCGAGTCAAAGATAGAGGGAACCAAACACCAGGAAGGAAATGATGGGCATGTAGAACATGAACCAAAACCTAAAAGAGAAAATGATCTTGAAATCATTTTTCAAGATAAACCTGCAAGAGAAGAAAGAAGAAAAGGACCTATACTAGCAAAACATGTGAGAAGACATCATCCATCTAAGAAAATCATTAGAGATAAATAATATAGTGTTATGATAAGGAAAATACTCAAAAGTGGTACATTTTTACTTTGTGAGTTTGAGGATGCTTTGGAGAATGAGGATTGGATACAAGAAATGAATGAAGAAATTGAGTAGATTGAAAATAATAAAATATAGACACTAGTACCTAGACCTAAAGACAAAAATGTTATTGGAACAAAGTAGGTATTCAAGAACAAGCTGAATGAAAAAAGGGAAGTCACAAGGAACAAGGCTACACTAGTATGAAAATGATGTGCACAAGAAGAAGGTATTGACTATGGGCAGATATTTTCGCCCATTGCAAGACTAGAAGGAGTTAGAACACTACTTGCATATTCTTCTTATAAAGGGTTCAAGGTATATCAAATGGATATCAAATATATATTTTTGAATGGGATACTTGAAGAAGAAGTGCCCATAGAGTAGTCAAAAGGTTTTGTTGAACCCAGCAAGAAGAATATGGTGTGCAAGCTATACAAGGCTCTATATGATTTGAAATAAGATCCTAGAGCATGGAATGAATTATTGCATAACTATTTGGTGAAGATTGGATTTGTAAGAAT
This sequence comes from Cupressus sempervirens, assembly GCA_028749045.1. Classification (NCBI taxonomy): domain Eukaryota; kingdom Viridiplantae; phylum Streptophyta; class Pinopsida; order Cupressales; family Cupressaceae; genus Cupressus; species Cupressus sempervirens. The sequence continues at coordinate 31,813,721 of CM053783.1, read as the reverse complement.
AAATGATCATAGAAATTTTTACTTGAAGACTAGTAAGAACAATGAGGTATTGTTATCTAATATTTTTATTGATGATATTATTTTTGGAGGCAAGGCGGCATTATGAAAATCACTTGCTGATGAGATGAAGGAGTTTGAAATGTCAATGTTTGGTGAGATCAAATTCTTTGTTGGATTAAAATTATATCAAATTAAGCAAGGAATTTTCATTATTCAATCCAAATACATCAAGGAGATACTAAAGACTTTTGGAATGGAAGATTGAAGACCAATTAGTACACCTATGGTCACATGATACAAGCTATCTAAGAATTGTGATTCTACTGATATCAATCATGCATTGTACAGATCACTGATTCAAAAATTATAATATATCATTCACAACATACTTGATAGCGCATTAGTAGCTGGGATGGTTGCAAGACATTTTGCATGTCCTAAGGAGAATCACATGATGGTAGTGAAAAGGATACTAACATATCTAAAAGGAACAAAAGATTATGGATTGTATTACAAGAAGAATGAAAAGTTTGAATTGATGGTATTTACTTACTCAGATTAGACAAGAAATGTTGATGATAGAAAAAGTACAAGTGGAGGTACATTCTTTCTAGGAAAGAGACTAATTTCTTGGACAAGCAAGAAGTATAATTTCATTTCTCAATGAACAATAGAAGCTAAATATGTGAAAGAAACTATAAATTGTTCATTATGTTGGAATTACAATAGGAAAAGATAAACCCTGACGAGGAAGGGTGAATCAGTGCTTCAAAATTTAACCCATAAAAATATTCACCACACATCCATCTCCCTATTTAATAAGTAAACTAAAATACCATGTAAAGCATATACATCCAAAGTGTCTAAACAAGTAAGAATTCACACATATATGACACAAGATATGATTACCCATAAACCCTTTGATGAGAAGGTAAAAATAGGGTGGGGATGAAACCCACGAATCTTCACTACTGTAGTAATAAAGTGTATCCAATGAAGGTTACAATTTTTTATCATGAAACATGATCTATCCTGTGAAAGGTGTAATGCCCCGCCTGGACATCCTTGGAAATAAAGATGAAATACAAGCCAAGAATTTATTTTTTACAACTATGAATGCACATGACAACATCATATAGGGATCACAATGATTGCAATAGAAGACTTCACCACAATCTCAACAATCAATGAATCTTCAAATGCCACTACCAAACTGACACAAGAAAAAAAAAGCCAACAATGACCATGCAAAAAATGAGGGCTCAAAGAAATGAACACACATCAAAAAAACACCAAGCTGGGGTAAAATGCAGAATCCTAAAATTTGGCTAAGCCTAAAATCCTAAAGCCCTAAAAATTGGCTAAGTTTGGATTTTTGAAGCCCTGAAATTTGCTAGAATCTTTATCTTATCTCTGAGAGGTCTGAAACCTATCTCAAAAGATTCATCACATATATTAAAAAATATCTTCAGTATAAGTTGATCAACTTATACTTAAATGATATATTTTAAACCCCTAAGAAATCTATTTTGAACTAGGAAGGTGTAAAACACAAAAGGGTGTCCAAAACCAACTTCTAAACTTGCATCTGACAAGCCTAGATATCCCCTATTTCTCATGCAAGAAAGTACAGTGGTCTCAAGTTTCGCATGAGATCTTGCACCACTGTGTGCGAGAAAATGCATGGCTTCGTGCAAGGATTCCTGAGCATCGCACGAGGGCTTTTACTCTCGCGTGAGGATTCCCTATGTACTGTGAGAGGACTTGCATTCTCGTGTGATGACATCCATTTCCACATGAGAAAACAAATTAGCATGACAACAAAATGCAAACAAAAAGCATAAAAACATGGAAACATGTAAATCAAGGAATGAACACTCGAGTGCATCAATAGCAAGGAAAGAGGAACATTGATCCATCTAAACCATAACAATAATGAACATATTAAAATAAATATTACAGTGAACAAAATAAACATCGCAATGTATAGAAATAACATCACAAAAATAAAAAAACCAAACTAAGTACACGGTTCCTCCCAACCATCAATAGCATCATAAGACCATCGTGGATCCTATCCATCCCCCTGCATGTAACATCCCAAGCCACCAACCAAATTGTTAGTACTATCATAATAGGGATGTCACTACTAAAACATGCAACAATATAAGCATAAAGAATCTAACATGCTAGTAGAAAAGCATAAGATAATCCTACAACAGATAACATACCTATCATATGCTAAACATCAATAAGCAATCGATATGCTACTATAGCAATTCACATCATCTAATCATATGCTAAACATCATAATATGGGAATGTGTCAAGTAAACTAACATCATCTAAACATGATATCCAAACATTCCAATGAAAGCATAAATCACAAGAAAGAATACTCCAGAACCCAAAGTACCAAGTGAAAACATCCAACAACAGTCACACTAGGACAAAAGACCATCTCTGTACACCAATTCCTAGCAGTGGTGAAGGTAGCTACACATCCTAACCATATGGAACTTGTAGGTCCACACCCGCCATGCTGATGAAGATAATGATCCAACCACAACCACACATAAAGCACAACATCCAAGTCTAACACTCATGCTAGACAGTATGATGGCTGCAACAAAGAAACTAAGACAATGCAAGGAGTACAGGTCCTGGTCAGACACTCAATAGGCTACTAAGACATCATCGAGAGTCACTTGGCATCGAAAAGCCCAAGCTTGGATCGTGTGGATTCAGCATCCCTCAATGGAATGGCTATATAGAGCATTATATTATCTTTAAGTTTTATTACCATACACACATTTTATTTAGTTATCACTTATTTAAAACTTCCTATCCTCTACCAATCCTATGGGACTGGGGTCACTAGGCTACGAGATAGAAGCCCCCTCCATATGCTACCCTACCCTACCCATGCTCATCCTACGACAAGAGCCCATGGGCATGCATACTCCCATCCCAAACCCAATGATCATAACTTCTAAAAGTACCATGGAAGCTCAGGCCTCACAAGTCACCCAAAAAATGTACGTGCATGTACTCGTGTGTGGTGCACCACCATCATGAAGATTATAACACAAGGACATGATGAGAACATAATGCAAAAAAACATCCAACTGAAAGCAACACAGGAAGGACAGATTCTACATGAATCCTAAAGCCAATAAAATCATACATCATGAAATCACTCAACTGACCTAAATTTGAGAGTATGGATTTTACACGAATCCCAATGATGTAACAAGACCAAAAGTCATGAACTCACTCCACTGGCCTCAATCCGAGAGTATGGATTCTACACGAATCCTAGCACTCATGAAACAAAAGTGAAGGTCTAAAAGAAACAATAACACCAGGTATAAAATCACTCAACTGAACATAACGTCAGGAGTATGGATGCAACATGCATCCCAATGCAACATAAAAGTGAAATAGTGGTCTAATTGATATCCAAATGGATCATCAAGGTCCACGACCCACATTGTGCCAAAAAAACTTGAGAAAATAGGGTGGCACACAAAATGAAGTAAAAACCTCAAATTTTGGAAAAACTACAAAATTAAAACCCATTTGGCCTTTGGGCACAAAAACCCCAAAAATTTAAAAATAATCAAATTTGAACACCGTATGCAAAAACAACCAGCATAAAGGCATAAAACCTCAAAGCCTCATCTCGAAAAATAGGGAAATATTCATACCTGCCCAATCGGGTAGAACTAACATATAGAAATAGAGGGGAACACTAGTTCTCAACCTCCAAACAAACGACTACCAAAAATAGAAGTAAAAATAGAGCTGAAAAAATAAAATGGAAAAGCCCTACATCATAGCCACAAGGGAAAAATGGGAATCTGAACTAGAAAATAAAATGCTCATAGAAGTGGCTGAAAATCGCAGCAATCCAAGGTTTTCCCAACCTGGATCTAACGAGCTCAACCTCATGACAATCCCATGCTCGTAGCTCCCACAACGAACAAAATTGTAAATCCTCATGAAGAGGATTTTGGGTTTTACTCTCAAACTTTCTAATTCAAAAGTGAGAAGTGAGGAATTAAATTCCTTTTTGGATACTTATTCACTTTTCGAGTGAATAATCAATTAGGGCAAATAACTAGCCAACCTAGTTAAACCCTGAATCAACTCAAATGAAAATAGGTTATTCCTATAAATAGGAATTCACCTATGGAAAAGCTGCCAAAAATTAAAATAATCAATTAAAAGGCCCAGAAATTCAAAAACACATAAATCTCCTTAATAACTTTCGCGACAATGTGAACCTCTAAATGCACAAACATGCTTACTGGTCTAATCACATAATGCAAATGAGTTTGAATTTAATAATCACCGAAAGGTTTAAATTAAACATTTAATTAAGGATATGTCAACCATACAAGGACGACACTGGTAAAATATGAAAGGCTGAATCACTAACTCCATGTGCCACTATAAGGGATATAAATCATGCACACTAAACAACACAATCAAGTGCAAATTGCATATAATAACATAGCTGAAGCAATAAATGCATTAAATCACCTAATTTAACCATTTATCAATTTATATTAAAATAATATATTTACATCCCTCACATTTTCATACGCATACAATGCAAGAATGAATTAAATAACCATAGCATTAAATCCATCACATAACATAATCAGAGGTATGTCCAAATACTAGATAATCAGATATCATCATAAAACACATTGGCATCTCAAAATGGAATCTTCATGCAATATGATTAGCTAAAAAACATAGTAGTCTAATATCTATGATTATGAAATCAAGGTATAACATCTAACCCTTGGGTCATCTCAAATGTAAATCAGCACATAAGTAACACATAACTCTCAGATCAAAATATCACAAGGTAAATGACCACAACATATAACCAAATAATCTCACATGAACAATCCATTTCTAATTACTTAAGCATTTAATAATGATTGATTAAAGAATCAACAAAAAGGCACTTAAAACACATAAGCAAACACAATCATAAACATGACTAATCACTACTACATGGACCTAGTCCAGTGTAGCATGGTAAAAAGTACACAATGCAATTTTTGCACACATCTCAAGGTAATAATAAAACAACCTCATGATACCACATTGATCCTGGTAACCACTGGCACAAACCCCAGTGAACCATAAATCACATCATAATCTCATAGATCAAACAAAAGCATAATCAAAGCAATTGATATAGAAATAGAAATCCAATCACCTCAATGATGTAGACCACTCATGGTCACAATCATGATCCATCACAACAAAATATCAACAAGGTTGCATTCATAAGGATAACTCATAGAAGTCAAATTGGAGAGGCACTACATCATCCCCCCCAAAGACTAGGCTTACTCCTGGAAGCCTGCAATCCAAGAATAGAAACTAGACATACCAAAGCAAAATCAAAATTGAGCAATAAGAATGAGTTAACAACTCTCTACAAGTCAAACCCAAATCACTCCAACATTCTCAAACCATCATGTTAACCCCAAAATAGGTTAATCACAAGAGAATGGGTGTCACATAGACACAAGGTCCTCTAACAAGGAACCTACTATGCACTAGGAAAAACCCATCTAGCCATAAAGTCAACAATACAAGGTAAGGAAAAACCCTCTCTACCTCGTCAACAAGTGCCCAACTATGACATGCACCAACTACATGACCACAAAACTAGGTTAAAACACAACTCACTTCCAACAAGCATTAGAATCATGGGAAAGAAAAACATCCCAATTCCCAAGAATACTATCATGTTACACATGATCATTCTGGAATCCGCATTAACTCACCCTTAGAACAAAGAGGATGATGGTTTACAAAAAAAGTGTACACCAAGGGATACTCACCACCACTAACTACCAAGCGTAGGAGCACAATGCCTCTCCAAGGTACAAAAGCTCAACTACCACCAAAAACTAGGGTAACATAACCCATCCAGACAAGATATCACCTTCTCACAAGGTTTCAAAGACTTTCGTCAGTGGACGCAATCATGTAATGTCTGCATACCAACTCATGACATGGTAACATGTGTCCAACAATACCATGTCCCTCTAGCACCATGCTAGGAAAACTATACCCAACCTACCGCTAAACTCAATCTCTAGCCTCAAGTCAACGGTTAATGAGAAAACTTGATTGAGACAATCCACATGAAGATATAAGCTCAGGGAGAAGGATACTACAGAGTATTAGGACTGAGAGGGAGTAACTCTCAACCTCTACACAAAATCAGCCCAAGATGCATTAGGGAACTCACAATTCCACCAACCATCAGCATACTCAATAGAAAACACTAACAGAGCTAGTGGCATAACCACGCTAGCCTACTCTCTCAAGAGAGAAAGAATACAGAGATGTGCTAAAGACAAATCCAAAAAGGAGAATCTAGACTCATCAAAGAACTGAGTCACTCCCAAACGATAAGGCAACATCATCCTTGAGCAAGGAATACTCACAAACCACACTTCACCTCACAAGGGTGGGTCAGAGCAATAGGAAACACAAAAACCTAAGCACGAACTCCAACAACTTCCTAGTAGATTATGAAGACAAGATAACTCTTCCATTATGAATAACATGAAGAGTTAAACTTCTCCAATGGCCATAAATATTGTATATCATGATTGAATTGGCCTCTACTTGAAAAGGTACTCGGAACCTCAATCAGCAACTCTAGAAGCCATAGCTTCACATCCAGACTCAGATTGGCTCCATTCAAAAAGCATCAAAAAGATATTGACAAGGAAAACAACAAGAAGAAGCTAAGAGAGACCTAAGACCTACGATCTGAGTCACCACTCAAAACAAAACCACAAGGTCAAGAACAATAGTCTTGGCCACCAAGACAAGCGACGAAAAAAATGTCCAAATCCACACAAGAGCACACATGCCCAAACAACATAAGACATGGAATGAAAGGTAGTTCACACATTGAAACCATCATTACTTATCTGCCATAATTTCATTAATTAAACATAACATAAGCACTAATGCATAATGAAACTGAAAGATTTTCAAGCAAGGGTCCAAGAGTCACCATAAAACAAGTACATACCTTTCAAGAATTAACATTAAGTTTAATCACCATTTAAACCATTTAATTACTTTAACTTTACATTTACTACACACACACTAGCATGTTCTCTATGATATTATAACTTGTAGGTACTACCAGAGGTTCGAGATGAACATGATAGAGTCACAACACACAATTGGGCAGCAATAAAACACATCCAGAATAGTCATAAAAAAAAAAAGCCGAAATGGGGGGATTATCAATTCCAATAGTAAGTACCAAAAAGAGCTCATTTCAACAATAAGTCAAATGTGACAACTGTCACAAAGAGAGTGATAGATAAAATTTGATGACTACTCCAAGAGAGAAAAATACTAAAAATGAATGCTAGCCCAACAACATGAGGAATGTACCTCTAGCCAAATAAAATAAAGCATCAAATAAATCACATTACAGGTGATGACTGAGTACAGTCACACAAGAGAGATAAATCACCACACAATGCTAAGGAATACATCATCCTAGCATCGTTAGAGAACACACTCACACACATCAAGAAATATCCCATTAGTAATCCCATGCATATGCAGACAACAATAATTTCCATACAATGCAACATTTAGATATCCATCAAATTAATACAGTTTTACATAATCTTAAGAAGCAATCAGATTGGGGACTTAAGTCATTAACCCAAGGATATAATTCAAACCTATTTCTTTGCAATGATTCACCATAGCACTTATTTTCAATTAAAAGAACCATTTCATTATTATAACAACAAAATAAAGAATCACAATAAGATTTATCTATTTACTTGCAATTAAGAGAAAACAGGGAAACAATGCACCTTTCTCCACGAGGAGAAATAAGAAGAGACACACAAGGCCAACACATGGACATCAATCAGTGGTTCCATCTAAAAAGGGTCAGATAAACAACTAACTAAACAAGGCACATCGATTCCGCTAACAAAACCAAGAAGACTCACTTCCTTCTCCACACATCAATCTGGTTGCATCTATTGGACAAGCAAGTCCATCATGAGTAGATACCAAAGAAACAAAGATCACAAGTTCTCACAAAGACACTCGCACTCAACCAAGACAACATCAACCATATGGGCAACATAAACATAGAGATCCCAATGTTTGAACATGGGTTCTGATACTAGATGTAATGCCCCACCCGGAGATCCTTGGAAAAAAGGATGAAATACAAGACAAGAATTATTTTTTTACAAGTATGAATGCACATGAAAACATCATACAGGGATCACAATGATTGCAACGAAAGACTTCACCACAATCTCAGCAACCAATGAATCTCCAAACGCCACTACCAAATTGACACAAGCAAACAAAAGCGAACAACGATCACACACAAGATGAGGGCTTGAAGAAATGACCACACATCAACAAAACACCAAGCTAGGGTAAAATGCAAAATCCTAAAATTTGGCTAAGCCTAAAATCCTAAAGCCCTGAAAATTGGCTAAGTCTGGATTTTTGAAGCCCTAAAATTTGCTAGAATCTTTATCTTATCTCTGAGAGGTCTGAAACCTATCTCAAAAGATTCATCGCATATATAAAAATATATCTTAAGTATAAGTTGATGTATATTTAGTTGACATTTATTAAATGTTAACTAAATATACGTCAACTTATACTTAAACGATATATTTTAAACCCCTAGGAAATTTGTTTTGGACTAGGAAGGTGTAAAAACCAAAAGGGTGTCCAAAACCAACTTTCAAACTTGCATCTGACAAGCCTAGATAGCCCCTATTTCTCACATGAGAAAGTACACTGGTCTCAAGTTTCATGCAAGATCTTGCACCACTACGCACGAGAAAGTGCATGGCTTCGTGCAAGGACTTGCATGGTCTCGCACAAGGACATGCATTTCCATGTGAGAAAACAAATTAGTGTGACAACAAAATGCAAACAAAAAGCATAAAAACATGGAAACCTCCACACCGAAGAGTACCGGATCCATGTAAATCGAGGAATGAACACTCGAGTGCATCAACAGTAAGGAAAGAAGAACATCAATCCATCTAAACCATAGCAGTAATGAACATACTGAAATAAAAATTGTAGTGAACAAAAGCAACATCACAATGTATAGAAATAACATAACAAAAACAAAAGAACCAAACTAAGTACGTAGTTCCTCCCAACCGTTAATAGCATCATAAGACCATCATTGATCCTAGCCAACCCCTGCACGTAACATCCCAAGCCACCAACCAAATTGTCAGTATTATTGTAATAGGGATGTCACTACTAAAATATGCAACAATATAAGCATAAGGAATCTAACATGCTAGTAGAAAAGCATAAGATAATCCTACAGTAATAACATCACCTATCACATGCTAAACATCAATAAGCAATAGATATGCTACTACAACAATTCACATCATCTAATCATATGCTAAACATCATAATATGGGAATGTATCAACTAAAATAACATCATCTAAACATGATATCCAAGCATTCCAATGAAAGAATAAATCACAAGAAAGAACACTCTGAAACCCAAAGTACCAAGTGAAAACATCCAGTAACGGTCGCAACAGGACAAAAGATCATCTCTATACACCGGTCCCTAGTAGTGGTGAAGGTAGCTACACCTCCCAACCATGTGGAACCTATAGGTCCACACCTCTCATGCTGATGGAGATAATTATCCAACCACAACCACACATAAAGCACAACATCCAAGGCTAACACTCATGCTAGACAATATGATGGCTGCAACTAAGAACCTAAGACAATGCAAGGAGTATAGGTCCTAATCTGATGCAGGAGCATCTTGCATGGGAAAATTAAATTATTAGAAAAAAAAAAAAGAAAAAAAAAGGGGGAAAAAAAAAATTTATGGAGGAGAGAGAAAGTGATGAAAATGGAAGGAAAATAATAAAAAATAGAAAAATAGGAAAAAAGGAGAAAAGAGGAATTTTTAATTTCTAGGTGCATGGGTGGCATAAATAGAAAATAATAAAAATAGTTGTCATTTCATTAATCGAGGTGTGTAGGTGGCATCTTAGAAGTTTGTGGAAAGATCCTTAAATCATGTATTTAATATTTGTTGGGTGCTTAGTTGTATTTGGGTGAGAATTTAATATTTATTTAAAGGTAGTTGTATTTACCTTTTATCCCACATTGGTTGTGTTTGTAATGTCTTGGGTTAGAAGTGCCTATTTAAGCAAGGCTTATTATCATTTGTAATCAAGTTCAAAAAATGGAAGCTCTTCTAATGAAAGTTTGAGAAATATAAGTTCTTGAGTTGTAAGCTCTTCAAATGTAATCTCTTCTAATGAATTTCAAGTATTAATGGATGCTTTATGAAGCATTTTTGTCATCTCTCTATCTCCATATTATTGCATTTTTGGTTATGAGTTGGTACGGGTGGTGTGGCCCTTCATCAGTGGTATCAGAGCGGGAGTTCCTCAGTGCGCGGACAGATCGCCAAACATGAGGCAGTTTGCACCAGGACCTTGAGTGGGTGAAGTTTGTCAAGAAGTTTTTGATTTTGTAGATAGATCGCCAACTATGAGGCAGTTTGCACGAGGTTCTTGTTTTGCACTAGATTTATCTTCTAAAGACTTGATTATAGAGAAGAGAAAGAAGAAGATGACTTTTGTGATCAGATGGATTCTGAGGATTCCTTGACTAGAGAAAATTAGGGCAAGAAATCAAGGGGCATTGCTAGTTGATTTGCAGAAGCAAGTGAATGAATTAGAAGCTGAGTTGCGGAAATGAAGAGCACATCACCAGAAAAGAGATGTTGATAATTCCTTGGATGTGGAAAAGAAAGATGATCCAGTGGAAGAGAAAGAGGATGCAAAGGAAATCATTTGCAAACCTAAAGAAGATGAAAGAGAAGAGGAAGAGCATGATGATGACAAGATTTATGAACCTGAAATAGATCAAGATGATTTGAAGATTGCAGCAATGGAGGAAAAGTATAGTGCCTTCGTTGGAGATCAAGCAAGTGAAGTAGTTACATGCATTGTTGACGACATAAAAGAGGCAAGCACAGATGAATATGTCAAAGAGGTAAATTTTTATGAATCATGGGATGTTGTCTTTGATATGAGTTTAAAAGATATTGATGATGGTTTGCATGAGGATCTTGTTAGTCATGTGTGGTATGCAAAGGAAGATTGGTATGGTGTTGCTGGGTTTATTACAAGTGTGATTAATTCAAGAAAATTGGATGAGGATGAGAGTTATACTTGGTTAGAGTTCATTGCGAAGGAGTATTTTCAGCAGCAAACACTTGTTCCAGCCAAGTGTTGGAAAAGAAGAAAGAAGGAAATATATCGGCATCGGATACTTGTTCTAGCTATGTGTTGGAGGAAGAGAAAATAAAATGTCAACAATGCCTACATCATTTTGTGAATCCATATTCACAAAATTTTTCCTACCATGGGAGTCAGATGTAGGAGCATCATGCATCAACAAAAACAATATGGAAGATTTGCATGTTGGTTTTCTTGTCCCTATTGAGGTGGAAGCTTGTGGTGAAGATGAAGATGGTGGTATATCATTCTTTTGGCATCAAATTGTGGGACACACTTTTCTATCTACCAAGGGAGTCTGATGCAAGAGCATCTTGCATGGGAAAATTAAATTATTAGAAAAAAAAAAAAAAAAAAGGGGGGCGGGGGAATTATGGAGGAGAGAGAAAGTGACAAAAATGGAAGGAAAATAATAAAAAATAGAAAAATAGGAAAAAAGGAGAAAAGAGGAATTTTTATTTTCAAGGTGCATGGGTGGCATAAATAGAAAATAATAAAAATAGTTGTCATTTCATTAATCGAGGTGTGTAGGTGGCATCTTAGAAGTTTGTGGAAAGATCCTTAAATCATGTATTTAATATTTGTTGGGTGCTTAGTTGTATTTGGGTGGGAATTTAATATTTATTTAAAGGTAGTTGTATTTACCTTTTATCCCACATTGGTTGTGTTTGTAATGTCTTGGGTTAGAAGTGCCTATTTAAGCAAGGCTTATTATCATTTGTAATCAAGTTCAAAAAATGGAAGCTCTTCTAATGAAAGTTCGAGAAATAGAAGTTCTTGAGTTGTAAGCTCTTCAAATGTAATCTCTTCTAATGAATTTCAAGTATTAATGGATGTTTTATGAAGCATTTTTGTCATCTCTCTATCTCCATATTATTGCATTTTTGGTTATGAGTTGGTATGGGTGGTGTGGCCCTTCATCATGATCAGACACTCAATAAGATACTAAGGCATCATGGAGAGTCACTTGGCATCAAAAATCCCAAGCTTGGATCATGCGGATTTAGCATCCCTCAACAGAATGGCTCGGCATAGCATTTTATTATCTTTAAGTTTTATTACCATACACACATTTTATTTAGTTATCACTTATTTAAAACTCCATATCCTCTGCCAACCCTATGGGACTGAGGTCACCAAGCTACAAGATAGAAGCCCTCTCCATATGCTACCCTACCCTACCCATGCTCATCCTAAGACAAGTGCTCGTGGGCATGCATACTCCATCCCAACCCCAATGATCATAACTTCTGGAAGTACCACAGAAGATCAAGCCTCACAAGTCACCCAAAAAATGTACGCACACATACTCATGTGTGGTGTGCCACCATCATGAAGATTATAACACAAGGCAGGATGAAAATATAATGCAAAGAAAACACCCAACTGAAAGCAACACGGGAAGGACAGATTCTACAAAATCCCAAAGCCAATAAAATCATACATCATGAAATCACTCAACTAGCCTCAATCTGAGAGTATGGATTCTACATGAATCCCAATGATGTAACAAGACCAAAAGTCATGAACTCGCTCCACTAGCCTCAATCCGAGAATATGGATTCTACACGAATCCTAGTGCTCATGAAATAAAAGCAAAGGTCTAAAAATAATAATAACACCACGTATAAAATCACTCAACGGAACATAACGTCGGGAGTATGGATGCAACATGCATCCCAATGCAATATAAAAGTGCAATAGTGGTCTGACTGATATCCAAACAGATCATCAAGGTCCACGACCCACATTGTGCCAAGAAAACTCAAAAAAATAGGGTGGCACACAAAATGAGGTAAAAATCACAAATTTTAAAAAATTTGCAAAATTAAAGCCCATTTGGCCTTTGGGTACACAAACCCCAAAAATTCAAAAATAATCAAATTTGAACACCGTATGCAAAAATGGCCAGCATAATGGCGTAAAACCCCAAACCCTCATCCGGAAAAATAAAGAAATGTTCAATACTTGCCCAACCGGGTAGAACTAACATATAGAAACAGAGGGGAACACTAGTTCTCAACCTCCAAACAAACGGCTACCAAAAACAGAAGCAAAAACAAAGCCGAAACAATAAAACAGGAAAGCCCTACCTCACAGCCAAAAGGGAAAAATGGGAATCTGAACCAAAAAATAAAATGCTCGTAGAAGTGGCTGAAAATCGTGGCAATCTAAGGTTTCTCCAAGCTGGATCCAATGAGCTTAACCTCACGATGATCCCACACCCATAGCTCCCACAATAAACAAAACAGTAAATCCTCATGAAGACGATTTTGGGTTTTACTCTCCAACTTTCTAATTCAAAAGTGAGAAGTGAGAAATTAAATTTTTTTTTGGATACTTATTCACTTTTCGAGTGAATAATTGATTAGGGCAAATAACTAGCCAACATAGTTAAACCCCAAATTGACCCAAACGAAAATAGGCTATTCCTATAAACAGGAATTCATTTATGGAAAAGCTGCCAAAAATTAAAATAAATCAATTAAAAGGCCCAAAAACTCAAAAACACATAAATCTCCTTAATAACTTTCGTGACAATGCGAACCTCTAAATGCACAGACACACTCACTATTCTAATCACATAATGCAAATGAGTTCGGATTTAATAATCACCGTAAGGTTTAAATAAAACATTTAATTAAGGATACGTCAACCATACAAGGACAACATTGGTAAAATATGAAAGGTTGAATCACTAACTCCATGTGTCACTGCCAGGGATATAAATCCTGCACACCAAACAACACGATCAAGTGAAAATTGCATATAATAACATAGCCAAAGAAATAAATGCATTAAATCACCTAATTTAACCATTTATTAATTTATATTAAAATAATCTATTTACATCACTCACGTTTGCATAACGCATACAACACAAGAATGAAGTAAATAACCATAGCATTAAATTCATCACATAACATAATTAGAGGTATGTCCAAATATCAGATAACTAGATATCATCATAAAACACACTGTCATCTCAAAATGGCATCATCATGAAATATGATTAGCTGAACAACATAGTAGTCTAATATCTATGATACTGAAATCAAGGTATAACATCTGACCCTCAGGTCGTCTCAAATGTAAGTCATCACATAAGTAACACATAACTCTCAGATCAAAATATCACAAGGTAAATGACCGCAGCACATAACCAAATAATCCCACATGAACAATCCATTTCTAATTACTTAAGCATTTAATAATGATTGATTAAAGAATCAACAAAAAGGCACTTAAACATATAAGAAAAAACAGTCATAAACATGACTAATCACTACTACAGGAACCTAGTCCAGTGTAGCATGGTAAAAAGTACATAGTGCAATCTCTACACACATCTCAAGGTAATCATGGAATAACCTCATGATACCACATCGATCCTAGTAACCATTGGCACAAACCTCAATGAACCATAAATCACATCATAATCTCATAGATCAGACAAAAGCATAATCAAAGCAACTGATACAAAAACATAAATCCAATCACCTCAATGGTGTAGACCACTCGTGGTCAAAATCATGATCCATCACAACAAAAGATCAACAAGGTTGCATTCGTAAGGATGACTCATAGAAGTCAAATGGGAGAGGCACTACAAAAGTTATGCCCTATTAAAGGCTTACAAAGACTGTTAGGTCTTACCCTGTCAAAGGATTTCAACACCCTAGTAGAAGTGTGCCTAGTTAAAGGAATTTAATTCACAATTAAGTAAACACCTTGTTAAAAAAATTCAATATAGCCTATTAGGACTACTCTATTAAGAGATTTAACTGATTCACTTGTTAGAATGTCTCAACAATGATCCTATGATTAACACTCTATTGCTTGCTGTCAGATCACCTTTGTACTAATGTATTTTTGATCAGATGTCACTTTGATGTTCACTATTTCCTTCCCATGTTCTTCTTTAACTAATTTTGCAATATATCTCATATCATAATACCTTGGTCACCGTGAATGTCATGATTGTGCATGCAAACTCTCCTTCTTACTCATACTCTACACTTATAGAAAATTTTGGGTTTTGCCCTCCTTGAGAAGACTCAGATGACTCTAAATTAGGTATGAATCAATGGCAGTGATTCATCCATATTACCACTTAAACCTTCTCTTTATCTAATTGGATGCATGCAACATATAGGGATTCACATATAAGATTCATCCTTATCAACAAAATATCATAATTCAATCCTTAAGTTGGCCCAAAAATGATTTACATAGTAGTTTGTGCCAATACAAAAAACTATATCAAAATTGTGTTACTTGACATCTGAAGTCATTGATGCTCAACACTAACTATGACTTCAATAATATCACTTGGCATGCACTTCCTGCTCAGCACTTGAATCACTCAGCACATACTATCTACTTGGCACTATCCAACTTTTATGTTGTGCTTAGCATATGTTACTTGTTTGGCATGAACTAAGTAAATGACTTAAGTGTATAGACATTCACTTATCAAAACCAATCTAAGGTTAGCAATCTCCCCTTTTGACATGAGTTTCAAAAACACTTGGTCATACATTAATAATCTTATTCTTGTGAGCATAACATAGATATCTATTTGGCTTCTACATAAAATTTTAAATTATCAAAATTTTGCAACATGACTTATACCTCAAAATTTAATAACTCCCCCTGAGTTGTTGATTTGGTTCTATACTATATTCCATATCAACTAATACTCTTTCTTTGCTCCTTACTAAACTAATTTTTGCATTTCATTTTTCTCTTACACTTATCTTTGTTTCTTGCTCCCCCTTTTGTATATATATCTCATTTCTCTGCTTATTTTCTCTCCTCCATTTTTATCTTTTCTCCAAATTTCTCTTGCTCCCCCTTTTTTGAAATTTTTAGTATTTTCCTTTCCTTTTCCTTTGTTGAATTCACAACTTGGTGCCTTTGAACTTGTTGGATAGTATATACTAATGCGACTAGTCTTCAAATAGCTAAAACATGTAGTTTGACTCAACCACTCTTTGTAATCACTTCTAAAATTTGTTCTAATACAATTCTTAGGAACATGTCCATACTCTTGATAGTAGTGACAACTATACCTTGTATTATAATCCCAATTATAAGAGTTTTCATTATTATTTGCCTTTGTTTGCTTGTTTGATAACCAATTAGATTTGGATCTGTACTAAAAAGCTCTATGTCCATACTTAAAATAGTTATAACAATATTCTTCAAATATTTGAGTGTGTATGGTCTTGATCCTGCATTCATGAGCCTGATGACTTTGTCTATTGCACTTGTGGTAGTGACCCATGTTCTTTCTCTTAACATTCTTATTTATAGTCTTTTTTCTACACACATTAACATTATGTCCTAACTTACCACAATTATTACAAGTAGGTTTTGAGTTCTTACCTTTGTCACTTCTTCCCTCAGCATTTCTAGATGATTCTCCTTCTTCAGTACGTATGTATCCTAGTCCAAATGTATCATTGTTAGATCTAGGGTATCTCATTAATTATTGAAAGTATTTGATGGCTTCATTAGGTTTATTGAATCTTTTAGCAAACTCCTTTTCCCTTTTTAGATCATTTCTCAACTGTTCATTCTACAACTTCAATGTTGTGATCTCAATATCCTTTGCATGCAGTTCATGATTTTCAATCATCATTTGACCCAAAGTTTCCAATTGCATGTTAGCAATCCTAGTCACTTTTGATAATCTCTCTTCCAATCTATTGATCAAAATTATTTTCTCATCTTTTATCATAACTTTTTCTTCTATAGCTTTCTTTTTCTACTTGGTCACCTCACATAGTAATATGCTTGTGATTCTTGCTCTAACTTAAGATTTTTTATCTCTTCAGCTAGGGTTCTGTTATTTTCCATTAGATTTGTAACTACTACATCAAATTCATTAGATTTTCCATCTTCAAATAGTTTAGTATTGTCTATCTCTTGGTATTGTGTGTTGTTCTCCTCAATAGCAATTTCCTTCCTTCTTTTCAATGATTTCTTTAGACCTTCTCTTGCTTCATTCAACATGATGTAGAATGATTTTTATTTCAATCTCCCAGTTCTCAATAGCTTTTCCCAATGTGTAGACTTCCATTTTCAAGATCTTTCCTCAAAGCTACAAAGCTTTACTTTCAAAGAACTCATCTTTGATACCAATTGTTGGAATTACAATAGAAAAAGATGAACTCTAAGAGGAGGGGAGAGTGAATCAATGCTTCAAAGTTTAACCCATAAAAATATTCACCACACATCCATCTCCTTATTTAATAAGTAAACTAAAATACCACGTAAAGCATATACATCTAAAGTATGTAAACAAGTAAGCATTCACACATATATGACACAAGATATAATTTCCCAGAAACCCTTTGATGAGAAGGTAAAAATGGGGTGGGGATGACACCTACAAATCTTCACTACTGTAGTAACAAAGTATATCTAATGAAGGTTACAATGTTTGATCATGAAACGTGGTCTACCTTGTAAAGGGTCTACCCTATTAAAGGCTTACAAAGACTATTAGGTCTTACCTATTAAAAGATTTCAACACCCTATTAGAAGTGTGCTTGGTTAAAGGACTTTAACTCACAATTAAGTAAGCACATTATTAGAGGATTTCAATATAGCCTGTTTGGACTACTCTGTTAAGAGAATTAACTAATTCACCTATTAGAATGTCTCAGCAATGATCTTACAATTAACACTCTATTGATTGATGTCAGATCACCTCTGTACTGATGTATTCTTGATCCTTCTTGATCAAATGTCTCTTTGTTGTTCATTATTTCCTTCCTTTGTTCTCCTTTAACTAATTATGCAATATATCTCAGATCATAATACCTTGGTCACCACGAATGTTTTGTTTGCACATGCAAACTCTCCTTCTTACTCATACTCTACACTCATAGAATATTTAGGGTTTTTTCTTTCTTGAGAAGACTTAGGTGGCTTAGGATTAATTATGAATCAATGGTTGTGATGCATCAATATTGTTTCTTAAACCTTCCCTTTATCTAATTGGATGCATGCAACATATAGGGATTCATATGTAAGATTCATCCTTATGAATGAAATATCATAAGTCAATCCTTAAAAATTGGCCCAAAAATGGTTTAATAGTAGTTTGTGCAAATAAAAATAACTATGTCAAAACTGTGTTACTTAGCATCTGAAGTCCTTGATGCTCAGCACTAACTGTGACTTCAATACTATTACTCAGCATCTAAATGACTTGGCATGCACTACTTGCTCGATACTTGAATCACTCAGCACATACTATCTACTCAGCACTTGAATGACTTGGCACATGAGTTACTCAACACTCATTGTTTACTCAACACGCTCTAACTTTTATGTTGTGCTCGGCATATGTTACTTGTTTGACATGAACTAAGTAAATGAATTAAGTGTATAGACACTCACTTGTTAAAATCAATCTAAGATTAGCACATTAATCATCTAGGTCAAGCAATTATTAAGAGATATGAAATAAGAGATAACTGATGAATTGCATTTCTCAATCAACAATAGAAGTTGAAAATGTGGTTGCAATAGTAAATTGTTCAAATATCATTTGGATCAGGCAATTGTTAAAACATATGAAGAAGGAGATCTGTAGTGCCTGCCCCTGATTCACATTTTTTTATCATTGATGAACTCTTTTAGAACTAGTTTTATGTTGTTGGTTAGCAACATTCTTTTGAGATTATCAGATATTGTGCTATGGATTCAGTTTATTATGTGATGAGATTACTTAGACTCTACATTTCATGTATGTATGATGATTATTTTTAGTGTTCACAATTATTGATGATGATTATTACATTGCTTTCAATTAATAATGATGATTAGTAAGATGATTTATTATCATATGTGATTTCTTATGGATACTTACCCCATACTTGCATGTGTATGGTGTGCGTATTTTTCTTGCGTGTTTACTTTTGTATAGCATGTCTGATGTGGTTAAGGAAGGGAGTCGTAGTCACCTGCTAGTCAGGATCTACACGATGCACCACTTCCTACCATTGTCTATTTAGTTTAGTATATATTGTGTTTGTACATGCATGGTTTTTATGTAGGTTGCAGGTACCGAGTATCAACTTTTCTGAATTGCCAAGATGAGCATACCCTATCACATTATCTCAATGATAAGAGAGGGGAGATAAATTCTCAAGTCCAAATCTCAACCTTTTGAGCCATTTGTCCTAATTAGAAAATTAGGACAAGTATCTGAGTTGAATACCCATTGAATGTGTCGGATGACATATTTCATGATTTTTAACCCTTTAGATTTATTTTATATGATTTGTTTTATGATAGATTTTCATATTTTATCTTGGAGGTCTATGGTGAATTTTCTATTAATTAAGTCTTAATAAATAGATTTAATTAATAAATTATTTATTTGAAAAAATAATAAAATATCATGATCTTTGATATTTTGATTGTAATTAATTAAATGTGAATTATTGAAAAAAAAAATTAAATAAAAGAAAATTAGAAATTAAAATTAATAATAATTATAAAATAATAATAAAGTAATAAATAAAATTATAATAATAAAAGTTATAAAAATTAAAATGAAAGTTATAAACTTTAAATAGAGATTATTTAAAAAGTAAATTGGAGTTATAAGCTTGCATGGGAATTAACATGTGTCAACAACATGGGGGTTAGTGCATCAATTAAGCACAAGGTGTCTACAACTCTATGACTCATCAAAAAGGTTGGAAAAGACCCATGCTTAGTTGGTGACACCTTTCAGAGATTTCAAGAAGCAATCCAAAAGTTTCTTGAAAGCTCTTGATATTCAGGCATTCATAGAAGCTTAATGGAAGCTACAAGCTTAATGGAAGCCACGAGCTACAAGCTAAAATAGAAGCTTCAAAGCTTACATGCATGAGAGAAGATTCATATGCTCATATATTTTCTACTTACTTCTATGCTCCTTCTAGCACTTCTAATCACTTGGAGGATTCAATCGGCTTGAATTCTTGGAAGAATTGCGAATGATGGAGAAGGAAGGGATTTTCTATGAACTTCTGAAGCATGGCAAAGTAGCATCAGTGTCTACGTGCACTCATGATATTCTCATATTCCCTTTGCACTCTTTCTCTTCCTGTCTTCATCATATCTGTTTAATGTGTCTGAATACTCTCTGTGATTGAATCTACTATTTGAAATTGGAATCTAGATATTTTATTTGGATGAGAAAAAAAGAAAGAAGAGAAAATGGGTTTGGGTTTGAATTAGAATCAAATTGAAATAGATTTGAAAATGGTTTCAAGATTTATGGCCAAATCCATTAGTGAAATTATTGGATAAATTTAGAGAACAATTACCTTTTAAGAAGAAATTTTTAATTGTCCTGTTGCTGCCCCTTGGATAGACCTGAACTCAGTTATTCATAACTTTTTATTGTATCAAATTTATTCGATTGCTCCAGTCAAAATTGGCGCAACTTGGCCCTCTCAAACATATTTAAATTTCAGCCCGATCCAACGGTTCATTAGGAAGATATGACAGTCGTACTGGGACTGTTTTATTCAAAAAAAGATATTTCTCTATTTCTCATAACCAAGAGTTCTTCATGCTTAACTTCACAAAAATAATATATCAAAGCATGGAATGAATTAAAGATAGTATTGCAATCTTCCCTTATTAGAATCTTATTAATATGCATTAGTTTTATATGGTTTATTATCTAATCTAATTAAATCAAATTTAATTAAGATTTGTTAATAGTAGAAGAAGTGTAATTAATTACTAGTCAATCTAAGTAAATGGATGAAAAAAAATTAAAAGAAAAAAGATTTTAATATGGTTTATATAGTGGACTTTTTATAATGTATATTGAATACTATTAAACAATTTTAGAGTTGTTTAATGAAGATGATAATGCTAAAAATTTGAAAATTATTCATGTTAAAATCTACAATGAGCCTTATTGGTTTGTGATATGGATCTTTTTCAAACAACTTTTATATAGACAAAATATTATCAGAACAATTAGAAAATGGAGTCTAATGGTTGGTTTTAATATTGATTAAATAATTGTAAGATGATAATTTATATTATGTTGATTTAAATTTAGAAACTTTAAATGATATTGGATTAAGATTGAATTATTATGTTATTGGTTAATACATTTGAATACCTTAATGGTATTAAGAGTTAGCTAATGAAGTTTTATGTAAAAGTTCTCTAGATTGATTATTTATAGTTGTGATAAGTTTATTATTTATTAATGTTTGTTGGGTCTAACAAACTATTAATAAATAATAGTATAAATAGTTTAAATAGTTATCAACTAATACGAACAGAGTTACTCTAAAGGAGATTAGTTAATGATTGAAGTATTGTAAAAGATATTAATCAAATTGAAGTGGTTAATAATTTGGAGGAGTATCAATTAACTGAATCAATGTACATAGGAGAAACTTATTTGAGATAATAATACTTGGTATTGGAGATTTATTATAACTTGTTATTATTAAAATATAAATGGAAACTTTGTTGAAGAGTGATGAATTTGGTTAGTATAGAATTATTAATAAGATTTTCAATATAGCTTGTTATTAATTATTAACAAGATTATTATTATTGAATTATTAATATGATCATTTGAGTATTGAATTATAGTGGTTTTTAAACTTATAGAATTCTAGATAGTTATTAGTCAACTGATGTTAATTAGAACGTTGATATCGTTATACAATTATTAATTAAATCAATTAATTAGAGTTAATTAGATTTAATTAATAATCAAGTTATGTAATAGTGTTTTAATTGATATGCTAATATCAATTCCTCTAGCAAAATTGTGAAGTATTTACATCAAAGTTGATAAGTCGTACTCTCATGACTCGAATAACGACTTTAGATGTTTTAATGGTGAGACTTAGTATTATTGAATTGGAAACTATTAGATGTTAATAGGTCATGGATGGTGTACCTATGTTAATTGTTTGATTTAATTAATCATTTTAATAAAGTTATAATTCTTCTTAGTATGATAATTGGTACTCTTATAATATAACGAATAATGATCTTAGAAAAGTTGAAAGGTTAATCAATTAGAATATGGATCATAGATAAATTAAGAAAAATTAATGATGATCAATTTAATGAGTAAATATTTATCCTTAAGTTATTCTTAGAATGTGATTCTTGATAATGGAAGGATAATGCTATCGGAGAACAATTGGGTTTACTTGTAGGTCAAATGATGAAACTTAAGACACTTGAAAGTATACTTGTAAATAGAAAATTGGAAACCCCTACACATTATTCAAGTATGTGAATTTAGTAAACCAAAACATGTGTTTGCATCGTGTATTTTTTATGCTTCTTGTTTTGGGTTTTGGGTTGACTAGTGATGACCAGTCCTAGGTTGTTACCAGAGGCTTGGGGGTTATGAGATGTGATGGCATGTTAATTTTATTTGGTCTCGATCTTTATAAGCCTAACTATGGTAATGTGATCGTATGCTCTATGAAATGTTTGTATTTACTGATTGTTATTGCTCATCAGTCTTCATGTGTGAAGCTGAGAGGTATGTGTATGAGACACTTGAGCTAATCATTTTTGAGTCATCGATTAGTTATCCTTGGATTATTTTCTAGTTGCCATGATGGGACTGAAATGTGGATTTATTTCTTGATGATGTCATATTGTGACATGTTTGACTCAACCATTTTGGAGTCTTCGATTAGTATGATTATGAGATATTCTTGGTTGCTTGTTGAGAACCAATGGATATTATGATTTATCTTGAGATGTATTATGGTTATTGAAAACCAATGATTATTATGATTATTAATGATGCCTTCAGTTGCCAATAGAGAACTGTTGTGGTCATGATTTTCTATGGATGCTTTTTCAGATGCTCATAGAGATTTGTTGATTCTTATTTTGGAGATTTGATGATTCTTATTATGGATATTTGATGCTTTTATGCATATTTGATAATTTTATTATGAATTATCTTTTATGATTTTGAGATTTATGATTCCATGAGCTTAAGGTAGGTAATCTACTTGTAGTGTCGAGAAGTGGCTTGCAATGGGAGTCGGGGCCCTAAGTGGCTGCTAGGGTAATTTGTTGTAAGTTTGGTAAATAAGTGATAACATTTACACACTAAATGGAGATTAAATGAACCTAAAAAGATAATTTTTTTGATGTTCTCTCCAATGGCTTGAGTGCTTGTATAGGCTAGGATGGGAGTAGTGAGAACGCATGCTTGCGACTGTGCATTCCGTAGTATGCCTTGTCAGTATGAGAGGATACTAGTGGCCATATGAGATCAATATAGACCCATGGAGTTTAGCTAACTACCAGGGTAACTTGTACGTGATAAATGCAATGACACTTTCCCGCTTGCAGAGTAGGTTTCCTACATGTCTTTGTGTGCCTCTGAGAATTAGATGTCAATTTTGTGTGATAGAACCTTTAAGTTAGTATACTTTTAGGATTCCTGAACTTTTTATGCTATGTGTATTGATATCATATTTGGGACTTGAGATTATCTCCTCAGCACGGTGGGAGTGGACCACTTAGGTTCCACACGGTCGGGTGGTAGTGTATTTTCACTCTTATCATTTGAGATCCTTCCGAGACACCGTGGCTAGAGTATCCTTGGTTGGTATTTATTCTTCATTATGTTCTTGGAGCATTATGATAGATAATATACCTTATGATGGATGTATTTACTGGTATGTTTCTTATATTGATGATTTGCTTTACTTTGCATATGTTAGTTGATGATTTATTATGCTTTACTTTGCATGTTAGTAAGATGTTTTAGGAGTGACATTCTTACTATGGTAATATTGATGATCTTTTCGGTGCTTTGAAATGTTACGCACGGAGGGATGGCTAGGATCTACGATGGTCTAATGATTCTATTTATGGTTGGGAGGAACCGTGCACTTAGTTATTTATATTTGTGATATATGGTTATCTTTTGTGATGGATGTTTATATCTTTTGTGATGATGTATCATGTATGATATGTGGTTTCATTTATGTTATTGTATCATGGATTAATATTAGATGATGATGATGTACTTTATTTACTTGGATGTTTATTCTTTTAAGCTTTTCATACCTTATGATATGTACAGTGGATGATTGAGCTAAACTAAAATATAATTACAAAAGGACACTTGTATATTTTTTAAGTACATTGGATGTATCATTGTTATTTCATAAGGATGGGATGTTAGATGAATAGTTAATTTAGATGTGATACAACATTAAAGGATCTTTAAAGAATGTAGCCTGTTATGTATATATGTTATGTTTATTTTCTTTTGAATTATTATTATTGCTTCCGCAAATGTTATGAATGGTTTTATCTTTTATGTTTAAAAAAAAAATTGTTCGAAAAACTTAGTAAATTTTTTTGGATCCCTTGGTGGGGCATTACATTTGGTATCAGAGCTCGAGTTTCAACATTGGGAGCTCTGGGTATATTGGAATGCTACTAATTATTAACTAGTTGAATAAAATGAAAACTTAAAACTATCATGTGTATCCTTTTCAAACTAAAAACTTGAAATTAGGTGAACTGAAACAGAACTTAAAACTATTACTTGCATATTTTTTTATATTTCAACACTTAGCTTTCAAAACTAAAATTTTT
Organism: Cupressus sempervirens; assembly: GCA_028749045.1. Taxonomy (NCBI): domain Eukaryota; kingdom Viridiplantae; phylum Streptophyta; class Pinopsida; order Cupressales; family Cupressaceae; genus Cupressus; species Cupressus sempervirens. Next base: position 31,788,719 of record CM053783.1, on the reverse strand, counting down.
ACTGAAAATCTAAATGAAGGCAAAATTAAAAATTGAAACTCATTCTAGCTACAAAACATGTATCTTTTATCTATGTTGTAAGGTAGTAAACTTCTGTTTATCTTTGCAATCATTAAGTTGCTTTTGTTTAGAATGAATTAAGGGATTTATTTTAGTAGTTGTTAAAAAAATGAATGTTGGATCAATATGATTTTCGGTTTACCATTAAACCAGAATCATATTTCTCTAAGGGTGTTGTAATATCCTCAGTGAAAACATGTTTCCCTACAGAGGGAAAGGGTTCAATGGGACCCGCATAGTGAGTATCTTAGTTTTTCATCCCTGTAGGCTTCCAAGAGTAAGCCTAATCCTAGGGGGGGTGGATGTAGTGCTTGCCTCTGATTCACATTTTTTTATCATTGCTAAACTCTTTTAGAACTAGTTTTATGTTGTTGGTTAGCAGTATTCTTTTGAGATTATCAGATATTGTGCTATGGATTCAGTTTATTATGTGATGAGATTACTTAGACTCTACATTTCATGTATGTATGATGATTATTTTCAGTATTCATAATTATTGATGATGATTATTACATTGCTTTCAATTATTAATGATGATTAGTAAGATGAGTATTATCATATGTGCTTTCTTATGGATACTTACCCCATACTTGCATGTGTATGGTGTGTATGTTTGTCTTGCCTGTTTGTTTTTGTATAGCGTGTTTGATGTGGTTAAGGAAGGGAGTCGTAGTCACCTGCTAGTTGGGATCAACACGATGCACCACTTCCTACCATTGTCTGTTTAGTTTAGTATATATTGTGTTTGTACATGCATAGTTTTTATGCAGGTTGCAAGTACCGGGTATCGACTTTCCTGAATTGCCAAGATGAGTGTACCCTATCACATTATCTCAATGATAAGAGAGGGGTGATAAATTCTTAAATCCAAATCCCAACCCTTTGAGCCATTTGTCTTAGTTGAAAAATTACAACAAGTATCTGAGTTGAATACCCACCGAATGTGTCGGATGACATATTTCGTAATTTTTAACCCTTTAGATTTATTTTGTATGATTTGTTCTATGATGAGTTTTCATATTTTATCTTGGAGGTCTATGGTGAATTTTCCATTAATTAAGTCTTAATAAATAGATTTAATTAATAAATTATTTATTTGAGAAAATTAATAAAATATCATGATCTTTGATATTTTGATTGTAATTAATTAAATATGAATTATTGGGGAAAAGGAATTAAATAAAAGAAAACTAAAAATTAAAATTAATAATAATTATAAAATAATAATAAAGTAATAAATAAAATAATAATAATAAAAGTTATAAAAATTAAAATGAAAGTTATAAAATTTAAATAGAGATTATTTAAAAAGTAAATTGGAGTTATAAGCTTGCATGAGAATTAACATGTGTCAACAACACGGGGGTTAGTGCATCAATTAAGCACAAGATGTCTACAACTCTATGACTCATCAAAAAGATTGGAAAAGACCCATGCTTAGTTGGTGACACCTTTCAACGATTTTAAGAAGCAATCCAAAGGTTTCTTGAGAGCTCTCGATATTCAGACATTCATAGAAGCTTAAATGAAAAGTTTAATGGAAGCCACGAGCTACAAGCTAAAATAAAAGTTTCAAAGCTTACATATATGAGAGAAGATTCATATGCTCATATATTTTTTACTTGCTTCTATGCTCCTTCTAGCACTTCTAATCACTTGGAGGATTCAATCGGCTTGGATTCTTGAAAGAATTGCGAATGATGGAGAATGAAAGAATTTTCTATGGACTTCTGAGGCATGGCAAAGTAGCATCAGTGTCCAGATGCACTCGTGATATTCTCATATTCTCTTTGCAATCTTTCTCTTCCTGTCTTCATCATATCTGTTTTATGTGTCTGAATACTTTCTGTGATTGAATCTACTATTTGAAATTTGAATCTAGATATTTTATTTGGATGAGAAAAAAAAAAGAGAAAATGGGTTTGGGTTCGAATTAGAATCAAATTGAAATAAATTTGAAAATTGTTTCAAGATTTATGGCCAAATCCATTAGTGAAATTATTGGATAAATTTAGAGAACAATTACCTTTTAAGAAGAAATTTTTAATTGTCCTGTCACTGCCCCTTGGATAGAACCGAACTCAGTTATTCATAACTTTTTATTGTGATCGAATTTATTCGATCGCTCCAGTCAGAATTGGCACAACTTGGCCCTCTCCAACATATTTAAATTTTATCCTAATCCAACAGTTCATTAAAGAGATATGGCTGTCGTATTGGGACTGTTTTATTCAAAGACAGATATTTTTCTATTTCCCATAACCAAGAGTTCTTCGTGCTTAACTTCACAAAAATAATATATCAAAGCATAGAATGAATTAAAGATAGTATTGCAATCTTCCCTTATTAGAATCTTATTAATATGCATTAGTTTTATATGGTTTATTATCTAATCTAATTAAATCAAATTTAATTAAGATTTGTTAATAGTAGAAGAAGTGTAATTAATTACTAGTCAATCTAAGTAAATGGATGAGAGAAAATTAAAAGAAAAGAGATTTTAATATGGTTTATATAGTGGACTTTTTATAATGTATATTGAATACTATTAAACAATTTTAGAGTTGTTTAATGAAAATGATAATGCTAAGAATTTGAAAATTATTCATGTTAAAATCTACAATGAGTCTTATTGGTTTGTGATAGGGATATTTTTCAAACAACTTTTATATAGACAAAATATTATTAGAACAATTAGAAAATGGAGTCTAATGGTTGATTTTAATATTGATTAAATAATTGTAAGATGATAATTTATATTATGTTGATTTAAATTTAGAAACTCTAAATGATATTGGATTAAGATTGAATTATTATGTTATTGGTTAATACGTTTGAATACCTTAATGGTATTAAGAGTTAGCTAATGAAGTTCTATGTAAAAGTTTTCTAGCTTGATTATTTATAGTTGTGATAAGTTTATTATTTATTAATGTTTGTTGGGTCTAACAAACTATTAATAAATAATAGTATAAATAGTTTAAATAGTGATGACGGGCCACACCACCCGTACCAACTCACAACCAAAAATGAAATAATAAGGAGACAAGAGAGATGACAAAAATGCTTCATTAAGCATCCATTAATACTTGAAAATTCATTACAATATTCTCCACATGGAAGAACTCCAAACTCTTACAATATAAGAGAGTTTCCTTACTAAGAGCTTCTACTTCCCAAACTTCTACTTCTTAAGCTTTCTTACAAGAGATTACATTAGAAGAGCTTCACTACAAGAGATTACACTTGAAGAGCTTTTGCATCCAAAGAGCTTGATTAAAAATGAACATAAGCCTTCCTTAAATAGGCACTTACCACCCAAGGCATGATTTATCCACAACATTCTAGAATATCCATAACCTTCTACAATATCCACAACCTTTTAGAATTTACACCTAAATACAACTAAGCACCACCATGTGGCCCAATTAGAAAATTACATTTCTTTTGTAGATCACAACAAATATTAAATGCATGATGCCACCTACACACCTCAATTAATGGAATAACAGCTATTTTTATTATTTTTCTATGCATGATGCCACCTACACACCTCAATTAATGGAATAACAACTATTTTTATTATTTTTCTATTTATGCCACCCATGCACCTTGAAAATAGAGATTTCTCTTTTCTCCACTTTTCTTATTTTTTATTTTTTATTATTTTCTTTCCATTTTCATCACTTTCTCTCTCCTCCACAAATTTTTTTTTTTTTCTTCCCTTTTTTTTTTCTAATAATTTAATTTTTCCATGCAAGATAAGTTCTATGTAAAATTTTTCTAGATTGATTATTTATAGTTGTGATAAGTTTATTATTTATTAATGTTTGTTGGGTCTAACAAACTATTAATAAATAATAGTATAAATAGTTTAAATAGTTATCAACTAATACGAACAGAGTTACTCTAAAAGAGATTAGTTAATGATTGAAGTACTGTAAAAGATATTAATCAAATTGAATTGGTTAATAATTTGGAGGAGTATCAATTAACTGAATCAACATACATAGGGGAAACTTATTTGAGATAATAATACTTGGTATTGAGAATTTATTATAACTTGTTATTATTAAAACATAAATGGGAACTTTGTTGAAGAGTGATGAATTTGGTTAATATAGGATTATTAATAAGATTTCCAATATAGCTTGTTATTAATTATTAACAAGATTATTATTATTGAATTATAAATATGATCATTTGAGTATTGAATTATAGTTGACTTTTAACTTATAGAATTCTAGTTAGTTATTAGTCAACTGATGTTAATTAGAACGTTGCTATCGTTATACAATTATTAATTAAATTAATTAATTAGAGTTAATTAGATTTAATTAATAATCAAGTTATGTAATAGTGTTTTAATTGATATGCTAATATCGATTCCTCTAGCAAAGTTGTGAAATATTTACATCGAAGTTGATAAGTCGTACTCTCATGACTTGAATAACGACCTTAGATGTTTTAATGGTGAGGCTTAGTATTATTAAATTGGAAACTATTAGATGTTAATAGGTCATAGATGGTGTACCTATGTTAATTGTTTGATTTAATTGATCATTTTAATAAAGTTATAATTCTTCTTAGTATGATAATTGGTCCTCTTATAATATAACGAATAATGATCCTAGAAAAGTTGAAAGGTTAATCAATTAGAATATGGATCATAGATAAATTAAGAAAAATTAATGATGATCAATTTAATGAGTAAATATTTATCCTTAAGTTATTCTTAGAATGTAATTCTTAATAATGAAAGGATAATGCTATCGGGGAACAATTGGGTTTACTTGTAGGTCAAATGATGAAACTTAAGACACTTGAAAGTATACTTGCAAACAGAAAACTAGAAACCCCTACACATTATTCAAGTATGTGAATTTAGTAAACCAAAACATGTGTTTGCATCGTGTATTCTTTATGCTTCTTGTTTTGGGTTTTGGGTTAACTAGTGATGACCAGTCCTAGGTTGTTACCACAGGCTTGGGGGTTATGAGATGTGATGGCATGTTAATTTTGTTTGGTCTCGATCTTTATAAGCCCAACCATGGTAATGTGATCGTATGCTCTATGAAATGTTTGTATTTACTGATTGTTATTGTTCATCAGTCTTCATGTGTGAAGCTGAGAGGTATGTGTATGAGACACTTGAGCTAATCATTTTTGAGTCATCGATCAGTTATCCTTGGATTATTTTCTAGTCGCCATGATGGGACTAAAATGTGGATTTATTTCTTGATGATGTCATATTGTGACATGTTTGACTCAACCATTTTGGAGTCTTCGATTAGTATGATTATAAGATATTCTTGGTTTCTTGTTGAGAACCAATGGATATTGTGATTTATCTTGAGATATATTGTGGTTATTGAGAACCAATGATTATTATGATTATTAGTGATGCCTTCAGTTGCCAATAGAGAACCATTGTGGTCATGATTTTCTATGGATATTTTTTCAGATGCTCATGGAGATTTGTTGATTCTTATCTTGGAGATTTGATGATTCTTATTATGGATATTTGATGCTTTTATGCATATTTGATGATTTTATTATGGATTATCTTTTATGATTTTGAGATTTATGATTCCATGAGCTTAGGGTAGGTAATCTACTTGTAGTGTTGAGAAGTGGCTTGCAATGGGGGTCGGGGCCCTAAATGGCTGCTAGGGTAACTCATTGTAAGTTTGGTTAATAAGTGATAACATTTACACACTAAATGGGAATTAAATGAACCTAAAAAGATAATTTTTTTGATGTTCTCACCAATGCTTTGAGTGCTTGTATAGGCTAGGATGGGAGTAGTGAGAATGCATGGTTTCGATCGTGCATTCCGTAGTATGCCTTGTCAGTATGAGAGGATACTACTGGCCGCATGAGATCAGTATGGACCCATGGAGTTTAGCTAACTGCCAGGGTAACTTGTAGGTGACAAATGCAATGACACTTTCTCACTTGCAGAGTAGGTTTTCTACATGTCTTTGTGTGCCTTTGGGAATTAAATGTCGGTTTTGTGTGATGGAACCTTTGAGTTAGTATACTTTTAGGATTCCTGAACTTTTTATGCTATGTGTATTGATATCCTATTTGGGACTTGAGATTATCTCCTCAGCACGGTAGGAGTGGACCACTTAGGTTCCACGCGGTCGGGTGGTAGTGTATTTTCACTCTTATCATTTGAGATCCGTCCGAGACACCGTGGCTGGAGTATCCTTGGTTGGTATTTATTTTTCATTATGTTCTTAGAGCATTATGATAGATAATATACCTTATGATGGATGTATTTACTGGTATGTTTCTTATATTGATGATTTGCTTTACTTTGCATATGTTAGTTGATGATTTATTATGCTTTACTTTGCATGTTAGTAGGATGTTTTAGGAGTGACATTCCTACTATGTTAATACCGATGATCTCTTCGATGCTTTGAAATGTTACGCATGGAAAGATGGCTAGGATCCACGATGGTCTAATGATACTATTTACGATTGAGAGGAACCGTGCACTTAGTTATTTATGTTTGTGATATATGGTTATCTTTTGTGATGGATGTTTATATCTTTTGTGATGATGTATCATGTATGATATGTGGTTTTGTTTATGTTATTGCATCATGGATTAATATTAGATAATGATGATGTACTTTATTTTTTTTGGATGTTTATTCTTTTAAGCTTTTCATACCCTGTGATATGTACAGTGGATGATTGAGCTAAACTAAAATATAATTAAAAAAGGACACTTGTATATTGTTTAAGTACATTGGATGTATCATTGTTATTTCATAAGGATTGGATGTTAGATGAATAGTTAATTTAGATGTGATACAATGTTAAAGAATCTTTAAAGAATGTAGCCTGTTATGTATATATGGTATGTTTATTTTCTTTTGAATTGTTGCTATTGCTTCCGCAAATGTTATAAATGGTTTTATCTTTCATGTTTAAAAATTTTTTTTTTTGGCAAACTTAGTAAAATTATTTGGATCCCTTGGCAGGGCATTATAAGATCACTGATCCAATTGTTATCTATTTTGATAACACTAGTGCTATTAACATATCAAAGAATATTGTGATATGCATAAAGACTAAGAATGTTGCTATCAAGTATCATGACTCTAGAGAGCTAGTTCAAGACAAAGAAGTGAAATTGGATCATGTGAACACTAAGGAGAAAAATGATGATATATTCACCAAATCTTTACCTAAAGATGCTCATAAATATATAATAGGTAAACTAGGGGTGATTACCCTAGAAAAGGCTACTTAAGGTAAAATGGTGCTTTACATCAAATGTGTTAATTAGAATATCTTATAAAGTGATGTAGATAGTCCTACTTTAGGAATTTCCTAAGGTAGTAATGAGTAAGAAGGACATAATGTTGTATTAATCATACATAGATGACAAATAGAGAATTCAATACTAACATGAAGATCTCTACATTGAAAAGATGCATGAGTTAAAATGTCTTTGGAATTGTTGTCAAAGAGGGAGAAGATAAGAGATAGTTACCCATGCAATGAAAGGAAGAGATTACCATGAAGATGGATAATGGGAGAAGATGTAATTTAGATATCATGGTTTGAAATAAGAAGAGGTAGAGTTTTAATGCTCAATAAGAGGGAGAGTATGTGAGTTAAAAGAGAATATGAGATGTATAGTGGATTATATCAAAGAAGGATTTCATATCTTATGTGGGCCACATGGATGAGAATTAGAATGAAACTAAAGACATTAATGAAGATCTAAACTTGAACATAGAGGGAGTTTACAATGCTAAGTTTTTGGAATATATTGTGTAGAGATTTTTCATCAACGTTTCGAATCACACTACGTGATCCATCATCAGGAAGAGAGATCTCTCTTTCTAATGATGGATCACGTAGTGTGATTTAAAATGTTGATGAAAAATCTCTACACAATCTATTCCAGAAACTTAGCATTAAAAATCATGGATTGTGGAAATTTGATTGCATTAATAGAGGGAGTTTTCTCAAGACGATACATGTTTTGGATTGCATGGTAACTATAGGTATTTCCATCAATGCCAAAGAAGGAGATTGTTGGCAACTACAATTGGAATAATGGTTATATTATCATTGATGTCAAATATTATTGGTGAAAAATTTTTCTATCTAATTTAAGTGTCACATCTATTTGATTGATGAAGAGGATTTGAGAAGATGGTCATACCAAAAACACTTAGAGGAAAGGTTGAGTTGTGAAGAAGATAACTAAAATGGACACTTTATTAGTTAGAGTTTGACAAGATAAAGTGAATTTTTAATCATATTACAAGTAGATAAGAGAGTTGTACTAAAGCCTTGAAGAAGTGATCAAAGATAGAACAAATGCACAGGCCTGAACAAGAAACATAAGATTAAGGAACTTACAATACATGCTAGGTGATGCTAGTGTTAAACAAGCTCTAGTAAGTGTCAAATAGAAATAGTATTGACTATGCATCATCATTGAATGAGTTTCAATATATGTGTCAAGAAAAAAAATTAGTAGCAATAGAGCAACCTAATAATGACTAAGTGTCAAAACATAGTGTTGGCTAAGGGACAACATTTTGATAATTTATGATAAATCATAATTTCCAACCAAAAAAGTTGATTTCTTGGAATATAGAAAGCACCTTGAGAATAATGTGGATGATCTAGAACATTTAAATCAAGGGAAATCATGTTTGTGAATTTTTATGCAAGGATTCAAGGAGAAGTTTCTAGAAAAGAAGAAGATAAATGAGATGGTGGATAGATTCATTGTATGTGTTGAATCTGATCATAAACCCTAAGATCTACAGTGATGTTTAAGTGGAAAAAGATCATAATTACTTATTTAAGGAGGTACAAGGGCTAAGATAGAAAGGTTGGAGAAGTTGATGATGCTATTGATTAGCAAACTTGAACAAAAGGCTAAGAAGAGTTGAGAAGAGGAGAAGTGTGATATCTTGAAGGGTTGCCAAGTGAATCAAAGAGTGAGATGATAATGAAGGCCACTCAGTGAATCAACACTTGATTTGAACTAATATCTACAATTACAAAGTGAGTTGTGCTTGATAGAGTGGAACCTGATATTATTTTCTAACCATTGTATTAGATTGAAATCCTTTCATCAAGGTTGACCTAATAGTCATATGTAACTTCTTTAAATAAGGTGGCATTCTAATAGAATGCTCTAAAGTCCTCTAACAAGGCCACTCCTAATAGGGTGATTAAATCCTTTAATAAGGTCATATTTAATAGTGTCTTTTGTAACCTTTAATAGGGTTGGCTCCTAATAGAGCTCACTTCAGAAGAGTGAAAAGATCGGTGACATGTTACTAGTCATTTTTCCCAAATTGGGTTTCTACATTAAATCCTAGTGTCAAACTTGCATGGATATTATTTTGTAGTGATTTACTGTTAATGTTAACATTCTACAAGGCTTTTATATTTAGGATAGTGGAATTTTAGTTGATGTTATTGAAATTTTAAGTTTATAGAGACCAAGCTATGGAATGTTAAGATCTGAAGTAGTTTAAGTGTTTGTTTTTTCAATTGGTACATCTGGACCTTGGATAAATGATTCAAACCCCCTCTCAATTATTCCAAACATTCTAAGAAAAGTATTTCTTTTCTATTTATTTGTTTCATGGTTCACTAGGATAGTTTACATTTTACCTTAGAATCAATCAAGTGGCTCATTTTCTTATGCAATCCTTATGGCTTGATTTAGGCATCATGAACTTCCTATGTCTAGGTTTACACCATGATATGATGTTTTTAAAATGAAGTTATCTTAAGATTGGTCTAGTCATATTCTAGATTTTAGGTTCTAATGACCTCATTGGAGAGATTCAACTTGTGATTGAGATTTGCGACTTGCTATGCATGTTAACACATTTTTCTATATTGTAATGGATTTCATTGACCCTCATTTATGTTCATAAGAAATGGTGTATTCATATGGGATTAATATTATATTCGGGGCATGTCCTTTTGTTTGTAATACATTTCTTTTGTCTTGGATATTGTTAGCTAGATAAGTTAACTTGTGCTTGGCGATCATGTATATAAGTAGGGAAAGGGGTCTAATTCTAGTAGTGCTAAGGAGGGAAAGTAGTGCTAAGTAGTTAGGAAGGATAACATGATCTATTTGAAAAAATGAAAGATTGTCAAATGTAGTTGGAAGAAGTTAGAGCATTAGGCTTATATTTTGAGGTTTGACCAACTATGAACTTTCTTGCAGATGTATATTGAAAATTATGATGTAATGGACCACATTTTTAGGAAAAATTGATGATAATCCAATGATAGTCTCCAATATTGTCTCTTTATTATTAAGTTTTTTTATTTTTTTTGTTGTTTCTTACTCTTGTTGTGAGGTTAGACATCTCCCTTTGGGATTCTCTAATCTTGGCTACATTAGATGGTATGGAATATGGTTCTGGTTCCTAGTTGTGGATTGTGAAAGCACTTGAAACCCCATGTCTTGCCTTGCATGCCTTGTTGCTATCTAGTGGAAAGAGGGTATTTTATTTTTTATCAACTGAAGGCTAGTGAAATGTGGAAAGGAATAGATTAGATTATTATAAAATTAAGTTCATAGTTGTCAACCTAGTTGTGGGTGGCAAGGGATATGCTGCAATTATGGTGGTTGCACACTAATGACTAGTAAGTAGGTGAGTTTAATAAGTTTTATAGTTAATGCATAGACCTAACTATTGAGGAAAATTATTTGAATTGCTAGATTATCAAATTAAACTTGAAAAATCAACGCTTGTGATAAGATCACCAAACCCATGGAATTTAAGATTGGAATCTTGGTAAACATACCACCTAGAAGGATGAATTATAGATGATAAGAGAACATTATTGAGGATTTCATAAATGAGATAAGGATTGAGATACAAAATGCTTTAGTTGAGGCTAGGAGAAACCCTGAGACAAAAGATAAATTTGAGGAAGTACCTAAAGACCTTGAGACAATTGATGTTGAGATTCCAAATGAAGAGGAAATATTATTAAAATCTATGACACAAATGAGTAAGAGTCATGTAATTTATGTTGTATTGTTTTTTGGTTCTTCACATTTGGAGGAATTGATAGATTAGATTAATTAATTAGAGGATTAATTTGAGTATGAATATATTAAGGATACATAGAGAGTTAGGTTAGCACAAACTAAGCTGAAAGGTCATGTTTCATTATAGTCAAAGAAATTTCAAAAAGATGGAGAAGATAATGGTGAATTGAAGATAACTAGATGGAGGGTTATAATTCCAAGACCTAAAGCTAAGTTAATACAAAAAAATTATGAACTTGAATTTCTCAAGAGGTTACAAATTGGAAGAAAAATCATCTAATAGTGAAGAGTACACTAAGAAATTATAGAGGATGATGATTAAGTTTGAACACTATGACTCATCTAATGATAATGTGTCTCAATACATTAATGGTCTAAGATTTTAAATTCAAGATGAGTTAAGTACGATGAGCATTGGGTCTATATAAGAGGTTTATCTATATGCCCTTAAGACAAAAGATAAGTTGAAGAAAAATCAAATCATTCTTATGGTTAGGGATAAACCAGATGAAAAAGATAAGGAAAAATCGGTAATTGAAAATGAACTTGATCAAATGACTCAAGGAAGTAGCAGATGTAATGAATAATTCAAAGGTACTTGTTTCAAATGAAGGAATGTTGGTCATAGGTATTTTCAATGGTCAAGTGGTTCCAAAGGTCAATAAAACCTAGTGGTACATGGGGGTTGAGTAGGAATGAAATGAAGCCTTGGCAGAGGATGCAATTGTTCCTAACTATTTGTAATTCTAGTGGAAAATATTGCAAAGTTATTATAGATGGAGAAACTAGAAATAAAATAGCATATGAGGAAATGGTATAAAATTTGGGACCAAGAAGAATCAAACATATTCCTTGTGAGATAAGTTTCTCTTAAGATGATCATATGGTTGAGGTGAAAGAATAGTGGCGGGTTAGGGTGACATGCTTTGTAACGTAGGTGATATGAGAACATTCCATATTTTTCTGGATATATGTTGGTGTTATTTATCATTTTTGAAGTAATGTGATTTATATCATCAAAGATTCCAATAGATTTACTTTACTTCCTTTGAAGGATAAAGGGATTAAAGATAAGAAATTGAGTATCAAGACATATACTTTTATCAAGAAGTGATGGGTCTATAATAGGTGGCTAAGAGGAATTCTAAGGTTGAGAAGTTACTAAATGATTTGATGAGTAGGCATGAAGTGATTAACTTGAAGATTTATGACAACCAAATGTTGAAGTAGGTTACCAAAGATGGTATTGTGGTATAAGATGAGAAAAAAAATCTCTCAAGCAAATGAAATATTGATGTCTTGCAATATTTTAGAGGTGGAATCAAATACATGGAGATAAAATAGGTACTAGTTAATAATTACAACAATGGTAGAGAAGGAGATAAATAGATTAGAAAGTTTGATCTAAATAGAGATGGTTATAGCAATAGATGTGATGACATACCTGATGGAGGAGATCATTCTAATAGAGAATTGATAAATTCTTGTATGAGTGGTTGTGTGCAAAATTAGAACAATCTTGGTTCTTTGGATGAAGAAGAGAAGTGGGTGAAGAATGTTCATTGAATCTACATTCTAAATTTGGTGAGATGTTCATTAACTCCTTTTCTAGACCATCTTATATTCACTTGGGGTTTCATATGTAGGAGTATGCTTGGGTCGTTAGCAATCTTACATCTCCCAAAAATATTTCATTTCTATTTATCTATTTTACTATTCATTAGGATAGTTACACATTGTTTTAGCTTGTAATTGATCTAGTTATCTCATCTTATTATGCAATTCTTATGGAATGATCCAATGTTTCCAAATGAAGTTATCTTAAGATTGGTTTGGTCCTATTCTAGCTTTCCTATTTTAATGAAAAGGTTGGCAAGATTTGTCTTACAATGGAGATTCACAACTTGTGATGTGTGCTAAAATATTGTTCTATTTTTTTAATAAATTTCATCAACCCTCTTGTATGTTCACAATGCATGATGTATTTAGATATGGGTTATTCTTATTTTTGGGTCCTAAACTATTAGTTTGTAACACATTTCCTTATCTTGGAGATTGTTGATCAAATAAGCCATGTCATGGTTAGTGATCTTGTATATAAGTAGGGTAGTGGTGAACCAGTTTTAGGAGTGTTAAGGAGGAGAGATAGTGTCAAGCGGTTATGAAGGATAATAAAAGTTGTGTGGAAAAAGTGATAGATATTCAAATTTAGTTGGAAGTACTTGGAAGGTTAGGATTATAGTTTTAAGGGATGAGTTTTTTTATCGCACATTTTTGTAATTCTCACATTTCTCTTTGGAAAGTATATAAAATTTATATTTTATTAATCAAGGTTATTGGATATTTCTTTTCTATTGACCTATAATTATTGCATTGCAAGCTTTATATTTATCATTACATCATGTTATTCTCTTACCTTCTTTGCATACACTAGAATAGAGATCTAGACATTTATTTGTAATCTTGTTATTATATATATATATATATATATATATATATATTCACACATTTTAGTTCAATCCTGAACACACGTAGGTTAAGTGAGCATACACACAAGAGACACTCCCATGTACCTCTTAGTCCTCGACACACTCAAGGATAAGTGCATACATGTTTTTATTTTTGTTTGACTACCAAATCTAATCAAATGACCAAAACATCAATTTCACTTTTGCCACTTTGATAATGTAATCACTCCCTTACTTTGATCTCAAATATAAATTATTTATCGATCAACTTCATAAAATTAAATAGACTTTTTTTTATAATTATACATTTATACTCTTTCATTTCTTTAATAATTTCTTCAATTTATTAAGCCGATAGGCTTATACGTGGGAGCTTTGCTCCTGAATTTTACAATTTTTGGCTAGAAAATTGTCAACCCCACCGGAAAATTGTCAGCCCCATCTATAAAAATATTTTGATTGTGAAATTTTTTTAAAAGAATAGAAATTACTATTATAAGTTATTTCATTGTAGCTATTACTAATTTGCATTCCTAAATTTATGGTCTTTTGATTTGCATGTGAACTTTCTTTAAACTTGCATATAAATTCTACTATTACCTTTGAAAACATTATTTTGTGGTTTTCTTGCCATTATCATTTCACCCTCTTGTCTTGCAAACTTCATTTTTTCAAATCTATTTTCCTTTGAAGAAATTTTTTAAAATTATTCATAGTGAAAATGTTTATTTTTTATTTGTAGATGAATAGAGAGATCCATTGATTTTCTTGATAGATTCATTTATTTTAATTGTACAATTTTGTTTAAGAACAAAGAGATCTATTTTCAAATTATTTTTGTGTAAATATATCTATAAATTTACAAATAATTTGATAGTCGACTATACAAAAAATGGATTTGAGAGTATAGGTACAAAAGACTTATAATCATTTTATTATGATGAGCTTTTTCTTCAAAATGTGCATTGTTGCTCTATAACATTTTAATCATTCTATTATGGAATGTACATTATGAAAGTACTATTATAAGTTATTTCATTCTATTACTAATTTGCATTCCTAATTTATGGTCTTTTGATTTGTGTGTAAATTTTCTTTAAACTTGCATATAAATTCTACTATTGCCTTTGAAAACATTATTTTGTGGTTTTCTTCCCATTATCATTTCACCCTCTTGTCTTGCAATCTTCATTTTTTCAAATTTATTTTCCTTTGAAGACAAATTTTAAAATTATTCATAGTGAAATGTTTATCTTTTATTTGTAGATGAATAGAGAGATTCATTGATTTTCTTGATAGATTCATTTATTTTAATTGTACCATTTTGTTTAAAAACAAAGAGTTCTATTTTCAAATTATTTTTGTGTAAATATATCTATAAATTTACAAATAATTTGATAGTTGACTATACAAAAATGGATTTGAGAGTACATGTACAAAAGACTTATAATCATTTTATCAGGATGAGCTTTTTCTTCAAAATGAGCATTGTTGCTCTCTAACATTTTAATCATTCTATTATGAAATGTACGTTAAGGTTAAGGTTTAGATCTCTTATGGAATTATATATTTATAAATAATATCATTGAAGAGTTTGCAAAAAAAAAAACTTAGATCTCTCATTATATTTTTGTTTCGTTATGGTTGATTCAATTTTAAGAATTAGACTATTTTGTTATTTTCTCTTGTTTATCCACAATAATATAACAATGCGTTAATTTCTTTGTTATTTATATTTTGTTATAGTAAACATCATTAAAGATTGTAGTTTTTCTTTTTATAAATTGATTTCTATTTTTGCTTTTGTTTTCAAACCTTTACTAAAAGTATAATAAAAAATTAAAAGCATAGCCTAAACTTTTAATTGCCAAGCTAAACTATAGTTATATAACATGTTTTAAAAAAATGAACTTTATAAAGATAAGATACATACTTTTTAATTTTAAAAATTAAATAAGTTATTTATCTAAAAGAGAGTTAGCTAAAAATTATTTTGTACTACTTATTTTTTTAAGTAAGAAAATTATATATATTAAATCTAATTATTTTTAATAATTTATTGTTATTTTCAATTTAATAAATAAATTATAATTTCTTATTCTTCAATATTTTAAAAAAATAAATTTTAATACACTTAAATCTTATTTTTAAAGATTTTTTAATAATAAAGCTTTACTAACTAATAATGAAAGTTTCCTTTATTTTGATTTAAATTTTTGGCATTTCCAGTCTTAACTCTAGAAATAAGTTTCTAATTTTTGTTGAGAATGGAATTTTTAGAATTTGCATTTGTAGGATAAAAATGTTCCATTGTAGATAATTAAATTTGAAATATTGTAATTATATAAAAATATATTTATAAAATTTGTGATTCATGAAAAGTTTATGCTTTATTTGTATTTTAATTTTTTTAATATTTTCAATCAAAATTTATTTTATCATATTTTATTCTTCTTAATTTATGGTTCTTGGTAATAAATTATAGAGTGTGATATAAATGATAGATTAAAAAATATTATATAATTAAATTTTATTCTTAAATATAATTTAGATTAACTAAGATTTCTATTTTTCTCTAAATATCTACTTATCATTGAATTCAAAAATATTTTCAAATTATATGAAAAATCATAGTTTGTATTTTATATGATTACTTATTAGTTACTATTTTGTTTCATTATATCATTTAATTATTTGAACATATTTTTAAAATTATATGGTATCATATTGATAGATTTTGAGTAATATAATGTTTTTATAAAAATTTGATATTTTTGATATTACTAAAATTTTCTTTTGTCTAGCTTATGAGATTTGAACACTATCTAATTTCTTCAAAAGAATGACAATATTTATAATTTAAATTTAATTAAATAACATTCATACTAGCTACTTTATGTTATGTTTAACTAGTGTAGTGATGCTAAGTGATTACATTGATGAAGATTGGTACAAATTTGATGAGAGATGAATTAATTCTTAGATTTGCATTAATGTCAATTGATTGACTTAGTGTTTTCAGTATGCTACTAGATATTGTGAATAAATAATGAGTTGTGATATTTTTCTAAAGTTGTTATTCTAAACCAAGACAATGTTATGTGTCATGATATTACATTTGTGCTCCCAACTTTTGATATGAAGAATTCAATCAATTATATTTGATGAGATTAAACTAGGTGCTAAAAAAATTGTAAGTGATTTGAATATTATTTGAATAAAAATTATTCAAAAGTACAATTAAAAATTAGAAAAATTAATTTGAACATGTATCTTGTATTTCTTGTATCAAAAAAATGTCCATTCAGATTGATATTAGATGTTACATTTGTTATTTGGGATTATCTTTTAGGCTGTCTATGACAAATTTAATACCATTTTTTTTGGAAATATAGTCTTCATTATACAAGGTACATGGATTATCTTTTAGGCTGTTTGTGACAATTTAATACCATTTTTTTTTCAAAATATAGTCTTCATTATACAAGGTACATTACTCCTATGGACTAATTGTTTGACATACATAAACGTGCAACTGTTAGTAATAAGTATAATGTAAATATAAGAAACTTACTAATTATTAAAGATTTTATATAACTTTAACTACTATTGTTGATCCTTTTTCTAATTAATTGTTACTAATTTTAAAAATGTGTAACTAAAATATATTCATAATTTTTAAATTGGACGTTAATGACTTAATATTTTTATAGCAATTTTTTTTAAACACCAAAAAATAATTACAAACTCTCATGCAAATCTGTCATTTATATTTGACATTAACATTCAATTCTTTATATTTTACTTTAGTTATTTTATTTATTTAAATGTACGAATAAGGTTTTATTTTTTCTTAGAAAAGTTTAATCCATCTCCTTTATAATAAAAAATTGCTTTCGAATAAAATATTACATTATTAAGAAAATTAGCTAGAATTTAAAATTAAAAAAATTATGCAATTTTTGAGCTACGAATGAGAGATGAATATTTCTAAAATATTGTAAAAAAACTATAATTTGAAAAATATTTTAAATTTTTGACATTTTTTTTTATGGAGGTCATCCGCAAATAAGTTTTAGGTACTCAATACCTCTTTGACAATTTCATTATGGTAATTTATTATTTCTCTTATTGGTTATAGTTTTTGATTGTATGTTAAGATTTGTAATTCATAATAATAAGTATAATAAAAAATTAATAAACTCACTAAGTATTAAGATTTTTTCTGATTTTAATTACTCGTAGTTAATACTTTTCTAATTCATTGTTACTAATTTTTAGAATGTGTAGTTGAAAAAAATCATATTTTTTAATTAGACATTAATGACTTAATATTTTAAGAAAAAGAGGGGTAAAAACTTTATTGAACTTTAGAACAAAGCAGTACAAAACAGCAAAGGGCCAAAGCCCCAAAAGACACAAAAAACCATATCATCTCTCCCTGATTTCACTTACTTCCTCTGTCAAAATCATCTCCAAGTCCTGACATAATTCACCTGGCATTTGCTCCCACTCATCAATCCTCCAACCATCTATATTTCCCGCTGCCCATTTTGCCAAGCAATATGCCGCCCTATTCCACTCCCTTGGAATATGGGCATACAACACTGAATCCATCATAGAGCTAATCTATAAGATCTATTGCACTATCAAAGACAACTCCCAACTAACATTCAAATTCTTCCTCTCAAGGAGAAGATTCGCCATAACTTGAGAATCAGATTCGCAAATCACCTTACACCATCTAAGAGCATACGCCCGCTTCAAAGCATAAAGAATAGCCAGATTCTATTAACAGTTTGCATCCCTTCATTGACTGAGAAAATAAAGGCCACCAATCCAGAAGAATCCCTACCAATCCCACCTATTCTAGCTGGCCTCAGATTTCCCCTGGACGAACCGTCTGTATTAATTTTTAGAATGCCAGCAAGAGGGACCATCCATTTCCCCATCCTTTGAAATTTTTTCTTTGTGTTTTTGCCTCTCTTGACACAGGGTAATGCCAAAGATATTCCTTGTATCCTGAGCCTATCAACCATCGTAGCATCATCTCTCTCAAGTGGTAGTACTATCTCACTCTTAGCCAAGACAATATCCTGAATCATTCCCAAAATTCTATTCCAAACCTGATGAATCCCCAATGCTTCCCCCTAGAAGATTCTTTGATTTCATTCTAGCCAGACTTGCCAAAGTAGAAAGATAGGTCCAGCATACCAAACATCTTGCAGGGAGGGGGCCAAGGATGGGGGCCTCCCCAAGATCATCCAAAAATCAGCCAAGGAGGAAGCATGAATGCACGAGTGTTTCCAAACACCCCACCAAAAATTCCATAACTATAGGGTGAAAGAGCAATGGAAGAACAAATGCGAAGAGTCTTCCTCTCCATTACTGCAAAGGATTCATCTTGAAGGGCCAAAGAAACCCCTTTTGTGAATATTGTCCCAAGTCAGGCATCTATTCTGGACTAAAGCCAAAATGAAGCAATTACATTTTGGCCAAGAAAACCTATTCCAGACTTTCTTCCACCATTGAACCTCCTCCCCCACCAATTGTTGGGAGAGCAACTCCTGATATCCAGAGGAAACAATATAAGCACCCTTGGGATTAGGGGACCAACCCAACACATCATCTCCCATAAGGGCACTACAACTTCGCCTAGAAAGAATGTATTGGAGCTCAACACGCTCCGCTTCCAAACCAAAAATAGGTCATTCCTCTAGGTTCTTCCACCTTGCCTCCACCATCTGACCGTGAAGGGAAAACGACTTAAAGTCGCGGACTCTTGACCAACCAGCATCACAGAACCCTTGGGCTAATATGCAAAAATGAGGGTATTGAGAAACCATGGGAGGATAGCCATCCCAAGCATCATACCATAACTGGGCCTCTGAACCACCCTTGCAGATCCAAAATAAACCACCCTTAATAAGCGCAGCCCCTTTCTTGAGAGTATTCCAAATCGTCGAGCCTTTCCCATACAAGCTATACCGTGGGATATCTTTTTGAGGGATCCCAGGAAGATACTTCTGAGTCAAAATTCTAGCCCATACCTGGTCCTATTCCACACACCATTGCTAATACAATTTGGCAGCCAAAGCAATACCAGTTAGCAAGGATTGTCGTAATCCAAGACCACCTAACTGTTTCGAGCTACAAACAACCTCCCATCTGACAAGACTCCACTTAGTCGAAGATAGATTACTAGCCCATAAAAATTGTCTTGCTAGGGAATCCAATTCCCTAAAAAAGCTAACTGGTGCCACCTGAACCATACTCCTATAGAGAGGAAGAGCTTGAATCACAGATTGAAGCAACTGGACCCGACCAGAAAATGAAAGCCAGTGATGGGTCTAGTGAGTAACTTTGACTCGAAACTTATCCAAAATATCCTACCAAGATTCCTTAGACTACCTACTACCTGAAATAGGAATGCCAAGGTAGAGCAAAGGAAGACTACCAATCTGGAATCTAAGAATACGAGCGATTCTTCTTTGAATAGAGAGCGGAGTGTTGAAGAAAAAAATGGATGATTTTCCCTCGTTAATCAATTGTCTTGAAGCAACAAGATAAACATCCAACACCTTACAAATATTAGAAGCCTCACGAATGGTAGCCATGCCCATCAAAGCCATATCATCCACAAATTGTAGGTGAGATTGCACAGGAAGGCTTCCTCCCCATTGCCAACCCTGAATGTAGCCCCCTTCAACATTCTTTTTTATCAAGCGCCCCAAACCTTTCGCCAAAAGAAGAAACAAATAAGGAGAAAGGGGGTCGCCTTGCCGTAATCCCCGAGAAGTACCAAAAAGATCATAGTGTTCTCCATTAATCAAGACTGAAAAAGAAGTCAAATTCACACAACTCATAACCCACCTAATCCATTCTTCCTCAAAACCAAAGGCTCTCAAGACCTTTTGGAGAAATGACCAACGGACTCTATCATATGCCTTAGCCATATCCAACTTAATGAACATAGCCTTATCTTTAGAATTGACCATAGAATGAATAGTCTCAGTAGCCACGACCACCCCATCCAATATCTGGCAACCTATCACAAATCCACTCTAATCCTCAAAAATTAGTATTGGAAGCCACTTTTTTAACCTATCAGCTATCATCTTAGATATAATTTTATAAATAACATTGCAATGAGAGATAGGGTAGAATTGATTTAACCAGTCAACCCCTTCCCCTTTGGGGATGAGAGCAAGGAAGGTAGAATTTAGGGCCCGAAGAATTTGCTTGTTCCTTTGGGATTCTTGAACAATTGCCAATAAGTCTAACTTGATAATATCCCAAAATTCCTGGAAGAATTCAATCGAAAAGCTGTCTGGACCTGGAGCTTTTCCTTTCTTCATCTGGAAAACAGTCCTCTCTAACTCCTCCAAAGATATGACACTCATAAGCTACTCTTTCATTTCCAAAGAGCCTAAAGAAGGAATACAAGAAAGGACCTGAGCCTCTTCAACCAAGTCCCCCTGTGATTCCTCACTAAATAAAGACGAAAAATACTGCACCACTTCACTGAAGATGTCCTGAGAAGAAGAGAGAACCTCCCCCCTGTCAGTCACCAAAGTAGAAATGAAATTACCATCCTGCCTAGCCTTCATTGAGTTGAAGAAGAAAGCAGTATTCTTATCACCTTCTTGAAGCCAGTCAATCTGAGCTTTTTGTTTCCAATAGATTTCCTCTCTCAGCTCCCATTCCTCCAAGGTTTTTAGAGCCCTAGCTTCCTCCTGCAACAAATACTCTGTCACCCCATCTTCCCTAATCAACCTGGTAATATCATGCATCTCAGCTTGGGCCACATATTTTGCCTAGAAAATATTTCCAAAGCTATACCTATTCCATCGTTTAAGCTGGTACTTAACATATTGAAGAAGTTTAGTAAAAATATACATTGTTGTACCAAAGGTAGGTCTACCATCCCTCCACCACTCAGCCACATAGCCATACAGGTTTGGGTCCCTCAACCACATGAGCTGGAATTTAAAAGGTGACCTCTGAGGTAGCTGATTTGAGGAGATCGCTAACTTTAGGGCTAGTGATCCGAACCTCTCCAATCTAATATCTCAGATCTGGATGACCACAATCCACCCACCCAAAAATAGGAAACCATGAATCAGTCTAATCATTCAGCGATGCAATTATCTCCTGTCCTTCTGTTATTCCAAGTGAATTGTCCATTACTAGGCTTGATATTGTAGACACCTAAAAACCTTTAGAAAATAAAGTATTTTTATTTTTTGAAAAAGTCCTGATGACATCATCATTTATTAATTAATTAATTAATTAATTTTTATGCCATTAAATCCCTTTATCTTAATTAAAAATATTTAATTAAGGAATCCCTCCCAAAAATGTTTAAATCTTATTTAAACATTATTTGCTTATTTATTAATTATTTAATTAATAAATTGACCAAAAATCCTAAAATAAATTAAAAAATTTATTTTTTGCCCAAAACTTGGCCAATTTCCTTATGACCAATAACCTCTTCCAAAATCTTCTAATCCTTCTTTAATTTCGATTAAAGGCTAATCCCATCATTTCCTACCCCTAATCCCAACTCAAAATATTTAAGATTAAATATTAATCCTTATGTTTATTAAAAAAGTTTTAATAAATATCTCCTCAACCCAAACCCTTGAAATAAATAAAACTTTATTTATTTCCTAAAAATCTAATTTATCCTCATCCTAAGAAGTTCTAGACTCTTCTAGAAAGTCTTCATCCTCATCCTAGGAATTCTAGACTATTCTAGAAAGTCTTTATCCTCATCCAAAGTCTAGACTCTTCTAGAAGATGTCTTTAAACCTAATCCTAATCCCCTCCTAACCTTGTCACATTCCCTAAACATGGGTTAAGACTTACTAACCCAAGCCAAAGTTAACAAATATCTCCTCCTTCACCCACCCTCATTAAATGCCATCCACTTGCCTATCCCTAAGCTAATCCTAAACCATCCTAATCCATCCTCTAATCATTTGCACAAGCCTAAACAAGCTTAAAACCTTCCTAATCAAGTCCAAGTCGAAATTGCTCTCATCACCCTCAAAATATCTCAACCATAAAACTTTATGAAGTCCACTAGGTCATAAATGACTCTTACAAGCCCTTTTATTGCTCTTACAAGTCATTATGAGGGTCTTTATGAAGATTTTATCCCTTGAGCCTCCTTTGTTGACTCATCCTTCCCCTTTCCTCCATCCTCTCACCATGTGACATGTGTCACTCTTTGATTGGCTATAAGGAAGCACAATCCATGTGCTCTCCTCTCATGCAATCTGAGCCCTCCATGAGCTTTTTCCCATCCTTGCATCTTAGCCCTCAATCCCTCAAGCCTCTTGCCTATAAATTGGATCCTTCCCCTTTGCAAAATAACACAATTCATGAAGTAAAGTTATAATGCTATTTTGAGAGCCAAATCCATACTAAAGCCATCTATCCACACCAAAAATCCACAATCATCCATTGAAGCCTTTGGAAGCATATTGAGCATACATCCTATCTATTTAGACAAAGCTACTCAACAAGAGAGCTTCTCATTGAGAGAGCCCATTAATGGCTCATATTCTCAATTGAGAGCTCATCTTAGTCTATCTTGAAGTTTATGAATTTTGTTTAGTTTGTAGAATCTTTATTTAAATTTGGTTTCTATTAGCATACTAACATTGCTCATATACAGATATCCACAAGATTGAGAGCCAAAATGTTATCTTGGAGAAGCACAGAGGAGGGCTCAAGTCTTGCAATACACCCCCATTTTTCAGAGAGATCTAGAATAGCATTAAAGTCACCAGCAATAATCCATGGCAGATAAGGAAAAGGACCACAAACAAAATGAATATTATTCCATGTAAGAATCTTCCCCTGGAACTCAACAGGAGCATAAACATTGGAAAAAAGAACCAACTCACCCGACTCACGGCATATTGAGACCAAGGATAAGGAGGACCTAAATGAAATCCACCACAGAGGTTGAATCTTTCATGGATTCCAGAAGCATGCCACACCCCCGAAAGAACCCTAAGATCCAATGCACTAACATTGACCATTCCTCCACAATTTAGGTGCTATACCCATCATACTCTCAACAGAAACCTTGGTCTCCTGAAGAAAAAGAACATCAGGGGAATGACTTCGAACCAAATCTCGAATAGCTTTTTGTCTAGGGCCGTTGTTTAAGCCCCTCGCATTCCATGAAATAATGATCATTTTGGGGGGGCTGAAAAATGGGAATCCAAGGTCTTGATAGATCCTGACTCCACCAGATTCTCTCCAATCATCTTAATCTTCTCTATGTCCTTCTTGTGCCCACTTTTGCCACTTTTCTCCGAAACCCCCTTCTTTCCATCCTTCTGAAGAATACCCAAGTGAGGAGAAGACTTGCCACGATTTTCCATTTTCGAAACAACATTTCGTACTGGAAGGGCAACACACACTTCTCCCTGACCCAAAATGACAATCGACTTCATAATCACCTGAGCCCTTGGCTACCCCTCAGTGACCATAGGCATGGCAGGCTCCACTTGTGGAACAGGAAGAGGAATGGAAGAGACAATCTCCAAGTTGGACTCTGCATCAATATGATCCATACTGGTAAAACCTGGATTGACTTCGTGTTGTCGCAATTCATCCAGAACCTCAAATCTGTTAAAAGTATCCTCCTCTTGTCTCTCCAATAGAGTCCTCTTTTGTCCTCTATTATAGTTTCGAGCCTTAACCTGAACAAAACCCTCAGCATCCTTACCCTCACTAGAGATCGGCTTCTTCCCTTTATCAACACTTGGAATGTTACAAGAAGGAGGTGGAGGTTGTTGTTCCACTACCTTGGCCTTGGGATACCTATGCAGCAAGTGGCCATACTCATGACACAGACATCATCGAAAAGGAAGGGTCTCATAATCTAATTGCTGCATCCAAGAATGAGTGCCTGCATGCATTTCTATCGCATCTGGCAGTGGTCTACTCAAATCAATTTCCACACAAATTCAAGCAAAGGTCATCACCTTCTTACCAAGGGTTTGAGTTGAAGGCCCCACTGGTTTCCTCGACATCGAGGCAAGCATATGAAGAACATCCTCTCGGCAGCACTCTATTGGAAATCTGGGTAACCGAACCCACACTGGAACCTGATTGGGAAGGTCCTCAAAAGGATTAAATCCTGCATGCCATGGTTTAACAAATATCCCAACCTAGTTATAAAAATAGGGCCCGCCTTCGAAGACCCTGTTCCGATCAGTCATGCAGGTGAATGTGACCATGAAAAAGTTATTTGCAAGCAATGTGACCTCCATTTCGCCCTCTGGTTTCCAGACTCTTCGAGCCCAATTTTCCAAAAATTGAAGGGATACTCTTAAACACAAAAATTTGCAACACAGCGAGTGCCTTGAAAAATACTCAATGTCCTCAGCAATCATTTCATAAGGGATTATCAATTTAGGTCTTTCTTTGCATCGTTCAAGACACCCGTTTATCTTCATGATCCGATATCCACCAGACGGGTTTGAATCTGTAGCTCCTGAGCTCTGAGAAAAAAAGGGCATTATCAAATACCCTTGCCCCTTGTTTTGGCGGATGCATGTCCTCCGCGTCATGTAAAACTATGTCAGGTGAAGCCATGGAAGGCTCACCCCGAGACATATCTTGCACAGCCCTGTGGTGATCACCGTAGGGGATCACTGTCCAAGCTCCACAGGAATCAACACCCCACAATCGCAGGAATGCAGCTACCAAGGCTCAGCCTATAGGAAACCCTCGCTCCGCACCCAATACCTTCCTCCACGCAAACAAAACACACCGTCCCGCAGTCGCATGCACAGCAGACCCAGGAAAGAGCTAGGGCACGACTGCCCTAGCATGGTAACAACACACAGACGCTACACGCAGACTCCATCGCCGTTCCTTAACCGTGCATTCTAGCAAACTACTTAGGATTTCTTTTTAAATACTAGAAAATAATTCCAAAATTTATCATTTTATATTTGACATTAACATTCATTTTTTTATATTTTACTATAGTTATTTTATTTATTTAAATATGATAATAAAGTTTGCTGATTGTTTTAGAAAAGTTTAGTCCATTTTTACTATTATTTTGCTTTCATGTTTATTTTTGTAGATTGTGATTGAAATGTTCTATGTAATAGTAAATGTCTAGAAAAATAATTTTTTATTATTATATAATCTTTGATTGAATTTTCAATTAATATGCTTAGCACATGATGTACACAAAACAAGAATAAATAATAAATGTCATGAAGGATAATTTCTTCACTAACATCAAAATCATAGCCTCTAATCTTATATATATAAAATCACATTTGTATTTTTAGAAGTTAAAATTTCATTAGTGGACTGAATTTTTATTTATTGATGTTATATGGTACATTTTGCAACATTCAAAACTTTAGACATTTTAAAGAATAAAAAAATATAAACTTAATATATAAGATTTGATTGGACATATATTATTTTAACGATTCTTTAATGATCTACTTTTTCAAATCCTAACTTCTATCAGCTTATCGTTGCATGTACAAAAATATGCAACTGCTAGTTTATTTCCTATATATTTGATAGCTAAATCTTAACCATATTTTACAAGCATAAAAGACATATCTGTAAACTTAGAAACCTTCACATAATTATGATAAAGTATTTAGTACATGACATCTAACATTCAAATTACCATAGTCGAAACGAAATTCACTATCCTTAAACCTCCTCAAACTTTCTCCTTTTAAGATTGATCTATTTTCCATTTATCATTTCCCAACTCTAGATGATTGAATCGAATATATTAATGAGATTTTTCTTGATTTAACTTTCACATATGCAAAGATAAATCCCAATCTACAAATTTTGTCCATATATATAATGCACTTCTAAATTTTCAAGTATGGTATAATCATGTCTAAAGTGTTCAGTATACATTGAAACAAACAAACAATTACAATCAATTCATGAGGATGAAGGGAGACATAGACAAGACATTATTGTGCTTTTATGACACTATACATAACATAAACAACGCATCTTGATCTTTTATAGATTAAGAATGCATTTAATATGATGCACTAGAATCTTTGAGCCCAATGATCAAGAATTTTTCCTATAAAATAATAATAATAATGTGAAATGCCTGTCCTTGACAAATTATATGTAAGACAAAGCACATGGTCGGCTTTAGAGGAAAATGTGATATAATAAAAGTTTTCTTCTACTTCGTGGACTTTGTCGATGGGCCACACAAATTAAATGTTTTTTTAAGTCAAATGAAATTTTATTTTAGGCCCATGAAATTTATTTTTTGTCAATGACCATCACCCGTAATTTGTTGGTCTTTGTTTAATGCATACGTGGCCACAAAGCTTTAGGGACATAAAGTTATTCCCTCAAAAAGCAAAGGCAAAGACCATTTTAGAAGGAAATTTGCTTGGATTGGTTGAGTTAGGTACACCATCTTCTTTCTTTATCATTGGGGAGCAATAATGTTGGATTTCCACTGTTTAGTAGATGTAAATGCGTGTTATGAGGTCAGCTATGATGTTTTAATCGGAATATTTTTTAATTTCTTGCTTCTGTGGAAGATCTCAGTGTTTGTGTCTTGAAGTTTGACATTATTTAATGACTAGAAAAAATGAAAATATGTGATTGGAGTACTTTTTGTTGAACCAAATTAGTCTATCAGACTACAATTTTGATTTTTCTTTTAAATTATGGGAATTGATTTTTTTAAGTTAGTGCAATATATTCTTCTATACTATATGGATTGTTGGGATACATTGAACCTTGTGCGCATTACAAAAAAATTCTCATTAATCAAGCCAAATCCTAACTTCACTCTAATTTTGAACTTATTATTGATAATAATTTTACTTGGTTTTTGAAGTTAAGTATTTAGTGTATTGTTTTTAAGGTGGGCATTCAAAATTAAAATAATGTGTTCTCATAGGTAAGTTTTAGAGCTTAGTTCCTAAATTGGACATATTATCATCTTGGCAATGTTGCCTCTTAGATAGGTGTTCTTGATTTTTTCTATGTTGATCATGGAGAGGGTTTTGTTATTATGATGTTTCCTAGAAAAAATGATAGAGACTTGGCACATAGAACCAAAATATGGTTACTAGATGGTTTTGGCTTCCACATCCAGCTTTGGAGGCCTCATTTATGCCCAACCAAGTTTTCTCCGCTCTAGATTACGCTTCCCTCTCGCCCTCCAAAATACATGGATATTATATAAGGAAGAAAAGGTGCATGGAAACACTTCCTATACTATTCTTGAAAGACAATCATGCAAAATTCAAATTAGTTGTTATAAAGATTTCAAGAAACATTTAAGACCATAAAAAAATAAGAATAAACACATAATACAATAATTTCCATGGGGTAAACCCTTATGGGAGAAAAACTAAACACTCTAAAACCTACATAATGTATTATCAAATCAACACCAAATTACAAAATACTTGTAATGCAAGTTCTTACAAGAGTATCATCTCAAGTCAAACTTTGAGAACTCTAATAGCAAACTTCTAGAATCCAATATTGAAAAAACATTAATGTTCAAACTCCTCCTCAAGCCCTCATTCTATTTCCTTCTCACAACCTAGAAACCAGTACTTGTAGTTTACAAAACAATGTGTGAATCTCCTTGACACGTATTTCCCATCCTTGACACATGTTTCCCAAGATAGAAAAAATCTAGGTTAAGAATAGTCACCCACATCCAAACTCTTCTCCCCTATTTTTAGCCCTTAAAGATATAATGAAATGTGTCATGGAATATCTAAAAATGGCCCTCCAATTTTTTAATATGGAAAGGCAAATTTTCATAACTAATATACCATTTTCCAAGGTACAACACATAGAAACTATGCCATGGTTTAGACACATGTTTTCTCAACATTATCCCACTTGTTGAATACCTTGCAAGAGTCAATGGATCCATACAATCATGGTCTCAATTGCTAGGGATTGAGAACCCTATAGACTCAGGATACTATTTGAACTTCTCTATGTTTACATGTTTGGTTAATAAATAAATAACATTCACCAAAGTTTTTACCTTCTCTAGCTTTACCTTTCCATCCTGAGCCATATCTCTCCCAAAATGATATTGTACATCAATTTGTTTGGTTATGACATAAAATGTTATGTTCTTCACAAGGTAGACCACACTTTGACTATCACTACAAATTGTGACCACACCTTGTTTAAGCTTTATATATAAACATAATATTTTGAGCCAAATTTCTTCCTTTTAGGCATGAGTACTTTTCATATACTCTACCTCTATAACAGATTAAAAAATATATAACTTATCACTTTCTCATCAAACTGATTACACCATCAAATTGTGTAAACATATATGCACTAGTGGAAATTCTTTTATCAACATCACTATCATGGTTTAAATCCATATAACCTTGAATATTCAAAGAAGGTTGATTTATTGTTCCATAAAAACATAAAGAGTACTCTAAGGTACCTCACAAGTATCAACTCTTTTTACTTCACCTTAGTGTGCTCTTCTTGAATCAGACATGTAATGGGAAAGCATTCTCACTACTTAGTCAATGTTTGGTCTTGTACAAACCATAACATACATCAAACTTCTAGCAATTCTATAGTATGGTAATTGGCTCATTTCTTACATTTCCAATGAGGATGTATGATATTTTGAACTAAAAATATTTATTCTCATTGTAATTAGGAACACACAACGAACTAGAATCATACATATTGAATCTTCTCAATACACTACCAACATACTTTGGCCTATCCAAATATTTCTATTTTTTCTTTCTCTTATAATCTCCATCCCTAAAATGTGTCTTGCTACACCAAGATCTTTCACTTCAAACTTTTTTGAGAGCTACAATTTTAATTCTGCAATCAATTATTTTCCTTTTCCAATAAACAACAAGCTATCAACATACAAGGTAATAACAAGGAAATGATCATCATCAGATTTGAAATATATAAAGTAATTAGATTTGAACAACACAAAAATAAATGCACATGTACTTGGTAAAGAGGACAAAGGAGGTCCCATAATGTACACTCCTTTTAGATGAAAATAATATTAGCAATACCCAAATAGATATAGGGATGCTAATGCAAGATTTACACCTAAGAGGAAGTTTTAATTCTAAGATCTATTTGTTCTTTGAAGGGTTTTCTTTATGGTATAGTGTAAAGAGATGTGATATGTGTGCAACAGGAGTGGAACAAAAGTTTATGTAATGATGAAAAAAATTATTTGATCTAGTATACCAAAGTAAGTTCTATGACATCCAAGGGGTTTAGCTTAGTTGGTTGAAGAAATGAGTTCTCATTATGGACACCTTGATTCAAATCCAAAGAGGGACATCTTTGTGAAATTCTAACTTGCGACTCTAGTCTTCCATTGTCGTATTCATTTCATTTGTAAAAAGGTGGATTCAAGGTCATGACTCTTGGTCTTCCAATTGTCGTTTCTACTGTGATTTCTCATAAGGATCTTGAACAAGTTGTAATTTATGCTCATAAGGATCACCCAATTTGTAAACAACCTTAATATGAAAAATCAATAAGTTATATGGAGGTGACAGAAAGAAAAAGAACTCTCCTTGAGGGATAGTAGAGGTTGCACTTTCAAATCTGAATTAACCCTATTAGACTATGTTATAATCAAGATTAGATTGAGATCTAGAATATGAGACCTATAACTCTTGATTGATAAAATATTAAAGTGACCCATAAGGTTGGTATTGGTCATTTCTAGGTGACCTATATTTGGATGAGCCAAAAGTGAGGATCTTGGATATATGACAAAAACTATATCTTTGAATCTTCTTTTTTGGATATGTAATTCCACAAACCCGCACCTGCAAATAAGAGAAGGGGAAATTTGTTTTTAGAAAGGGGAATTCATTGGTCAATATGTCTCTTTAGAGTTAACCTTGAAATGAATAGGTCAAATAACATAAAACAATATAAATGTTAGTATTCATCTTTCTTTTCAATCCTACACATGGATGGATCTAGGTCCATTATCCACAAGATGTCCACTTTCTTGTGTGTATGTTGAAATATAGAAAAGTAGAATGTAGGATGTCTTTACTTATGCAAATAGATCAAATCTTTCCATGAATCAGAAATCATGGATCATAGAAGAAGGAAGAAGAAATTTGAAATATGTATATATGATCCCTTGATGGCCAACTCATTTTACTCCTATAAAGAAAGTGTTAGAAATAGATAATACTAAGTCGGGAGGGTGGTGGGGGGGGTGGGGGGGCACGAGTCAATATTTTCAAAACTTTTGGCCACAACTGGATATTATTAATTACTTTTCCACATGCATAAGAAAGTGTACATCATTAGGACGATGTCATGCATAACTAGTCAACTACACAAGAGAATATTCTTAAGGATTATTTTGATATCAATAGAACTCATCATGTTGTTGTATCATTGTCTAATACTTAGACAATTTTCCATCACAAATAATCATAACTGAACTGTAAAGCATATGTTGCCATAAATGACAACCACATATGTCATCTTAGTTGACTGATTGGCCATATTGCCAACAATCTCTCCCTTTGGTATTAATGGCAACATTTTGGGAAAATTGGCTAAGTCCCAAAATTGTTGTCATACCAATCAAAGTAAATAAACATACATA
This sequence comes from Cupressus sempervirens, assembly GCA_028749045.1. Taxonomy (NCBI): domain Eukaryota; kingdom Viridiplantae; phylum Streptophyta; class Pinopsida; order Cupressales; family Cupressaceae; genus Cupressus; species Cupressus sempervirens. The sequence continues at coordinate 31,757,434 of CM053783.1, read as the reverse complement.
ACACAATAAAAACACTATATTCATGTTTTGCAAAAAAGATTGCATCCCTTATAACTCAAATTACAAAGCTTTCTTGAAGCAAAGCTTACTGCTATACTTCAAAATACAACTATACAATTTACAATTATAATTTTTCTTATCTCTCCCCCTTTGGCATCAATGACAAAGGTGTCAACAAAAAGAAAATCATGTCAAAATCTAAACGCTACATCAAAATATAGAAAAGAAATCATTGAAGTCAGTCTCTAATTGTGCAAGGTGCTTCTTCCAATTGTCTTTCAGAGTATTTGACACACTTATTAGTGCACATAGGGCATATGTGACTAACACTGCTCCATTCAAGTCTGTAACCACAAACTTGTCATATCAAGTTTTAGCCACCAAGCATTCCTCCAACTGATTCTATAACAATGTAATCTATGGGGATAAGTGGTCTCTCAAAAGTGAAAATCTTTTTAGGGCTTTCTCTTTTTCTACTTGTATATCCCAAATGCTATCATGAAATACTTCCATTGTATGCTCAAAGTTCTCTAACTTCTTATCTTGTTTTAGAAAGTTATTAGTAAGATTCTTTAACTCAGTTATCTTTCCTTTGATCTATTCATCAAAACTATGATGGTGAAGGTATGCTAGGTTGCACTTAGCATAAATCTACTTCCCTTCCTCCATACTCTGTCTCAATACCTTAATACATATATTTAATGTTTCTATATCATTCCTTATATTTGTACACATAGTATTAAGAAGACTAGCATCATGCTTAGTTTGTGCTTGCATTGTAGCAACATTAGTAAGCGTTGTAAACTCATTTTCAAAGGTTTCACACAAAATTGTTGCTTTCTACTGAATGTCTAGAGATGTATCCATAGAACTTACTGTCTTCTCTAATCTATGCAAAACTGAAGTTAAAGTATTCTTAATTGACTTTACTAATTTCTTCTTTTCAAAGAATTTTCTCAAAGAAGATATAAGGTTTTGTGCTTCAGCTTCATCATCTGATTGTATTACACTGGTGACCATTATTGCCTATGTAGGTGGTGTAGAGGGTATCACTATCATAGTGGCTATAGGTGCACTTGTAGTAGCTGTCCTAGTGCTGGTTGACATAGCTTCAAATTTCTTCTTGGAAAATATATCTTCTTTCTTTTGCTCTTTCTCTTATTCTTTGTCTTCATCAGCAGAGCTGCTATAGTCAATGATATTGCCAAAAATGTCAAGGCCAAAATCTTTGAATGGATCTTCAGTTCTATCCATTGTTACATTAGTGACATCCACTTGCATGGCTCCACCGTCAATAGTAATGTGTGGTCGTGAATCACTTGAAATTGAAGCCTTAGTTATTTTCTCAAAACTATGAGAAGGACAAACTGTTGCCATAGTGGGGCTTGTTCCCCCTAACTGTGCACTCTTCTCAATCTCCTTAGGCAAAGTAGACATGTATGTGACTATTGCCTTTTTAGTTTCCATATTAACTTCTTCATAATTTCCTCCCATAAGAAGAATATATCTTTTCTTTTTCCTCAACAAGGGTGGTATACCTTTCAAAATTTCCCCTAACTCTTCTTCATTATTTACTATACATAGCTTTTCCACCATTTACTGCCATCGCATAAGCTGCATGATGAAATCTGGCTAGGACTGAATCTAACCCAGATCCATGGTTGAATTTATAACCCAAATTTTTTTTGAGGAGTCTTACTTCTTCATCTTTAATGGTGTTAACCTTCATGTTTCTACCATCAAATCTTGTGTTGAGATTTGTTTCAACCATTCTCTGCACATTCTTTATGTTTACAGGATTGCATCCTTCGTTGCTCAAACCCATGACTTTGTCAATTAGGTCATTATAAATGCATATAAGTGAATCTCCTAACCATAGAAGATCATCATGAACTCTACTCAAAACATTCTTGTCCACTCGTGGTTTTCAAAGTCTGTATAGAACATGTACTTAACTAGGTTAAGTGGTTCTAGGTTTGCATATTCTAGTTTGAATGATAAATCATCGTTGCACATTTTCTCCAATTCTTTATGGATCTCAATATTTCCTATGCTTTCTATCTTATAGTGAATGTAATTTCTTATGTCCTCGACATGAAGAACATTTTTCGGCATTGCAAAAATGCTCCAATGGGATCATCAAGTAGAGAAACAAATGGATGGTTCTTGAAAGTATATCTAGGTATATCACTAATATCAAAAACTTCTTGTGTTGCCATAGTTGGTTCTACTTAAATATGCTCAACAAATTTGGAGAAATACCTCAATTTTGTGTTTAGGTCTTTTAGCAATCACACATATTTGCAAACTTCTTCATCACTCCAAATAGCTTTCAAATCACTCTTCAATATTGTACTTAGGATTTTGCACAAGCAAATGATGCTCATAAATAAATTTTTATCCTTTAAATATTTTACAATCTATACTTTGCATTGAATGTGTATCTACCACAAATTCAAAATATTGTCTCTGTGTAATAGTGAGGTTATTTTCTACATAACCTCATACTGCGATCATAACCAGCAATGCACACTTTACTATAGACTTCTCTCTGTGTCTAGTATATACTTCTAACTGCGCAACTTCTAGTATTCTTCTCTAACATCAACTTTCATTTAACTAACACATTCTCTCAATGAGAATACTTAATTCAGATAGGATGAGTCACAAACAATAAGTGACTTTATGGTCTTATCAAGTGCATTAAGATGTACTTCTTCTAGAATTGTATGAGAACTTCTAGGTTCTTTTGTCTTAACAAATGTTTCCTTGAAAGTGTCTATTTGTTTCTTCATTTCTTCCTTTAGACTGTCATCATTTCTTTTGTTGTTCCTTCTATAATTCTAATTCATGTTTGAATTCCTTCTATTCATTATGCAAAATCTTGTTGTGTGTCCAAAGTTATTACATAACTGACATACAGGTACATTCCTTCTTTGTTCACTATGCTAGTTATCACGTGCTCTGCAATTCCTTACAATGTGTAATAGATTATTACATCTATAACAAACAATTTGTCTTCTTTCTCCACTTTCATTACTGTGAGATCTTCTTTTGTTTCCTGTAGGGTTAGTATTCCTAAACATTTTACTATTTGCATTATCATGATCAAATTTAGGTTTCTTACAATCTACTATATTATGCCCATATCCATGATAATTATGACAATAAAAATTTCAAATAAGTTTAAAAGACTTACCTTTGCAATCATCTTCAATATGTTCAAGCTCATCACATGTAAAGCATCTAGCATGAGATTCCTTTCTTGTTTCTCTATTTTTCTCATTTTGATCAGATTCTTTAGATTTTTTAGAATGAATAACATTTTCTTTATATGTATCATCATATTTACTCATGTTCAGATCTTTTTGGGCTTCAAGAGGATCAGGTTCTTTTCTCTCAATAGGTTTCTTGGTAGATTGTCCAAGAAAGAATCCAAGTCCAGCCTTATCATAACTAGGTCTTTGAACAGACATTTTTTCTTCAATCTTTTCACTGCTGGTATACAATTTCTCAAGTTGTTTTTTAGTTTGCACCAAATCACTTTTCACAATAGTGTTTTATTTTTCTAATTCTACATGTTCCAACTTGATAGATTCTAACTTAGATGTTACTTTGCTTAACTGGGATCTTAGATCTGCATTTTTAGCTTTTATTTTTGAATCATTCTTACCTCCATTTTTCTTAAGAATTAGCTTGAGTTCTACTATTTTTAACTCATATTTCAAAATCTCATTTTCTTTCTCTAGATCTTTGATATCATCATCACTATTCTGCTCACTAGGTCCTTTTTGCTTTAGATCATCTATCTTGTCTTTTAGTTTACCAATATAAGCTTTTGCATCTTCATATCTATCCTTTAGGCCATCTCTTTCATCAGTATGGAGATCAATTTACTCAAGAGCTTCTTCAAAAATTTTCTTCAACTGTTCCATATCCATAGGGATCTTATTCAAGTTGTTAAGCCTCTTCTAAATAACTATGCTCTAATACCAATTGTTAGAAATAGATAATATTGAGAGGAGGGGTGAATCAGTATTTTCAAAACTTTTTCCCATAGCTAGATATTATTAATTACTTTCCCACATGCATAAGAAAGTAAACCAATCATGCTGAACAATATAAATAACCATACACAAAGAGAGCTCATAACACCATATTTTGTTAACTATGGAAACCTTGGCCAAGGGAAAACCCCTGTGTGGATAGAACCCACAAGATGATTCACTCTATAAAGAATCTAGTTAAGGATATTGACCCTATTAGGAGTCTATGAAGAATGTATAGTGTCTCAAGTCCCTGTTAGGAGACTAGGCCTTGTTAGAAGCATCAACCCTATTAGGAGTTGGTAGATCATATACAAATGTGTGCAAGAAGAGCCCACTACCCTAACATGCAACTATACAATTAAGTTCTTCAAATGAATAAATATACATACAATACTGGATCACTTGTTGTGCTTTGTAATTCTTCTGATTAAATATTTCAGACTTTTCTTCATACAAGCCTTTAGTAGCCTATAGATAATCTTCCCTCTAGTTCACTCAATGTCATAAACAAGGAGTAATTACACATATATCAACTTGCATCATATCTTTCATTATCATATCACATCACATATGTCTTTTCTAACTTTAGAAATGAATTTCTTTACTTATATGAAACATATTGATAAATCCTTCCTCAGTCAGCTCTCATATCATCCTTAGAATCAGCTCATCAAGACTTAATAATCAAAATAATTCTTTAAGTCGTACAACTCAATTTGTTGACATGCTTTGTTCTATACTGTGAAGTATCTGCATCAATATTTCCTTCATAATTTAACTCAGTTATCCATACATGCATGCACACTAGTATACATCATTAGGACCATGGCATGCATCACTAGTCAACTGTGCAAGAGAATATTCTTAAGTAATATTCGGCTATCAATAGAACTCATCGTGTTGTTGTATCATTGTCCAATACTTAGACAATTTTCCATCACAAATAATCATAACTAAAATGTAAAGCATATGTTTCCACAAATGACAACCACATATCTCATCTTACTTGATTGATTGGCCATATTGCCAAAAATCTCCCCCTTTGGCATTGATGGCAACATTTTGGGAAAATTGGCTAAGTCCCCAAAAAAAATTCATACCAATCAAAGTAAATAAACATATATAACATAGTAAAAACATTATATTCATATTTTGAGAAAAATATTACATCCCTTATAACTCCAATTACAAAGCTTTCTTGAAGAAAAGCTTACTGCTATACTTCAAAATACAACTATACAATTTACAATTACAATTTTCCTTGTCTCTCCCCCTTTGAAATCAATGACAAAGGTGTCAAAAAAAATAAAATCCTATCAAAATCTGAAAGCTGCATCAAAATCTTGAAAAGCAATCATTTAAGTCAGTCTCCAACTATGCAAGGTGCTTCTCCCAATTGTCTTTTATTGCATCTGACACACTGATTAATGCACATAAGGCATATGTGGCTAACTCTATTTCATTCAAGTCTGAAACCACAAACTTGTCATATGAAGTTTTAGTTTCCAAGAATTCCTCTTACTAATTATGTAACAATGTAATCTGTGGGGATAAGTGGTCTCTCAAAAGTGAAAATATTGGTAGGGATTTCTCTTTTTCTGCTTGTATACCCTAGATGCTATCATGAATTACTTCCATTGTATGCTCAAAGTTCTCTAACTTCTTATCTTGTTTCAAAAAGTTATCAATAAGAGTTTGTAACTCAGTTACCTTTCCTTTGATCTATTCATCAAAATTGTTAAGGTGAAGGTATCCCAAGTTGTGCTTAGCATAAATCTGCTTCCCTTCCTCCATACTCTATCGCAATACCTTAATACATATATTTAATGTTTCTATATCATTCCTTATATTTGTACACATAGTATTAAAAAGGCTAGCATCATGCTTAGTCTATGCTTGCATTGTAGCAACATTAGTAAGCATTGTAAACTCATTGTCAAAGGTTTCACACAAAATTGGGGCTCTCTACTAAATGTCTATAGATGTATCAACATAACTTACTATCTTCTCTAATCTATCCAAAAATGAAGTTAAAGACTTCTCAATTGACTTTACAAATTTCTTCTTTTCAAAGAATTTTCTCAAAGAAGATATAAGGTTTTGTGCTTTAGCTTCATCATCTGATTGTACTACACTGGTGACCATTGTTGCCTATGTAGGTGGTGTAGAGGGTGTCACTTTCTATGGCTATAGACACACTTGTAGTAGCTTCCTTAGTCCTATCTAACACAGCTTCAAATTTCTTCTCAAAAAATATATCTTCTTTCTTTTGCTCTTTATCTTCTTCTTTGTCTTCATCAATAGAGCTGCTATAGTCAATGATATTGCCAACAATGTCAAGGCCAAAATCTTTGAATGGATCTTCAGTTCTATCCACTATTACATTAGTGCTATCCACTTGCATGGATTCATTGTCAATAGTAATGTGTGGTGGTGAATCACTTGAAATTGAAGCCTTAGTTGTTGCTCAAAACTATGAGAAGGACTTATTATTGCTATAGTGGGGCTTGTTCCCCCTAACTACGCACTCTTCTCAATATCCTTAGGCAAAGTAGACATGTATGTGACTATTGCCTTTTTAGTTTTCATATTAACTTTGTCATAATTTCCTCCCATAAGAAGAATGGATATTTTCTTATTTATCAAAAAGGGTGCTATACCTTTCAAAATTTCTCCTAACTCTTCTTCATTATTTACTATACATAGCTTTTTTCACCATTTACTACCATCACATAGGCTATGTGAAGAAATCTTACTAGGACTGAATCTAACCTAGATCCATGGTTGAATTTATAACCCAAAATTTTGTTGAGGAGTCTTACTCCTTCATCTTAAATGGTGTTAATCTTCATGTTCCTAACATCAAAACTTATGTTGAGATTTGTTTCAACTATTCTGTGCACATTCTTTATGTTCACGGGATTGTATCCTTCATTGCTCAAACTAGTGACTTTGTGTATTAGGTCATTATCAATGCATATAAGTGAATCTCCTAACCATAGAAGGTCACCATGAACTCTGCTCAAAATAATTCTTGTTCACTCATGGTTTTCAAAATCCATATAGAACATGTACATAACTAGGTTAAGTGGTTCTAGGTTTGCATATTCTGGTTTCAATGATAAATCATTGTTGCACATTTTCTCCAATTCTTTATGGATCTCAGTATCTCTTATGCTTTCTATCTTACAATGAATGTAACTTCTTATCTCCTCGACATGGAGAACATTTTCTAGCACTTGCAGAAATGCTCCAATGGGATCATCAAGTAGAGAAACAAATGGATGATTCTTGAAAGTATATCTAGCTCTATCACTAATATCAAACACTTCTTGTGTTTCCATAGCTAGTTCTACTGAAATATGCTCAACAAATTAGGAGAAATACCTCAATTTTGCATTTAGGCCTTTCAGCAGTCCTGTGTATCTGTAGACTTTTTCAGCACTCCAAATAGCTTTCAAATTAGTCTTCAATATTGCACTTAAGATTTCACACAAGAAAATCATGCTCATAAATCAATTTTCATCCTTTAAATCTTTTACAAGTAGAGAAACAAATGGATAATTCTTGAAAGTATATCTAGATCTATCACTAATATCAAACACTTCTTGTGTTTCCATAGCTAGTTCTACTGAAATATGCTCAACAAATTAGGAGAAATACCTCAATTTTGCATTTAGGCCTTTCAGCAATCCTGTGTATCTGTAGACTTTTTCAGCACTCCAAATAGCTTTCAAATTAGTCTTCAATATTGCACTTAAGATTTCACACAAGAAAATCATGCTCATAAATCAATTTTCATCCTTTAAATCTTTTACAATCCGTACTTTGCATTGAATGCATATCTACCAAAAATTCAAAATATTGTCTCTATGTAACAGAGAGATCATTTTCTGCATAACCTCATATTATGGTCATATCAAGAAATGCACACTTTACTATAGACTTCTCTATGTGTCTAGTATACACTTCTAAATTCACAACTTCTAGTATTTTTCTCTAACATTAGCTTTCATTTAACTAATGCACTATCTCACTAAGAATGCTTAATTCAGGTAGGATGAGTCACAAACAATAAGTGACTTTACTATCTTATCAGGTGCATTAAGATGTACTACTTCCAAAACTATATGAGAACCTCCAATTTCTTTTGCCTTAACAAATGTTTCCTTGAAATCTTCTATCTATTCCTTCATTTCTTCCTTTAGACTATCATTATTTCTTCTATTGTCCCTTCTGTAATTCTGATTCTTGTTCGAGTTCCTTCTATCCATTTTGCAAAATCTTGTTGTGTGTCCAAAGTTATTACATAACTGACATACAAGTACATTCCTTCTTTGTTCACTATGCTAGTTATCAGGTGCTCAGCGATTCCTTGGAATGTGTCCAAGATTATTACATCTATAACAAACAATTTTTCTTCTTTCTCCACTTTCATTTTTGTGAGATCTTCTTATGTTTCCTATAGGGTTAGTATTCCTAAACATTCTACTATTTGCATTATCATTATCGAATTTAGGTTTCTTACAATCTACTACATTATGTCCATACCCATCAAAATTATGACAATAAAAATTTGAAATAGGTTTAAAAGACTTACCTTTGCAATCATCTTCAATATGTCCAAGCTCATCACATGTAAAGAATCTAACATGAGCTTCCTTTCTTGTTTCTTTTTTTTTCTCATTTTGATCAGATTCTTTAGATTTCTTAGAATGAATAACATTGTCTTTAGATGTATCATCATATTTACTCATGTTCAAATATTTCTTGGCTTCAAGAGGATTAGGTTCTTTTCTCTCAATAGGTTTATTGACAGATTGTCCAAGAAAGAATCTAAGTCTAGTCTTATCATAACTAGGGCTCTGTACAGACATTTGTTCTTCAATCTTTTCACTGCTGGTATACAATTTCTTAAGTTGCTATTTAGTTTGCACCAATTCACTTTTCACAATAGTGTTGTATTTTTCTAATTCTATATGTTCCAACTTGAGAGATTCTAACTTAGATGTTACTTTTCTTAACTAGGATCTTAGATCTACATTTTCAGCTTTTATTTCAGAATAATTCTTAACTCCATTTTTCTTAAGACTTCACTTGAGTTCTACTATTTTTAACTCATGTTTCAAAATCTCATTTTCTTTCTTTAGACCTTCAATATCATCATCACTAGTCTACTCACTAGGTCCTTTTTGCTTTAGATCATCTATCTTGTCTTTTAGTTTACCAATAGAAGCTTTTGCATCTTCATATCTATCCTTTAGGCCATCTCTTTCATTAGTAAGGAGATCAATTTTCTCAAGCTTCTTCAAGATTTTTCTTCAACTATTCCATATCCATAAGGATCTTATTCAAGTTGTTAAGCCTCTTTTGAATAATTGTACTCTGATACCAATTGTTAGAAATAGATAATATTGAGACGGGGGATGAATTAGTATTTTCAAAACTTTTCCCGTAGCTGGATATTATTAATTACTTTTCCAAATGCATAAGAAAGTAAACCAATAATGTTGAATAGTATAAAATAACCATACACAAAGAGAGCTCATAACACCATATTTTCTTAACTAGGGAAACCATGGCCAAGGGAAAATCCTGGTGGGGATAGAACCCACAAGATGATTCACTATATAAAGAATCTGGTTAAGGATATTGACCCTATTAGGAGTCTATGAAGAATGTATAGTGTCTCAAATCCCTGTTAGGAGACTAGGCCTTGTTAGAAGCCTCAACCCTATTTGGAGTTGGTAGATCATATACAAATGTGTGCAAGAAGAGCCCACTTCCCTAACATATAACTATACAATTAAGTTCTTCAAAAGAATAGATATACATATAATACTAGATCACTTGATGTGCTTCATAGTTCTTCTGATTAGATATATCATATTTTTCTTCATACAAGCCTTCAGTAGCCTATAGATAATTTTCCCTCTAGTTTTCTCAATGCCATAAACAAGGGGTAACTACACATATATCAACTTACATCATATCTCACATTATCATATCACATCAAATATGTCTCTTCTAACTTCACAAATGAAGTTCTTTACTTATATCAAACATATTGATAAATCCTTCCTTTGTTAGCTCTCATATCATCCTCAGAGTTAGCTCATCAAGACTTAATAATTAGAACAATTCTTTAAGTCGTACAACTTAATTTGCTAGCATGCTTTATTCTGTATGCTGAAGTATTTGCATTTATATTTCCTTCATAATTTGTACTCAATTATCTATACATGCACATGCATTGGTATACATCTTCAGGACAATGTCATGCATCACTAGTCAACTACACAAGAGAGTATTCTTCTATCAATATAACTCATCATGTTGTTGTATCATTTTTCAATACTTCAACAATTTTCCATCACAAAAAATCATAACTAAATTGTAAAGCATATGTTTCCATAAATGACAACCACATATCTCATCATACTTGACTGATTGTCCATATTGCCAATAGAAAGGAACTAGATGCATGGAAGGAAATAATTCAATACTTTATATATGAAATGATTGATTTAATGAACACCTTAGATGTGTAATGTATTGATGGCTTGGAAGATCAAAAGGATTTATTGTGTGTGTATGGATGAAAAAATAAAAGGATAAGAATTCCTTTTATAGTAATTTTGGGTTTGAATTTCTAGAAGCCAACTCCACAAAGTGTGAAAAAGAAAAATAAGTATTTAGTTAGTCCCACAACCCCCAAAATGAAATTAGTGTAGGTTTCCTATGGGTGACCCATAGTAGGAGGTATCCAATTTCAGGTTAAAGGTGTGGGGAGCAATAAAGTCTTAAGTTGTTTGGGGTGATTCAGAAAGATACCTAACAAAATTGATTAAAAAGGCATCAAAATCCTAAACTTACCAAGTTGAGACTTAGGGAAAGGGGGAATTGGGAAAATAAATGGGTAAATGGGAAATTGTACATAGGAATTGGAGCTAACATAGATTTTGAGAAAAAATTAAAGGAAAAGAAAGGATATTTATTTAAATAATTTATTCAATTAAATGCAATGCAAGATCTTAATGAGAAGGGTTGTACTAAGGAGGGATACAATAGTCTAAAAATGGCCATGAAGAGTTTTTTGAAGATACATTCATCACCCACTTTTTTATGGGTATGATGAAGATCATGCTTACATTAAAGTAGAGAAAAATATAAGATAGTCTTATCAAAGCCAATGAGACAAAGAAACACCAAGCCCATAAGTGACTTAAGTCTTTATCAAGTTCAATATTAAGATGAGAGAGAGGGGGGGGGGAAGGGGTGTAATGTGTAACTACCTAGTCATAGTAAGACTGTATGCCTCACTATGAATTACACAAAGATAGGGAAGTGTGAGCACCAAGCCCAATAAGATTATATATTATCTTATTTTGGAGCACACAAAGAAAAGTGCCACAAAAGACGGCATTAAAATTCTAGCAGAGTCTATTTGTCATGCTAGTCAATCCATATAGAACCTATCCTTAAGGATTGTAAGTCCAAAAGGGTTCTAACAAGAGTGATCTATCCTTAAGGAATTGTATTCACCTTTTTATTCAATCTCACATGGATGGACGTAGGTCCATTACCCAAAATGATTTCCACTTGCTTATATGTATGTTGAAATGTAGAAAACTAGGAGGTATAATGTCTTTACTTATGTAATAGATCAAATATTTCCATCAATAATGAATCTTAGATCATAGAAGAAGAAAATTAATGATGTAGATCTTGTCCATTTATGGCCAAATAATTTTCTTCCCATAGAGAAAGGAACCAAATCTATGGAGGGAAATACTTTAATACTTGATAGATGAAATACTTGCTTACTTGAACTCCTTAGATGCACAATTTATTGATGGCTTGAGAGATTGAAAGTATTGAATGTTTATGTTTGGATGTGGATGGATGGAAAACTTGATGTACGAGCATCCTAGTTGTAAGGAAAATATTGTATCACCCAAAAATATTTCCATTTCTAGTTTTCCAATTTTGTATTTTCTATAAGGGTTATTCCTCTACATAGTTGCCATTTTTGGGAGCTTGTTAATTTTATTAAGTTGGTCTTATGTACTCTAATTGTTCTAATCTCATATTTGGAGGTTCATCTTAGACATATCAGCTAGCTGAATGAGTTTCATTGCCATATCATATGTATTAGTGCAATTATTGTAGAATTTTTGTATGAATTTTGGCTATCCAAACTTTAGGTCCAATGATGAAGGCCTAAATGGCTAAAAAATGAGGTCAAACCTCAACTAATAAATGCTTGTTTCATATGTTTATATAGATCTTTAGTTGAGGATTTTGGAATGGGTTTATAATATCCCATCGAGTCAACAGGTGATTAGTTATGGTCTCCATAATTTGACATATTTGAAAATTTAATTGTAAATTATGTTGAGTCAATCCTATGTGATAATATGTAGTAAAATAATGTAATATGAGGTTGGTCGACCTTAAGGTTTACTCTAGAGCCCTCTCAGATAGTGAAAAATACCTATATAAGGAAGGCCCATAGGTTTTCTAGGATGTTTCTATGTGATAGTCATAGCTCTATCTTACAAACTATTGTAAGGAAGGTGCCCATGTGACTTTACATATTGTAATTTTCTAATTCCACATTTTTTGTAATAATAAAAATCCCATCTTTTGTTCTCTCAATTTTTTTTTTTCTTTATTTCTTTTGTGTGTTGTGGTATTAAGGGGAGCACCCTTCATCAAGTGGTATTAGAGAAATAATTCTAGAGTGTGTAAATAGATCATTGACTATGAGATAGTTTGCAAAAGGACCATGTTTTGGGTTGATCATGTAGACAAATTGTTGATTATGAGGTGGTTCACACAAGATTTTTGATAGAAGCGAAAATGCCTCCACGAAGATAGCATGTTGTCAGAGATATTACATTTGAGGTTAGAGCCCTCTAGAGGAAAATGGAAGCATTAAAATAACAGATGTGTAAAGGGATGAATCTTCTTGTACGAGATGAGAGTGAGGATGAAAGAGAAGGAGAAGGATAGATTAATCAAGAAGGAGAGTAAGTTTTGAACCCAGAAGAAGAAAATATTTTTAGGGTCATTTCCAAGATTGGAAAAGGACTTAAGTTTGAGGTTCTCACATTTTTGAGAGACCTTAACTTGGAGGAATTGATCAATTGGATCAATGAATTAGAAGAATAATTTAAATATGAAGATATTGAGGATCTTGACAGGGTCAAGTTTGTGAAGGCCGAACTAAAGGGTCATGAGAAGATCTAGTGGCAAAATATTCAATTGGAATTCAAAATAGAAGTGGGAAAGATAAAATCACCAAATGGATCATATCATAGATAAGTTGAAGTGAAAATTCATTTTCATGGATTATGAAATTGATCTACTAAAGAAAATGCAAGGGTTGAAGAGATCAAAAAGATCTATTCAATAGTATAAAAAAGATTTTTACTAATTTCTCATTAGAACCAACCATGGGAAAGATGATAAGGAAAAGGGTACTCATTATCTTAATGGGTTGAGGTCAAACATTCAAGAGGATCTAAGTCTAGTCTGAATGACTAATATTGAAGAGGTGTATCAATTTTCCCTAAGAGTTGAGGAAAATGTGAACGAGAAGTTTGATAACAACAATAGTAGAATAGGTCATGGAAGAAGATCTGGCAGACTATCTTATGGAGGCTGAAATTAGGAGACTTTGAGTCCCTGTTCGGAGATTCCAACCCTGTTAGGAGTTGTAGAAGATAGATGGACCCACTATCCAAACAACTTCAGGGGAAAACCAATGAACCCACTATTCAAATGATCTTGTATTATTCCTTGTAGAATAATATAAATGAATTGTACTTGTACTTCCTCTTACTCTTTGTTGTCAACCAAACTTCTCTGTTGAAAAGATATTGTTTGAAGTGTGGAACCTATCATTGAACAATAATTATTTTTTCAATGATTTCAAACCTTCTACTTGCTGGTGAGACAAATTATTTTTGGTCTAAATGCTATCATTTTTTTTATTGATGAAGATGATTTAAAAAGATAAGATAATAAGATTACCTAGAGAAAGGTTGTGTGATTTGGTGTATAAAAGAAGCACTAAGACCAAATAAGACATTGATGATATTATTTATTGTTGATCTACTTAAGGCTAAAGTAAATGGTTACTTAAGCTAAGCCTAGAAGAAGAGTTTTCATAAAAAGTGTCTACCAAGCCTGGCCAAGCAAATAGTGTAAGTTAAGAAAACCTAGTTCAGGCCGAGCATAATTTAGTATGCGCCAAGCGTCAGAAAGTTAATAAGTGTCAAGCATCAAAATAATATAGTATGTGTCAAGCATCAAGGAAATAATAGTACTAGCTAAGTAGAGAAGACTTAGTTGATGTCGAGCAACCTAGTGATGGTCAAGCATTAGAAGACTATTATTGTCAAGTGCACAGTGTGGATGCCAAGTGATAGTAAAAAGAGTTTAATCAAAAATTTGATGAATCTAAGCTAGCAAAGTTAATTTACTGAATCATGTGAAGTATGTAGAAGATTTCTATGATGAGTTGGTGGCATAGAATTCAAGATAAACCATTTTGAGGAAAATTCAAAGAGGATTGTAGAAGAAGTTTCTAGAAGTGTCTAAAATGGAAACATTGATAGATTCATTAAATCTTACCTAACCCTAAAATGGATGATTGTGGTTAAGAGGAAAAAAACATACATTCTCTATTTATAGAGATAACAGGCCAGAAGCAAAGATTGTCATGTGCAAGAACCTAAGGAGGATAATAAGTCTACGGTGTTGCTTCATATGGTGGCTGAATAGAAGAGTCTGCAATTGGCATGCAAATCAAGAAGGCTTAAGAGGTTGAATGCTTGAAGGGTGAACAAGCTATCAGAGATGAAGAGTATGAATGACATGTAGAATGGAGGAGTCAACCAATGATTTCTAATCTACAAGTGAGCTGTGTTAGAAATAGGGAATACCAAGAGGGTGGGGAGGGGAATCAGTATTCTAGAACCTTTTGTTGTGAACTAGATATTATTAATTAATTTGTACCATGCATAAGAGAGTAAAAAATTAATGCTGAATGGAAATAATAACCATGCATAAAGAGAACTCATAACACCATGTTTTATTAACTAGGGAAACCTTGGCCAAGGGAAAACCCTAGTGGGGCTGATACCCACAAGATAATATACTTATATATATGTTCCTTATTAGAGGATGGACCCTATTAGGATTCAATGAGAAAATTCAATATAGAGAGTTCCTATTAGAGACTTTGAATCCTTATTAGAAGATTCCAACCCTATTAGGAGTTGTAGTACAGTAGATGTAAGATGAGCCCAATTCCCAAACAAGCACTTTCAATTACAAGAAGAGCTCACTACACAAACAAGTAATTAGTCTTCAGGTATATAGGTGTTGTAACTTTCTTCTTGACTAATCTCTAACCTCAACCAAATCTTGGATCACAAAATCAGGTCTCAAAACTTTGCATATATCGCTTCATAGAAAGTTCGCATATTGAACTTACTACAATACAATTGCACGTAAAATGTACACCAATGAATTTGCAAGATTTCCTTTGCACAAATACCATGCCTTTTCACAATTTGTTTCTAGGTTGGCTTAAACCATAATATATTTTCCCAACTTAGAGTAAATATCTAGGATGTCAGCCCTAATTGGTCAAGTAATTATTTTGTAAACAAAATAATTCCTTTCCTTAAATTTTGTTGTTCTAATTCACTGGTAGAATGTGAATATCTATTTTTTGTACACTCTATACTGATGTCCAAGGTTATACACATCATCATCAACATGTATAATATCTCTATCTAACTTTGCTAGTCATAATATGATGTCAATAACAAGTTACATACAAAACAATACACTGTTGTAAAAAAATTTCATACTTAGACATTTTTCTGGGTACCAAAAGCTAAGTATCTTTATTTTTTAGGTTTTCTACAAAAATGTACACCATGTGTTTCCATAAATGACAATAATTACATATCTTCATTATCCAATTTTCAAAAATATCCCCTTTTGGCATTGATGGTAGCAAAATAGGGAAAATCAGCTAAGTATCAAAAACTTGTCAAAACATTACAATATCAATACATTAATCATCTTTTACAACTTATCCATCTTACATATGCTCCCCCTTTCGATATGATTTCATAACTTACCTTACTTACAATTTTCTTATGCATCATCTTCTCCCCCTTTGACATCAATGACAAAGGTTGGAATGTCAAAAACTGTCAAAAAATGTTCATCTACTATCAAAAACTCTATTCATTTGCCTTAAATTGATAATATCTTCATGCAATTGTCAAAACTTGCCTTGATACTATTTAAAGCTTTTATCCATGTATCATTGGTTGTTTCAACAAAATTAAGAATTGCACATAAGGCATATGATGCAATCTCAACTACATTGACATCGGAGTATAAGAAGTTTGAATAGGTGTCCTTGGCTTTGATACACTCCTTCAACTATCTTTCAATAATATATATCTTCAAAGCAATAGACTCTCTAAATTCTGATAATCTCAAGTTCCAATTTCATGATATCATTATGAACACCGACCAGTTTTTCTTCAAAGTCATCAACTTTGTTGGAAGGTTGTTGTATCTGGCTTGATAGAGCTTCTAGCTCACTTAGCTTTCCTTCAATCTTGCTATCAAAGTCCTTGGTCAACTTATGAGATAAATTACACTTAATGTACAATAGCTTTCCATCTTGTTGACATCTTTGAAGTTCCTTGATACAAGTATCAAGACTTAGCAAATCATTCTTGATATTCTAACAAATGGTGCTAAATAGATTAGCATCATGTGAAATTAGGGCCTTTAACTCTACAACATTCAACAAATTTGTAAATTGTTCATCAAAATATTTTAACATTGCTCGTGCCCTCTATTTAGGATCTTCCTCTATATGCTTGACTACCAAAGTATTGTGTAATCTGTTAGTTACCTCCATTAAGGTTCTTTGTAAGCTCTTTACTTTTCTGTTCTTCTCAATCAATTTTGTTAAAGATGAAATCAAGTCATTTTGATCATCATCATCACTTGTTAGGCTAGCAAGTGAAAGTGGAGTAGATGAACTAGATGGTTTAGTTTCATCTTCCCTTTGCTTCTTCTCTGCTACCTCCTTTTTTCTTCTCTCTTCTTCCCCTTTTTCTTTTCTTTCCTTCTTTTCTTTTCTTCCTCCTCTACTCTTTTCTTATTTTCTTTCTCTACTCTCCTTTTCATTTCTTCTTCAAGAAATTTTTTCTTGGCTTCTTCAATCTTTTCCTTTTTTGCCTCTAATAGCCTATTTTCTTCTTCAATTTGTTTCAATTGATCTTCAATGTCTTCAACCTAAGATTAAGGCTGATTAAAATTTTCAAAAGGGTTTGTGTCATTAATGTGATAGTAACATTGATCTACTCCTAATAGGATGATTGAAATCCTTTAAATAGGTCACATTTAATAGTGTGTATTGTAACCTTTAACAAGGTTGGCCTTTAATAGGGCATCACTTTAGAAGAGTGAAAATTGGCAATATATTATTGGTGGGTTTTCCCAATTTGGGTTTCAATGTAAAATCTTTGTGTCAAATTGTGTGAATGAGTTTGTGGTATTTCATGCTTAAATTTCTAAAAATTTATTTTGACCTAGGAAAATGACCTACTAAGTTAAGGTGTTGGATGTTCTAATGGATGCATACATAATATGGTTTTATGGATATAAATCTGTTAAGCACTATAAAGGGTTTTTTGTATATTTGGACCTTAGATAGCTGATTCACCCCCCTCCGCCCCCCCCCCCCCTCTCAATTATTCTAAATCATTCCAAAAATTGGTATGAGAGAAATTGGTGCTTATAAGGAAATAGTTTGAAGGTACTAGAACCTAAAGATCAAGATGTACAGGAAGGAGGTACCCAAACTGAACAAGAAAAAATTTCCTGCATGGAAAAATTTGATGAAGCTACATCTAAGAGGACTTGGAGATTATGCACAATCTACCATTAAAACTAAGCATGTTGATCCTACTAGAGCCCCTACTACTAATGATTTGAAAAAGAAGAAAGAACACAATCAGACAATGTTAGAGCTTGCATCCTTCCTAAGCTACTCAGAGTTTGATGACATCAAAGGATGTAATTTTGCTAAGAAGATGTGAGATACTACAGAGATGATCTATGAAGGAGACAAGAAAATTTTGAGAACTAAAGCTAAAATTCTAAGAGGAAATTTTGATGACATGAGAATGCAAGAAGGTGAGACTATAGTCTAGTATTGTGCAAGAATCAAAGACATTGTGAATGCTATCACAAGAGTAAATGGTGTTATTGAAGATGAGATTGTGATCAACAAAGTATTGATAACCCTATTGCCTATCTATGCTACTAAAGTCTTTGCCATACAAGAACTAAGGTGTGCTCTTGGTAGTAATCTAAACCTTGAAGGTTTGATGGGTAGACTCACTTGTTTTGAACTTTCTAATTTTGGTAATTTCAAAATTGAAAATGTCAAATATGCTTACAAAGCTAAACTGACATTGAAAGGACACAAAGATAAGAATAAAAAGGTCAAGCATTTTTCTAGTGACAATGATATAGATGAAGATGATGTAGAAGATATTAAAGCATTATTGGCTGGGAGATTCCATGGAGGCAAAGGGAAATACAAAGGTAAGTTACCTATCATGTGTTTCAATTGTAATGAGGTTGTTCATATTGTTGCAAGGTGTCTAGAGAAGAACAATAGAAGTGGAGATAAATATAGAGGTAAAAGAGATGAGAATAAAAAATACTATAAAGACAACAAAAAGAAGGATTGCTAGATTGTTGAAGAGGAAACGAAAGATGGATTTGATGACCATGATGATGAAGTTGCGTATGTTGATATGAAATATGATTCTAATGAAGATGAGGAAACTTCATTAATATCTTATGTGAAAAAAAGTGATAGATGGACCATTGATAGTAGATGTTCACATCACATGACTTAAGACAAAAGTAAGTTCATTACCCTTGATTATTACAATGGAAATAGTGTTATATTTGGTAATGATGCACCTTGTCTGATAAAAGGTAAAGGATCCATAAAACTAACAAAAAAGATCATGTGTGAAAATTCTTACTATGTAGAAGGACTTAACTATAACATGTTGAGTGTGTCCCAATTGAACAGTTCAAGTTGTAAAGTTGAATTTGATAACAAGAAAGCAAGGATGTATGACATTGATGGAAAACTAATTGGAAATGGAGATTAGACTAGAGGTCATCTATTTTATCTTGACATGAATGATGCTACTTTTCTTGTCGTAGAATTTGATGATGTGTGGCTATGACACAAGAGGTTATGTCATGTTAACTTTGATAACTTAGTCAGTATCAGTAACATGAAAAGAGTCAAAGGTTTTCAAAAACTAAAAAAACTTGGTAATGTGATTTGCAAACAATGTCAGTTAGGTAAGATGACAAAATCTAGTTTTAAAAGTATGACTTACTCCTCAAACAAAATTCCTAAATTAGTTCATACTAATTTATGTGGACCAATTAATGTGGAAATATACAAAGGTAACAAGTAAATTATCCAATTTTTTGATGATTATTCTAGGATGATGATAGTTATGTTTTTGAAATAAAAATTTGATGATTTTCAAATCTTTAAGTGGTACTTGGCAAGAGTTGAAAAAGAGACTAGCAAAAGCTTGAAATGTTTGAGATCTAATAGAGGTGGAGAATTTACATCAAATTAGTTTGAGATATTCTATAATGAAAAAGAAATTAAAAGACAAACTTTTGCACTTAGGACACCTCTACAAAATGGGATTGCTAAAAGGAGGAATAGATCTATAATGAACTGTGCTAGAACATTGATGATGGAGAAGTATGTTTCTTTGAAATACTAGAGAGAAGCTATAAGCACACCTATCTATACCTTGAACCAAGTGCAAGTCACGAAAGGTACAAATTCCACACCTTTTGAACTCTAGTATGGATACTCACCCAATGTAAAATATTTTAAGGTATTTGGAAGCAAGTGTTACATTCTTAAGGACAACATGAATGGTAAACTTCATGCTAAAAGTGAGGAAGGTATATTCCTAGGCTATTCCACAAGAAGTAAAGCTTATAAGTGTTTAAATACTAACACTAACAAAGTTTTGGAAAGTGCAAATGTGAATTTGATGAATATACAAAGGTACATGAAGCTAAACCTAAGAAGGAGCCTAAAGAGTAAAAAACCTTCATATACTACTATGAAGAAATGAATGTTGATGAAGTTGTGAACCAAGTTGTAAATCAACATCAACAAGCATCAGTGATTGTTGAGTCGCATACAATGAATTCTAAGTTGCATTCAAGAGCTGACTTGTAGACAAAAGTTGAAATACATTATGATATTGAGATCAATATACATGATAGAAATGATGAGTTACCTGATAGATCCATTGAGCAAAGAAGAGAAAAACCAAGATTGTCAAAGTATGTAAAAAGAAATCACCCTGTTGGAAAAATGATTGGAGATAAAGAAGTCAGGATAATGACAAGGAATAGGTTGAGAAGTGATACATGTTTGTTAAGCATGTATGAACCTAAGTCGATGAAGGATGCATTAGAGAATGAAGACTAGGGTAAATCCATGAAAGAAGAGATTTATCATATTGAGAAGAACAAAACATGGACTCTAGTACCTAGACCATAGAGCAAGAATGTGATTGGAACAAAGTGGGTCTATAGAAAAATAATTGGATGAGAATGGTTAAGTCACAAGGAATAAGGAAAGATTAGTTTGCAAGGGATATGCACAAGAAGAGGGAATTGAATAAGGAGAGACCTTATCCCTAGTTGCAAGATTGGAAGGAGTAAGAACTCTACTTGCTTACTCTACATGCAAAGGTTTTAGAGTTTATCAAATGGATGTGAAGTTAGCATTTCTAAATGGTATACTAGAAGAGTAGGTTTACATTGAACAACCTAAAGGATTTTTTGATCCAAAAAAGAAGAACATGGTATGTAGATTACACAAAGCTTTATATGGTTTAAAGAAAGCTCCAAGAACATGGTATCAGAGACTTCACAACTATCTTGTGAAGATTGGTTTTGAGAAGACCAATGACAACAACAATCTACACTTGAATACAAAACAAGGTAAAGGAATTGTACTAGCTGAAATGTTTGTTGATGATATCATATTTGGAGGACCAAATGCATTGTGAAAGCCAATTGCAAATGAAATGAAGAAAGAGTTTGAAATGTCTATGTTTGGAGAGATAAAATTATTTTTTGGATTGCAAATATATCAGATGAAATATGGTATTTGCATGACTCAGTCCAAGTATATGAAGGAAATGTTGAAAACTTTTGGTATGGAGGATTCAAAACCTATTAGTACTCCTATGGTGATAGGACACAAACTATCTAAGACTGATGATTTTGCTGAAATAAATCAAACATTATATAGGTCTATGATTGGAAAATTGTAATATGTAGTTCATAGCAGACCTGACAATGCATTAGTTGTTGTGATTGTTGCAATTTTTTTTGCAAATCCTAAGGAGAATCATTTGATGGTTGTTAAAATGATAATGAGATACTTGAAAGGAATGGAAGGCTATGGTCTATACTACAAGAAGAATGATAAGTTTGAATTAAGAGCCTATACAGATGTTGATTGGATTGGAAATATTGATGATAGAAAAAGTACAAGTGGTGGAGCATTTTTCTTAGGAAAGAGATTGGTCACCTAGACTAGTAAGAAACAAAATTGTATATCAAAATATACTATTGAAGCTAAATATGTGACTACTGCAATAAATTGTACAAATGTGGTATGGATCAAATAGTTACTGAAAAGAATGAAGGAGGAAATTAATGAACCTGTGGTACTTTATTGTCACAATATAAGTGCTATAAACATATCAAAGAAACCTGTGATGCACACAAAGACAAAGCACATTGTAATCAAGTATCATTACTTGAGAGAGTTGGTTCAAGAAAAAGAATTGAGAATGGAATATGTGAATATAAAAGAATAGATAGCTGATATATTCACAAAGGCTTTACCTAAGGATGCACATGAATATCTTAGAAGTAAACTAGGGCTGATACCCCTATCCAAAAATACTTAAGAAGCAAGAGTAATGCCCTACATCAACTAAGTAGAATGCCATATTTGAATATTTGATGCAGTGGATCTTATTTAAAGATCCGCCTAAAGTAATGAAGGAGTTGAATCGAAATATCTACAGTCACATGCAAGGTGACATAGGGAAAACCTGAATTGATTGAATCTGCATGTATAGACAACAAGTCTTTAGCATTGTTGTCAAAGAGGGAGATAGTAGAGAGAGTTCAAAGAAGGAGATATAAGGTTAAGGGAGATATAAAAAAGTGTTGTAACTAAAACTTGAAGAATGTATTGAGGGAGATATTAGAGAGATCAGATTAGACAAGGAAAAGAAAGAGGCGCAAAAAATGATAGAGGGAGAGATTTGAAAGGTATTAATTTAATTTTTGGTATTGTTGTTGGTATTGGTTTGCCATCAATGCCAAAGAGGGAGATTGTTGAAAAGAGATTTTTTGAAGTGTGGAACCTATCATGGAATAATCACTATTTTGTCAATGATGTCAAACCTACTACTTGCTAGTGAGACAATTTCTTTTTTGTTTAAATATTATCATTTGTTTAATTGATGAAGAGGATTTAAAAAGATAAGATAATAAGAGTACCTAGAGAAAGGTTGAGTTATTTGGTGTATAAAAGGAGTGCTAAGACCAAGTAAGACATTGATGATATTATGTTTGTTGATCTGCTTAAGGCTAAAGTAAATGGTTACTTAAGCTAAGCCTAGAAGAAGATTTTTCATAAGAAGTGTTTGTCAAGCCTAGTTGAGAAAACCTAGTTCAGGCCGAGCAAAATTCAACATGTGTTGAGTGTCAAAAACTTAGTAAGTGTTGAGTGTTAGAAAAATATAGTATGTTTTGAGCATTAGGGAAATAATAGTAGTGACCGAACAAGGAAGACTTAGTTGGTGTTGAGCAACCTAGTATTGGTCAAGCATCATAAGACTTTTATTGCCAAGTGAATAGTGTGGATGCCAAGTGACAGTGAAAGGATTTTAATCAAAGATTTGATGAATCTGAGGTAACAAAGTTAATTTCTTGAATTATGTGAAGCATGTGAAAGATTTATATAATGAGATTGTGGAACATAATTCAAGATAAACCATATTGAGTTGAATTTAAAGAGGATTGTAGAAGAAGTTTCTAGAAGGGATTAAAATGGAAAAGTGGGTAGATTCATTGAATCTTACCTAACCCTAAAATGGACCATTATGGTTAAGCAAAAAAGACCTAAATTCTCTATTTATAAAGATAGCAGGCCAAAAGAAAAGGTTTTCATGTTTGAGAATCTAAGGAAGACAAAAAGTCTAGGGTGTTACTTCATATGGTGGCTAAATAGAAGAGTTTACAATTGGCATGCAAAAAAAGAAGGCTTAAGAGGTTGAATGCTTGAAGGGTGAAAAAGCTATCAGAGATGAAGAGTATTAATGCCAAGAAGAATGCAGGACTGAACCAGTGATCTATAATCTACAAGTGAGTTGCATTTATTATCAAATCAAGTCCTACTATTACTATCAAACAACTTTACCAGTTTAGATAAATCCTTTGGATTAAGGTTGACCTAACAATCATTTGTAATTCCTTTAACCGAGTGACATTCTAATGGAATTTTGTAAAGTCATCTAACAAGGCTCACTCCTAATAGGGTGATTGAAATCCTTTAACCAGGTCACATTTAACATTGTGTATTGTAACCTTTAACAACATTGACCTTTAATAAGGCATCACTTCAGAAGAGTGAAAATTGGTAGCATGTTACTAGTGGTTTTTCCCAAATTGGGTTTCCACATAAAATCCTTTTGTCAAATTGTGTGAATGAGCTTGTGGTATTTCATGCTTACATTTATGCAAAGTTATTTTGACCTAGGACAATGACCTACTAAGTTAAGGTATTTGATGTTCTAATGGATGCATGCATGATATGGTTTTGTGGATATGAATTTATTAAGCACTGAAAAGTCTTATTTGTACATTTGGACTTAGAATAATTGATTCACCCCACTCTCAGTTATTCTAAAGTATTCCAACATGATTTTTTTCTTCTTATCTTGATACCAGATCACTAACTTCACATCCAATAATCCCTTGGATTTCTTACTCACATTTACCAAAATAGTCTTCTTTTGTTCACACTCTGAACTTGATGCACATTTCCAAACAAGGAAAATATCCTTCCTTTATACCATGTCCTCAAAATAATTCCTTGAGTTAGCCTTGAGGCTTTCCTAATTAATTAATAGGACCATATTAAGATAATTAATTATTTCACATTCACACAATACTGTCAGCTCACAGTCTTTACAACTACTCACAGGTGTGACTCCAAACTTTGCGCACTCACTAACATCACCATCAGGTTGTCCTCTATCATTGTTTAACTTCACATATCATGATTCCATCTTTGTTAGGAGATACAATCCATTTATCAAAAACCATTTCTTAGATATTTTGTCTGTATACTACTCTCTTCAAATCATGCATATCTTTAACTTACTTGATGCACACTATCATCAAGACATAGTGTAGAACACATCCTTAACTATGCTTGACCTAAACATAAAACCTCTATCCATACGAGTTCAATCTCTATTTGTTGCTCTTCTAGTCTTTACATAAACCATACTATGTTGTCATCAATGATAAACACAGTCATGAATGCAACATGTCAATCATGCGAAAAATCTCCACATGCAATGGAAAATCTTAGGATACTCCCCCAAAGGAATACCATCAAAATTCATGCTAATAACATTAAACTTTGGCATTGATGGAAATATAGATTTAAAACATCTAAGTTCCAAGAATACCGACCAAGACTCTATTATTTTTGCTATTGTTTTTTTATTTCTTTCAAATCCTCTTCATCAATCAAATTTGAAATCCTTTGGAACATTTCTCCATTCAACATACTAAACAACTCACATAAGTTGTTCGCACACTAAATGCTCCAATGGTAGACTACACAAATTCTAGTACAAGAACTAACAAGATTAAAGATTCTATAGGAAATTATGAAGAAAGTTTATGTCATATTTTAAGTGTGTTTTAATTTTAAATGTTTATAATAAATTCCTATCATGTGGTGGCATAAATGGATTAATGATTCAATAAATTCTCCAAGTGTAGCCACTTAGGATAAAGTGTGTTTCATTTTATGTTGAGTCAATTTTCTTTAAGTGTGTTTTGCGTGTGTTAAATAATTAAGCCAATTGGAAATTGATAGCTACACAGTTGGAAAAGGTTGGTGGTAGATTCTCACTTCTGACCGATTAGTCATGATTTGAAAAATGGTTCCCTTTTCTTGTTTGGTGTGACATTTCATCTTCCAATCAAAGAGATGGAAAAGGAAGATTTTTGTAACTGAATGAAGATCATAATACATTAAAGGAATATAAATTATTGTCTATGGTGTGAATGTGCAATTTTTATTTGTTTCTTCCTTGAATTGATATTCTAAACTTGAAGAACATATCAATGTCTTTTTTTTAGAACAATAGTACATTGATCGATTTTGAATCTAAGTTAAATTTGTTTTTTTTGGAATCTATTATAGGAAACACAATTTTCTGATTTGGTTGTATGTAAATTTCTACTATTTTGAGGGTCATGGAAATTGATGGGAGTCTTTTAAGCTCTCCATGATTTGATTTATGGGATTGTGGAGGAGTTATGTATTATAGTGTTTTCTTTTCTTTTATTTTTATTGTTTCAATTATTCCTACTTGTACCCACACAGAACTCAATTTGTGAATTGGGTGAATATGTTCATGTATTCACCGATATGTTTAATTACATGATTTTTATGTAATGGTGATAAGAATCAACCCGAACCATGAACTTGCAATTTCGATTCATGTTAGGAATGTCATGTTTGATAGCCAGCTTGGGCTCGAGTTTTGAATTTTGCATATAGACATGCGGTTTGGATTTGAACACGATTTATCCTTGATTGGAAGTCAGTTTTTATTTGTTTTAGTATTTAGTTTTATATTTGAAAGTGAACAAGGTTTTTATGTATCTCAATTTCAATGAGGAGGAGCCTAATCGGTATATGTTAAGTTGGTGTAGAAAACAAATATTTCTACAGGAGGTCAAAAAAGTTCCTATCGTAGGTCAGTTTAAGAATTGGTATTAAGTAAAGTCAATCAGTTAACAATCTAAATTAAGTTGAAAATTGATCCTAAAGGTGTATGTTCCCCTTGATTCAACTTAGTCAAGTGATTCATTTCCTCCTAAGTTTTCCAAGGTGAGGCTCTACATCATTTTTGGTACCAGAGAAAGAGTTTTCAAATTGTGTGAAGTTACATGTTGTATATTCCTAATCAAGAGTCTTTAGTAGGGTCAAGTGAGATGGTGACCAATGAAGAATTAGCTAAGAAAGTTAAGGAGCAAGAAGAGATCTATCAGAAAGAGAATAGAGAAGTGAAAGGGATGTAAGAAGAATTAGTAAATAAGTTGGAATGCATGAAGAATGTGGTTGAGAAGAAAGAAATGAAATAAGAAGAAGAGGAAGAAGAAACCCCAGATGATCGTGAGGATGAGTTATCTAAAATAGAGAAGCCATTTATTAAATATTTGAAATCTTTGGAAGGTACCACTAAGTTAACTATATTTATAGGAAAGATGGATACTAAAGTAGTTTTTGAATGGAGTGAAGCTTTGGAGAACTACTTTGAATGTGAGAAGATTTTAGAATCAGAGCAAGTCAAGATGGCTAAGTCTAGGATAAAGGGAGTAGCCCTTACATGGTGGAATTTTCTATAAGAAGAAAGAGTAGAGGAAGACAAGAAGAAGATTTTTTCATGGAAGAAGATGGTGTCTATGGTGAAAGAGACTTATCTCCCTGAAGATTATGGTGTACAGTTACACCAGAAGACATAGAGTCTTAGACAAAGAGATATAGATATCTGCACTTATATAGAGGAATTCCAAAAGTTGAGTTTAAGATCAAAATTGGAAAAACCTAAGAGTTTCAAGCTATCAAGATACCTAAATGGTCTAAGAATGAACATACAAGAGGAGTTGTAGTTGTTGATTCCTAACACAGTAGCTAACTGTTATCAACTAGCTTTGAAAGTGGAGGATAAAATCAAGAGAAGACGAGAGAATAGAAACAAAAGTAGAGGGAAAAAATCATTTAGAGGAAGAAGCACATTTAGAGGAAGAAGCCCAAATTTTCAGCCACAAACAAAGACATATAATGAAGCAACCAAGTTTGATAATTTTAGAGGAGATTTCAAAGGTAGAAGACCAAATTTTAGAGGAAGATCACTAGGAAGGACAAATGGAACAATAAGATGTTATAATTGTAACCAAGAAGGTCACGTGGCACACAAATGTCTAGAAAATGAAAGCTCTAGTACTCATGGTGAAAGGATAATACACCTTGCACAAGAAGTTGATTCACAATATGATTCAGAAACTTATGGTTATTCAAAAAGAGGAGAAGCCCTTATGATAAGAAGAAGACTATTGAAGATGCTTGTAAAATTAGAACCACCATAGAGGAAGTCTATTTTTAGAACTACTTGTAAGTCTAGAGGAAACATTTTCAAGGTATTGGTAGACTTTGATTCTACAAAAAAATTTGTAGCTCTTGAAATGGTGGAAAAGTTAAAGTTACCAAGAACACCTCATCTGTATCCTTACAAAGTGTCTTGGCTAAATAAAAGACAATAAACTATAGTGGAAGAACAAGCTTGGGTTGAATTTGAAATTGGAGCATACAGAGACAGATTATTGTTTGACATTGTTAATATGGATTCATGTCACTTACTTTTTGGTAGACCATGGCAATATGATCTCAAGGCACAACATGATGGAGTAAAGAACACATACACCATTACAAAGAGTTTAAAGATGATTGAGCTAATACCTCTAACCAAACCAAGCCAAGAAGAAGAAAAAGCTACAGAAGCTAAGGCATGGTAATGGGTAAGAAAGAATTTTTGAAGGAAGTGAAAGGGAAGAAGTGTCCAATCTTTGCATTGATTCTAGTACTCAAAGATAAATTATAGATTGAGGAAGAAAAATCAGAAATGGGAAGTTAAAATTTGAAGGTGTAAGTGGTAGAAAAGAAGCCACAAAAGGTATGTAATGCCCCACCAAGGGATCAAAGAATTAACTTAGAATTTTCACTAAGTTTGGTAACATTTTTTTTTTTCCATGAAAGTAAATACCACATATAACTTATTCGTAATAACGGAAGCAATAGCAATGTCCATCTAAAGAGTAAACATAACATATACAACAGATTATATTCTTTAAGATTCCTTAACGTGAATTACATACATGATTACAACATCCACATGGAATAACAATCATAAGTCCAATGTTCAATTATTACATATCCAACTACTCATTCATCCACTATACATGTCACAGGGTATGAAGGCTTAAAAGTATATACATATGTAGAATAAGATACATCATCCTATTCTAATCCATGATACATCAAGGTAAAGATAATCACATGATACTCATGATACATCATCATAAAAGTCATATACATCCATCATAAAGATCTACAAAATAAACTAAGTGCACGGTTCCTCCCAACCGTTAATAGCATCATTAGACCATCATGGATCCTAGCCATCCCTCCGTGCATAACATTCCAAGCACCAAAGAGATCATCGATATTATTATAGTAGGAATGTCACTCCTAAAACATCCTACTAACATGAAAAGTAAAGCATAAGATATCATCATCTAACATATGCTAATCATCAATGAAAGGATACATATCCACCATCACGAAGGACGCATCAACCACAATGTCTCAATGAATCTCAAATGATAAGAGTGGAAAATACACTACCACCTGACCGCGTGGTACCTAAGTGGTCCACTCCCACCGTGCTGAGGAGATAATCTCAAGTCCCAAACAGGCTATCAAAACCACATAGCACATGACTCTAAAGTCCAAGAATCCTAAAAGTATACTAACTCAAAGGTTCCAATCACAAAATAGACATCTACTTCCAAGAGGCACACAATGACATGTAGGAACCTACTATGCAAGCGAGAAAGTGTCATCGCATTTATCTCATACAAGTTACCCTGGCAGTTAGCTAAACTCCATGGGTCCATACAGATCTCATGCAGCCACTAGTATCCTTTCATACTGACAAGGCATACTATGGAATGCAAGGTCGCAACCATGCATTCTCTCTACTCCCATCCTAGCCTATACAAGCACTCAAGGCATGGGCGAGAACCAAAACTCTTATCTTTTTAGGTTCATTCAGTTAGTATTAAGTGTGAATGTTATCACTTATTAAACCAACTTACAATGAGTTATCCTGGCAGCCTCTTAGGGCCTCGGCCCCCATTGCAAGCCACTTTCTGACACTACATGCAGATATCCTACCCTAATGCTCATGGTATCATAATCATAAAGAAAGTCCACAAAATCGTCAAATATCCATAATAAGAATCAACAAATATCCATGATTAAATCATCAAATATGCATAAAAGCATCAAATCTCCATGAGCAATATCTATAGAAAATCATGACTACAACAGCTCTCTATTGGCAACTGAAGTATCACTGATAATCAAAGTATCCATTGGTTTTCAACAACCAAAATATATCTCAAAATAATTCACCATATCCATTGGTTCTCAACAAGCAACCAAGAATATCTCAAAGTCATATTGATTGAAGACTCCAAAATGGTTAAGTCATACATGTCACAACATGACATCATCAAGAATAAATCCACATATTAGTCCCATCATGGCGACTAGAATATGTCCAAGGATAACTGATCGATGACCAAAATAATGGTTAAGTCAAGTATCTCAAACATAAGATTTTCAACTATAATAATCAGTATTCACAACCAATACATAGAGCATTCCATCACATAATCATGGTTGGGTTTATAAAGATCGAGAAATAAAACATCATCATGACATCACAATCGCATAACCCCCAAGCCTCTGGTAGACGTTCTATACTGGTCAACACTAGTCAACCCAAAATCCCAAAACATTAACATAAGGAATACACAATGTAGACACATGTTTTGGTTTCACTAAGTTTCAAATTTAAATTCAAATGCCAAGTCTCAGTTCATGGTTCCAAGATTAAAGGAACATATTGTACGTTTTTTTCTTTTTCTTTTCTTCATGTGCTATTTTTCGAAGGATAAAAAGTTCTCTCTAAACTTTAATCTCCGATTATAACATAAAAAGAACGTTTCCACCAATTTCCACATACTTTATACATTTTATAATCTTAACTATTAATTTAATTCTTAACAGTTAAAGTTATAAAATTACAAAACTATTCATCATTATAAAAGATGAATTCATAAATATTTTATCAACAATTTTTAAATCTTTTAATAACATATTTATATATTACATATATACATATATATATATATATTTATATTTAAATATATACATACATACATATATAATATATAATATTTATTTTCGTATTTTATAAAGAATCAAATATTATTAATTTCGATTCATATCATATAACAATAAAAATTGAATATCAATTTTCTTTAAACAAAACTGATTTTTACAGTAGGCGTCGACTGTCATCAAAGTGACACCGGCCGCGGCACGCATAACTCTGCGGTCGTAGGCCTACGACGGCAGCGGGTACGTAGTACCTGCAGACGTCGTAGTACCTGCGACAGCAGGCACTCTGCGCCCAGTAAGCGTGTGGGGTACAGTCCGCCCCACTGCACATTCATATACATGTTCCCCCCCCCATGCGATTTTAAATAATTTTTTTGTATAAACTCCTCATGCGATATTAACATGAATCTCTACTTCGATTCGATAATCGATTCACCAATTAAATACATATATATATATATATATATATATATATATATACAAATTTGTATCACAGTATTTGTGTAAATAATGTATGCAGATTTCAAAATCATATATACACAGTATATTTTAACTCTCAGAATTTTCTTATAAACTTTTAACTCCCAAATTTATCCAATAATCTAATGGATTTTTGGTCATGAGTTTAAACCCTAGCCCCGTTATCTTATCAGATCTATGCATATAAAATTCTGAAATAACCTTATTTGCCCATATTGGGAATGCATGCAATAGAAATATGTAATTTCTTAGAAGACATAAGGAAGACACGAAGAAGACAGGGAATGCATGATGCGAAAATAGCATAAGTAAAATCACAAGAATCTACTCGGATTCTGATGCTAATTCGTTCTTCCTCAAAAAACTCGCAGAGCAAGCTCCCTTCTTCAGAGTTCTCAAATCTTCCAATGCTCCAATTGCTCTCCACACTATCCATGCTACCCACACTCTCCACGCTATATCCAAGCTTCTAAGGAATGCCTGAATATAAAGAGCTTTCGGATAACCCTAGAATGCTTCTAGAACCAGCTGGAAGATATCGCCAACTAAGCATGGACCTATTTCCAACCTTTTTGATAAGCCCTAGGGTTGTAGACACCATGTGCTCAATTGATGCACTAACCCCCGTGTTGTTGACACATGAAAAATGGGGAACTACATTAATTTCCAAGCAAGTTTATAATTCCAATTATTTTTAACTAATTTCCATTTATAACTCCCATTTTAATTTTTATAACTTTTATTATTATTATTTGTTTATTAATTTATTAGTATTTTATAATTATTATTTATTTTAATTTTCTAATTTTCTTTTTTTTATTTAATTATTTTCTCCCAATAATTCTCCTTGAATTAATTATAATCAAAATATCAAAATCATGATATTTAATCTTCTCAAATAATTAATTTATTAATTAAATCTATTTGTTAAGACTTTATTAATAGAAAATTCACCATAGACCTTCATAACAAAATATGAAAACCCATCATAGGACAATTCACACAAAATCAGTCTAAAAGATTAAAAATCATGAAATATGTCATCCGACACATTCAGTGGGTGCTCAACTCTGATACTTGTCCCAACTCACTAGGACAAATGGTTTTAGGGTTTGGGATTTGGACTTGAGAATTTATCTCCCCTCTCTTATCATTGAGATAGTATAATAGGGTACGCTCATCCTGGCAATTCAGGGAAGTTGATACCCGGTACCTGCAACCTGCAGAAAAACCATGCATGTACATGCTATATATATATATAGTGCTAAGCTAAACAGGCAATGGCAGGAAGTGGTGCATCGTGTAGATCCCGACTAAGAAGGTGACTACGACTCCCTTCCTTAACCACATCAGAAATGCCATACAATAAGAAAACACGCACACCATACACATGCAAGTATGGGGTAAGTATCCATAATAAAACTCATGAAATAATAACCATCTAACTAATCATCAACAATAACAAAAAATAATATAATGATCATCATACATACATGAAATGTAAAGTCTAAATGATCTCATCATATAATAACTGAATCCATAACATAATGTCTGATAGTGTCAAAACAATACCACTAATCCATCTACATAGTACTAGTCCATCAAAGTCTGATAATAATAGCAATAATATATCTAGAGAAGATGTGAACGAGGGTAGGCACTACAAGGTAGCAGAAGAAGTTAAACCAATTCTAGATAAGTATAAGGAAATCATACTTGATAGAATGCCAAGAAGTCTCCCACCTATATGATAAATCAGTCATTGCATTGATCTCATACCTAGTTCAACATTACCCAACAAGGTTGCATACAAGCTAACACCACAACATAATGAAGAAATGGCAAGGAAAATTGAGGAAGTACTTGAAGCTAGTTTGATTTGAAAGAGTTTAAGCCCATGTGCAGTACCTATAGTCCTAGCACCAAAGAAAGAAGGAACATGGAGGCTTTGCATAGATTCAAGAGCATTGAACAAAATGACTATAAGGTATAGATTTACAATGCCTAGGATAGAAGATATACTTGATTTTTTGGGTAAGGCAAGATATTTTTCAAAAATTGATTTAAAAAGTGGATATCATCACATAAGAATTAGGTCGGGAGATGAATGGAAAAAAACATTCAAAACAAATGAGGGATTATATGAACGGAATGTAATCCCATTTGGATTGTCTAATGCTCCTAGTACATTTATGAGACTTGTGAATGAAATTCTCAAATATTTTGCATGAAATTTTGTGATAGTATATCTAGATGAAATCTTAGTTTTCAGCAACACAAAAGAGGAGCATTTGAAACATATAGGTTTGGTGTTGAGGAGGCTACAAGAAGAAAAATTGATGATTAATTTGGAGAAATGTAGTTTAATGCAAGAGGAGCTAACATAGCTTGGATTTCTAATCTCGAAAGGAACACTCAAGATGGATCAAGATAAGGTGAGTGTAATTCTTTCATGGCCAATTCCTAAGACTATTGCAATAGTTAGAATTTTTCATGGTTTATCTACTTTCTACAGAAAGTTTATTAGGAATTTCAAATTGATCTATGCACCTATTTTGAATACTATAAAGAGGGGACAGAAATGTAAATTTGTTTGGACAAAAAAAGCTAGTGAAGCCTTTGAATTTATTAAGAAAAAGTAGCCCAACAACCAGTCCTCACATTTCCTAATTTTAGTAAAGTCTTTCAAATAGAATGTGATACAAGCAATATAGCAATAGGAGATGTACTTAGTCAAGAGGATATACCTATGTCCTTCTTTAGTGAGAAACTCAATGAAGCTAAATAGAAATATTCATCATATTATTTGGAAATGTATGCCCTTGTCCAATCCCTGAAGAAGTGGAGACACTATTTTCTGCCCAAATAATTCATTGTATACATAGATAACCAAGCCCTTAGTCTCATATATAGTCAAGAGAAATTAAATCATAGACATATGAAATTGGTGGAAACATTGCAAGCATTTACTTTTTCTATAAAGCATAAAAAGGGAGTTGCAAATAAAGTTGTTGATGCTTTAAGTAGAAGAAATTTGACTACATCACAAATTCAGTGGGAAATTGTAGGAGTTTCAAATTTGAAAGATATGCATATTGATAATGCTGATTTTAAAGAGATTTATCAAGCATGTACTAGTTTGGATGATAGGTACAATCATGAGTATGCTGATTTTCTAATTCAAGAAGGGTTACTTTTCAAAGGAGGTCAACTTTGCATACCAAATTGCTCAATGAGAGATAACATCATACAAGAGAAACGTAGTGGAATATTATATGGTCATTTTAGACTAGATAATACTTTAGAGATGGTTCATAGACATTACTTTTGGCCAAAACTACAAAAAGATGTGAGAAAATTTGTGGAAGAATGCAACATTTGTCAGAAAAGCAAAAGAAAAAGTAGTAATGTAGGATTATATTAGCCCCTACCTATTCCTTCAAGACCATGAGAAAGTATTAGTATGGATTTTTTTATGGGATTACCAAGAACTCAAAAGGGATATGATAGTGTTTTTGTTGTTGTAGACAAATTTAGTAAAATGACACATTTCTTACCATGCAAGTCTACTAAAGATGCTTCATACATAGAAAAATTATTCTTCAAAGAGATAGTTTGAATTCATGGATTACCATTGAATTTTTTTTAGATAGAGATGGAATATTTGTAGGTCATTTTTGGAGGACCCTATTGAAGAGACTTGGCACAAACTTATCTTTCTCATCTACATATAATCCACAAACTGATGGTCAAACAAAAGTTGTCAATAGATCTTTGGAAAATTTGTTAAGATGTCTTACAAAACAGCATGGAGAAAAATGGGATTCTATACTTGCTCAAGATGAATTATCATACAATAACACAATGAAAAAAAGTATAGGAAAATCTCCATTTCAGATTATGTATGGTACACACCCAAGAGGAATTTTTGAGCTTAGAGAACTTCCAAACACTTTTCTGAGTAGTTCACATGATGAAGAGATTTGCTAAAGCTATTAAAGAGGTCCAAGATCAAGTCAAGTTGCAGCTAAATAATTCAAATAAAAAATACAAAGAATTTGTCGATCAAAAAAGAAGAGAAGTACAGTTCAAGGTTGGTGATTTAGTTTGGGCATATTTGAAGAAAGAAAGGTTACCTCAAATGAAGCATACAAAGTTATTACCTAAGAAGGTTGGTCCTTGTAAGACCTTGGAAAACAATGGGCACAATGCATACAAGATATAGTTACCTCTAGAAATTAGCATTTCCTTGATACTTAATGTTTGTGATCCCACACCATACAAAGGTTCAAAAAAAAAAAAACCAACAAATGAATATTCGATAACAACAGATTTGCAAAAAGTACCAAAACCAACACCACTTCAATTGGAGAAGATACTTGATACAAAGATAAAGAAGATGTGAAGGAGACAATGTACTCAATATTTAGTCAAAAGGAAGAATAGACTAGAAACATAAGATATTTGGATGGATGAGAAATAAATCAACAACCATGGTTCATAATTACAACATCTCATCTCAAGTGGACTTGAGATTCATTATACAAGGGAGTATGCTGCAGTGGCAGACCAAACAAAGTGTGCTATAGGAACTAATAGGATTAAAGATGTTATAGGAAGTTATGAAGAAAGTTAATGTCATATTTTAAGTGTGTTTTAATTTTAAATGTTTGTAACAAACTCCTATGATGTGGTGGCATAAATGGAGTAGTGATTCGATAAAATCTCCAAGTATAGCCACTTAGGACAAAGTGTGTTTCATTTTATGTTGAGTCAGTTCTCTTTCAGTTTGTTTTGTGTGTCTTTAATAATTAAGCCAACTGAAAATCTATAGCTATAGGAAACTTAAAACAACTGGAAAAGGTTGGTGACAGAATCTCAATTCTGATTGATTATTCATGATTTGAAAAATAGTTTCCTTTTCTTTTTTGGTGTGATGTTTCATCTTCCAATTGAAGAGATGAAAAAATATTGAAAAGGCATATTTTTTTAATTGAATGAAGATCATAATACAATAGAAGAATACAAAGTTTTGTATTTTTTCTTTGGATTTTGTGTGTCTATGGTTTGAATGTGCAATTTTTCTTTGTTTCTTCCTTGAATCAATATTATGAACTCTAAGAACATATCATTGTTCTTGTTTTAGAATAGCAATACATTGATCGATTTTGAATCTAAGTTAAATTTGTTGTTTTGGAATCTTTTATAGGAAACACAATTTTTTGATTTAGTTCTATGTAAATTTCTACTATTTTGAAGGTCATGGAAATCAATGGGAGTCTTTTAAAATCTCACTATCTAATTTCTAGGACCATGGAGGAGTTATGTATTATAGTGTTTTATTTTCATTATTTCAATTATTCCTACTTGTACCCACACAAAACCCAATCTGTGAATCGAGTAAATGTGTTCATGTATTCACTGATATGTTTAATCACATGATTGTTATGTGATGGTGATAAGAATTGACTTGAACCATGAACTTGTAGTTTTGATTCATGTTAGGAATGTCATGTTTGACAATCGGCTTGGGCTCGAGTTTTGAATTTTGCATATAGACATGTAGTGTGGATTTGAACATGGTTTGTCATTGATTGGAAGTTAGTTTGTATTTGTTTTAGTATTCAGCTTTATATTCAAAAGTGATCAAGTTGTCCATGTATCTCAATTTCAATGAGGAGGATCTTGGTCGATATATGTTAGGTTGGTGTAGAAAATAAATGTTGCTACATGAGGTCAAAGAATTCCCTATCGCAGGTCAGTTTAAGAATTGGTATTAAGTAAAGTCAGTCAGTTAATAATCTAAAGTAAGTTGAAAACTGATCTTGAAGGTGTATGCGCCCCTTGATGAAACTTAGTTGAATGATTAATTTCCTCCTAAGTTTTCCAAGGTGAGGCTTTGCATCACTAAATATCTCTCAACTTCTCCCCCATTCAATGTTACTCCTCATTGACATCAATAATACTTTCTCTTGTACATGGGAGATCTCAATTTCTCCTCCATAAATCAATCTCTAACCATTAGAGGATCTTCTCCCCCATACATGGTGCTTCTCTATGCAATCTCTCCCCCATAGTACTAAGGAGATTTTTTTTTCATGCATACTCTCCCCCATTAACATCAATGAAAAATGATTCATTATGTCAATCATCTGCTCCAAATCTTCAATTAGCTCAAGTGTCCAAATACACTATTCAAAACTAGCTACCAAGAGTCCTTGAAGACTCTACTCATCTCAGATACTCCTTAATATAGGACGCATCAACATTTAGTCCAGTCAAATAATGGTGCTCGATACCACTAGGCTGATGCAATTTCTACATCATCTACCTAGAGGTGGGTAGGGGCATAACCCCAAGCATACCTCTCAAGTACTCAAATATATCCTTAGGCAAAGACTTTGTAAGGATATCTACAATCTAATATTGTACTGACATACTCCAATTCAATCTCTTTCTCCACAACTTTCTCTCTCAAAACATGATACTTAATAGATATATGCTTAGTCTTAAAATGCAATGCAAGATTCTTAGACATACTCATTGTACTTGTATTATCACAATGTATGATAAAAGGATCTAAAAATTCTATCCCAATATCCTTCAACATATGCTTCATCCACATTGTTTCATTACAATTATTTGTTGTTGCTATGTACTTTGCTTCAGTTTGTACTCTATGAAATACAATCTTGTTCCTTTCTTAGCCAAGAAACAAATCTTCCTCCAAGAAAAATTATCCACCATCTGTGCTTTTTATGTCATCCTTACTACCTAGCCAATCTGCATCAGTATAAGAACACAAAGTGAAATCACTTGATCTGTCATACCATACTCCATAATCAGGTTACCCTTCAAATATCTGAATATCCTTTTTACTGTTGCATAATGACACTCCTTAGGATTAGCTCAAAATATTTATACTATCTCAACTACATTTTCTATATCTGGTCTAGTGTGTGTTAGATATTGAAAACCTCCAATCATTGATCTATACTTCTTCTACTCTATTGTAGGTGTCTCCTCTTTGCTAGATAAATTATGAACATTTACCATTGGTGTACCAATAGGCTTACAACTTTCCACACCAAAAAATTTCAACAAATCTTTCAAATACTTAGCTTGTGATATGAAAATACCATCTCTATTTTGTATGATTTTTAAAGCCAATAAAAACTCCATCTCATCAATCTTGCTTATCTCGAATTCATTCTTCATCTCTTCAGCAAACTTATCACTTGCTTCATCATTACCTCCAAAGATTATGTCATCAACATATGCCACTATTATCAGCAAATCATTCTCAATTTCTTTCAAATATAAGTTAGTATCTTTCATACCTTTAGAAAATCTAAGTTTTTCCAAGTACTTATCCAACCTTGCATACTAGGATCTAGATGCTTGTTTTAGACCATACAGTGCTTTCTTCAATTTGCAAACCATTTATTTTTCTTCTATCAAAGGAAATCCT
Source organism: Cupressus sempervirens (assembly GCA_028749045.1). Taxonomy (NCBI): domain Eukaryota; kingdom Viridiplantae; phylum Streptophyta; class Pinopsida; order Cupressales; family Cupressaceae; genus Cupressus; species Cupressus sempervirens. The sequence continues at coordinate 31,718,940 of CM053783.1, read as the reverse complement.
TTAGGCTTCTCAATGTAGACTCCTTCAAGTTATCCATTCAAAAAGATTTATTTGACATCCATCTGATATACTTTGAACTTTTTACTTGATGCATAAGCCAAAAACATTATCACTACTTCCATTCTAGATATAGAGGCATATGTTTCCTCATAATCTATTCCTTCCTATTGTGAATAACCTTTGCATACTAGTGTAGCTTTATTTCTCACAACTTCACCTTTTTCATTCATCTTGTTTTTGAATACCCATTTAGTTCCTATAGCATTCTTGTCTTTAGGTCTAGGAACCAATTCCCATGTTTCATTCTTCACAATGTGATCTAGTTCTTCCTTCATTGCTTGAATATAATGATCATCCTTACATGCCTCATCTGAACTCTTAGGTTCAACTTGAGAAATCATCATAATTCCTCATGTACTATGTTTCTTGTCATTTCTCCTCTGTCTTTACTTCCAATTATCTTCTCTATGGGGTGATTCTTTGTCAGGTTCCTATTAGGGGTAGGAGTTGCTATCTCAACTCCTATCTCTTCTCTTGGTTCTATTCTTTTTTCTCTACTTTGTTCGACAATTTGTATATAATTTTTCAAGTCATTGTTAGTCTTAAAGAATACTTCTACATTCTCTCTAACAATTATCGGATTGTCTTCTTCCTCATCAGAACTGTAATCCATCATTCTCTCTTTAACTCCAAACTTTTCATCAACTTTCACATTTGTACACTCAACAATTGTCTTAGTCCTATGACTAAAACATTTGGAAGCTTTTCTTTTCAATGAATAACTAAGGAACATACCTTCATAACTTGTTGGATCAAACTTACCAATATCATCATCTCTCTTTATGTAACACTTACTTCCAAAAATTCTAAAATACTTCACTGAGGTTGTATGACCAAACCATAATTCATAAGGAATCTTATTTGTACCTTTTTTTATCTACACTCTGTTCATGGTGTATACTACTATATTAACAACTTCTCTCCAAAATGTCTTGGATACATCATTCTCAAATATTATTTCTCTTTCTCCCTCTTATATTGATCTATTTCTTCTTTTTGCTATCCCATTTTTATAGGGGTCTTGGGTGATAATAACTGTCTCTTAATTCCATTTTCTTCACTAAATATGTTAAACTATTCTACCTCTATCTGATCTCAAACATTTAATCTTAACACCAGATTCATTCTCCAATCTATTCTTAAATATCCTGACTTTCTCAAATGGTTCATATTTTTTTTTAAGAAATGCTACGCGCATCATTCTAGTGAAATCATCAACAAAAATCATAAATTACCTTTCTCCATAGAATCATCTTGTTCTAGTAGGGCCACTCAAATTTATATGAACAATATCCAACTTATTTGTGATAGTAAACTTCTTGTTGGGAAATGATACCTTCTTCTATTTAGCCATGATACATTCTTTACAAACAATATTAGCAGGCTTCATGATTTTAGGAAAATCTTTGAATACAAATGTACTACTAGCCTTCACAATGTTATCAAAGTTTATATGAAAAAATCTTCTATGCCATAACCAATTGTTATCCACTTTAGCTTCCAAACATATCATCTCAGTAGGATTCAATTGAAATACATTACCTCTAGATCTTGTACATATTCCAATCAGCTTACAATCCTTAACTTTGATAATAAAATTCTTCTCTATAAATTGCAACTAATAACCTTTATCTACCATTCATCCAACACTCAAAAAATTATGCTTTAAACCATCAACAAAGTAAAAATCATCAATGTTAGTCTTTCCATCAAGAGTAATAGATCCTATCCCTATGATGTGACGAGTTGCATCATTCCAACTCTAACAAAACCTCCATCATGATTTTTGAATTTAATAGACTTGTTAATATCACCAGTCATATGATGTGAACAACCATTATCTATGATCCAATCAGATATATTTTCAACTTGAGAAACTAGAGATTTTTCTTCTCACTTTAATTTTAGAACTTTATTCCTTTATAGCCACAAATCCTAATTCATCATCACTTTTAGTCTGAGCTCTTTCCTTAGATTCATCATCCTCATTTGCATACAAACAATCTATAGGTTTTCTAGGCTTGAAATTTCTCTTATACTTTTTCTCTTTTTTAGGACACTTAAAAGCATAATAACCAAATTCATTGCAAGTCCAACATGTAAATATTTTATTACCATCTAGTTCTCTTCTCATGAACAAGGCTAAACTTTCTTCAATCTTACTATCCTCTTCAGATCTGGATCTGTTGCTGCTAGAATAATCTCTCTAGGTATGTGTGTTTCTAGATAAAGAGGGACAAACACTCAAAGAACTAAAAGTTGTCTCCACTTTTGTTAATTCTCCAAATTTTCTCAAACTTAATTCTATTGCTTACAATCTTCCAAGCAAAGACTCCCTAGTAAACTTCTCAGTCTAGGGTATCAAAAGCTCAATCATCTATGCTACTTGCTTCAATGGTGGTTTCAAAGGTTTCAAAATCTTCCACACAATATTATCTTCCTCTTTGGATCCACTACAAGATTTGATTCCTACAACAATCTCATATATCCTTCTAATATAGCTTCTCACGGATTCATCTTCCAACATTTTAGCATCTTGAAATAACCATACCCAATTTTGTAATCTTACTCTCTTTGCATTTTTATCTCCATCAAAAGTAGATTCTAAAGCTTTCCAAATCTTATGAGATGTTTCTAGTGATTTTACTTGATTGTATTCATTTTTTGGAAGAGATGTCAATAAGGCTTCTCTGGCTCACATATTACACATAAATAGATTTCTTTCTGCTTCACTGCATTCCTCAAGATTGCCTTCTACAATTTCTTTATCACTCTTTGTCAAAACCCAATATCTTGGACCCATAAATAGCATATGAGTCTTCATCTTTTCCTTCCAATAGTCATAGTTAACTCCATCAAACTTAAGACTTTCTTTTCTGAAGTGACTTGCATTTGATCGCCCAAAGTTGTTAAGATTTTCCTTTAAGGACCTGATGCTTTGATACCAATTGTTAGAATGAAATTCCACCAATATAACTAAGAGGGGGGGTGAATCAATTATAAAATTATTATAAAAATTATCAACCTTATTAATCCTTAACCATATGAGCAATATAACCAGTAACCATAACAAGATACTCATACACAATAATGCTAGATATGTTAACTAGCGAAACCCCTTATTAGAGGGAAAACCCCGGTGGGGATAGTATCCACAAAATGATGTAATAATATAAATATTCCTTGTTAGAGGATGGATACTATTAGGAGTCAATGAAATGCATTAAATACATATCAATCCTTGTTAGGAGATTCCAACCTTGTTAGGCATTGTAGAAAGCAGATGGATCCACTATCCAAACAACTTCAGGGGAAAGACCAATGAATCCACTATCCAAATGATCTATGTATTATTACTTGTAAAATAAAAGAAATGAATTGTACTTGTACTTCCTTTTCCTTTTTCCTATCAACCAAACTACTCATTTTCTTCTTATTTCGATACCACATCACTAACTTCGCATCCAATAATCCCTTGGATTTCTTACTCACATTTACCAAATACTCTGCTCTTGTTCACACTCCACACTTGATGCACATTTCCAAATAAGGAAAATACCCTTCTTTTATAACATGTCCTCAAAATAAATTCTTGAGTTGGCCTTGAGGCTTTCCCAATTAATTATAATAGAACCACATTAAGGTAATTAATTGTTTCATAATTACACAATATTGTTGGCTCACAGTCTTTACAACTTCTCAAATATGTGACTCTAGACTTTGCGCACTCACTCATGTCACCATCAAGCTATCCTCTGCCACTATCTAACTTCGCATATCATGATTCCATCTTTGTTAGGAGATAAAATTCTTTCATTATAAATTTCTTCTTAGATACTCTATATATATATATACTAATCTCTGTAAATCACACATATCTTATGCATATCTTTGCCTTACTTGATGCACACTTAACCTAGTCATTAGGACATAGTATAGAATACGTCCTTAACCATGCTTGACTTGAACATCAAACCTTATTTTGTACAACCTCAATCTTTGTCTGCTACTTTTCTAGTCTTCACAGAAACCATACTATGGTTTCATCAATGTCAAACACAATCATAAATGCAAGATGCCAATCATGATAAAAAATCTCCATATGCTTTGACAATGCTTAGGATACTCCCCCAAAGGAATACCATCAACATTCATGCTAAGAGGATCTAGTGGAGGAGGTTTTTGTAGAACCTATTTTACTATGGAGAAGAAGGACATAGAGCCTTTGAATTTCCCCAATGCCAAGGGAGGACAATTAGGAGAACCAAATGTCATATTAGAGTTATGCATGTTGATGAAGCTACCAAATTATCACATTTTGAAGATGTTGAAAAAGAAGTCCTAGTTAATAAAAGATTCTTGCTAAGTTGTGAAAATGAACTTGATCCAAGGAGGAGTTTGTTTTGCAAAAGGTGCAAATGTGAAGAAAAATGTTATGATGTGATCAATTATGGTGGAAAAAATAACAATATAGTGTCCAAAAATATGGTAACAAAGTCAAAACTCAAGAGGCAGAAACACCTACATCCATATCTTATTGCCTGGGTGTAGAATATTTGCAAGGTCATGGTCAATGATAGTTTCCTGGTAAAGTTCAAGATTGGAAGCTATCAGGATGAGGTAATTTGTGATATCATGCCTATGGACATATGTCATATAGTGGAAATTTGATATGAATGTTGTACATTATGGATGTGTAAATACCTACACTTTGACAAAGAATGGACTGAAACATAAGATGAAGTCATTGCTGGACAAAGAAGAAAATGTATGTAGTGCTGCTAGAATAAGTTTTGTTGATGGAAATAAATTCCTAGAGGGTATGAGGTGTGATCTTATGTGTTTTAGTGTAATTCCAAAATATGGTAAAGAAGAAGTAGAAGAGGTACCTATATAAGTTGCAAATTTGATGGAAGAGTTTCGAAATATTATATTAGACAATGTACCTAATGGATTACCAACAATGAGGAAGATCAATCACAAGATGAACTTGATTCTAGGAACCAATTTTCTAAAAAAGGCAGTACAGAGAATGACACCAATAGAAAGTGAGGAGTTGAATAGACAAGTGCATGATTTATTGCAATAGGGGTTTATCTGAGAGAGTTTGAGTCCATGTGTTGTACCAGTATTATTAGCACCAAAGAAGAATGGAGAATGGAGGATGTGTATAGATTCTTGAGCTATCAACAAGATCAAATCAAGTACATATTTCTATTTTTGAGGATAGATGATATTATTTATTGGTATCTCTAACTATTCTATATAGGTCAAGTCATGTACATAAATAAGTATATACTAAGATCCATAAGAGCCGAATAAGTGTATGGTCACCAAGTATTTTCTATACAATTTGAGCACAACATCGACTGAGAGGTTGCAAGCATATAAGTGTCAAGTTACATAGTACATGTCAAGCACAATATAGACTGAGCAACAACAATGTCAAGTGTCAAAAAAAAATAAAGGTTAAGCAATGTAGAGTTTACAAAAAAGTCAGGAATGGTACATATTGTGAGGTAAATCATTTTCAAGCTGACTTGGAAGGAACATTTAATATATGTAGAGGTTGTTATAGAGAGTTTCACATGTTAATAACATGGATCAAAAATTCCTATGTTTTGTAATCAATGATTTAGATGGAGAGGCTAATTATGGAAGCATCTAGAAAAATCTTTATGGAACTCTTTAAATAGAGAAGATCTTAACCTAGATCATCTAGCATGGAGATGGGATGAGAAGAGAAGAGTGTGCATGTGAACAAGGAGAAACATGTGAATAATGAAGTGAAAGATCGAGATTAGATAATAGGTTAGTGAAAGTTTTTGGTTATCTCTTAACAAAGAAAGTGACCTAATCAAAGTAGTGAAGGAGAAGAAAAGTGTTATCAGATCAAAAAAGAGGATCAATTAGCAAGGAGGAGACTCAAAATTAGCTTATAAAGCATAACAAGAGTCAAGTATTGAATTGGTTCTAACCAACTTGAATCAAGGTAAATTATCTCTTAACATATCTTTGTAAATATCCTAATAGAGTCCTTAATTTATTGTAAGTGTTAAATCCTCTAACAAGGTGAGACCTAGTAGTCTCAAACACTTTTAACAAGGAAGACCCCTCATAGGGTAGATCATTTATTATGAACAAACATTGTAACCCTAACATGTTAAATTTATTACTGTAGTAGTGAAGATTTGTGGGTGTCATCCCCACCCTAGTTTTACCTTCACCTTGGAGGGTTTTTGGGTAACAAATATTGTTTTATGTGTTTATTTTCATGCATGCGATAGACTAGATTTAAGTTTATTATTACATTTTTTACATGCACAAGTTATCTGGTGGATGTCTGAATGAATTATTGAAAAAGAAAAAGTGCATTAGATTCTAATTCACCCCCCCCCCCCCCCCCCCCCCACCCCCCCCTCCCACCACTTCCCCCTCTTAGTGTCTTATTATCATGTTTATATCTCTATCAATCAACAATTATTGATTGTTTGAGTGGATTTTTGTATTTCACATAGATCGATTTGAAGAGTGGGTACCATTAGATTTGAATCAAAGAAGGAGATGAATAGAAGAAAACTTCAAAGATAAGGGAAGGATTGTACAATTGGTTAGTCATGTCTCTTGGGATAACCAATGCATAAAGCACTTTCATGCAACTCATGAATGAGGTACTGAAGGAGTTTCTAGGCAAGTTTTTTATTGTTTACCTAGATGATGTTTTGATATTTAGTAAGACATTGGAGGAGCATTTGATGCACATTTGTAAGGTTTTTTATACTTGTTGAGGGTAGAAAAGTTGCTCATAAATTTGAAGAAGTGTAGTTTTGTGAAGAAGGAGTTGGTGTACCTGGGATTTGTAGTTTTAGTAGGATGTCTAAATATAAACCCTCAGAAAGTGAAGGCTATCCTTGAATGGCCTACTCTAAGAAGTACAGCTGAGGTACTTGATCTTTTCATGAATTAACTAGTTTATAAAAGGTTTTAGCAAAAAAAAGTCTTTTCATTGATTAACATAGTTGCAACTTTAATAATATTGAGCAAAAATTGTGATGGACATTATTAATACTAGTGGTTTTGTTGGAAAAACTTTTCAAATTTTCCTAGGTCTAGGGGACTTCAACTAAGTCCTTTGCTAGGCTAGTTGGAGATACAAGCACGCCCCTCCTTGGGTGGGTTATTCCTAGTCCTTTGCTCATGGGAGGCTTAAAAACTCTTCTAGGGTTTAGTGGAGGTGGGATTTATGCTATGGAAGCTAGGGCTTCCCTTCTATATCCCATTGTTGATGGTGGCTAGAGATATGCTTGGGCTAGAACATCTACTACCACTTCTCCAAAGGAAAAAAATGTATCCCATTACCTAAGACATCTCTTATGGTGGTGTGTGGCCTGTATGTGGTGGATAATGTGGATTTCTACCAACATTATTGGCTATTTTGTAGATTTATTAGTTTTTTGCCCTCTCTTCTAGATTTGCATTGTTGGATGATAGATTCTTGGTGATAATTTATCTTTGGTATCATTGGAATATTTCCTTGTGCAAGGGGTTTTTTATTATTTCTTTTATTTCTAACAAAGAACATGGTTTGATATTGAGAAAAATATGGTTTTGGGGGAGTCAATCTCTCTCTACCAAATCATGGACAATCTCCTTTAACCCTCTTACCGAACCTCTTATTATGCATCCTATATGGGTTGGTCTTCCTAAACATCCCCTTCATTTTTGGGAGAATTCTCTCTTTGAGGCCATTGACAACTCTATTGGTCATTTCTTCAACATGGACAAGCCTATGACTATGATGAGTCACACTACCCTTTCTTACATTACAGTTGACATTGACATCTCTACATCCCTTTTGGGGGTGTAGTTCTTATGGTTGTGGACATGCCTTGGACCCAATCATTTGATTTTGAGGGCCACCCTATTTAATGTAGGTTGTATTTCTCTATGGGTCATTTGACTACCTTGCACTAAAAAGGTGTTTCCACTTGTTGGAAGGACGCAAATGATTATCATTTTACTACTTTTACTGCTAAGGGAAAATAAGACTAGATATTGAGAAAATTGTGGTTTTGAGGGAACCTCTCTCTCTCTCTCTCTCTCTCTCTCTCTCTCTCTCTCTCTATGCCAAATCCTGGATGGTGTTCTTTAACCCTCTTGCTAAACATCTCAATTTGCATACAATGTGGTTCATCTTCCTAATTCCTACCATCTCATGCTGAAAAAGTGCTTCCACTTGGTGGAAGGACATAAATGATTATCATTTGACTATCTTGGCCTTGGACTCTTCCATTGATGTTTCTTTATAGATTGATGATGTCTCCTCCTAAGGTGCTCCTACTACCTATCTCGCACTGAAAATGTGTTGTCACTTGGTGGAAGGACACACATGATGATCATTTGACTATTCTAGCCTTTGACTCGTCCATTAATGACTCTTTACAAATTGATGGTGTCTCCTACCAGGGTGCTCCTACTGCTCCACCTCTTGCTGGTGATATAGTCCCCTTTGATAGTGTGGAAGCTTGTCCAACTATTATTGCTCCTATTGTTCCCAATACTATGGTTTTTGAAGTTCAAAACTCATAGAAATTTTATCTTGTTTCTATTTGATTCTCTCTCATAGAGTACTAGTATCATCCCTTTGTGGTGGGGATCCTTCTCATAGTAATTCCTAGATTATTGTTTGTTGATGAAGGAACAATCACTCTACTGTCTTTCACTCCCCCCCCCATTATTCTGGGTTGTAGGTGAGCTATCAATCTATTTTTGTGGTGGTTTAGAAGTTGTGTTGCTAGTTTGTTGCTAAACAGATTTCTTGATCATATTGTAAACATATGTTTTCAATAGCCCTTGGGCTATAGTGGTGTAAGGGTTAATGCTCTTGCTAGACTACTTTAATAATATAAAAACATGGTTGTAACTTTGTTGAATTAGTTTCTTTTATTTTATTTTTTAAACATCATCTACAAGTAACTTTTTGAAAGTATTTCAATGAGTTCATTTATAATATGATAATTGGTTTAACAAAATTTTATTATACTAGGGACAAATGAATTATTCTAACAATGCTATTTCAATGAAAGGTGATAGTGGAATGTTTTTGATATTAAGGCAACCAAAAAACAAGGGGACTGGCCCTATAAAACAAAATAATTGTTAAACCATTCACACTAGATAACTAGTAACTAAACTACCAACACATTTACAACCCCATCCCTTAAATATAAAACACACATTCTATAATGCCCCACCAAGGGATACAAAAGAAATAATCGAAGATTTCACTAAGTTTTCCAAACTTTTTTTTTTTTTTTTTTAAACAAGAAGAATAACATACACATCAAACATAAAGTAGCGGAAGCAAAAACATACAATCAACTATAAGCATACATAACAAGTTACATTTCTTAAGGATCCCATGATGTTGAATCACAAGGCAAAAACACACTAACAAATTTATTTCTTTTAGGGTGATAATAGGATGAAATGTAATAAATAAGTATTTGAATAAAATTACTTTACTTCCCCATACTCATGTATAATTAAAAAATTTAAGTACAAAACAAATGCGAATTTTCTTAACATATTTTAAAATTAAAATTGCGTAGCTAAGTATATATCAACATGTTATCTGATTAAACTAAATTAACCGAATGTGATTACCAATCATAAAAATGTGCAGTAAGGTAACACCATCACATTTAATTTTTAAGTAACATTTGCAAAACTGAAAACAAAACTATAAGACTCATTGCAAGAATATTTACTCAATCTCCTTTTCTATTAAACTACCTAGTTCAAAGGCTCCGCCAGGAAAGAACTAGTAAGAAAACCTGACTTCGTTGTCACTTCAACAAAAGTTTAAAATACATTTCTACACAGGATTCTAATTTCGAACATAATTGAATTTCAACAATCAATATATATTTCCATCATGGCCCTTAACAAGGGACCCATTTCAATTTCTTTAATACATCGTTGAGGACGTGGAGGGAACGAAAACTGACCAAATGACAAACAAACATAACAAGGAGACAAAATCAGACATTCATATCCATACTAGGTTTTCACAACAAGATTCAACATTGAATCAAAAATAGGGAAAGGTGGATTTTTCCAACAAGAGATGTCAGACACAACACCAAAATAGGTGCCCAATCGAGGCTATAAATCAAGAACTTCCGTTCTTCCATTCTTACATGCCAAAACTCATACGTGGTTTGTGCTGACAAGTAGGGACCCATACCACCCTACCCTTTCTCCCTCTTCTCGTATTGAGAAGAGACTCTACACTATTGGATTCCAACTGAATACCTTTCCCCAAATTGGCCACTTCTTCCCTATCCAAGGGTGAGTAATACCAAAATACCCATACAAGAAAACTTTGAAATTCAAGCAAAACATGAAAGAAAAACATTCAAGAAAACATGGTTCCAGTCCTTTACAAGCATACCCAACACACACATACAAGTATACCAATGAACAACACAATAACATAAATAAAGGAGAGGAAGAGCTCCTACCTTCGCAAAGAGGTTATGGTAAAACGAACAATTTGAGAAGAGCTTTTCCTTCCTTGCCTTCAATCTTCCAAGACTTCTCTCTAAAAGTAGAGATTGGGTAACAACCAAAACTACTCAAAAAGGGCCTCTAAATAAGATCCAAACTCAACCACCAAAAAGGGAAATAACTTCCCCCACTCACCTAAAAATCTAGAAGTTTCTAACTCAACCAAACCTAAGGTCAACCTCTAAGTGGAGTTGTGGTTATTCAACTCATGGTAACAACTTTCAATTTTCGCACTAAGGAAAAAATAGACTTTTTGAGTGACCTCGAAAGTCAACAAAAGGGGCTTAGGGGGTGGAAAATGCCCCCAACCCATACCCATACCCCTTGGGTATAAAGATTTCATGATTTAAGGCCTTAGGAATTGATTTGGGACCAAAAAAATGCTAAGAATTTTTAAGACTAGCTAACAGCTCCAAAAAGTAGATTAAGCATTAATCTAGATTATGGGTAACTAAACTTGATTAAAAATAGATTAGTGAAAAGGTCACTAACTTAGTCTGACTTAGGTCCAAAGGTTACACAGCTAACCCTAACTAGCATGCTAGAATGCATATGTAATTCACAAGTGTCAACTGACACTATAAGAACACAATTACGAAACATTAGCATTTACTCATCATGGAAAGATACATTCATACATCTCATAGTACAATAAGATACGAACAACATGGTTTCCACGAATGGCACAAAGGGATCAGTTTCGTTCCTCCATCGGGTTTCTTGGCTAAAATATCCTGCACACTCATTGCACACATTAGTAGCCCCATAAAATCACATGCAAATATGTATATACGTATCAAGGAAATCACATAAATTAAAACATAATGCTTCAATTAATTAACTATTTAATTCATTTCTACTCACATTTAATCATCAGAATCACATAATCAGAATAACATAACTTATTTATTAATTAAGATTAAGTTCTAGTATAATCATCGTTAGGCATGTATATACCTAAACATCATAACAACACCAATTAAATAATATTGAACTATCTAAAGCATAAAACTTAATCATTGAGGTATCAAAATCAACATCCTTATCATCAGGTGAAAAATGCCTTGTATCATTATTAGTGAAATTTTAGTGTTGAATTAGTCGAGATAATGTAGTAGTTCTCGAATCACTAATTATTAAAACATAGATGTATCAACTTCTCTTAATTTCATTAGGACATTCACAACATAAAACATTACTTCATATCCATCTTAATCTTCTACAATAGTTTTAACATAGAGATACATATTTACTAAGTACATGCAAGGAGGAACCTCACAATTAACACTAAGCCCATCAAATACCACATCCATATGAAAGAATAATTAAAAAGTCCAATGTCCATTTAAATAATATACATTTTTTCCAAATGCCACTTGGCAATAAAATTTGAAATTTTCAATCATCCATTGTACATGTCATAGGGTATGAAAGGCGAAAAGAATAATCATTTATAAAAAAAAAGAATTACATCATCCTCCTCGGATCCATGATGCAAAGTACAATTTCATAAATGCAACCATCCATCATAAAAGATATAAACATCCATCATAAGATATAATCATCCATCATAATGATACAAAGATAGAATGAAAGGAAATGCAGACAAGGAAACTCTAGCCACGGTAGCAATGGACAAATCTCAATGGTAAGAGTAAAAAGCACTACCACCCAATCACATGGAACCTAAATGGCCCACTCCCACTACGCTAAGGAGATACTTGCAAGTCCCAAATAGGATAACAAACCAAATAACACAAGTAATCTCTAAGTCCAAGAAGTCCTAAAAGTAGTCTAATTCGAAGGTTCCAAGATAAATCGACATCTAATCCCAGAGGCACACAAAGACACGTAGGAAACCTACTATGTAAGTGGGCAAGTTTCATTGCATGCATCATGCTAGAGTTACCCTGGTAGTCTCTTAGGACCTCAACCCCCTAGTGATCCCTATGTGGTCACTAATATCCTCTTGTACTGACAAGGCATGCTATGGATGCAAAGTCGCAACCAAGCATTCTCTCTACTCCCATCCTAGTATGTACTAGCACTCAAGGCATGGGTGAGAACATACAAAGTCTCTTATTAGGTTCATTTTATTCCCATTTAGTGTAGTTTTTTCACTTATTAAACAACTTACAATGGGTTACCCTGGCAGCCACTTAGGGCCCTGGTCCCCATTGCAAGCCACTTCTTGACATTACATATAGATAACCTACCCTAGGCTCATAAAAGTATAAATCAAAGAATCATATAAAATCACCTTAGTCTTATACAAGTGACTGGAAAGCATCAAAAGATAATTCACAATAACACATCAATTCTCTATGAGCAACTGGAAAGCATCCCAAAAATATTGATTAAAGACTCAAAATAATTAAGTCAAATATGTCATAACGTGACATCACCAATAATAAATCATACCAAACACCTCAATTCCACAAGAGAACACTGGAAAGCAATAACAATTAATAGATCAATACACATCATAGAGCATACCAGACACATTACCATGGTTGGATTTAAAAGATTGAAATCAAATATTATAACATCACAAACACAGAACTCCCAAGCCTCTAGTAACATCCTAAGACTGGTCAACACTCTAGTCAACCCAAACCCAAAACACAAACAACACACAGAAATAGAGTAGCCTAATAGTTTGGTTTGATTTGGAAACATATTGATGAGTTAAATGTAAGGTTTCAGTCTTTGCATTTCAATGTATTTTTTCAAGTAAAAGATTCTTAGTTTATTCTACACATTAACCCATTCATTTGTTTGAATAAAATATAGAAATACCCTCCCATTATATTTTAAATCAATTTTCTAAAAAAAATCAAAGGATAATTATTTATTTAAATTATTAAATTAATTGCATTGATTTAAAATAAAATAATTTACAATTTTATTAAAAATCAGAATTATTAATAATAATAAATCTTCATTCTTGTTTAAATAACTTTTAGTATAAATTTAATTTAATTTAATTGATTTGATTAATCAATGCCTATAAAATAATTATATTTTAAATAATTATTAAAAATGTATATAGTTAATAAAATTTATTTATTAAGTAGTAATTAAAAATTAGTAACAATTAATAATTAAAACTTTGTTACTAATCATTTTCTTTTTGGATAGATAAACAGCCGAAGCCTAGGTTATTTTTTATTATTATTAAGATTAATTATTATTATGTATTAATAGCGAGTAGATTCGAACCCAAGACCTCCTCGATGAAAGGCTCGCAATTTATCGATGCCTTGTAGGCTCTTGCCTTTGTTAATAATCATTATAAAATAATAATACAATTATTACTAAATAATAATGAAAATAATATTTAAAATTTATGAACAAATAAAATTAACATTGAAATTTGTAAATTATATATATATATAACCCTGTGTATCTTTTAAAAGCCTATCGACTTTAAAGGAGGGTCGTGTGGCCCCTCCATATTGCTGTCATAATACCTACAACAACAGGTGCAGTAGTCGTTGGCCTTGGGTGATGGGAGGTGGGGGGATGGTGGCCCCACCTCCCCCCAACATATAGTTTTTTAAAATATATATTTTTTTTAAAAATTATATATATATATATATATATAAATTGTTTTTTCATAAAAAGCTTCCCCCCTTTTGTTTTTTTAAATATAATTTTTTAAAAAAATTTCCTATCCATATTTTGATAGAAAAAATATAGCCAACCATATGAATTTTTTTACATTAAAATTCTTTTTTTCCAATTCTAAAACCCTCCCTAGTTTAATATCAAATTTGCAAAATTAATGGATGAGGTTTTCTAGGATATTTCAATCTCTACATTTACATAAGAGTTAACATCTATACTGAAAATTCACAAAATTGAAAGCACCTGTCACAAGAAATATTCAAATAGTCATTCAACAGTCATGATGAAGACAAGAAAGAAAAGAGCATACTAAACTAAGTGAGTAATCACAAGCATCTTCCTGGACACCAATGCTAATCACTACTCCCAAGAAGATTGAAGAGAAACCCCTCCTCTCATAACCTTCTCCTTTTTGAAAATTCCTTCCTCTTCCAAAATTTGTGATCCTTCGAAAATGAACCCCAATTGGTGATAAGGAGTTCTCTCCTAAAATTGGGGCACTAATTGTGCATTCACCCAAGAGGACTCCTTGTTCACCAGACTTTAACTCTTATTAACTTTTCTTTATCTTTTTTATCTTTTCCATGCACATTTATTGAATTATAAAATAACTTTATTTAATTTTTACTTGACTTCTTTTTTCAATTAATTTATTAAGTTTTAATCTCATGCACGCATTATGCAATTTTGAAAATTTTAATAAATTAATATCTTTTCACTTTTTAATTTATTTTCAAACGTTTACCTGATAAAATATTTATTAACTTAAATAATAATAGTATTTAGCATTTATTTAAAAATGAACTCTAAATATATTATAATTAAATTAAATAAATATTATCACGTTCTAAAATTAAACTTGCAACTTTTACCTTTAAATTTAATTCTTTTCATTTAATTAATTTCTCAATTAATTAAATATAATTAAATATTAAAAAAATATCATAATAATTCTCTATTAAATTAAATCATTAATTTAATTATTTAATTTGACTTAATTAATAGAAAAATCACCAAAGACTCATAAAACAAAATACGAAAACCCATCATAGAAAAACACATAAAAGATCAAACTAAAGGGTTATAATCATGAATTAACATCATTTGATGCATTGAAAATGTAAACAACTTGGATACTTATCCTAATTTGCTAGGACAAATGGCTTAAAGGTTTAGGATTTGGACTTAAGAATTTATCTCCCCTCTCTTACCATTAAGATAATGCAATAGGGTACGCTCATCCTAGCAATTCAGGGAAGTCGATACCCAGTGTCTACAATTTGCATAAAATTCACGCATGTACAAACACAATATCCTAAGCTAAACAGACAATGGCGGGAAGTGGTGCATCGTGTAACTCCTGACTAGCAAGTGACTGTGACTCTCTTCCTTAACCACATCAAAAATGTCATACATAAAGAAAACATACACACACACCATACACATGCAATATGGGGTAAGTATCCACAAGAAGACACATAATAATCCATCTAACTAATCATCATCAATAAGCGAAAACACTGTAATAATCATCATGAATACATGAAGTATAGAGTACCAAGTAATCTCATCATATATCAACTAAATATGAAACAATATCTGATAATCTCTAAACAATGCTACTAATAATCAAGCATAAAACTGGTCTAAAAGAGTTTGGCAAGATAATAAAATGTAAACTAGGGGTAGGCACTACACATTCCCCCATAACTTGCACAACCAAAACAAGTTGTCATCTAACACAGTAGCAAAATTACTAACCACTAGAGTATTGTTCTTTTGATTAATAAAAATATACACATACCAAATATACCTACTTAAAAAAACCTATTAAAACTACTTTAAAAGTTACTAAAGTCCATAAGGGACATATCATCTAGTCCAAAAAAGTAATCAACTGGAACATTCCAACAGAACTAGAGAACAACAAATAAAACATAAACAAACCAAAGGCGTAAACTTTAGAATTCTCCTTTCCCTTTTTCACCATCAATACCTTATAGTTTCTTTGATTCCTCCAAGCCAACTCGCATCCTCCACCTCCTAGTGAAGTAGCTGGAGTGTGGTAGTTGGTGGTCAAGGTAATAATGGAATGTTGATAAAAATATCACAAATTGAATTGTTGTGGAAAATATCTTGTTTCTTGATTGATGAGCTGAAGGAGCTCCACAATGATGGTTTTACAAATGGGGTAGCAAATAAAGTGGGTTTAAACTTGGAAGGAACTTCATGATTAAGTCTCGTTGAGTTAGAACAATACTAGGATGGGTGACCTCCAAAAGACCTCATGCTTCAGCTCTATAAATATCATTTAGGTGTAATAAGTATTAAGTATTCCATTCATTCATATAAAATTTTGTCCCTTAAAATAATTCATAAATCACAAATCAATAAAATTTAACTCCAATACTACACACAATTATACAATAATATATCATAATTTAAAAAATATCTCTCACTTATCAGCAATACTTTATACCAACATATTACACATTTTACCATAAAAATTAGATACAATTCATCATACAAATTTTACTCTAAACTTTAAAAAGTTGTGTATTGAAAATGTATAGTCTATAGTATAAAAGAGATCAGATAGTGTCAGAGCTATGTTCAGTAGCAATTGGCAACACCTAGGGAAAAGTATTTCGGAAAAAACAATTCTTGGACTATAGTACTCACTAAATATTTTGTCTTATTTTGAGAAAAGTTAGCTACAACTAAGATTCTCTCATTCAATGGCACAAGTAATTCCATTTCTGTGAAAGAAGCATAGAGATTCTACTAGTGTCAGAAATGCATGTTTCCTCCCATTGAAGTGGTGGACCTCACAAAAGGAAGAACGTAAATGCATGCATCTTCTTTTGCATGGACTCGTCGAAACATGATAATGACAATGTTAAAATTTAAAAGTAAACATTTTTTTTTTCTCTTGGAAGAAACGAAGTTTTTATTAATATTTAGACTATTGATAAGAGATTAATTCTTGCAGGAACGAGTTTAATTAAGAATTTAGACCAAAAAAATTTAGTAAAAACTTTTAATTAATATATAATAAATTTCCTATATAAAACTGTATTAATGTATGATGATAGTAACATCTTTTCATCATCAAATTTGGAGGCTGGCTGGAAAAATTACTTTGAGAGTCAAGGAGAGGTTATTCATTGTTATGATTCAGACTCTGAGACTATGCTGATATATATATTTTTGACTGAAAGTAAAAGTTTTGGATCAAATTATTAAGAATTAATTCTAATTATATATCTTATATCATATATTTAATAAATTAAACCTTATCAATATACAATATGAAAAATTTACATGACTTTCTATCAAAAAAATTCAAATTGATGTATGATAATTTCTAAAACAACTCTATAAATATTTAACAATAATAACAATTTTTCATCCATCAGATTTGACAGCTCTGTGATTGTCTATATATACAAACTTATGTTTTTAAATAAAAACAGTGGATCATAATCACAAAAGATTTTTTTAAATTTTTTTTGGAAGATTTGATATTATTTACGAATACAATTTGAACTTCTGAATTTGATTGTATAGTTTAGAATCGTACTACTTGATCTATCATAAAGATGGTAGAGAGCAAAAGAAAAATAGATCTGATTATCTACAAATTCATTCTAAACTGATATCTTTTTTTAGTAAGAAACAAAGAGGGGATATCCATTGTTATAAAACATAAAACTTAACTGATATTTTTTTCTCTAAAAGTTAAAATTCGATATATTAATTTCAGAAAAATCACTTAAAAATAATTGTAAAACAATCTCTTAAATCATAATTAAACATTCACAATTGTGAAATCTTAAAAAAATAGATTAACTTTTTACCAATAATATTTCATGACAATTATGACAACTATTGATAGAAATATTGATATATGACAATTATGACAACTATCTATAGAAGAAATATTGATTTCTTAGCACCTCAATTATTGCAGTTGACATTCTTCAAGCAACTTACACGGCCCATGTTATTGTACTTATTTTCAATAAAACATTTGATGGCTCTGAAAAAGCTGCTGAATAATTGCTCCGACTGAAGCAGCAGATAATTGTCCACAAGTGCACAAAATTTGTCTATGAGTGTCTATAAATTTGTTTGTAGCTTATATAATATGCAAATTATAATGGAATCTTGAGTATTCGTTTCAAAGGAAGATTATTAGCAAATAGTGAAGTGCCATAAGTTATATTATTATTATTGTCCCCTCATAGCCATATTGGACGGGCACTCTTGTCAGATTAAATCATCCCATCAAATCTTGTAAAGGAATAATGCATTTTATAATGATGGTATAGAACCTTTAAAAAGGATGAAAGGCACCTCAAATCTTGCCATTATACGTGTAATAATGGAGTTTATAAATATAAAATATCACAATAAAAATTGAAATCCGTTTAGGTTGGTTTAGTAGGCTTAATTGTATTTGTCCGAGGCACATACTATTACAATCATTCCCGTGGTTAATTTTTCCTATTTCAACCAATGAAATGTAAGTATTTTTATAATTAATTTAATCTTTTGATTAATGTTTATATGTCAGATCTTAGGTTCTAAATAATTTAAAGAGAATACGTGAATTCTAACATTACAATTATATGATAATTTTATTTTTGAAATTATTATTTTTTTTAGAAATTATGATTCTTCAAATATTTAAATATGTATGAAGATAGTTTTTAAATCTTAGACAAATATTGATTAAATTATATTAAATTAACATCATTACACTGACTATTAAATTTTTATTCTTAAACTATTATAACTTACCTTAACTCACAATTTTCTAACTATTAAATCTTTAATCCTAAACTATTACAACTTCTGGCAAATACAAGTCACTATGTAGCACTTGTTATAATAGTTTTTAAAGTATGTAAGGAAGAATTTGTATAACAAATTTAATTGGAATGGATATTTATCCTTTTGGAATATTTAGGTTTATATTTATTTGGAGAGGATATTTACTTTCTTGAAATATCTAGGTTTATGCTAAAGATAAACTATTATAGTAATTAACCAAATTAGGGTTGGATTAATGGGATATATTATTATTGTATATTGAATAATATATTTAAGTATAATTCATAGTAGTGGTATGTGGTGGAGGAATATTACTTCTACATATCATTCTCTTCATCATGTTATCTTTGTTTTGGTTTTAGGTTCTTATATGCCAACTAGTTATAGTTATGATATATATTTTTCTTTTTCTTTTTTTAATAAAACATTTTGTATTATAAAATAGTCTACTTCATATAATCTATAACTTTTACTTTTACTTAAATTTAATATAAAACTATTGAAATTGACAAAGACAAAAAGGTATTATTAATTATACATGCAAGGATAGATGCTCTATTGAAATTTGTGCTTGAACAATTCAACTAGAGAGAATGGTGTCATTAGATGTGCATATTGCTTTGTCCAAAAGATACTTTGTGATCTTGAGATTTTTTATTTTGGGGGCCATGGTTAACTTTAAACTCAAATTCAAGGCTTATATTTATGTGTCAAATGGGTTATTCTAACAGTTAGAAGGTCATTAGGCATTAAAATTTATGGCTAGTCACCACTTTTTTTCTAGTGTCCTTCAAATAAGCTCTATCATGGATGGGGATTGATTTTCATACAATTTTCATAATGAAAGAGTCATTTCAAATCCAGGAGAATTTTATCATGAGAAAAGTATTTTGAGGACTTGGGAATCCATCAAAACTTGGATTATTTGAAATGGTAGTACTTTCATAATGTTCTATTTATTAATAAATATTTAATCTTCGTATTACCTATTTTGATCTATATGATCACCGTCTCACTAAGACCCCATGGACACATGTTTTAATGTTTTTTTTAAAAAGCAATCAAGAATCTTATTAATCTCATTTTCAGATGGAATCTAATCTTTTTAACCTAGCCTAAGATTAAGTAATTTTTATTTATTAAATTAGAATGGTGAAACCTCTAAAACTATTCTTGAGTCTATCCCTTTAAATACAATGTGCAAAAATGGAGTTTTCTCTTACAAGCTATGGCAGAGAGTTTGGAAATGGTAAATTAGTAATCCATTTAGAAATTATAAGTCCCATAAAGGCTACTCTTAGATTTTGCCTCATTTTCCTAGAATATTAAACTAGAGACTACTTTTATATTCTATCAATTAATTGTTTGGCAGTGAGATTTTACACCTTTTTGTTAAAGATGTTTTATCTTTAAATCTCTTATTTTTCCTTTAGTACTAATTTCCAATACCTTTGGGTATTGGTTCAAATCTAGCCTATTCTACAACATTAATTAATGTCCTCTAAATGGTCAACAAGAATCTCTTAGGCATCTTTTATATTCTTGTCCTAGGCTCAAGTTGTTTGGACCCAGATTCATAAATATTTTCAAGTCTTTTCAACTTGAGCCTTGTTCTTAGCATATGGTGTTGTGAAAGGATTGACCTAGATTTCCTTCTAAATATAGTTATATTTGGGATTTTTTTTAAGGTAGAAATTAGTTTTAGAAATAGTTGGGATTCTTTAAGGTGGAAATTAGTTTTAGCAATTGGAAAGATGGAAACATTGTAATTTTTATATATGTTTTCTTGATCATAATCTCTAAAGCTTTGAGTTAATTTAATGTTCTTATATAGATTTAAGGGAAAGATTATAAGGTTTCACTTGATTTTTATCATCTTTAATTACTATTAGATGATTAGAATAATTCCTTGGGTACACTATTTCTTCACTCCCTCCAACTCCCACATCTAGTTAAAGTTGATTCCACATCATGTGCATGATTAAGGATGTAGTTAGGTTTCTTGTGAAAATTATGATAACTATTCTCAATCACCTCAAAATTATGTAAAAATATGGTACATACTTGTGGGAGTGGTCGTAGACCATGAAACATTGGTTTACTTCTTTATTATCTCTTAGATTTGGAACTAGTGGTTGGATACTTACTCTTGAAAATAAGTTCCATCTCCCAATAATTTATATTTATCCTATTTAGAATTTTGTTGAAAATCAAAATGATGGTAATGATAATGCTAATTTAGACACTTTAGACACAATTAGTCCATGCGATAACCAATGTTGGCAATATGTATTGTCATTGACATCAACTTGATATTGGACAACATATATTATCACTAAGGAGATAATTGAGGTATATGTGGTGGTCATTGATGTTTCTAGGTACATATAGAAGTATTTCATGTGATTGATGGTACAGATTTATGGTGAAAATATAAATAATAAGGTAATTAAATATAAAGAACATATTATGGGGAATCATCCAAAGACATAATTTTTGTTTTGCATAGATGATAGAGATCAGATAGTATGTGAATCGATAAAAACTATATAGACCAAACTGATACAACTGCAAAAACACAATATATCTTTATGCATAGGAGCATAACAATCCTTGAAATTCGTCATGATAATGTAAAAGAAAATCATAAAAACCTATCCAAAAACCAAAAATCTATAATTATCACCACAGTAGAATGCAGAGTATTATAAGTAGCCATCTAAGATGTGATATATTTATTGGTAGAATACTAACTAGAGTACAAGTACTTACAAATTCCTATATATAAGTGACTAACTCATGAAATTTGCACAAAGGTGTTTAACATAACCCTTAACATGATTATAAAACCATGTAGTTTTATTAGTATAGGCAGAGAAACATGGAGTAGAAATAACAACAATCACACACTCAAAAAAAGTAGATCAAGTTACTTAGATGGATTTCCTCAATATCACAATCAAAACAAAGTTCTCAAATACACAATGATACTCCAAGCATGTAGACACTGATCAAAACATTCACATTATATGATATTTTCCTTTAAGACTTGCTCTTGATGTTTGGTGTCTTAAAAAATCTTATGGAAATTTGGTAGATGGTAATTACACCATCATTTTGGTTCACGTAGTATTTTAAATATTTCTTTGAAGGTTTGAAGTTTTATGATAGCAATATTATTTTTGGGCCAACTAATTCATGTTTCTTTTAGTGATGTGCAATTCATGTTTCTTTTAGTGATGTGCCCTCAACCAAATTTAGTGATCAAGGTACATTTTTGAAGGATAAAGTACTTTAAAGGTCATGGCATTTCATTTGATAATTCTTATTAGGCTAATTTAATGGATAATTAGTGACTATGAAAAGAAGAAAAATTCATTTATATGAAACTTCAAATTGTGATGTGAGAACTAATGTGAAGTTTTTATAGTCATAAAATCACGAAAGTAAAGAATCAAAGGCATATTGAGTGTACAAAACTAATGTATCAAATTAATTGAGTCTCAAAAGGGACTGCATCATGTGGATATTATTTTATAGTATATCATAACCCATTATTTCACTATAAAAAAATTTGTGCCTTTCCGTGAAGAATTGACCCTTTATTTACATTTTTGTTGTATCTTGCCTTACTGCGGTATGTCTTGGTTAAAATTTGTAGATTAGTGCATTTCCTTGGTTATGAGACTACAAAAAGAATTGTAAGAATAGTTCAATATATTATGATTTTATCTTTAGTTTGGTTTCTACCTCCTTAGGTTTTCCACATATAATCATAGATCCTCTTTTTTTTTTTATCATTGTGCTTCTTATTTTGTCTACATTTATTAAATAGTATCAAGTTTAGAAAATGATTAAATTTTAGTTCATTTTAATTTATTTCTTCTCTCAAAATTTATATTTGTTCAAAAGTCAATATCAAAATAATTCCTAATGCAACATCTAACAAATGAGCTATATTATACATTTAACCACAAGAGTCTCTTGATGATAATGCATGACAAAATTCTTCCGTAAGAAGACAATGGGTTTGACAAGTTGGGATATTTTGTTAGATTCTATAAGAAGAAAGACCCAAGATAGGATCTAATATCAGTCATAGATAACATTCAACTCAAAGAAATAGATGATTAGAGATTAAAATAGATGAGCGTTCGAAGAAAGATTAGAAATTAGTAAAAAATCTAAGACTCTCAATACTCTCATTGAGATATCACATAAATAATTAAGGTGAGAACTTATATAATGATTATTAAATAGAGAAATAAAGATGTATAGACCAAATAGGTGCACTAACTCCCATTTAGCATAAAATATGGGAGGGTTTACCTACTTGGTAAATGTGAAAATGTGTGACATAGCCTCCTTAAATGAAGTGAGAAAAGGAGATTTGAAGTGTGTGAAAAAAACAAAATGAGGATGATGAACCCAACTATCCCATAATGCATGTAGAAAAATTTGAAATAATGGCTATGAGAGATAATGGCACAAGCCAAAAGAAGGTTTGTAACTTGTCTACACATGCATGTGTTGGAATTATTTAGAATAAATAAGAGGGGGGATGGGGGGTGAATCAATTTTCCAAGGTCCAAATGTATAACTAAAACTTTTCACAGCTTAGTGAACCCATATCCATATAACATATTAATCATGCATGCATCCATTAAATCATACATTTACTTAAACTTGTAGACTGCTGTCAAATCAACTTTACAAAAATATAAGCATGAAACATAATAGATTCAATGACAGATTTGACACAATGATTTTACATGGAAACCCAATTTGGAAAAAACCACCAGTAACATGCTACTAATTCTTACTCTTCTGAAGTGATGCCCTGTGAAAGGCCAACCTTATTAAATTTTACAATGCACACTATTAAATGTGACCTAGTTAGAGGATTTCAATCACCCTAATAGGAGTGAGCCTGATTAGAGGACTTTATATCATTCACTTGGAATGTCACCCAGTTAAAGGATTTACAAATGATTGTTAGGTCAACATTAATCCAAAAGATAAAGAAATTGTGAACCTCTTGAGTTAATAACAAGAGTACTGACGATGGATGGAGCGGGCGGGAACTGCAATTCGAATCACGTTGTTTCGAATCTGGAGAAAGGCGGGAGACAGGAGAACACGTCTACAGGAGGGCATGCAGCAAGGCATGCAGCAAGCACAGGGCAGGAAACAGAGGGGAAAGATGAGGATGCCTCAAAGGATGGGGACCCATGGGTTATGATGCCCCATCCAGGTGAGAAGATTCCCCCTCCCCCCCATGTGGGCAGTGGACCGTCTGGGGCATGGGGACGCTGGTCGAATCTATTCGGGATAAAACCATCAGGTAAATCGTCTTTCCCAAAAGTCATTGACAAATCTGATAAGGAGAAAGGTATTTTTGCTCTGGAAATCCCTAGGGAAATTATTGACCACAATATCCTAAGCATGGCGAACACTCTAGTAGGAAAATTTGTAGGGCCAAGACCTAATATTGATGTAGTGAGGACATTTACCAGGAGAAAATGGGACCTTAAAGGGCATGTAGAAGTGACTGCTATGGCCAAAGGCTTCATGTCTTTCGAGTTCTCTTGCTCGAAAGATTTTTCTCGTATACTATGTGCTGGGAACTGGTCTTTGGGCAGATCCAACCTAATATTGCAAAAATGGACATCCAACTTGGATTTGAACAATGATTTCCAATCTCGGGTTTCAGTTTGGTTAAGACTTCCAGAACTTCCTTTGGAATATTGGCATGAGGATGTCTTTGATGGCATAGCTAGGACCTTTGGAGAGCTCCTCTCCATTGACCCTATCACAGCAGCTAAGAAAAGATTGAACTACGCAAGAATCTGTGTAGGAGTCATCGAAGGCCAGGACATGCCTCAAGTTTTAGAACTACAATCTCATCTGGGAAATAGATCTCAAAAGATTGACTATGAAAGTGTGCCTTTTGCTTGTTTCCATTGTAAGAAGGCTGGCCATAAGGCTGGATCATGCCCACTTTTCAAAGGGAAGAGTACGGTGGGAAAGGCTCATCCACAAGGGGGGATAAAAGATTCTCTAGATCCCAAAAAAGAATGGAGGAAAAAAGCATCGCAAGTCAAGGCAAATGGAGAGGCAGAAGGAAAAACAAATACTGCTCCTAATGCGCCCCAAGAGGAATCAGGGCCTCCTCGGGCGACTGGAAACGTAGGAGGGGGAGAAGAGAAAGGAGTGAAAGACGATTCAACACCTCTCCCCAATGCGAAGGAATCTGAGAAGAAACCTGAGGAGACAGGTGAAAATATGACTCTTCCCCCTCTGGATTCTCAGGAGGATGACTTGAAACTATTCTTTGTCCTGAACTCCATGGAAGAACTAAAGGAGGGGGAACCCATGTCCCAGGACCCTAACCCGGTGTGTTGTCCCCCCCCTTCAACAGTAAACAGAATCATAGAGAGGCTTTCTGCATCGACAATGAAAGATTTGGCGAGAATTGATGCTTGGCTGGACAAAGGACTAGAGGGAGAAGAGAATCCCTGGACAGAAGTCAGGAGTAGAAAGAAGAAGAATAGCAGGGACCCTTCTCCGGTATCTCCCCCTTCTACTAGAAGCATGGCCAAGGCTGATCTCGGCCACAAATCTAACTTAGTGGGAAGGAAAAACAAGAATGAAATCAGGAAAGAGGAAGCCAGAAGAAACATTAAGGATGGTACGCAGCGCACCATCCAGGAAGCATGTTCAGTAGTTAAATCATGAAGATCTTATCTTGGAATATTTGTGGACTCAATGGAATCCACAAGAAAGAAGTTATTAGAAATATGATAAGGGACCAAAGGCCTGATGTGTTTCTAATCCAGGAAACTAAAATGAAGAAGGAAAGGATGGAAAATATTAAGTTCAACAATAGCATGAAGGGCATAGCCTCTAACTCTGAAGGAGCGTCTGGAGGACTGTTGTTACTTTTCAATGATAAGTATTTCAATATAGTAGCTGAGTATGATGAAGATAACATTCTTTTCTGCAGAGTTCAACATTTGCACACCAATGATTCCTAGTTTTTAGTGAATATTTACGCCCCCAATAATAAGAGAGATAGAAAAAACTTCTAGACCAAAGTTGGTAATATGGTGCAAGATTGTGACATTAAGAAAGGTATAATCATGGGAGACTTTAACACACCGCTAGAAGATAAAGAGAAAAAGGGAGGTATGCCCCCGGATTGGGAAAGTAAACAGGATCTTTCTAACTTCATAAATAATCTGACCCTTATGGATGTAGAGCTTAAGGGCGGATCCTTTACCTGGTCAAACAAGAGAAAAGGCCATGATTGCATTCAGGTTAGGCTGGATAGAGCTCTTATATCTTTGGACTGGCTTCAATCCTTCAGCTGCAGACTTTCTCTGCTTCCCAGAATTGGTTCAGACCACTCTTCCATTTCTCTTTTAGTTTCCCCTCTGGTACACAGGAGATACCATCCTTTCAGGTTTGAGAAAATGTGGACCTCTCACCCTGACCTCCTAGATAATATCAAGAAATGGTGGGGGATAGAGGTGGAGGGCTCAGCCATGTTCAGAGTCACCAGAAAACTTAGCAATGTGAAGAGGATGATTAAAGTTTGGAACAAGTCTGATTTTGGTCATATCTTCCATGAAAAGAAAGAGTTATTTGATAATCTAACTATTATCCAAGATTGCATTCAGAAGGAAGGTTACACTGAGACCAACAGGGTTTCAGAGCTCAAGACCTTGTCTGAAATTCATAACATTATTAATAAGGAAGAAAAATTTTGGAGGCAAAGATCGAGGATCACCTGGCTAAAGGAAGGAGATCGAAACACTAAGTTTTTTCACCTAACCACCCTCAAGCACCGTGCTAGTAACAGGATCTATGGTATCAGAAAGGGACAGGAGCTGTTAACTGAAGAATCTGCCATCTCGAAAGAAGCTGTTTCCTTTTTCTCTAGCCTTCTCTCTGAGGACCCATTGCTTTCCAATTTGGACCAGGAGGATTTGTTACACTGTATCCCTCAACTCATTCAACCTATCCATAATAAACAGCTCTGTGCTATTCCTAATGCTTCGAAAGTTAGAGAGGCTCTCTTTTCTCTGCCTGTTTACAAGGCTCCAGGCCCGGACGGTTTTCCCACTTTTTTCTTCCAAAGGTTCTGGCCGGTCATCATGGGAGAGGTTGTTCAGGCTGTCCAGGAATTCTTTGGAGCCAAATCTATTCTCAAGGAGCTAAACTCGACTTTTGTGGTTCTCATTGCTAAATCCCCTGGGGCGGACTTGTTGGACAACTTTAGACCTATTAGTCTGTGCAACTCACTCTACAAGATCATCTCTAAAGTTCTCACTTTAAGAATGCTCAAGATCTTGCCCATGATAATCTCGCAACATCAATCGGGTTTTGTTCCAGGGAGACAAATTTTGGATTCTGTCCAGATGGTGCACGAAGTCATCCACTCTCTTGAGGCATCCAAACGGGAAGGCATGTTTCTCAAACTGGATCTTTCTAAAGCTTATGACAGGGTGGACTGGTCTCTCCTTGGGAAGGTCCTCTCGACTTTTGGCTTTGACAGTAAAGTTTGCAAAATTATCTCTCAATTGGTGTCCACCTCCTCCTTGGCTGTTCTAGTTAATGGAGTCCCTTCTAATTTTTTCAAACCTTCCAGAGGCCTCAGACAAGGAGACCCCCTCTTGCCCATTTTGTTCATCATTTTAGCTGAATGCTTAGGAAGGATTATAGACTGTAGAAAGTGTGAGGCTTGTATCAAAGGGATCCTTCCCTCCTCTAATTGCGTTCCCTTCACTCATTAGCAATTTGTTGACGATACTATCTTGGGGGGGGGGAAGCTTCTGTCAAAGAGGCCAGAGCCCTGAAGAAGATTCTTGATACTTACTCTAGTGGGACGGGTCAGCTGATTAATTGGAACAAAAGCTCGCTCTTTTTCATCAACACCTCTGAGTTTAGACAAAGAAAAATTGCCAGGATTCTGGGTTGTGGGGTAGGCTCTTTCCCCTCTACCTATCTTGGTCTCCCTTTGGGATCCTCACCCCCGGAGTCTTTTTGGAATGGTATTTTGGACAGATTCAATAGGAAGATGGCTGGTTGGAAAGGGGTCTCTCTTAGTCAAGCGGGGAAATGCCTCTTAGTCAAATCTTCTCTTCAAAATCTGCCAATCTACGCCCTGAGCCTCTTTGGAATTCCGGGCAAAATTGTTGAAAGAATGGAGAAAATCCAAAGAGAATTCCTTTGGAATGGTAATGAAAGGAAGAAAAGATACCCTCTTGTTGCTTGGGAGAAGGTTTTCCTCCCTAAGAGGTACGGAGGTCTGGGCATCAGAAAGATCACCCACCTCAATAAGGCTCTCCTAGCTAAACAAATATGGCAGATCTTCAGTAGCACCAGTGAATGGAGGGACACCCTGGTAAACAAGTACCTTAGAAGACCCACTCTTCTTTTCACCCTTTTTAATGAAGATATCCCAAAAGGATCGAACATTTGGAATGGGATCATGAAAGCCAAGGACCTGGCTAAGGCCAGGATATCATGGAAATTGGGAAATGGGAAGGACATCCAGTTCTGGTCGGATAGATGGCTTTCCCAAGATCCACTTACCAATAACCCTATTTTTGAGAGATGGATGCAAGCTTGTACTGACCAAATTGGGTCCAAAGTTTGTGATTATTGGAATGTCCAGGAATGGAGTGACCTATCCCTTATCTCTGAGGACTTGACTCCTATAATGCTTATGCTCAATTCCATGATTCCTATCAATTTGGGGGATGAGCTGGTCTGGAGGGATAATCCCAATGGAAGATACTCTGTTGCCTCAGGCTATAATTCCCTTTGGAGCTTAAAAGAGAAGGCCCCTTGGGTGGAGGCTTGGATTCCGGGTCTCACTCCAAAGATCAACATTTTTTACTGGCTGGCTCTTCAGAACGAAATCCTTACTCATGACAATCTCATGAAGCGAGGACATGTTATGCCCAGTAGATGCCCCTTGTGTAAGAATCAGGCTGAGACCGGAAATCACATTTTCATCTTATGTGACTATGCCAGGGAGGTGTGGAATGTCATCACACATGATAATGAAACCCTCTGGTGCAAATCGGATAATCTCATGGATTTTTTCCATCAGTGGAAAGGTCTTTGTAAGATTGCTGGTCGGCAGGATCACTCGGACTAGATTTTACCCCATTTTTGCTAGGGAATTTGGAAGGAAAGGAATAATAGAATATTTAGAGATAGAGAGGAGCCAGCTATAATCCTTGGCAGGAAGGCCTCGAAGAATATAAAGGAAAATCTCCAAGTGCTGAAGGAGGAAGAAGAAGAAGAAGGGGACAGAAAGATAGCTAAAGAAAAAGACAGGAACCTCAAAAGGCAGGATGCTAGCTAGCTTCTCCCCCCAGATGGTTGGTCAAAAGCCAACTTTGATGGGGCTTCTAAGGGTAACCCAGGCCCTTCAGGTTGTGGTGGAATCATAAGAAATAGCTATGGGGAGGGAATAGCTGCCTTTGCTTCCCCGCTGGGAATCCAGACTATTCATCTGGCTGAAGCAAGAGCTGCGAGTAAGGTGGTCAAGTTGGCTTTTGAAGCCGGGATTACTAAACTCTGGCTTGAGGGGGACTCCAAAAACATTATTAATACCATTAATGGTATTTCCCCTCCCTCGTGGACGATTGCAAACATAATTGCTGAAACTTGCACCATTCTCACAAAGTTCGATAAGGTCCACGTCACTCATGTTTACAGAGAGGCAAACCCAGTCGCTGATTGGTTTGCTAATAAAGGGGTTAACGCCACCAATAATATGACCTGGCATGCCAAAAAATATTTTTCGACGGAGGCAAAGTGGCTCATCGACCAAGATAAAATCTTGGGAAGGACGGCTCAAATCCAATGCAATTATGGATAATAAAGATTGCTTAATAAATGGTAAGTGCCATTATTGGCATCGTGATTTTCACCAGCAAAAGGGGTTTCCTCTGACATTTCAACACATTCGAAAGGATGATACCATTATTTTCAGAAAGGGGTATATTCACAGGTATCATAAAAGAAACATCACCATTTTTTCGAATGCAAATAACTTGCACAGTTTAGAGTTCATGAGAATTGTGGAAGTTGATCAGGTAAACATGACGGGTGAGAGGAGCAGAAAGGAGCCGATGGGGGAAGTTCAGAAGTGGAAGAACAAGGCCAAAGTTTGGAGAGAGCTGGAAAAGGGTGGGGTTACTAATTTCTTCGAGAAACTTCATGGCTCAGATCCTAAGATCACTAACAGCATGGTGAATTCGTGGAATAATGGTAAGGTTAAGGTGAACGGGGTCTACTTTCAAATTACTGAGGATGTGGTTGCTCAAGTCACGGGGATTCCGATGGAGGGGCATAAATTCTTCAGAGACAAGAAGATGTCTTCTAATGCAATCAAGGATTTTGTGAAAAACACTGAAGAGCTGAACAAGCTGGGCAAGAAAGAGACTTTTTTGTAACGGATACTATAAAGAAGCTCTGGAGGTATGTTCTCTACGCAGTCATTGAATATATAACCCTAGAACCCAGGTTTGATAGGGTTAGGACTCACCATTTTGTGATTCTGAATCATTTTCGCCATGGTAGTAAGATCTCCTTCCCGTATTATCTTTTTAACTCAATGAACAAGGCCATTTCTAGTTTTAAAAAGAAAGCTACCGTCAACCCGGCACTGCATGAGGGTCTTCTGCTTCTGATTCATGAGCATTTCCACGCTCAAACCATTAGCAAAAACCCTATCCAGGGGACGGATGTTGACAAGAGAAGCTCCAGTTTTTCCTCAGATTCTGACGATGTCGAGAGCATCAGCTCTGATGAGGTTTTTGAGCATTCAGGTAAGAAGACTAAAAGCCAAAAGAAGGATTACCCCTCTATCAAATTACCCAGTAGAAAGAGCCCTAGAGGTCATACCCCAGCTAAAATTGGCTCTGCTGAGGTGGAGGAGGAAATGGATACTGATGATTCTGACAAGGTTTCGCAGGAGGAGCTGGATGAGGAGAAACTGAGAAAAAGACAGAAGAGGGAGGGAGAGAGCATGGAGCGCTCCAGTAGTCAGGGAAAGGATCCTCTGCCCATTCCCCTCTCCCCTATACATCCTCAGCCTCCTTTGGAGGAAAATGACAACTCTGGACAGATTGAGGGGGAAGTGCAAGTTAATAACAGAAGGAAGGCTTGGAAGAACTTCAATGTGAGAACGGCCACTATGGGAATCTACAGAGAGGCGATGTACCCCCAACTCCTGGTGGACGACCTCGAGAAGCCTAGACTCAATGAGCTAATTGACCCGGCTACGGTGGCTATTTCTGATAATGCAAGAGAAACGAGCATGAATCTGTTGAACAATGCCCACAATAGCATGATCGACAACTTCAGATCAATTAAATGGCTTTTCCATGAGCTTGAGGATGTCAGAGATAGGGTTTCCCAAATGGAAAAAATCAAGAGCAAGACAGGTGCAGAAAGCCAAGGTGACCGGAACAGCTGGGAGACTCTGATGGAGAGGAGAGTAAAAAATATTGAGAACTACAATCACAACCTGGCAAGTCAAATGATCTCCCTCCTCACTTCGATCAACGACAACATCCTCTCTCTCTTAGAAAATCTCAAAGACAGGAACCAGATGGAGGAAGATGATAAACAGAACAGAGACAAAGATAGGCTGGATGTGGATAAAGCCAAGGACAGCACAATGGAGTAGGATTTGACAAACGCCCAGGATCATAAGGCAGAAGAGCAACAAGAGTGTGCCGAAGCTGCCCAGACCATGCTCGAGATGGAGAAGTAGTCTGCTAGGTTGGGTCTCTGTCCTTTGGTTTTTGTTTCTCCTGGCTTTGGCTTTTCGTCTGGTCTCTGTTTTTCTGGCTGGTTCTCTGGCCTTTTTAGTGGGCAGTTGTTTTGGGCTAGGCCTTTGGGCTTATTTTCAGCCGTAAGACTTATGTTTTGGCTGGGCATTTTTTCGCTTATTTTCAGCCTTTCTTGTTGTTAAACTTATGGGTTTCAGGACCCCTTAAAACCTGTTTACCTTATCAAAAACATTAATCCAAAAGATTTACCCTAGACTAATACAATGATTAGAAAGTAACAATAAGGCTTGATCTAATAAAAAATTACAACTCATTTTGTAGATTACAAATCTCTATTTCAGTCCTCCATTCTACTTGGGTATGTGCAAGATCATGGTCAACCAAACTATGGCCTTAAGTGGCAGTGAAAAATCAGCAAATCAAGATTATGTCAACTTGACACATAATTTTAAAGTGGTTTTGGACTTTATATCAAAAAGTTGTAAGAAAATAATCTATAGGAAATTGAATTTAGTTTCTAAACTACTAGGCTTTATCTGGAGAAAAAAATAATTGATTGGTCAAAAGTTTGGATTTTAATGTAGTACTTCAAAAATTTTAGGGTGAAAATAAAAAGTAGGTGTATGTCTGACCACCTTAATCAAAATCAAATGATAATATTTTTTTAATATAATTATAGATATTAAAAGTAGACTCATTCTCGAATGTGATGCATATTTTTTAATATTTTTATTCCAAATAAATAATTAAATATGAATTTTCTACTAAAACTTTTTTGAAAAAAATCCCATGTCTGACCACCTTAACTAATAGAAAATTTTACCAAATTTTTTTTTTTTTTAATTTTTCTTATACTAGGCAAAGCATAGAATGTGATGCAACTTTTGGATTTAAAAAATGTTATACCATTTGAAAGTTATAGCTATTTTTCAATCAGTATGCCAATCAACACTTTACAATTATCTTCATTGAAAATTAACTAATAAATACTTGTCGAACTCAAAATTTGATAGATATAATACCGATGGAATCTAGAGAGGGTTATAAAAAAATGCTTTTCGTTTCATTCAATTTTGATGAAAATAACATTGTCAAATGGCTACCCGAAGTCTAAGTGTCAGTGAAACCCTTCTCAAACATGTTTTTTGGGTTGACCAAATAGGCTTAGTAAATACTGAGCCTAATCGGATACCCAAAATAAAATTGAGTATCTAATTTGAAATCGGGTATCCAATCAGGCTCATGATTTTTCAATTAAAATTTTGGAGGGAAATTTGAGAGGAAAAATATTCCAATTGTAATTTTGGAGGGAGGGAAATTTGAGAGGGAAACTTTTGAATATTTTAGAGGGTAATTTATTTGGGGGAAGTGTGGACATTGATATTATTATTATATATGATTATTATTATTATTATATTATAGTAATATGTATGATTATTATTATTAAATATAATATAGTTATAAATATTATTATTATTATAACTAAATATAATATAGTAATATATATGATAAATATTATTATTAAACATATATAGTAATATTATATGACTATTATTATATATAATAATATATATGGTTATTATTATTATTAAATCTATAATCTAGTAACATATATGATTATTATTGTTATATAATCTAATACTATATTATTATTATATTAAATATACAATATTATATTATTATTAAATATAATATTATCATAAAATGCATCAAAAGGGGTCATAGGTTAACCTATGACCCCTTTCGATGCATTTCACGACAACATATGTCCCTAGGACACCTAGTGACCCCTTTCAACGCATTCTTAATGTGTCCCTAAGGGTCCTAGGGGTCCTAGGGACATAAATTGTCATGAAATGTGTCGAGAGGGGTCATGTGTTAACCTATGACCCCTCTCAATGCATTGGAACCAACCAAATAAGACCCTAGGAGTCTTAGGAACCCTACAAACATAGGTTGTGATGAAATGTGTGGAGAGGGGTTGCAGGTCATCCTATGGCCCTTTTCGACCCATATAAATGATTGTAATATGTCCCTAGGGCCCCTAAAGACATATGTCATCATGGAATGTGTTGAAAGGGGTCATAGGTCATCCTATGGCCTCTTTTGACCCACATAAATGATTCTAATATGTCCCTAGGGGTCCTAGGGCCCCTAGAGACATGTTGTAATAAAATGTCTCGAAAGGGGTCATAGATCATCCTATGGCCCCTTTCAACCCATATAAATGAATATAATATGTCCCTAGGGGTCCTAGGACCCCTAGAGACATATGTCATCATGGAATGTGTTGAAAGGGGTCATAGGTCATCCTATGGCCCCTTTTGACCCATATAAACAATTTCAAAATATCCCTAGGGATCTTAGGGCCCCTAGAGACACACGTAATAAAATGTGTCGAAGGGGGTCATAGGTCATCTTATGTCCCCTTTCAACCCATATAAATGATTTTAATATGTCCCTAGGGATCCTAGGGCCCCTAGACACATATGTTGTAATAAAATGTGTCGAAAGGAGTCATAGGTCATCCTATGGTCCCTTTTGACCCATATAAATGATTCTAATATGTCCCTAGGGGTCCTAGGACCCCTAAACACATATGTCATCATGGAATGTGTCGAAAGGGGTCATAGGTTATCTTATGGCTCCTTTTGATCCATATAAACAATTCTAATATGTCTCTAGGGGTCATGGAATGTGTTGAAAGGGGTCATAGGTCATCCTATGGCCCCTTTCGACTTATATAAAAGATTATAATATGTCCCTAAGGGTCCTAGGACCCCTAGAGACATATGTCATCATGAAATGTGTCAAAAGGGGTCATAGGTCATCCTATGGCCCCTTTCGACCCATATAAATGATTCTAATATGTCCCTAGGGGTCCTAGGATCCCTAGAGACATATGTCATCATGA
This sequence comes from Cupressus sempervirens, assembly GCA_028749045.1. NCBI lineage: Eukaryota > Viridiplantae > Streptophyta > Pinopsida > Cupressales > Cupressaceae > Cupressus > Cupressus sempervirens. Next base: position 31,684,104 of record CM053783.1, on the reverse strand, counting down.
AATGTGTCAAGAGGGGTCATAGGTCATCCTATGGACCCTTTTGACCCATACAAATGATTTTAATATGTCCCTAGGGGTCCTAGGACCCCTAGCAACATATGTCATCATGGAATGTGTTGAAAGGGGTCATAGGTCATCCTATGGCTACTTTTGACCCATATAAATGATTATAATATGTCCTTAGGGGTTCTAGGACCCCTAGAGACATATGTCATCATGAAATGTGTCGAAAGGGGTGCCCCTTTCGACCTATATAAATAATCATAATATGTCCCTAGGGGTCCTATGACCCCTAGAGACATATGTGGTAATAAAATGTGTCAAAAGGGGTCATAGGTCATCCTATGGCCACTTTCGACCCATATAAATGATTCTAATATGTCCCTAGGGGTCCTAGAGACATATGTCATCATGGAATGTGTCGAAAGTGGTCATAGGTCATCGTATGGCCCCTTTCAACCCATATAAATGATTATAATATGTCCCTAGGGGTCCTAGGACCCCTAGAGACATATTTCATCATGGAATGTGTCGAAAGGGGTCATAAGTCATCTTATGACCCCTTTCGACCCATATAAATGATTATAATGTGTTCCTAAGAGTCCTATGACCCTACCAACATATGTTGTAATAAAATATGTTGAAAAAGGTCACAGGTCATCCCATGGCCCCTTTCAACCCATATAAATGATTCTAATATGTCCCTAGGGGTCCTAGGACCCCTAGCGACATATGTCATCATGGAATGTGTCAAAAGGGGTCATAGGTCATTGTATGGCCCCTTTCAACCCATATAAACAATTACAATATGTCCCTAGGGGTCCTAGGACCCCTAGCGACATATGTCATCATGGAATGTGTCGAAAGGGGTCATATGTCATCCTTTGACCCCTTTCGACCCATATAAATGATTATAATATGTCCCTAGGGATCCTAAGACCCCTAGAGACATATGTCATCATGGAATGTGTTGAAAGTGGTCCTAGGTCATCCTATGGCCCCTTTTGAACCATATAAATGATTGTAATAAGTCCCTAGGGGTCCTACACTAATACATTAGGGGTCAATTTGCGACATTAATTTGCGAAGGCAAGAAAAAGTAATGTGTTTTTGGCTTTTTTTTTCATTTTTAGCTCAATGCCGTTGCAATTGCGACGGAAGGCGTCGCAATTGCAACGCCAATGGGATATAAGAGGAAAAAAAAACCAAAAACCCTCATTTGAAAGAAATCGCGCGACACAGGGTTCTTCGAAAAGGAAAGGCACGCGCGCAGGAGATCACTTCAACAGCATTGAGAGGGGCATTGAGGCGAACTTGAGGCATTGAGAGGGCTGGGCAGAGACCCACAATAGCAAGGTGCAAAACAAACAAACCCATTACTCCTTTGTTCTCCAATCATTATTATTATATATATGAAGTAGAAAATGGGAGGAGACACAGCCATACCAAATGTAAATTATCTCTTGGCCACCAAAAATGCGATGTTAGATACACAATTGGAAACCATTCAATATAGTCAATTTTATTATACCATAGGTGCGCTATAATACCATAGACCTAGATGTACATTTGACCATCGTCGGGCATTTTGTGTTTTCAAAAATCGTTTGCATTGAACAACACAATCGTAGTAGTCTGATGTACATGTGACCATTCCCAATCATTTACTATTTTTGAAATAGATTATATTAACCTTACGATGGCCCAAAAATACGACTCCTACATGTTTCTCTAGATAAGCCTCACAATATCTACAATTAAAATTGGTGAGAATTTTTTATTGTTGTTTGTTGCACAATTGGCAAGCATTAGACAGGAACGAACTCTGTTGTACCATCAGACACAATATAATAATATAACCTGATGTACATGTGACCATTGCCAATAATCTTTTAGTTTGAAGATGATTTGTATTGACAACATTCTAATGGCTTGAAAATAAGATAATTTTGTGTTTTTTCATAAAAGCCTTGCAAAATCTATCTGGGTCATTGCAACACAAATAGAATGTTTGTAAATTTTGAATGATAAATGATGTTTGTGACATGGCACCTACATAGTTTTAATATTACAAAATTCAAGTGAGCTTTCGTGGAAAATGAGAATAAAGAACAAATGTTCGGAGACTTGGCATCCATCAGATTGATCAGGGACCAAGCCTATTTTTTATAGGGCTCTTACTTGTAATTAGTACAAAACAACATTAAAGCTCCCCCTTTGGAATAAAAGCTTCGGTAGAGAGGCTTTTCTCATTGCAAGGACAGTGCTGAAATAATATTCAGCGATATCTAAAAAATCAATGATGAAATTGATTTTTCATAGTTCAACAGAGAGAGGCTGCTTTAAGGAACATATTTCTAACATGTGTATTGGATACATTACGATTAAAGTCGATGCAGATGCAGTGCAAATTGTCTATAGAGACCAATATCTCTCACTAGATCCTTGAACTGTGGCCCAAATTGCAATTTCAACATACTTCCTAATTTCATTCACTTCTAATCCTCAATGTGAATCTGTTCAATGAAAAACATGTTCAAGCCATCAGTCAAAATTTCAATCTGTTCTACTGCTAACTACTTTTCATCACACACTTACTATGGATTCTAAAGCCACTTTTTCAATCCTGAAAATGATCTATGGCAATTTTTTCAAGAAAAAACAATCCAAAGAAAATCATATCTTACAGGTCAGTGTTTTAATTCACAATGGCTCCTAGTAGTTATTTCATCCAAAATTTCAGCATCATCAACATTCTCATTCATGCCTTCCAATATATCTGTACCATCAAGATGCCGCTCCTGTATATTTTAGTGAAGAGAAACCAAAGTATAAGTACTTACGAGAGAATCCAATATTGAAGACAAAAACAAGAAAAGGAAGTAAAGGATTGTACTGATGTAATATTCTGAGAGTTAAGGCAATTACACTAAAATTGAAACTCTGGCGATGAGTAAGGGCTTCACTCTCTTCATATTCAGTTGCATCTAATTCACTTAGATACTGAAGCTCAAATAGCTTTGGAAGAATATACTTTCTGATTGAAATAAGCAAAAAGAAAGAAGAGGGAAGAGTATCCCTGTTATTGGTATCTTTGTAATACTGAAGCATAACAATAAGTAAACAAACTGTAAAAATGTAAATTTAGCAATAGTCTTGAATGGTACTGTTTCAAGAAATGAAGCATGTACATCCTCAAGTACTCTGCAAAGAAGTCATTTCAAAGAGTTTAGTTTTTCATAACCATTTATTATGTTTAATGAAAAGCACATAAAATTTTAGATTTAAAAATTGATGAATTTTAATCTCATTTCAGGCAAACCTTTCATGAGTTAGCATGTTAAAACAAATAGTAAGAAGCCAAAGGAATGAACAAAACCAAAGAAAAATGAACTAAAGATGTTTAAGACTCACTTATATCTCCATGATTGTGCAATGAATAATATAAGGAACCTCTCCCAAAATTGATTACTAGGTAAACTCTCTATTGCCATGTAAGAAAAATAGCCCCACAATACTAATGTAGGGATCTTTTTTATAACAGGTAGGAGACCAACACAGGCAACCACAAGAATGGACTGCATCAAATTGCTCATCCATTGTTCTTTGACTCTAACTGGAAGTAATTCATCGACATGTTTTTCAGGATCAAAAGCATGCCCATTTATTTTAGTGTCCAAATGTTTGAGATCCTTCAAGTCTTTTAACGACTACAGAGCAAAAGAGGCAAACAAGAGGCCTTTCAGTAGACATGACAGGGTAAACAATTGTTCTATTAAGATATGGCATATATCTATGAATATAGATTATAGTAACATCAGGTTCTAGTTTAAACATCATAAGACATTATGGTCTTGATAACAACATGGCAATCTACATTTGACCAAAGAAAATTGCAAAATATCAACCTTTATGAGATAAATTCATTTTGGTAATTGTATTCTGGTTCACTAGGCTCAAGCTATTTGCAATTTATCTTCCCATGTCCCGCAGATGGTCATGCATTCTCATTATAACTATTAATGTTTCTCATGAATGCCCTTTCATTTCTTGAACAAGACACTTTTTTTTAAGTGTTTCCGTTGCATGCCGAGAGCTCCATGTTGATGCCTCCCATACTTCCATGGCAGTGTGCTTGGATTTGTCAACAAAAAGACATGCAAAATCCATGAAAATTTGTTGTTCCTCATAGTCCAATGCATCAAATCTTATTTTGTTTTGCATAGCCTTGGGTGGTAAGATCCCACTCCTGAAGCCCATTATGGTAGGATGGTAGCAATAGATTTATTACTATATATTAAAAATTTGGGATACAAGTTGGAAAATTGTTACAAGTATCCCATTACATGAGATCAAGATTCAAGTTTAAACATTCATATAATGAATAAAATTCAAAAATCCTTGCTCAATATTCATTAATTCAAGTATAAAAGTAATAATAGAACATTATTCTCATTGGAAATGAAAGGCCCTAAGTCCACAAAATGGCCAGTAATAAAAAGTTCATTTGATTGCATGTATCTTACATAGAAATGCAGTGGTATTATATATCTGGCATAGTTATGAAAGTATGGCCCTCATTGCCAAGGTCTACAGTATCTACCATAGTAGTAAAAATCTTCTTAGTTAAAAAAAGGCAAACCAAAAGATTTAGAAATTATCGAACTATCACGAATCAATCAAGAAAAAATCATATTTTCAACACACGTAAAATAAAGATGAAAAAATTAACAAAACATGGTTTTATAGAATAGAGATACAAAAATAAAATAAAATGAAAGTTTATTCCATAAACTATGAGATACATTTTTTCTTATTTATGTTCATATTGTATTTGATTAAATTGTATTGCATAATACATACTACACACTGCATAAATGATAACTAATTGTTGATAGCTTTCAATTACAATTTCCTTTGTATGAAGTCAACCTAAAAACTAAGTACAAAGTTGCAAAAAATTCTATGTTCCTTTAGAGTCTTGGGAAGGGTGGGACCTAGGATCTTGATTTGGGGATGGTGGTTAGCAAGGGTTGATTTGGGGACAATCGTTGGCATAGGTTTAGGGATGGAGCACCTAAAAGGGTCAAGAGGCAATGTCCCTTTTAGGGATTTGGGGTTAGTACCCTCAGCAAGATTGACAAGCAACATCCCTTTTGTAATACAAGCAACATCACACTACCATTTTTCACAGTGATAGGATGAAAATTGATTGTAAATCAGAGTAGATACAATTCAGACATGTCCTTCACAATTACATAATCATGAACATTGGCAATTAGTGATTAATCAAAAAATCACATTTTTTGGCTTCATCAACACATTCCTCGCAACATCATATGAAGTTCCTTACACAGTTGGCAAATGTGGGCTTAGCAAAAACTTTGGTAAATTAAAAATTGCTTAAGTTTATTTAAAAACAACTTTCTGTTATACATAACAATTTTTTTGCCATCCAAGATTTTACTTGATGTTGTTTCTAGAAGAGATTGTATATGTTTTTTGAATCACAATGTTTCAGATCTCACTCTATGATCTATCATCTAGATGTTAAAGAGCAGAAGGAATAGAAAAATATATTTTTTACAAAATTAAATGATGAAATATATCCAATGAGTCCAAAAATGAGTACAAAAGTGTTTTCTATCAAGTTTGACTCATTTGAATTTAATTGAGAAGACTAAACCCAAAAATGCATCAATGCATTCCTTGCAGCATCATACAAAGTTCCTTGCATGGTTGGCATACTTAGGACTCAACCAAAATTAGGATTGTCTTTACAATGATTATCTTTAAAAATCATCATCATCATTCATAAACTGCATTACAACATTTTAAATCTTCATCTTCTCTAGTCTACTAAAAACTTGGGGAGAGGTTCTAATCCTTGCACTCTATTGCAGTTCCTCACTTCACATTAAAGGTTGTATTTTTGGCACTGAGTTGGCCAAATAATATGTGACAACTAATCATGCTCTTTTCTCTTTCTCGTTTAACTCAGTACCAAAAACATAATATAGAGCACTTGTGCTAACTTAGAAGCATTAGCAGTGATGGCAGTGAGTTGATTGGCATCCTTGTATTGAGTTGATATTGTCATTATTAAACTAAGTATGAAAATATGAACAATCACATTATATCTATCTCTTGGATCAGGTAGTATATCCCTAATCAAGATGGATTGAATGATAATCATATGGGATCGAGTTATGATCCTCTATATTCATATTAGAGGCTTTGATTTTGAAATTGGCTTAGCAAATAATCATGACGATGACCATAGGGTCTCTTGATAATTTGTTTGGTGACTAATCATAATCGACAACCTTTGGATTTTTTGGCTAATTAAGTTTATGCCTACATGTCTCCTCAAGGAGACATGTAGTTGAACAGTTACAACCACCCCTCATATGCCTCTTGATTGCACTAAATAAGATGACCGATCACAAGAGATGGATTATCGAGATTCATAAATGATTCTATCTCTTCAGATTGGGAATTCTAATAAGTGATCTAATTATATATTCAGACCTGGAAAACATTTTTCAATATTGAATTAATTCATATCCATTCTATATTGATTATCACCTAGAGAGATCCATTACATTTACAAAGATCCTTCATTATTTAACATGGTATCAGAGCCAGGTTAATAAAGGTATCACTTTAAGAGAGGAAGGCTGTCAGCTATGAAATCAATACCATATGCCTTTGCAATTTTGTGCCCAAGATGGTGAGAGATTTCAAGTCACCTCATTTTCATCCTCTCCAATGTCTGCAACAAAAGAGTATCTATAAATTTGTATGATGTTCTACACAAATTTAGTTTCGATAACACTCGTTGAGTAGCATTTGGCCATGAAAAAGAAGAGGCAAAAATCAAAAAATCAGTGTTTAGGTTGTTGTTCTTGCTGGCACGTTTTGGCATGAGGGAGCAAGTACCAAAGTGTTGGGCCTATCATTCTCATAGAGGGTGCTCCTAAGCTTCCCATTTCTACAAATGGTGTAACACTTGTTTAATTGCATGTTTAGTTTGGCATGCAGATGAGCATGTGTAATATTTTTCTTGTAGATCTATTTATTTTTCTTGTAGGGAGACATAGCATAATAAAAGGAAATATGGTTAAAAGTATTTGCTCAAAGCTCATTTTCAAATTGTTTGAAAGATCACTCAAGTCATTCTTTAAATGTATGGATTTGTAGTTTTTTCTGTCAATGCAAATCATGCTGTTGTTAGTAGGCTTAATTCCTTTTGATTACTATCTATGGAATTTTTTCATCTTCTTCATAGGGGCAGGAAAAGCCATACAAAAAGTTTCAAGCAGTCAATGTAGCTTTTGTTATTGCTCAACTATGGAGGAAACTCCTTAGTTAAGCGCGCTTAGGCTGGAGTAGTATTGGGATGGGTGACCTCCCGGGAAGTCCTGGTGCTTCACCCCTATGAGCATCACCTAGATCCAATGAGTGCTAAGTGTTCCATTTATTCTCATGAGATATGGATTCTTGTTGAATCACTACTCATGAAACATGGGTCATCAAGTTTGACTCAAAATCACACAGTTAAATCCTGATGTTCATATCACAATTGCTCAACTAGTTAACAATATACCAAACAAATGCATCATTTATCCATCTGTATATTTTTACTATTTTTTTTAAGTTGAAAATGCTTCCTTTTGAATCTATTTATGTTAAAGCAGGATGTATCAGCATTGACTGTAGCAGAAAAACAAGTTACATAGATGAAAACTTGCATTGTTACACTTACAGCTGACATTTGACATTTGGAGTTGATATGCACGTTTCTTTGAGGTGGGTGATAACAAAGAGCTCATCAATTTTCACTGTGTTATCTTTTGGCTACAAGTCTACACCATTCTTCACTATTTTTTATTTATACCTAATACAATTTTATTTTTCAAAATGTTTATCATTGCCACAGTTTTTGACAGTTGGCTTCTTTGTATTAACGCCTATAAGGAGCCATTGGATATTGGAAGATAAAGGTTATAAATCTCAGGTAGTTTGCCTACGAGATTTCTTTTGGATTTGGTTGTGTTACATGAAATGCTGAAGTAAGATGCACTGATTTCAACCCATTCTGATTGATTTGTACAGATTCTTATAACCAGTTCCATATATTTAATTACATTTAGACACTATCTTTTAATTCTTTATTTTAGTGTGCTACATATTCTATTTCATATTTTTGATATATGATGAAAGTATTATAACATATGGAGGAACAATCCATGAGTGGCGTGGCCAATTGAAATGGTTTTAGTTTCAATTTTACACCATTTGATACAAATAATCAGTTTACCAATCGACCCTAGGTTCATTCCATTTGTAGTAAAATCTTCATTACATAGAAAATGTTCACAAATCTATGTCAATGCTCACACATCTTCTTGGACTTACACAAATCTATGTCAATCCTCACACATTTTCTTGGACTTACGTAGGAACTATGCTGTCCTACAGCTCTTGTTAAATATGTTATCAACTTGACTTTTCTATTAAAGGCTCTCATGCTGAATTGAAAGCCAGGTAAAGAAAAAGATATTATACGCTATTTTGTTGGTACCCTATGCAGCACAACAAACTTGTTCTTACTATAAGAAATTTTTCTTTTCTTTTGTTTCATTGCAGATCTTCTACTTGCACGGAGGTCTCTCCCCATCATTGGATACACTTGATAACATTCAAGCTTTGGATCGCACACAAGAAGTGCGTCTATACGCATAAGTATAAACTTCTTCTTTTCCTACAACACATATAATAGCAATTTTAAGTGCTTGCAAGGTATATACTTATGAATAAATATTACATCCTGATTTAAATGTATGAAAACAATTTTCATTCCTTTTAAGCTTCATTCATCTCGAGGTGCAATTCACAAACTTAAGAATAGTGGCTTTTGTTCTTCAAGATACCTTTAGGGGAAGAGCATGTGAATGCCCCCTCGTGTCTGGAGTCCAGTTTAGAGGAGATGGCTATTTACACTACTAAGGTTTGTTGAATCTAATTCTGAATAACATTGCTTGCTATTGTTGAATCTAATCTAATGTATATTTTAACTAGACTTGTAGCTTATATGTTTTGAAATTTTTGTTAGGCCTTGTAGTTTGTATAATTTGATTGTTGGAGAGCTTCTACAGCTAAGCAAGAAGGCCATTGCACAAGTTATAGCCGCGCGCTCAGGTATGAAAATTGCTTTTTTTTTTATTCTAATGTATATTTTAACTAGACTTTTAGCTTATATGTTTTGAAATTTCTTTTAGTGGCTTAATGTTGTAAGGTCTCTTGAAATAAAACCTTCAAGCGATTGGTCAAAGTTTTACAAATAATCTTAGGAATAAAGTCAAAGAAAGTATTTTTAAAATATTAAAGTATTTAGCTAGGTCTAAGAAGATTTGTGTAATTTTGACAGTTTTGCTTAGTTTGTGAAAGTTGTAGACCAAAGTTTTCATAGCTCAATTTTTGCTTCCTGCAAAGAATGATCATTTCAGATAATATAAGTGAAGAACAAAATAGGGAGACAATCACTAGATTGTGGTCTAACTTGAAAAGAAAAAGTGATGGAAAATTTTATTGCCCTTGCAATATTTGTAAGGGCTTAAACCATAAAAGACTGCTAATCAAAATAGTTAAAGACATTGTAGGGAGAATGGTCACATTGAAGGGGGGCATGACTATCATCCACTGGTAAGTCGTTCATTATATCATTTTAACAACTTATATACATATGAAATCACTTGATGATGAGTTGATGGTCATGGTTTATTTATTTTAATCAATTTTATATAGGTTGATCTTCCCAGGGAAGTACATGATATGAACCACAACAATTCGAAGAATATGGTTTTTGAAGTGGAGGAACATGGAGGTGCAAATATCCAAGGTGAAGATAATGATCCCATGGAAGATGACGATCATGCGCCAGAAAACACAATTGAAGAGGATGGTATAAATACATTGATCCATGACACATCTAGTCCAAGCATATCTAATTATGATGATGATAGCCTCGATGTACCTCTGATTTGAAAGGCATATGAGCCCCTATACAAAGACTCCCAAACAACTCTTCTCTCTATTGTATTGTTGTTGTTGAACTTGAAGGTTATGAATGGTTTATCCAACATAACAATGTCATGTATGTTAAGGTATGTCATATATGTCTTTATAGTTAACAAAGGGTGAATAATATACCACTAATATTTTTTATATTAACAACTTATTTTTTTTTTTGTAGATTGATAGGCGAGTTTCTGTTACCATCATCAAATATTCTACCTCACTCGTATCAAGAATTAACTACTATTATGAAAGATATTGGAATGGAGTATGAAGCAATACATGCTTGTCCCAATGATCATATTAAATATTATAAAGAACATAAATTTGCAACACAATGCCCTGTATGTTATACGAGTAGATATCGAATAGATTGACTAACAAAAAAGGTGCCTCAAAAGGTTCTTCGTTACATCCCCATTATTCCACGGATGCAACAATTATTCAGGTGTAGTAGCTTGGCTCAATTTATGGATTATCATGCATGCAATAGAAGTTGAGATGACATTGTTCGAATCCCTGTGGATGGTTCAGCATTTATGCACATAGAGAAAAAGTGGCAACACTTCAAAGAAGAACCTCGTAATCTCAGGCTTTCATTGGCAACGGACGGTGTCAATCCATTTGGAGAGATGAGATCTGTTTACTCGATGTGGCCTATTTTTGTTATCAACAATAACATTCCTCCATGGATGTCAATAAAGAGGGAGCACATTATGTTGGCAATGATTGTTCTAGGTATCTTATCATTTGATAGTTATTAATTTACATGTACTTACAATTCTTGTAGTAAAACAGTCACAATAATTATGTAATGTTACTGTTCATTCAAGTAGGTAAATATCAAGTAAAAGATATGAATATATATATTGAGCCTCTTATCGACAAGTTGGTGGAGTTATGGAACGGTGTCACTATGTATGACGTGTCTAGACCAATAGGAAAAGACAATTTCAATTCCATGCAATACTTGCATGGACAATACATGATGCCCCAGGGCTAACACATTTTTGTGGTATGTTATAGTGAATTCAAGTTGCACACAATAATTCTAATTATAAAAATCAACATATTTAATAATCCAATTATATCATTATCTTGTAGGTCTTCAAATAAAGGAAAAATTTGCATGTCCAATTTGTGGTCCAAAGATCAAATCTCGTCATTTAAAAAATTTAGGAAAGCAGGTGTTTGATGAGTGTAGACACTTCCTCCATAGGAATCATAAGTATTGAAGTATGAAAAAACATCTTTTCAATGGGAAAGAAGAGACTACATCAAAGCCACGAAGAATGACACCTCACCTATGGAAGTTGGAATATAATAGAATTAATCATCGAGGTAATGTCATTCCACCTAATGGTTTATGTTTGTAATTTATATATTTCTATTGTGATTTTTGTTGATTAATTGTGTAATTGATGATCATGAAGGTCGTCAAGTCAATACTGACAACCTTCCAAAGGGACTAAAAAGCTATCCCAGACAATTTAGTAGGTTGCCCTACTACGAACACTTACAAATTGTGCATTTGTTTATACTATGCATATTGGAAAGAATATAACAAAGACATTGTGGAAAATATTGGATGGAAGGCTTGACAAAGAAAAAATTGTCAAAATTTGTAATGACATACATGAATTCAATCATGCATTGAAGAATTTCATTCACTCAAATAGCAACAAAGATCAGATTAATATAAGTGCCCTTCCATGGTTATTAACGGAGCAGCAAAGTGATGCCATAAAATGAAGTCATACAAAAAAATCGATTTCCCACAGGATTTGCTGCGAACATAAACAATCTCATATCAAAAAAAAGTGAATTTGGGCTAGGGCTCAAAATGCATGATTGGCATACTTTTTTCAAGGTAAGTTATGTTCTTCTGTATTTACAATATATTCATAAACTACGTGTATTGTTCGTTATGTTATGTTAGAAAACAATGAAATGATTGGTTTATAATTACTGTAGTACGTGCTTCCTCTATCTCTCCCAGAGCACTTCAACAATAACATCAAACAAGTGATATACAATCTTGGAAAATATATGAGGTAAGAAGTAATATCTGTTCAATTTTTTGTATATATTTATTATATTCGTGATTTTTTTTTCTTGCTATGTAATCTATTGTATATTATTTTGTAAAGTCTCATATCTATATATTTTTTGTGACTTGAATCTCTTAATGTAGGTGGTTGTCATCTAAAGAAATCCATAAAGAAGATATAAACTATTGGAAGAGAAGAATTCCTCATTTACTGTGTGAAATGCAAAAGTGTCTACCTCCAACTTTTTTCAATGCACAGGAACACTACCTCATACACCTAGTTGAGGAGATTGAATTGTGTGGACCTGTACACACTAGGTCAATGTGGATGGTTGAGAGTCATTTGAAATATTTGAAGGCTTTGGTTTGACAAAGAGCACATCCTAAGGGTTCTATGGTAGAGGGATATATGGTATACCAGACTATGGTGTACATTACTGAATATCTTCCTAAGTTTGCATCAAATATCCATGTAGATTGCATTTGGGATCTCGAGCCTTTTAAAAAATTAGAAGGGGAGTACTTGATGGGGAAAGGTACATTGAGGAAAGTGAGAGGTAATAAATTATAAGATGTTATTGTAATAAATTATTTCTTAATCTTCAAAATAAATCAGTTGTAAGTTGTCTATTTTTTTTTTTTGTACAAGTGCTCGAGAGTGGGATGCACTACATTTGTATATTGCAAACAATCTTGATTGGATGATGGTATGGATTGAACAATGTCAACATTCTAGTCACACATTAACATGGGAAGGTGTATCTTCATTGGTTAAAGAAGCTCATCGTAATGGAGATTCCAATGTTACACAAAGGGAAATAGATTTAGCATGTCGTTCAAGAGATTTCTAGGTATGTACAAATTTATTAATCACTCGTATGTTTATCAACTCATGATACAATAATTTTGATATGTTTCACATATTATTGCAGGTTAAACACCACAAAGCTATGTTCTGTAATGGTCAAAAATTTTGCATCAAAGTGTTGGATGACACGAAGAAAACTTGTGATTCAAGAATAACTGCAGTCTTTCAAGTGACTAATATTTCATCTAGAAACGACTTACATCCTCAAGAGTCTGAAAATCGATACTATGGCATTTTGGATGAGATACTTGAGTGTGACTTTAGTTCCTTCAAATTAGTACTCTTCGTTGTCAAATGGTACAGGCTATGACTTAATCCAAATGATCCTGATAGAACTGTTATTGAACATGATAATGGATTTACAATGGTTAATACAAGGTCGTTTGAGCTAGTTGGGGATGAGCCTTATGTTCTTCCAAGCCAATGTGAGCAGGTAGTTTACTCAGAGGTTCTACATAAATCGGGTTGGTCATTTGTTGTTAGACATGAACTGAGAGGAAGGCTAATAAATTATAATGCGATGGAAGAAGAAGATGTTGAAGAAGTAGAAGATGATGTAGATGGTGATCATGATCGACAGTTATTGGATGATGTTCCTGACACAAATTTTCATGAAGAAGAAGAAGATGATGATGACGGTGATGCTACTACTAATGATGATGATGAAGATGATGTTGATGTTGATGATGACAATGACGATGATGACGAAAATGATGACGATGATGATGGCGAGGATGATGATGATGATGATGATGATGATGATGAGGACAATGATGATGATGATGATGATGATGATGATGATGATGATGATGATGATGATGATGAGGACGAGGATGATGATGATGGAATTTAGAGGTATGCCATCAATCCTTAATCTATTTAATATTCATTTCTTGATAGAAATATATTTGTCTTATATATATGGTTACATAATTTATTCATTATCTATTTAAAAGCTACAAGTTTCAACTACAAATAGAATACTGCTAATCTAAATTAACTATTAATCTAAATTAATTAATTTAAAACACATATTGATGTGTGAATGTATTGAGCCTTATTTTCTTTCAGGTCAAAAGCATTTGTAAGTGTTTAGTTTAGAAAAGGGAATTCATTAAATATCTATAAAATTCATAGAGAAAACATAATATAAGTTCTTACCCAATTTTTTGGTTAATAATTCTGCCTTTGTAGGTGATGCAGAGACCCTAGGTGGACTTGCAATCATTCATAACAAGAGGGACTTCCATAGTGTTATCACAACACCAACCAAGCATCTTCATAAGATCCCTCTCCTTGATCCAAGCCAACTCCATAACCTATCAAAGTGCACACCAAATCCTTATGCCACCTTAGGTTCTACATCTTTGGAATAATCCCATGAATGTCCCTCAATCCATCCAATAGATTCATCCAAGCAATCTAATCAACAAACTATCAAATGCTCACAATGCCTCAATAGGCGCCAAACTTGACTTCACCTTAACTAGGTGTTTCCTCCACCTCCACACACATCAAAAAACTTCAAATAGCATGTCCCCAAGGTGACTAAGCCCTCAACTCATCAGCTGATAGAAAAACTCAGTTTTAGCCCTTCACTAGGCCTACTTCCCTAGTAGGCTTATAATGTGAGCCTGATTTAAGTTTTTTATTGTGTACCTTTAAATGTTTTTAATTTTTATGTGATGCTAATGATGGATTTGATTATGATTATGATGTGATTATGCTCACGATAATTGAATTACATTTGCAGGAAACTGAACCCCTTTCAAGAGCATCCCACATAGTCTCATGGATCGACAGGTATAAGTCAATACTCCTTATAGATAGTCTATTTAATACACTTATCAATAGTAATATTGATGTCTTCTAAGATCTCTCCCATTTTCAAGTACCAGGGAATAGGTATTTTTCAAAAGTGTCTTCCTCGAGTGAGGGTAATATAGGAATAGAAGAGGAAAGTGAGACATGCAGTTTATCTAGAACAGGGAGATTAACTAGAGGTCAAAGGACTAGAAGGAAATTCAATAAACGCATGAAATTTTTCCTTTCTCAAGGGGGGTCATGTTCTTATGATGATGAGACAGAAGGTGACATCGAGGTGCCCTTGAGGTACCAACATCTACAGAAACATTGGGTACCCAAGGAACTTCCTCTAATAAACACTAATTTTTGTGTTAACGAGAGGATATATCACATAACACCATCATCACTACATGTTTTGGGCCTATTTTATATGGATGGCATAAAGGTGTCTTACAACAAAGTTTCTAAATTGATGGAGTATGTTGGACCATGTTACGATTACAAAAGTTTGATGCATATTGTTCAATATAAAAAAAGTATGTGTAGGTATGCCCTCTCGAAAAATTATATACAACAACAAGACAATAATCAAAGTAAAAGTGTGGCTATATACAGTGATGGAAGGTCAAAAGAAACAAGGAATATTGCGAGTTTTATAAATAGTACACGACCTAGGTCAACTATAAAGAAACCAATTGCATATTTGAGGCACACGAGGGAAATCATGTATTCATCTGTGCGATAAAATCAATACATGCAGGGGAAGAGCTTCTTATTGATTACAATTTGAACTACATAGATAAAAACAAGGCTACTATCATGGGGGTGGTACATACTATTAAACCAACTTCTAATCAATGACTCCAACATACCATTTAGTCAATAAATTTTTGGCTAACATTTTTATACTTGATCTTTGACACAGGGGCACGATATGGAGCAACCGCCCGGAGGGGATGCTGGTGATGTTGCCGACTCATCTACACATGAGTAGGTAAAACTCATTGTAATTTTGAAAACTAGATAGAAGCAAAATGTTATTTTTTTAATTTTGTTTTCTTCATTATTTTGGAGTAATTTTGATAATACTAATACTATTGTTGTCACAGAGGGCCAGTGGTCGGAGGGAGGGAAAGGAACCTACAGTCCCTGATCAGCAGCCCCCCCCTAAGGAGGACCCTTTTTATATTGATTTAGCAGACACCGATGACCCGATCAGTTCGACTAAAAAGTTGCTAAAGAAAATTGGCAGAGAAATTTTACATTTGGCAACCATAAAGCCTACTACTCAGGAAATAAGAGAAAGGGGAGCTGAATTGATGCACACCTCTAAAACCTTAAAAGTAAGTATTAATGAAATTTTTAATTATAACAAGAGTTCAATAATGGTTTTTATGTTATGCTCTTTTATGGTATTAATTAAAATATGGATGTGTTGTCTTTACAGAGTTTTTTGCATGATTTTGAGCCTCGTTCCCATGATGAGGGTGCTGCAGGTGGTTCAGGTAGATCGCATGTTCCATTCCCCACTTATGTTTTCCACTGAATATATATAGGAATGATCATAATCATTGACAATACATGCTCGAACAATCCTTTTTTAATTCTCTAACAATTTTATTCTTCAACTTCACATCAATTGAATCCTATGATGATGTCGCCTCCATCCAAGACAACCACAAATCTCTTTTCGACTGCTGAGTCAGCAACACGCAGCTTACAAGAATTGACTATTGCACCATCTACTGGTTCAAAAATCCCTCTTTTTCTCTCTTATGACAGCAACAGACAATTTTTTTTACAACTTTTTAACATCAATTATCATTTGTTCTTTTATACTTGGTGACAAAGACTTATGAAACTTATAAAACTTTTTGCAATAGAAGCTGCAGCATCATTTCCTGGATGTTCCTATGTTCCTAGTACGGGAATGGTGAAGGATGTCATATTGATCGTCAACGATGATGAAGGCATTCCATTAAAAGTAGCCAAAGTTCCAGGTACTTTAAAGTTATTATTATTCTATAGTGATATAATAGTAATTTAGTTTTTGATCACTCTTCATCAACTAATGATCCCATGATTGTTTTGTAGGGAATGATCTTTTTTGAAGAAAACTTGGTGATGAGTGTTTGCGAATATTCAGGCCCACCCTGCGTACCTGGTGGAACATCATATCCTAACTAAAATCCCAAACCACTATTTTGATTTCATATCATTGCTATAACAGTTTTCCTTTTCATCCATTTCTTGAAATATATTAAAGTTAGCTTCACTTCATTTATGAGTCTAACATTTTTTTTTACTTAAAAGGTGGAATAACCAAGGCAAACTGTTGAAGGATGATCTTATAGAGAGCATGACCCAACTCTTTGGACCTCGTGCATTTGAGAGAAACAAGCTCCTTGAAAAATTTGGTTTATGTTTGAAGTATATTAGGGACCAATACAGAAAAATGTATGGGATAACCCCAGGTATGAGCGTCTGCCCTATGTTCCTGAGGCTGAGTGGCAGGCTCTAATTTTGGATGGAAAGTATAAAGCTGACAAGAAAAATAATATTACACCAGTGGAGAGTATAGAAAGGTATGTGATACTGTTGAGAATCTAATTATGTACTAATTAACCTCTATATTTATACTATCTAACATATTTCAAACTTTGCATAGATTGCCTAACACATCAAAGGCAACAAAGGCAAGACTAGAAAAGCACAGGACACACAAGCTCGGCTCTGGTGGTTTTTTGAAACTTCAAGAAAGAGTTGTAAGTATTAGTAAATGAAAAAATGTATCAAATTTTTTATATAATGTGATGGGAAATGCTAGGATAGACTAGCTTGTCTATGCTCCTAATCCTCAACTTGGATCTCAGTGTTCCTCCACACCAATATATGATGTAGAGTAACACGCTTTGGAAGCACTGGTGTAAGATAAAACTCCTAGGCTTAGTTTTCCACTTCCACCAAGAGATTTCTCTTATCTCCTAGTATCCTATGCTTCTATAGGATCTCCTAATAGGATTAGATCATTAACTAAATCCTATTCATTCTTTACTACAAGAGTCACACCTTGAAAACTCCACCTTGGATGATCCACACCTTAATTTTGGTTCTCTTTCTCACTTTCACTTAGATGGATCTAAGTGCCAAATCCACTAAAACATCACAAATTTTAAACTTCAATGTAGGGACCTTCTTCACATTGAATTCATTCAGATTCCATCCCATTTTACTGATTTGGGAAGGTTCTTGGCTCTTAGGTTTATCATATTCAAGATTTCATCCAAACCCTTAACACATAACATGAAAAAGTCTTCAAAATGACTATAGAACACATCTCAACCACTGTATCAACACGTTTTAGGCTTCAAGTATGACTGTTCCTTCAAAAACCAAAATATCACTTCAAAAAAAGAGTTTTCCAGCCACTTCATTAACTCAAACTTTTTACAATATGCAACCAATGCTTGGAGATTCAAGACATCACTCCATTAGGTGTCTCCTCCACCATTATAGGGCCTATTTGGTTGAAAATAACCTCCCAAAATCAAAGGAATCCAAGGCTATCCATGTTGCATGGAATATTTGCAATAAGTGCAAAATGTTGTTATGACAACATTCTTACAACACTTGGCAACTTTGATAGATGCCTTAATCCTATATTATAGGCTTCTTATCCTCGCATATTTTGAGGATCCAAGATCATTCATGATCATAATATTAATTTAATAACCATTAACCATTCTTAGGCCTAAGAACTAATCTGTTGTTACAATATCTGCTCCTTTAATTCATGGACCCAACTCATCACATAAGGCTACATACTAGTTACTTCTCCCTTGTACCATTCAAGGCCTTGTACACCCAACCTTGACACCAAGTGTTTTGGACAACTCCAACCCTCTAACATAAATGGAAACCAAAACAAACATCAACACAACCCAAAACAAATTAGGTCTAAGGAAAACTTGTTGTTACCAATGATAGGGTAGATTGCAACACTTGACCTTTATTCTACACACCCAACCAAGAGTGAAATTGGATCCTCTAGGACTCCCAAAGACCAAAGAAAATTTAGAACAACTCCAACATGACCAAAATAAGGTGTAACAAGGGTTGGAAACCCTGCTAACTATTTACCATTTCCTTTTGATATTTTAACTACCCTCCATTGGTTGATGAAACAATGCAAGTAAAATTCACCATACCACGCAAAAATGCAAGGCTCAGAGTTTAAGAGATGCCTCATAGAAGAGGATAAGAGAATTGGCTTCCAACAAGGCTATAGAGCCGTGGTTGAATGGCTACGAGCTAAAATCAGTGTGGAAGGTTCTAACAATGATGCATCTAAGCCATAGGTAAATAAGCTAAATGAAATTTATTTCAAATTGAATACTTTACCAATTAGTCTATTTGATGTTAAGTTCCAATATAAAGTGAGTATATCTGCTTTAAGCAAGCAATGATAACAATGCATAGGATGTTGGAATGCAACCTAACAATCCTTCTACACAATCTATGGATGCTGAAGGTTTACATGATGTGCATCCCAGTGGTGGAGGTATACATTTGCTATTAAATTTTTTATATGTAATTGCAATTGGTTTTTGGATTAACATAACATTTTGTATAGCAGATGTAGAGGATCGAGGGGTCGATGTTCATGATCGTGTTGACGTTGAGTCCAGACAAAATGATGTGGTCAGATCAGGTAAAGAGCGCCACAGTTATGTTATTTAAAATAATTAAATACTTGTAACAATTATAATAAATTATTTTTAATTTAACTCTTTTATTTTTTATTGTAGAGGACCCCCCTTTGCAACAGCATAGGAATTTGAGATCATCAAGAATAGAGAACAAAACAACTGATGAGGGGGGAATTGATGATGACACTAATGCTCCTCTTAGAGCTTACATAGAAAAAAGAAATAGAAAGAAAAAAAAGAAATGATTGTCATCTACATACCTTAATTGATAATGACTGAATTTTATGTCTCAATGAATTTAATTATGTGCTAATGAATGTTCAGGAATTATGTGTTAATGCAAAATATTGATGAATGTTGCATGTTAACGAATCTAATGTGTTAATGAATGTTATCATGTGATATTGATTGAATGTTACATTTTATTAATGGTTGAAAGAATGAATTAATGTTAGATGTTAATGAGGAATGTAGAGTGATGTTAGGGGGAGGGGGGTGGTGCCAAATGAGCTTCCACCTTCACATGGTTGGCCCTATTTAGTAGAGAATATTAAACTATTCTCGAAACAAAGTGAAGCTCAATAAGATACTAACAATAGGTAGAAACAAGAAGCAATAACAAGCTCCTTCTAGAACATAACTCTTACCAATTATTGCTATCTTCCCCACGCTAGGAATCTCCATCATATTCTCATATTCCTGCAACAAAATTAGAATAAAAAACCAAAAATAACTCATATTTTCATACTTCTCCGTGCTTGGAATATAATCACCTTGTTTAGCCTTCCCTTGGCTCTTCATCTCCATTGTCTGCTCATCCTTAGTCTCTTTGC
The DNA here is from genome assembly GCA_028749045.1 of Cupressus sempervirens. Taxonomy (NCBI): domain Eukaryota; kingdom Viridiplantae; phylum Streptophyta; class Pinopsida; order Cupressales; family Cupressaceae; genus Cupressus; species Cupressus sempervirens. Next base: position 31,663,758 of record CM053783.1, on the reverse strand, counting down.
ACCTTGAGACCTCTACTGTTGTCTACAACATGTCTTTATACCCTTACCATTTGCCTTGGTATACCAACTCTTGGTTGGTGGTTGTTCTATCTAATTCAGTCATCATTGTCTTTGTGAATTTTCTTTGTCCAACTTTCAATGGACACCATATAGAACCAATCAATATCATATCTGCTTCTCCAAGCCTTGTTTCTTTTCTATTTACATCAGCATTTGTACTTTTCATCTTTGTTCCAATCATCTCCTTTCCCTCAAGCCCTTCAAGACCTGATCTTTTTCTATCTTCATCAGCATCCTTTCTCTTTACCTCTGCTACAACCTTTTGAACCTTTTTGGTGTTAGGTTCTCCTTGCTCTTCAACACTTGATTGCTGCTCATTTGTTATTTGTCCTTCAAATGGACAACTTGTCTTCATATCATCCTTTTCTACATTCTTTTCCTCAACCTCATTCTCATTAGCTGTTTGCTTCAAAGCATCATCCTTTTTTATCAAAACATCTTCCATTGCTCCACCATGTTCCTCTTTTCTTAGGAACCTTTCCCTCTCAAAGATGTCAATGCTTGCTGACACCTTCCAAGTTGTCTTGTGCTCCTCCAATGGTGTTAATGCCATCTTCTCTCCATTATTTGTGAAAGTGTAGGTGTTCTTTCTGCCATCATGTAGGGATCTCTTCTAAACCTGCCAAGCCCTTCCTAAAATTATATGACAAACACTCAAAGGTACAATGTCACACAGTACAACATCAGTATATGATCCAATGGTGAAGGGAACATAAGCTTGATCCTTCACATCAACAAAACATCCAACATCCAATCCTTGTGCTTTGTAAGGCCTAACATGTGCTATTCTTGGTAGATTCAATTTGTTAACCATCTCAAATGAAACAAGATTTGTAAATGAACCACTTGAAACAATAACCTTTTAAAATTTCACAGATCCAATCTCTAATATCTAAACTTTTAAAATTTAATAAAATTCATATTTTGACTTGTTTATTATTTGACAGGTTGTTCCTGGAATCATGATTGTAACTTAGTTTCATCACAATGATCCTTATGAACTTACATGTACATTCACTAACAAGTAACTCTAGATGAAACTTTAAGTTTATTTATCACATTTCAACATTCTCACCAAAATCTGAACTACAGTATCTCATGATTGTTGCAGAGTACCACTGCTCACATGTGAAAAATGCATCTAGATTATTGAACCCATCTTAAAATTAGTTTCATTGAATTAATATATGTTATGCTATCACTGGGTGTGTAATTTGAGCATTAGAATAATGTCATATCTATCTACGTGTTTTTCCTAACAAACTTCTAAAATATAATTTCTATAAGTTTTTAAAATTAGAGTAGATGAATTATTCTATAGGAAAAGGTGTTGCATTTAAGCATTTATTGATAGGTTTGGACATGAACAATTTTCTATTTCTAGTAGATTATAATGATGATAGTATGATAAAAATATTGTTAGTATTCTAATTTTAAAAAATCTAAAATAATATAGTTATTTGTTTTCACTCCAAGATTTTCTAAGACAACTAATTATTTTATCTAACTGCCTTTTAGCTTGCATAAACAACTGCAAGATTATTATTTTATTGTAACTCTAATTTCTTACGATACCATCCTTATCTATTTGGAAACAATGTAGGTAACAATCGCTTCCTTGGCTTCGATTTTTAATGAATATGCTCTAAAGAGCCAATTTGAGAAAAGCATCTACCTTCAGGTGAGTGATTTGTAGTGATCTATTGATATGAATTTTGCTCACTTTCTTTTATTGCAAGTCAATTATTCAACTAATTTTTTGGGATCGACATTTGAACTTCCATTTTCAGAGGTTAGAAAGTTAGGCTTAGAAACTCAAGTTATACTGAACCATGCCTGGATATCAATGTTTGGTTCAAATAATAGTAAATCTACACAGGAATCTCAATCTAAGAGGAGCTCTAAGGTATTCTTTTGGTCAATAAATAAGTTTTGTTCTTGAATTGTGTTCATCGTTGAGGTTGTACTGAGATTTAAAACAATATATTGTTTTAAGTTCTTTCTATCAAGCTTTTGAATTTTCTCTCGAATTCATGCCTTTTTGGATTTTGGATTTTTTGGACTTTGGTTATGGTAGTTTTTATAACCTTGTGAGTAAAGGAAAAAATAATCGGTTCTAGTTTTTAGGATTGTAACAAGTCCAAGCAGGTCTACATTCCTCATTAATAGACTAATAGTTTATGTTAAATCTATTTATGCTAAAAACAAAAGGTTTCTAGGCACATCAATGTTGAAGAAATTTAACAAGCTTAGATTATTTTTGTCAGTGAAGAAACACAACCCACTGAAATTCTTTCCACCAAAGCTTAAGACATTGATAGCTTGATCCAATTTATCTTTACTGCAAGATGGTAGTCCATCAGCACGATCATCATTTTTTTTTGGCTTGGCAGGAATAATATAGTTTATCAATATTTCTATATGTTTATATTCCTGATTTATTGTCAATTGTTGCTGATATCATTCATAGGGCATATAGGGCATATTGTAGGGTTCTTTGGAGCCATACCTAAAACAATATTATGATAGTTTTATTTCTTTTTAGTCTTCTTGCTTCATTCATGTCAGTGATTCCTGCAAACAGGTTATTCATGAGTTGCTCACGGTACAGGGTTCTGAAATCTAAAAAATTTAATCATTTCATTGATTATATGGTTATATGTGGAATTTGTGTATCTTTTTTCTGTATGATAGGCAACTAGCTTCATGGAAGAGTGAAATTGAGAAAAAACAATTAATACTTACATACGTGCATATACTTGGTTTTGTGTCATTTGTTGTTGGTTGCTAATACTAGTTTAAGAGCATAGGATGGTTTAATGTAACCTTGATCTTATATTTAATATGGCTCATTAGATCTACTTCCTATTTCCTTTTTATTTTCTCTATCCCTTGATTTTAACATTGTGTCAACATAAATTAATGGATTAATCTGAGTTGTGGTTCCGATGTCATTTTCAATTTATCAATTCTCTTTTAGATCATATGTATAAATTATTAATGTTATATTTGTGTAGGTATTGTTGTATGGTGGACAAGTGACCTCATGGAAGAGTGAAAATGGATAAGAGTTACTTTTCATGAGTAGTAAGGTGACTGTGACATCACTAATGAATTCATTATTTATTCCTTAGTTACTAATTAAGAAACTTGTAACTTTATAAAACTTGACAAACCCAAATTTGACTTGGACTCAACTCAACAAAATTTCCAAACATAAAAAAAGCACATTTAACAACATTTATAAAACTAATATCAGAGAGCAAATAAGTGGTTTTTCATTCATTCACAAACAATAAAGAAGCTTAATACAATCACGGTGTTATATGATAAAAAATTGCAATTACAATTAATATTTTACAAATTTCTTCTATGAGTAGAACTTCTTAGTGGTTGTGTGGGTGCTCTTGCAGTTGATGATATTGATTCAACTTGAGAAAAATTATCTCTTTAATAGGCATATTGTAGGCAGCTGCATCCATTCACATACCTTCTGCCTTCTTATGTGGTTATACCTTTTGCCCATTCTGTTGCTTCTCTATTAATTTTAGTTTTACCTTCCTTAAAAAAGAGTGTCTCTTAGGCTCGTCCATATCATTGACGATTGAATTTAAATAATGAAAGTATGTCATGAAGGTCAATGAGAGGTAGATGCTAAATGTATTGCACAAGAACAGGGTTATTTAAGTACTATTGAGTCAGTATTTTGCACTTCTTGGTGTGGAGGGCTTCAAACGTGCTCAAATTCCACTCACAACTAGAACTGCTACAGGGCTGGAAAACTTCGAAGATTGTGCACTACAATCTTCTCACTACAAATCTACAAAGAAAAAATTTAGAGATTGCAAAGCTGGAAAATAAATTGAAATTTTTAGTAAATGATTGATTTATTTATTTATTTGTACAAATTTGTTACTTTTCTAATGTATAAAGGTGAAGATAATAGCCCTGTGTCTGTGTCCTTGTAAACTTCTTCAAATTTTTGTCCTTAAGGTCATTGTGAGGGACCATCCTCTATATTCATGTGTTGGGGCCATCCACAATGTTAACTTTCAAATTGTGTTTATTTCTATTTTTCAATTTATTCATGCCAAATATTGGTAAGTGGTGTAAAAAGTAAAAATCTAACTGCCACTCCAATGCATAGTGCTATGTACAAAAGACCGATTTGTGCATATGTAGAAGCAAAGGGTTTCCATGAGCTAGAGGTGGAGAATTTAAATCCTAAAGGTACTTGTCTCCATACAACAACCACAACATTTAAATCAAGAAAGAGGAAAAACTGAAGCCTCACTTGAAAAAGGAAGAACGAGAAAAAACCAAGTTAGGAAGTGAATGGGAGGAAGATTTTCAGAATCTAACCTTAATAGACCACCAAAAATAGTGGTAACAAGATACAAGGAGAGAAAATAGCTTTTGACACTTGGAAGGAATAGAAGCAGTTAATTTTTTGAGTCCTCCTTCTATCAGAAATGAAATGAGTACATGGATTGATGATGATTATGAGATTGTTCTTACTGCATGTCAACGTCATACATTGAGGATGACATAGTAGGGATTGAATCTAGGGGTCATCATTCAGATTATGTGAAGCTACTTGGAGATAAGGATGTTGATCAAAATTATCCTTCACCTTTTAAAAAGTACATGACATTGACTAGCATGTCAGTGTTTGTGCATGAGAAGAGTAATATTTCTAATGTCAATCAATCAAAAAATACATTGTGTGTCAAATCTAATCACCTTGAGGAAGATAGACAAAGAGATGTGATAGTGAAGGATAGGAACAAGTAGGTGAGAAAATGTTTTGATGAAACTATGGCAAGCGAAGAACTAGGGAAATTAAGGGATCGTGCTAAAGATGTTGAAAGAGCTCTATGATATCTAGGCATGCCAAGACGATAGCTACACAAGAAAGAGAGAAGTTATAGAAAATTAAATAGGAGAGATTGTTTAGACTAATTATTGTAATTCAAATATTGCTTGAAGAACTTCACTCACATTTACCTTGTCAAAAATCTCAACATATAGCATTGAAGTCCTTTAAGGATGAGGTAACAAGATAGTAAGCAAGAATAGATCAATAGCTATATATCATAGGACCTTGGATTGATATAAGCGAAAAAATGATAAGTTGATAGATGTTCATAAAAACATAAAAAATAGAAAATCAAGGTGTAGGAACAAAACACTTCAAGGAACCAAAAGACAAAGGAAGAAATGATAAAGTGGACAACCTAGCTGAGACCTATGACCTGAAACGTTGTCCAAAGAAATCAAAAAAGGAAAGTTTGGAAGAAGAGAGATTTGACTTCAAAAACAAGGATAACTTTCAGCTTATTAATAATCCCTTATTTGAGGTTAGAGCTAATGTTTGATGTTCCCTTATATGACTCCTAAGGGTCTGTGACTAAATCCTTATATTTTAAATCACAATAAACTTCTTTCTATTATTACTTATACTCAATTCTTTATTTTGCCACAAATAAATATTAGGTATTAATAACAATATTTTTTTGGGGTAGATATATCAATGCAATTGTGCATGTATCTTGATGTTATGTACAAGTAATATCACCCATGCTTCTGATATATTCTTTAATTCACTGCTAGAGAGATGCAACTAATCTTTGGTAAAGAATATAGACGAACAATATGCAAATGTCTTTTTAAGTAGTTTTGATATCTTCAATCAAACTTTGATGACCAAAAACACTTCCAATAATGATGGAAATGACTTTGTGAAAATTCCCAATCCAATCAATATCAAAGACTAAACAAGGATTATATATTTTGAAGTTGGAAGTATAGTGATAGTCAACTAAATGACCTAATGTCATAGATCTTGACGATCTAATGTTGATTACTGATTTGCAATAAGTATCATTATAATTTCTGTAGAGCAATTTTCAAGACCAATTAATCACTGTTATAGATACATCATAATGTAAAAGTGATATGTACCATACTGGTCTAAAGTTATTCACTGTATCTGATATCTGCCTTATTGAAATGTGATATGATTGATTCTGTTTGGTTTGTAAAGACGTTGGATATTTATTTGATCTCTGTCTAGTATAATATCTTTGTAATGGTGATGAGCCAATGATGGGTCATATGTACTATTGCAATTTCTGATGTAACTCTTGTTACTTATGTGATATATATGTCATTATTCCTGATCGTAATCATTGTACTCATGGGATCTAGCTTTCTGATGTCTAGTGGATTACTACTACTTGTGTCTTCTATCTGAATAATGTCCTTGGACTGGTTATTGATGCCTTTTTAATATCATTTGAAGAATTGCAACTCTTCATTGCATCTTTTAGTATTTGGCTCCTCTGTCATTATTGCACCCTTTTGGATAACTAATCTATGATTAGTATTTGTGATCAGTATGACATAATTTGAAGAGAAAACACTTACATTTTAGTATCAAGCTTGTTTTATGAATGAATGGAGAAAAACTAGTGACATATCCATTTCAGCTTTGTATTTTTTACTGTTAGTATTTGATTATTAGAACATAACTATACATCCTTGTGAATTGGAGTTTCAGCAAAGATTTAATATTATTTGGATTTCTTTCTTATTGTAGCAAAGGTTATGGAGGCCTTGAACATTCCAAGAGGTGTCTGGCATGTGCTTTTTTTAACACCTAATACTGACAAGTATTTTAAGTTTTAATAATATGGATCTATATAATTCTAGTTTTAATACAATCTTATTACAGGTTGATAGATTTTCTTAAAAAAAATTCAAAGTGTTTTCTGTAAAGTCATTGTTCACTCCAGTTCGATCATCCTGACTTTTAGCTGCAGGTGCCTTGCCTTTGGTCAAGCATAAAGCTTTCCTTAGGCCCATGTAATATGGTGGGTAATTTGTTGGGTTTCTCCTTACCAATAAAAACTTTGATGTGACCCTTACTCTATGCTTTTGCCATGCATAACATGAATAAAAAACTAGCAATACTACATTGATGTGCAATGGGTACATAATGGGTAAAAAGATGTTAGAAAATGATTGATTATGGTGTTCTTGTTCATGATGGAAGGAGCACACATTCTGGTAATTATTTCTACTTTTTTGAGTCACTTAAACCTTTCAAAAATATTTTTATGCTGGGACCTCTAGGTTATAGTCTTAGAAAATTATTTTATTCATTAACAATTGCTTTAATCTGGCTTGTTGGTGAAGTGCACACAATGTTCTTATTGCTCAAATAAATTTGATCCTTTCTTAGATTTGAGCCTAGAGATCATTCGAGCAGATTCCTTGTTGAAAGCATTATCCCATTACACGGTAGTGGAGCAGTTAGATGGGGGTGTGAAAAGAGATCAATGTGAACGATGCAAAGTAAAAGTGAAGGCTCTAGAACAACTCGAAATTGATAAAGCACCACATGTTCTTGCAATTCATCTCAAGCGCTTCAGTGTAGTTGGATCTGGAGGAAAAATTGACAAAAAAGTAGACTTTGGTTGTACGTTGGATCTCAAACCATTTTTTAGCAATTCACATGTAAGTAGCCCTTACAATATTATTTGCCAGTGGATCACATTTTCAGTGGAATCTAATAATATAGTTTTTGTAATATCTACTGGTTTTTTAATAAATATTGCACATTTGAATGATATTCTAGTTTCTTTGTCTATTGATCAATCACAGGAGGGCAATTTTAAGAACACTCTTTATGGTGTTCTTGTTCATGATGGCTAGAGCACACATTCTGGTGATTATTTTTGCTTTATTCGTTCATCCACAGGCATCTGGCATGCTTTAAATGATAATCCGGTATACATTTGCTACAGTTGTGAAGACATGTTTAATTTTGTGGAGCAAGCTCATTATAATTTGTGTATAACAGGATACACAAAAGAACTATAATTTTATGTAGAACCTTTTCTTTATATGGTAACACTAATTATACTAAAGTTTCTTAGACTAATTGAAGTTATTCTTATGACATTTTGTACTCTAGGTCTATTCAGTCAATGAGAAAAGTGTGCTTTCCCAGAAAGCTTACATGCTATTCTATATATGAGATAAGAAAACTAGCATTCAAACAGTAGGTGGGTCTGAATCTCAGTATAATGGCTCTAAACTAAAGAAGAGGGTGTCATTGAATAATGGACATCCAAAGGAAAACCACTTACAAGATTCATATGCCCCCCAGGTGACAGAAAACATGCATTCTTTCCAAACGACAGCAATCTCTTTTAGTGTTGCAGGTGTAAATAAGATATCCCAACAGGTAGAAAATTTGTCAAATGTCAATTTCATTTCAGAAAGTCTAGAAAAGAACACAAGTTCTGGCCAGTCATGCAGTAAATCTAGATCATCAGCAAATCATGATGCTACATTATAGATGGTGCCTCCAAGAACCAATGGTATTCAAACAAATAATATCTTCTAGTCAAGTCATACCATAAGTAATGGATGCACATCGAATGGGTCTAGTAATAATGTTAAGAAGCAGGAATTTGAAATAAAGGGAACTAATTCTGTGGGTAATTTTAATATTATGGTTGTTAGACATTCTCGGAACTGTGATGTGAGCAATGATAATGAGAACTATATTGGTAGAAATTTTGAAGCTTATTCAAAAATTAATGCTAACAGATCATTAGAATGTCAAACATTCTACAAATGGTTTGATAGGTATTATTACTCGACATCATGCTTGTGGCGGGGTCGCTGTGGTGACGACGGCAGTTGGCATCACCGCCACAACGGCCCCGCCAAAGTGCTAGCCACGAATGTTGCAATTGCGATGTTCACACAACCCTTGCAGACCATTACAACAGAACGTGCATCGCATGCATAGTGACATCGTTGCAATTCTTGCACTTACATCGCAATTACGACACCATTGGAAGAATTGCGACGACCGGCGGTGTCGACGCCATAGCAACTGCTCCATCAGCACCATCACGTCCCCATCACAATTTTCCATGGACGTCGTAATTGTGACGCCCACAGAAATACTGGGATGGCTGCCACCACAGTGACCCCGTGGCTAGATGCTGACGCGACCCCGTCGCAATGCATGAGGATGACGTCAGAATTGCGATGGAGACCACATGCATTGCGATGAGATTCATGTTGGATTAGAATGTTGAAATTACAATGAAGGGGCATTGAAATTGTGACAGCTGAGGATAGACTTCATAATTTGTGACTAAAAAATGACGACATCTATTACCATCGCAATGGCGACACATTGTCATCGTAATTGTGACAATTAGCTGTCACAAATTGATGCCAAATGTATTAGTGCTAGAACCCCTAGCGACATATGTCATCATAGAATTTGTCAATTTTGATCCATATAAACGATTGTAATAAGTCCCTAGGGGTCCTAGGACCCCTAGAGACATATGTCATCATGGAATGTGTTGAAAGGGATCATAGGTGACCTATGGCCCCTTTCGACCCATATAAATGATTTTAATATGTCCTTAGGGGTCCTAGGGCCCCTAGACACATATGTCATCATTGAATGTGTCAAAAGGGGTCATAGGTCATCCTATGGCCCATTTTAACCCATATAAATTATTCTAATATGTCCCTAGGGGTCCTAGGGTCCCTAGAGATATATGTTGTAATAAAATGTGACAAAAGGGGTCATAGATCATCCTATGGCCCCTTTTGACCCATATAAATGATTATAATATGTCCCTAGGGGTCCTAGGACACCTAGAGACATATGTCATCATGGAATGTGTCGAAAGGGGTCATAGGTCATCCTATGGCTCCTTTCGACCCATATAAATGATTGTAATATGTCCCTAGGGGTCCTAGGACTCTTAGAGACATATGTCATCATGGAATGTGTTGAAAGGTCAACCCATATAAATGATTGTAATATGTCCCTAGGGGTCTTAGGACCTCTAGAGACATATGTCATCACGAAATGTGTCCACAGGGGTCATAGGTCATCGTATGGCCCCTTTTGACTCATATAAATGATTACAATATGTCCCTAGGGGTCCTAGGACCCTTAGATACATATGTCATCATGGAATGTATTGAAAGGGGTCATAAGTCATCCTATGAGCCTTTTCAACCCATATAAAGAATTATAATATGTCCCTAGGGGTCCTAATACCTCTAGTGACATATTTCATCATAGAATGTGTCAAAAGGGTTCATAGGTCATCCTATGGCCCCTTCCAACCCATATAAATGATTGTAATATGTCCCTAGGGGTCCTAGAACCCCTAGACACATGTCGTCATGAAATGTGTCAAAAGGGGTCATAGGTCATCCTATGGCCCATTTCGATCCATATAAACAATTATAATATGTCTCTAGGGGTCCTAGGGCCCCTAGAGACATATGTCATCATGGAATGTGTCGAAAGGGGTCATAGGTCATCATATGGCCCCTTTCGACCCATATAAACAATTATAATATGTCTCTAAGCGTCCTATGACCCCTACAAACATATGTTGTAATAAAATGTATCAAAAGGGGTCATAGGTCTTCCTATGGCCCCTTTTGATCCATATGAATGATTGTAATATGTCCCTAAGGGTCCTAGGATCCTTAGAGACATATGTCATCATGGAATGTGTTGAAAGAGTCATAGGTCATCTTATGGCCCCTTTTGACCCATATAAATGATTATAATATGTCACTAATGGTCCTAGGACCCCTAGAGACATATGTCATCATGGAATGTGTCGAAAGGGGTCATAGATCATCCTATGACCTCTTTCGACCTGTATAAATAATTCTAATATGTCCCTAGGAGTCCTAAGACCCCTAACAACAAATGTCATCATGAAATGTGTCAAAGGGGGTCACAAGTCATCCCATGGCCCCTTTTGACCCATATAAATGATTGTAATATGTCCCTAAAGACATATATCATCATGGAATGTGTTGAAAGGGGTCATAGTTCATCCTATGGCCCCTTTTGACCTATATCAATGATTTTAATATGTCCCTAGTGTTCCTAAGACCCTTAGAGACATATGTCATTGTGGAATGTGTCGAAAGCAATCATAGGTCATCTTATGGCCCCTTTCGACCTATATAAATTATTATAATATGTCCCTAGGGGTCCTAGGGCCCCAAGAGACATATGTCATCATGGAATGTGTAAAAAGGGGTCATAGGTCATCCTATGGCCCCTTTCGACCCATATAAACAATTATAATATGTCCCTAGCAGTTCTATGACCCCTAGAGACATATGTTGTAATAAAATGTGTCGAGGGGAGTTATAGGTCATCCTATGGCCTCTTTCAACCCTTATAAATGATTGTAATATGTCCCTAGGGTTCCTATGACCCCTATAGACATATGTCATCATAGAATGTGTCGAAAGGGGTCATAGGTTATCCTATGGTCCCTTTCGACCCATGTAAATGATTATAATATGTTCCTAGGACTCCTAGGACCCCTAGAGACATATGTCATCATGGAATGTGTCAAAAGGGGTCATAGGTCATCCTATGACCTCTTTCGACACATATAAATGATTATAATATGTCCCTAGGGGTCCTAGAACCCCTAGAGACATATGTCATCATGGAATGTGTTGAAAAGGTCATAGGTCATCCTATGGCCCCTTTTGACACATATAACTGATTGTAATATGTCCCTAGGAGTCCTTGGACCCCTAGCGACATATGTCATCATGGAATGTGTCGTTCGACTCATATAAATGATTGTAATATGTCCCTAGGGGTCCTAGGACCCCAAGTGACATATGTCATTGTGGAATGTGTTAAAAGGGGTCATAGGTCATTCTATGGCCCTTATTAACCCATATAAATGATTATAATATGTCACTAAGGGTCCTGGGACCCCTAGATACATATTTCATCATGGAATGTGTTAAAAGGGGTCATAGATCATCCTATGACCCCTTTCGACCCATATAAACAATTATAATATGTCCCTAGGGTCCTAAGACCCCTAGCAACATATGTCATCATGGAATGTGTCAAAAGGGGTCATAGGTCATCCTATGGCCCCTTTTGACCCATATAAATGATTGTAATATGTCCCTAGAGACATATCTCATCATGAAATGTGTCAAAATTTTGACCTATATCAATTATTATAATATGTCCCTAGGGGTCCTAGGACCCCTAGAGACATATGTCATCATGGAATGTGTCGAAAGGGGTCATAGGTCATCCTATGGCGCCTTTCGACCCATATAAATGATTGTAATATGTCCCTAGGGGTCCTAGGGCCCCTAGGGACATATGTTGTCATGAAATGTGTCAAAAGGGGTCATAGGTCATCCTATGGCCCCTTTTGACCCATATAAACAATTATAATATGTCCCAAGGGGTCCTATGACCCCTAGAGACATATGTTGTAATAAAATGTGTCAAAAGGGGTTATAGGTCATTCTATGGCCACTTTTGACTCATATAAATGACTTTAATATTCTCCTAGGGTTCCTAGGACCCCTAGAGACATATGTCATCATGGAATGTGTCAAAAGGGATCATAGGTCATCCTACAGTCCCTTTCGACCCATGTAAACGTTTATAATATGTCCTTAGGGCTCCTAAGACCCGTAGAGACATATGTCATCATGGAATGTGTCTAAAGGGGTCATAAGTCATCCTATGAGCCCTTTCAATCCATATAAATGATTATAATATGTCCCTAGGGGTCGTAGGACCCCTAGCGACATATTTCATCATGGAATGTGTCAAAAGGGGTCATAAGTCATCCTATGGCCCCTTTCGACACATATAACTGATTGTAATATGTCCCTAGGGGTCCTTGGACCCTTAGCGACATATGTCATCATGGAATGTGTCAAAAGGGGTCATAGATCATCCTATGACCCCTTTCGATCCATATAAATAATTGTAATATGTCCTTAGGGGTCATAGGACCCCTAGTGACATATGTCATCGTGGAATGTGTCGAAAGGGGTCATAGGTCATACTATGGCCCCTTTTGACCCATATAAATGATTGTAATATGTCACTAGGGGTCCTAGGACCCCTAGAGATATATGTCGTCATGGAATGTGTCGAAAGGGGTCATAGATCATCCTCTGACCCCTTTCAACTCATATAAACAATTATAATATGTCCCTAGGGGTCCTAAGACCCCTAGCAACATATGTCATCATGGAATGTGTCGAAAGGGGTTATAAGTCATCTTATGGCCACTTTTGACCCATATAAACGATTGTAATATGTCTCTACAGACATATGTCGTCATGGAATGTGTCAAAATTTTGACCTATATCAATGATTGTAATATGTCCCTAGGGGTCCTAGCCTTAGAGACATATGTTATCATGGAATGTGTCGAAAGAGGTCATAGGTCATCCTATAGCCCCTTTTGACCCATATAAATGATTATAATATGTCCCTAAGGGTCGTAGGGCCCCTAGAGACATATGTCTTCATGGAATGTGTCAAAAGGGGTCATAGGTCATCCTATGACCCCTTTCGACCCATATAAACAATTATAATATGTCCCGAGGGGTCCTATGACCCCTAGAGACATATGTTGTAATAAAATATGTCGAAAGGGGTTATAGATCATCCTATGGCCCCTTTCGACCCATATAAATAATTTTAATTTGTCCCTAGGGTTCTGAGGACCCCTAGAGACATATGTCATCATGGAATGTGTCAAATGGGGTCATAGGTCATCCTATGGTCCCTTTTGACCCATATAAATGATTATAATATGTCCCTAGGGCTCTTAGGACCCCTAGAGACATATGTCATCATGGAATGTGTCGAAAGGGGTCATAGCTCATCTTATGAGCCCTTTTAACCCATATAAATGATTATTAAATGTCCCTAGGGGTCCTAGGACCCTTAGAGACATATGTCATCATGGAATGTGTCAAAATGGGTCATAGGTCATCCTATGGCCCATTTCAACCCATATAACTTATTGTAATATGTCCCTAGGGGTCTTTGGAGCCCTAGAGACATATGTCATTATGGGATGTGTCAAAATGGGTCATAGGTCATCTTATGACCCCTTTTGACCCATATAAATAATTGTAATATGTCCTTAGGGTTCCTAAGACCCCTCGTGACATATGTCATCGTGAAATGTGTCAAAAAGGGTCATAGGTCATCCTATGAGCCTTTTTGACTCATATAAATGATTTTAATATGTCCCTAGGGGTCTTAGGACCCTTAGCGACATGTCGTCATGGAATGTGTCGAAAGGGGTCATAGGTCATCCTATGGCCCCTTGCGATCCATAAAAATGATTGTAATATTTCCTTAGGGGTCCTAGAACCCCTAGACACATATGTCATCATGAAATGTGTCAAAAGGGGCCATAGGTCATCCTATGGCCTAAGGTTCCTTTCGACCCATATAAATGTTTGTAATATGTCCCTAGTTGTCCTAAGGCCCCTAGAGATATATGTTATCATGGAATGTGTCGAAAGGGGTCATAGGTCACCCTATTGCCCCTTTTGATCCATATAAATAATTATAATATGTCCCTAGGGGTCGGAGGGCCCCTAGAGACATGTTATAATAAAATGTGTCAAAAAGGGTCATAAGTCATCCTATGTCTTCTTTCAACCCATATAAACTATTCTAATATGTCCCTAGGGGTCCTAGGACCCCTAGAGACATATGGCATCATGGAATGTGTTGAAAGGAGTCATAGGTCATCATATGGCCCCTTTCGACCCATATAAATGATTGTAATATGTCCCTAAAGTCATATGTTGTCAGGAAATGTGTCGAAAGGGGTCATAGGTCATCCTATGGCCCTTTTAGACCCATATAAATGATTTTAATATGTCCCTAAGGGTCCTAGGACCCCTAGAGACATATGTCATCATGGAATGTGTTGAAAGGGGTCATAGGTCATCCTATGGCCCCTTTCGATCCATATAAATGATTGTAATATGTCCCTAGGGGTCCTAAGACCCCTAGAGATATATGTTCACTTTGAGTTTCAACACAAATTCTGCATATAATTTTCTAAGAAAATAAAATGGCACCTCTAAATTGCTATGTGGAGGGATATCAAAAACCATCCACCAACGATCCCAAAAGTTGCATGTATGGCATCAATTGTACACCATTTAATCGATAGTTTGGGTTTTTTTTGTCCACTAGTATATCAATTTTTGGGTTCGCAAATAGGCTAGCCAAATCCTGTTTGGTTATATTGAGGACCGCAACCTCATCATAGTCCAAGCCATCATCAAATATCTCATGCATTTTGTCATGCCAACAAAGTGCGGCATTTTTTTGGTTGCTAAGGGTTTCGATGTTATCCACTATGGTGTTTAATGTGGATAACATAGGAGCCAATGCAAGTACATTATTATATGTTCTTCGCAAACCCCTCAATTCAATGAGACTTTCATTTATCAAGTCCTCGATTCAAGGAGTGTTTTTTTTTTTTTGGGGGGGGGGGGGGGGGGGGTAAAAGGTCATTTGGTGGATGGTTTTGTGGGGGCACTAGATCATTTGGTGGGGGGTTATGAGGAATAGTATTCCTTGCCTCAATGTCATTATTTTGATCGGCCATTCCTATTAATTTGCAAAACATAATTTATGTTTTAAAAAAACCTTAATTTTAACAATTTCTATCAAAAAAACCCTAAATTCTAACAAATTCAACTACAACTAAAAAATTCATGATAAAATTTATTAAATTTATATTAAAATTGATAATAATAAAAAAAAAAAAAAAACTTACTTATATCGGATACGCGATATGGAAGCCAATATCTGAAATCCTGCGCACAAGATTCACTATGATAACAACTCGCAAGTTGCTTTTTTTTTAAAATAAAAACTGGCAAATATCGGGTATCTGATATTATATCGGATATTGAATATTATATTGGATATCCGATATAATATCGGATATCTGATATTTGACACATTAACCCCACGTCAACCCATGGGTTGTCTTTTTTGAAACACCCCGCGGGTTGTAATTTATACTATTATCTTATATTGTATTATAATATTATATTATATACTATTATCTTATATTATATTATACTATTATATTATATTATATTATTATATTGTATTATATTATTATATTATATTATATTATATACTATTATCTTATATTATATTATACTATTATATTATGCTATTATATTATATTATAATTTATAGTATTATATTGTATTATACTATTGTATTATATTATACTATTATATTATATTATATTATATTATATTATATTATATTATTATATTATTATATTATATTATACTATTATATTATATTATACTATTATATTATACTATTATATTATATTATACTATTATATTATATTATACTCATATTAATATTTGTGAATGATTTTTGAAATATAAAAATATTAATCTTCATAAATAATATAATATATATTTATTATTTTATAATTATATAATATAATGACTAATTTATTATTTCATATTACTTTTTATATATTTCATACTATATATTTTTAAGTTTTCGTTATCGAGTATCCGATATCAAATCGGATATTTGATAAGGGCCAGGCCTTACTTTCCAGGTTTGGTACCTAGATAGGTGAAAAAAAGTTAGAGTGGATTTTGAAATGCTTTTAGACATTTTCAAACTCTATTTTTTTCACATCGCCAATTTTTGGTACACCATGATCCTACACATACGCACTTGTCTTTCACACACGTCAGCACTGAGAGCTTGTTCTCCCTTCAAGCATTCATACCCTCAAGTCTTCTTACTTTGCATGCCAATTGAAGACTCCATAGTTTGGACATTGTATGAAACAACACCCTAGACTCCTTGTCTTTCTTGGGTTCTCGCACATGCCAACTTTTATTACATGCCTTATATTCCCTTATAAAGAGTAGTTAGATTTTTTTTGTTCACAATCCATCGTCCATTTTAGGGTTAGATTGGATTAGGTAGGATTCAATGAATCTACTCATATTTCTTCTACAAACTTCTCCTTCAATCCTCTTTGAATTTTCCTCAAAATGGTTTATCTTCAATTTTGTGCCACTAGCTCATCAAGCTTATCTTCCACATAGTTCACACAATCCAAGAAATCAAACTTGTCAGCTCATTTTTATTAAATTCATGATCTTTCTCATAATACTAACACCTGACATTAATTGGCTTCTAATGCTCAACACAATCTGCATTGCTCGGCATCCACTATCAAAACAATTGGCACAAACTATAGTTTACTGGTGCTCAACATCAAGTAAACTTTACTTGGCTTACATTATATCACTCACTACATATTGAAATTTGACTTTGCTTGACTCCAACTGATTTTTTTCTCATCTTGCACTATCTTTGCTTGGCACCTACTATCCACTTGGTCAAGCTTGGTAGACTCAATTCTTCTCTCTTATTTTCTAAACTTTTTCAATGTATCCACTCTTTGCAACCTTAAGTGAATAATCAGTGCACTATAATATCACAGTTTTAACTAGTCTTTGTACTTATTTTCCATATCATAACTCAACCTTTCCTCTAGGTTCTATTGTTACCTCATTTGATCAAATCCTCTTCATCAATCAAACAAATGATAGTACTCAAATCATCTAAGTAATGTCTTACCAGCAATTAGTAGGTTTGACATCAATGACAAAATAATGATTGAAACACATTCTCATACTTTTATCAATCTGTTTTCAACAATCTCCCTCATTGGCATTGATGGAAAACCAAACTTAATTAGTACAGCCAACAAAATACCAAAAAGAAACCATTCCTTATATTGAAAATCTCTCCCTATATCAACAATTTTCATCTTCTATATAGGTTACAAAATTTTATTATGATCAATAGACAATAAATTAGTTCATCCTTATGACTCCCTTTAAATTACTACTTATATCTCCCTTGACATTATCTCCCTCTTACTAGGTAGATGTAATCAGCAAGTACACTATCTCCCTTTGAGTAGATATTCCATGTTTCTTCTATTTCTAACTTCAATCTTTCTAAATTGCTCCCTAGATTTCTCCATCATTTCATCATTTCTCTCTCTTTGACAACAATTCTAAAGGCTTTCCATCTTAATATAAAGATATGAACATTTTCAATTTCTCCCTCGATCACCTAGCTTGTGACCAATTTGTAGCTCCAGCTCTTTGATTAGTTTAGGTAACTCCTAAAGTAAGATCCATTGCATCAATGTGTAACATATGTCAATCATCTTGTTTAATGCAAGGCACTTCTCATGCTTCTTAGATAGCATTTGATAGGGGTATCACCCCTATTTTATGTCTTAGATACTCATGAGCATCCTTAGGTAAAGCTTTTGTGAAGATATTAGCTATTTTCTCTTTTGTGTTAACATATTCCATCTTCACCTCTTTATCTTGAACTAATTCTCTCAAGTAACGATACTTAATTGCAATGTGCTTAGTCTTTGTATGCATCACAGGGTTCTCTAATATATTTATAGCACTTGTATTATCATAATAAAGTATCATAGGTTTAGTGGTTTTCTCCTTCATACCTTTGAGTAATTGTTTGATCCATACAATGTTTGTACAATTTACTACATCAACAACATATTGAACTTCAATAGTAAATTGAGATATATAGTTTTGTTTCTTGCTAGTCCATGTAACTAGCCTTTTTCTTAAGAAAAATTCTCCTCCACTAGTGCTCTTTCTATCATCAATATTTCTAGCTCACTCAGCATCAGTGTAGGCTTTCAATTCAAACTTTTCATTTTTATTATAGTATAGACCATAGTCTTTTGTTCCTTTCATATATCTCAGTATTCTCTTAATGTCCCATCAAATGATTCTCCCTAGGATTAATAGATAATCTTGAAACTATCCCAATAGATAATGTAATATCAGGTCTATTGTGTACTACATATTGTAGTTTTCCAATCATAGACTTGTACAATGTTTGATTCACCTCAATTGAATCATCATTCTTAGACAATTTATGTCCTATCACCATAGGTGTGCTTACTAGCTTGGAAATCCTTCAATCTAGAAGTTTTCAATATCTCCTTTACATATTTTGACTAAGTGATGTATATACCATATTTCATCTGATGTAATTGCAAACCCACAAAGAACTTGATCTCTCCAAACATAGACATTTCAAATTCTTCTTTCATTTCATTTGCAAAAATCTTACATAA
Organism: Cupressus sempervirens; assembly: GCA_028749045.1. NCBI lineage: Eukaryota > Viridiplantae > Streptophyta > Pinopsida > Cupressales > Cupressaceae > Cupressus > Cupressus sempervirens. The sequence goes on along the minus strand of CM053783.1, from coordinate 31,644,604 downwards.
AGTATCTTGACCTCCAAATATGATATCATCAACAAAAATTTCAGATATTAAAATAAATTTTTCTTTCTATGTCTTCAAGTACATATTGTTGTTATCATCAATCCTCTCAAATCCAATCTTCACAAGATGGTTATGAAGTCTTTCATACCATGCTTTTGGTGCTTTCTTCAAACCAAATTAAGTTTTGTGTAGTCTACATACCATGTTTTTTTTGTTAGCATCAAAAAATTCTTTTGGCTATATAAAATATACCATTCAGAAATGTATACTTAACATCCATTTGATAAACTTTGAAACCTTTATATGTAGAGTAAGCAAGCAAAGTTCTTACTCCTTCCAATCTTGTAATAGGAGCGAATAATTCTCCATAGTCTATCCCTTCTTGTACATATCCTTTGTAAACTAATCTTTCTTTGTTCCTTGTGACTTCACCATCTTCATCTAACTTGTTTCTATACACCCACTTGGTGCCAATCACATATTTACCTTCTAGTCTAGGAACTAGAGTCCATGTCTTATTTTTCTATATTTGTTCAATCTCTTCTTTCATGTCTTTACTCCATTTCACATCTTTTAAGGCATCTTTCACTATTTTAGGTTCATGCATGCTAAGAAAACATGTATCATTTCTCAATTTGTTCTCTGTCATTAGTCTAGCACCTTTATCTCCAATGATTTGCATTGTAGGGTGATGTCTTTTGACATACTTTGACAATCTTGGCTTTGCTCTATTTTCCTCAATTGGTCTCTCTACTTCTAAATCATTATGTACATCTCTATTAGGTAGTTCAACATTTATTTCATGTACACTAATCCTAGAATCAAAATGTGCCTCAACTTAATTCTATAATTTGACACCTGAATGTAGCTCAGTTCCTAAATTCAACTCGACATTCATAGTATGTGACTTAGTAGTCATTGAAACTTGTTGGTTTGCAACTTGATTTACAACATCTTCATCAATAGGCATACCTTCATAAAAATATACAAATGATTTGTATTCTTTTGGTTCCTTCATAGGTTCAACCTCATGTACTTCTATATATTCATCAAATTTTACATTTACACTTTCCACAATCATGTTAGTGTTAGTGTTTAAACACTTATAAGCTTTACTTCTTGTAGAATTGTAGATAGCTAAAATTGTCCAAATACCTATTCATGACCAATTGAATATATATTTACTATTTATTTAATTACTCTACCTTTAATTAAATAAATTTACATTTGTTTAATTATATTTGCCTGTCCTTGATTTAAATAAACTAAGGTTTATTTAAATATTAGTCTTTCCCCTCATCCCACTTACATCCTAACCCATTCATTTTAATTAAGTAAAGTACTTCATTTACTTAATTAATACTTTTTTAATCCCACTTGGAATTAAATATTAAATTTAATCCTATTTGAGCACATGGCTCCTAACTTTAACCCTCACCCAACCTCACTTTCCTAACCTAACCCATCATTCTAACCTTACCCACTTGTTAATCTCACTTACTTTTTCCTAATCACCTTGCTAAATCCACTTTTAATCCTAAGTGTGTGCTCACACGTATGAGGAATTCTCATACTTCCCACACCCCTCATACTTCTTGCACATTTTTCCCCTTCACATGAGAATCAAGGTGTCTCACATGTGTGAGAAACCATGCTTCTCACACCTCTTATACTTGTCATTGACCTATCACATCAAAAGTTTCTCACACATGTGTGAGCATCTTCCCTCCCTTTGAATGGTCAAAAATCATAATCCACATGGAGTCCACGTGGCCTCCACCTCATGGACACCTCATTGATCTATAGAGATCCTAGCCCTTCATCTTGCATTGAATCTCAACCATCTATTTCATCTCATTTCCTATAAAAGGAGAGCCTTCTCCTCATTTCAAGAAGCACTATCTAGCCCATTGTTATGTTGCAAGATATGTGAGCAACCACATCCCACAACAATGAAATCATCAACAACTCGGTGATTTCATGAGGTTTGCATTAGTACTATGTTGAATGGTTTAAGCTATTTTGATTTCATGTCTTCACTACTTACATGTTGTCTTTCATATTTGAGGTTTGCATGAATATGTAGGAATAGACTTTAGTTGCTTATTGTTTATTCCCTTGTTACATTTGTATGCAACACTGAAATAATCAAGGAATATACCTTCTTCACTTTTTTCATCTAGTTTACCATTCCTAAAATCCTTGAGAATATAACACTTGCTTCCAAGTACCTTAAAATATTTTACATTGGGTAAGTATCCATACCATAGTTCAGTAGGTGTTGAAAAAGTACCTTTCTTGACTTGCACACGGTTCAAGGTGTAGATAGTTGTACTTACAACTTCTTTCCATTATTTCAAAGCAACATTTTTCTCCATCATGAGTTTCCTAGCATAGTCCATTATAGATATGTTCCTCCTTTGAGTAATTTCATTTTGTGGAGGGTTCCTAGGGGTGGATGTTTGTCTTTTAATTCCTCTATCATTACAAAACATCTCAAACTCATCTAATGTAAATTCTTCTCCTCTACCAGATCTCAAATATTTTAGACTTTTACTTATTTCCTTCTCAACTCTTGCTAAGTACCACTTAAACAATTGGAAAGCATCATATTTCTATTTTAGAAACATAACTGTCATCATTCTAGAATAATCATCAACAAATAACATAATGTACTTAACTCCTTTGTAGCTTTGCACCTCAATTGGTCCACACAAGTCAGTATAGACAATCTCTAATATTCCTTTAGAGGTACAAGTCTTATTTTTAAAACTTGACTTTGTCATTTTGCCTAACTATTTGCAAATCATATTGTCAAATTTCTTCAACTTAGGAATACCTCTAACTCTTCTCATGTTATTGATACTAATCAAGTTATCAAAATTAACATGACATAACCTCTTGTGCCATAGTCATACATCATCAAATTCCACAACTAAACAAGTAGCATTATCCATATCAAGGTAGAACATATTACCTCTAGTTTGGTCACATTTTTCAATTAGTTTTCCATTAGTATCATATATCTTAGCAATCATGTTCTCAAACTCAACCTTACAACTTGAACTATTCAATTGTGACACACTCAACAAATTATAGTTAAGTCCTTCAACATAATAAGCATTGTCACATAAATTATTTTTGTGAGTTTGATAGAACCTTTTACTTTTATTAGAAAGGGTGCATCATTACCAAACCTTACACTATTTCTATCATAATAATTTAAAGTAATGAACTTACTTTTATCTCTAGTCATGTGATGCAAATGCCCACTGTTAATGATCTATCATTCTTTTTCAAACAAGATACTAGTGCAATTGCCTCATCCTCATAAGAATCATCCTTCATTGCAACATACACCACTTCATCATCATGATCATCAGATTCATCTTTAGTTTCCTCTTTAGCAATTTAGCAAGACTTCTTTCCTTAGTCTTTGTAATCTTTGTTATCTTCATCTCTTCTACTTTTGTACTTGTCTCCACCTTTGTAATTTTTCTTCTCTCAACATCTAGCAGCAATATGACCAACCTCATTGCAATTGAAACATATGATAGGTAACTTACCTTTGAATTTTCCTTTACCTCTATGAAATCTCCTTGATAGTAGTGTTTCAAGTTGTTCTATATCTTCCTCATCCTTTTTACTATCACTAGAAACATATTTTGCCTCTTTATTCTTCTTCTTATTAGGTTCCTTTAATGAGGTCTTAGCTTTGAAAGTAGATTCAACATTTTCATATTTGAAGTTATCAAAATTAGATAGCCCAAAATTAGTGAACCTACCTACCAAACCTTCAAGAGTCAAATTACAACCTGCTATACATCTTAGTTCTTTTATTGCAGAGACTCTAATAGCACAAACAGGTAGTAGTGTTCTCAAAAATTTTCTTAGTATAGTCTCATCATCTATCTTTCTAGTAGATCCCCATATTTTCATTAACAACATCTTTTATTCTAGAGTAATATTGAGGAACATTCTCACCTTCTTGCATTCTCATATCATCAAACTTACCTCTAAGAATTTCATATATGGCTCTTGGAACATTAATGTCTCCTCCATAAATAGTGTGTAGATCATCCCACATTTTCTTTGCACTATCACAACCCTTGATATCATCAAATTCAGCATAACTTAGGGTAGAGGCAATCTCCAACATTGTCTAGTTGTGTTCTTTCTTCTTTTTCAAATCTTCAATAATTAGGACTCTAGTAAGGTCAACATACTCTATGGTGATGGTAGATTGTGCACAATCTCTAAGGCCTATAAGGTGTAGCTTCATTAGGCTTTTCCATGTAGGAAAGTTATCTCTATTAATCTTGGGTACCTCCCTTTTTGACATCTTGATCTTTTTTTCTTCTAGTATCTTCAAACTAGTCCTCTTAAGTAGATGGTTCTAATACCAATTGTTTGAGTTCTTAGAATAACTTAGAGGGAAGGGTGAATCAGTTATCCAAGGTTGAGATATACAACTAAAAAATTTCACAACTTAGTGAACCCATATCCATATAACATATTCATCATGCATGCATCCATTAAATCATACATTAACTTAGACTTGTAGATTACTGTCAAATAAACTTTGCATAAATCTAAGCTTGAAATATGACATATTCAATAACACATTTAACACAATGGTTTTACATGGAAACCCAATTTAGGAAAAACCATCAGTAACATGCTGCTAATTCTCACTCTTTTAAAGTCATTCCTTTTGAAAGGCCAACCTTGTTAAAAGTTACAATGCACACTATTAAATGTGACCTAGTTAAAGGATTTCAATCGCGTTGTTAGGAGTGAGCCTTGTTATTGGACTTTAGATCATTCACTTGGAATGTCATTTGGTTAAAGGATTTACAAATGACTTTTAGGTCAACCTTAATCCAAAGGATCTACCCTAGACTAATACAATGATTAGAGAGTAATAATAAGGCTTGATCTGATAACAACTTACAACTCACTTTGTAGATTATAGATCTCTATTTTAGTCCTCCATTCTGCTTGGCTTTCACACACTTCAACTCTGATAGCTTGTTCATCCTTCAAGCATTCATACCCTTAAGTTTTCTTTTTTCATGCCAATTACAAACTCTATAGTTTGGCCACTATATGAAACAACACCCTAGACTCCTTATCTTTCTTGGGTTCTCGCACATGCCAACTATTGTGTCATGCTTTATATTCCCTTATAAAGAGTAATTAGATCTTTTTCTATTCATCCTCCATCATCCATTTTAGGGTTAGGTTGGATTAGGCAGGATTCAATGAATCTACCCATATTTTAATTTCATTTGTTTCTAGAAACTTCTCCTTCAATCCTCTTTGAATTTTCCTCAAAATGGTTTATCTTAAATTCTATGCCACTAGCTCATCAAGCTTATCTTCCACATGGTTCACACAATCCAAGAAATCAAACTTGTTGGCTCAGATTCATCAAATTCATGATCTTTCTCATAATGCTACCACTTGGAATTAACTAGCTTCTAATGCTCAATACAAAATTCATTTCTCAGCATCCTCTATCAAAACACTTGGCATGAACTAAAGTTTACTGGTGTTCGGCATCAACTAAAATTTACTCAAGTTGCACTATATCACTTGACATATATTGAAATTTGACTTTGCTCGGCTCCAACTGATTTTCTACTTGGCACTTACTATCCACTTGGTCAAGCTTGGTAGACTCAATTCTTCTCTCTTGTTCTTCTAGACTTTTTTAGTGTATCCAATCTTTGCAACTTTAAGTGAATAATAAATGCACTATAATATCATAGTCTTAACTGATCTTTGTACTTCTTTTCCATATCCTCACTCAACCTTTCCTCTAGGTGCTATTGTTACCTTATTTGATCAAATCCTCTTCATTAATGAAAAAAATGATAGTACTCAAATTATCTAAGCAATTGTTTTACTAGCAATTAGTAGGTTTGACATCAGTGACAAAACAATGATTGAAACACATTCTCATACTTGTATCAATTTGTTTTCAACAACTTGGGAGTGATTTGTATTTTTTGCTCAAGTATTTTTTAAATTTTCTGATATTAAACACCTCTAATAAATAAGAAAAGCTTAAATAAAATATTTCCTCTCTCATTCATTTTGCCTCTTCTTTGTGTGTTCAAGATACTTCCTGATGTTGATCCACCTAAGCTTTTTGTAAGAGTTTCCACACTTAGAATAACACCAAAAATATTATCAAATTTTAGGGTATTAGAACCAAAATCAGAGTTACTCACATCCATTACCAATCTATTCTACCTTCTAGGAAAAGAACACATAATCAAGAGAGACCTAATTTCTTCATTAAATTGGCATTTTTAGAAGATAACTAAATGGTTTTTCATAACCTTAGTCATTATTCAGCAGAGATCAGTGCATGTCGAGTGAGTAGAGCATGCCAAGTTATCAGTGCGAGCTGAGAAAAAAGAGCATGTCAAGCATAAGTATCTAGACAACACATGCTCAGTAATATGATAGTTAGTGTCAAACACTATTATGTGCTAAGTAGATAGTGTGTGTTGAGTCATTTAAGTACCAAGCATTCAAAGTGTGCTAAGTGATTCTAGTACCAAGTAAATGGAGTGTGTCAAGCTATTCAGAAGTTGCATATTAGTATATAGAGCACAGTGATGTCAAAATGTTTGTAATGGCACAAACTTGTATGTAACCATTCTTTTCCAACATCAACATGAAATTTTAATTATAAATAATAAGGAGGAAGTCATATTACGCATCCCTATGTTATGCATGCATTCAATCGAATTGAGAGAAGCATTAAGTGGCAATATGGATCAACCAAAGTTGTTGATTATAACCTAATTTCATATCCATGAAGCTTATAAAAGATGTCAACCCTAAGGGTTACCAGATTTGTGAAGGAGGATACTAAGGAGAGTATTTGGTACAAAGGAAGCATGGAAAAGATGGCTAAGACAATGTTTTGTAATGAAGAATTAGTCTGAGAAGAATAGAGACAAGTAATTAAAGGTTAGAGAGGATAGATCTGATCAAGAGGATCAAGAGATAATTAGTAAAGAGGAGATTTGACATCAAGCAGTAAGGTGATAACTGAAGGATCATGGTGTTGAATCATTCTAACAAGTGATACTAAGTAAATCTCTTAACAGAGTAGTCTTAACATGATTTTGTAAATCTCTTAACCAAGTGCTTACTTTATTGTGATTTTAAATCCTCTAGCAAGGTAATACCTAATAGTCTTTGTAAGCCTTTAATAGGGCATATCATAGTTTATGATCAAAACATTGTGGACATAATAGGCCACACTTTACAATTGCAGTAGTGAAGAGTTATGGGTGTCATCCCCACCCTAGTTTTACCTTCTCATTGGAGGGTTTCTAGGTAACAAATACTTGTGTTATGTGTTCATTTACTTTATGCTATGGATGTGATGCATGCCTACATATTTCAATTTATATGTAAAGCTATTATATGGATTAAGGTGAAATATTTTAGTGTTAGAAGTTTTTAGTATTAATTCATTTCCCCACCACCCCCTCCTCCTCACAAAACTTACTTTTCCATTGTTAATTCAAATAATTGGTATCAAAGCTTTGTTCTCTAGAAAGAAAAGTTTGACAACTTTGGAGGCAATATCTTGATGATGAAAGTCTATAATTTGGGAAAGACTATTGAGAACTAGAAGATTGAAATACAACTTTCCCTACATCAACTCAAGGAGGCAATAGTTGAATTGTAGCATTCATTAAAAAGAAGAAAGGAATTGGTCATTCAACAACATGACACTCAATATCAAGAAGAAGACACTACTAGATTATTTGAGGATAGAAACTCAAATGAATTTGATGTAGCAATTGCAAATATGATGGAAAAGAATGGTGCCCTAAATGAAGAAGTCAGGAATTTGAAAAGCGAACAAGAAGCACAATCAATATTATTGTGTGAAACAACTAAACTAAAAAACAAAGTTAAAGAATATAGAGTCATGATTAAAAAAGAAAAAATACTACTAGCAAACAGACTTGAGGATAAGACATCAGATGTGCAAAAGCTTACCAAGACTCAACTAGCTCTAATGCATTAGTTTATGATTACCAATCAGGAGTTGAATAGAAAAGACATTGAGATTGCAACCATGAAATCACATTATGAAATTTACTACAAAATGAATTAAGAGGGGAGAAAGAACTTATTGAAAGATTCAAAAAAACTAGTGAAGCCATTAAGTACTTTGAAAAAATGATGAACACACCAAAGACAAATGGCGATATTGCTAAAGTAGTATATTATGCTACTAAGAAAAGGGGATTATCTAGAAGTGGTTAACAAAGGAACTATAAGGGAAAGAATAACAAGTTCACTTGTCATCACTATGGAAAACTAAGTCACACAAAAAATGTCTACAGGAGAAACACTGGAAATCAAAACCCTAAGTAGAAATTCAAGGGACATTTCCATAACCACAAGAAACAAGGACATTAGGCACATGGATGTATGACAAAGACCATCAACACGTAAAAAAATTTTAAGGATACTATTACAACTATTAGAAGTATAGATACAAGTGACATGAGTGAACCTAAGTGGACATTGAACAAGCAAACCAAGGTACATCATCAAGGTAATTCTTTCGATTGGGATTACAAAACAAGGTATAGCTCTCACTATTGTCAAGAGTACGATCATGTTCTTAAAAATCACATAAGGACACACTTTAGAGGAAATTACAACAAATGGTTGAATGAGGTTTTATGCTTTAGTTGTCTTAAGACTAGTCATGTGAGCAAAAATTGTCCAACTCGATGACCAATGTTGAGTGATGAATGTATATGAGCAATGTTAGTATGCTAATAGAAAACAAAATTAAATAAAGCTTCTACAAACTAAAAAAAATTCATAAACTTCAAGATAGACTAAGATGAACTCTCAATTGAGAATATGAGCCATTAATGGACTCTCTCAATGAGAAGCTCTCTTGTTGAGTGGCTTTATCTAAATGGATAGGATGTATGCTCAATATGCTTCCAAAGGCTTCAATGGATGATTGTGGATTTTTGGTGTGGATAGATGGCTTTAGTATGGATTTGGCTCTCAAAATAGCATTATAACTTTACTTCATGGATTGTGTTATTTTGCAAAGGGGAAGGATCCAATTTATAGGCAAGAGGCTTGAGGGATTGAGGGCTAAGATGCAAGGATGGGAAAAAGCTCATGGAGGGCTCAGATTGCATGAGAAGAGAGCACATGGATTGTGCTTCCTTATAGCCAATCAAGGAGTGACACATGTCACATGGTGAGAGGATGGAGGAAAGGGGAAGGATGAGTCAACAAAAGAGGCTCAAGGGATAACATCTTCATAAAGACCCTCATAATGACTTGTAAGAGCAATAAAAGGGCTTGTAAGAGTCATTTATGGCCTAGTGGACTTCATAAAGTTTTATGGTTGAGATATTTTGAGGGTGATGAGAGCAATTTTGACTTGGAGTTGATTAGGAAGGTTTTAAGCTTGTTTAGGCTTGTGCAAATGATTAGAGGATGGATTAGGATGGTTTAGGATTAGCTTAGGGATAGGCAAGTGGATGGCATTTAATGAGGGTGGGTGAAGGAGGAGATATTTGTTAACTTTGGCTTGGGTTAGTAAGTTTTAACCCATGTTTAGGGAATGTGACAAGGTTAGGAGGGGATTAGGATTATGTTTAAAGACATCTTCTAGAAGAGTCTAGATTTTGGATGAGGATAAAGACTTTCTAGAATAGTCTAGAATTTCCTAGGATGAGGATAAATTAGATTTTTAGGAAATAAATAAAGTTTTATTTATTTCAAGGGTTTGGGTTGAGGAGATATTTATTAAAACTTTTTTAATAAACATGAGGATTAATATTTAATCTTGATTAAATATTTTGAGTTGGGATTAGGGGTAGGAAATGATGAGATTAGCCTTTAATCAAAATTAAAGAAGGATTAGAAGATTTTGGAAGAGGTTATTGGTCATAAGGAAACTGGCCAAGTTTTGGGCAAAAAATAAATTATTTATTTATTTTGGGATTTTTGGTCAATTTATTAATTAAATAATTAATAAATAAGGAAATAATTTTTAAATAAGATTTAAACATTTTTGGGAGGGATTCCTTAATTAAATATTTTTAATTAAGATAAAGGGATTTAATGGCATAAAAATTAATTAATTAATTAATTAATTAATTAATTAATAAATGATGATGTCATCAGAACTTTTTCAGAAAATAAAAATAGTTTATTTTCTAAAGGTTTTTAGGTGTCTACATTTTGCCCCTCTTTGATGTGATGCCGCAAGTGGCATGGCATCAAAGATAAGAAAATAAGATGCCCAAGGCTAGAGCAGAAGAGGAGAGAATGGACTGTGAGATGCCCCCTCAAGAAGGCAGCGGGGAGAGAAAGTGAGGCTCGATGGCTTCTTGAAATGTACAAGAATCTCGGATGAGCAAGGAAACTCAGATTGGCAAAGAGAAGGGGCTGAATTAGCTCAAACTCTCACTATGGGAGAATGATAAAGGAGAATCAGATGCACAAGAGGAAGCAAGCTTAAGACCTTAGGGAAGGTGGAGGATGAAGGAGTAGAGCGCTATAAAAAGGAATCCAAGATGGGGAGATGGATGAGGGGATTATAAAGCTGATGCAATAGGATTTCAAAGAGTCAGATTAGTGGAAGATGGGTTTTGGAGATCTCTAGGACTAGGATTGTCGATCTCAAAAGATGAGGCTTGGTGGATTGATTTGGATTGGTGGATCCCTAAGACTAGGATTGTGGATCCCTAAAGCTAAGAGTGATGAGTGATTCAAAGAGATACTGATGCATAAGTTGGGGTAGGAGAGATGGATGCTGGATATGGATGGGGGATAATGGAGATGAAGGAAAACATTGAAGCTTTTTGAGCGGGGGGATACTTCAAAGAGAAGTACCACCATGTAGTTGAGCACTAGATTTGCTATAGGACTATTGGTTAATTGCCAAGGTTACCAAGAACATCAAGGCCTTTTCACCAACCGTCCAAAGGACTGACAAACTAACTCAAAACAAACACACAAGGATTTCCTCGGCATCACACATGAATCCTAGAGGAAGCGACGTGGAAATGACACTAGAGAACCCACAAGTAGAAAATAAAAACAAACGAAAGACCTGATCAAGACCTTACGCTCTAATTTCCCCATTCGTAGCATACCATGATATGGAAGATCATGGCAACCTTGAGGAGGGAACAAGGAGATTGCTTCGAAAAGATATTTCAAGACCCAACAGGGAAGAGTCCAAATCAAAAGAAAGCGAAAATCCAAAAGAGAAACATTTGCCAACAAGATGGGTAGGACGAGGTACTAACAGACCAAGATCAGACATGAGGAAAGCTATATCCTACAAGGACCTATCGGAGAGCACCTAAGCTGGTGGATCTGGGTGAGTGATGCGGCTGGCAAGCTGAACTAAGAAGGATAACACTTTGGTGACAGGAGATCTAGCTAAAGGATGCATTAGAATAGCTAACCAAGGGTTGTGCGATGTGTGCAAGATGTTGATCAAGGAGGAACTAACACGAAAGTTGGATAGATACAATGGTACTAAGCTAAAGAGGATGTACAAGCTGATGGACCAAGATATTTACAAGCTGAAGCTGACCAAGATAGTTACAAGTAGGCAAAAGCTCAGGATGATAGGATAGCGGGATGGTTCGATGTTGTGCAAGATGTAAAAGCTAAGGGTGGGGTGTTAGTGAAAGATATGGATTTGGCAGGATGAATCCAATGATGATGAGAGATTTTGTGACCAAGGATAGCTAGAGGAGCAGGATGAGATGGCTAGATAGGATGGTAGATAGCTAGGATTATGATGGGTATAAAGAGATGACATTGGGTTTGCATGAGGATAGCCGAGAGCTAGATACCAATGACAAGGGAGGATGGACAAGACAAGAACTCCAAAGAATATAGTGCCCCCAATCAGAAGATAACATGTGGAAGGAGGTCTTATGATGGATGTGATAGGATTGAAGCTAGGATGGAAAAAGCTAAAGGGGCTAGGAAGATGGATGATAGCTGGGATGGTTGGCTGAAGCTGCAGGAGATAAGTGGATGGTGTGAGATGGAAGATGGAGGGTGGAGGATAGGTGGATAGATTGGAAGATGGAGTTGGATGTCAAGAGATGACCAAAAGCATAAGGGTGATAGGCTAAGCTGGGGATGGCAGGATTACGCATGATGCTTGTTTGCCAAGTTTTCATCATGGTACTTGTCCAAGGTGCTTGAATTGCCAAGTTTTCACCAATGGACGCTTTATTTTTCTTTTCTTTTTTTTGACTTTTTGACTTTGGACTTAGCTGGAATGGTTTTGGCTTTCTTTAGCTATTTTGGCTTTTTTGGAAATTTTCACTAGCTGTTGGAATGTTCAATTTTGTTGCTAGATGTTGGTACATCGGATGTTTGATTTATGCAATAGATCGGATTAGATGGGATTGATGGTAGGAGATGGAGGGATGAAAATGCTGGAAAGGAGCATGAGATGGGGATGCTTGCAAGAGAAACATTGGCACATGTTGGCACGGGTGTGAAAAGAGCATATGGGGGATAGATGGTAGATGCAGGCGTGATGGAGGATTTGTGGAAGCGTGCTTGGGGATATAGGCACCCAAGATGGAGTTAGGAGACGGGGGACATGAGTCACTAGATGGGGGATTAGCAATGGTGGATGCCATTATGCATTGGGTTTCAACTTTTTTCTTGGGGATCCACATGGTTTTGGATTTCCTTTTCATAGGCTTTTGCATTGTTTTGCATTCTTTGATTGGATTTTGCCTTTTTGGAGTATGTCTTTTAGAATAGACATATGATTGCCTAGGATGTGGATTTTTAGCTTTATGCATTTTGAAGTTGGCATTCACATTGCTATGGTAAGCTTTGGTAAGATGGTTAGGAGAAGCTTTGTGAGATGGAGAGGATATGAAAGAGCATGTAGGGGGATGATGATGGATGATGTGCCTTGATATGTGCCTTTGTTGATCTTGCATAGAAATGGATGGAATAGGATTTTTATGATGGCTGATAGGAGGATGGAGGATGGTAGATTTTGGGACATATGGACCCAAAATGGATTTAGCGGATGAAGGGGGGATATGGTAGGTTGTTTTGGGTTGCAAAGATGGTGGAGGGGGGATGACATAAGATTTCTTGAAGGAGTGATGGGAGGCTGGCATGGTGGGCTTGGAGATAGGCTTGGTTTGGGGGTGTGGTGTACCAACACCTTTAGATGGTGAGCCTTTGGATACATATCCAAGACCATGAAATCCTAGATTTTTTTGTGCAATAATAGGCTCTCTAATTCCTTGCTCTTGTGGTCCTAAACCTTGACCTTGATAATGCCATCGATTGAGCATTTGAACAAGCTGAGGAAACTTTTTGCTTGCAGAAAATGGTAGAAGTGATTTATTAGGTGTATTGCAATGGGGAGATACTGTTCTTAATTCTTCTGCTGAGAGAGGGCCGTCGTGGATGAATTTAAGTGAACCAAGAGGGTAGATTATAGATGGTGGAATAGCTTAGATAGGTGGTAAGATGGAATCATGGAGCGGGGGAGATGGAAGCATAGGATCTTGATGTAGCTGGTGGGATGACAAGATATCTTGTAGTGGAGGAGATATGGCTTGAGGTTTTGGAGATGGAGGAGATGGTGACTGCACTATGGATGGAAGACATGGTACGATGATATCTTCATTTATGCTTTGGGGGATGTCAACATGCTTTTGGGCAAGATCTTGATAGGATTGGTTTGGAGTGGATAGTGCGATAGGAGGTGAAGGGATGGATTCTTCAAAGGCAGGGGATGGATAGATGGGAGATTCAGTAGTGGAGATGGGTGAGTAGAAGATGGATGCATAAGGGTCATTACGAGAGATTTGGGAAATTCTTGGAGGCGAAGTGGATAGGATTTGGAGGGATTTGATAGGTGGTGGGATTTTGATGCTTGTGGGAAGTGGAAGGATTTTAAGAAATTTGATGGATGGTATGGGGATGATAGCTATGGGAGATGGAGGTGATATTATAGATGGGGAAGCTTCATCACTGACTACTTCACATGGTTGGATTAGATGACATGGCTTATCGACTGTTGGAGGCAACTTTTCTTGTATTTCCTCTAGGAGATTCCTTGGAGACTCGTGTGTCGAAGGTGGAGGTGGATTGACAGGAATAGCTAGTGTGATGGGGGTGGAAGATTGGAAGCTTGGTTGATGGGGTGATGGAGGGGAAGCTAGAATATCAGATGGCATGACTAGATAGTTCGGAATAACTCTTGGATTTTGGGGGATGCTTGGGGGAATGTTTCTAAGGCTTTCAATATACCCGTCATAGTCAACAAGATTTTCATCATCATTGGAATAGGAGGTGGCGGGAGCAAGGACAATGCGACCAAACACATCATGATAGGATTGGTACTTCATGCTTTGATGATGAATTTGATGGGGATGGGGTCTTGCATATGGATGAACACGGAAGCTCATGGTTGGATTTGGATTAAGCACAGATTTTGGATTGGCTGATGAAAGATTTCCTAGGGAGAGTCAAAGTTGCATGATAGACCTAAGGAGGATTGGCTGGAGATTTTTGGCTTTCCTGTGGATGGAAGACTTCAAGGGCATGCTGTCAAAAAGTGAGAGTTTTGCTTTCCTATGTGTAGGATTCGTGGTGATTGTGTCAACTTAAGGATAGACTAGTGATCCTATGGCATGACACGAGATTGACCACTTGTGGATCCCAACCTTTAGCTCAAGGTGATGAGGGATAACAAGTGACAAAGCTAGATTACCCTAGACAAAGCTCTGTCAAAAGGATAACTGTGGTGAGGCTGGTGGATTGGTAGGATTGATTGGATAACAAATTCTAGCAGAATGACAACAACTCTCTAAAGGCTTGGGTGTGATTTTGGATTGGGTTTCTAGCTGGCTACGGGGGGATGATTTGGAGAGACTTTGGATTTGGGATTGTTCTAAAGCAAGGAACTAGATAGATTCGATTGCAGTGGGGGAGCTTGGATGATTTTTTGATGAGGCAGTGACTATGCTAAGTATGCCTTGAGCTAGGAGATTTTTTCTTTTTTGGGATTTTGACCAAAGTTGGAAAGCATTCATTCAAAAGCTATGAACAAACAAGCAGACAAAAGTTTGGAGCAAGCACGTCAAACACACCAACATCCTAGGAAGCTTTCTACAAGGATGAAATTTGGTTTAGCTAGGGAGTCCTTGATATACGCAAGGTACGTGAGGCCCAAATCCATAGATGAAACCAAAAATATGTCACACAGCCGAGAGGAGCGGTAACCCACTTCTCCTCTTTCACTTCTCAAGGGTATAAAGTTCCTTGAGGCTTAGCCCGAGTGACAAAATTTTGATCCCAAGAGAGGTGTCTTTGGATTCACCTCCCGATCTTTATACTCCGCCGGAATGCTAGAGTTGAGGTCGTCCCAAGGGGTGATGAAATCCCCAAGCAGGCCTCCTAAAAAGCTAAGACAAGATTTTGGATCCTAATCTTATGCACCCAAGATGGCCTCGAAAGACGACAAGGGGAGAGAAGACTTGAATGATCTTGGGCTAAAAAACACGCTTGTTCTTTTACCAACTGACGCTTAAGTTTTCTGATCTAGACTTTGCAAGCACTCATGTTTAAGAGACAATGTTCAATTCCAACTTGAAGCGCCAACAAAAGTAAATCGATCGAAGAATGCAAACAATAAGAAGATTTAGGGTCAACAAAAGAAAACTCGGGTGCCCGGAGGCCCTCCATGTCAAGTATCGATTAATTTCCTTTAAAGCATTCAAGAGTTGGTGTGATTTTGTTTTAAGCCCAAAGCAAAGGTGTGTGAGATTCAATTTCAAGCGCGCGCCCGGAGGCCCTTCACGTCAAGATTTGTCCAATTTTTATGCCCAAATGAAGTGTTTGATATTGCAATGGTTAATTGATCCTTGGAATTGAAGATTGGATTTGTTATTTTAATCATGCATTCAAGGAAAATTTGATTTTAATCCATAGCATTCAAGAGTGTGTTTAGCAACATGCATTCAAAGACAAGTGATTAAACATTCAAGTTTTTTTCCTTTGAGCATTCAAGATTGAGATTTTGTGTGTTTGTTTTAAGAACTTTGAAGTGCTTTGTTTTAACCTTAGATCATTCAAGATTGTTTTTGGACTCAAAAGTGAAAATGACTCTTTGGACTTTGCTTTTCATTCAAGATTTTGTGTTCTAGTTTGCATGTTTTAAGCCCAAAAATGATATTCCTAGATTGTTTTGATGCATAAAAAACCTAAGAAACATTCAAGATTTTGCAACAAGACATTTGTTTGGAACAAATAACAAAGCTTTTTAGGACAATTTTGGCAACCATTTAGGACTCTTAGTTTTCATGAGATTTTTAAAAGAACTTTAACATATTTGCAAATGAGGTTCATTTTATCCTTGATTGATGCTTTTGAGTTTGATTTAGATTTTAGTGTGCACTTAGTGTTGATTTTGAACCTTTTGAAATGGAAACTTGAAGTTCTTTTTAAATTCTCAAAAATGAAGTGTTCCTAGCTTTGCATGAATGCATCTAAAACCTTGATGTTGCAAGGATGCAAATGATTGGATTGGTTTAGTTTCACTTGTTAAAAAAAAATTTCTTTTTTGCAAATTTTTAATTTTTTAATAGATTTAAGTATGATTTGGGGGTTCATTTTAAGCACTAAAAAGAAGTGTGTATGATTTTGCTTCCTTAAAAAAAATGGCCAAGATCTCCCACAAGAAGAAGAAGAAGTAGATGGAATAAGAAGAATATAGACAAGAAGAGGAAGAAGAATTCCAAGTGCTTTGTCCACCTATAAGCTTGAAAAATCTGCAAATACTATGAGATAGACTATGAGTTCCTTTGTCTTCTTCATGCTCATGTGGACCTACAAAACCAATTTATACAATCCTACCAATCACAAAAACAAGAAAAATTAGCCAAAATTAGCAAATGACATACAAAACTTGACTAAAAAAGCTAATGAAGATGACCCATGCGGGGTCCCACCGGGCGTGCCAAAATGTATATGAGCAATGTTAGTATGCTAATAGAAACCAAAATTAAATAAAGCTTCTACAAACTAAAAAAAATTCATAAACTTCAAGATAGACTAAGATGAACTCTCAATTGAGAATATGAGCCATTAATGGACTCTCTCAATGAGAAGCTCTCTTGTTGAGTGGCTTTATCTAAATGGATAGGATGTATGCTCAATATGCTTCCAAAGGCTTCAATTGATGATTGTGGATTTTTGGTGTGGATAGATGGCTTTAGTATGGATTTGGCTCTCAAAATAGCATTATAACTTTACTTCATGGATTGTGTTATTTTGCAAAGGGGAAGGATCCAATTTATAGGCAAGAGGCTTGAGGGATTGAGGGCTAAGATGCAAGGATGGGAAAAAGCTCATGGAGGGCTCAGATTGCATGAGAAGAGAGCACATGGATTGTGCTTCCTTATAGCCAATCAAGGAGTGACACATGTCACATGGTGAGAGGATGGAGGAAAGGGGAAGGATGAGTCAAAAAAGGAGGCTCAAGGGATAAAATCTTCATAAAGACCCTCATAATGACTTGTAAGAGCAATAAAAGGGCTTGTAAGAGTCATTTATGGCCTAGTGGACTTCATAAAGTTTTATGGTTGAGATATTTTGAGGGTGATGAGAGCAATTTCGACTTGGAGTTGATTAGGAAGGTTTTAAGCTTGTTTAGGCTTGTGCAAATGATTAGAGGATGGATTAGGATGGTTTAGGATTAGCTTAGGGATAGGCAAGTGGATGGCATTTAATGAGGGTGGGTGAAGGAGGAGATATTTGTTAACTTTGGCTTGGGTTAGTAAGTTTTAACCCATGTTTAGGGAATGTGACAAGGTTAGGAGGGGATTAGGATTATGTTTAAAGACATCTTCTAAAAGAGTCTAGATTTTGGATGAGGATAAAGACTTTCTAGAATAGTCTAGAATTTCCTAGGATGAGGATAAATTAGATTTTTAGGAAATAAATAAAGTTTTATTTATTTCAAGGGTTTGGGTTGAGGAGATATTTATTAAAACTTTTTTAATAAACATGAGGATTAATATTTAATCTTGATTAAATATTTTGAGTTGGGATTAGGGGTAGGAAATGATGAGATTAGTCTTTAATCAAAATTAAAGAAGGATTAGAAGATTTTGGAAGAGGTTATTGGTCATAAGGAAATTGGCCAAGTTTTGGGCAAAAAATAAATTATTTATTTATTTTGAGATTTTTGGTCAATTTATTAATTAAATAATTAATAAATAAGGAAATAATTTTTAAATAAGATTTAAACATTTTTGGGAGGGATTACTTAATTAAATATTTGTAATTAAGATAAAGGGATTTAATGGCATAAAAATTAATTAATTAATTAATTAATGATGATGTCATCAGGACTTTTTCAAAAAATAAAAATAGTTTATTTTCTAAAGGTTTTTAGGTGTCTACAATGAATTCAGAAAAGGCAAAAGAAAGATAGATGTTGAAAAGAAAAAGATGTAGATGAACAAGATATGAAGAAAGAAGGAAGATTACAACACATCAAGTTTAGATGAAGTCACTTCATCTAATGGATCGGGTGATCACTTCAATCCCAACTAGGCAATCAAAGGTATGTATGGAACTTGTAAGGAAACTTAGGTGCGGAAATAGCTTCCTACACTAATCTCTTAAGAGAAGTATGGTGCAAATCTTATTAAAATATTTTACACTTACAGATTCAATATCATGTAAACAACAATATTTCAGCCAAGCAAGCATAAACAAAATAGACAGAGAAAGAAACACATAACACAAAGATTTGTTGGTGGGGAAAAACCTTTCGGTAAAACAACCCCACCCCTCCAGAACCTGTACAATGTATTATCCTCAACACAAGGTTACAATACACTTGCAATGCAAGTTCAATAGCAACAACAAAAGACTCCAGTAGCAACTCACAGTACCAACAAATACACTTTTTTGCATCCACCTCTTCACAACCCTAAAAATGCTTATAACATGTGCTTTACTTTTAGGGCTACTCCCAAAGGTAACCATCTTAGGGTTTTACATGTCTTCACCTATCATTGAATCTTCCTAACATAGCTCTTACATGTCATAGGAATCTATCATAACCGTTTTAGCTATGATCTCCTTATACACAATTCAAGATGTCAACACATTAGCATTATTTGCAAGAAATACATTTTACAAAACAAATAATAAGAATAGGAATTATCCAAGGTTGAGACACCTTATTCCTAACAGAACTGACATTTGAAATGATATATTTTATAGCAATTCCAAGCATTCAAGTAATTAAAAGGATCTATCAGCATATATTAAGATGTATTTAAGTGATTAGAACAAAGAGAAAATCTATCATTTTGTTACCTTCTTTATTGTTTTTGGGCATTAAAAGTTTCATAGTTACTGTTGAGTAATGAAGGTATGGTAGTGATAACCAAGCTCACTATGATATTCAAGCATACTAAGAAATCCTATAGTGACCAAACTGACATGTGTATATGCACTAAGAATTTAATGCAAGATTTTGAAGGATATATACTCAATTTTTCAATTCATTTGCACTTACCAAAGTCTAAAGAGCACAAAGGCAATTTGCAAAAGGAGATTCAAGCATTTGCAAACCAAATTCTACTACAACTCTACATTATTCATTGGATTTGAAAGGTATTTAACTTGTTTTGAGTTACACTTATGTGAAAAAAATGTTGGCACAGTTCTATGAGTCATTATATCCAATATTTCTCAAGAATGAGGTCTCAAATGGTGACTCATAGCTCTCCATTCATGGAGTGCAAGGGTTTATAATGGAGGCCCTTAGTTTGATCTAGTTTATGCCCATGTAAGTACACCATAAAATGAGAGATTCAAAGATCAAAATATGCATACAAATGAAGATTCAAGCTAATCTAAATGATAACAATGCAAAGCAATGCAAGAAAGGAAATCTAATCTATGAAAGGAAATAACAATGCAAGATTAATCTATGAAATCAAATATGACTCTAAGCTAATATGAAAATACAAGGATGAAGCATTATGGTGGAATTCATGGATGCATGAGAGAAGAAGAAAAGAAGAAAGAAGTTGCAATGAAGCTCCAATATCCAAACCCTAATGCTCAAACTCCTTCTCCAAAATTGCTCTCCAAACCTGTAGCATAAAAATACTATAGAAACTAACCTCTCTATTATTCTTATTGTTCTTATGAAATGAGGAGGAGAGGGCTCCTTATATAATCAATTGTGGAGGTGGGAGGCTTCTCACAATGAGTATGGGATGATAAGGCTTTATCTGTGTGAGACAAAATTCCACCAATGAGAAAAGATGGGTGTTTGACAAGAAAGTGGAAAGAGGAAATTGAGAAATCCCACTTACAAATATGTGCATTTAAGTGTAGAGAAAAATGATTTATTATTTATTTTTATTTAATTTATTTCTTTTTTTCATCATAAAGAGAGATTTAAGTGGGGATTTTTTTTAATTAAAAGAGAAGTTTTCTTTTAATTAAATAAGACTTGGGATAAGATGATCAAACCTTAGGAAATATTGAAATAATTAAATTAATTGTAATTTGATCAAGAAAAATGATTTGAATTGATTAAATTAAATATTGCAATGCATTGATTCAAGAAATTGATAAATTGATTCAAGAAATTGATAAATTGAAGAATTGGGGCCCATATTCTAGGCCACCATTTAAGGGTGCATACATTTTCCCTTCTTTTACTAATGTGTGATCATTTTGGAAGCACATGTAGTCAAAGAATTCAATTGAAGTGTGAGATTGATTTGGGATCACAAAACAACATAGATGTGTGGTCAACTTAGGAACACATCAGGACAAAGAATATAATTTTTTTATAATAATTTTGTCTTGAGAAGACAAGGTTGTCCCAGGTGGAACAAAAATTGATAAAGATGAATCAAGGATTGAAGTTTGATAAGTACTGCCCCCTTGTAATTCAAATTGAAATGAATATAGAGGAGAAATACCAAATTGATAAATTTGATCAAATCAAACTAAAGATAAGTATCTTGATATAAGATGAAAAATATAAGGATCAAAAAACCAAGGTAGATCATCAAGCATGAAAGATTATGCCCCAAAGTTGAATTAGAAGAAAAGAAGTGAGTTGAAAGAAAATGGAAGAGGTGGAAAGAAATGGAAAGAAGAAAGAGAATTTGCCTCAACAAAGAGAACGCCCCAGAATCAATCAATTGTTAAAGATAGAAAATTTTGATTGAAATCAGAAAAGAAGATAAGGAAATAAAGATCAAGACATGACCATAGTTGATCTAAAGTCCACAAGAAATATGAAGGAAAACCCTCTCAAACTCATAATGCAGCCTAAAAATGCAAATTAACATGAAATCTAATAATGCAAGCTACATGAAAATGCAAAGGTGTACTTGCAATAGAGAAACTATAACATAGGATTTTGCGTTCATCATTCATTAGAGAATGTTAAGGAACTTATTTTCATCATTGGGTCATTATTAACGGACATTGGAAAATCACACAATCATCATTAGTCACAAGCGCAATTATGAAGATATGAATGTGATTTATATAAGATTGGAATATGAAAATATTCTAACATAAGCATCAAAGACATAAAAGTCAAGATGAATTTGATGTTATCTTACCCAATTTAATGTAGAAAAACCATACTCCCATCAAGGCATAGATGTCAAGATGTCCATAAAAATGGTTGTGCAAAAATAGTCAAGGACAATGCCTCAAATCTCCTAAGTGTTTCAAGGGAACAATAAGAGACACTCTAGAGTTTCAAGACCACACCTACAAGTAGAAAGAAAATAAAAATATGCCCTATGCCCCAAGTCCTCTATTCCATGACATCCTTGAGAGACTATTAGGGAGCGAACACTCAACAAAAATTAATAACAGTCAGTACACAAAGAAAAGATCATGACATAGCTCAAGCATTAAGTGTTGTGTTTAAAAATTTAAGTGTGTTAACTAATACAAAGTTTCAAGGGTAAGGATCAAATTCTTGTAAGTAGGTAAAATCACATTAAAAAATTGGGTAAGACCAAACTAATAAGTGTTGAAAAACACTCAATGTTAGGGGTTGAATTGAAAAATATAGTTGGGGTGCTGTTGAAAAACACCATTTGCGAGGTGTCCTAAAGACTAATGCATCCAAGATACCAAAGTTAGCATAGTTATGCCCCCTAGAAAAAGACAAAGACCAATTATAAAACAAGGAAACAATGACAAGGAATTATGGAGAAAGGCTAAGTGTTGAGGAAACGCGCTAAGAAATAGGAGTACAAAGGCCTCAAGTAGCACCCATTTCCAAGTTTTGACCACTTGGATCTTGTTGCAATTTTTTCATTTTTTCCTTTTTTTTGTATTTTTGGAATATATAATTATTTTTGGGATACATCAAAGTGCCTATTGCTAGGTTTTCACTAAGATGATCATTTTTTCACGATATTTTCCAATTTTTAGAATTTTTGACAATATATCATTTTTTGGATTTTTGAAATATATCATTTTTTGGATTTTTTTTGAAATGTATCATTTTTTTGGATTTTTTAAATATAACATTTTTTTGCTTTTTTTAGGATCAATAAATATATACAAAGGATTCCCCTGGGCATCATGGATAGAATTTCTTCAAGTGCAAGACATTGATAGGATTAGGGAGTTACTCTCCCTCTTCTGTAGATAGTAAATAAGCACCAAACCCAAAAGATGTTGTAATGATGTAAGGCACAAGCCAATTAGGTTTAAATTTCCCCTTTTAATCTCTTTGTTGTTGAATCTTAGGTTTTTCACGTAGGACAATATCTCCCACTTGGAATTCTCTAGGGAAAACCTTTTTGTTGAAGGCTTTGGACATGCACTTTTGATAAAACCTCATATGGTCAAATGATGGTTTACATTTCTCATCTAGAAGTTCTAACACTTGAAGTCTCATGGCATGGTAGTCTTCATCTATAACTAAACCTTTGAGAGAAACTCTAATTGAAGGAATCTCAACCTCAAAAGGTAACACTGCTTCAGTGTCATATGTGAGGGAAAAAGGAGTAGCCCCAGAAGGATTATGAATACTCATTCTATAGGCCCACAAAGCCAAATTTATTTTTCAATGTCAACCTCTACCACTCTTATGAACTGTCCTATCTAGGATCTTTAGAATGGCCTTATTTGATGGTTCTGCTTGACCATTTCTTTGCAGAAAGTAAATGGAGGACCAATGTTTAATCTTGAATCTCTTACAGAGTTTTTTGAGGTCCTTATTTTTTAACTGGCCTTATTTGTCAGTAATAATCTTAGAAGGAACTCCATATCGACAGATGATATGATTTAGAATGAATAGAGAGATTATTTTTCCTAAGGCAACAGAAAGTGGGACAACTTCTACACATTTAGTAAAGTAATTAGTTGCAGTGATAATAAAATTGCGTCCACTTGATGAGTTGGGATAAATCTACCCAACAAGATCAAAGGCCCAATATTAAAATAGCCAATGAGAAATAGAAGGAATGAGCTCCCTACCTAGAGCATGTATTAGGTTACCATATTTTGGACACTTTTCACATGACTTTGCAAAAGCTATTGCATCAATATACATCATCGGCCAATAGTATCGTACCCTAAGAAACCTTCGAGCCATGAAAAGACCATTGCAATGTCCCCAACAAATGCCCTCATGGATGTCAACTAATAGTTGATTGGATTCTTCCTTTTCTAAGCATCTAAGAAGTGTTCCATCTACACCCCTCCTATACAAATCACCAAAGATAAGGGAATGGTGAGAGGAATTTTGTATATGTTTTCTACATTAAGATTGGTTAAAGGTTTCAAGTATAATACCATCACAAATGTATAAATAAATGGCACCATAATGGGATGACTCACAACCAACAAGGGTACAAATAACATGACTTTCTTGGGAGTCATAGATAGGGTGATGTCGCTCTTCCACTAGGAATTCAAATCTAGATTCATGTTGCTCTAGCTAAAGAAGTGAAGCAAGTGTAGCCATGGCATCAGTTTTTTTTTTTTTTTGCTCAAGGGATTTGTAGAAACATAAAAAATGTAAAATATTATCTCAAGGAATCAACCATCTTCTTGTAAGGTACCAATTTCTCATTTTTTGTTAAATATTCATCATTGACTTTGTAATGAAATAACTTGCACTATAGAAGAAATTATATGAAATATTATATAAACACTTGATAATAACTAAGAGTAATAGGCCACTTCAAGGGGGCAACCTCCAAATATCTCCAATGAGAAAAAACTTCACAATATGATGTTGAAATAAGACTCACAACCTCCTATATATACCTAATTATGCTTAGGTTCAATAGGCACAACCCTGCATAACACCTAGGCTGACCTACCTACCTAAATAATAATATAATAATGATAACATGACTTAATTAAGGATTAAGATAGCCACAAGTTGACTATTCATAACCCTATATACACCAAAATTAAGGGTGTAGCATGCCCCTTTCCTTCAAAGAAGAATTGTCCTCAATGCTAACCAAGTGTGGATTCTTTTGAATGAACTCCTCTTCCTCCCATGTGACCCCTTCAACCGATGAGTTCTATTGGAAGATTGGAAGATTGGTTTGATGATGATATGCTACTTTCATGACTGATTTTTTCATTGATGTCAACATAGCATGTTTAATGTCTTATGTTGTATCCGACAGAAGAATAGCAAAAAGATTAAGTTGGTGTCGATGGCTAGTTGAGCATGATAACCACCCAAGGTTATGGGAGACATTTTGGAGTATCTAGTATATGTAGTTAATGTTGAAAGTAGAAAGGATAAGTCTAGAGGAAGTTATGTAAGTTTTTTTGATGTTTATTCTGAGGTAGAGTTTATAGAGGCATGTTCTAGTAAACTTGGTATATCTCTTAGCAGAGTTGATATCTTGAGGATCGAGGTTGAGAACATAAAAAATACATGTTGAGGATGACGTGGCTAAGTTTTGGTGATGTCTCTTCTTAGATAGATTTTATAGAGGCATGTTCTATTAAGTATCATATGATTGATAGGATAGAGGAAAGAAGAAGATAACAGTAAATTACTTGTTTGAGTAGTGAGCTCTTCTTGTAGTTGAAATTGCATGTTTGGGTAGTGGGCTCTTCTTGTATACATTATAACACAACTCCTAATAGGGTTGGAATCTCCTATCAAGGATTCAAAGTCTCCTAATAGGGACTCATTGTACTAAATGTTGTAATAGACTCCTAGCAGGGTCCATCCTCTAACAAAAAAAATTTATATTAGTACATCATCTTGTCGGCATCATTCCCACTAGGTTTTTCCCTTTGATCAAGGGTTTCCCTAGTCAACATATCTAGTGTAATTGTCTATGTGCATCTTTGTATTGTTGTTGTTTATTTTGGTTGAATGGTTAAGTTCGTTTAAAGAAGATAAATGTTTTAATTGTTGGATAATTGATTCACCCAAACCCCCCACCCCCCCCCCCCCCCCACCCTACCCCGCACCTTCCTCAGTTATCTTGGTGGACTATTGTTTCTAACAATTGGTATCAAAGCATTAGGTCCTTGAAGAAAAAGTTTAGCATCTTTTGGAGATCCATGGTGAACATGTTTAGGAAAGGTAGTATGAAGTTTGATGGAACAAATTATGATAGTTGGAAAGAAAAGATGAAGACAATTTTTTTGTATATGGGTCTAGGTGATCTGATGGATGGATCTAGACTAATTGCAGTATTGAATTTGCTTAACTAAAATCAAATTAGCAGAAGTCTTAATACATTTAACATAAATGAAATTAAGCATCACAAACTCAAAAGCTTGAGGTGAAATAAATAGAATGAAGAGAGAGAAGAAGATAGAAAGTGCAAACAAAGTTTGATTTTGGAGTTTGCCACAAACGTGACTACATCTCCGGGTTGGCTCCAATAGAGTACGACCGATCTGATTAATCTCCATAAATCAATTACAAATATGCACCAAAGAAGACCATTTCTTCTAGCACTTTGGTAGCATAACAATACTTTGAAGTACGAAAATGGCTCCAAAAAATCTCCTAGAAAAATCTCCCTATTCCTTTAAAAAAAAACTTCACCAAGAGCAATTTCTCTCAAGTCTCCCTTACTTTTCCCATTGCCTCCAAATGACATCCTACTCCCCTTTTTATACAAAATAATTTTCTTAAATTGGCTCAAACCAATTAATTTAATAATATGGAATAAAACAAAACACCCCCCCTCGAAAATCTCCTTTGCCATTTTTACATTTTGGCATTTATACAATTTTGGTGGTTAAATAGTTAACCAAAAAGGCTATTTCAAGGCGGGTCTGACATTTGATTATAGGTTAAATAAAATATTTTCTATCAATATCTTAACTTACACAAGTGGCATGTTGGCACATGCTTATTTTAGAATCTATGGGGTTGGGGTTTCAAACCCCATGGGCGGCCATTTAAAAAGTCTTTGGCGGCATGCATGGTTCAAATAGAAAGTTTGACAAATGTATTTTGAATACTTTGTGTGGCTTAATGACAAAGTCTTATTCTGGTAGAAGGGTGGTTGGGAGTTCGACCCTCACCGACCCAAGTCCTCCATCCACTTGCCAATGATGTGTAAATGCCACCATGACATCATGATGATGTCATTAGAATTCAAAATAATATTTTTTTACCTCCAAAATTCAAATTGCCATAACTTTTACATATGAAGTCTGTTTTTGGCGAAACGAACGCCTTCGGAAAGCTTGTGACAAGATCTTTAATTTGAAACCCATTGTTGACCACTTTTGAGGTGGTTTGATTTTGCCCCTTATCTAGCCCTCTGGTCTACTTGTTGACCAAAACTTTGACCGAGCATAACTTGCACAAATGGACTCATCTTTACTCCGTTCAAGTTGCTTTGGAATCAGGATGCTGAGATCTTTTTGATGGTGCAAAAATATAGAGATTTGAAGACACTTCAATTTTCACTAAAATTATCCACTGGATCAGGCCTCCCCACTGAAGACCTTTTGGACCTCCAAAAGTGACATTTACTCTGACATAAAGTGAGGACTTGGCCTCCCCACTTGTCCTATATCATCTGTACATCTGAATACCTAGCTCACAAGCAAAATGAAGACTACAACAACATTGTTGATCATAAACATTATTCTATCACTTCCATAAGCATTTACATCAATTGTCATAGCCACTAACCAACAAACATTGACTAGCATCAAGCTGAACAATAATGCAGAAATGAGAGAGAATAAATCAACAACATATCGACCCTTCACAACAGGAACATTTTTACCCAAGGAACCATCAATTCTTTCAATCATCATCCCCTCATGTTGTATTGCAAGTGCATCCTGCAACATCTGGCCCTGGTTAGCTACTCCAAGTTCAAGTGTAGAACCACCTGTACTGACAGACATAAGAGTTAACTATTTTACAAATCGGCGCTTGCTGAACACTCCTCCTTGACCAAGCATCACATATGTTTGGAGGACACGCAAATCATTTCCCGCGAGGACAACTATTTTAAGAGGAAGCTTAAAGAAGCAGTTGAAATTATTAACCACCCCATCAACCTCAATCGTGATGATGGTTGGCTTCTCAACCCCTCGTGGCATCCTCTGGTGACTTATGCGGAGTAACTCCCTCATTGCGTTGGTTTAGCTTTTTCTCTCTCCGTCCGTCTTGCTTTGCTGCTCCTCTCTCCTGGGTTCTTGTCCCCTCCCCCCCCCCCCCCCTCTCCTCTCCTCGGGTGCCTTACACGTTACCCCAGGTTGGCCACTTCTTCTTTTGTGTCTGTGATGTTTCTTCTTTCTCTTCTCTCCTCCGCATTATCTCCTGGCATTTCTATTTTTTGTCCCTTCGTGTGGGGTCGATTCCCATGTCACTTTTGCGCTGGTTGGTTTCATTTTTTTATTTGCCCTTCATTCTCTTGCTTTGTGGTATCTTTTGTAACCAGTTCCTGGCATGGGTTGGGGTTGTGGGTGGTTTATTATTTTTTCATTCATTTTGTCGGTGGTCTTCTTCTTGTCAGGGTTGTGTGCTCATTATTTATAAACATACATACATATATATATATATATATATATATATATATATATATATATACTCATATATATATACTCTTATATATATATGTGCATATATATAGACACATACATATATATATATATATATATAGATATATATATATATATATATATATATATATTTATATATATATATATATATATAGATACACACATATATACATATATATATTCATATATATATATATATATTTATGTATATATATATATAGACATATACATTTGTATATATACTTTATTACATATACAAATATATATATATATATATATATATATATATATATATATATATATACATATGTTTCTTGGTGCCACCTGTTTGTTTTTGTTTAGTTCGTTGTTATATTTATGGCCCGCCTATTCGTTAGTGTTTATGGTTATTTATATATTTTCTCTCAATTTCGATTTTAGGAGGGGAGCTCTTTGAGATCTGGATGCTTGTTGTTTTATCCGCTTACATTCTTACATCAGCATATAGTCTGAGAGGTGTTTGTTCTATTGTTTTAAAAAATTTCCATTATTTTATCTTTTTATTATTATTGTTTTGGTTATTCCCCCTCTTTATTTGTTGGTACTCTTTTTTACTAATGGGTAGTCTTTCTTAAACACCCTCTAAACATGCTCGCATTATATCATTTATATTGGTCTCTATTGTTGCTTTCTCTTTATGTCTGGGGTGGTTTGGCCTCCCCCATGCTGTTTTTGGGTGTTTTTATGTTTTATCTTTTATTTTGACTTCTTTTGACTGACGTTGGGGAGTGTGCAGTCCCTCTCTTCCTGGTCTCCTTAAATTGTGACCCTATGCTAAATCTGCCTCTTGCATTATTTGACATCTCTTGCTCTATCTTCCTGATGATGGATCACGTAGTGTGATTCGAAACGTTGATGAAAAATCTCTACACAATCTATTCCAGAAAATAAACATTTTATAAGAGTTAACTCTTTACTTGCATTAATTACCCTCTTTAACTGCCCTGTATTTGCAAAAGAATGATTAGTCTTAATCCTATGAGAATGTACAACATATTGAATGCCATCTTTAAACAAGTGATATGATTCTTCTCCCTATAGAAAATTGCCTTTCTGTCATAAAGATAAGGGCTATCGAGCACTATCCCACAGATATCGAGTAGAACCATGTCAAATTGTACTTTATCCACAAACTTACTAGTGATTGCAAATCTTAAGGTGCATTGTCTTGTTACTTGCAACTTATCATTTTCACAAATCCAGCCTAGTGGATAAGGTTTCTTATGTAATGTGGTTTTCAATCCCAAGTTTCTCACAATACTCTCAGAAATCAAGTTCACTTGAGAACCACTATCTATGAGTGCATCAATTTTAGTGTTCTTAGCAACAACCCTTAAATGAAAAAGCTCATTCCTTTTCTTATCTTTAGACAAATCATTTACTGTAGAAGTAGAAGCACAACTAGCAATAGAAACACTAGAAATAGGAGCTTTACCTTTTAAACCCATAGTTGTTGTCTTAGTCTCATCATCTGAATTTGAACCAAGATCCATAACAACATTTGTTGCTTTCTCCTTACCTTTCTATTTCTGATCAAATTTCTGAGCCCACTTAGGCTTCAATTGGAGATGCAACTTCCATCAACGTTCTTCATCATGACCCTTCTTCTCATAATGAGTGCAAGAAAGCTTATCATCCTTCTTGACTGTGGTTGCCTTCTTTCCTTTCTCTGTCTCTGCATTTTAGAAGATTTCTTTAGATCATTATCAAATTTATCAATAAAAGATCCCTTACCCCTTGACTCTAAGTGTGTAGCTTGAATAGACACTTCATACAAATTACAAGGATTCAATACCAAAATAGAATGTCTAAGGTAGGAATGAAGACCTCCTATGTACTTCAACAAAGTATCCTCGGTGTACAAAGGAACATTCAAAGAAATAGCCCTTTTCTTAAATTCATGGGTGTACTCTTGGATAGTTTGGCCTTTCCCTTGCCTAAACATTTTCCAGTCTATCATTAACTGTTGCATATGTCCTAGGGGATAAAACTGCTTCTTAAGAGCATTAACAAATTTTGCCCAAGTTAAACTAACTCTACCATGCCATGAAACTTATACTTTAGTTTTACTCTCCCACCAGGTTAAAGCTATACCTCCTAACTGAAGAGTAGCCAATTGAATCCTATCAACATCATCTAATAGGTTCTGGACTCTATAGTAGACTTCTACTTGTTGAATCCAATCATCCAATTTTTCAGCATCAAGTTCACCACAATACTTAGGCAAGTCAAATTTTACATCCAGTTTGATCTTAGGCTTATACCCACTCTTGAAAGCATTAAAAGAAGTAGAATGAGGAGAATATGGAGAAGAAGGAGAAGATGAAGATGATGATGAAGATGGGGATGGAGGTTCAGGAGGGTCACTACCACCTCCTACTCCTTTGGCTTTGTCATCCTTTAATGAGGATTTTGCTTCCTCCTCCTTCTTAGCCTTATTTTCCTTTCTCAATTGTTGTTTGTGTCTCTCTTGGAGAAGAATGTCCACCTTAGCCTTCATCTCAAGGAACACTCTTCGAAATTCTTGCTCACTGATCTCATCAAGAACCTCCATTCTAGAAATAGACATCTTTGGAAATGTTCTACACTTCCCGATCTCAAGATTAAATTCTTCAAACTTGCCTTTGCCCTTCTGAATTCTAGATCTTGTTAGCATTCAAGAAAAAAATTGCAATAATAGTCAACTGGGCTCTGATACCACTTCATCTAATGGATGGATCTAGATTAATTGTAGTATTGAATGCTTAACTAAAATCAAATTAGCAGAAGTCTTAATACATTTAACATAAATGAAATTAAGCATCACAAACTCAAAATCTTGAGGTGAAATAAATAGAATTGAGAGAGAGAAGAAGATAGAAAGTTCAAACAAAGTTTGATTTCAGAGTTTGCCACAAACGTGACTACATCTCCAGGTCGGCTCCAATAGAGTACGATCGATCTGATTAATCTCCATAAATCAATTACAAATATGCACCAAAGAAGACCATTTCTTCTAGCACTTCGATAGCATAACAATACTCTGAAGTACGAAAATGGCTCCAAAAATCTCCTAGAAAAATCTCCCTATTCCTTTAAATAAAACTTCACCAAGAGCAATTTCTCTCAAGTCTCCCTTAATTTTCCCATTGCCTCCAAATGACATCCTACCCCCCTTTTTATACAAAATAATTTTCTTAAATTGGCTCAAACCAATTAATTTAATAATAGGGAATAAAACAAAACACCCCCCTCAAAAATCTCCTTTGCCATTTTTACATTTTGGCATTTATACAATTTTGGTGGTTAAATAATTAACCAAAAAGGCTATTTTAAGGTGGGTCTGACATTTGGTTATAGGTTAAATAAAATATTTTCTATCAATATCTTAACTTGCATAAGTGGCATGTTGGCACATACTTATTTTAGAATCCGCGGGGTTGGGGTTTCAAACCCCATGGGCAGCCATTTAAAAAGTCTTTGGCGGCATGCATGGTTCAAATAGAAAGTTTGACAAATGTATTTTGAATACTTTGCATGGCTTAACGACAAAGTCTTATTCTGGTAGAAGGGTGGTTGGGAGTTCGACCCTCACCGACCCAAGTCCTCCATCCACTTGCCAATGATGTGTAAATGCCACCATGACATCATGATGATGTCATTAGAATTCAAAATAATTTTTTTTTACCTCCAAAATTGAAATTGCCATAACTTTTACATATGAATTCCGTTTTTGGCGAAATGAACGCCATCGGAAAGCTTGTGACGAGATCTTTAATTTGAAACCCATTGTTGACCACTTTTGAGGTGGTTTGATTTTGCCCCTTATCTAGCCCTCTGGTCTACCTGTTGACCAAAACTTTGATCAAGCGTAACTTGCATAAGAGGACTCCTTTTTGCTCCATTCAAGTTGCGTTGGAATCAGGATGCTGAGATCTTTTTGATGGTGTGAAAATAAAGAGATTTGAAGACACTTCAATTTTCACTAAAATTATCCACCGGATCACTGAGATATTGGATCTTGACAAAATCAACGAAGACAATCATTGAAGAAAAGGAGTTGAAAAGTTGCTCTGAGGCAGAAAGAGATCTTTTCATGTGTGACATGAGAGCTAGGGAAGCACTATTGACTACACTTCATGAAATTGAGTACAATTAGGTAAAGTCACTTGCTACTTCACATTTGATTTGGAAAGCTTTGGGAAATAGTTTTGAAAGTGATGCACATTCTAAGAAGTTGAGGCTACAAAGTTGGATTTGTGCATTTCAAGATGCTAAGATGATGGAAGATAAATCTATAAGAACATATATAGGAAAGATATCAGAAATTATTATAGGTATTAAAGTTTAAGGTGGAACCAAAGAAGATGATGAGATTATATGGAAGATATTGAAGACTCTAACACCACCATTCAAGTCAGCAGTTTAGATGATACAGCTGTTGATATCATGTACCAAATATTTCACAAAGGAGACATTTCTTGGAAGACTTGAAGTAGTTGAGAATGAACTTAGACAATCTGGAGAAATGACCAGAATAGAGACAGCTTTTAGTACCTTGAATATTTGACCTAACCTATCAAGGAGCATGAGTGCTAGAGGATATTTTACTAGCAGAAGCAGATCTGAGGAAGACAAAAAGATTGATGAAGCAGAAGCCCTTTTGGTAAGAAGAGAAAAAGGAGGTAAGAAAATCTTTAAATGTTGGACATGCGATGAATATGGTCACTATGCATCTAAGTGCCCTAAGAGAGAGAAAAAGTATAAGAAAAATCATAAACCTAGAAAAGATAGAGATTGTTTGTATGCAAATGAAGATGATGATTCTTATGAACAAGCATTAAGTGCTAGTGATGATGAAATTACGTTTGTGGAAATGAAAGAAGAAATTCCAAAGAAGCTAGCTTTGGTATCATAGGTTGAGAAGAAATCTAATTGGATAATTGACAGTGGTTGTTCACATCATATGATTGGTGATATTAACAAGTTTTTTGACTTCAAAAGTCAGGATGGAGGAATTTTCAGAGTTGGAAATAATGCAGCATGCCAAGTAAAAGGTATTGGATCTATAACACTTGATGGTAAAACTAATACTGAGGATGTATACTTTGTTGATGGTTTAAAGCACAATCTTTTGAGTGCTAGACAACTAGTGGAGTAAGGTTATCAATTGTAGTTCATAGAAAATACATGCATGATCAGGGATAAAGATGGAAAGGTAATTGGAATAGGAACTAGATCTAGAGGTAATGTATTTTAGTTGAATCCTACTAAAAACACGTGTTTGGTTGCAAAGGTAGATGATAGTTGGTTATGGCATAAGAGATTTATCATATAAACTTTGATAGTATTGTGAGGACTATTAAAGTGTTTGTTGTTAGAGATTTGCCAAAGATTGTAAAGCCTACTAACACAATTTTCAAGGAGTGTGTTTTAGAAAAGCATAACAGAACTTCTTTTCCCAACAAGAAGTTTACCACTATAGCAAAGTTGGAGATTGGAAATATAGATGTCAGTGGTCTCAAAAAGACTAAAGGATTGTATGTTGAAAGGTATTTTATGATTCTAGTTGATGATTTTTCTAGAATGATGCGGGTTGCATTTCTTGAAGAGAAATCTAAGGCATTTGAAAGGTTTAAGATATTCAAGAATAGAGTTGAGAATGAATCTAGTCTAAAGATTAAATGTTTGAGTATGATAGGAGAGATGAAATATTTCCTAGGATTGTAGATTATACAAAATAAAGAAGGAATCTTTATTTCTTAGATTAGGTACTTGAAGGATTTATTGAAAAGGTCTTGTTTGGAAACATGTAAACCTATTGGAACACCTATGGTAACT
This sequence comes from Cupressus sempervirens, assembly GCA_028749045.1. Taxonomy (NCBI): domain Eukaryota; kingdom Viridiplantae; phylum Streptophyta; class Pinopsida; order Cupressales; family Cupressaceae; genus Cupressus; species Cupressus sempervirens. The sequence goes on along the minus strand of CM053783.1, from coordinate 31,610,605 downwards.
GGAAACCAGTTATCTACAAAGGATGAGACACCCAATATTGATTAGAAGATGTATAGATCTATGATCAGAGCTTTGCAATATCTAACTCACACAAGGCCAGATATAGCAAATGCAATTGAAATTTTTGCAAGATTCCAGGTTGATCCTAGAGAAGCACATTATGCAATAGTGAAAAGGATATTTAGATATATGAAGGGAACATTTTATTTGGATTATGGTATGATAGATCTAATGATTTTACTCTAAGTTCTTATACTGATGCAAATTGGGCAAGTAGTATGGATGACAAAAAGAGCACTATTGGAGGAACCTTATTTCTTAGAGGAAGATTTGTTTCTTGATTAAGAATGAAGTATGATTGCACATCTTAGAGTACAATAGAAGTAGAGTATGTTGCAATAGAAAATAATTGCAATCAAGTTATTTGAATGAAGCAAATGTTGAAGGATATAAGGATAGAAATTAGTGAGCCTATTGTTATTCATTGTGACAACACAAGCACAGTAAATATGTTGAGAGAAAAAGTTGTAATAAAGGAAATTAGATTGGAGTATGTGAGTACTAAAGAGAAAATTATGGATATATTCACTAAGCCTCTTCCCAAAGAGACTTTTGAGTATTTGCAAGATATGCTTGGGGTTATGCCCCTTCCTACATCAGAGTAGAAGATGCAAGAGTGCATTAGTCCAGTGTAATAGAGCACCATTGTTTGTTTGGAGTGGATGACGATGCTTCCTATATGGGGGAGTATTTGTGATGGATAGAGTCATCTAGGACCCTTATTGATGTTTTTTTGAATAGTGTCTTTTGACACTCAAGCTAGTAAGTATCAGTTGTTGCAAAGTTTGATGCAGAGATGTTGGTTGTAGAAACTTTTGACATTGATGTCAATGGGGGAGAAGTTTAGAATGGAAAAATTTATGCTAAATGGGGGAGAAGTATTGCATGAAAAAGAGAATTTTGGCATGAATTTGTAATAACAGTTTGGTACAGAGCACATTGAGGTACATCAATAGGGGAGTATGATTGATGAAGAGGATTTGAAGACTAATAGTCTTTTCTTGGTATTCTTGGAACTAGATGTTTTTCATCTATGTTGCCATCAATGCCAAAGGAGGAAATTGTTGGAAGATTGGAAGATTGGTTTGATTATGATATGTTACATTCATGACTGAGTTTGTCATTGATGTCAACATAGCATGTTTGATGTCTTCTGTGGTATCTAACAGAATAATAGCAAAATGATTAAGTTGGTATAAATGGCTAGTTGAGCATGATAACAACCCAACATTATGGGAGAAATTTTTGATTATTTGGTATATGTAGTTAATGAAAAAAGCATAAAGGATAAGTCTAGAAGAAGTTATGTAAATTTTGGTGATGTCTATTCTAAGATAGAGTTTATAGAGGCATGTTCTGGTAAACTTGTTACATCTCTTAGCAGAGTTGATATCTTGAGGATCAAGGTTGAGGACATAAAGAAGACATGTTGAGGATGTTGTGGCTAAGCTCACTCATCATAATATTGCATGTATAGAAAGTTATTCAATTTGCAAGGTAGAAAATTAAGGTTATCACTAAGTGTAACATGTTCTTAATGTGGTCTCATAATAATTAATAGAGAAGGACTAACAGTCAACTCAGGGAATTATTTTATGGACTCGGTATAAAGGAAGGGAATTTTCCTTTATCATGGCATTGAAGATATGTGTTGATATGATTGGATGATTGATGATAAGCAATAGAGAGTGCAGAATGTGAAGTTGAGTAGAGTAGTGTAGAAGTGAAGAAAACTTCATTGTCAAGGTTTTGTTGAGTGATCTAAGGTTTAGTATTTGGATTTTAGGTTCATGACCTAGTTTACAAGGTCAAAAAGTGATTGGTCTAATTAATAAGATAGAGGAAAGGACAGAGGAAAGAAAAAGATCATAATAAATTACTTGTTTGAGCAATGAGCTCTTCTTGTAGTTGAAATTGCATGTTTGGGCAGTGGGCTCTTCTTGCATACATTATACCAAAACTCCTAACAGGGTTGGAATCTCCTAATAGGGATTTGAGGTCTCCTAATAGGGACTCATTGTACTAAATTTTTTAATAGACTCCTAACAAGGTCCATCCTCTAACAAGTAATATTTACACATCATCTTGTGGGCATCATTCCCACTGGGGTTTGCCCTCTGATCAAGGGTTTCCCTAGTCAACATATCTAGTGTAATTGTCTATGTGCATCTTTGTATGGTTGATATTTACTTTGGTTGAATGGTTAAGTTTGTTTAAAGAAGATAAATGTTTTAATTATTGGATAACTAATTCACCCCCCCCCCCCTCTCAATTAACTTGGTGAACTATTGTAACAAGTTCTTCCATTGGATGAGATATTGAGTCACGGTTCTCTTCCTTAGCTTCTTCATGTGTGTTTGAAGAATGCACTCTGGTTCCAAAACTATTATTCCTTCTTCATCAAGTTTTGGTAGTACTATTTGAGTAGGAATATTCTACCCAATTACCTTCTTCAAACAAGAAACATGAAAAATTTGATGTATCTTTGTTGTTGGTAGCAACTTGAGCTTGTATGGAACACTACCAATCTTTTGCATGATTTGATATGGTCCATAATATCTTGGAGACAACTTATTATTATTTTTTTGATGTTTCATTAAGATTTGTTTATAAGGCTGCAATCTCAAGAAGAACCAGTCCCCAACTTCCAAAATTTCTTTCACTATGATGTCGGTCCACTTGTTGTTTCATTTGATTTTGTGCCATAGCTAAATTCTCCTTAAGTCTTGAAAGTACATGTTCTTGATGAAGCAACTAGTCCTCTACTACCTAAACTCTTGGTGACACCTTTAATGGTGATGTGGTGGAAGGAGGATAATATCCATAAAGTGCCAAAATTGGAGACATTTTTGATGAGCTATGAAAAGAAGTATTGTACCACCATTCTGCAAGAGGTAGCCAATCTACCCATTGAGATTGTTTCTCTGAAGTGAATATATCCTTCCAAACATTAATTAAAAATCTTAATTTTTCCATCTAATTGAGGATGGTATGAAGAACTATAAGCCAATTGAGTACCCAAACATGAGAATAAATCTTTCCAAAAGTGACTAGTAAAGATAGGATCACGATCACTAATAATAACCTTAGGTGTACCATGTAGCTTTTGGATATTTTTCCAAGAAAAATTTTTCCACTATACTTGCTATAAAAGGATGTGATAATGCAATGAAATGTGCATATTTAGTGAGATGATCAACTACAACCATGATGACATTATGACCTTTATATTTGGGAAACCCTGTGATGAATTCCATGGATAACTCTTCCCGACATTGGCTAGGAATAGATAAAGGTTGCAAGAGACCTAGTGTCTTAATTGTTTCCCCCATATTTCTTTGACAAACCAAAGATTCAGCTAAAAAAAATTGAACATCACATTTTAGCCCTTCCCAAAAAATATCTTTCTAGAACTGATGATATGTCTTCAAAAAATTCTGAATGACCACCAATTGGGGACTCATGTAGTTATATGAGAATCTTGTGTTTAAGAGTGGAATTCTTGTAGAGATAAAAGCGCTCTTTATACCAAAGAATATCCCCCTTTAAACAAAACTTATCTGAACTACTAGGATCACTTTTTATTTGATGGATGAGATTACTTGTTGCAACATCATTTTGTCACTCTTTTTTGGCTTCTACCACCCAATTTTCTTGTAATATTGAAAGGTCTCACAATAAGGCTTCATATTTTTCATCCTTCCTAGAAAGTGCATCGACCACAATATTTTTCTTCCCTTTCTTGTATATAATTCATATCCCAACATCTTAGTGACCCATTTTTTTTTTCTCTTATAATGATAGTCCTTGTTCCAAAAAATATTTTAGGCTTTCATGATCTATCTTAACCTTAAAGTGTCAACCCATTAAATAAGGCCTACATTTTTTAACTACATGAAGCATTGCTAGTATATCCTTCTCGTAAATAGGTTTGAGTTATTTTTTACCTTTTAATTGATGACTCTCAAAATAAATTGGTCATCCTCCTTGTATGAGAACTGCTCCTATCCCATTTCTAGAAGCATCACATTCCACAATAAATTCCTTGGTGAAGTCTAGAGTGGAAAGCATTGGAGTTGTACAAATAGTGTTCTCCAATTGCTCAAATGATACATTAGTAGATTCATTCCAATGAAAAGAATCCTTCTTTAATAGAGTGGTAAAGGGTGTTGCTATACGACCATAATTCTTCACAAATCTTCTATAGTATCCTGTAAATCCCAAGAAACTGCTTAGCTTCTTAATAGTTTTTGGAATAGGCTATTCCATGATAGCCTTTATTTTTTTAGGGTCCACCTTTACTCCTTCATGTGAAACTATGTGTCCCAAATACTCCACCTCCTTAAGACCAAAAGCACACTTGGATGGCTTAGCATAGATTTGATGATCTTTGAGTAATTTTAATGCTTGATCCACATGATGCAAATGTTCTTCCCAAGTCTTTCTATAAATTAATATATCATCAAAAAACACTAACACAAGCTTTCTCAAGAACTTCTTAAAAATGGAATTCATCAAAATTTGGAATGTAGATGGTGCATTGGTAAGACAGAATGACATCACCAAAAATTCATAGTGACCCTCATGAGTTCAAAATGTTGCCTTACAAATATCTTCCTTCTTAATCTGAATTTGGTGATAACCTGATCTAAGATCTAACTTGGTAAAATGCATAGCTCCATTTAATTCATCTAGAAGATCATCGATAACTGGAATAGGAAACTTATCTTTAATGGTGTACTTGTTGAGCACTCTATAATCTAGACACATGCACCAATTTTCATCCTTCTTATGCACCATCACAATAGGTGAGGAGTAAGCACTTTGGTTATGCCTAATAATTCATGCCTCTAGCATTTCCTCAACAATTGTTTCTATCTAACTTTTTTGTATGCGTGGGTACCTATAAGGCCTGATGTTTGGTAGCTAGCTCCCTAGACCTATTTGTATGGCATGGTCTTTGGAGGGAGTCCTTTAGGCATATCTCCAAGAATCACTAAGTGATGATAAATTATTGCTTGTAAATTTGGATGAGTAAGAGCATTAGATTAAGAGACTTCTAATGAACATAGTTGGGCCACAAATCCATCTACACCTTTCTTCAAAAACTTTTGCATTTGATGAGAGCTTACCATCTGCAAGGATTTTTCCTTCAATCCCCTTAGCTCTACTACCTTTCCTTTTAATTGAAATTGCATGAATAGTTCTTGGAAGTTCATCTCAGTTGTTCCCAATGTAGTAAGCCATTGTACTCCCAAAACAATATCCGTTGCACCCATGGATATCGCATACATTGGGTATCAAGTTGAAAATCTCCCATGGATAATTTGATGCTATGACACTTCCCTAAACAACTAATTATTCCCCCATCTACAATCAAAACCTGACACTCTAGGGCTAGATATATAAAAGAATTTAGAAGAGTTGCCAAGTTTTTATTGATGAAATTATGAGTACTACTAAGTTGATCAACACTATTACTTTCTACTTCCTTAAGAAGCCCACTACCTTGAGGGTTTGTGGTGCACTGAAACCTGAAAGTACATGACAAGAAATGATTGGTTGAGAATCATGTGATTCCTCACTTGACTCCCTATCCTCCTCTAATATGGTCTCATCCTCTTCTTCTTCACTTGGACCTTCAATATAGAAAAAAAAAATTTCACTACATTTATGTCCTTGACTATATTTGCTATCACAATTGAAACACAATCCTTTTTCTCTTTTCTCCTCAATTTTTTGTGGAGTCAATGTTGTAGGTTAAGGAAGAGAAGGTTTTGAATATCCTTTTTCTCTTGTCACATTAGCCCCTTGCTTTCTAGGAATCAATAACTTCTCCTCTACCCTTTGTGCCAATACAAAAGACTCATTTACTAAGTTGGGACAAAAAATGTGTACCTCATATTGAATGTGATCCTTGAGACCACCCAAGAATAAATCATTCAAGTTCTCCTCTATAATTGTATCCACTCTTAAGGACAAGTTTTGGAATTTTTGAATATAATCCTTAACTAATCCTATTTGTTCAAACTTAGCAAGTTTGCTCAATAAGTTTTATGTCACACTATTGCTATATTGTTCCTAGATTTCTTCTGTAAAAATTGACAATGATACAGTGAGACCCTTTTTCATCCTATGAGTACAAAGCCAATGATACCAAATGGATTGATCTGGTTCTAGATATAAGGAAGCCATTGTGACCTTTTGTCCATATGGGATTTGATGTACTTCAAAAAAATTCTTTATTTGATTTATCCGTGTAAGAGAATCTTTTCCATCAAATTTGTACATATCCACCTTTGGAAAAAAATTCCTAGATCTTGTAGGATTATTAAAATTTGTGTCATTATTAATCAACTTGAAGGTTTCATCTTGATTTCTTGAAAGCTCCTTCCTTGTTTCATTCATAGTTGCTTAACATGCTTTGTATATCTAATAAACCTCCTTGTAGGTCACACATATCCCTCTTAATCTCTTCCTTCAATTTACTAAGTTCCTCATTGTGATTACTATCCTCTCTTGCTTCCCAATCTTGATTAGAGGATTTTCCTAGTATGGTAGCATTCTTTTTTTTCCTCTTGTTGAAGGCCCCATCATGATGGAAACCAATATTTTTGAAATAAATCACACAAATGAAATGTAAATTCTCTAATTTAAAAATAAAAATTAACTAAAACTTACTAGGGCCAAGATACCCTTACTCAAAAATAATCCCAATAAAAATTAGCAAATTTGCTACCTTGAGAGAGAATTTTCCTAATTTTGCAATATCTTACTTATTTTATTTTATTTCAATTTCTCCAAGCTTTGAAATTTAGGCTCCTCTACTATGTATCAAAAAACCCAATATAAGTTATACTCCAATTTAGTAGGATGTGAGAGATATGAAGATCTCAATAAATTGTGTAAAAATAGTAATTCTGCAATAATTTTCTCAAATTTGCTCCAATTCTTCTAAATTTTGGATTGTAGCTTCTTTAATATGGTCTTCAAAAACTCTTTAAAAAATTTTGAATTTTTTTCTCAAATCTGAAAGTTAAGCTCTTCCCAAAATCGCCCCAATGTTGAGAAAAAAACTTGCCTCTATGGTGCCAAGATCATGCTCTAATACCACCTGCAATGAAATAACTTGCACAATAGAAGAAATAATATGAAATATCATATAAATACTTGATAATAGCTGAGATTAATAGGCCAATTTGAGGGGGAAACCTTCAAATATCTCCAATGAGAACACACTTCACAATATGATGTTGAAATAAGACTCACAACCTCCTATATATACCTAATTATGCTTAGGTTGAATAGACACAACCCTACATAAAACCTTGGTTGACCTACCTACCTAAATAATAATATAATAATGATAACATGACTTAATTAAGGATTAAGATAGCCACAAGTTGACTATTCATAACTTTATATACACCAATATTAAGGGCATAGTAGACTTGGTTGATTATCAACTATGAATCCACATAAATGTGTAACTCTATGATTCTCAATTCTATGAATTTGTTTGGTTCAATACGCACTGAAGATCTATCTTGAAACTAGCTAGGAAGACAATCAAGTACCTCATCCTTAGGTGCCTCAGGGAGGTGTTCACCCTTGGATACATCATTTCTTTTTACTTTTTTTGGTTCTGACACTGCCACATAGTGGTTTTTGCCATCAAAACTCTTATTATTTTTCTTTTCTTTTCTTTTTCATTTTTGTCTAACGTACTTGATGTTTGGCTCTATCATGTTGGTTGTTGGTTCACTAGTGGAAGAGACTATGGGTTCAATGGCATTCAAGTAACTGGCTATCTCATAGTCATTTTGAAATTTTGAGAGCTTAGGTCCTTGATAGCATTGGGACCAATAAATAAGGTCGAGATGAACAAGGGGCAAGTCAATGACTGGTTCAAGGTTGTGAATGTGAATAGTTTCATCTCTAGTGACCAAAAAGTCAGAGTTTGTAAAGTAACTTCCTAAGCTACCCAAATAAAGATTTGTCCTAACAAGTGAAGAATTTTCCACTAAGGTAACATGTGAGTTCAAATCCTCTAATCCTACATGTAACTCATCAACTAACTTAGGTTAAGAACTATAAGAATGAATGACATCAACATCCATGTCAATTGTGGAAGGCTCCAAGAAGGAATCCCATTTATACTCATGTGAACTCATTTTTGAACTTCTACTAGGGTGCTTACACCATGAAGGCTTGGGACACCTTGATGTGGGAGCTTGAATATCATTAAGGGTAATACCTTATCCTTCCATTAAACTATCTGAGTTTGATTCGTTTTGTTCCACAATTGCAATTATCTCATGAGTGACTATACTATCTAAATTTTCCCAAAGGAGACTAGTGGAAGGAACCCAATCTTCACACATATCTTTCTGATTTTCTAAATTAAGTACATATTCTAGTTCATCTTCACTATCCAACTCCTCAAGAATAGGATTAGTGTTCTTATTATAATTTTCAAATCCTAGGCCAACCATTTCCTTAGACTTGCACCCAAAAAGACCATGATCAAGAGGTTTAGCTTTAGAATCCAATCTATGACTTAGATGGCCATGTCTAGGATAGCCCATTTTTTTGACAAAAGTATACCCTCTTCTATAGTCCTTAGGAGAGGGAGAGAATTTCTCATTGCACATATATTTCTCTTCTCTATAAATCTTGTCTCTAACTACTATGTCCTCTTTCTCATCTTGAATAGGCAAATTTGTCAAATAATGTCATAGCTAAAGAGGAAGGTCTCATTTCTTGTGAAGGTTTTCCATAAGACCTAAGAAAAATTGGTAATGTTATGAGGGAGTTGAGTTGATACCCTCCCATGCCAAGGTCTATTGATTTGAACTTGTATCTACATTTAGCTAAAGCTGCATCAAAATCATCTGCTTCTCTATTGAAAGAAACATGAGTACTCGCTAAAATTGAGTTAATAGATAAAGTATTATCCCCAAGTATACAAATCCTTTTTCCATTGTAAGGGAACCTAACACACTAGTGATAAGTAGACAAAACTACTTGCATATCATGAATCTATGGTCTACTAAGTAATATATTGTATGCAAGGGGACCAACATCAACTATTTGAAATAAAATATCTTTCTCAATAGGGCCAATCCTAATAGGAAGGATGACCAACCCCTTTGAACTTATTTTTGCCTCATCATAGGCTTTGATAGTGATCTTTCTTCTAGTATCTATGACTTGTTCAGAATAACCCAATGTCTTTAAAAGACTCAAAGAACAAATATTAAACCCAACACCCCCATCTATCACCATGTGCCCAACATGGGTTTTTTGAATCATGACCTCAATATGGTGAGCAAGATTATGTGGGTGGCTCAAAGATTTATCATCTTCCTCTGAAAAGGTGAGGTAATGAAGGCTAGCAATATGATTAACCATGTTTAGGAATTGATCAACATCTAAATTATTGGGAAAATTTGTTGTGCACAAAGCATCCTCAAGGACTTGCTTATGTCTCAGAGATAACTCTAAGAGCTCAAACATTGAGATCTGAGCTAGGGTTCCTTGTAACTGATCAACAAGACTATAGTTTCACTTAGAATTGACTACTAGTTTTGAGGTAACGTTCTTAGATGTCACTTGCTTTGACTTACTTGGTTGAGTTGAATTGGGTCCTCTAATGATAAGGGGACCTTGACTTTGTGTAACAACATTGATACTTTGAGATGATACTCTAGAGTGAGGACCCCTTAGCACCAAGATGGGTTTTTCATTAAAGATAGGAGGATAGTCCATATCTATATTATAACCATAAGGATATTTATTTCTCATCATGTTGACATTCTCTTCTACTACTTCAAGCATGTTGACAACATTCTCTACATTTTGATAGGTGTAATTGATCTCAACTTTACCATTCTTAGGTTTAGAGGTTTGCCCCTTATCATACTTGGGAAAAGGTTCTTTGAATTGGTTGTGATCAGCATTAGTTTTCAATCCATCCACTTGAAAATTACCATTCTTAATAAGATCCTAAATTATATGCTTGATTTTCCCACTATTTTCAACATTATGTCCAATGCCATTGTAAAACTTGCAATAGGTTTTCTCATCCGACCACCATGGCTTAACCTTAGGTATATGGAACTTTATGGGATCAAAATGATGCACCAAGTTGCAAACAATAAACTTTGTCAATATCTCATCGTAAAATTCATGAAATGTTGCAAAATCTTGCCTTTCTCCCTTTGGCCTATCTTGGTATCTTGGCTTACTTCCTTGTTGATTAGCACTAACCAAATGAAGGACACCTTTATCATTAGATTTGGAGTCCACAACTCCATCATTGACGACTTGATTATTTCTATTCCAATATGAATTCTTTCCTTTATCTTTGTTGTTGTTATTTTGACCATTATTTCTATTATTGTTTCCATGTTTGGCCAAAATTCCTTATTCTTTCAAAACATCCTCATTTCTAAATGTTGTTTCAACTATCATGTCAAAAGACTCAAAAACCATCTTCTTAACTTTGTACCGCATTTCAAAAATCATGTTGCTAATAATTATTTCAATATTCTCTTTTTTAGGGATAGTCCTAGAGTAGCGAGAGCATTGTCATCTCCATCTTTGCAAGAAAGTGACAAAGTATTCTCCTTGATTTTGCTTCATGTTACACAAGTCCAACAAGGTAACAAATCTTGAAAGGTTGTATGCAAAGTGTTGAACAAATCTCTAAACAAGATCTTTGAAAGTCTTAATAGAAGGAGTTATGTTGGTGAACTATTCCATTGCTTGACCCTTAATACTCCTTGGAAATAATCTCATAAGGTATAAGTCTTCATGCTGAAATTAAAAGCTCATGGAATAAAACTAACACACATGATCACTTGGATCCCCATTCCCATCATACTTTTCATATTGGGGTATCTCAACCTTTCTTGGAAAGTCTTTCATATCAAAACTCTTATCAAAAGGGTTAGGACAAATTGAATCAAGTGAGAAGGAACTCTTATGTGCCATGAACTTGTCCATCTTACTCTTCACTTAATTAAACTATTCTTCCAAAGATGGATCTTGCCTCCTAATTCTTTTGTCTACATCATAGTTATAGGGAACATTAGCACCCTTATCAATTAAATTCTTTAGGAATACATCTTTGTTTTGATATATATACTTCTCCACAAACTCTTGGAAAGAAGGGTCTCCTTGCATTCTAATGACATCTTGAGAGTCATGGTCAAAATTTGAACTACCTCCTCCATATTTTGAACCATGGTGAGCACGTTGTGAAGGTTTTCTTGAAATCTTAGGAGGTGTTGGTCTCCTATAATGATCATGTCTTGAAGCACCTCTTCCTCTAAGGCTAGGAGATCGTGAAGGTGTTCTTGAATGTCTTCCACTTTGTGGAGTCTTAGGAGGGGTGGATGGGGGAGATTTATTTCCACCACAAACACACATTTTGTTGAATTAACCATTGAGTTGTTGAGTCAAGATTCTATCTTGTTCCTCTTTTAAAAAATTCCTTTCTATTTCTAAAAAATCTTTTCTTTCTTCTTCCATACATTTAAATGTCTCTACCTTCACAGATCTTTCCTCTAGGAAGGCTTTCTTTTCATGCTTGAGTGTATTAATTTTATCACTCGTGTATCTTGAAGGTGTCTTGAAAAGTGAACTTGGTCTTGAATATCTAAACAAGTTATTTGTATATGTTTCATTCACAGGAGTTCCATGAGGTTCATCATCTTGGTTTTCATGTTGTGATGGTTCTTCTTGATAGGTTTTCCTCTTATCTCTTTCAACCCTTTAGTGTGCATCAAGATATCTATTTGAAATAAGGGGTGAGACTAGTCGATTTTCATGAGAGGAACTACCAAAAATGGTATCTCAATATTTTTCAAATATTTCATCAAGGTGTTCATCTATTTCTTCCCTCTCTCATCAACTCATCATGTAACTCATATCCATATCTGAGCGAGAAGGTGCTAAGGGTGTAATCAACTCACTAAGGTTACTCTTGGGATCAAACCAAACTTTTGAGTTGTTCCTAGGTGATTGATCAAATGTAAGTTCTTTTCCTTTATGTGTTTGGCAATTTTAAACTAAGGGTAATTGGTTAAAGACTACTTGAGGTCGCTTTCCTTGATCTACTTGATATATTGTTGTAACCGATAGGAAAGAAAAGGTACTAGGTGATAGAATGACCCTAAGAAATGTTGGTACTAAACTAAGACAGAAAAAATACTCACTTGTCCAAAAGAGAGATGATAAGATAGAATTTTTGCAATAGGCATAAACTAACACTTCTACAGAGGTGTCCGCTACTTTGGATGAATACCCTATCACATATGGATCAGGAGGATGATTTATCCAAATTATAATTAATTGAAACCGAATTTGAATGGAAATGAATGGACAAGAGATTAATAATACTCTCCAAGCATGTTATCAAAGAATCCAAAGGTTTATATTCTCAAAAAGGACAGTTTCTAACTCACTGACTCCAAGCAAGGTCACTTGCAAAATCAAATATTACTAGTTCAATAGGTCAAAACACAACAATCCAAGGTCAAAACAAGCTTCCAACAGTGGGGCAAGTGACCTAATCTGACCTAGATCAACCAAGAAGGACTGAAAATGATAGGATAACAAATCAAGAAAGGTTTCAACTTAAGAACTTAGTTTTTCTTGTTCATTTTAATTGACCAACTAGATGTATCAATAGATTTTTATCATAAATTAGGAATGCAAGAAAACACTTAGGGAGTTCAAGCAAACATCTACAAGCAATGGGCAAGGGACAAAGCAACCTTGTGCATAAACAAGAATAGTGTCTTAGTATAAATCTAATCCCTAGAACCACTATTGTATATGTTTTCAAAATATTTTCCAATCATGCACATAATCCTAGTAAAGAAAATTGGGTTGCACTATGGTTCTTTGTAATGGTCAACTCTACAACTCTTGCAATCTCAAGTGAGCAAAATCCAATCCCAATGTACCAGGTTTTGATATATTCTAATAATTTAATGAATCAGAGATGTTGAGGAAATCTAACAACCCAACAAAAGACTAAACCCATGGAAATTTCATCCACAAGGATATTTATATAGCAGGTGTTTCTACCATGGCAAAAGTGACTACTACCGCTTGAGGTTCCATCTACATGGTTTACCAAATAAAGGAAGTGTCCACTATGGTTAACTCTCTCTAATCAAGGAAGACTCACAAAATTGGACCACATGGGGACTTAGTTTAGATTCAAGGGTTCCAAGTTTTTGATGTGCCCAAAAGGGAACAAAGCATAATCCTCTAGCCTCTCCACCTCGCCAAAACATAGAAAACTGATTCATTAACATGCTAATTTGAAACCACTTCACTAAGGTTTGGAAAGCAAACAATAATCACCACCAATATCAAGAGAGAAAGTACCCAAAAATTTCAAAGACAAACCAAGTGAGACAATGAAATAATATCAAATCCTTCTCTACCTACAAGGGGATCTATCCTTAAGAAGATCTTCACATGTAAGGAAAGAAAATGAAGCCCATTCTTTTAAGATCTCAAAATATTAGTTTTAGGTGTAATAATAACCAGAAAATAGCACAAATGAAAACTCACATCATGGATTGAACCATGTGAAAATTAAATGCAAATTAATCATTAAATGCGCTTTTTTAAATTTTGATTATTGACCTAGTTAACAAGATTGGACCTATATGCCATGAATTCAGACCCAAAACCCTAAATATAGAAAAGAGACCCCTATTAAAAAATAAAGACCTTCCCAAAAAATGTCAAAATTTCATAAAAATATTTTCATTTGTGCCCTAGGGACCCATTTTGTAAATCGACTATTTGAGCCCTCATACGATCTCTAAACTCAAAACACAAAGAAACAACCCTATTTATAATTCAAAGACCTTTTCAAAAATGTAGAATTTTCCAAAAAAGTTGCTAATTTGCATCCAAAAAATGATTTTTTATGAAAAATAAAGAAAAATTTATAGAAAATTTGAATTACCTCAAAAAACTCTAAAATTTTAATTGAAGCTTCTCTGATATGTCGTCACCCTACAAAAAAAAATTTAGACTAAAACACCAAGTAATTTTGGAGATATGATCAAATCTTTAAGCTCTAGGGTTCTTCATATCCAAACAAATCCACACAAGGGAGTTAGCTCCAAAAATAGCCAAAACCAACATGTAAAGGTGGGTTTCCACATATTGGGTGCCAAAAGATGTGTGCTAAAATGTTGACACACTTCTATGAATCATTATATCCAAGATTTCTCAAGAAAGAGATCTCAAATGGTGACTCATAGCTCTCTATTCATAGAGTGCAAGGGTTTGTAATTGAGGTCCTTAGTTTGACCTAGTTTGTGCCCATGCAAGTAATCCATAAAATGAGAGATTCAAAGAGGAAAAGCAAGAGTCCAAAGAGGAAAAGAAACACCCAGGAAATATGGGAAGGAAGTATTTAATGTTCAATTAATTAGCAATGATGTGAGACAATCTCCATAATGTGTCATTCCTGAAATCATGTACAAAGGAGATCCATCTGGTGTGCTATCTATGATACCACCAAAGCTTTTAATTATCTAGGATGTACAATTTTGTTATACATGCAAGGTAGGTGGGGTTGGAGATTTTGAAATGAGAGAAACTTATTAGAAGTTGTGTGAGAATGACATATTGAGGGAAGAAAATAAGATTGTATAGAGAAAAGGGTTAACACGTGCCCTAGATTTTTTGAAAATTTAAGACTGAATGGACTAGTATTGTAATAAGTCAAATTCATGACAATTAGATTTAGTTAGAAGGTGGAACAATTAGAATATATAAAAAGATTATTCACATAGTCATAGGGTATCCTACCCTAGTTCGGTCCAAGACATTGAGAAGCAATGCAAAAGAGATCATTCAAAAGAATATTGGAGTCATGTAGAACAAACATGGAATGTCAATCGACACCATCATAGACCCCATTATAGTGTTTTTAGTGAGAGTGATTACACAAAGATTCTACTAGTCAATCTAACTAAATAGTGTGTCGTGCATTGCAGTTGACCTAGGTTATAAGCTTGTGAAGAGAGATCACAGTCATGACTTAGCCAAGCTACAACTTTAGAAATTATTAGAAAATCTAGAAGATATTAGAAAATCTAAGAGTGCCTCATGTAAGTTTAAATCACTTATCATTTGTATATTCTCTTATGTGCAAAATAATTTTCCGACATTTGGCAATATTACATGGAAGACAAATAGATCTGTTACTCAACAAATAGGAGAGCTCATTGAGAAATTAGGCGATAATTTTGAATTGATTATGACTAGTTATTTTGAGGATTTTAAGAAATTCATGAAGTAGAGGTCAATAATTCCAATGTTACTAGTTGAAAAATATTATAATGATATATGTTTTTGAGTTGATGTCGGCTATACATATGTATAGGTAGAAATTCCAAGGGTAAGATGGTTAATAGCTTTGCAATATGAAATTAATGTTGATGAAACATCAATAGCCATCACTGCATTGTTGGAAAAATAACTTGACAAGGATGCAACACCATTTGGAAATTATCATGAAGCTCACTCAAGGATTGTCATTGACTTGAAAATTGCTATAGTTATAAGGAAGAAGAACAATATGGTGAAGAAGCTAAAAGAAAAATTTGGTCAAGGAGAAGAAGGACAAGAAGAAGAAGAAGACCAAGCACCATTGGAACTAACTCAAGGTTTGGGTGAAGATAAAGATGATGATTAAAAGGATGTCGAGTAGGAAACTAATGTAATTGGAAAGAAGAGAAAAGAAAAACAGAAGGTAGTATAGAAACAAAACAAAAATCAGCTAAGCAAACTGTAAAGGAGCCAAGTGTACCTTTGACAAGGTTTAGTACAAGGGTTGCCATTTCCAAAGCCAAAGATACAAAGGCAAAAAGAAAAATAGAAAGTGCCACAATAGTGCCAAGTCAGCCTAATAAGAATCTGAGGAGGAAGTACAAACCTCAAGATGACTCAGATGATGAGAGGACAAAATTAGATGACTTAAGTCAATTCAAAGTGGTAAGCCACATCCCTCACTTGACATTGATAATTTATGTGAAAATGTAAAGACCAATGCAGATTTATGTAGTTTTCACATATTGATTTTAATAAGTTAGGGAGTTAGGATAAGCATAATCTAGAAGAGGTTATTTATGATATGATGACCACATTTAAGACCACTCCATTAGAACTTGCTAGCTGTATTCCTAAAAGCCTATATGAGAGAGTTGAGTAAAAGTGGAAGTTTAGTTTGGACTAAGAAACAAATCAGAGAGGCTACTTTAGCCACTGTCATGTCTAAAATTGATAGAAGGCATATTACAAAGGTTGTAGAGAATAATAAAGGGAGATTTTCTCCCAAGTACTAAGCATTTAACATTTTCAAGAATAAAGTAGAAGAGGTGGTAACCCAGAACAAGTTACTATGGAAAGATATCTATGAGTTATCCACCAAAGCTATAGAAGAGAAGGGAGATCAAGAAAAGAAAAGAAAAGAAATAGGAGATGAGGAGGAAATAGAAAAAGAAGTAAAGGATGACACAACTAAGGATAATGTACAAGATGCACAAGATGTTCAAGATGCTCAATTGTTGAGCACCAATCCTCCACATGGAGACCAAGAGAGTCAATAAGACTCAGTGATTATCAAGGATATTCTTGATAATACATCTCAAAATGTAAATCCATTGACAGAGGATGACTTAAAGAAATTATAACAAGACTCTACCAATGCAGAAATTATGTGCAATAATCTAGTATTGGTGAGAGTAGATGAAATCTAGAAGGCAAAAATTTCATCTATGGGGGGAGAAACAACAAGCCACACCAAATGTGTCCCCATCTTCTATAGAAGTGAAAGAAAATGAGCCACAAGAAAATACTAAAGATCAAAATGTAACTCTTGAATAGAAAGAAGAGCTAAATCAAGAACCATCTACAATGCCTACCATAGTCATTGAGATGAAAGAGAAGGAGGTAGTACCATCTATCACATCACTGTCAAATCTACATAGTTCAAGATTATTAGCTATTGTGGAAGTATATGAAGAGGGAAATGAAAAGAGAAATGATAAGGAAGAAAATCCCATAGTAGCCCCACTGAAACCTAGTGAAGAATAATAGGGGAATGAATAGAAGGAAGGGGATAAGTTGACTGTTGAGTTAGAGGAGAAAATTAAAATATAGACATTGGTTACCTTACCAGTCATTACACCTCCTCCCAATAGCTAGAATATTTAGTGGAAAATTACACAAGCTACTCCATTGCATATTTCAAGGCAGAGTTCAAGCACACCATAGAGTGTTGATGCTATATCATTTAAAGATGTAAGCTTAGATGAGGTGATTGTATTACCAATGTTTGGTATGACAACAATCACACTTGAAGAAATGAATGTTCTTCAAGAAGCTCTATAAAGGAAGAAAAGGCAAGAAATTTTAATGTGAGAGCACAAGAAAAAGAAATTTTTGTATGAAATAAAAGACATATCTACTAACACTATTAGTCTCTCATAATTTGTTAACTGATAATATTGTTATAGATAAACATGTCCATATAGTTGGCAAGATAAAAGATGAATATATAGAGACCAATGTAAAATTATTGGAATGGTCTAAGAAAAAATTTCACACAAAATTTATGGAAAAGATATCTAGTTTCATTCGACTTAGTCAAGTTGATTTAGCAACTAAGATAGAGGGTGTGAAGATAGTTTTGGGTTGCATTTATTCTCTATATACAAAACTATGTGATGTTGATATCTTTACCCAAGAGACTAAACAATCAATTGAAAATTTACAAGGAGAGTTGAAATCTACTAGAAATTTATTACAAGTATCTCCTACAACTAGCCAATTACATTTTCAGTGATTGATGTTGATGTGGAGTAGGCTTTCAAGGCTACAAGAAAAAGATGAAAATATGAAATCCACACTAATTAGCATCCAATCCATGATGATTCCACACATGGAAATGTTACAAAACAAGCCCAAGAAAAAGCACTAATTTAGAAAGATTTGTTAGATTGTGGTGACTAATCAGTGAAGTATTGTATGTAATCCATAATTCCTCAGCGAGGTTCAAGGATTTTATCAGGATTTTTAGGCTAACATGTAATTATTAATTATAACCCCAAAGCAGTAAAAATACTTGTCCAAGGTACCCTATGCTTTAGTTGTAGGAAGCTTGATGTATGATATGGTATGTACAAGGAAATATATTGCACATGCAATGGGAGTATTTAGCAAGTATATGAGTCATCCAGGAATCGAGCATTGGAATGCAATCAAATAGATTCTCAAATATTTGAGAGGAACATCTAGTAAGTGTTTACATTTTGGGGGCTCTACTACTAATTTATAGGGATATGTTGACTCAGATTTGGCAAGGGATATTGATACCAAGTGGAGTACTACAGGTTATGTATTTACTATTGGAGGGGTAGTAGTGAGATGGGTTTCTTCTTTTTGGAAGAATTGGGACACCCTTAAAGGCATAATTATTTGTTTATAGATAGCTAAAGTACCATTCATCTTGCAAAGAATTGAGCTTTGCATTCAAATAAAAAACACATTCAATTGTGGTACCATTTCATTTGGTTAGTTTTGAATGATGGACAGTTAAAGTTGGACAAGATACATATAGATGACAATCCAGGAGATATGTTTACAAAGGTAGTAACAAGGGAGAAGTTGAACTCCTCTTCAGCTTTGGTTGGTCTTCTAGACTAAATGGGAATAAAAGAATAATAAAGTTCAAGGTCGTTTGATCCAGTGGGAGCCTCCTGTAGTAGTGGCATAGCTACGAGATTAGTCTCCAAGTGGGAGATTTTTGTTTAGTGTGGAGCCTGATCAGTCCCCAAGTGGAAGATTTTTAGATTGTGGTGACTGATCAAGGAAGTACTATACATACTCCATAATTTTTTTGGGCCCTATTTTATTTGGATTTTTGGGCTGACATGTAAGTATTAATTATAACCCTAAAGTGGTAAAAATTCTTGTATAAAAGGGCTTAGGTTTAGGAATTGTTTTAGTATGAGTGATGTGAAAATTGGTCTTTACAGTGGTATTGAGCTATAAGAGATTACGGATTGTAATTAGGTTGTAATCACTAGACTATAATAATATTGGACTATTGTTTGGTGGATGTAGCCCAAGGATTGGGTGAACCACATTAAATCTTGGTGCCTTGTGTTCTTTTTTGTGTGATCTATTATTTTCTATTATTGGTTATATTTGCATGAAATTATTATTTCTATCTGAGGCTTAATCCTAACAAGTGCTATTAGAGCGAGCTTTTTTTTCAGTTATCCTCTATAGAAAAGTATCATGATTGAGTGGGAGTCTCATGGTTGAGTGGGAGTGATGGTAGACGAGGGTAAGCTGAGGGTTGACAAGTTTAATGGGAAGAATTTTAGTTATGGAAGATGCAAGTGGAAGACTATCTTTATTAGAAGGATTTATGGAAGTTGTTGGAAGGAAAACTAAAAATCATGGATCTATGATAAATGACAACTGGGATCTTTTAGATAGAAATGCACTTGGAAGCATTCAATTATGCTTGGTACCATTAGTGGCATTTAATATTACAAAAGCAAAGACAACAGAAGAGTTGATGGAAACCCTAAAAAAATTATATGAAAAGCCCTTCACTTCAAACAAGGTATTTCTCATGAAGGATTTATTTGATATGAAAATGATAGAAGGTGGATCTATTACAGATCATTTAAATGATTTTAATACTATTAATAGTCAGTTATCTTTTGTGGGTATCAATTTTGATGAAGAAATTAGGGCTCTCTTGTTTTTGTGTTCTTTGCCTGAAAGATAGAATGGCTTGGTAATGGTTGTGAGTAATTCTATTTCTGGATCTAATACGCTAAAATATGATGATTTGATCAGTGTTATTTTGAGTGAGGAAACTCATAGGAAAACCTCAGGTGGATTTGTATTAGGAAGTTCTTTGAACACACTAAGAAGAGGCAAAATTACTGAGAGAGGAAATAATTTTGTGAATCGTGAGAAATCAAGAGAAAAGTCAAAGGAGAAGAGGTCTCAATCTAGAGGACCAAGAGATTGCTAGTACTATGGGAAATCAAGGCATAAGAAGAAAGATTGTTGGACTTGAAAGAACAATGAAGGAGATAAACCAGAAGGGAACAAGGAGGAAAATGTGGTAAGTAAAAAATATGAAGAGGATGCTTTGCTTCTATATTTAGAAAGTGTTGATGATTCATGAGTTCTAGATGCTAGTGCTTCATTTCATGCTACATCTCATAGAGGTTATTTCATTGATTAAGTTCAAGGGGATTTTAGGCTTCTTTATTTGGGGGATAATGAACCTTTTTAGATTGTTCGAAAGGAAAAAGTTAAGATTAAGTTGCAGAACGGGAATCATTGGCTACTACATGAGGTAAGACATGTTCCAAGGCTGAGTAGGAATTTAATTTCCGCAGGACAACTTGATGATGAGGGTTCTGTAGTTACTTTTAATGATAAAAATTGGAAGCTTTCAAAAGGTTCCATTGTAGTATCAAGAGGTGTAAAAGAAAGAACCTTATATCTTTTTATAGGTCATATTGTTCCTTCTACTTTAATTTTTTCAAAGAAAAATGAATGTTTAGGAATAGTTGTTGAAGTTGAGCAAGGAGAACAAATAGCTATTGTAGATTTTGATATAGTGTTGTGGCACAATAGAATTGGACACATGAGTGAGAAAGGTATGAAATTACTTCATTTAAAGAAAGTTTTACCAAGTTTGAAATGTGTTAATAATGACTTATGTGAAAATTGTGTGTATGGAAAACAAAAGAGAGTGAGTTTTGTGAAGACTAGGAAGAAAAATAGAAATGAGAAATTAGAGCTTGTGCATATAGATATATGGGAACCAGCTCATGTATCTTCTCTTAGTGGATCTCATTATTATGTTACATTTATTGATGATGCAACTAGAAAAGTATGGATTTATTTCCTTAGACAGAAAGCTAATGTATCAAACTTTTAAGAAAAGGAAATGCTTGGTTCAAAATCAGACTGGAAAGAAATTAAAATGTCTTAGATCTAATAATGGTGGTGAGTATTGCAATCATGAATTTGAAGATTATTTTTCTACTAATCATATTCATAGACTAAAAATTGTTCCAAGGACTCCATGCAAAAATGGAGTAGCTAAACACATAAACATGACTATAATGGAGTGTGTAAGGAGCATGAGGTTGCATGTTGGGTTGCCCTTAAACATGTGGGTGGATGTTGTTAATACTATTGTATATTTGATTAATAGAGGTCCCTCTACTCCTTTGAGTTGTGGTATTTTAGAAGAAGCATGGATTGGTAAGAAGGTGAGTTATTCTTTCTCAAGACCTTTGGTTGTGCAACATTTGCTCATATAGATTCTAAAAATAGACCCAAGCTGGAAGCTAAGTCAAAGAAATGTGTATTTTTTGGATATGGCATCAATGAATTTAGTTATGGGCTTTGGGATTATGAAAATCATTAAATTGTAAGAAGCAGGGATGTCATATTCAATGAGAAAGTGTTGTACAAAGATATGTTGTAGCAACATGAGAAGAAAGAAGATGATTATGTAGTGTTGGATGATACTCTAAAAGATGTTGTTCCAGCAATTCCTCATGATGGGCAACAACTACAACAAAAAATACCACACACATTAGTGAATGTTAGATTGTGGTGACTGATCAGGAAAGTACTGTACATACTTCATAAATAGTGGGGTTCGGGGCATCGCCTTGGAAAAAAAATTTGGGCAGTAGCCGACATGGTAGCCGAAATATTATGGCCGACATGTTATAACCCTAAAGTGGTTTAATACTTGTATAAAAGGGCTTAGGGTTGGGTATTTTTCATAATGTTGTGATACGAAATTGGTTCTTGCGGCGGTATTGAGCTGTAAGGGATTACGGATTGTAATTAGGTTGTAATCACTGGATTGTAATAAGATCGGACTTGCTGTTTGGTGGACGTAGCCTAGGGATTGGGTGAACCACATTAAATCTTGGTGCCTTGTGTTCATTTCTGTGTGTTCTATTATTTTCTGTTATTGGTTATATTTGCATGTAGTTTTTATTTCTGTCCGTGGTTTCCTAACAGTGAATATTAGATGTTCAACAAGGCTAAGTAGATCTCCAGAAAGGTTTTCTCCTTCCTTGTATTCTATTTTACTTACTAATTCTGGTGAACCTAAATGTTATGATGAAGTTGTGTAGTTGGATACTAAGATTTAGTGGGATTCTGTAATGAAAGATGAAATGGACTCTTTGCTGAAAAATAAGACATGGTATTTATGCTAGTTGCCTATGAGTAAAAGAGCTTTATAGAATAAGTGGATTTATAGGTTGAAAGAAGAGGATGGAGGTAAGAAAAGATTTAAAGCCAAGTTAGTGGTAAAAGGATTTGCACACAAAAAGGGCATTGATTTTGATGTGATATTTTCTCATGTTGTTAAAATGACTTCTATTTGTACTGTTTTAAGTATTGTGGCTACTGAATATTTTCATTTGGAGTAGCTTGATGTTGAAATAGCCTTCCTTAATAGTAATTTGGATGAAGATATATATATGGCATAGCCAAAGGGATCTGAGGTCAAGGGTAAGGAGAACTTAGTGTGCAAATTGAAGAAAAGTTTATATGGCTTGAAGAAAGCCCCTCAAGAATGGTATCTAAAATTTGATAGGTTTATGCATGAGCATGGATATAATAGGTGTCATTTAGATCATTGTGTTTATTTTAGGAGGTTGATGATGACAGTTATATTATTTTATGTTTATATGTTGATGTTATGCTTGTAGCTAGGTCTAACATGGATCATATTAAGGGGTTGAAATGTTAATTAGCACATGAATTTGCTATGAAGGATTTCGGGGTAGCAAAAAAAATATTTGGTATGAAGATCTATAGATATAGGAAGCACAAAAAATTGATTATATCTCAAGTTGATTGTGTTGAGAAGGTGTTGCAATGTTTCTCTATGGAGAATGGTAAAGCTATTAGCACACCCTTACCTAGTCATTTGAAGTTGACTAAGGAGATGTGTCTCAAGACACAAAAAGAGGAGGATAAGATGTCCAAGGTGCCCTATGCTTTAGTTATAGGAAGCTTTATGTATGCTATGGTATGTACAAGGCTAGATATTGCACATGTAGTGGGAGTCGTTGGTAGGTATATGAGTCATCTACAAATTGAGCATTGGAATGCAGTCAAATGGATTCTTAGATATTTGAGAGGAACATTCGGTAAGTGTTTACATTTAGGAGGATCTACTACTAATTTGCAAGGATATGTTGACTTAGATTTGGTAGGGGATATTGATACCAGGTTGAGTACTACAGGTTATGTATTTACTGTTGGTGGGGTAGCAATGAGTTGGGTTTCTAAGTTATAGAAGGTTAATGTTTTATCCACTACAAAGGTAGAGTATGTTGTTGCTATAAAGGTAGCCAAGGAGATGATATGGCTTTAGTTCTTCTTGGAAGAATTGGGACACCCTCAAAGGCATAATTATTTCTTTATAGATAGCCAGAGTGTCATTCATCTTGTAAAGAATTTAGCTTTGTATTCAAAGACAAAACACATTCAGTTGTGGTACCATTTCATTCGATCAGTTTTGGATGATGGACAGTTAAATTTGGACAAGATACATATAGATGACAATCTAGTAGATATATTTATAAAGATAGTAACAAAGGAGAAGTTGAACTCCTCTTCTACTTCGGTTGGTCTTCTAGACTGAACCGAAATAAAAGAACAATAGAGTCCAAGGTGGTTTGATCCAGTGGGAGCCTCCTAGAGTAGTGGCATAGCTATAGGATCAATCTCCAAGTGGGAGATTTTTGTTTAGTGTGGAGCCTAATCAGTCCCCAAGTGGGAGATTTTTAGATTGTGGTGACTGATCAAGGAAGTACTATACATACTTCATAAAAAATTTGGGCCCAATTTTATCAGGATTTTTGGGCCAACATGTGATTATTAATTATAACCCTAAAGCGATAAAAATACTTGTATAAAGGGGGTTAGGGTTAGGGATTGTTTTAGTGTTGGTGATGCAAAAATTGGTTCTTGTGGTGGTATTAAGCTATAAGGGATTACAAATTGTAATTAGGTTGTAATCATTGGATCGTAATAAGGGGGACATTGTTAATCTCATTTTAGTTCTGACAATGTAGCGACAAAACACTTAGTCATTTTTTAATAGAGAATAGTGCAAGCTGAGTGCATAGTGCATGTGGAGTAAGAAAAGAAATCCAAGTTATTAGTGCAAGCTGAGTTAACAAAGCATGTTGAGCATAAGTCTCCAAAAAATACATGCCGAGTAATATGATATTTAGTGATGAGAACTAGTATGTGTCAAGCAGAAAGTGTGTCAAGTCACTTAGGTGTCAAGCAGTCAGAGTTTGCTCAGTGATTCTGATGCTGGAAAAATAGGGTGTACCAAGCTATTCAAAAGTCAAGTATCAGTATATAGAGCACAGTGAAGATAAAGCATTAGAGCCTATGGATGCCGAGTGAACATTTTATGTCATAGATGTTTGCAATGGCACAAACTTGTATATAAACCATTTTTGGCTAACATGAACATGAATTTTTTATTATAAGGAACAAGGAGTAAGTCATATTACGTATCCCTATGTTATGAATGCATCCAATCAGATTGAGGGAACCATTAGGTGGAAATATGTATCAATCACATATGTTGATTCTAACCTAATTTTATCTCCATGAGGCTTATAAAAAATGTAAGCCCTAAGGGTTACCAAAGTTTCAAAGGAGGATGCTAAGGAGAGTATCTGATGTGAAGGAAGCATGAAGAAGATGGATAAGACAATGTTTTGTAATGACAAATTAGTTTGAGAAGAACAAAGAGAAGAAATTAAAGGTTTAGAGAGGATAGATCTCATTAGGAGGATCAAGAGATAATCAGAAAAGAGGAGATATGACATCAAGCAGTAAGGTGCTAACTAAAGGATCATGGCATTGAATCATTCTAATAGGTGATGCAGTGTAAATATCTTAACATAGTAGTCTTAAAAGGGTTTTGTAAATTTCTTAACCGAGTTCTTACTTATTATGATTTTAAATCCTCTAGCAAGGTGAGATCTAATAATCTTTGTAAGCCTTTAATAGGGTAGATCATAGTTTATGATCAAAACATTGTAGCCATAATAGGCCACACTTTACAACTACAGTAGTGAAGAGTTGTGGGTGTTATCCCCACCCCAGTTTTACCTTCTCATTGGAGGGTTTTGGGGTATAAGATACTTGTGGTGTGTGTTGATTTACTTTATACTATGGATGTGATGCATGCCTCCATATATTTCAATTTACATGTTAAGCCATGAGATGGATTAAGGTGAAATGTTTTAGTGTTAGAATTTTTAAGTGTTGATTCAAGCGCCCCCCGCCTCCCCCCCTGCCCCCCTCTCAGAACTTACTTTCCCATTGTTAATTACAATAAAGAGACCTAATTTCTTCATTAAATGCATTTAAATGATCAGCAATAAACCCACCTTCTCCCATATTCATATTAAATTAACACTTCATGGGAAATATCTTGGTTTAAGAAAAAGGATTTTCATACAACTTTTCTAGGGTTTTCATCAACTTTTTAGTTGTCTTTGCTTATTGTAATAATAAATACCATCGATTGTGCTAGACATAAATTAATACTTCCAAGTGTCTTTTGGTCTAAAATATACCAGTCCTCATCTGTCATATTTGCATCTTTCTTGGATTTTATTCTCAATGGACACCATAAATACTTTTGATAAATATAATCCTCTTTTTTTATTTTCCATAATTGAAGTTTCTCCCATTAAAATATTCAACCTTTAACTTACCCTAATCTTCCATTGCTCCCATTAAATTTTGAGACTCCCATCCAATCGTGACAATTTCCTAAAGAAGATAAATGAAACAACCTCATTTTGATACCACTTTTTAGGACTACAGATATCAAAATATGAATTATATGAAAACAGAACCAATATCACAAAGGAATAAATTACACATAAAAAAAAGAGACACAAAGATTTAACTTGGTTTAGTTAATACCTAGGCTACATGCACCAAATATTGAGTCCAATATTATCATCCAATATTTTCAACCTAATTACAATATGCAATCCCTTGCAACCCAATATTGTTGTAAGAAGCTACTAAATCCTAATACATCATAAAATCCCTAACCCTAAGAAATTTTATACAAGTCTTATGTTTTTTACAAAATTAGGGCTAAAATATTTCATCTAATAGAAAAAATAACTCTCGATGCCTTTTATAATAATAAAATCATTTTTGACCTCTAGGGTATTTCCACTCAACCCCACCCTATATTGCAACTTGGGGCTACATCTAGACTCCATGTGGGGTGCTTCTCCTTGACATCACAAATAACCCTATCATGGAGGCATTTCCCCCAACCCCTATAGAAAAATATGAGAGGAAACTACACTAAAGAGAGTGGGAAAATTAACCTCTAAGTCTAATTAAGCTCCACACAATAAAAAATTCCCACTTGGCAACTCATTAGAATCCACAAAAATAGCCTTTCACTTAAAGACTAGTCATATAACTAGTAAATTTGTAGCTTGTTGGAAATTTGGATAAGAGAGATCTACTATGAGGTTGTCATTTATGGTAACATATATGTTATATTCAGTGAGCAGATTCTGGAGTTATATTTTGGAGGAATTAATTTAGAAAATTATCTAAGTGCTACAAAGAATAATTATTAGTAGAGAAACTTTTTTTATTAGCGAAGTTCACAAAGAGAGAATTGGCACATGCACACTTGAGGGAAGATAGTTAAGAGTATGAGGAATCTATATCTCAAAGCACAAGTCATAATGAGTTGTATGGACAAAGATATTAGCAATTTACCTATTACAGACATGTACAAGAAGAACAAAAAAAAGGAAAGGAAATGGTAAATTGTGTTTAGAGATTATTTTGGTTCACCAAAATAATTACTTAACTATTATGGAACAAAATCATAGATGTTAACCCTAAGTAGGTAAAAGTCAATTTTGTATTTTGAGACACGTGAAAAGAATTGAAGGTCAACTAAACAAAAAAAAAGGGGTATAAAGGAAAGATTTATATATGTAAAGTTATGTGATGACTATCCCATTGTATTCCGATAATTATAAGATGTGAACTTTATCTTAAAGAAGAGAAAAGGCAGTACATGTGAAGTCTTGTAAAGAGATCTATAAAGGAAAAATTAGATATTGAAAATATCAATATTGTCAAGAGGTTTTTGTATCTATACCTTCTATTTACAAAAATATGTCATTGCATATGCATGTTTGAGAAGTGGAATCATCTTGCTATTTTTGTAATAGTAATACAAATTCCTAATAGTGTTGAGGCTTTTAATAAGGCCTAGTCCTCTAATAAGGATAGAGACACTATACAAATATAATAGACTCCTAACAGAGTCAATATCTTTCACAAGATACTTTTGATTAGTGGATCATTCTATGATAACCATCCCCACTAGGGTTTTACCTTGGCTAGGGTTTCCCTAGTTAACAAATAACGGTTTTATAAGTTGAATTATGTTATTGTTGTTAGGATTAAACCTCAAATAGAAATAAAAATTACATGCAAATATAAATAATATCATAAAATAATAGATCACATGGAAAAGAACCCAAGACACCAAGATTTAACACAGTTCACCCAAACCCTAGGCTACATCCACCAAATAGCAAGTCTAATATTATTATGATCTAGTGATTACAATCTGTAATCCATTATAGTTCAATACTGCCACAAGAACCAATTTTTGCATCACCTTATGGAACAATCCCTAACCCTAAGCCCTTTTATACAAGTATCTTTCCTATTTTAGGGTTTAAATTAGTTACAACATATCAACCATACATTGGTGAATATAAATAATAGCCAATTGGTGAATATTAGCCCAAAATTTTGTGTCATTGGTGAATGGCAAATAATAGCCCAAAATTTTGTGCCATTGGCAAATAGCAGCCCGAAAAAAAATTTCAGGGCAATGCCTTGAGCCCCAAAGAATTTATCAAGTATGTATAGTACTTTCCTGATCAGTCACCACAAACTAATAATCTCCCACTTAGGGACTGATCAGACTCCACACTAGACAACAATCTCCCACTTGGAGACTAATCCTATAGCAATATTGCTACCACATGGGGCTCCCACTAGATCAAACCACCCTGGACATTATTGTTCTTTTATTCTTGTTTAGTTTAGAAGACCAACGAAAGTTGAAGAGGAAGTTAGCTTCTCCCTTTTCACTACCTTTGTAAGCATATCTATTCGATTGTCATTTGTATGTATCTTATCTAGTTTTAACTATCCATCATCCAAAACTGATCGAATGAAATGGTACCACAAGTGAATGTGGTTTTTCTTTGAATGCAAAGCTTAACTCTTTGCAAGATGAATGCCACTCTGGCTATCTATAAACAAATAATTATCCCTCTAAGGTTGTCCCAATTCTTCCAGGAAGAAATAAAGCCATATCATCTCCTTGGCTACCTCTGTAGTAGCAACATACTCTACCAATGTAGTAGATAAAGCATTAACCTTATGTAACCTAGAAACCTAGCTCACAGCTGCCCCACCAATAGTAAATACATAACCTGTAGTACTCTGCCTGGTATCAATATCCACTACAAAATCTAAGTCAACATATCCCTACAAACCAATAGTAGAGCCCCCTAAATGTAAACACTTACTGGATGTTCCTCTCAAATATCTAAGAATCCATTTGACTACATTCCAATGCTCAATTCCTGGATGACTCATATACTTGCTAATGACTCCCACTGCATGTGCAATATCTAGTCTTGTACATACCATAGCATACATCAAGCTTCCTACAACTGAAGCATAGGGTACCTTGGACATCTCATCCTCCTCTTTTTATGTCTTGAGACACATCTCCTTAGTCAACTTCAAATGACTAGGTAAAGGTGTGCTGACAACTTTAGCATTCTCCATAGAGAAACGTTGCAACACCTTCTCAACATAATCAGCCTGAGATAGAATTAATTTCTTGTGCTTTCTATCTCTATAGATTTTCATACCAAGGATTTGTTTTGATGACCCCAAATCCTTCATAGCAAATGCATGTGCTAATTGGTGTTTTAGCCCCTTAATGTGATCCATGTTAGACCTAGCTACAAGAATATCATCAACATATAAACATAAAATAATGTAGCTTTCATCATCTAACCTCTTAAAATAAACACAATGATCTGAGTGCCACCTACTATATCCATTCTTATGCATAAAACTATCAATTTTTAGATACCATTGCCAAGGTGCTTGCTTCAAGCCATATAAACTCTTCATCAATCTGCTCACTAAGTTGTCTTTACCTTTGACCTCAAATCCTTGTGGCTAAGCCATATTTATCTCTTCATCCAAATAACCATGAAGGAAGGTTGTTTTAACATCAAGCTACTCCAAATTCAAACCTTTAGTAGCCACAATTCTTGAAATAATGTGAATAGAAGTAATTTGAACAACAGGAGAGAATATTTCATCAAAATTGATGTCTTTTTTCTATGCAAATCCTTTTACAACTAACCTAGC
This sequence comes from Cupressus sempervirens, assembly GCA_028749045.1. Taxonomy (NCBI): domain Eukaryota; kingdom Viridiplantae; phylum Streptophyta; class Pinopsida; order Cupressales; family Cupressaceae; genus Cupressus; species Cupressus sempervirens. The sequence goes on along the minus strand of CM053783.1, from coordinate 31,580,923 downwards.
TTTAAATCTTTTCTTACCTCCATCCTCTTCTTTTAACCTATAACCCCATTTATTCTATAAAGCCCTTTTACCTACAAGCAACTTTCATAAATCCCATCTCTTATTTTTTAGAAAAGAGTCAATTTCATCTTTCATTGTAGACACCCACTAAATCTTAGTATCCACCTGCACAGCTTCATCATAACATTCATGTTCACCAGCATCTGTTAGTAAAATAAAATACAAAGAGGGAAAAAATCTTTCTAGAAGTCTAATTAGCCTTGTTGACCATCTAATATTCACTAGTGTAGGTGTATTTGTTGTTGCAATTTTTGCACATCATGAGGTATGGCTGGAACATCATCTTTTGGAGTATCATCTAGCAATACATAATCATCTTCTTTCTTTTCATGTTGCTACAAAAAATCTTTGTACAACACTTTCTCATTGAATATGAAATCCTTGCTTCTTACAATTTTATGATTTTCAAAATCCCAAAGCTTATAACCAAATTAATTAATACCATATCCAACAAATACAAATTTTTTTGACTTAGTTTCTAGCTTGGTTCTATTTTCAAAATCTATATGAGCAAATGCTTCACAACCAAAGGTTTTGATAAAAGAATAACTCACCTTCTTACTAGTCCATGCTTCCTTTGGAATACCATGGCCCAAAGGAGTAGTAGAGGGACCTCTATTAATCAAATATACAATAGTATTGATAGCCTACACCCACATGTGTAAGGGCAATCCAACATGCAACCTCATGCTCCTTGTACGCTCTATTATTGTCTTGTTCATGCGTTCAGCCACTCCATTTTCTTGTAGAGTCCTTGGAATAGTTTTATATCTATGAATACCATTATTGGAGCAATAATCTTCAAATTCATGACTGCAATACTCACCACCATTATCAAATCTTAGACATTTTGATTTCTTACTAGTCTCATTTTCAACCAACCATTTCCATTTCTTAAAAGTTTGAAATATATCAAATTTTTGTCTTAGGAAACAAACCCATACTTTTCTAGTTGTAGTATCAATAAATGTAACATATTAATGAAAGCCACCAAGGAAAGATACCTAAGCTAGTCCCCATACATTGGTATACATAAGCTCTAATTTCTCTCTTTTATTTTCCTTCCCAGTCTTCACAAAATTCACTCTTTTTTGTTTTCCATACACACAAATTTCACAAAAATCCATATTAACACATTTCAAACTTGGTAAAACTTTCTTTTAATGAAGTATTTTCATACTTTTCTCACACATGTGCCCAAGTCTATAGTGCCATAGTGTTGTATCAGAATCTACAGTAGCTATTTGTTCTCCCTGCTCAACTGCAGCACCTGTTCCTAAACATTCATTTTTCTTTGAAAAAATTAAAGTAGAAGGAATAATATGACCTGTACAAAGCTATAAGGTGCCTACTTTCACACATTTTGCTACTATAAGGGAACCTTTTGAAACCTTCCATTTTTTATCATTAAAAGTAACTACACAACCCTCATCACCGAGTTGCCCTACTGAAATTAAATTCCTACTCAACCTTGGAACATGTCTTACCTCATGTAGTAGCCAATGATTCCTATTATGAAACTTAATCTTAACTTTTCCCTTTCCAAAAATCTAACAGGGTTCATTATCCCCCAAATAAACAAGTCTAAAATCCCCTTGGACATAATGAATAAAATAACATTTATCAGGTGTAGCATGAAATGAAGCACCAGAATCTAAAACCCATGAATCATCAACACTTTCTAAAGAGAAAAGAAAAGCATCCTCTTTAGATTTTTTACTTACCACATTTTCCTTCTTTTCTCCATCTAATTTATCTCCTTCATTTTTCTTTCATGTCCAACAATCTTTCTTTTTATGCCCTAGTTTCCCATAGTAGCAATAGTTGTTTGGTCCTCTCTATTGAGACCTCCTCCCTTTTGAATTTCCTCTTGATTGCCCACACCTTTTGGAATTACTTCCTCTCTTAGTTGTTTTTCCTTTTCTTTGTGCATTCAAAGCACTTCCTAATGTGGATCCACTTGAGGATTTCTTATGAGTTTACTCACTCAAAATAACACCAATTACATCATCATATTGTAGGGTACTAGATCCAGGAATAGAATTACGCACAGCCATTACCAAGCCATTCCAACTTTCAAAAAAAGAACACAAAATCAAGAGAGCCCTAATTTTTTCATCAAAATTTATACTTACAGAAGATAACTAACTAGTAATAGTATTAAACTCATTTAAATGATCTACAACAGATCCACTTTTTGTTATTTTCATATTAAATAAATGCTTCATGAGAAATACCTTGTTTGAAGTAGAGGGCTTTTCATACAATTTCGCTAAGGTTTGCATCAACTCTTCTATTGTCTTCATTTTTGTAATATTAAATATCATTGATGGTGCCAGGCATAATCGAATGCTTCCAAGTGGCTTTCTATCTAAAAGATATCAGTTGTCATTTGACATAGATCCCTAATTCTTGGTTTTGCCTGCCTACAGCTTCCATAAAACATTTTGATAAAGATAGTCTTCCATTTGCATCTTCCATAACAGAAAGTTCTACCCATTAAACTTGTCAACACTTAGCTTACCCTCATCTACCATGAGAATCCCACTCAATTGTGAGACTTTCTTATAAAGGATATCTAAAAAAAATCTCACTCTGATACCACTTGTTAGGATTAAACCTTGGACAAAAATAAAAATTACATGCAAATATAAACAATATCATAAAATAATAGATCACACAAAAAAGAACACAAGACACAAAGATTCAACATGATTCACCCAAACCCTAGGTTACGTCCACCAAATAGCAAGTCTTATTATGATCCAATGATTACAATACATAATCCCTTATAGCTTAATACCACCATAAGAACCAATTTTCACATCACCTTATGGAACATCCCTAACCCTAAGCCCTTGTATACAAGTATTTTTCCCCCTTTAGGGTTAAAATTATTTACAATATGTCGGTCATACATTGGAAAATATAAACAATAGCCAATTGGCAAATAGTAGCCCAAAATTTTGTGCCATTGTTGAATGGCAAATAGTATCCCTAAGAATTTATGAAGTATGTATAATACTTTCTTGATCAATCACCACAAACTAACAATTGTTATGTTTACTTATCAATTTGATTACATGTGCATGTTTAAAGATTGTTAAAGATATCCCTAGGAAAATGTTTATGAATATTGATTCACCCTTCCCCCCTCTCAGTATTTCCTATTTCTAAAAATTGGTACTAGAGCTCAGTTACTTAGAGGAGGCCTAATAGCTTGAGTAAGATTACTATGGATATGGATCAGTTGCATAAGAACCTAGGAAAATCTCTTGAGGAGCTTGATGTAATCACTAAAGAAAGAGACAATCTGAAGAACAAACACAAAGAGGAAAAATCTATTATTCAAAAGTTGAAAGAGAAGATTCAATCAAATAATTCTAAGAAGAAAGAGTTAGATGATCAGATAAATGATAGTGATGAAATTTCTAAGCTTAAGAAGGAGAATGAGATTCTAAAGCATGAGCTTGAAATTAACAATCTTAAGATGAGTTTGATGGAAGATGAGAAGAAAATTCAATCCACTTTGGCATCTAAGAATGTGGATCTGAAATCCAAACTTACCAAGGTGAAATCTAAACTTGAATCTACAAACCTATAATTTAGAGAACTAGATGATCAAATCATGGAACATAGACCTAAAGGTGATATGACTAGTATTAGCTACTATGAGGGAGAATCATGTAAGATATCTAAAGTTACCAAGAAACTAGATCTAGTGGTTCAATGGCCTAAAAAACAAGAAGGAGATATGAAAAAGTACGCAAAGAATATGAATAACCTAAAGAAGTGAAGAAACAATTTGGTGGAAGATGCTTTCCATGCAATAAAATTGGTCACATGAAGAAGGAATATACAACTAACTATACTAACCCTATTCTAGTTAAGATTGTTATGATTATGGACATAGAGCTAATGAATATAGGAAACCTAGATTTAATAATATGTATCAAGGTACTAATCTTGCAGCTAGTAGACCTATTAGTCCAACTATTTTCATAATAATTGGAGTTATGTGTTATAAGTGAAATAATTTTGGACATATTCCTAGAGAATGCATATTACAAATCAGTCAATCAAGACCTAGATATGGAAACAATGTGATAGCATGTCAAATTTGCAATAATTTTTGATATACAACAAGATTTTTTAGGATGATAAAAATTAGATAACAAAACATGAACTATAGAAGGAATACCAACAACATAAGAAGGAATGAAAATGACAATGAAAGACATAAAGAAGATGTGAAAGAGCATGTAAAAAGTTTCAATGAAACATTTAAAGCTAAGACACCAAAAAATACACAAATATGGATAGAAACAAATACAAGTGATACATTTGAGAATAAGTTGAATTCGGTAATAGTTGGTGACAAATATTTATCAATATAAGAAATCCATTCATTAATAAGTAAAGGAGAAATGACATCTAAATATTATTTAGCCCCTGAGGGATTGAATTAAGGCTTGTGAATTTTAGAGTAGTTTGATATGGATGAGAGGAAGCTATGGTTAATTATGCATGCATTTTTGAGTTCATATGTGAGTGCACAAAAGAAAAGTATTTCTTTGGTTAAAAGAAATGGCTTTTTAGTCTAGTATACTTGCACAATTAATGTAGAATCAAATTGAGTTGGATACAATGGATGAAGTTGATGGAATAAGAACCATTTGATCGAGCAAAGAGTTGAGGATCTTAAGAAGAGAATTGGAGAGTGAATTGCAAGTAGTTTGAAGGATTTCACAAAGAATTATGTCATTTTCATGAAGAAAGCCCTAGTTTGTGATTTAAAGGTGTTTCTGCCTTTGTGAAGTTAAGTTTGAGAAGGTTTAATTTGTGAATAATAGAAGAATAAATGTTTCATAATGCAATGGAGGTAGCAAGACCTAAATGCAATGGAATCCAACCAAACACCACCATCGTCAATCTCCTACCACCACCGCTCGTCTCCTTCCATTGTTACCTACCTCTAGCGCCACCACCCTTTGACCACCAGCAGACCACTAGCACACCGCTAGGGTACCACTACCACACCACCACATGGTGAATTTTTTAAATTTTTTAAATAATTTTTTTATTATCATTATTGGGGCCCTATCCTTTTTTTCATGATATCTAGAGCATACAGAGTTCTTGTTTTGATTTGAAAGAAGTGTTAGAAAGCTAATCTAGAGATAGATAAAATGTTGTAGGTGTTTTTTGGATTTTATTCTAGTTTGGTACCTAGTTTTGTACTTGAAGTTTGTTGATGTCTTCCATCTTTTGGGGGTCCTAACTTGTTTGTTATAGCTCCATTTTTTTATCCGAAAAAAGTGCTAGAAATCTCTTCTCAAAAAATTTCCATATTCTTTGTAATTTCACCAATATTTTATAACATGTATTTTTTATTCAAATCTGAATCTTTTTTTTCTCTTTTCTCCTACATGCATTCTGTCTATAAGCTGGGGTTTAGTATTTTGCATTATGAGGGGTGTTTTTATATTACTTTCTATTATAATATCAACATATCAAAAAACTTCAAAAACCCCTTCTAAAACAATGGTTGAGACGTTTTCTTGTCTAGTACTTCTAAACCCACACAACTATCATACATGAAAATTCATATGTAGTGGCTTCTATGTTTAGAAGATTTGTGGTCTTGTCTAGATACAGTGCAACAAATTTTTCAGAGTTAATACCAAACTTTGCAACATAGGAATAAGATGGATGAGGCCATGGGTCTAATTTCTTTAATTGTCTCAAACAACTTATAGTTTCATCTTAATGAATGATCCACTCCTCAAGAAATGTGGAACAAGTTTAATGACTATTTTAGCACCATCAACAAGTTCAGAGCACTTCAAATTGAAGCAGAGCTTACTTCTCTTGTACCTGATGATTTTTGCTCTACTCGGGAATTTCTTATGAGGTTCAAATAATAGAGGACTTTAGTATAGGGATGCAAAAAAAAGAAGACAGATAAGGAATGCATCTACCTGATTCTCTCCAAGCTCCGAGGAAACTTTCAGATTTTCTCTTCTACCTTCCATTCCACTATATTTTTTATGCCAACTTTTGAGGTCTTTTGTGATCAATTTACTAGAGAGAATTCCAAGCTTACACAATTGGATACTATCACCAGTTCAAAGGCACAGACATTGGTTTCTCAAACATCCATAGGGAAGTCAAAGTAGAAATTGAAGCATAAGTTAGATTCAACAAGTGGTGAGTGTTCCTCCAAGCCTACTCCTAAATCAAATACTCAAAAAACCTCTCAGAAGGGTATATCTTCTAAGCTTTTGTAGAAAAAATATCAAAGCAAAACCCTTGCCTCTTCTTGTCTTTTTCTTGTCTATGATAGGTTCATGCATGCAAGTATTCTTCGGGCTTTTTGGATTTATATTTCTCAAATCCTTCATTTTATACCTGGAAGATATTAGGAGTTACACTAGTTGCAAGTATGAGATTATGGGAGAGAATAAAATTTTAGATGAATTTGATAAGATATACAAATAGGATATGTTATTTAAGAAAAGATTTGAGCACTTAGGTCAAGTTGATGTAGTAAAATATATGTTTTATCATGAGTTTGATAATGAGGTCTAGACAAAGATCATTTTGAGAAGAATTCATGATGAGAAATTTTTGGATGAGTGATATAATAATAAATATTATAGTTGAATTGATTCATGAAGTAACTAGATTAAGTAGTCAAGGATCAATTTTCATCAATAAGAAGAATGTTAAGAAAATTGTGATAGAAAACACAAAATCAACCTACAATGGTGGAGGAATATTAATTAGTATGATTAAGAAGGATGATGTGAGATTTGTGAGTAAGATATTTTCCACCAAGCTATGTTATAGTTCAAGGGAAATTGAGTTAGCAGCTAGATTTGTACATGCAACATAAGAGTTATGTGTTGAGAAGCCTCAAGTAAACTTGTGTAAAATTTTGAGAATTCAACTAATAGATAATTTGGAAAGGATAAAGAAAACAAGGAATGCCCAATTCAAGTTCCATTCATTAATCACATATATCTTTGTAAAGTTTCTTTCTAGATTTCAATTCTAATGGTAGACTAATGCACAATTTTGTTGTAGGTATGAACACTATTACCAACGGACTGATTTGCTTCCATAATTTGTAGAAATTAGTGCAAAAATAACAAGATAAAATAATATTATTGAACTTAGAATTTCCATCATGCCAATAGTGGCATGTTGTGATGGTTAAGTTGTTGTGTTGTTATCCTTGCCATCAAGGTTCAAATCTCATGGGGATGAGGTCCCCCGTTTGTGGCCTCACTGGTTCATAGCTCCAAGTCAAAGCGTTTACCCCTCTTTAAAAAAAAAACTTAGAATTTCCTTCAATACTTTGATGTGCTTGTATTAATTGATTGTGATGCCTTTCTTACTCAGGTAGATTGGTATATATATCAAGTGGAAGGGTGTGGGGATGAATTGTCATGTCTCTAAATGGAGACATGAACATTCATCCTCACACCGATTTGGAGGTAACTAATCATTCATGATTTGTTACAAACTTAACCAAAGTATTACCAATCATTAAGATCTGTGACCCGATATAAAGGATTGATCGATAATTATCTAAATATCAAAGGAATCAAAATTAGTTTCAAACATGAAGCTTTTTTGCTCTTTTCTTGTATATGCATTCCTTTTGTAAGTTGAGGTTCAATTTTTTGCATTGTGGGGGATTTTTTTATATTAATTTCTATTATAATATCAACATATTATAAAACTTCAAAAACCCCTTCTAAAATAATGGTGGAGACCTCTTCTTGTCTAGTTTTCTAAACTCACACAACTATCATAGATCGAAATCCCATATGCAGTGACTTCTCTATTCAAAAGGTTTGTGGTCTTGTCTAGATACAGTGTAGCTAGTTTTTAAGAGTCAATACCAAACTTTACAACATTGGAATAAGATAGATGAGGCCATGGGTCTAATTTCTTTGAGTGTTTCAGACAGCTTATAGTTGTTGATATTAAATTCATGTTTGTTATTAGTGACACACAGTTATCCAAACAAATAGTATCTACCAAGCTTATTATATAGTTAACAGTGTTAACCAAGCATTTCAAGCTTTACCAAGTTCTACAGTTGCTACCGAGTTCAAGGAATAGCATTCAGTTTGCACTGAGCAATTTCTACTATAATGGTGATTAGTAGTGTAAATTGAGCTTCATAAGGTTTACTGAGTTCCTTAGTACAAACAAAGTTGTGTAGTGCTTACAAGTTCATAGATATAGTGATGTGAATCTAGTGTTGACTAAGCCACTCATGTTAAACAAGTGATTCAGTTTATAGCGAGCTCATTGTGATAGCATTGACTGAGCTATGCAGTGTGAATCAAGTGATTTGGTTTATATGTCGATTTTCACAGTATTCATCGAGTCACCAGAGTAGATCAAGTTTAGACTACTTGGAAGTGATCAATATGGACCAAGCTTCTACATCTACTAAATGCATGACAATGTTGAGCATTGACAATGGATTTCAAGCATCAGAACCTCTCACTGAGCTAGTCTTCAGAACCTGAGTTCCTACAGTTGGGCCAACTTTGTGTATTTTGTGTAAACTTTTATTGTAGCTAACTTTGTTGGTTTGTAATTTGGATTGGTATATACGTAATGTATTGTATCACATCCAATGAAGAAATATTTCTGGAATGTAACTAGAAAAGAAGAGAAGAAGTACAAAATACAAAGGCTATAGTAGTATAAGGAGCAGTAAAGATTTATGTATCACAGGAAGGCAATCATTACACTCAAAGGAATCTCACTCAGAAAACCAAGTTGCAGATTAGAGATTAGCCATTGTTTCATCCTAATAGGTGGATCAATTAAATCCTTTCACAAGGTAGACTTAACAATCTTTTTGTTAATCTCTTTACCAAGTGCATACTTTATTGTATGTTTGTAAATCCTCTTGCAAGGTGGACCTAGCAATCCTTATTGCTCCTAATAGGGAAGATCATCAAAAGTGATCATTGTAAGCCTTAACAAGACAACTTTATACTGCATTACTAAAGCTTGTGGGTATCATCCCTGCCCTAGTTTTACTTTCTATTTGGAAGGTTTCTAGGTCACCATATTTTTTATCAAAGTGTTATGAATGTTTTAATGCTTTCAGTTTCTTATGCATGGAATTAGATCAAAATTTACATGAAGGATTAATTGGTAAATAAAGATTAAGTTTTATTGGTTACTGACTCACCCCTCCCCTCTTAGGAACTTAGCCTATCATATATATTTCCAAGAACAATTTCATCTTGATGAGTGATTCACTCCTCAAGAAATGTGGGACAAGTTTAATGACTTTTTTGGCACCATCAACGAGCTTAGAGCACTTCAAATTGAGGCAGAGCTTACTTCTCTTGTACCCAATGATTTCCCCTTGTTGTTGTAAATAGATATTTACTATTTACACTTTACTTAATTTTATTTAGGTTAGTGCATTATTTTATTATTTTGCATTATTTTATTATTTATTTTTATGAGACACTTAGGAGTTTGCGCACCTTTTTGAGTTGTCATGTTGACAACATAGAAGTATGCAACTCTAATTTAGCACATGGTGTCTACAAAACTAGAGTTTGCATCATTCACTGAGTTGTCATGTAGGCAACATAGTTATTCACACTCCTAATTTAGCACATGGTGTCTACAACACTAATTTGCATGCTACACCATTGTAGGCTTATCCTCTCATCATCGCACTTACTTTCATGCTTAATCGAGGATAACCCATATCTGGTGGACATGTGCCTGGTTGTATGATTTATCATGATGTTGATTCTTAGGAATTCTAGATGCATCTCAAAGGCCTTTATATACAGGAACTCCTAGTCTACTTGTATATAGAATTAAATACTATATAGTTATTCTGATCATACTCTGGTCTAATTTGTGTTTGTGTTTTGAGTTTCTTGGTCTTGGGTGAATTTTTCCCTAAGGTAGATTCTTACATGGTATCAAAGTTGAGGGAGACACTTGTCACATAGCCATTGGAAACCTCGTTGCTTCATCTCTCGAAGGGACCCAATTCAGATCTAAAGCATCTGTAACAATTGAGAGCATCTAAAGTCGAAGCAGACCTTGCCATTGCATCCAGAGTGATGATTTTATGAAGATCGACTATAAATTTTCCTATTTTAGGCCATAGTTGACCGTGAGGCAAAAAAAATTTACCAATTAGAACCCAAAGGCTCGATTTGCAAGCCAGGTATAGTCTTTATTTGATTTGTTAAATTTAATTTTTGGATCAGTTTAATTCTACAATTTCTCTGTATATTTTTTGGATTTTTTTTTTAAATTATTAGCCCAATTGGGCATCCAAGTAGAGAAATTTTTTTAGCACAAGCACCAAGCAGTCACACCCTGGCCCTACACATAGAAAAATATTCCTTTTTAATTTGTAAGCATTAATCACAATCCGACGGATCCATTTAAATTCAGCAAGTTCAACACATTACATACTTTTCGACACTAGATTATTCCACACAGCCACAACAACAACCAAATTAGTCATTATATTCTAAAGGCAGCTGAGCACTTGCAACCCACAAAAAATGCCTTTATTTTATATACTCCACCAACTTTCTTTTAAACAACATTTGTTGCGGTTCTTTATTCAATGTGGGACTAACATATAAGTCCCCCACTGAAACTTTTTGGCTCCCACCGAAACTTGTTGGCACCACTCTACTACACTGGCCTGGTGCTTTATCCATGCATCACAACTGCTACTAAACCCTGTGCAATGACACATAGCATCCCAACTCCAAGCCACACGACATCCCAATGACAAGCCACATGCCAACTCTTGATGCGATCGCCGATAGGGATCCACTTGCAAAAACCCTTGCCACATGACTAAAGCATAGAAATGTCAGCATTGTCACTCAGCACCAACTATACGCAATGAAAACATTACATACTACCCAGTAGACTACACATGTCAGACCCATCTGTATATTTTCCATATAGATCCATACAGTTTGTATGTTCTGACATCATCAGTCATATGGGTGATGTCATTGCCACATCAGTAGAGGCTTGTGTTTTTGCTGACATCAACAAAGTAAGAGCCTAAATTTGATGGTCATCTTACCATAATTCTAGGGGAATTTTGAATTGTGGTGATAGCCATTTGACCGTCAAATTTAACATCATTTTTTCCTCTCCAGACCCCTCTTTAGATGTAGTTTTGATTTGGCAGCCCAACTTTGAGAGGCCATAACTCAGTCATCTAGACTCCAAATTAGGTGCAATTTTTTTTTATTTTGGGTAAAATTTCTAGAAAACATTAGTAGTGCAGCTCTTTTTTGGTTTTGGTATACAATTTTTTTAGAATAAGAATTTTTTGGTGACTGTACCTATCTAATCCTATATTTTGCAACTTCAAATGCATAGTACAAGCTCATCTGGACACCTTTTTAGGTTCCCTTTTTTTTGAAAGTGCATATTTTTTCATCTACTTTTTAGATTTGTAGTCAGATTGTTGGCTTGTGTGGACAAAAATACCACTTTCAGAGATAGGTCTTATTTTCCATTGTATTGCCTCACAATTGTTGTGTTTTTGAACTATATTGTAAAATTTCATATTTGTACTCTATAATGAGGTTGTAATTAGAAAAATTAGAAGACCACGTTATCCATTTTGACAAGTAGCCTATTGTAAATTCACTATATATAAAGTGCCAAAATCATTCATTGGGGGGGGCAATTTTTTGATTGAGTGAAAAGGGGGTGTGTGTACTATGTACTATGTCTCCTTGATCTTGTGTTCTTGCATTATAAGTTCTTTTTCAAAGTTAACTCCACATAATTGTGCTACTTAAAAAGAAAAAATTAAGGAACCATTGGTAGAAAAAGTTTTATTACGTTATGTAACTAGTGCAGCAAAGAAACCTCCTGCTGATGCTGATGAAGCTTGAAAAAAAGGTTGGGAATCCAAACAAGAGATGTCCCTAGGAACCTTGTTGAAAAATATCTTTGATCCTATCAAATTTCACATTAGGAATCTTACTAATCCAATAGAGGTTTGGGCTAAACTTAAAGCTTTGTATGGGACAATAGATGAAGACGTGGCTTACGCCATAGAGGATAAACTTCTCAAGTTAGATCCTAGAAATTTTGACACCATCAAAGACTATCTTACCTATGCAGACATGTATAGGGCACAGCTTAAGGATTGTGGTGAACCCATCAAGGATGGAAAGATGATCAAACACATCATGACTCATCTTCCACCTGAATATGCTCCTTTTGTTTCTAGCTTTAATACACAGAAATTAACAATGGGTAGTGCCTATGTTAAACCTTCATTTGAGAAATTTTCAAAAATGTTAATGTTATAACATGACAATATAGTGGGTATGGGAATTCTCAAGTCTTCCAATACCAAAGCCTTGGTAGCAAATGAAGGTAATTCAAGTGGTAAAAACTCCAACAAGAAGCAGAAGCAGTGGAAGGCTAAGCCACAAGATGACATGCAATAGTCCTCCTCAAAACAACAATCTTCCTCAAATCAATCTTCTTCCACTCAACATTCTTCTTCACAAAAAGGAAAGTTTTCTTCCAAAAATAATCAAAAGGGGAACAATTCCAACAAAAAGGAGAAGAAAACTTGTTCCCATTGTAAGAGGAATGGTCATGATGGACATGAGTGCAAGGATAAATAGATTGATGAATTGGTCAACATAATGAGGAAACACAAAATTGATATACCAAATGCATATAAGGATAAGGGATCTTCAACCACTTCAAAGGGTAAAGAACAAGCTTTGGTAGCAAGTACAAATAATGTTGAGGAATGGGTTCTTGATTAAGGAGCAACACATCATATGGGTGCTTCAAGGGAGCAATTTTCCTCTTTGAAACCATCAAATGTACCTTACATCTATATGGGAAATGATACTCAAGTGGAAGTAGAAGGTAAAGGAACTGTTGAGTTTTAAAATGGCATCTTTAAGGATGTACTCCATGTTCCTAACCTTAGCACCAGCCTTCTCTCCATCTATCAAATAACTCACTATGGATGTGGTAACAAAGTAGAGTTCCTCCCCGATACAATTATGGTGAAAAATCTCAAAGATGATTCTATGGTGGGGGTTGGAAAGGTAAATCATGAGACAAGACTTTATTCTTTCTCACATTTTGTGCCTAAGTCCACTTCTCTTGTCTTGTTGACTCATTAAAACACACAAAGTAAACTATGGCATGAGAGATTCGGACATATTAATTATTGCTACCTTTAGGACCTCTACAGCAAGGAAATGGTCATTGGTCTACCTCAAGTCAAATATTCAGAGGGTTTATGTCTAGGTTGCAAAGCAAGCAAGCATCTCGAAGAGAAATATGACAAGGGGAAGTTTTGGAAGGAAAAAATTGTTCTATAATTGGTTCATAGTGATGTAGCTAGCCCATTTCTAATACCATCATTTGGTAAGGCCCACTATGTTCTCACATTTATTGATGACTTTTCAAGGTACACTTGGGTCTTTTTTCTTGCTCATAAGAGTGAAGTATTTGATAACTTCATCACCTTCAAAGCTCAAGTTGAGAAAAAATTAGGGAAAGACATCAAAATCCTAAGAATAGATATGGCAGGGAATATGTCAACTCCAAGCTTATAGACTTTTGCACACACGAGGGTATAGATCTTCAACATTTAGTTGCATACATGCCATAGTAGAACAATGTAGATGAAAGAAAGAATAGAACCCTTAAGTAAATGACCATTTGTATGCTTCAACACAAGTCTCTAGATCAAGTGTTTTGGGCAGAAGCCATGTGTTGTGCCAACTACATCCAAAACAAGAGTCTACATAAGGCCTTAGATGGAATAACACCTTTTGAGCCTTGGTGTGGAAGAAAATCAAGTGTCAAACACTTCAAAGTTTTTGGTTGTCCAACATGGGCAAGGATACCTCCACAAAAGCTACACGCCTTAGAACCTCAAAGCAAACCATGCATATTTGTTGGATATCCTGACCATCTCAAGGCATACAAACTAATGGACCTAGAGACTCATGAAATCTTTTATGAGAGGAGTGTTCGCTTTGAAGAAACTTGTCCAATTTTGGCTTCTTCAACTCCTCCTTCTTCCTTCTTCATGGACAGTGATCATAGTGATGACAATGACTCAGAAGATGAGATTCCTCCAACTTTTACTCGTAGGACACCACCTTTGCAGGGTCAACAAATAGTTGAGGAAAATCCTTCTTCTTCCACTAAACCTCATTGGGCATAGCAAACCCTTGATGCAGTAGGCTCATTGGTGGAAAATCCTTTAGACACTCGGAGGACACAACACAAGTCATTTACACATGCATATATATCCATTCCTTCAGATCCACAGTCATTTAAGGAAGCATCAAGGATTCTAGAATGGGACAAGGCTATGGAGGAAGAATATAATTCTTTGATGAAAAACAACACTTGGGACTTAGTTCCCCTTCCTAAGGGAAGAAAAGTGGTTCGATGCAAGTGGATCTATTGAACCAAATTTTCAATGGATGGAAGTGTGGATAAACAAAAGGCCAGACTAGTTTCCAAAGAATTCTCATAGGTTCTAGGTATTGACTGTATAGAGACTTTTGAACTAGTTGCCAAGATGAACTCCATTCACCTAACACTAGCTATTTTTGTAGCTCATGGTTGGGTTGTACACCAGATGGATGTAAAGAGTTCTTTTTTGAATGGTGATCTTCATGAGGAAATTTATATGGAGCAGCCACAAGGGTTCATATAGGATTCTACTATGGTTTGCAAATTGAAGAAGTCTATTTATGATCTTAAGTAGGCTCCTCAAGCTTGGTATGCCAAAATGGATTCCTTCCTACTCTTAGAATGATTCATTAGATGTCACTTTGATTTGAATGTCTACATTCTTCAAAAGGATGACTCACACTTGATACTAGTGCTTTATGTAGATGACTTGATCATTATAGGGAGCACTTCATCCATCATTTCCAATGTCAAGACCTCTCTATAGGAAAGATTTTCTATGACAACCTTGGGTTTGCTACATTACTTCCTTGGTATTGAGATCACATAGTCTTCAATAGGGATATCACTTTCACAACCCAAGTATGCTCTTGACTTGCTTTCTCGATTTCACATGTGTGACTGCAAGCCTGCTCCTACTCCTTTTCTATCATGTGTCAAGCTAGAGGCTAAGTGCACCACTCCACTTGTTGATGCTACATTATATAGACAGTTAGTTGGGAGCCTTATCTACTTGACACATACATGCCCTGATATTGCTTTTGCAGTTGGTATAGTTTTATGCTTTATGCAAGAACCACATGAGGTTCATTAGAAGGCTGCCAAGCACATTTTGCACTACATATAGGGTACACATACACATGGGATACATTATATAGTAGGTACAGGACTTCAACCAGTTGGTTACATAGACTCATACTATATAGGGGACCTAGATTCCCACAAGTCTACTTTAGGGTACATATTTTACATTGGTTCTAGCCCTATTTGTTGGTAAAGCAAGAAGCAAAATAATGTTTCTCTTTCTCCCACATAGGGTGAGTATAGAGGCATTGTCAATGTAGCTAAAAAGGCTCTTTCATTATAGCACATCTTGGAGGAGTTTGGATTTGATCTACCTAAGCCTACAGTTATTCATTGTGACAATCAAAGTGTCATTGAGATCTCTAAACATCTAGTTTAGCATCAGCAGACTAAGCACATTGAGGTTCATGGGCACTACATTAGAGAGCTAATACATGAGCAAATCATTTCACTATAGTATTGTCCTATAGTAAGAGCAGCTTGCTAATATCTTCACCAAACCCTTCATCAAGGTCAAGTATATTCATTTGCGAGATCTCTTGGGGGTTTAGGATGTTGTAGAAAGGGGAGTCCCTTGACTTCTCTCTTCCCCATCTTCTAGGAGGGATTTTTTCCTCTTTTGAGGTCTTCTTCTCTCTCATCTTCTTTACTGTACTTATCTCTCTTTTTGGAGGAGGGTTTTTCCCATGAAGTTTTCCCTCTTCCTCTGCTTTATGAGAGATTTCATTGCATCATTGTATGTAGAGCATTGCTTTTGTACATGGGTACCTAACATGGCCTCATATCTGGCATCCATCATGCATTTGTGAGCTTAAGTGCATTCCCCTAAGTTTCACTTAAGGGGGGTTGTTGGTGTAAATAGGTATTTACTATTTACACTTTACTTAATTTTACTTAGGTTAATGCATTATTTTATTATTTTGCATTATTTTATTATTTATTTTTATGAGACACTTAGGAGTTTGTGCACCTTTTTGAGTTTTCATGTTGACAACATAGAAGTATGCAACTCTAATTCAGCACATGGTGTCTACAACACTGGAGTTTGCATCATTCACTAAGTTGTCATGTAGACAACATAGTTATTTGCACTCCTAATTTAGTACATGGTGTCTACAACACTGATTTGTGTGCTACACCATTGTAGGCTTATCCTGTCATCATCACACTTACTTCCATGCTTAATGGAGGATAACCCATATCTGGTGGACATGTGCCTATTTGTATGAATTATCATGATGTTGATTCTTAGGCATTATAGATGCATCTCAAAGGCTTTTATATACAAGCACTCCTAATGTACTTGTATATAGAATTGAATTCTATACAATTATTCTGATCATACTCTGGTCCAACTTGTTCTTGTGTTTTGAGTCCCTTGGTCTTGGGTGAATTATGTCCTAAGTTAGATTCTTACACCCCTTTATTCAATACTTTCTTACAAGGTTCAAATAACAAAGGACTTTATTACAGGGATGTGGGAAAGAGAAGATAGATTAGGAGTGCATCTACTTGATTCTCTCCAAGCTATGAGAAAACTTTCAAATTTTCTCTTCTACCTTCCATTCCACTATGGATGTGTTGGGTCCCAGATTTGTTATGTCTACTTTTGAGGTCTTTTGTGATCAATTTAATAGAGAGAAGTCCAAGCTTACATAGTTTGATACTATCACCAATTCAAAGACATAGGAATTGGTTTCTCAAACATCTACAAGGAAGTCAAAGCAGAAACTAAAGCATAAGTCAGATTTAGTAGGTAGTGTGAATTCCTCCAAGCCTACTCCTAAATTAGATGCTCAGAAACCCTCTCAGAAGGGTATATCTTCTATGTTTGGTGATTCTTCCTCGAAGACTAAGAAGTACATAGGTGATCCTTTCATTTTTTGTGGCAAGGAAGGACATCCAGTTTCCAAGTGTTGGAAACATCTTGAGGCTTTAGAGGAGGCCATGTAGTAGCATAGTATTTCTTCTCCAAAGCCACCATCTCCTCCTTCAGGGAAAAGACATGCTCTCTCTATAGGAGCATTGTCTTCTACAACTACTTGGATTCTTGATTCTAGAGCTTCCCACCATATGACACACTCACTTGATTTGGTTACCTCACTTGCATAGAGTGTTACTACAAAGATTGTAGTTGGTGATTCTACACAACTTTTAGTCATAGGTTCAGGAACTATCTCTTTAGAAGGTGGTTCACTATAGGATGTTCTCTTGGTCCCTACCATTTCTACAAACCTCCTTTCTATCTTTCAAATTTGTCATTTTGGCTCTAGAAATATAGTTGAGTTCTCACCACATGAATTGGTTATTCAAGACCTTCATGATCTTGACTTGGTTGTTGCTATAGGAATTTTTGATCTTCAATCTCACTTATATCAGTTTGATGGCTTTGAGAGATCTAATTCTACTGGTGTTTCTCTCATTGCTCATGTAGACACAGTAAGAAAACTTTGGCATGAGCATTTTGGCCATGTCAACTATAGATATATACAATAGATAAGTACATAGGAGCTAGTGATTGGGTTACCTCAAATCTCTTGTACTAATGATGTGTGTCAAGGTTGTGCACTTGGAAAACATCATAGAGATCCATGTCTAGCACGTAGATCCATATGTGCTAAGGTACCAGTGGAGTTGATACACAATGATCTTAAGTCATTTCCCACTCCATCCTTTTAGATGCTCAATATGTGCTAACATTCATAGATGACTTCTCTAGATGCCCATGGTTGTACTTTTTGAAGTACAAGTCTGATGTCTTTGATTCATTTCAAATATTTAAGACATTTGTGGAGAAGCAGAAAAATCTTTCTATCAGTTTTATACACACTGAAAATGGGGGAAATATGTGAATTATTCTTTTAGATATTTTTTCATTCAGTATGGTTTACAACATTAGTTCATAGTTCTCCACACCCCTCAACAGAATGGGATTGCAGAGAGAAAGAATAGGACATTGTGGAAGATTTCCAATTGTATGATTCAGTCTCAAGCTATGAGTTCTTCATTTTGGGATAAAATTATCAATTGTGCCAACTATATTTAGAATTGGATGCTTCAGAAGGCATTGCAACACTTGACTCCTGAGGAGGCTTTGACTCATGTCAAGCCCGATATTTCTACTTTTTGCATTTTCAGTAGTGAGGCTTGGGCATTTATTCTAGATGCTCAATGGAAAGCCATGGACAAGAAGAGTCGACCACTCATTTTTGTTGTCTACTATAAGGATATGAATTCATATAGGTTGTTTGATCCTAATTCTGGAGATGTCTTATTTTGGCAAGATGTTCAGTTTGATGAGCATTATCCTTAGATGGACCTACCATCACCAACTTACTCCTCACTACCCAGTACTTCCTCTACTCCTCCATAAGATTATGTATCCTCTAAGGAAGATCTTGATATTGACCCCCCTTCACCACCTCCACCAGTTGTCCAATGAGTTCCCAAGTGGGATCATGATACTATTGATGCAGCACTACCTTTGGTAGGTGATTCTATTGATGCTTGTCACACACATGCTTAGACTTTTGGTACTGGATTCTTGAGTCATGCCATTTCAAATGATCCATAGAGTTCTTCACAGGCGATAGGACACTTAGAGTGGGATAGGGCTATGGATGAGGAGTACTCTTCTTTGATGAAGAACCACATATGGGATCTTTGTCCTCTTCTGAAAGGAAAAAATTTGGTTTGATATTGTACCAAGTATGATGTAGATGGTTCTATTTATAGGTACAAGGCATGTCTTTTTGCAAAGGTATTTTCACAAGTTGAGGGTATTGATTACTCCAAGACCTTTTCCCCTATTGCCAAGATAAATTCTATTTTCCTTGTACTCTCTATTGCATCTTCACATGGATGGACATCAAGAGTTCCTTTTTGCATGGAGACCTTCATGAGGAGATCTATATGAAGCAACCTCATGGTTTTGTGTAGGACTCTTCATTAGTATGTAGGATTTGGAAGTTTTTATATGGTCTCAAACAGGCCCCTAGGGCTTGGTATGAGAAGATGGATTCCTTCTTACTTACTTCACAGTTCACTCAATGTCATTTTGATCCTACATTTTACATTTAGCATCATGGGGCTGACTTATTGATACTTTTTCTTTATGTAGATGATCTCATCATTATAGGTAGCTCAGTCTTTATGATACTGAGTGTTCAGCAAACCTTGAGAGAGTAGTTTGAGATGACATACCTTGGACTTCTACACTATTTTTTGGGCCTATAAGTTGTTCGGTCTTCAAATGGGATAGTCATACTCCAAAAAAAGTATGCTCTTGATATGGTTCAGAGATTCAACATGCTTGATTGGAAGCCAACTCCCACACCTTTTTAGTTAGGTGTTGTTTTATCTACCACTTGCACTACTCCTATACTAGATTCCACTTTATACAGACAACTTATGGGTAGTTTATTGTACAAGTAACACAGACATGTCTTGATATTTTATTTGTGGTTGGTCTTGTCTATTGATTTTTCCATGATCCACTGAGAGTCATTGGCAAGCTCCCAAACATATCTTGAGGTACATTTAGGGTACAACATTTTATGGCATTCACCATACATCATGGGATTCTCACATTTTTTATTACATAGACTCAGATTGGGTTGGTGATATTGATGATCACAAGTCTACTTCTAGCTTTGTCTTATGTATTGATTTTGGTCCTATCACATGGTCTTGCAAGAAACAACATGCTCACACATTATCATCTATAGAGGTAGAGTACATGGTAGTTGTGCTAGCTAGTCAAGAGGTTTTGTAGCTTTGATAGTTGATGACAAATTTTGGTTTTCCTCCTGATAGTCCCACCTTTTTGTGGTGTGACAATGAGAGTGCTATACACATTTCCTTCAACTCAGTTGAGCATCAGCAAACCAAGAACATAGAGCTTCACATGCACTTCATCAAGTATTTGATTTAGGATGATACTTTGAACTTGGAGTACATTCCAACTATTGAGCAGGTTGTAGACTTCTTCACTAAACCTTTTGCATCCCCGCAGTATCTTCAGTTGTGTTCTATGCTTGGGGTGAAGGAAGTTGTCCTTTGAGGGTCTCAGTGATGAATACTTCTTTCTTTTCTTGTTATCTCTTTTGGTAGTATATTTTTTCACACTAGGTTTTTTTCTATTTCTCTATTTCATAGAGATTTGGTTGCGATTGGGTACCTCATCAGGCCTTTTTTCAAGAACCCAAGTTTTCTTTCAACATTACATTGTATTTTTTTTCTCTTTCTGCATTATTTGTAGTTGCATTGTTGCTCATCTTAAGGGGGGGTGTTATAGTAGAGTGTTAATTTAATTTCATTTATAAAATTACCTCCACTCCCTTGTTAAGATTTCACTTTATGCACTTTGCATTTCTATTTAATAATTAATTAGTAATTATTAAATGATTTCTTAGGGTTTCCCTTTTAGGTTTTCAATCTCCTTCTATAAGAATTGATCTTTTGCCATTATCTCTAATTATTTTTTCATTTCTGAGAATACAATTTGTATATTTTCAGAGCAAAACCCTTGCCTCTTCTTATCGTTTTCTTCTTTGTGACAAGTTCTTGCATGCAAGTATTCTTTGGGCTTTGTGGATTTATATTTCTCAAATCCTTCATTTTATACCTAGAAGATATTAGGAGTTATACCAGTTGCAAGTTTGAGATTATGGGAGAGAATAACATTTTAGATGAATTTGATAAGATATACAAATAGGATATGTCATTTAAGGAAGGGTTTGAGCACTTAGGTCATGTTGATGTAGTAAAATATATGTTTTATCATGAGTTTGATAATCAGGTCTCGACTAAGATCATTTTGAGAAGAATTCAAGGAATCAATTCCCCTCAATAAGAAGAATGTTAAGAAAATTATGATAGAAAACACTAAAGCAACCTACAATGGTGGAGGGATAGTAATAAATCTGATTAAGAAGGATGATGTGAGATTTGTGAGTAAGATCTTTTCCACCAAGCTATGTTCTAGTTCAAGGGAAGATGAGTTAGTAGCTAGATTTCTACATGCATCATATAAGCTATGTGTTGAGAAGGCTCAAGTAAACTTGTGTAAAATTATGAGAATTCAACTAGTAGACAATTTGGAAAGGGTAAAGAAAACAAGGAATGCCCAATTCAGGTTTCATTCATTAATCACATATATATTTGTAAAGTTTCTTACTAGATTTCAATTCAATGGTAGACTAATGCACAATTTTGCTACCGGTATGAACACTAATGCCAATGGACTAATTTGCTTCTAGAATTTGTAGAAGTTAGCACAGAAATAATAAGATAAAATAATATTAATGAACTCAAAATGTCCTTCAATCCTTTGATGTGCTTGCATAATTAGTTTTGATGCCTTGTTCGCTCAAGCAGATTACTATATATATCAAGTGGAAGGGTGTGGGGATGAATGGTCATGTTTGTAAATGGAGACATGAACATTCATCCTGACACCTATTTGATGGTACCTAATCATTCATGATATTTTATAGACTTAACCAAAGTATTACCAATCATTAAGATCTACGGCCTGATATAAAGGATAGATCAATAATGATCTAAATATCAAAGGTATCAGAATTAGTTTCAATCATGCGTTAATGATCTCAAAAAATATATATTATTGTACATATATACATACATACATACATACATACATACATACATACATACATACATACATACATACATACATACATACATACATATATATATATATATATATATATATATATACTATTGGTGTAAATAAGTATTTACTTATTACACTTACTTAAGTTTTACTTAGATTAATGCATTATTTTATTATTTTGCATTATTTTATTATTATTTTAGGTGAGACATTAGGAGTTTGTGAACTCTCATTGAGTTACACAACTCTAATTATGCACATGGTGTCTACAACACAGGAGTATGCATCATTCACTGAGTTGTCATGATGAAAACACAATTATCTGCACTCCTCATTTAGCACATGTTGTCTACTCCACTGATTTGCATGCTACACCATTGTAAGCTTATCCTCACATCATTGCACTTAATCTCGTGCTTAATGGAGGATAACCCATATCTAGTGGACATGTGCCTAGTTGTATGACATATCATGATGCTAACTTCTATGCATTCTAGAAGCTCTCCTGAGGCCTTTATATTTAGGCACTCCTAGTGTACTCTTGAATCCAAGTTATTGAATGAATATTGTCATTCTGATCATAATCTATCTATTTTGGTCTACTATGTGCTTGTGTTGAGTTCTTTAGTTCTTGGTTGAATTTTGGCCTAAGCCAAATTCTTACATGGTATCAAAGCTAAGGGGGATTCTCATCACATATTAATTCGAGACCGTTCATGCTTCAACACCTCGACACCTATCCGGAGGATCCACAAAAATTGGGAGTGTCTAGAGCTAGATTTAACCTCTCTATTGCGTCTAAAGTGTTGATTCGATGAAGATCAACTATAAACTTGCCTATCTTGGGTGAAAGTTGATTGTGAGGCAAAAAAAATTTGCAAATCAGCACCCGAAGGCACCAATTTGCAATTTGGGTATGATCTAATTCAATCTGATTATTTATATTTTCGGATCAGCATTTCATTTATTTCTCTATAATTTTGCTGTATTTTTTTGAAATTATTTTTTGAATTAGGGCATATACGTAGAGGAAAAATTTTGCCGAACCGGGCAGCGACACCCCGGCTTGGCTATATATATTGTTGGCAGAATATTATTCTTTATATTCGCAAGGTTATTATAATACTACAGGATTTATAATATCATTTTCAGCCTTTACTTATTCTAGCCATACCTGCAGATACCGAATAATTAACCACCAATCGGAAAATACAACCACGGTAGCATTACCACATTTCTGGCTGAGATCAATCCCAATCCGATGGCCATTTCTCTATGCCCGCACCCATTTGCATTGATGTCTGTGGAAAATACAATTTAAACAGTCCGTAGATAGTCAACCCATGAATGTGGGATTAAAATCGCATATACTCGCCAGCGGCAAACATTTCTCGGCACACTGCACAGAATCCGGCATCAGACATTCAAACTCCGCCCACTCACCATTCTCAGACACGCGGCCTCATTACTATCTGACACATGAAATGCCCGTACTTGTGGACACTGCCAACTATAAACATAGTTAGCACCCACATAAGCAAACAGTCAACAGACATGTTGATTTTTGTACAGATCTGTACAATATGGATTCCACGTCGACCACCACGTCAGCCAGTGGGCCAAATTTTATGTTGACATCATCAATTTACAAGCCTAAAATTGACACCCATCTAAATGTCATCACTGGCCAAATTAGAACTATTGTGATGGTTGTATGACCATCAAATTCAACCTCACATTTCATGGATGCAACCCCTCTCCAAATCAATTTTGATTTTTGTAGTCCAACTTCAAGAGGTCATAACTCGCACATTTGGACTCCAAATCAAGTGCAATTTTTTTTGAAATTGGGTAGAATTGTCTAAATTTTTTAGTGGTGCAACTATTTTCTAGTTTTGGTACATGAATTGTTTAGAAATTGCATTTTTTGGTGATTGTATTGGATAATCCTGCATTTTGCAACTTCAAACGCTCTATACGGGCACATTTGAAGTCAAAAATAGGTTCTATTTTTTTTTTTTAAGTTCATTATTTTTCATCTACTTTCTAGATCTAGCATCAGATTGTAGTGTTGTATGGACAAAATTGTCACTTTCAGCAAAGGACCTTTCTTTTCTTTGTAATACTTTAGAATTGTAGCACTTTGTAAAGTTTTAGTTTTGTACTCCATAAGAGGTTGTAACTGTATATGAGCAATGTTAGTATGCTAATAGAAACCAAATTTAAATAAAGCTTCTACAAACTAAACAAAATTCATAAACTTCAAGATAGACTAAGATGAACTCTCAATTGAGAATATGAGTCATTAATGGGCTCTCTCAATGAGAAGCTCTCTTGTTGAGTGGCTTTGTCTAAATAGATAGGATGTATGCTCAAGCTTATGCTTCAAAAAGGGCTTCAAATGGAGTTGGAATTTGGGTGTGAGTGTATGATTTTGATGTAAAATGACTTCTTAAAATGGCATTATGACTTTACTTCATGGATTGTGTTAAAATGGCTTGGGAGAGGATTCTTTAAATAGGTAAAGGGCTTGAGGGATCAAGGGCTAGGATGCAAGGATGGGAGAAAGCTTATGGAAGGTTTAGATTAAATGAGAGGAGAGCACATGGATTGTGCTTCTTTACAGCCAATCAAGGAGTGACAAATGTCACAGGGTCATTAGTTAGAGAAAGAGGGGTTGAGGGGTCAACAAAGGAGGCTCAAAGCTCATAAAGACCCTCATAATGGCTTGTAAGAGCAATGAATGGGCTTGTAAGAGTCATTAATAGCTTTGTGGGCTTCATAAAGTTTTATGGTTGGGATATTTGTGAGAGAGTTGAGATATTTGACTTGGGTTGGATTAAGAAAGTCTTAAGCTTGACTTAGGAATGTGCAAATGATTAAGGCTTGGATTAGGCTTGGGTTGAGATTAGATTAGGCTTGTTAAAGATGGGCAAGTGGATGGCAATAAATGAGGGTGGGTGAAGGAGGAGATATTTGTTAACTTTGGCTTGGGTTAGTAAGTCTTAACTCATTTTTAGCAAATGTGACAAGGTTAGGAGGGGATTAGGATTAGGTTTAAAGACATCTTCTAGAAGAATCTATACTTTGGATGAGGATAAAGACTTTCTAGAATAGTATAGAACTTCCTAGGATGAGGATGAAGACTTTCTAGAAGAGTCTAGAACTTCTTAGGATGAGAATAAATTAGATTTTAGGAAATAAATAAAGTTTTATTTATTTCAAGGGTTTGGGTTGAGGAGATATTTATTAAAACTTTTTTTAATAAACATGAGGATTAATATTTAATCTTAATTAAAAATTTTGAGTTGGGATTAGGGGTATGAAATGATGGGATTAGCCTTTAATCAAAATTAAAGAAGGATTAGAATATTTTGGAAGAGGTTAGTGGTCTTAAGGAAATTGGCCAAGTTTTGGGCAGAAAATAATTTTTTTATTTATTTTGGGTTTTTTGGTCAATTTATTAATTAAATAATTAATAAATAAGGAAATAATGTTTAAATAAGATTTAAACATTTTCGGGAGGGATTCCTTAATTAAATATTTTTAATTAAGATAAAGGGATTTAATGGCATAAAAATAAATTAATTAATTAAATAATTAATAAATTAATAAATGATGATGTCATCAGGGATTTTTTAGAAAATAAAAATACTTTATTTTCTAAAGGATTTTAGGTGTCTACAGTAACAAGCAAAATCAGAAGTCCACGAAGGCCAAAATTGGCAAGTGGCCCATTGTAATCGCACTACTAGGAAAGTGCCAAAGCATCTACTTTGGGGGGGTTTCTTGATTTAGTGAAAAGGGGGGGTGTTCTTGGTGTTGTGTTCTCTCTTTTCTGCACTTTTCTTTCATTTTTTGCACTATGGGCAACTTTAAGTTTCCTAAGTTAACTCCTCATAACTATGCTTTGTGGTCAATCAAAATGTTGTATCACTTAATGCATAATGGAGTTTCACAATATGTAGATGGTACTCTTCCTAAACCAACAGGTGATAATGTATCAATAAGTGAAATTTCAGATTGGGTAGCCATGGATAGGAATGCCCTAGGTGATATATGTTTGGGGGTAGATGATAAGATCATGTATCAAATCAAGAAATGTACTACATCCAAGGAAGCTTGGGATACCCTCGAAAGCCTTTATGGTAAAGTGTCTGAAGAGGATGTGTTCAAAATTGAAGATGAGCTTGTTTCCTTAGACCCTAAGTCATATGACTCAATATAGGACTTCATCATTAAGGTGAATGAATTAAGGACAAAACTTACTGATTGTGGGAGTTCTATCAAAGATGATAGACTAATCTATTTCATTCATAACAAGCTACCATCAAAATATTCCACATTTGTATCTTCTTTTAACACCTCAAAGACTACCTTAGGGTCTACCTACAAGAAAGTCACTTTTGATGAATATGCAAAACTGTTGGATGATGAAGAAAAGAAGTTGAAATCAATGGGGATTCTCAAATCACCTCAATCCAAAGCATTGGTGGCCAATGAGAGCTCTCAACATTCAGTTGGACAATCTTCAAATAAAGGAAAGGGTAAGAAGAAATGGAAGAGTAAATCTGAGGATGCAAAAAAGACAACACCACAATCAAATCAACAAGGCAAGTCCTCTAATTCAAACAAGAAAGGGGACAATAATAAGGAGAAGAAGAAGTGTGCTTATTGCAAGAAATCAGTTCATGAAGAGCATGAGTGTTATCTTAAAAAGATTGATGAATTGACCAACATCATGAACAAACATAATGTTCCATTGCCTAATGCTTACAAGGATAAAGGATCATCTTCAGATTCAAAGGGCAAAGGGTAAGCACTCATGGAAAATTCAAACTCTTCAAAAGAATAGATATTTGACTCATGTGCCTCATATCACATGGGTTCTTCAAAGGAGGATTTTTCTTCATTGAATCACTCAAAGGTACCACACATCTTCATGGGGAATGATAGAAAAATGGAAGTTGAAGGAAAAGGAAATGTGGAGATGGAAAATGGAGAGTTTCAAGAGGTTCTCTATGTTCCAAACCTAAGTTCAAATCTCCTATCAATCTACCAAGTCACTCACTTTGGAGATGGACATAGAGTTGAGTTCCTTCCTGACTCACTAAAAGTGCATAGTCTTAGAGACAATTCCTTGGTTGCAGTGGGAAAAGTGAATGATCACAAGAGGTTTTACTCTTTCTCTCATTTTGTACCCAAGTCTCCTTCAAAGGCCTTGTTATCACAATCAAATTCAAACATGCAATTATGGCATGAACGGTTTGGTCATCTTGACTACCGCTATCTTCAACAACTTTACACATACCGCATGGTGAAAGGTCTACCTCAAATCAACTTTTCTAAGGGTGAATGTTCAACAAATTCAGTGGATATGCATCTAGAGGGGAAGTTACAAAGAGGGAAGTCTTCTAGAGAAGCAGGTGTTCTATAAATGGTTCACATGGTATTAGCAGGTCCTTTTGCATTCAGACAGGGTCGCTACATACTCACCTTAGTTGATGACTTTTCAAGGTTCACTTGGGTCTACTTTCTGCATAGTAAGAATGAAGTGTTGGACAAGTTTCTAGCCTTCAAGGCTCATGTTGAACAAAAATCCAAAAAGGCCATCAAAGTACTCTGAATGGACAATGGAAACATGGATGTGAACAGAAGACTTAAGGAATTTTGCAAACATGAGGGTATTGATCTTCAAACTCCTTTAGCATTCAGTTCGCATAAGACAGATGTTGCAGCATTGAGGATACAAACTCTTAAGTCTATGGCAAGTTGCATGATTAATGCCAAGTCTCTTGATCCATCATTAGAAGTTGAAGCAATCTCTAGTGCCACTCACATTCTTAATTGTTCTCATCTAGCCTTAGATGGAAAAACTCCTTTTGAGGCATGGTGTGGCAGAAAACCTATTGTGACACACTTCAGAGTCTTTGGTTGTCCTGCATGGGCTAAGAGATCTTTCACGGGATGTAAGGCATAGTCATCTCGGCCTTGTACTTTCATTGGTTATGAAGACAGAGTGAAGGCATATAGACTTCTAGATCCTAAGACACATCATATATTTGTGGAGAAGGATGTACATTTTGAGGAAAGTTCTTCCAACTTGTCCTCTACTCCTCTTCCCACATCATATAGTGTGGAAACTGATAGTGAAACTAGCGATAGTGCTTCAATAGCTTTAGACACATGGAGTTCTATCGACAGATATAGTGAGAGGTCACTTTATCAATTAAGTCCACATGCATACATCACCACAATGATAGGTCCACAACAGTAGGGTACATTTAGTCTTCCAGATATAGGTTTAGTGATAGATTTGGGGGACAGTATTCATGATCTAACTCTTCTTCTTGATGCAGAATTACCTTCTTCAGTTGTCACAAGAGCTTCATCTGACTCTCTTATTCATTCTCTACATGATTGATCCTTACAAGTTGAAGTGATTATGGATACTTATGATCAACAGTTGTAGCAGGGTTCTTCATCAATTGCAGAGATAGCCAGTTCTTTGGGACAAGTTCTTCAACCAGTTGAGCAAGTTTCAGGGACAACACTTATCCATGGGATTCTTTCCACACACAGTGGAATCATATCATTTTTACCCTTAGCATTGTTTCTTCCTAAGGGGAGGAATACCATTCTGTAGTCTTGGATTAGCTTCTTCATTAGAGCAGTCACTATTCAACATTCTTCTTTGGGGGGGAGCCTATCATGTCTCTCTTCCTTTTCTCATTATTCTCTTATGTATATATTGAATGTATGTCATAATGGGGGGGTCTTGATTACTCCATCCATCCATGCATCCTCTTTCATTTCTCTTTTTGGGGGAGGGTTTTTCCCATGAGGTTTTCCCTCTTTCCCCACTTTATGGGAGATTGCATATCATTATGTACATGGGTGCCTAACATGGCCTAGTAGCCGAGACCCATATTGCATTTCCTCCTAGATTTCGTAAGCTTAAGGGCATTCCCCTAAGTTGCACTTAAGGGGGGGTGTTGGTGTAAATAAGTATTTACTTATTACACTTACTTAAGTTTTACTTAGGTTAATGCATTATTTAATTATTTTGCATTATTTTATTATTATTTTAGGTGAGACACTTAGGAGTTTGTTAACTCTCATTGAGTTACGCAACTCTAATTATGCACATGGTGTCTACAACATAGGAGTATGCATCATTCACTGAGTTGTCATGATGACAACACAGTTATCTGCACTCCTCATTTAGCACATGTTGTCTACTCCACTGATTTGCATGCTACACCATTGTAGGCTTATCCTCACATCATCGCACTTAATCCTGTGCTTAATGGAGGATAACCCATATTTGGTGGACATGTGCCTAGTTGTATGACATATCATGATGCTAACTTCTATGCATTCTAGAAGCTCTCTTGAGGCCTTTATATTCAGGCACTCCTAGTGTACTCTTGAATCCAAGTTATTGAATAAATATCGTCATTCTGATCATACTCTATATATTTTGGTCTACTGTGTGCTTGTGTTGAGTTCTTTAGTTCTTGGGTGAATTCTTGCCTAAGCCAAATTGTTACATATATATAGATATATATATATATATCATATTGTTTTTGATAAGATAAATAGGTTTTATAGGGACCTTGAAACCTAAAAGTTACTAAAAAAATAAGGCTGATAATAAGCAATTAAAGCCCAGCCAAAAAAAGACAAGTCACACAGTTGATAATAAGCATTAAACCTAGCCATAAAAAAAGGCCAGTGAAAAGGCCATAAAAACTAACAGTTAGAAAGCCAGTACAAGTAAAATCCAGCAAGACAAAAACAACAAAAGATAGTACAAGATAAAACAAGATTACTCCTCTATCTTTCGCACAAGCTCCTGCATTGTCTGAGTAGCTTCATAGGCTTTGTGAGTCTCCTCTACCATCTACTCTTGGGTCTTTTGAGCATCCTAATCCATACTAGTGAAAGTAATATCAGTTGCCACATCCTCCTCTATTTTGGCTCTTCCTCTATCCTTTTCCTCATTCGCATCCAACAAGCCTCTAGCTTTTTAACACACTAGTTAGGGATAGAATGTTGTCATTGATAGTATTGAGAATGGAGATCATTTGATTTTCCATGTTATGATTATAATTTTCTAGGTTTTGGATTCTCTTCTCAACCAAGTTGAATCTATCCTCCTGATCCTTCTACTTCTCCTAACCTGGCTCTTTCTTTTTACTTTCCATTTGTCCAATTTTCTCGCTAAACTCCTCCAGCTCGTGATAAAGCCACTTGATAGATATAAAGTTATCTATCATGTTATTATGGGAATTATTCAACAAATTCATACTCGTCTCCCTTGCATTATCCGTTATTGGCACCATAGTAAGATCGATAAGGTCTTCAAACTAGAATTGGCCCTAATTTTCTTCTAGGATCTGGAGGTTTGTTATCTCTCTTACAATTCCCATTTTGGCAGTTCTGACATTGAAGTTTCTCCACACCACCTGCTTTTCCTTCATAACCACTTCTCTGCCCTCACCCCCTATATCCTCCTTTTCTTGCTCCTAGGGTTGAATTTGGAGATGGATAGGGGTAAGAGGAATAGTGGGAACATTTGGCCCTTGGCTCATAACCCCCTCATCTTCTATTTCTTTGTCCCTCCTCCATTTTTTCACAATTGGTTCTTCCTTTTTGTTTTCCTTCATCTCCTTTTCCTCTTCATTGAAGGCCGTATCCTTCCCTTCCTCATTATAATCCTCATCAACCTGGCCTAAAATTTTATGCTCATTTCCTCTAGGACTCTTCTTGCTAGGGGTAATGGAGGAAGGAGATTTCTTTTCCATGCCTTTGATTTTCTTTTCTGAGGATGTTTTTTCCTTCCCCTCTAAGCTGATACGCTAGATATCTTTAGAATCAAAGAAAAAACTAGAAATGCTAGTGTTCTCAGATGCATCGGCATCATGTGAAGGATTATTGCTAATTGTCTGAGCTTTGAAATACTCATGAATTAACAACAATAATCCCTCATGCAGAGTAGGATTCACTAAGGGTTTCTTCCTAAAACTAGAAATAGCCTTACTCATACAAGTCAATAAATAAAATGGAAAGGAAATTTTAATGCCATGGCATAAATGGTTAAGAAGAACAAAATGATGAGTTCTCACTCAGTCAAATCTGGTGTCCAGTGTAATGTACTCCATAATAGCACATAAAACATACCTCCAAAGTTTTTTATGGACTCCATATCATAGTATGTCTCACATTTTACCAAATTGTTCCTCTTGTCCAAGCTCTTTGCAAAATCCTTAACTGCATTTGCCAATAGCTTCTTGTCTTTGAAGAATTTGAAACCCTTTGTCAGAATTTCAGATACAATAGTAACAACTTTCTTAGTTACCTAAAAAGAAACTTCATTCACTTTCACCTTTCCATCCTTCCATGAATTCACCATGCTATTAGTAACATCTAGGTCAAAACCATGGAGTTTTGCAATATAATTTCCAATACCTCCCTTCTCCAGTTTTCTCCAAACTTTACCCCTGTTTTTCCATTTTTCCACTTCCCCCACAGGCTCCTTCCTGATACATTCACCAACCATTTCTTTGATCTCTTCCCCAACAATTCTCATAAATTCCAAACTCTACAAACCCTTCTCAAAGGTATGGATATTTTGGTTTTTGCTCCACTAAAAAGCACCAATTTGTTTTTCATTACCCCAAAAAATAAGCTAATGTAACTTTCGACCCACAAAACATGTCAATGTGACCCTAATAACCTCAACTACTTGTATTTACTATAAATTCCTTTATTACACAAGCTCATTCCCCAATTTCCATAAAGAAGCATAATTACATTTAGATCTCCACCGTACACCCCATGATTTTTTCTAGTTTGATAAGACTCTTCAGTTTTGCTAGAATATTACTTCTTGATTGCCATGTCAACAACTTGTCTTATCTGACTGCTTTGTTGGAAAACCAATCCACCACGGGGTTAGCCTCCCTAAAAACATGAGTGACATGGACACATTCAAATTTTTCAAGGATAGCATGGGTCTCATCAATAATATTAGCAATAGACCAAGAAGGTTTAGTAATACTTTTAATAAAATTTATGATGTTATTGGAATTTCCTTCTAACCAAAAATTTTTAATACCCTTTTCAAAGGCCAACTTAACAATATGGTAAGTTGCACTGGCTTCTGCAAAATGATTAGTTTGAAAACCCAAAGGAAGAGAAAAGGTCACCACTCCTCCATCAAAATTATTCCTTATTACTCCTCCACAACCTAAAGGTCCAGGGTTTCCTTTTGATGCACCATCGAAGTTTGCTTTATGCCATCCCTCAGGGGGAAGAATCCATTTGACATCCTGTCTTTTTGTCTTCCTGTCCCTTTCTTTCTCCTTCTTTATACCTCCATTTACAATTTCTCCCCCCTTCCTCACTTAATAATTTTCCTTAATGTTTATAAAATTCTTCTCCCCTAGAACAAAAGTCGGCTCCTCTCTATTTCTGAAAATTCTATTAGTCCTTTCCTTCCAGATTCCCCAACAAAAATGAGGCAAAGTCCAAGTACTAAAATCCTGCAAATCAAAAAATTTGTACATGCTTCTCCATTGGCTAAAAAAATCCAGTAGGTTATCCAACTTGCACCAGTTAATCCCAAAATCCTTAGCTAAGTTATCCCAGACCTCCCTTGCGTAAGAACAATGGATGAACAAGTGATTAACCGATTCCATTTGGTTTTTACACAAAATACATCTATTAGGCATAATATGTCCTCTTTTTATTAAGTTATCCTAGGTAAGAATTTTTTCTAGAGAGCCAACCAATAAAAGATATTGACCTTTGGAATAAGATCAGGTAACCAGGCTTTCACCTACAAAGGTTTCTCCTTTAATCTCTAAAGAGAATTATAGCCCAAAGCAACAGAATAAAAACCATTAGGATTGTACCTCCAAATTACTTCATCCCTTTTATTGTTTGTAACCATAGAATTCAGCATTGTCATAATTGGCTTGAGATCCTCAAAAATGAGAGAAAGATCTCTCCATCCCCGATCATTTCTATAATTACTTATTTTCACACCAAATTTCCTTATACATACATTAGCCCAAATTTCAAAAGTAGGATTATTAATAAGGGGACCTTGTAAAAGCTAGTTATCTATCCAGAAATGAATTTCCTCCCTATTACCCACTTTCCAAATAACCCTGGCCTTGACCAGATCCCTCTCCTTTAGAATACCATTCCAACTTATTGATCCATTCAAAATATCCTCATTCTTAAGCACGTACTAAATTGAAAGTCTTCTGATATACTTATTAACAAAGATATCTCTCCATTCTCCAATGCTATTAAAGATGCACCATATCTTCTTAGCTAGGAGAGCCTTATTAAGATGAGTAAGTTTCCTAATACCCAAACCACCATAGTACTTAGGAAGATAAACCTTATCCCAAGCAACAAGAGGATATCTTTTTCTCCCTTCAAGACCAGTCCATAAAAAGTCTCTCTAAATTTTTTCCATTTTCTCTGCAAATTTGACTGGGATCCCAAAAAGACTCAAGGCATACATTGGAAAGTTTTGAAAATTATATTTAACTAGAAGGCATTTTCCTTCTTAGCTAAGCATAGCTCCTTTCCAGCCCATAAGCTTTTTGCTAAGCCTATCAATGATCCCATTCCAAAAGGAATCTGGAGGCTTTGTGCCCAAAGGGAGACCAAGATAAGTAGAAGGAAGCTTTCCCACACCACAACCAAGGATCTTCACAATTTTTCTCTGTTTGTCCTCTGGGGTGTTAATGAAGAAAATCAAGCCTTTATCCCAATTAATGAGTTGCCTCGATCCTCTAGTATACAAATCTAGGATCTCCTTCATAACCTTTACTTTTTTAATAGATGCCTCCCCTCCCATAATAGTATCATCCACAAATATATCTATCATATCATTGTATATATATACATACTATGATCTATATATATATATATATATATATATATATATTGATCACAGTAATGTCATACCAAAGCTGCATGCATTAACAGTCCCTCTTAGCTAGGAAAGATAAAGTGCATATATATATATATATATATATATATATATATATATATATATATATATATATATATATATATATATATATATATATATATATATATATATATATATATAAGAGTTCTCCTTATTTGAAAAGTAATATCCTCTAGATAGATTTAAGAAAATCAAGTCTCATGGTACTCTTTCCAATTATGGTGTGTACACAAAGATCAAGTCTCATGATATCCACCATAAAAGATCATGGTATATTATGTCACATAATATCTACAATGAGTTTGAACATATTGATCTTCAATAGATATCAAGTCACGTGATATCCATCAACATGCTCTTTTAGCTATCATGAATTTTTCCATGAATATCAAGTCACATGATATTCATCATGATAGTAATCTAATAATTATAAAGTCATCACCTTATATTACTAGAATCAACATTTCATTATAAAAGATTGTCACCTTTTAATAATGAGCATAGGGTAGGCCCATGAGTCATAGAGTCATGCATATGAAAAAAGAGTTTATATATAAAAACATCTTTATCAAAATAATACAAATTTACAAATTTGAGACTGAATCTCATAAACTTACATTTCAACCAAGCCAAGTTTCTTTCTAAAATGATCAACCTTCACTTTAGGAAGAGCATTGGTGAGAATGTCAGTTGTTTGATAACCTATATTAATAAATTCCAACTAAATATCTCTACTTCCTACCATGTCTCTTACGTAGTGATAAGTAATTTCTATATGATTGGATCTATCATGAAATACCAAATTTAGAGATAATTTGATACAACTTTGGTTATCACAGTGAATAGTGGTAGGTTTCATAATCTCACAAAATAAGTTAGAAAGAAACTTTTGAAGCCACACTGCTTTTCTAGCTCCCATTTTTGTATCAATATACTTTGCCTCAATAGAACTCTAAGCAGTTGAAGCTTTCTTTCTGTAAATCTAAGAGATCATAGCTAATCCTAAGATAAAACAATATCTTGATGTTCTTTTCCAGTCTTTTACACTTTCAACCCAATCAAAATTAGTATATCCATGTAACTCCAAGTTGGTATTCTCATATTTAAGTTCATAACCACTAGTACCTTGGAGATACCTCAATATATGCTTCAAATAAACAAGATGTATCTCACAAGGTTCACATATGAACTAACTTAATGCATTCACAACATAGCAGATATCAGATCAATTATTTACATAAATTAGGGACCCAATTAAATGTCTGTATAAAGTGGGATTAAGTAGTCTAGATTCAACACTTTCTTCCTTTAGCTTGTGTAAGTTGGTTTCCATAGGTGTAGACATAGGTCGACAGTCCCACATTCCAAATATTTTTAAAAATATCAACAATATACTTCTTTTGATGTAGAAAGATATTCCCAAATTTTTTATGCACTTCCGAACCAAAAAGTAATGAAAAATTCCCAAGTCCTTCATTTCAAATTCACAAGCCAAATCTTTCTTACACTGATTAATGAGATGTTATTCCCCTATAATTAGAAGGTCATCAACATAAAGAATTAGAATTAGCATATCACCTTTAGTTATCT
Source organism: Cupressus sempervirens (assembly GCA_028749045.1). Lineage (NCBI taxonomy): Eukaryota > Viridiplantae > Streptophyta > Pinopsida > Cupressales > Cupressaceae > Cupressus > Cupressus sempervirens. Next base: position 31,545,305 of record CM053783.1, on the reverse strand, counting down.
TAAAGTGAAGATTAGGATCAGCCACATTCTTGGTGAATCCAAGACTTAAAAAGTACTTTTCAATCCTTTCATACCAAGCTTGGGGAACTTGTTTGAGTCCATATAGAGCCCTCTTCAATTTACATACATAAGAGGCAGCATCATGAATCACAAATCCTTCTGGTTGTTCCAAGTATACTTCTTCCTCAATTTTTTCATTTAGAAAAGTAGTTTTTACATCCATTTGATGGATTTTTCAACCTTTGGCTATTGTAATAGCTATTACAGCTCTAACTAAGGTATACCTAGCAAATGGTGCAAAAGTTTCTTGAAAGTTGATTCCTTCCTTTTGAGAAAAACCTCTAGCCACAAAATGAGCTTTATGTTTTTCAATGCTACCATCTATAACATACTTAACTTTGAAAAGCCATTTTGAAGATATAAAAAAATTTCTCTTAGTTCTAGGAACTATATCCCAAACATCATTTTTAGTATCAGCTGATACTCTTCCACCATTGTATCTTTTCAAGCTTGATGTTTAAGTGCTTCTAAAGTACTTGAACGTTCAAGTTTTGGACTGTCACACTTGAAAGCATTGTATACAAATTTTCTAGGTCTTTTGCTTTCTCAAAAAGTCCCTAAATGTGTTGCAAGTCCATCTCCTTCCTAGATAAAAGCACAAATTTGTGTCACCCTTCTGTAAAGGAAAAGGCTATCAAAAATATAATTGTTCATCTTCAATGTAATAAAACTAGTATTATTATTTGAGATTTGAAAATGAAGTAAACTAATGAAATGTGTAGAAATGGTTGAAATTTAAGATTATAATTTTTAATAATTATTTGAAATAAGAAATGATATATTTTCCTAATTTTATAGACAAATTTTTAGTTGTTGAAAAATGCTAAAAAATAGGGGTTTAGTTCCCACTTCAAAACTATATGGCAATAAACTTATTCCCATTTGAACTCAAACTATGTTATAGATAACACATAGCTAGAACAATCAAAAATAAAAATTGACTTTAGACCTATATTTTTTCTTTTATAGTGATTCAAATTTCAACTCACCTAAAATTGATAGTTTTCATCTCCCACCACATTTTTCAAAACAAATCTATTCTAACCAGAAGAAAAATTATACATTCTGAAAGAGGACTCTCTCCTCTAGAACACCATATAATTTTTAATTTTTTTTATATGATTTAATATTTTTTTGTTTCTCAAAATTGACATTTTTTTTAGTTTTAAAATGCGTACTTTTAGAATTTTTAATTACAATATACTATAGCTAATTAAAAAACTATAAACTCTATATGAAAATTTTCTTGACTTTGAGCTCTATAAAATGATGTTTATATTTTACTAAAAAAATATCATATAAAATAGTAAGAGTTATTGAAATGCTAGTTTTTTGAAATAATTTTAATTCTTTACTAATTGGATATGAACTAGTATAAAACATGCATTTAATAGACATTTCCAATTGGAAAAGTGTGAGACCATATATAACTTAGCTAGAATAAATTTATCTAGATCATATGTTTGAGAAAAAATTATTTTTGGATAGAAATACTCAAATTCAATCATTTGAATAAGTCAGCCTGAAAGGTGACACAGCATTGTACTTTTACCCTCCTGTATAATTTTCCTTATCCAAAGTGGCCTTTTTAGAATGATCAAGACTCTCTTATTGAGTCTAGGGAAGGATCTCAATTTCATTTGAAGTCTCTTTAGGGTACTCCATCTGAATCTCAGGAGTGAGAGCCTCTTCTTGGGATATGTCAACTGTATTTAGTTCGTCAAAAGTTTTGGCTCTTCTGAAGGAAATATCTTCTTCAAAAATGACATCTCTACTAAGTTCTATTTATTTCTATCCAAGTATGTAGACTCTATATGCTTTTACTATTTCACTAAAATCAATAAGAATTCATTTTCTTCTAGTAGGTTCTAACTTTTTCCTATTCTCCTTAGGTACATGAACATACACAAGACATCCAAATATCCTTAAGTGACTAATATCAAGTTTCTTTCCTGAAAATGCTTCTTCAGGGGTTTTATTGTCCAAATATGAGTGAGGACATCTATTATAAATATAGATTAATGTATTAGATGCTTCAGCCCAAAATGATATGCTCAAGTTCTGATCAAAAATCATTGCCCTAGCGGCTTCTACAATAGTTATGTTTTTCCTTTCAGCAACTCCATTTTGTTGAGGATTTTATGGGACTGTGAACTCCTTCTTAATCCTAGCAATTTTTCATAACTCTTTAAATATTTTAGAAGTGTACTCTTTCCCATTATCTATTCTCAAAACTTTAATTTTCTTTCCTGAGGAGTTTTCAATGATTGTTTTGAATTCTTTAAACTTAGAAAGAATCTCTTCATATTATTTGCACTTAAGGAAGTATATCCATGTCTTCCTTGAAAAATCATCAACAAATATCACATAGTACATGAACTCTCCTATAGATGGTAAAGACATGGGTCCACGTAGATCAGAGTGCACTAGTTCCAACACATCTTTAGTTTTGCTCAAACTGTGAGGGAATGACATTTTAGTATTTTTCTTTAAGGCGTAACCTTTGCAAGATTCATTGTAAATATGACTTAATTTGGGCATTCCAATTACTAACTTCTCCATAGATGTTATGGCATGAAATTTGATATGACCTAATCTTCTATGTTAGATTTTATTTGAATCTGAAGTCTCATGCATAGATGCAAAGTTTGTCTTAGTGCATAGCTCATATAATAGTCCTTGTCGTACTCCAATTTTTAGAGCCTTCTTTATGGTTGAATTATTAGGCCAAGCTAGTACCTTACCTTCCATGAATGCAATTCTATAACCATCATCTGTAAGTGTACATTTGGATATTAAATTCCTTTTAATACTTGGCACTTAAATAACTCTAGAAAGATGAATAGAATTCTTAGATTTCAATTTGGTGATGCATGTCCCAATCCCTTTTATGGAATGTGCAGAATCATCACCAATTGTAATTTCTTCATCTGTTTCTATTTGCATACTTTCTAGGTTATCATAATATCTAGTGATGTGTCTTGAAGATCCGTTATCCACTATCCAAGTGTTAGATTTGGTTGATATTTGACTAGACAATGCTAAATAGAAGGCATATTTCTCAAATTCATGTCCTATGTTTGATTTATCAGATTTGGCAAATGAAACTTGAGGTTTAGATCGATCAAGAAAATTTATCGTATAATGTTCATATAGATCACATCTAAAACACTGAATTTTGGACAAGTCTTTTTTCTATTTAGACTATCCTTTTCCATGAAAGTTTCTTTTTTTTTTTTTTTTCTTCCTTTTTTCCTTCTTATGAGAGTTTTTGTTAAGAACTTGAATGTCTTCATCTAAGGTTTTATGTTTTCCCTTAATCATTAATCTTGATTCTTCTTAAAGATAATCAGATCTTAATTGATCAAGTTTTTGGATTTTAGATCTAGCACTTATACCTTGTACAAAAGATTCCCAAGAATTTGAAAGTCCTCCTAATGCTATTAGGGATAATTCTTGGTTGTCAATCTCATAACTGATTGCAAATAATTGATCTCTCAAATCTTTGATTCTCATGAAGAAAGCATTTATAGTTTCTCATTTATTCATGTTGATATTATTCATTTGTCTTTTAAGAACAAGTTTTATGTCAGTGTTCTTTAATATGAATGTATTTTCAAGAGTTCAAAATGTGCGATACATTGTTGCCTATTTTTCCACAATAGGCACTATGTGATCTTGAACAACATCCATGATTATCTTCAGGGCCTTCTCATTATTCTCGATCCATAATGTTTTCTTTGGATCATCTTTAGGTTCTTCCTTATCTTCTCTTACAAACATTCAAATTTTTTTTTTTTAATAACATCATTAAATGAAGTTTCTACGACTCGAAGTTATCATCACTTGCAAGGTGGTGTTCAAATCTTAACATGTGTGTCATCTTGTAGAGAAAAGATAAACTGCAATTTAATGTGAAATATGATCTCTTAAACTTAATGAGATCTCTCCTTAACAAGGTTCTGATACCATGTAAAGTTTCTTACCAAATTTCAATTTGATGGCAAACTGATGCACAATTTTGTTGCAGTATGAACACTAATGCCAATGGACTGATTTTCTTATAGAATTTGTAAAAGTTAGTGTAGAAATAGCAGAGATAAAACAATATTATTGAGCTCAAAATGTCCTTCAATCCTTTGATGTGCTTGCATTAATTGATTTTGATGCCTTGTTTACTTGGGCAAATATATATATATATATATATATATATATATATATATATATATATATATATATATCAAGTGGAAGGGTGGGGGGATGAATGGTCATGTCTTCGAATGGATACATGAACATTCATCCTCACACCTATTTGGAGGTAACTAATCATTCATGATTTGTTATCGACTTAACCAAAGTATTACTAATCATTACATCTATGGCTCGATATAAAGGATAGATCGATAATGATCTAAATATCAAAGGAATCAAAATTAGTTTCAATCATGCCTTAATGATCTCAAAATATATATATATATATATATATATATATATATATATCATTGGTTTCAAATTGTGAATTGTTCACATACAGCAAGTACATATGCATATATGTATAACAATATGTGCATCATATTGTTGTGTGTGTGTGTGCGTGTGTGTGTGTGTGTGTGTGTGTGTGTGTGTGTGTGTGTGTGTGTGTGTGTGTGTGTGTGCTAATCATAGTAATGTTAGACAAAAGCTACATGCACCAACAATATTTTTCAATCTTCTAAAGAGATTTACATTCATGCCTATATTTGATTGGACCAATAAGAAGTTTACAGTGGAAAAGATTACATATTTGTATAGGAGGCACCATGTTGACAAGATTGACAATAGTGCAACACTTACCATAAAAACCTTTCAGTCGAAGATGAAGCAAAGATCAAGAATTCAAAATACATGATTGAAAAGTACAAGGATGAAGTATGTTTCATGGTAGATACTAATTTCACCAACATAGAGGTAGTCACTCCTAGAGTGATGTATGTAGAACCACTTGGATATGAAGTCATAGAAGATGAAATTGAAGGTTTTGCACAAAAGATTCTAAAATCTAATTTAGATTTTAATAGTCCAAGATTCAAAACTTGTGAAGAGAATATAAAGATGGCATTTCTAATCAAGATCGAAAAGTATGCAAACACGAAAGTTGATAGCAAAATGAAGAACATTTTAAAGGAAACTAAAATGACACACCAAGAGTTTTCTAATATTAAGTGAATTTTATCTAGGATGAGGTAGATTGGGCAGAGGGACATTCTAGTGATTCCACCTTTGTCAATAATAGTAGACTCGTTAGCACCTGCACCACAATTTGCTTCACCACCATAAACACCATCAATTATGTTTGATCAGCCCATGGTAGAAGATGTTAGTATAATTCATGTTCAATCATCCACACAATATAGTACAAGAAGATTAGTCATATTGGTTGAGGTAAAGCAAGAACAAGAAGAATCATCCAAACCCAAGAGAGTCAAAGAGATGGCTACTAAACTGAGGCAAAGACAAAAAGTAATAACTACTTATGAAGGAAGGAAGATGACAGGACAAGTTTCTCCACCTGAAATTCAAATGAAATAATCATAGCAACAATAAGAAGGAAAAAACTTGACAACAAAAAGAAAAGAAGTTAGAAGCCCAAGATTGAAAACATGCATGACTTAATCTTGAATGGAGGTAAGCTTGAGAAACTAGTGCAATATTATGACATATATCCAATTTATTAACAAAGAAATTTGTATGTATCTATAATTATTATATGATAAATTCAAGAAACCCTTACTTTTAACTCATGGAGAACTACCAAAAGAGTTATATGAAAGATTGAATGAATTTAGATTGAGAACAAAGAAGAGAGAAGAAATTTTGAGACAAGAGGTTATAATAAGATATTATGATGTAAATAAAAATGCACAAATGGAATGAATCATGCATATACTTAACCCACTTGTGTGAGACAAGATGAGAGTAATAAGACTCGTGGGAGGTCTAAAAAAAGAAGTGACAAAGGATACTGAAGACATTGTTAATCAGGTATTGATTGAAACCATGAGCATAGCCTACATTAAAGAGGTAAAAAATGAAGTAATCACAACTTTAGCAACACCAACTAGCCTATCATAAAACGTTACTATAGCAGCAGCAACAATAGAGACTGTAGCCCCCAATACTTTAGAGATAAATATAGAAAAGGACATTGTGATGAATATAGAAGAAATCTACAAGGAAGCATAAGAAAATGTTGAAGGGGCAGTTACTGAGCCACCACATATCATCATTGATGATGATAACATGAACATTGATAGCACACATATTACTATTGATGAGATAGAGGATCCATTCAAGGATCAAGACTGTAATGTTGACAATTTGGCTATTAAGAAACTAGTTGATTATCCTAACTCCAATGAAAAGGAAGAGAAATTTAAAGAGATGGAAGAAGGAGGAGTCAAGGAAATAACAGAGGAGAGAAAAGAGGAAACTACAAGAATTGAAGAGGTTCCAGAACCTCAATAGTACATACATATTTTAGAGGTCAATTGGTAGATTGGTACTCCACAATAACATAGAAAAAATAAAAAGAGAAAGAGAAGACAAAAAATAGAGAAATGGGCACGGATAAAAAAAGATAGATGGTCCATTCAAAGTTTACAATTACAACTGGTCACACCTACCAAGAAGAAAATAAAAAATACTCCAAGTTCATCCAAGTCCCTATTTGAATCATTTTTAGCAAGCATGATGAGAAGTATGCCCATGGTGGCCACAAGAGATCCAAAACTTGAGATGTTTAATCAAATATCAACATTCACCACAAGCAACACCATTGAGAAGACTAAAGGCATAAAAAAAACTCAAGAAATTCTTGAGAAAGTGACTAGTAAGTTGCAAGACATCATTCCAGTCAAGGTAAGTGAAATAGATCCGGAGAGAATAGCTCAAGAAGTAATACATGCATTTGATAATGAGTTTACCACTCTCTTAGAAGTTGCATTAACCAAGGCACAAGTATGACATGATGCACAATTATTTGACATATTATGAAACAAGATTAGAGGAGACTTAGTGAGTACTGACTCTTGCATCAAAGAGTTAAGAAGATGTTTGACAAAGGGAAATAATTTAACAGTGTGCTATATTTGTACAACTACAACAAAGACATCATAGAAGCACTAAAGGGCAAGAAAGAAGAGTTGCAGAACATTGTGAATGAGTTCCATCTGCCCAAACTGCAAATTTGGAGGGCAGAATTGTGAAAGTGTCTGATGATATCAGCTTGATAGAACTAAGAAGGGAGAGAATAATAAAGATATTTTTATTGTTGAGAGAACACATCAATCTAAAAATAAGTTATATTCAAAAGCAATTGGATGAATGCCTTAAAGATAAGGAATCATATGAGAAGTTTATATTCTTATTTGAATACAATAGAGTTAGCATCATATGGACCATGCACTTTAAGTAGTGTATTTGAGGTTTTCCAAGACACATCGGATAAAGAGTTTACAAATTTGAAGAAAAACTTTGCTAATTGTATCTCACATTGATCCACTCAGTTAGCTTGAACTACAAAAGGTAGAATTCAAAAAAAATTGTAAATAGTTTTTGATAACCCTTTGCCATTGATGTCAAAGGGGCAGTAGTAGTATGGAAAACTATATAAGGCATAACGTAAGGTGGAGTACGTATACTATAAAAGATGGTATATAAGTAGAAATGATGCGCCATTTTGAAAATTTTGTATGGCCAATATGTGAAGAACTTAGCATTTTGTAATTTTGAAATTTTGAGATTTTGAGACTTGGCCAATTTTCTCATATGTTGTTATCAATGCCAAATGGGATATTGTTGGAAATATGACTAAGAGGAGAGTGTAGAGATAATATGAGGTTGTCCTTTATGGAAACATATATGTTATATTCAATGAGAAGATTTTGGAATTATGTTTGGAAGGAATTAACACAAACATTTATCTAGTGTTACAAAGAATAATTGTTAGTAGAGACACCTTTTTGATTGGCGAATTTCATAGAGAGAGAATTGGCACGCACTTGAGGGGCGATATTACAAAGTATGAGGACTCTATATCTTAGAGCGCAAGTCATAACAAGCTATACAAATAGAGATATCAATGATTTACCAGTTACAATCATGTACAAGCATAATAGAAGAAAGACAAGGAAATGGTAAATTGTGTTAAGGAATTAACTATTATGGGATGACATCCTATATGTTAACCCTAAGTGGGTAAAATTCAATTTTATATTCTGAGACATGTGTGAAGACTTGAAGGTCGACATGACAAAATAGAAGGGTATAAAGGAAATATTTCTATATGTGAAGTTATGTGATGACTATGTCATTGTATTGTGATAAATAATTATATGATGTGAAATTTATCTTTGTTTCATGTTGCCTTGTATAGCCAATTTTTAGATTTTCCTAGTCAAACAGTTAATCAAATCATGTGGCTCAAGATTTGATAAGAATAAATAGTTTAATTTTTTTTTTTTAATAGTTTTAGTTATCTTGTAGTTCTCATAAAATATAGAGGTTTCTAATGCTTAAAACTTGAGCATCCATAACAAGTTCTATGCAATGCTTGGAAAAATTAAAATAAAAACTATTGAAAGGTTGTGTATGATTGAAAATGGAGCAAACATAACCAGGGCATGGTTTGAAATGTTCCAAACCTCAGCATCTCTAACTTTCTATTTCTTAAAGACATTTGAGGTCTATTTAGTACATAGAATCTGAAAAATGGGGATTTCTACAATCCTTGGTTTAGCCAAATCAAGATTTTGCAAATCTTCATTCCGATTTTTGAGATTTTACTTGAACCGTTTGTTTCACTCGAAAGATGCGTGTGAAGACACATTTTTATGCGTAAGCTTGAAGTTGAAGGAAAATTTCAAAAAGTAGTCCAATCTATTATTTTTACACTCCTTAAAAAACAAAACCAAGTTTTGATTTTCAATTCCTACTTGCTAGTAGGAAGTTGGAAAACTCGGTTTTGAGACGAAATTGGAAGTCCGACATGCTAATTCCATTTTGCCAATTTTGAAACAAATGCAATAAATTTCAAATCTGAATTTTGAAAAAGCCAATTCCTGTCATCTTCCAGGAACCAAACGGACCCTTGAAGAAGCAGTTATACAAATCCATTTCTTGGTATGGAATTATGATTTCCCTAAATGCAGGTTGTCAAGGAAATACTTATTACCGTGAATGGAAGACTGTGAATTGAGAAAGGGATCTAAAATTGGGGATCCATTTGAGAAAATTTCTTACTATTGCAACATTACAATTTCAAATATTTCAGAAAGACACAAAGAATAATTGCACGGGCATTGTTCAAAGAGAGAGAAGTCTACAAGAACAATGGTCATAACCCTATAGAAACTATCATTGTGATGTGAAAAAAATTACTTATTTAGTGGGGTTTTTGAAATCATCTGGATGGCTCATCAGTCACAAATGAAGAGGTGTTTTCACAATCTCTTACGTGCATTTCACTTATCAGGCAAAACTTGAAACTTTGAAATAGAAAATAAGCTGACAAAATCGTGTGCACATTGGAAAGGCCATACAATCCCTTGAATGTTATGTAACGATGAAATTTACTAAAGAAGATTTAGAAATTTCAAAGCAATCATAATTGTCAGATGTGCAAACAGATCGTAGAACCATGGACAAGAAAATAGATTGACAGAACTCTTCATATACAGAGGTTCTCAAAATTGTGCAAAGGATTACCATGGTCTCATTGTTGGAATATTAATTATGGTTGGTTGTTTCTCCCTGGAGCCAAACGCCCACCTACCTCCCTGACGGCTTGCAGAATGATCAACTAAATTTATTGCATGGTAGGTGAAATTTTGAAATCGAAAATGAGAGGGAAATAATTTTGCTGAAGACAAAGGGAATGTTTTATCATTCATTCAACTAGTTAGTTGAGCAGAGAGAAGAGAAGAGAGCTCAAAAGTTGCAGAGAAGAAAGAAGGAAAAGTGATCAGCAGATCCATTGGTGCAAAGACAGGAGGAAGTGTTATTCATGCCTACAGTCGCACGTGCTCCTTTGTGTCATCTTGTAAGTTTATAGCTTATTGTTTTAATTCGTCCTGTTGAAGCAGTGATTGCTCCAGACATTATTGTATGCAGCCATTAGAGCGACAAGTTTGAAGTTAAAAGTTTGAAATTTTATCAGTTTAAAGTTTAGGGTTATTTTAGGGTTTTCTGGTTGAAGCCGAATGCTCCCAGTTTTGTAATAGTTTGAATCCAAGTTTTATAGTAAGCAAGCAGGCATACGTGATTCCATTGCTTCTTGTTCATTGTATTTGTGAAGTATATTTCAAAGTTTGAAGCTTTGGGTCTCTGGTTTTAATGGTGGAAATGTTCACATTATAAGCTTGCACTCGGTATTGTCTTTGGTAGAAGTCTTTCTCTACAGTGGCTACCGAGTACACTCGGTGCCCTCTTCTACCGAGCTCCATTCTCCTGTGGCTACCGAGTACACTTGGTGCCTTCTTCTATCGAGTTCACTCAATAATCTCTTTGTCTACCGAGTTCACTCGGTAATCTCTTCTACCGAGTTCACTCGATAATTGCTTTGCTTACCGAGCTCACACGGTAACCTCTCCTGCCACCTATTTTTCTTTGGTTACCGAGCAATTTTTTTGCACTCAGTAATAGTAGTTCTCGAGCAGATTTTTAGGGTTAGGTTGTGAGTTTAGAATTTTGTTTTAATATTTCTCACATGGTATCAGAGCTTTGAGGCCCCACATCCAAAGTGAGTTAGGGCATTTGTTTTCTTGGGATATTAATCATGGCAAGAGATGTAGAAAAGATATGGCAGCAGCCACCATCATTTAATGGACATAATTATGATACATTTGCAAAGAAAATGAAGACCATTATGGTTGCAAATGATTTGTGGGAGTTTGTAGTCAATGGATTCAATGATGTGACCGATCCAACTCAGTATGCTGCTCTCACAAATGCACATAAGACTCACTTGAAAGAGTCAAGGAGGAAAGATGCAAAGGCATTAAGTTTGATTGAAGCAGCAATGATAGAGACAATATTCCCAAAGATTGCAGCAGCAAATTATGCAAAGGAAGCATGGGTTATCCTTCAGACGAACTTCAAGGGGACTGATAAAGTCCGTACTGTAAAGCTATAGAACATTAGGAGGGAGTTTGAGAACCTTCAAATGAAAGAGAATGAATCAATTGCAGACTTTAGTTCAAGGACCTTCAATGTGATTAACCAGCTGAAGTCAAATGGAGAAGATTATCAAGAGCAGAGGATAGTGGAGAAGATATTGAGGAGTTTACCTCATAAATATGACAACTTGGTCATGACCATAGAAGAGGCAAAAGACCTCACTACTTTGACAATGGATGAATTGATGGGTTCTCTTCAAACCCATGAGTATAGGATCAATAGATCCACATCTTCTGCCCAAGAGCAAGCATTCAAGGCTCAGTTAAATCCAAGAGGAAGGGGGAGAGGAAGGAATGGCTCAGGCAGAAACTCTATAGGCAAAGGCCGAGGTAATGGAGGACAAAGAAATGTTGCAGCACAAAGCTCAGGAAGAGCAGATGGAGCAAGTAGCTCACAAAATACTTCAAGAGGAGGTAAGAAAAACTACAACTCAAATAAGAGTAATGTAGAATGCTACTACTGTCATAAATATGGGCATTATGCAAATGAATGCTAAAAGAAGCAGAATGATCAGTCGGGACAAGCAAATGTGGCTGATGTAAATATGGGAAGTGGACCCAATGCTGCTACCTTCATCATGTGTAATGTTGGTGAAGAAGGAAGCCCTGACGTTTGGTACCTCGATAGTGGATGTAGCAACCACATGAGTGGTAATGAAACCTTGTTTTCATTCATTGACAAGAGTTTCAAATCAGAAATTAAGATGGGTAACAATGGAACCCTACCAGTTGTGTGAAAAGGATCTATTATGGTTCGCACCAAGAAAGGTGAGAAAAGGAAAATACAAAATGTGTATTTTGCCCCTGGTATGAAGCACAATTTGATGAGCATTGGTCAGCTCATTCAAAATGGATACAAAGTGCTAATGGAGAATGACATGTGTGTCATTCAAGAAAAGGATGGGAGCAAGAACCTACTTGCAATAGTTCAAATGACAAAGAACAGAATGTTTCCCTTGAGGATTGAGACATGTTTCTCATCTCAAGTTAGTGTTGCACCTCCCACACAATCAACTCTAAGGAGTGTGATTGAAGACCCCTCACGGCTATGGCATCTCAGGTATGGTCATCTTGGCTATGCTGGTTTAAATTTGCTATCAAATAAAAGAATGGTAGAAGGTTTTCCACGTGTAGGAAATTCTTGTGACAAGTGTGAGGCTTGTATTTTGGGTAAGCAACATAGGCTTCCCTTTAATTCTAAAAATTCTAAGAGGGCTAGATATCCATTAGAGTTAGTGCATACTGACCTAGTCAGTCCTATGCAAGTTACTTCCATTGGGGGGAGTACATATTTTATGACATTCATTGATGATTTCAGTCATAGGACATGGGTGTATTTTTTAAAGAATAAATTTGAAGCATTTGATAAATTTGTAGAATTTAAAGCCCAGGCTGAAAGAGAATGTGGACACTATATCAAGGTACTTAGATTAGATAGAGGAAGGGAGTATACCTCCAATTCTTTTGTAAATTTTTGCAAGAAACATGGCATAAAGAAAGAGCGCACAGCCAGCTATACACCACAGCATAATGGAGTGGCTGAAAGAAAGAATAGGACCATTGTTGAAATGGCAAGGAGCATGATGAAAGAGAAAGGTCTCCCAACTGAATTTTGGGGAGAGGTTGTGGCAACAACAGTTTACCTAATTAATAGGTGTCCTACAAAGGCTATCCGTGACAGAATTCCAATGGAAGTATGGTCACGAATAAGATGAACAGTTGAACACCTAAGGGTGTTTGGATGTGTTGCATATGCACACATGCCTAAAGAGAAAAGGCAGAAATTTGATGACAAAGGTGTGAAATGCATTTTCACAAAGTACAGCCCAGAATCTAAGGCATACAAATTGTATGACCCATTGAACAACAAGACGATGCTTTCAAGAGATGTGAAATTTCTTGAAAATCATTCTTGGTATGGTTCAATTGATGAGTCACCAAGAACTTCAAGTGAAGTGCCAATTATGAGTGAAGAGGATGCTAATGAACAGCAAGAAGAAGGAGCAGATAGAAGAAAAGACAAGCAACCTCAGTCATTACCGAGCTCCTCTAGGCATGACCGAGTGTCAGGGCCAAGCAGCAGCAGCGAAGATTCTAATCCCACACTCTCCTCCCTGTTACCAAGAAAGACCAAGAGTCTTAGGGAGATATACCAAGATGAAAGGTATGAAGATTATGATGAGAGTGTTAATTTTGCATTATTTTCTCATAGTGATCCAATATATTTTGAGGAAGCTATTAAGGAGAAAAAATGGTGTAAGGCCATGGATGAGGAAATAGATGCTATAGAAAGGAATGAGACATGGGAGCTAACTGAATTGCCTCCAAAGAAGCAAGTGATTGGAGTGAAATGAGTCTACAAGACCAAATGCAATGCTTAAGGCAAAATTGATAGGCATAAGGCAAGGTTGGTAGTCAAGGGCTACAAACAGCAGTATGGAAGAGACTATGATGAGACCTATGCCCCGGTTGCAAGAATGGAAACCGTGCGTGTTGTCATAGCAATTGCAGCTCAGCACAAATGGAAGGTATTTCAAATGGATGTGAAGTCCGCCTTCCTAAATGGTGTATTGAAGGAAGAAGTATATGTGGAGCAGCCACCTGGTTATGAAGTTTCAGGTGAAAAGAAAAAAGTATATAGATTGAAGAGAGCTCTTTATGGGCTCAAGCAAGCTCCAAGAGCATGGTACAGTAGGATTGACTCATATTTGATGAGAAATGGCTTTAGAAAAAGTAATAGTGAGCCTACTCTCTACATCAAGACAACAAATGGTAATGTGTTGATTGTTGTCTTGTATGTAGATGATTTAATTTTTACCAGTAATGACAAGGCTCTAATTGGTGAGTTCAAAGAGGTCATGAAAGATGAATTTGAAATGACAGACCTAGGTCTCTTGAAGTACTTTCTAGGCATAGAAGTAAAACAAATGCATGATGGCATCTTCATCTCTCAAGAAAAATATGTAGGGCAGATCTTGGAGAGATTTAAAATGCAGAATAGCAAGGCATCCCCCACACCAATAGCAATAGGTCTGAAATTGAGCAAGGAAGACTCTAGCAAAAGAGTGGATCCAACATTATACAAGAGTATGGTTGAAAGTCTGATGTATTTGACTGCGACTCGGCCAGACCTAATGCATGTAGTTAGTTTGATTTCCAAATTTATGGAAACACCAAGGGATTCCCATTGGCAAGTGGGAAAAAGGATCCTAAGGTATGTGAAAGGTACCAAGGGATTTGGAATTTTGTATACTGCAAATGATGAATTCAAGTTGGTTGGTTACAGAGATAGTGATTGGGCTGGAAGTATAGATGATAGGAAGAGCACTTCCGGATATATGTTTCATATGGGTTCGAGTGCAATTTCATGAGCATCCAAGAAGCAACCTATTGTTGCTCAATCTACAGCAAAGGCTGAATACATAGCAGCAAATGCAGCAGCATGTCAGGCTATTTGGTTAAGGAGGATCTTGACAGATTTGAATGAAAGACAAGGAGATGGAACCACAATTTATTGTGACAACATCTCATCTATTGCATTATCCAAGAATCCAATCTTTCATGGGAGAAGCAAACATATAGAGATCAGATATCACTTCATCAGAGAGCTGGTGGAGAATGGGGATATCAAAATTGAATATTGCAAGTCTGAGCAGCAGCTAGCAGACATTTTTACCAAGCCATTAGGCATTGGAAGTTTTGTACACCTAAGAGAGAGTCTTGGTGTAGTTGATTTGGATCAGCAGTGATCTTGTTTGTTTGGCTCAGGATAAAGGGGGAGTGTTGGAATATTAATTATGGTTGGTTGTTTCTCCTTGGAACCAAATGCCCACCTACCTCCCTGACGGCTTGCAGAACGATCAACTAAATTTATTGCATGGTAGGTGAAATTTTTAATTGAAAATGAGAGGGAAAATAATTTTGCTGAAGAAAAAAGGAATGTTTTATCATTCATTCAACTAGTTAGTTGAGCAGAGAGAAGAGAAGAGAGCTCAGAAGTTGCAGAGAAGAAAGAAGGAAAAGTGATCAGCAAATCCATTGGTGCAGAGACAGGAGAAAGTGTTATTCGTGCCTGCAGTCGCACGTGCTCTTTTGTGTCATCCTGTAAGTTTATAGCTTATTATTTTCATTCATCTTGTTGAAGCAGTGATTGCTCCAGACATTATTGTATGCAACCATTAGAACTGCAAGTTTGAAGTTAAAAGTTTGAAATTTTATCAGTTTAAAGTTTAGGGTTATTTTGGGGTTTTCTGGTTGAAGCCGAATGCTCCCAGTTTTGTAATAATTTGAATCCAAGTTGAATAGTAAGCAAGCAGGCATACGTGATTCCATTGCTTCTTGTTCATTGTATTTGTGAAGTTTATTTGAAAGTTTGAAGCTTTGGGTCTCTGGTTTTAATGGTGGAAATGTTCACGTTATAAGCTTGCACTCGGTATTGTCTTTGGTAGAAGTTTTTCTCTGCAATGGCTACCGAGTACACTCGGTGCCCTCTTCTACCGAGCTCCATTCTCATGTGGCTACCGAGTACACTCGGTGCCTCCTTCTACCGAGTTCACTCGATAATCTCTTTGTCTACCGAGTGAACTCAGTAATCTCTTCTACCGAGTTC
This sequence comes from Cupressus sempervirens, assembly GCA_028749045.1. Classification (NCBI taxonomy): domain Eukaryota; kingdom Viridiplantae; phylum Streptophyta; class Pinopsida; order Cupressales; family Cupressaceae; genus Cupressus; species Cupressus sempervirens. The sequence continues at coordinate 31,529,423 of CM053783.1, read as the reverse complement.
ACTCGGTAATTGCTTTGCTTACCGAGCTCACTCGGTATCCTTCATTTACCGAGCTCACTCAGTATCCTTTGGTTACCGAGTTGTGTGTTTACCGAGCTCACTCAGTAACCTCTCTTGCCACCTATTTTCTTTGGTTACTGAGCAATTATTTGGCACTCAGTAATAGTTGTTCCCGAGCAGATTTTTAGGGTTAGGTTGTGAGTTTTGAATTTTGTTTTAATATTTCTCACACTCATTAGATGTAACGAATGCATGATATGTACATGATTTATCTGAATGGAATGCCTTTGCAAAAAGCTCTCATGAAACCCGATGGATGACGAAGGTTAACAGACATGGATTAGTATGTATCAGAGAAGATGGTGATTGCAAAAGTATCACGATAGTGATAATGCCAAATGGAGATATCGAAGTTTTAGATTCTAAAAACTCCAAACTTATCTTACTCTTCAATTATTTTAATATATTGCCCATATTATTTAGAGATAAGGGAGGCCTAATGTGAGATGGAATAGACATCGTTAATATATTGAACATATTCTGTAAAGATAAGGGAGATCTAATATGTTTGACATGCAATACACATCTTTGTTACAGCTATCTAGTGACAAATCTTGAACAATCTATATCACTTATTATTTCTAAAGGTTTATTAACTAAACTTTTGAGGTAAAGAAAGGATCTGTAACTAGATCGTAGCATATATTAGCTCAATAAATAGCATCAGTAGCTTTGCAGGGGGAGTTGATAATTAGTCTTGTAAAATCCACCAACTCAATTAATATAGATTTGGTCCTGGATGAATATATAAGGGCACATGCAACATGCAAGCTTCACTTTTGCTTTGTTGGGTAACATGTTTTATTTATCATTTTCATCAAAATTAGATTTGTAATACGGGAAATTTAAGAGATCAGATGTTGCTGCTCAAACTAAATTCACATGTCGTTGCCAAATCAATTAAAATTGCTGAAGAAACTCTTGGAACTAAGCACTATTAATTCTCATAGAGGCCAGATATTAGTCTTCAAATGTGTCAAACTGTTAACCATTAGAAATCATTTTCATATGCTTGGATTTTTATTTGCTAATGACAAAAGTGGTAAGAAATAAAATTGGGTCAGCAAAACATTTATAGAGCAGGAGAGATGCTCTATAGAGGCAAAAGAGTACTTAAAGTTGCAAATTTTTAATGCAGTGATGAAATATTTCATGGTCAGTTTGGGATAATTGCAGATGAAATACAAGTCATTAATTCAAAATAATAGTTGAGTTGGCGTCGAGTTTAAAAGTAGATCAAATATTAAATAAACAGAAAAATTAATAATAAGATGTCTAATACAATAAGTTTTGTGGTTTATCATTAAAAGTTATGGTTTATCTTTATTTACTATTTTTTATACATAATACAGAATTTGCCTATCCTTTTATACAAGTGTTTAACTCTTCAAGTATGAAAAAACAATTAAGAACTGAAAATATAGATGCCAGAAATGGTCAGATGACCCTTCGACTTCACATTCTTAAAAATTAGAATATATCATCACATAAAAAACCATATTCCAGCTCTATTGTACAATCATGAAATATTTCAGAGCCGGTTCTAGTTAATTACTGATGAAAAACAAGTGTATGTTGAATTGAAATTTATCATCACTAATCAAAGAAAAACCACTGTCTACTTCTTAGGTATCCCTCAAGAGACTTCTCTATATCTAAAATCCATTCTCGTTCATGATATTTCTAAAGCATCTAACAAAGTTTAAATTGCCCACCAAAAATCAATATCCATACATACCTGGCATCAGAGAAATGAAACTTCTAGGGTCCCTTAGTGGATAGTTTCCAATTCTTAGCCACAGAAAACAAATGGTGGACCTGCAATGGCACAAATTCAGTATACCATTTAAACTGTTTCAAACAAATGTACCATTGGTTTAGTTCTTTCGCTTAATTCAAACCCATGGCTACTTTGAAATCATCAGAGATTAATAAAATTGAAAAGCAAGTCTTAACTATGTTAGATGATTGTTACCTTAAACAGATTTACATAATTTGAAGAGAGAGGTGTAAGTAAGAATGTGATGACATAAGAATAGAGAGCACATACACTTCAAATGCAGAGATTCTGCATGTGAAGGCATGTGCCCTCTATCTTCTGTCAACATTAACTTCATCAACCTCCCTTCAAATAAATAAGTCAAGAAACTTTTGAAGCTTAAAAATTGCACTTCGCTCATCCTTCTGACTGATCCAAAAAAAATGTTTGATCTGCCAATGTGAAGAACTTGTATAAAGAGGAATGAGAATTCCAAACATATATATGGAAAATTTATGGGGACTCTTAAATCTTTTAAGAAGAAAGGATAGTTTTACTCGTTCAACCTTGGATGTGATAATCTATGTTTTACTCTTTAGAGGTGATGTGAGATTGGTTTAAGGTCCATTAAAAGTAATCACATATATATCAAGTATTTCATAGAAGATGTCATATTTGGTAGTTTAAGATATGGCAAACACTATAGTTTTGACAAAGAATCATTTTAATATGGTGGTGGTGATGTTTTTTGTCTCTGGTTGAATTTTGTGGTGCCGTGTTAAGTTTGTGGTGGGAGTTGATCAATCATTTCAAACCGTCTTTTCAATGTTGTTTCCATTTTTGTTGGTGTTGTGAATATGTAATATTGTATTTGGTAGTGCTCTTAACTTAAGATTTTCTTTAATGGTGGCCACCCAATGGAAGGAGCAGCATGTGCCAGTCAGTGAGTAAAATTCTTCATTATGGATGCGTGTTAGTCCAGAATCGATCATTATAGGTTACTACATGACCATCCAAATCCTAGCTTCTTTTTGGGGGTAAACTTTCATTCTATAGACTATGTATAATTCTATATAGACTTTGACTTTGATTCCCATTTGCATAATAAGATATTGATCATTTTGTTTTCTCTTATATGGGAATATATTCTTGTTAGGATTAGGTGGTGTAAATATTGTCAAGTTATGGGAATGAGGAAATAAAGTGAGGAAGATGGAATATAAATCTAACTTTTATGTAGTGATGTATAATCTAAGTCTGAAGAAAATAAATTCATTAGTTTTAGTTTTGATCTTATAATATGAATGATGATGAAAGTGATAACGAGGTAAATCATATGAAGGATTTGTCTAAGTAATTGTACTCTCAACATCTAACATTGCATTTTATTTATGACTTCTAATCTTGAACTAAATAAGTTATTTCTCTTAGATTAAATAGTTATTAATCTTTTTAATTATCTAATTACCCTAATTCTTCATCTAAATAAGTTATTTCTCTTAGATTAAATAGTTTTTAATCTTTTTAATTATCTAATTACCCTAATTCTTCATCTTAGGTTGAATAATTAGTTTAATTATTTAATCTCCCTTTGCTAAATCTTCATCTAAGAGCAAATAGTACATGTATTCAATGCAATAGAATAGAGGAAGAACTATGTATTCTAAATAGTGAAAGACAAGTATGTATTTGGAGATTGTGAGAATGATGTTTCTTAGTGCTTTAGAGTTATTTTCTTAATTCCAAAAGTTATTGCTTATATTTGGATGTCATTAATTTAGTGACAGAGTTATGCAATTCAATTTGACAATTATTCAATTGTGTATTTTAAAATATTTCTTCTCTAGAAGTCAAGGTTAAAGATGTGGAGACATGAATTGGATTGGATTTTGGTTTTGGTCATGATTTTGGTATTTCTTGGTGATCCAAAAAGTTGTTCCTACTGATTTAGAAATAGTGTGTAGTATTACATTGTGTTATAGTTTTGATCAATCTTCAGTTTGGTCTAAAAATTTGTTGTGATGGGTTCTTACATGGATCGTTGGCAAGTGATTTGGTTTCTCGCATGACATGTGGGTCTCACAATGGTATATGGAGGTCCAGATACAAGTAGCAAGTAATGTGGTTCTTTGGGCAGTGTGTTTGTAGACATTTGAGATGAATATGAAAGTTGTTCCAATAATTAAATATCTTGTATTGGGCTATGTGTAATGTGTTCATGGTCCATCTCTCTTTTAGAGAGGATTGTGCTTCATTTTTTGGGTCTAGGTATTGCATGGAATATCTATCTCTTATTTGGGTAGGCTCATCATACATAGGACCTATGTATTTGATATTTATCTCTTATCTAAATGGGTACATAATGTGTCTATTATTTGTTCTAATTTGGATATATATCACATAGGACCTTATTTTTATATGCCTTTGGCATGGATGGCTTTGTTGTATCTATCTTTTATATGACTAAACTCTACTATGTAGCACAATGTAAGAGAGCGTATGTGGTGATCAAGGAAGTGAGATATCTATAGGCAGAATTTCAAAAGAGTATAGATTGGTTTATGAGGTTGATATTTTGTGATAGTGGAAGATAAGATGAAGTAATAACAGTGTGTTGTTGAGGTTGAAAAATGTTGTGAAAATTAGATGAATTATAAAGACAAATTATATGTATCTATTGTAATGAGTTGTATGTACCTTGTCCCTAGGACAATGGGTTTTGGGTGCATAAGTTTTGTATTGTATCTTGCTACTTTGGTAGTGAACATCTATTTACAAGCTTAAAGTAGTCTACTTCTATCTATATTCAGTGTTGTATTGGAAATAAACATTTGGTTGTAATTCCAAAGAAGTTATTATCTACTATCTTTGTAATTAGATTGTATACATCAGTTAATTAAATTTGTGGGCAAGTACCCACAGTGGTTTTTACAAATTTTGGTTTTTTGCATATAAAAATATTAGTTTTCATGTGTTATTGTTTTAGTTCATTTTTTACTTAATAGTTTATGGTGGATATATCGGTGATTTATTTTCTTAGTATGAGTTTTAGTTTATGTTGATTCATGCCTCTTGTTTCAACATCTAATGTGTTCATTCACAAGCATTTGTTCAACAATATTTAGGGCAGTGGTGATCACACAAATAAGATGTCTTCTTGGATTGATTTCAATTAATTAAATATTATATCTTTAATGTGTTTCTCTATTTGTTGAGTATATTAGGCTCGATGGACTAATGCTTGTGACTACCCTTATGTCATTTTTTGTATTTTTAATTTCCTATGTCAATAGAAATCTTAAGAGTCAAAACCAAGGACCATAGTTAAGAGGTTAAATGAATGGCTTAGATTAATTCAAGGTTAAGGTTAAGATTCAAAGATTTGTTGATGTGATAAGTGTCCATCATATGCAAGATATCTAGGGCATGGGATAAGGTTAGGGAAACATTCTTATAGGAGTTCCTAAGATTAAGAGGTTTAAATTAATATGTATGGATATGACATAAAGTTAGGTTAGATTTTGGATGGATGTCTAGGTTCAATGAACTAGGAAAAGGCTCAAGCTAGACATGTCAATGGGATAAAGTGGGACACTTGACACATGGCTTCAAATTTACATTATGATCTATGTAAGTTCAAAATGATAGGCTAGGATTGAATGGTAAAAGATAAAGGTAAACTAAGATATTATAGAATTAATTAATTACTAGATGTTTGTTTAAGTCATAAGATATGATAAAGATGAAATAATTAAATAAGTAATGTTTATTTGATTATAGACAATTAGGCTATGAAGGAAATTAGAGATGGGAAGAATTAGATGAAATGCTAATTTATCTAGTTAATGGGTTAACGTGAGATAACATTAGGTGTAGTTAGGTAGGGATAGTTTTAGGTATCTATAGTTTGCCCATTGTTTTTGAAAATATTTCCACATAAAATTACTTCACAGAAGATTAAAATAGTGTATAGGAAAGGAAATGAACTAAAATTGTGCTGCTATAGTCATGGAAAAGGATGAGGATGGATGAATAGTGAATACGATAATGCTAGCTCAAAGGACAAGTGGTTAAGGAGAAAATAGATGTACTCTTGAAAAGAAAGACACAGTATAAGGCTATAAGCATATGGAATGGAAGATGATGGAATTGTTAGAAAGAAAATTCCACCAAGACAAATGAGGCAGGAGGGGGTGAATCATTTATGTAATTAAAACAACCCTCAATATCTTTATTAACTCTAAAATGTGTAAACAGTAGATGCAACAACCATAGAAAGATAATCATGCACAATAAAACCATATATGTTAACTAGGGAAACCCTTGATCAGGGGGAGAAACTCGATGGGGATGGTACCCACAAAATGATATACTAATATAAAAGTTCCTTGTTAGAGGATATACCATGTTAGGAGCCAATAAAATACAATCAATACATATGAGTCCCTATTAGGAGACTTTGAATCCATGTTAGGAGATTTGAAATGCCCCTTTACTGATTTTATATGATATTTCATGCCTCTAATCTGATTTTCAAAATCAAACAACTAATATCACAAAGATCCACCAAATTTCTCAAGAAACCCCAAATTGGGTATGCCAGAAATAGTGCCAAAAGCTTCACAACTTCACAAATTATTAATAAATCTGAAAATGGACATTTTTACAAAAATTTCAGCAGAATAAAAGCATACAAAATGATGTTTCCAGATCTGTATAGCCTTTACACAACAGTTCACAAATGTAGGACAAAAACTATGCTCATCGGGCTCCCGAAATTAACACAAAAATGCTCGAAAACACCACAAAAACACTAATAATCTATCTCAGAAGTTTAATCACATCCCAATACATATATTCAGCTCTATTTTAACACCTTAAAGTCTGAAATATAGCAGCAACCCAAACTGATATGAAATACTCAATTGAAAACACCAAACTCATACAAAAAACACACCCAAAAATCCACAAATCTGCACTGTTCAGCACAAAGGCAAACTCCGTATGAGCATGCACATGGAATGGCTTCAAAATCCCATCCTTAGCCTTCCTGGAAACCTAGAAACTCCTGTTATTGGGTCTCCCTGGAAACCTGCAAACTCCCGTTCTTGGGTCTCCTTCTCCACAGGTTTGGCAGCCTCTGAAGAATAACAAAGAATGAGCAAAAATCAAGTTCTAGAATGAGCCCAGAATGCCTCCAAACCTCTTAAAAGAGGGAATAACCCTAACTCACATCCAAGAGGGGTTAATAAAACATATTTTAATAATAATCTTCATTTATTAGTCCATTAGCTTCCAAAGATTATCCCCTTTTTCCAAAAGTTCACCTTTTTGGGCCTGCCTGCCTTAGAAAAGATTATTATTTTTAATTATTTGAAAAGGGGACATGACAAGCCCTCCCCTCCCAAAAATTTCTTGTCCTCAAGCAATGGCTGAACAATAAACCAATCAATCCACCTGGATCCCAAATGTAGTCATGAACTATACTACTACCAATTAACACAGGCTCCTGCAATATCCTCTGCAATATGACTAAGAGGAATCCATAATCAAACTGACAATTATAGCTCAACCAAACTCCAAAATCACCACTACCACAATCAAAAACCCATGAGACACAAACTCTTAGAACATCAGAACCCAAGTAAAGGGCACAAATCAAACTGCCAACATAGTAAATACCATCAACGTATCCCACTAGCCTATACGGAATGTACAATCCAACTCTGCAACAATGGTGAACGCTCTCGAATGAAATTGTACCAAGTATGGAGAATCCACACACTATACAACTCTTGCATTCAACACAACTCTGCAAATCACTAGCCACTGTCTCATAACCATAACTCCCATGCACTACTGATGGTAAAAAGACATCACAAGATAAAGAGCAAGAAATGGAACCCAAACCAAGTTTGTCTGCCATCAACTCCTCAACACAAGGATCAAATGCTAATTGATGTACATACCCTACAATATAATGTTGATAAAAAAAACCAACCTCAGTCAACAGCTCACCATGAACAAGTGATACAACCCACTGTGACTGTTCACCAGCTAAGTCAGGAGATGACATAGCCAAACGAGTAGAATCAATAACAACACCCGCTGAAGCATCACTCGAAAACTCCTGCTCTAAGTCATGTATTATCAAGCTATCAATTGCAGGACCTATTGCCATGTCGTGCCCATCACAACTCTCATCCTGAGGCATCAAACTATCCCATAACTGATGATAAGCACTAGGAACCAAAGTACATCTCTGTATCATCATCTCATCAACATGGTCATGAGCATATCTCACAATGTAATGTCGATAGAATGAACCAATCTCAATCAGTGGCTCAGACTGCAATCTAGATGTAACTAACTGCAATTGATCATTAACCATGTTGGAACTGACTACTGCCTCTGAAGATATCACCAAGGGAGTAGTATTACTAGCAGGAACCATGCCAACTGCCGACTCACCAACATCACACATGATCTTTGATACATCTCTAGTCTCTGTGCCATCAGTACTAGAGGCCACCACCATGTTAGGCATACAAAAATCTGCTACAACACCCAACTCAACTGAACCTAACTCTAGTGGGAATGAACCTGATATGCCAATGTTAGTATCAAGGATGGATGCATCCCCATCTCCACTGTCTCTAAAAATCTCGGCCATGGACATCCTCGGATCACCAAACACCACAGCTTGTGACTGTATAGAATCAGGTAAAGACTGTAGCCGCTCTAACTCCATGGTCACCTTAGCCAAATGAAACTATGACTCCTTGAAAGCCAACTGTGTACTCTCAAGAATCTCAGAAGTCACCTCAAGATGCTCAGTAAGCTCACTCACCTCATCTTCCTTGGCCAACAATGCATCATATGTTGTACTGCCCCACTCCATAAGATAATCTCTGTCGGCTACCAACTGCATATAATTTTGTCTCAAAATCCAAATAGCGTCCCATAAAGAGTGGATCTCTATCAAGGAAAGATAACTGCCTTCCTGCTCATCACTAGTAGGAGAACCCCATCCATAAACTGCTAACAACTAACGAGCAGCATCGAAATGCTGGCAAGTGACATCAATGTCTCGGTCACTAACTCTCAATTGATTAGACACATGATGGAACTAGCTTGATTGTCTCCTACAAACCTCCTCTGATGCACTATCTAAAGGGGTATCCTCAAAGTTACTAGTCTCTAGAGTATTACCATCCATATCCTGTGAATCAAATCTAAAGCTCATATCAACATACGAAGTATCAAAAACATTAGCACTACTATCCAACTCCTCTGTACCCAAGGAAACTAAGTCTTCAAAACTGCCCACTGCATCCTCCTGGATGTCATCAATGCCAATATGATCCTGGGACTCATCTGTACACACTGCCAAATATGAAATATCATCAACACATTCCAGCAAGTATGGTCGACTGGATATATGAACAAAGCCCAACACCGATGTATAAAAACTAATACCAACATCGGATAAGCTCCTGGCACAAGAAAAGACAACATCGTGCAATCTGCTAATAAAATCCATGATAGCACCCAAACAATCACTACTACCAAAAAGTGTTAAATATTTCTAGTCAAATGAATCCCAAATGCCAATATAACAATCTCGAGTCCATATCCGTAAACTATAATCAGCTGGTAACTCAAGCAAAATCCTCACCTGAGTAATATGACCAATACCAACTAATTCCACATACCTGTCTGACATTATCCCTATATCCTGGATGTGAATGCAAGATGAACTCGCAACATTATCAATATCCACATATGATCTACCATTCGTAGAAAGCTAAGTATTAGGAGTGTAAGATGAAACTAAACTCAATTCCATGCCATGCTTATCCCCATGTCTCTCCCAGTCTTGTAATGCCAATGGAGTATTCACCAAAGAAGCTCGAGTGTCCTCAAGCTCGTGAGAAAGCCTGTCAACTTCCTCCTCCTTCCTCCTCAAGGCATCTGAATAGTCTCCGACAAGGCTAAGAAGATGGTCACGATCTGATAGAAGATGTAAATAACTCAACTTCATCATTCCCATTCCTTCCCTAATCGCTTGTAAGTCAACACAAGGAGACTTTGCCTGAACTCCCTTATCTCTACCCTATAACTGAATCATCTAAATGTGATCCTCTATCATATCCCACATCCTGTCATGATGAGATAATGAAGTCACAATACTATCTTTGTTCACCTTCAACTAGCTGGACAAATCATGTGAAGTACTACCTGCCTCAACCTCATGTGATGAAGCATCTAACTGTGCCTGGTACTCTTTCTCAGCAAAGTCATGAATGCTCAATGTCTGCTCATCTCTACCAGGTATCTCACCATCATGCACAACAAAATCCTCATAATCATCATTTAAACCCACTACCTCTTGTGGCAGAGTAGAATCTGAGACCTTTGCCTGGCTATAAGCTAGTTTCTAAAACTCCTCATGCAAGTTCTTGGTAATTGTGTCATCTGCCCTGTGAGAAAATCTGCCAAATAGAAATCCAGTCAACTTATCCACCTTAGCTAGGTCAGACAACATGTCATTCATCATATGGTGGTGCTCAACCAACTATTCAGACATGTCATGGCTTATTTTCATAAGTTTATCTCAAATGTCTAAATAACCATCCTTTCTACTGTTTTGACTCTGGATATCAATTGTCCAAGATCGTGTCCTTTGAGACTTTGTACTATACCTGTCCATTCTGGATAAAGTAGAGTGTAACCCCAATAGGATATAACTTCTTCAAACACCAAGAACTAACATGCAAATGATTAGAAGTAGCATGCAACCATAGATTTTTACATGCAACTTATTAGAAGCAACATGCAACCACCAAATTCACCAAGAACTAACATGCAAATGATTAGAAGTAGCATGCAACCATAAATTTTGACATGCAGCTGATTAGAAGCAACATGCAATCATAAATTATGACATGCAAGATCTGGGTAGTTATCAAAACTAACATGCAAGATCTGGGTAGTTGTCAAAACTGACATGCAAGATCTGGGTAGGTGTCAAAAATGACATGCAAGATCTAGGTAGTTGTCAAACTGACAATTGACATGCAAGATCTAGGTAGTTGTCAAACTGACAACTGACATGCAAGATCTGGCTAGTGTCAAAACTAACATGCAAGATCTGGGTAGTTGTTAAAATTGACATGCAAGATCTGGGTAGTTGTCAAAACTGACATGCAAGATCTGGGTAGTTGTCAAAACTGACATGCAAACTTCTACAAACCCTCAGGCTGGCAAGATCATAGCTCTGATACCAATGAAATTTCCGTTTACTGATTTTATATGATATTTCATGCCTCTAATCATATTTTCAAAATCAAACAACTAATAACACAAAGATCCACCAAATTTCTCAAGAAACCCCAAATCGGGTATGCCAGAAATAGTGCCAAAAGCTTCACAACTTCACAAATTATTAATAAATCTAAAAATGGACATTTTTATAGAAATTTCAGTAGCATAACATCCTACAAAATGATTTTTCCAGATCCGTATAGCCTTTACACAACAATTCACAAATGTAGGACAAAATCTATGCTCATTGGGCTCCCGAAATTAACACAAAAATGCCCGAAAACACCACAAAAACACTAATAATCTATCTCAGAAATTTAATAACATCCAAATACATATATTCAACTCTATTTTAACACCTTAAAGTCTTAAATACAGCAAAAACCCAAACTGATATGAAATACTCAATTGAAAACACCAAACTCATACAAAAAACACACCCAAAAACCCACAAATCTGCACTGTTTAGCACAAAGGCAAACTCTGTATGAGCATGCACATGGAATGGCTTCAAAATCCCATCCTTATCCTTCTTGGAAACCTACAAACTCTTGTTCTTGGGTCTCCCTGGAAACCTGCAAACTCTCGTTCTTGGGTCTCCTCCACAGGTTTGGCAGCCTCTGAAGAATAACAAAGAATGAGCAAAAATCAAGTTCTGGAATGAGCCCAAAATACCTCCAAACCCCTTAAAAGAGGGCATAACCCTAACTCACGTCCAAGAGGGGTTAATAAAACATATTTTAATAATAATCTTCATTTATTAGTCCATTAGCTTCAAAAGATTATCCCCTTTTTCTAAAACTTCACCTTTTTGGGCATGCCTACCTTAGAAAAGATTATTATTTTTAATTATTTGAAAAGGGGACATGACAAGATTCCAACCCTATTAGGAGTTGTTCCAACCTTTTTAGGAGTTGAAAGGAATACCACTAAACCCACTATCCAAATAGTCTATGTATTATTTATTTTGAGTAATACAATGTAAAACAACAACTGTCCAACTAGAAACTTGTCTTTCCAAATACACTTCCTTATAAGCTCAGTGTGCCTCAACTGCAACAATCTCTACTATGGTCTTCAAAAACTTGCATACCAAGTTTGTGAAAATTATTGATTCCTCCCTAAGGCTTTACCAATTTGCAATTATAATATACTACCATCTTAAGATATTACAATACATGTTACATTATAATTTTACACTTCTTCAAGATCCCACACAAACTGTTAGCTCACATTCTTCATAACTTTTCACTCATTAATCATTTGATTATGCCTTCTAAACCAAAGAATATTTAACATGTATTCCAATTTTGTCTTAGTCTTCTTAAGATAATTCCATCAAGCTATGAGAAGATAGAATCAAAACAATAGTACCTACTTTGCAAAAATGTTGTTTCGAAGTTGTCTTTGCTAAAATCTTTGTAAATTTGTCCAGTCTTCTTATTTTTGTATGCGCTCTTAACTATAGAATCTAGACATAATTTAGAACATAATCTCATATGAAAATAAGATGATCTTCAATCTTCAAACCATTCCAAATGCTTCTACCTCTTTAATAATGCTTGTCTTCACAGAATAACCAATATGATGACATCAATGACAAACATTGTCATGAATACAACACATAAGCTCTAAATCATGTCTCCAATCATGCTATATACTCTTCCATAGGAATATCATCAGAATTCATGTTAATAATCTCCCTCTTTTGCATTGATGGAAACATAGATTAAAAACATCTAATCTCTAAGAATACAAAATATACTTCTTCCTTATCTCCCTTTTCTCCCCCATTCATGCTTCTCATGAATGTCATCATACATCTCAGTCTTAGATAGGTTGTAAAGAGTTTTTCATGTTCAAATCTCAAACAATAACCAATATTCATAAGGAAGGTGTTAATCTCCCCCATACATCAGTATCTTTCATAAATCCTTTGAATCAATCAAATCCTCTTCATCAATCAACAAATTTCTCTTCCACATATATATCTCTCTCATTCTTTTCATGTACTCATCTTTCCTCAAATATACATATCAAAGGATGTTTTTTATGCACATACCTCTCCCCCATTGACATCAATGAAAAAGGTATCATTATGTCACCTCTCAAAGTTCAATCATTTGCAAAATAATATGTTCAATTTCTATTGTCCAAAGACAGTATATAATACCAATACCAAGAGTCCTCAATTTCTTAGATCAGGCACAAATACTCCCCCATAGAAGAAGCATCAAGCATCAAGTCTAGATAATAATAGTTCTTTTCTACCAACTGGATTGATGCAATTTCTGCATCAACTACTCTAAAGTAGGTTGGGGCATGATCCCAAGCATACCTCTCATGTACTCAAATGTGTCATTAGCAAAAGTTTTTGTAAATAAGTTTGCTATCTTCTCTTTTTTGCTAACATATTCCAATCTGATCTCTTTCTCTACAACTTTCTCTCTCAAAAAGTGATACTTGATATATTCTTTGTCTTTGAATGTAATACTAGATTCTTTGACATACTTACAGTGCTTGTGTTATCACAATGTATGATAATAGGTTCAGTAAACTCTATTTCAATGTCTTTCAACATATTCTTCATCCAAATGATCTGACTAAAATTGTTTGGTGCTTCTTCCATACTCTATCAAATGCAATCTCGTTTCTTTCTCAGCCAAGAAATCAATCTTCCTCCTAAGAAGAATGCTCCACCACTAGTACTTTTATGACATCTGCACTTCCTTTCTAATCAGTATCAATGTATGCATATAAAGTGAAATCATGTGTTCTATCATACCATAATCCATAATCAAGTGTGCCTTTCAAATATCCAAAGAATTCCTTTTACTATTGCATAATGTGTGAAATGGGTATGGATGGGAAAGTTAGGTTCAAAAAATCACCTAACATTCGAAACGCCATGTATATTAAACACAATAGAAGCATGCAACACAGAGAAAAAAACTAAGGAGAGAAGGAGCAAAAAGTACTTTATTAATTAATCAGATTATCCACATACATGCCTAACTATGAGGCCTTCTAGGTTATGGCCAACAAGATTTATGAAATTCCATACTTACAATTTTTCACAAATCCTTCATTATAACTCTTGTATCTCCCTTGCCTTCGCATTGCTTAACCTAAGCCTAGACACCCCTATTTATACTTTCCAAAATGGCTTACAAAAGATTCTAGATCATTAAATAATACAAGTTCAACATTAAAAAGGTATGCACACATCCCTAAATAAGATCCTTACATTAAATTTATGACCCAAATTAAATAGATAAGTCAGCTCCCACTAGAAACCAATCACATACAAACTCAGTCAAAGAAGGAATCACGCATTAGGAAGCATCAAGATCACCCAACATGTGAAGGAACACCTATCCATCAAAGCACTCAGTCAATACTAAGAACTTCGGCCAATATTGAATAACTTGACAAAAATTGTAGCTCAAATACCACTAAACAACTCAGTACTAACTGCGACTCTGCACTAATAGGAAGAATGAAAGAACATGAGTAGGATAGCAAGGCAACCCTGGATGCTCCTGCATCACATACACTTTCAATAACCAAACTTTTTCCTTCCTCAACATGAGATACCAATTCTCTTTCCTCATTCATGGTAGGGTTGGAGTCTTCTTCCTTGATATAAATGAATACCCACTCTTCATTTTTCTTTCCACCCTTTTTAGATTCATCATTAGTCACTCCTTTATTAATAATATAACATTCTTCATGAGGTCCAGAATGATATGTTTTATGATTTGCAATTCTATAGGGTTATCTAGATGCAAAATGGCCAATCATCTTACATGAAAAATATCTCAAAGGTTATCAACCCTCACACTTACCAGAATGCTCTTCACAATTAGTGTGTTAAATCATTTAAGTTCCCTTTGTTTTTTGATGATTTCTTCCCAATATTTATCACATTAATCCTTAAATTTTCCTAATAAAATTTCCCATATTCATATCTCTTCTCAATCCTTGAAATAGAAGCCTTGAATGTGGTTGCAATATTTAGTAATGCATCTTCAAACTCACTCATTTCAAAAGAATTCATCTTTCCAAGTATACATCCTTTGTATTGTAGCTAATGTTTTTATTTACTAAAATGAAATAAATATATGTTTGAAAATAGGATCCAAGGATCTTAATACCGGACCAATAATGTCATTATTGGTTACAAATATACTATCACTTCTCAAGCCACAAATAACTTCATTCACCCTATGCCTATAAGAAGTAATAGTTTTATCATTGCTCATCTTTAGGGCTTCAAATTCTCCTCTTAGGGTTTGTAATTTCACCATCTTCATATAATTTTCTCCATCATAGAGTGTCTCTAACTTTTCTAGATCATATTTTTTATTTTGAACTCATTACATCATAATATACTAAATCAAGGGTACATTTTATATAGCTTCCTTGTCTCTAATATTAACATCAAATGTATTCTTCTCATTTACAGTGTCTTGTGCAATATTAAAAAAAGTGTAGGGTGTCTTAGAAATATCCCAATGCTCATTTCAAAGACACTTAGGTGTGTCTCATTGGATCCTCCCGGAAGGAATAGTTATTTCCATCAAAGTTCATACCATCCTCCGTAAGCATTTTCATTGTGATCTCCTCAAGCTATTAGAATTAATTAAAAGAGGAAGCTCTCTCTAATACCAATTATTATAATAATAGATACACCATTCAACTTTGGAGGGAGGGGTGAGTTAGTTGTGTCAAGACCTCATATTTTCTTAATAATTAAATGTTAAACCTTAGATCTTTAATGATACATGTGATTCTTGATCTTTAAGCCTATGTTGTCTATTAGTTTCCAATCACTTAGTCATTTACTAGGCAATATTACACAGTTATCACTGTGACTGAGCTATCTAGTGAAGGTCAAGCATACAAAGCTTGAATACCAAGTAGGGTAGTGATTGTCAAGTATTTAGTTGAGACCGAGTACATGTACACACTGAGCAATATAGTTGGAACTAAGCACATTGACAAGTTAATGATTATTGAGCAAGCAAGTATATAGAAGCATAGTGACAATATGAATGAGTTTACATGACTAAACATCAGAGCATTCAAGTGTCAAGAAGTTCAGTTTTATCATATGAGATTATAATAGCACAAACACATATGCAAACCATTTTGGATGACTTTTATATCACATTTGATATTTTTACAGCCAACTAATGAGTTTATCATGCATCATTAAAGAAGATAATGATCCCAAGGTATGCAATTCAACCAATCATAAAATTAGATAGAAACAATAAAACATGGTGAATTATAAATTGCCAATCAAGATCTAGAAGCTTCATAGAACATCTATCAACGAAGGATTATAACCCTATAATCATAATAAATTATGAGTCTATGCATAGATGAAGGAACAAATGAATGATAGAGTGAGTATGTGCATATGAAGAGAAAGGCTAAGTCTCGGAGCATATCAGACAGAGGACAATTAGAGCAGTGAAGGACTAAAAAAAGATATCAAATTAGGAGATCAAATCATAAACATTGAAAGGAGGAGACTCAAGATGAACATAAAGAGAAAATGGAGGGTCAGGTACTAAATCAGTTACTATTAATTGAATCAAGGTAAATATCTTAATAGAGTGGTCTTAACATATCTATGTAAACCTCCTAACAGAGTCCTTACTTCATTGTGATTGTAGAATCCTTTAACAAGTTGAGACCTAATAGTCCCTAAATATTTTAATAGGGAAGACCCCTCACAGGGTAGATCATATCTTATGATCAAACATTGTAACCCTAATAGGTTAGCTTTATTGTTGCAACAGTGAAGATTTGTCTGTTTCATCTCCACCCCAGTTTTACCTTTGCATTAAAGTGTTTCTAGGTTACCAAATCATTGTGTTATGTGTTGAATCTTTCATGGATGTGATAAATTTCATTTATGTTTCATCATTATAGTTTTAAAAGTTAGAACTAAAGTATGAGATGAATTAGGTGCAAAAATAATTATTTTGATTTTATTGCAATAAGTTTAAGAGCATGATTCAACACCCCCCCCCTTGATATATTTTTTCACATTAATCTTCCAACAATTGGTATTAGGTCTCAATTCTCTTTTTAGGAAGCCTAACAACTTGAGAAGATTAGATCATGGAGATGGAAGTGTATAAGATGGGAAAATCATTGAGAACTAGATGATTGAAATCCATATCATA
Source organism: Cupressus sempervirens (assembly GCA_028749045.1). NCBI lineage: Eukaryota > Viridiplantae > Streptophyta > Pinopsida > Cupressales > Cupressaceae > Cupressus > Cupressus sempervirens. The sequence continues at coordinate 31,512,074 of CM053783.1, read as the reverse complement.
TTGCAACAATTAGAAGTAACAAAAGAAGAATTAAATAAATCCTCAAAAATAAGGAAAGAGATATTTGTTCAATAAAATGACACACAATACAAATATGTTAACACAGAGGGACTTCTTGATAGTGGAAAGGCTGGTAGTAACAATGAAGCATTGATAGAACTATTGGAGAAAATTAGTTCCTTAACCAAAGAAGCAAAAGATCTCAAGAGAGAACAATAGACCAAATCAATAACAGTATGTGAATCCATGGAACAAAAGAAGAAAGCAATGGAAGACAATCTCATGTCAGAAGAAGAGAAAAGGCAGATGACTATCGAACTTGAAGAGAGACCATTTGAAGTACGAAAAGCTTACAAATAATTAGTTGGATATGATAAATCAATTAATAGTTGGAAATCAAGAAGTAAACAAAAAGGATTTGGAGATCACAAACCTAAGGTTACAAAATGTACATTTGAGAAGTGAGTTAAGGCATGAAAAAGAACTTATGGAAAGAATGAACAAATCAATTGAAGTTGTCAAATATTGTGAAGAACTGTTGAGGTCACCTAGAGTAAGTGACACCTCTAGACTTGGATACAACAAACAATTTTCATCTACTGAAATAGGAGAATCATAAAATAGTGGCGAGCAAAGGAATGCTAAATCCAAAGGAAAACCTACATGTCATCAATCTAGTAAATTTGGACACACAAAAAACATTTGAAGGAGTAAGAATGGTATGAAAACCTCTAAACCTAAGTCTACAAATAATTGTTCTAAATGCAAAAAGGTAGGACATCAAGCACATGAATGCAGATCAAAGAAAAATGATTCATTCACTACATTTAAAGGACACTAGTATAACTATCATAAATATGGACATAGAGATTATGGGTGCCATTTCAAGATAAAACCAAAGTGGACATCTGAGAAGCAAGTTCATGCATCAAGAAAAGGAAATTCTTACAATTGGGATTACAATACATGGTAGAGTTGTCACTATTGTGGAGAATATGGACATATTCCAAAAAAAATCATCAAAGCACATTTCAGAGGAAATTACAAGAAGTGGCTAAATGGAGAAAGAGTATGTTCCAATTGTTTCAAAGTTGGACATATCAATAAAAACTGCAAAACTAGAGCACCAACACCAAGTAATGGAAATGATAAATTTGAAAGAAAGAAGACATGGATAGAGACAGTGAGAGTTGGAAGTAGTGGAGCAGATAGAGCTGAGATCACCCAATCCAATGGATCAAGTGATCACACCATATCTCACTAAAGAAAGAAGGTATGTAGAAACTATAAAATCAATGACATATTTTACATCAGTTCCTAACATAGATGTATAAAAGGTTCATATCTACAAAAGTAAAGATACATTCAAAAATGAAAGAAAAAGAAAATCATAGAGTAGTGAGCATCAGTGATAGAGTCTATATTGACCGAGCTTTGAAGTATAGATTGAGTGATCAGGCAATTGATGTATTGACCAAATGAATTAGTGTTGGCTAAGTGAGGTAACTTTGACCGAACTAGCTATCCTACACCAACCAAGTACGAAGGAATTAATTACAAACCTAAAACATAAATTTGAAGATATTTATCAAATTTGGACATTCATTTTTATTTACCAGGAAATTAAAGAATTCATGAGAGATTTGAAGATGATTAAGGTGATTTTAGCGACCAGTGTGAGAGAATCATAGTAAAATACCAGAAAAATTGAAAATTAAGCATTACTCTTAATCTTGAGTTGATTATTTAGTGGAAATATTTCAAAAGCATTTGTTACTATAAAACCCTAGTTCATAGTGACATTTGGAAGCAAAATATTGAAGGGCAACAATACACAAATTATAAGCTCATTGTGCCTCAACTGCACCAATATCTGCTATGGTCTTCAAAAACTTGCATACCAAGTTTGTGAAAATTATTGATTCCTCCTTGAGGATTTACTAATTTACAAATATATTATAATACCATCTTAAGATATTACAATACATGTTACATTATAATTTTACACTTTTTCAAGATCCCACACAAATTGTCAGCTCACAATGTTCATTACTTTTCATTCACTGATCATTTGAGTATGCTTTATAAACCAAAGAATATTTAACATGTATTCCACCTTTTTCATAGTCTTCTTAAGACAATTCCATCGAGCTATGAGAAAATAGAATCAAAACAATAGTACTCACTTTGCAAACATGTTGTCTGGAAGTTGTCTTCACTAAAATCTTTGTAAATCTATCCAGTCTTTGTATTTCTATATGTGCTATTGACCGTAGAATCTAGAAATAATTTAGAACATAACCTCACATGAAAATAAGATGATCTTCAATCCTCAAACCATTCCAAATGCTTCTACCTCCATAATAATGCTTGTCTTCGTAGAATAACCAATATGTTGACATCAATGATAAACATTGCCATGAATACAACACATAAGCTCTGAATCATGTCTCCAATAATGCTATATACTCCTCCATAGTAATATCATCAGTATTCATGCTAATAATCTCCCCCTTTTGCATTGATGGAAACATAGATGAAAAACATCTACGCTCCAAGAATACCAAATATACTTCTTCCTCATCTCCCTTTTCTCCCCCATTCATGCTTCTCATGAATGTGATCATACATCTCAGTCTTAGATAGGTTGTAAAGAGTTTTTCATGTTCAAATCTCATACAGTAACCAGTATGCATAAGGAAGGTGTTAATCTCCCCCATACATCAATATCTTTCATAAATCCTTTGAATCAATCAAATCCTCTTCATCAATCAACAAATTTCTCTTCCACATATATATCTCTCACATTCTTTTCATGTACTCATCTTTCCCAAAATACATATCAAAGGATATTTTTTATGCACATATCTCACCACCATTGACATTAATGAAAAATGTATCATTATGTCAACTCTCAAAGTTCAATCATTTGCAAAATAATATGTTCAAGTTCTATTGTCCAAAGAAACTATATAATACCAATATCAAGAGTCCTCAATGTCTCAGATCAAGCATAGATACTTCCCCCATAGAGGAAGCATCAAGCATCAAGTCTAGATAATGATAGTTCTTTGCTACTAGTTGGATTGATGCAATTTCTACATCAACTAATCTGAAGTAGGTTGGGGCATAACCCCAATCATACCTCTCATGTACTCAAATGTGTCCTTAGCAAAAGGTTTTGTAAATAAGTTTTTTATCTTCTTCTTTTTGCTAACATATTCTAATCTGATCTCTTTCTCTACAACTTTCACTCTTGAAAAGTGATACTTAATAGATATATTATTTGTCTTTGAATGTAATACTAGATTCTTTGACATACTTATAGTACTTGTGTTATCACAATGTATGATAACAGGTTTGGTAAACTCTATCCCAGTGTCTTTCAAAATTTTCTTCATCCAAATGATCTGACTACAATTGTTTGGTGCTTCTTCAATACTCTATCAAATGGAATCTTGTTTCTTTCTCAACTAAGAAATCAGTCTTCCTTCTAAGAAGAATGCTCCACCACTAGTACTTTTGTGGCATCTACACTTCTTGTCCAATCAATATAAATGTATGCACATAAAGTGAAATCATGTGTTCTATAATACCATAATCCATAATCAATTTTGTCTTTCAAATATCCAAAAAATTCCTTTTACTATTGCATAATGTGTGAAATGGGTATGGATGGGAAATTTAGGTTCAAAGGAACACTTAACATTCCAAACATCATGCATATTAAACACAAAGAACAACACCAAGGAGAGAAGGAGTAGAAAATACTTTATTAATTCATCAAATTATCTGCATACATGCTTGACTATGAGGCCTTCTTAGTTATAGCCAACAAGATTTATGAAACTCTAGGCTTAAACATTTTCACAAATACTTCATTGTTAATTTTCTAGCTCCCTTTCCTTCACACTACTTAACCTAAGCCTAGACACCTCTATTTATAATTTCCAAAATGGCTTACAAAAGATTCTAGATCATTACATAATAGAAGGTTGACGTTAGAAAGGTATTCACACATCACTAGACAAGATCCTTACACCCAAATTAAATAGATAAGTTGCATCCCACTAGAAACCAATCACATAAAAACTCATTCAAAGAATGAATCAAGCATCAAAAAACATTAGGCTCACTCAAAACATGAAGGAACACTTGACCATCAAAGCACTTAGGCAATACTGAGTAACTCGTCCAATATTGAATAACTTGACAACAATTATAGCTCAACAACCACCGAACAACTCAACACTAACTACAACTATGCATTAATAGGAAGAATGAAAAAACATGAGCAAGATAGCAAGGCAATCCTGGATGCTCCTGCATCACATACACTTTCGATCAACATGAGATACCAATTCTCTTTCCTTGTTCATGGTAGGGCTAGAATTTTCTTCCTTGATAGCAACAATACCCACTCTTCATCTGTCTTTCCACCCATTTTAGATTCTTCATCAGTTACTCCTTTATTAGTAATATAATATTCTTCATGAGGTCTATAATGATATATTCTATGATTTGGAATTCTATAGGGTTATATAGATGCAAAATGGGGAATTGTCTTACATGAAAAACATTTCAAAGGTTATCGACCTTCACAGTTACCAGAATCCTCTTTATAATTAGTGTGTTAAATCATTTAAGTTCCCTTTATTTTTTGATGATTTCTTCCCAATATTTGTCACATTCATTCTTAAATTTTCCTAATAAACTTTCCCATATTCATATCTCTTCTCAATCCTTGAAATAGAAGCCTTGAATGTGGTTGCAATGTTTAGTAATGTATCTCCAAAATCATTCATTTCAAAATAATTCATCTTGCCAAGTACACATATTTTGTATTGTAGCTAATGCTTTGATTTACTAAAAAGAAATAAATATACATTTCAAAATAGGATCCAAGGATCTTAATACCTAACCAGCAATGTCATCCTAGGTTACAAATATACTAGCACTTCTCAAGACACAAATAACTTTATTCACCCTATGCCTGTAAGAAGTAATATTTTTATCTTTGCTCATCTTTAGGGATTCAAATTCTCCTCTTAGGGTTTTTAATTCTACCATCTTCACATACTTTTCTCAATCATAGAGTGTCTCTAACTTTTCTAGATCATATTTTTTATATCCAACTCATTACATCATAATATACTGAATTGGGGGTGCATTTTATATAGCTTCCTTGTCTCTAATATTGACATCAAATGTATTCTTCTCATTTGAAGTATCTTGTGCAATATTAAAAATAGTGTAGGGTGACTTAGAAATATCTCAATGCTCATTTCAAAGACACTTAGGTGTGTCTCATTAGATCCTTCTCAAAGGAATAGTTATTTCCATCAAAGCTCATACTATCCTTCTTGAGAGTTTTCATTGTGATCTCCTCAAGATGTTAGAATTAATTAAAAGAGGAAGTTCTCTCTAATACCAATTATTAGAATAATAGAAACACCATTCAATTTTGGATGGAGGGGTGAATTATTTGTGTCAAGATCTCACATTTTCTTAATAGTTAAACTTTAAAACCTAGATCTTTAATGATAAGTGTGATTGTTGATCTGTAAGCCTATGTTTTCTATTAGTTTCCAATCTAGTGAAGGTCGATCATAAAAAGCTCATACTGAGTAGGATAGTGATTGTCAAGTATTTAGTTGAGACCGAGCACATGTATCTGCTGAGCAATATAGTTGGTACTAAGCACATTGACAAGTTAATGATTATCGAACAAGAAAGTATATAGAATTTGAGTGACAATATGAATGATTTTACATGATCGAGTATCAGAACATTCAAGTGTCAAGTAATTCAGTTTTGTCATATGAGTTTATAATAGCACAAACACATATGAAAACCATTTTGGTCGACTTTTATATGGAATTTGATATTTTTAGAGCCAGCTAAGGAGTTGATCATGCATCATTATAGAAGGTAATGATCCCAAGGTATGAAATTCAACCAATCAAAAAATTAGATAGAAATGATAAAACATGATGAATTATAAATCATCGATCAAGATCTAGAACCTTCATAGGACACCTATCAAAGAAGGATTCTAACCCTAGAATCATAATGAATTATGAGTGTGCATATAGATGAAGGAATGAATGAATAAAGGAATGAGTATGTGTATATGAAGAGAAAGGCTAAGTCTAGAAGTAGATCAAATAGAGGGCAATCAGAGCAGTGAAGGACTGAACAAAGATATCAAATTAGGAGATCAAATCACAAACATTGAAAGGAGGAGATCCAAGATCAACTTAAAGAGAAAATGGAGGGTCAAGTATTGAGTCAGTTACTATTAATTGAACTGAGGTAAATCTCTTGATAGAGTGGTCTTAACAGATCTATGTAAACCTCCTAACAGAGTCCTTACATCATTGTGAGTGAAAAATCCTTTAACAAGGTGAGACCTAACAGTCTCTAAAGATTTTAATAGGGTAGACCCCTCACAAGGAAGATCATATCTTATGATCAAACATTGTAACCCTAGTAGGTTAGCGTTGTTGTTGCAACAGTGAAGATTTGTCAGTTTCATCCCTACCCCAATTTTACCTTTGCATAGAAGTGTTTTTGGGTTACCAAATCATTGTGTTATGTGTTGCACCTTTCATGGATGTGATAAATTTTATTTATGTTTCATTATTATAGTTTTAAATGTTAGATCTAAAGTATGAGATGAATTAGGTACAAAAATTAGTATTTTGGTTTTACTACAATAAGTTTAAGACCATGATTCATGCCCCCCCCCCCCCCCCCCCCCCCAATATCTTGCTTCCCATTAATCTTCCAACAATTGGTATCAGGTCTCAGTTCTCTTGTTAGGAAGCCTACTAGCTTAAGAAGATTAGAACAAAGAGATGGACGTGTATAAGATGGGAAAAATCATTGAGAACCAAATGATTGAAATCCATATAATATTGCAACAATTAGAAGAAACAAAAGAAGAATTAAGGAAATCCCTACAAAGAAGGAAAGAGATAGTTGCTCAATAAAATGACACGCAATACAAAGAAGTTGACAAAGAGGGACTACTTAATAGTGGAAAGACTAGTAGTAACATTGAAGCATTGATAGGACTGCTGAAGAAAAATAGTTCCCTAACCAAAGAAGCAAAAGATCTCAAGATAGAACAATAAATTCAATCAATAACACTATGTGAAGCAATAGAACAAAAGAAGAAATAAATGAAAGACAATGGCAAGGTAGAAGAAGATAAAAGATACATGGCTATCAGACTTGAAGAGAGATCATTTAAAGTATAGAAAGCTAACAAATAATTAGTTGGATATGATAAATCAATTAGTAGTTGCAAATCAAGAAGTAGACAAAAAGGATTTGGCAATCACAAACCTAAGGTTACATAATGAAGAATTGAGAAGTGAGTTAAGGCATCAAAAAGAACTTATGGAAAGAGTGAAAAAATCAACTAAAGTTGTCAAAGACTTTGAAGAACTGTTGAGGTCACCTAGAGTAAGTGACACCTCTGGACTTGGATACAACAAGCAATGTTCATCTACTAAAATAGAAGAATCATCAAAGAGTGGAGAATAAAGGAATTATGGATCCAAACGAAAGCTTGCATGTCATTAATGTGGTAATCTTGGACACACAACAAACATTTGTAGGAGTGAGAATGGTATGAAAACCTTTATACCTAATTCTACAAATAATTGCTCTAAATGCAAAAAGGTAGGACATTGAGCACATGAATGTGGATATTAGAAAAATGATTCATTCACTATATTTAAAGGACACTGGTATAACTGTCATAATTATGGACATAGAGATTACGAGTGAACTTTCAAGATAAAACCTAAGTGAGCATTTGAGAAGCAAGTACATGCATCAAGAAAAGGAAATTTTTACTATTAGGATTAAAATACATGGTACAATTTTCACTATTGTGGAGAATATGGACATATTCCAAAAAATTGCATCAAAACACATTTCAGAGGAAATTACAAGAAGTGGCTAAATGGAGAAAGAGAATGTTTCAGTTGTCTCAAAGTTGGACATATCAGTAGAAATTGTTGGAATGTCCAAATGGGAAGAGTACTTCTGAGAGGGCAAGGGGCGGGGGGTGTGGGTGAATCAGAAGTACCAATTTTTATCCTTTCAAACTCTTAATAGCATATAACTAAAATTAGCATGCATGCAAGTAAACATGTAAACAAACATAAAATGAAAGCATGCATCAACACATAACACAAGAGATTTTGGTGACCTAGAAACCCCCCAGGAATAAGAAGGTAAAACTAGGGTGGGGATAATACCCACAAAAATTACTGCAGCAATGAGTTCAACCACTTTTGATGGTTTGCCCTATTAAAGGCTACAACACACTATTAAATGTGACCTGTTGAAAGGATTTACAAACACTTTACATGAAGTGTCACCCTATTAAAGGATTTACACTAGGCTATTAAGCCCACCTAATACATAGGATTTTCTTGACCTTCTCCAAAGGCTCTCCTACCTAACTCTTAAGATAACCTATCACCATAGGATTTTAACCTCTAATACAATTGTGAGAGAGTATTAGAACTTTTAACCTGTTTGAATTAAATCTAAAATTACTTGATTTAGGCTCTTGATCTGATCTTCATCTTCTAATCCTTGCTTGATCTAATCTCTAGATATGTCCCCTATTCTATTCTAATTAACTGGATGTATAAATGTTGTTCTTTCCACTAAGTCTTTTCCTCTTCCCACTGAAATTTCTCTATAATCTCCCTTTATGCTATTTTCTTCCACACGTACAATGGTGCATTCGTTCTCCTTATAAAGAATGCAAAGACTTAGGGTTAGATATAGATCTACAATTCATATTGAATCTCAAATTCCCACTCATAATTTGCATTTTTCTTATTGGTTGCATGCCTTCACCATTTTTTTGATTGGTTGCATGCAAATTGCGTAGGGAATGCAAATGATTCATCCTTATCATTTTCCTCCTTCAAAATTTTTTTAAGTCGGCTCCAAAAATAGTTCACATCTTAGTTTGTGCAAATAAAAACTCTTATGTTGATCATGCATTACTCAGCACATGAAGTTTTACTAATGCTCGGCACATACTATTTCTGGATTGCTCGGCATCAACTATATTTTTTGGTTTACTCGACACCTGTTATATCCTATATTGCTTGGCATATGTTGTTCTAAGTTGCTTAGCATCTGAATGATTCTATTACTCAGCACATGAACAATTCTGTATCACTTGACACATGAATATTCCCTGTATTGCTTGGCACATACTACACTATGACTCGGCACCTATAGAAATTCTTGACTCAACATCTATTGTGTACTCGACATGTATGATGAAAATGGTTGTGTGTTGACACTCATTTGTCAATACTATTTATTTGACCAACAATTTCCCCCTTTGACACGAATGTCAAAAACACTTAACTAAGCATTGATGATCCTAACCTTATTGAGTACATTTTTTACTTACTCAATTTACATGCAAAATTTCAAAAATTGTGTATACCTTATGACTCCCCCTAAGTTGATTATGCCTTTGAAATTGAAATTCTATACCAATGTGCTTTATCCTCTTTGTCCTTTGACCTATTTCTGCATTCTGAGCTTGTATGTTGTATCTTATCTATGTGATATCCTTGTATTCCATGTGATTACCAAAATTTTACATCTCTTCTTTATTCCTTGTCTCCCCTTTTTGGCTATTTACAATCATTCCACTTTATTTTCAAAATGAATGAAAGAATGATCAAAATTTGTCAAAATTTGGTAATTACCCATAGTATCTACATATCTCCTCCTTTTCTTATTACTTCCCCTATAATATATCTCCCCCTTTTTGACACTGATGTCAAAGGGTTCTATGGAATAATACCATGTTTAGCCAAAAAAGAGTTGTTAACTTCCAAGAGTATCTTTAGATTTGTTTCCCAGTTGTTTAATGCAATATCCAATGATGTGTGTTGAATTGCAATCTCTGCTGCTAGGTCTACAAGTCCTTCATGTGTTGAAAGATTGGGATCTTTTTTTAGAACTATCTCTAAATACATCTGCCCCTTGTGAAGTACCTCCAAGTGAGGGGTAATGGAGGATTGAAGTTGCATTAGCTTGGCTTTTATATTAGCCTCCTCTACTATTAATATAGCTAGTTCCCTTTGAGTATGAAGTGTTTCAGCAAAATGCTTCTCACTTTGAGCTGGATTGGTAGGAAGTTGCATGCTAGAAATCTTTAGATTTCTCTCCAAGCTCAATATCTTCTGGCTGATCTCTTGTGTGAAATTTGAAAAATCACACAATTTATTGTAATGGGAGAATATATTTCCAAGTACAATTTTGACTCTATCTAATTTCTTAGCCAGGTCAACTTGTCCCAAAATGATAGTATTTGATATCTTCTCATTGACCTTACCTTGGAATTTCTTCTTTGAGCATTCCATTAATTTGGCATTGGCATCATGGTCTTCATTTGTTACCTGATCAACTATATCTGATAGTTGCTCTATAATTGGTCTTGATTCATCTGGAGACTATAGGCTGAAGGCATCCATGAATATGTCCTTGATTTCATTTAATGCTTGCCCATATTTATAATCCTTTCTAAGTGCCTCTTGTATCCTTCTTCTATCCAATGCACTTTTTATTTCATTCATCTTTTCTTCTATGAGAGTGTTGGATTCATAGTAGGGTATTTTTATTTCTTCATCAAGCTCAGGAATTCCATAGTGAATTATCCTAGCTACCCTAGTTGATCTCGAGCCTGGTGTTCTAATTTGCAATTCTAGTATTCCAATGCTCGACTGCTAAAGAGTTTTTGTAGGAGTTCCTATTTTTGGTAGTTCAACCAAAGTTTGTATTGCAGATTCATCCTTATCTTTTGTCTCTTCTTTCTCTTTAGTTTGTTTCTCTTCTACTGTCATTCTGGCTAGGGGTGTATCTGTTGATTGTACTAGTTTGTCTTTATCATCCCCTTTTATTGTACTCGACTCCTGAAGTGCATCTGTAACTACTTTTGGTGGAGATGGTGGTGGAAGGAGTAGAAGTCCAGTAGTTTGTACAGTCGAAGGTGGTTCTTGTGTCTACATATTGACTTCTTTTAATTTCACTACTACATTCTAGATTTCATCAACACTGACCAGTATTGGGCTTGAACATAGTCTAGCTACTTGTGTTGATTGGTCAAGGATCTTTGCTAGATCCTCTATAGTTAATAGATTAATGTTTTGACTAGAAGTGTCAAAAACATCCTTTATCTTGATTGTTTATGTAGGTGTAATAGTAGAATGAGGAGGGCTAGGAGGTGGCAGTTGTGTGTCCTGCACACTCTGTTCTTGTTGCTCATCTATCCCCTTCTCCTCTTGTTTACTCATTTCCTCCTCCTTTTCTTCTTCATCCTTTTTTTCTTCATCCTTATTTTCTTCTACTTTCTTCTCCTATACCTTCTTCCTTATTGCTTCTTTTATTTCCTTTGTTTTGGCACTTGCTTCTACCTTGTATTCTTCATCAAATACATCATTAGTTTTCTTGTAAATAATCTTCCACATTTTTGTGGTTTTTCTCACAACCTCTTCAATTTTATTTTGTAAAATGCTAAATGCCTTGTATTTGGGTGTAAATCTATTGTTGTGCATTCTAACTGCATTTTTTATTTGACTTTTAGTCAAATCAGGCAACATCCTTGCTAAGGTAGATTCCCTTACTTCCTTCTTAGTTTGCAAAAAAAAATGCCATTTATCCTCTACAATCTTATATAATTCCTTTGGCAACGAGATATCCAATTCAAGAGGTGTATGTTTATATTCTGCCATCATACTATAGACAGATTTCTCTATTTTATTCTGCTCATCCTTTGTGAGCTTGTTAAAATCTACATTCTTCAAGTCATTCATGTCACCATTCCTAATATTAGCACACAAATTGTCAATGGAAGACTTAGGTGAATGACTTACCACTTTAAACTGACTGTGGTCTTTAGATTCTATCCTTTCTTCATCTGAATCAGGTTGAACCACAAATTTTCTTCTTTTATTTGGCTCTTCTTCAGTCTTCTTAATGGATTCCTTTCTCTTTGTTGCCTCTTTCTTTGACTTTTGTGTAGTAGCTCTAGTGGTAGGCTTCTTAGGTGTAGGCTTTGCCACTTTCTTTGTCTTGGTCTGAGGAGCAGGTGGTGCTTTTTCCTTTCTTTTGGTGACCTTGGTTTGGATGGATGTTTCCTTGGCTTGTTCTTCCTTTTCACTCTCATCCTCATCTTCTCCTAGACCTTGGGTCAACTGAAGTGGCCCTTGCTCTATCTTATCCTCATTGTCATCTTCTTCTTCATCTGCTTTCTCTTCCTCTACTTTACCTACCTCTTCAACACCAAATTTCTTTTTGATCTTCTTGACCAATTTATCCTTCTTCTTCACTATTGAGGCTGCTTTGAGGTCTATTACCACCTTGATTTAACAATTTCATATGTTCCAAAATATTTTGCATTTTTATCAATTTCCTCTGCAAGAAATGTTGTAATAGTTGTTGAAGCTTGATCCACATCAAGTTCATAACCTAGTGGTCTAAGCCATTTGACTCTAGGGGTGACTGCTTGTATGTAAGTATAGTCAATATCGACTAGAAAACAAATTTCTTTTTCATGTTGCTCCACTAATGAGACTGGAATTCTCATTCTCTATTTCATGGATTGTTTGAAATCTTCAAAATAATTGGTCATTTGGGCATCAAATTTTTCACCCATTTGATCAATGAATTCATTTATTTGATCAACAATAGTCTTATTTGGATCCCATCTCACCTTACCTATTGAAGAGGATTCTTTCATAATATAGAAAAATATGCAAATCAATACTACAACAAATTTTCATTGAGCCCCTTTTTATTTCCTTATGGCTCCCAAATTTTCATTGATTTGCTGCATCATCAACTCTGCAAGATCATAAGTATGATCCTTTTTCACTAGTTTGTAGGCAGCATCCACTGCTATGCAAGGTACACTATTTAACCTGCTAGATTGGTAAAATTTGTGAGATGTAATCCTGACAGGAAAATCTAGTAGGGGGTCTTTGATGGTATCAATTGTCATACCCCTGTTGTTCCACTTGGCACTAGTGTTTTTCTCAATTACCTCCCTCTTATCACTCCTTAGGGTTTTGGGTCGACCTAGGGTTGGAATACCAGTAACCCAATGTACAATTTTCTTTGTGAATTTTACTTGTCCTATTTCTAACTAAAAGGCTCCATCATGGATTCTACTTAACACAATGTGTATCCATTCTATTTTGAAGACAACAGAAAAAACTAGGGTTTTGGTCAGACCCTTCTTCTCAACTATGGAGAATTAGCCTTTAAGTTTCCCATTTTCACAAAGCTTATCAAATGCATTGAAAATATCCAAATCTCTTATTGCTCCTATCTTACAGTTGTAGCATTTGCATACATCATGAACCATTACTACTTTATCAAGAATCAAGGATAGAGCACCAGGGGGATCATTTTTGTAGGCAACCTCTGGGATTGGCTTAAACTCAGGTTGTTTAACTTCATTGCTAACTAATTGAATTTCCAAACCTTCCTTTCCCATTGCAAACTTAGAACCAAATGCCATTTCTAATCGAACTAGGGTTTACTATTTAAACAAACTTTTCAAATTGCATAACTCGGCACTTGGATGAAATACCTGGAAAATTGATGAAATGGAGTTGGGTTGCTGTTGAATCTCTATAAATTACCTTTTGATCACTGGGAAATTGCTTAATCGCTCTGCTAATCATCTTTGCTCTTTGTTCAAATGAACAAAAAATGAACAATTTTCACTTTTATTAGGCTTGAAACCTAGCATTTATTGCAATTGTGCTTACAGCTATCACTTGACTTCCAAAGGATTTTCCAACTCGGCATTAACTCTATTTCATTCACTCAGCAGCTACTATCTTGTTTCACTCAGCATCTACTGATCTTGTTAATTGCTCAATAGCCATTATTAAGTCTTACTCAATAGCTACTAGACTGTTCAACTTGGCTTGTACTGGAGTTTAACTAGGAAACCAAAGGTAGCTTGGCATCATCTTCCAACTTTTATGTTGACATCTTAACTTATGCTCATTTCTTCTTTGTAGTGCTCCTATGTTCTTTTGGGCTGATGTATGATACATCTTTATATGTATCAGCCCCATGTACCTTTCTAGTGCTAAATTTGATGAGGTGTGATCGCTTGACCTCTTGGGTGAAGTGATCTCTCCATTTGATGTGCTCATGTCTTCTTCATATCTTCCCTAATGTGTTCCACATTAACCTTTTCTTTGCCCTTGTTAACTTTAGTCCTGGGTGCCTTGGTCTTTGTTGGATAGTTCCTACTAATATGACCAGTCTTCAAGCAACTAAAACAAGTAGTTTGATGCAACCATCTATTGTAGTTCCCCTTGAAGTGTGTTCTTATGCAATTCTGAGGTACATGACCATATTCCTAATAGTAGTGACAACTTTTCCTTGTATTGTAGTCCCAATTGTAGTGATGTGCATGATTGATTCCTCTTGCAAGTTGATTAGGTGTCCACATAGGCTTTGATATGCATTCAAATGCTCTATGTCCATATTTTTTGCTATTGTAGCAGTGACCCTCAAATCTTGGTGTCCTCATGGTCTTGGTTTTGCAATCTTGTGTTAAATGTCCTTGCTTTTTGCAATTGTGACAAAAATTTGCATTTGTAGGCTTATCATGTTGATGGCTATTCTTGCTTCTACACACATTAGAGGTATGTCCCTTTTTACCATAGAAATGACAAGTAGGTTTAGTGTTCTTACTTTTGTTGTTTCTTTCTTCCATAGCCTTGGATGATTCTCCTTGTTCAGTGCTGATGTAGCCAAGTCCTGTAGTGTCATTACTAGCCCTTGGTGATTTTAGCAATTGCTCATAGTACTTTATGGCCTCATTGGGTTTGTTGAAACTTTCTTCTATTTCCTTTTCTCTCTTCAATTCATTCTATAATTGTTCATTCTATATCTTCAAGGTTGAGATCTCAATATCCTTCATGTTTAGCTCATGATGAGCATTCATTATCTGGCTTAAGGTGTATAACTGCATGTTTGAAATCTTTTCAAATTCAATTGTCTTCTCTTCCAGTCTATTGATGAGATTTCTCTTGTCATCTTCTACCATGGCCTTGTCTTCAATAGCTCTTTTCTTTTGTTCAGTTACTTCACAAAGCAATATGGCTTGTGATTCCTGTTCAAGCTTAAGTAATCTGATTTCTTCAACTTGTGTTGTATTTTTCTCCATTAATTCTGCTATTGTTGCATCAAATCCTTGGAGTCTCCATTGGAAAACACTTGTGAGGTGTCAATCTCCTTGTAGTGTATGTCATTTTCAGCTATGGCTATCTCCTTTCTGCTTTTCAAAGATTTTCTCAGTTCCTCCCTGGCTTCCTCTACTTTGTGTAGAGCTAGGTGCACATCAATCAACTGATTATCAATAATCTTCCCAAGTTTGAAAACTTCCATCTTCTGACCTTTTTCTCCAATCTGTTAGGCTTCCTCTTGAGAGAACCAAGGCTCTAATACCAATTTTTGGAATGTCCAAATGGTAAGGGGGGGGGGTGGGGGGATGAATCAAAAGCACCAATTTTTATCCTTTCAAACCCTTAATAACATATAACTGAAATTAACATGCATGCAAGTAAACATGCAAACAAACATATAATGAAAGCATGCATCAACACATAACACAAGAGATTTTGGTGACCCAGAAACCCTCTAGGAATAAGAAGGTAAAACTAGGGTGGGGATGACACCCACAAAAATTACTGCAGTAATGAGTTCAACCACTTCTGATGGTTTGCCCTATTAAAGGCTACAACACACTATTAAATGTGACCTATTGAAAGGATTTACAAACACTTTACATGAAGTGTCACCGTGTTAAAGGATTTACACTAGGCTATTAAGCCCACCTAATACATAGGATTTTCTTAACCTTCTCCAAAGGCTCTCCTACCTAGCTATTAAGCTAACGTATCACCATAGGATTTCAACCTCTAATAAAATTATGAGAAAGTATTAGAACTTTTGACCTATTTGAATGCAATCTCAAATTGCTTGATTCAAGCTCTTGATCTGCTCTTCCTCTTCTAATCCTTGCTTGATCTAATCTTTGGATATGTCCATGTTCTATTCTGATTAACTAGATGTATAAATGTTGTTCTTTCCACTACGTCTTTTCCTCTTCACACTGAAATTTTTCTATAATCTCCCCTTATGCTATTTTCTTCCACACATACAATGGTGCATTCATTCTCCTTATAAAGAATGTGAAGACTTAGGGTTAGGTACAGATCTACGATCCATATTGAATCTCAAATTCTCTCTCACACTTTTCATTTTTCTTATTGGTTTGCATGCCTTCACCATTTTTCTGATTGGTTGCATGTAGATTGCATAGGGAATGCAAAATGATTCATCCTTATCCTTTTCCTCCTTTGAAATTTCTCTAAGTTGGCTCCAAAAATGGTTCACATCTTAGTTTGTGCAAATACAAACTCTTATGTTGATCCTACATTGCTCAACAAATGAAGTATTACTAATGCTCGCTACATATTATTTCTGGATTGCTCGGCATCAACTACATTTTTTGGTTTACTCAGCACCTGTTATATCCTATATTGCTTGGCATATGTTGTTCTGGTCTAAGTTGCTCGACATTTGAATGATTCTATTACTCGGCACATGAACAATTATGTATCTCAGCACATGAAAATTTCCTATATTGCTTGGCACGTACTACACTATGACTCAAGACCTATAGAAATTCTTGACTTGGCATCTATTGTGTACTCGGCATGTATGATGAAAATGGTTAAGTGTGTTGACACTCATTTGTAAATACTATTTATTTGACCAACAAAAACTATGAAACTAGATCTTCAGCACAAAGTAATGGAAATGAAAAATTTGAAAGAAAGAAGACATGGATAGAGATAGTGAGAGTTGGAAGCAATGGAGCAAACAAAGATGAGACCACCCAATCCAATAGATCAGGTGATCACACCACATCTCACTAAAGAAAGAAGGTATGTAGGAACTATATATTCAATGACATATTTTCCATCAATTCCTAAAATAGATGTACAAAAGGTTCATTTCTACATAAGTAAAGATACATTTAGAACTGAAAGAAAAAGAAAATTGTAGAGTACTGAGCATCAGTGGCATAGTCTATATTAATCGAGCTTTGAAGTATAGACCGAGTGACCAAGGAGTTGATGTATTGGCCAAATGAATTAGTGTTGGCCGAGTGAGGTAACTTTGACTGAGCCAACTATCGTACACCAACCAAGAATGAAGGCATTAATTGCAAAACCTAAAACATAAATTTGAAGGTATATATCAAATTTGGACATTCATTTTTATTTACTAGGTTATCAAAGAATTCACGAGAGATTTTAAGATGATAAAGGTGATTTCAGTGACTAGTGCGAGAGAATCATAGTAGAATACCAATGAATTTGCAAAGTAAGCATTACTCTTAGTGTCAAGTTGATTATTCAATGTAAATATTGCAAAAAGAATTGTTACTATAAAACCCTAGTTCATAATGGCATCTAGAAGTGAACTGTTGAAGGACAAAAGTACACAAATTGTAAGACATGACCAAAGTCTACCTAATTCTAGAAACTTAGTAAACCCTAAAAAAATTGTTGATGATATTGGAGCTTTATCATTAATTCCACCTAGATTATTGACTGTTCAAGATGTAAGATCTTGTTATCTTTGAAAAGCTGGAGAAATTATAGATTTTGAGATTAGAGTAGCTTATGAGAAGCTATATATTGATGGAATTTTGAAGGATGAACATAAGATCATTACCAAGAAATGACTTACCCATGCCCTAGGCTTTCCAAAGGTGTTTAAGGTTGAATGGATAAAAATTATGCTTAGTTGCATTCACAACATGAAAGTATGGTTAGAAGGTGGGCCAATCAAGATAAATAATGTCATCATTTGCAAGGTAACTAAGTACCCTACCTTGGATTGACCAAAAATTACAAGAACCACAAAAAAGAATGAGATTGAAAATCTGACCAAGGAAAAGTGGAATGGTTGGTGAATGTCAATTCATAGAATTGAGGACCCATTAGTTGAATTTTTTGTTCATGTGATTGCACACAAGTTTTATCAATCTAGTAGGCTAAACAATGTACCATGTGTAGCAATAGATTTGGGCTACAAAATTTTGAAGAAAGATCTTAGCTATGATCTTTTCAAGCTACAACTTCACCAACTTACAAAGAATCTATAAGCAATAAGGAAAGAAAAGAATGCCTCTTAAAAGTTTGGATCCTTATTAGTTTGTACATTTTTCTATTTTCAAAATTATTTTCCTACTATTGGAACAATTGCTTGGGATAGGAATTGACTAGCAATGGAGTAGATGACTAATTGAATTAGTAGACTAGGTGAAAATTTTGAAGCAATAATGGATAACTATTTTGAAGAATTCAAAATAAAGATGAAGAATAGGATGAGGATACCCAAATATAGTAGATAAGTACTGCGATGAAGTATGTTTTATTATAGATACAATTTTTTTCATGCACAAGCAATTTTTCTGAGGGTAGCATGGATAAGGTTGATGCCTTACGAAACAAATGTAGATGAGGTAACTATAATAATGATTGGACTTTTGGCTGAAGAGATTGACACATATGTCGATCAATTTGGCATGTATAAAATAGTGATTATCAAACTCTCTGCTCAATCTGGCACACCCAAAGAAGGAAAGAAAAGAAAAAGAAAGAGTGTTGAGTGTGGTAGTAAAGATGACAGAGAAGGGTCTAGAAAACCTATAGAGGTTGAAGAAGGCAAAGGAAAATAACTTGTTGTTGCAAAGCCTGAGGTAATTAAGTAGGAAAAGGTTGTTATTTTTTAGCATAAGGTAAAGGTTGACTTGAAGAAGAATGTACAAAGGATGGTAACATTTCAGAAGCCAAAAGACAAGGTGATTATTACCATGTCAAAGACATCTTAACTCCCTACCAAGAAAGTAAAAGGAAGTCCATCAAAGAAGACAAAACCAGCTGGAATACCTCAGTAAGTAACACAAAAGAAGCTGAGGAGAAAAGTGATCGTAGCACAAGAGGAGGAAGAAGATGATGAAAGGACTAAGTCTGATGAACCCAAAACACTTCAAATAGTGAAGAGACTCACTCCAATGACTCTAGATCAAGTATGTAAAAGTTAAGAGATTCAAAAAAATTTATGGGATTCAAAGATATTCATTATGATTCTTTAAATAATGTTGATCAAAATAAGCTTGAAGAAGTTATGATTGACATGATGATCAAGTTTAGATATACACCCTTGGAATTTGGAGATGGATTCCCAGTGGATTTGTACAAAATATTTTATACAAAATGGAAGTCTACACTAGCCATAGAGAAATAAAGAAGAGAAACAACATTGGCACAAGATGTGCTAGATTTAGGGAAGACTCATATTCTATAGCCCTTAAAGATTTTGTAAAGAAGTTTATGTCGAGAGATAGGGCATATAAGATTTTGAAAAATAGAGCTCATTAATTTGAGAAAGATAGTATTTGGGTATGGAGTGAAGCATTTGGATTGCTTATTCCATATATGGAAGTAAGGGAAGGAAGAGATGCAGTAGAATTTGAAAATGACTACAAGCAAGAAGTTGTCAAGCTAACTGAGGAAATTTAGCAACTAGTCAATTAGTGTAAACAAAGAGACATTGTCACAATTGAAGATGACACTAACACCCCTCCATCGAATCTGAATATACTAACAAAAGAGGACATTCAAAACTTAATGTCAGATTTAAGAAAGCTTTACACTAACCCAATTTTGTTACAAATTTTAGATTATCAAAAGCTTGACAATAAGTAGACTAATGATATTGATGTGACATCAGTTAGAAAGGATACAAGTGTCGAGAAACTTGGCAAGGCTATAATTGTATTTACACCACTTACTTCTATGCCTATTTTGCAAATGAAGGTAAAAATTTTAAAAGATGCATGCACTAAATTGGTAGCAGAAGAAGTAACATAGAAAGAGAAAGATGCCACTCAAGCTCTTATTCAATTTCTGAGTACAAAGGCTACCAAACACACAACTGAGACACCTATACAACATGTTATTCCTACATAAGTGCAGCAACAAAGATTGAGATTGAGTGACAAGGGGAAATAACTACAACTATTACTTCCAAGTGATACACCCCCACGATCCCAAGATGTGACTTAATTAGGTGAGGAAGATGAGTTAGTGAGTCTCATTGAGGTAATCACATTACCTCTGTATGATTTGAACAATCTAACACTTGAGAAAATGAAAGAGCTACAAACCTTTTTGAGCTACAAGGAAAAGAAAGAACAACTAAGAAGAGAGAAGAAGAGGAAGGTCTTACAAATTGTCAAAGACATTTTTGTAGATGCATTTGAGACTAAAAATTTAAATACCCAGCATACAATTTTGGATTATCTAGTATATTTAGTTAATAAGATTCAGATGTAAGATATAGAGACCAATGAAAAATTGTTACAATGGTCTAAAAGAAAATTTGAGCATAAAGTGTTACAGAAAGTCTAATGAGAACTTGTACATAAACAAGATGAGATTTCTACATTGGTTACACAACTAGAAACAATTTTGTAAGTCATCAATTCATTGTATATAAAATCGTGTGACATTGATTTCTTTACAATTGATACTAAACATTCATTAGAACTACTACATGCAAACATAAGAGAAAGTGTAATTACATTGGGAAAGAGTGCAAGTTCAAGCTCATCCTCATATAATGAATTGACATTTAGTCAAAAGAGGTTAGCCTAGATCATGGCCAAAGATACAAAAATGATGAATAAGTTGGCATTGATTCAACTTTAGTTACTCCCATATATAGAAATCATTCTGAAGGAGATATATGTTACCAAGAACATTTTGAAGAAAGATACACATTTTTCACATATTGTAGGATTTATTAATCTTCGATCAAGTCAAGGAAAGATGGAATAAAGGCTATGCCAATATTGTGGCAAGTCATTAGCAATTCTTGATAAGTAAAAACTGGCCCTAGTTGCCCCAAGCCATTCATGATAAAAACAAGAGAGAAATATTGGTGAAATAATCAAAAGGGGAATTATTCATTACCATGAATGGGAAACATTTGTAAAGTGTTAATAAAGGCACCAAAACATAACAAAGAAGCATTAGAAGACATCAGATGATCAATATGGTCTCAGGATGAGTACTCATTTTGAAGGAAATAATTATTCATGACAAAGTGTTTTTTGTCAAAGGGGGAGATTGTTGATTTCTAAGCCTATGTTAGTGTCCAAACACTTAGTCATTTACTAGGAAAGATTACACAGTCATCACTATGACCAAGTTATCTAATGAAGGTCAAGCATACAAAGCTCATACTGAGTAGGATAGAGATTGTCGAGTATTCAGTTGAGATCGAGCAATGTATGCACCAAGAAATATAGTTGGAACTAAGCACATTGACAAGTTAATGATTTCTAAGCAAGTAGGTCTATAGAAGCTAAGTGACAGTATGAATGAGTTCACATGACCAAGTGTCAGAGCATTCAAGTGCTGAGTAGTTCAGTTTTGTCATATGAATTTGTAATGGCACAAACATGTATGTAAACCATTTTGGCCAAATTTTATATGAAATTTGATATTTTTAGAGCTAGCTAAGGAGTTGATCACATGTCATTATAGAAGGTATGCAATTCAACCAATCAGAAAATCAGATAGAAACAACAAAGCATGGTGAATTATAAATCATCAATCAAGATCTAAGACCTTCACAAAAAAATATTAAAGGATGATTCCAACCCTAGAATTAATATGAATTGTGTGTGTGTGTGTGTGTGTGTGTGTGTGTGTGTGTGTGTGTGTGTGTGTGTGTGTGTGTGTGTGTGTGTGTGTGTAGATGAAGGAAAAAATGAATGAAGTAGTGAGTATGTGCATATGAAGAGAAAGACTATGTTTGGAAGCAAATCAAATAGAGCACAATCAAAGAAGTGAAGGACTGAATAGGGATATCAAATTAGGAGACCAAATCAGAAACATTGAAAGGAGGAGACCCAAGATTGGCTTACAGAGAAAACTAAGGGTCAGGTACTAAATCAATTACTGTTAATTGAATCAAGGTAAACCTCTTAATAGAGTGGTCTTAATAGATCTATGTAAACCTCTAGAATAGATTCCTTACTTCATTGTGAGTATAAAATATTTTAATAAGGTGAGACCTAATAGTCTCTTGATCTTTTAATAGGGTAGACCCCTCATAGGTTAGATCATATATTATGATCAAACATTATAACCTTAACAAGTTAACTTTATTGTTGCAACAGTCAAGATTTGTGGGTTTCATCCACACACCAGTTTTATCTTCGCATTGAAGTGTATCTGGGCTACCAAATCATTGTGTTATTTGTTGAATATTTCATGTATGTGATGAATTTCGTTTATGTTTCAGCATTACAAATTTAAATGTTAGATCTAAAGCATGAAATGAATTAGTGCAAAAATTAGTATTTTGGTTTTACTGCAATAAGTTTAAGATCTTGATTCACCTTACCCCCCCCCCCCCCCCCCCCCTACTAGTATCTTGTTTCTCATTAATCTTCCAACACATGATAATATATAATATATAATCACAACATCACATGAACATATGGAACTATTATTTTTACATGGTGACCTTGTTAGAGGAAAAGCCATGATGGGGCTAGTACCCAAAATAAACTATACTCTCTTAAAATTATAACTTATTATAAAGAGGAATGCATTTGTATTCATGCACACTTCCTATAGTATAATTCTTAGTTACAAGGGAAGGCTTGCAAATTTGAAATATAATCCAATATTACTTGATTTTTTTATGGCATCTAACTTATGCCTAATTGGTTCTATTAAAGATCATTAGATTCCACTCATACCTCTTCCTCTACTACTAATGCATGGCTCAAGTCCACATACACACCATATGCTACACACCACACACTTTCCATCCTAAAAATATTACATTCATTTGTACAATTCATCCACCATGTAGAAGCAATATAAGGTCATCCCTATATAACACTTAATTACATAATAGTTCTATAATTACAATACAACTGATATATTTAATGTCAAATAAGATATAATAATGATCCAAAGAAATACCCTCAAAGATTCCAATAAATATTTGGGCGTGCTACAATTATTTCTCAAAATATTTTACCATATGTCAACCTCAAACAATGTTTATCCAAAAATCATCAAATTTATCACCTTATAAAGCTCACTATCTTTGTTTATTATCATGAATGAATCAAGTCAATAATGCACATTAGAGTCCTTGATATGTCATATTCATCACTACTTATAACTCATTCTCGTTGATGCTAGTACCATAACTTAGTATTTCCTTAATATTGTTTGATCAACATTTTACCACTATATAGTAAATCCTTTGTGAATTCCACAATTTATGAAATGAACCTTATCCATTTCACATGTTGTATAAAAGTACCCCTCAAAAAAAAATTAGCCTCATGTCACTTGATCTTCCATACAGTAGCTTCATTGATCCAATCTCCTTGACTAAGAATTCTAGTACAAACTCTACAACATTGTCTAAATAGAGAAATAAGTTGACATCAATGACAACACATCTCTTATATATGCAAGGGAGCATATTTCTCCAACAATTTTCATGTTGTGGATTCCTTTTTAAAAAAAGGGTCCCCTATAATTTTCCCTTCTCAAACAAAAATTTTGAATAATACTAAGAAGGATGTTGTAGGAAGAAATCCTGATTGTTTGAAGAAGACTAGTAGATAGGTATTGCCCCTATTGACATTTTTATTTGTTCTTTGTCGATGGCTAAGAATAACCCCATCCCTATTGGTGGTCTTACTTCCAAAAATTCTAAGGGAAGACAACAAAGTGAAGAAGATATTAACATGCACATCTTATTGGTTAAAGACTACACTAGTAATTTGTTCCATGATGTTCTTATATCCCTATCCTGCTTGCATGGTGAATAAGAGAAGAGATGTTCTACTAGAGTACTATCATGGGACCTCTAGTCTACTGAGTTGCAAGATTAACATGAACCTTTTTTTGGTGTTCCCTAAATTCCAAAATATTTATCCTTTTCTTTTCAAGTGAACAGGTGAGCCTTCCATGAGATAAAAAGTTTCGACCTCAAGAAATGGACCCTTTCTACTAATTTTGAAGCTTTGTATCCAGCTTCTTTTGAGCCTAGAGGGGAGAAGGATGTGTTATGGATGGTTGAGAAGAAAAGGTTGGTGATGGAATAGGTGGACACTAAGGGTCAGCTATGAGGTTGCTATAGGAAAATATTGAGACTTTTTCAATAAGTGTTGATAAATTAGAAGTTACAATGAAGAATATTCTTAAGCATAGATTTAATATCATTCAAATTTATGCAAAGAGCATGGATGCATTGCTTAGTAAACTTGAGAATTCTAGCCAATAGAAAAGAGAAATTATTTTGGATTCTAATAAACATATGGTTTATTAAGATGTCTCTAGCCTAGAAAAAGGACTAGGGTAAGAAAAAAAATGATGATTGCTACTTCTCATCTTGATGATCTAGAGGAACTAGAGAAGTGTTGGCTAGTACCCTCAAGGAGTTGGACTAATGTTGGGTTGTTGTTCGTGGTCTTTGTCTTTGTTCCTCTCATGCTCTAGTGTTGTATTTGTGCAATGTGTCAAGTTTTTTGGCTTTTGTTTGTGTCTTCTATTGTGCTCACTTTTCATTGGTTTCTAGCTTTTGTGATGCTAGATTTTGGTCTCTGCCAACATAAATTCTTATTTCTAGTTAATGGTTGTAAAGGGTTTTCAGACTCCTTCAAAACCTATTTTTACCATAATAAAAAATAATGTTCACATTTTGGGGATTTTTAATCAGAGATGATTTCACTTTTACTCAAATAACATTATTACTTTTGTTATTGTACTAGATGAATGAGCAACTTACCTTACAAAATAGATAAAAATATTCCTATTGAAAATACCCATTATATCCTCTTATTCATATGCTTCATTAATCAATAAAAAAATTCCATTAATTGCCAATGATATAAATATTCACAAGGACTGGATATTGGAAAAAGGGGACAATATTGTAAAAAAACTATAGAACAAAAAATAGCTTGATATTTTTAAAAATATATTTTTCACTATGATTTTAATGCTTCTTATTTTACAACACTCTTAAATACTACTTGTTCTATCATAGATTAATATCAATTTACCTTTTTACTATAGAATTAATATAACACATGAACATATTTATTGCTAGATTTATTATATAGACAAACTTAGTTATATACTATGTTTAAAATCCTTCTCATACTCGTTATGCACTTATAAACTTTTTATTTTACATATTGGTTGCATGTTTATTTTTCCATTTCCCTAAATGCATAAATTGTTGATACTCTCCATTTTCAATATTATTTATCTTGTCTTTTATTTAGTTATCTCCAATGCTTAAAATATCTTAATGCAGTTTCTCTTAATTGTGTGATCACCTTCTTGATTTATGGACAATGACATAACGTATAAACAAGAGTAATTTATTTCAACTACAAAATGTTGAACTTGGATTCATTAATATACACATTATTTCTGATAGAGACAATTTATTTTTAATTATTGCATTCAATAAATTATACATGCATTGCAACCTTACAAAGCAACAATTAAGAAAGAAAATATTACAAACAAATATACAACTTTATTTTCATATAATTTACCTTCTAGGTAATGAATTGTTTCAATGTTTTCTAAGCCCCCATCAAATATACCTACAGACTCTTTATATGTCTTCTTCAAGTAAGAAGCTTTCATATACAATTATGTATTTGCTTATTCTTTTTTCACTCCACCATATAATACAAATTATACAAAATATATTAGATAATTAATCTTGTGGGTTTTTTGCATTTCTATTTTATCTCCCAATATCACTTTATTAAGAAACTTCATATAGAAAAAAAGGACAAATATTGTAATTGATGTCTTCGTACTAAACTACATTATTATATGTTGCAATGTTTGTGTTTCTCTTCCCCTTGTTTTCCATCTTTTTTAATGTGAAAGTTTTAAACTTTAGTTATATAGGTGTACCATCTTAAAATGGAAGTACTTTCTTTTAAGACCTTTTAGCCCCCTTTAGTGTGGATTAGTACATTAGGACCTCATTTTACATTTAATTACTTAAATCAAAGTCCTTTATTCTTCCAAACTTTCTTGAAATTCTGTATTGAAAACAAATTATATGCACGACTCTTGATTTATTCTCCCAATCATAATAAACAATGCTTTAAATGTCTTTTTTCCTTTTCCCCTTCTCTGTCACCATTTTCCCCTTGTTATATCACCATTTTCCCTCGATCCCAAAATATTTCTTAGATCTAAAGCCCATTTTTGGGCTCTTTCACCTTGATGTAAAGAAAAATCACATCCCTCTCCTAGGGTAAGGGACAAGGTTCTACCTTACCTAGGTGGTAAGGGATGACCTCAACCCTTACCCAATGATTTTCCTAGAGAAATATTGGGCGCAATTATCAAACATTACTTTTCTTACTTCCTAATTCATTTCTTCTTAGAGTTTTCTCCAAAATTTCTATAAAATAAGGCCTTATATACTCATTTTGGAATCCACTACATCCATTATGTACACAATATATTCATATTTAATCTTTCAAGATGCATTCAAGGACTTCTCAAGTAAGCAAGCAAGGCATTCCTCTTCATCTATCCAAGCATTCAAGATCTTCATCCTTCACCATGCATTTCCTCTTCTAGATCTATTTTATTTCTTCAAAAAATTATCATTGACGCACATTGCAAGAACTTTCATACATCAAGATTTTTCTTACATGATTTCCTTTTGGGTTTTGTGTTGAGTCAAGGTTATTGCATTAACATACTTAATCACATACTAAACATAATTGCATCAATATTGCTATGATATTATACATTGTTATATTTTCTTTTACTACATGTTAGAATCCCTTTATCTATATCTATTTAAATTTAAGATTGATTCCTTAGTTGAGGCTTGACCAAGGCAAGCCCCACTTTCCACCAACTAATTTACCCCTCTATTGTGTGCAAGTTATAATTTTTTGACATGAATTTGTTAATCTGCGATCTTAACTTTTGTCAAATTTTTTAGATCTTAAATTTATATGTGAAAGATGTTAGGTAAACCACAACCTCAACCCAAGTTCTTGACCAAATAATAGTATCAAAAACCTATAGTAATGGACTGCCTATTCAGGACTGGACACCCTAAATGGTTTCTAAATGAATTATTTAGTCTCATTTAATTATCGACTAGGGACATAAACTTGGAATGGCATTCACAAAGTATATTCTTTAAACCTTCTCAATCTTAAGACTAACCTATGGAATTCAAATGCTTGAGCTTCAAGAAAATTAAACTAGAACTAGTAAATGAAACTACTCTAACACAATAGGTAAACATAGACATAGGCTACTTTAACTGCCTATGTTGTAGGAATAGTTCACCAATTCTATTATCAATGGTTGCAGTAGAAATAGAGTTCTACCTTACTTAGAAATAAGCAATGAAATAAAATCTACTCTAACGGAATAGTTCACTCACCAAGTGGCCCCCCTTGGATTAGTGAACAAGAAATACAATCAAGATAAGAGATATAAACTTGAAGTATGCATTCTATTCATTCATGGAGAAAGACTACACTTGATTGAAAAACAGTATCACAATAGTGTTGTTATGAAAATCAACTCATTCTACTTCTTCCATTGCTCTCAAAGTTACAACAATCATTGTTTTAAAGGAAACTACAACTACTTCCTAAATATAAGATCACTCCATTAATGGGGATCAATTATAGACTCATAAAGTTTAGAATAGAAACAACATTAACCACGAATAAATCCTGTAGGAATATAGAAATTTGTGGAAGCTACATCTATGTGCTACAACAACATGAAACAATAAATGATTTGTCCCACTTGTGAAAGCCTAGCAATCCACAGTTGGCTTTGACAACTCTAGCGTTGAAATTTTGATCCTTGAATACCCATGACAAACACCTACAAAATAATTAATGCACACACAACCTTCCATATATATATATATATATATATATATATATATATATATATATATATATATATATATATATATTATCATCATCAATATTAGAGAAAAGTTTTAAAGTTCCAATTAACATGCTTGCAAATCCTATGGCTACAGGAGGAAAACTACCCAAAACATAGCATAGATGGGGAAACATTTATCAGCATGTATAACTAATTCATTATACCATTTATGTCCATGAATTCAAGCAAATTTAGCATCTTTAAACTATCTATATTTCTACTTCATGTCTTTGCACACACACACACACACACATACATAAAAACGATAAGTTCATATCCTTGAAACCATAAAGTCATGATTGTTTGTGAGATAACTGTTTGAAAGTAAGATAAAATAAAAAGAACTCAGAAAGATGGCATTTTGGAGGCCCATCATTCCCCCTAACTGAACTATTGTTGGTTGCTAGCAACCATGAAGTTCTAGATTCTGGCACAAACTCTCCAATAACTAGTTGTCCTTAACAATGACTCATTCTTAACATAATAAAAGTATCCATAATTTTCCTTGAGCCTTCTCCATCACCAAACTTCTATAGACATATCATGATCCTCTATGTTTTCATTCATTTATAGTAATTGTTGTAGGAGTATGAGAGGTTGAAACCTTAATGGAAGCCAGTATTGGCATAGACTCCTTCCCAAATTGATATACCATGGAATTCTTATAGTGGCAAGAGTTAAATTTTGTGGAGAGTGGGGTTCCTTTATCTTCAGATCATGTGACATATGTGTCCATCTTTGTCTTGAAGAAACTATTTTTGTTTCAACATCATGAGATGAATGTTGCTCCCAATCTACAAAGGCTTTCTCTATTACTAGGTATACTTTATTAGCTCTGCTTGGGTTTCCTAGAATAGAAATCCAATCCATAAATGTTTGTCAAGAATTTGAACTTTAGGTCTCATAAGAAAAGGAGTTGTCATCTCATTGTCCCTGTATGGCACAACTTGGTGTTCCTTGCTTATCTCACTCTGCATCCAAGACATAACTACCCTCAATTGCACATCTCCTACATAAAGGAGCGAGTTCCACTTTGTATCATTTAACACTTCCAAGTTATGTAGATATAATTCACACAATAAATTCTTCAGAGTCATTAGAATGGACTGGAATGCATCATAAAATTCATGAGGAGTTGAAATAGAGGGACTAAGCCCTTCCACAATTCTTGTCAATTTGAAATTAACAAGTTGTTCCTTGAGGAATAATGCATACTCCAGAGATGGTGATCTACATGCCATAAGCTTAAGAATCAATCATGTAATTAGTCAATCCTTCTCTTCAAAATTTCATTTTGGTACGAGCTTTGCTTTAATTGATAGCCTTGCTCATCAATTACATGTTTCAATTTTTCTCTTTCTAAGTTCCATTGTGCTCTTTCCCACAACAATTATTGATATAAATTCATCCCTAAATATAGGGGTGTAGACAAGTTAGGTGGTAGCAAGGGTTCTTAACTGAGAATATATACCCAGTCAAGTGCCAGGTGAGGAACTTTTATGGTACTTTGTGACATGGAGGGTTATCCCTTCCATAGAACAAGAATTGTCACTACATTTTCCTCCTTGCTAGATTGAGTTGTTGCTTTAGCCAACATTTCTAATCCATCCTAATTGAATTTTTCTAACACTTCTTCAATAATTTCTCACCTAAATTTTGGGTATTCCTCAGAAGGAAGGTCTTCTGAATTCTCACAAGTGTCTTGCATAATAGTATTTTCTTCAAACTCTTTAGAATCCTTCTCACTATTAACCAATATATAATTAATACTAAGGTCAACTTCTGGTTGTGGATTCTGGTTGTTAGTGTCACTGGCTATATTTTGTTGAATTTTTCCTTCCAAAGAAGACTCCTTCACAAACTTAGAGGACTCTAGGTTAACCATTGGAATAGAAGCCTCAGCAGCCCTATTACCTTCATAAAGCCTTACACTTCTTCTTGTAGGGGGTGTAGATGAGCATGGAGGATTCTTTCATTTCCTCCTACTTGTGATCATTTCTTTCATAGCTACTTTAGGAGGTTTTTCTAAAGTTTCCTGCCCATGCAAGTGTAAGGTTTCATTGATATTATTATCACCATCAGGTTGTTGTTCTAATTTTCCCTCTTCTAGTTCCATAGCTTTACCCTCACCTCCCCTAATGGTGGACTTGGTCTTTACAAAAAATGGGGTTTTAGGGGCACTAGCAATTTCTTTATTTTACTTCTCTTCTTGCTACAAATGGAGGTGTCAGCTTTGTAAATTCTTTTCCTAGACGGTCTAGAAGTAGAAAGAGAAGCTTCAGGAAAATTTATTGTCCTTGGAATAACTTTACAAAATCTAGTGGATGATCATCCCCTACACCCACCACCTAGCCTCTAGGGTCGACCAATCTAGGTTCTACCTCATTCGATTATAAAAACTCTTCCCATGTCCTAATTGATTGTTTGTTTAATTCCCTTTCCACAATTAATTTTATTAAACAATGATGGGAGACAAACTAGTCCTTTCCTTATTGAACTAAAGAAGCTTTCTTTTTCATGATATTAAACAGGAAATTGGGAAGATTTACTAGTCTATTGTCATGCCAAAGATGAGCAAAAATTTTGAAAGTTAGGCCATATAAATACTTGTAGTGACCTTCACAAGTGAAATATCAGATGATGAATGTTGCTAGCTCTATGAATTCCAAGGGCAAAGATAATCTAGAAGTTCCTTGCTTCTTATCTATGTCTAATGAAGGGGCATCGTGCAAACTAACCTTTACCCTAGTCGAACGTAAGTTAAAATCCTTCACCCACTTTTCACCTTCCTGGGGCAACCTAGTAACTTTAGCCACAACATCTCTTGTAAATTCAATTTTTAGACCTTTGACCACTACAAATCCATCCCTCAAGATGCTTATAAATTGAAGAGAAACCTCTTCATTGAACCTCTTAAGACTTAGGTAGTAGTCTAACCATCTTTCCTCTTGAACATTTCATAACTAGACATGTCACCCAACAAAACCCTATGATCCACTGGCTCATATCTATGAATACCTCCTCCCATTGTTATGAGCAATATTTTTTTGCAGAATCTTGGTGTTCACAAAACTCAACAATGGTAAATCAACAAAATTCATAATGTTATGACACTAGATGTTACAAACAAAAAAAAACAACAACATATAACTACTACGTGCTTCTTGGAATTAAAGATTTTTAATGCATGAAATCTAAAGATAGCTTTACTTGCATCAAGTCTCATAATATTTTACTCGTGTCAAGGCCTACCACCCTAAACACATTGCTAATATACCATTAAAATTTAAACTTCAACTTTTAATGTCCTTAATTTCCTTAATGATGCAATTACGGAAGGACGGGTCATCAAAGATGTGACAATAGTCATCTCATAAGACAAAAGCTCAAAGTTCACATGCAATTTGAAATTTTGAAAAATGAATATTCTCCCCCCAACTAAGTAAGAGCATGGGTCCCACCAAGATAGGATATGCAAGAGTATAAAATTAAAACAACACAAAATTCTAATAAAGAATGAATAAATAAAATATGTACAAGGTTATGTGGCACCAACCTAGCGACTATTGCAGAAAAAGTGCTCTAAAAAATATAACTTGAATTGATGGAGTGATGGGATGGTATAGAAAGACGGTGATGAGAGAGTGTGAGGTGGAGTGCATGACAGATAAATTACTTTCAGGAAGAAAGTGTTTATTATGGAGATCTTGAATGGAATCAAGAATCAATAGAAGTTGGGGTAGAAGACCCAAACTCTTCGGTTGCAGGAACAAATATGTCTTTTTTGTGTTGGAACTACTATAGGAACTCCTTGTGACTGACTCATTTGTTTTAGAGTTTGAGTTGATGACCATTGACAAGTAGCTTGAACTGTATAGGATCAATAATAGATAACTAGACCGCTCCACTTGGAAACACAACAACAATTTCATATGGTCCTAACCAATGAGTTTGAAAATTTCCTGGATTATGTTGATACTTGGAATCATAAAGAAGTGCCCAATCCCCCACAACAAACATTTTACCCTTGATAAACTTATCATGCCACTATTTTCGTTGATGTTGGATGAGTTCTGTGTTATTCAATGTAGATTTGTGCCATTCATCAAGGCCATTTAAACTCAAAATTTGGTCCTATTATGCAATAGTAAGATCCATACCAAGCTCCAGAGTAGTTCTTAATATCTTATATTCAAACTCCACAAGCATGACAATTGACCTACCATAGACTAGCTCAAAAGTAGTGAAACTTGTTGTAGATTCCTAGGTGGTTCTATAAGCCCAAAGAGATTCAAGAAGGCATGTGGCCCAATCCTTCCTATGGAGTGTTGGTTTTAGAATGGTCTTGACATTCGAGTGTCAACACACTTAACCAATTCCACCATATATGCCAAGTACACTATGTATGCAAAGTAAGTTATAGTAGTTGCTGAGTCAGAATCTTGACAAGAACCGAGCGACTTCAGGTGCCAAGCAAGTAATAGATGCTGAGTAAGACAAAGTGTAGTATGTGCCAAGCAATTCAAGAATATTCATGTGTCGAGCAACACAGAGTGTAATAAGTGTCGAGAAAACCAAAAATATAACATGTGTCAAGCAATACAAGAACATTCATGTGCCAAGCATTAGCAATATAATATGTGCCAAGTAACACAGAATCAACATAATAGTTTGTGCCTTCACAAACTAAGATGTAAACCATTTTTGGAGATGACTTAGAGAGATTTTGAAGGAGAAAAAGGATAAGGATGAATCATTTACATTCCCTATGTGTTCTGCATGTAGCCAATCAGAAAAATGGAGAAGGCATGCAACCAATGAGAAAAATAAAAGGTATGAGTGGGAATTTGAGATTCCATGTGGATCATAGATCCATACCTAACCCTGAGTTTTCACAATATTTAAAAGGAGATCAAAAACTCCATTAGGAATATGGATGAGAATAGTGTATGGGGAGATTATAGCAGAATTTCAATGTGAAGAAGGAAAGACTTAGATGAATAAAGCAACATTTTCATATCTAGTTGATCAGAATAGAACAGGGGATACATACAGAGATTAGATCAAGCAAGGATCAGAACAGGAAGAGAAGATCTAGTACCTGAACCCAGTAATTGAAGATTTCATTCTATCAAGTCAAATGTTCTAATACTTTCTTATCATTGTATTAGATGCTAAAATCCTATATTGATAGGTTAGTTTAACAGCTAGGTGGGAAAACCTTTGGAGAAGGTGATTGAAAATCCTATGTATTAGGTGGGTTTAATAACCTATTGTAAATCGTTTAATAGGGTGACACTTCATGTAAAGTGTTTGTAAATCCTCTAACCAGGTCACTATTAACCCAGTGTGAAGCCTTTAATAGGGCAGACCATCAGAAGTGGTTGAACATATTGCTGCAGTAATTTTTGTGGGTGTCATCCCCACCCCAGTTTTACCTTCTTATTCCTGGAGGGTTTCTGGGTTACCAAATCTCTTGTGTTATGTGTTGATGCATACTTTCATTTCATGTTTGCTTATATGTTTGCATGCATGTATATTACTTTCAGTTATATGTTAATGAGAGTTTAAAAGGATAAGAACTAGTTGTGATTCAACCCCTCTCTCAGAAGTATTCTTCCCATTTGAATATTCCAACAATCGGTATCAGAGCACAGGTTCTCACCAGGAGACGCATAATAGCTTGGAGAAAAAGATCAGAAGATGGAAGTCTTCAAACTTGGGAAGATTATTGACAATCAAGTGATTGATGCGCATCTAGCTCTACACATAGTAGAGGAAGCCAGAGAGGAACTGAGAAAATCCTTGAAAAGAAGAAAGGAGATAGCCATAGCTGAAAATGACATACACTACAAGGAGATTGACACAACACAAGTGTTTGCCAATGGAGATTCCAAGGAATTTGATGTAGCAATAGCATAACTAATGGAGAAAAATAGAGCACAA
The DNA here is from genome assembly GCA_028749045.1 of Cupressus sempervirens. NCBI lineage: Eukaryota > Viridiplantae > Streptophyta > Pinopsida > Cupressales > Cupressaceae > Cupressus > Cupressus sempervirens. The sequence continues at coordinate 31,477,944 of CM053783.1, read as the reverse complement.
GCTAAAGAAATTAGATTACTCAAGCTTGAACAAGAATCACAAGCCATAATGTTTTGTGAAGTGACTGAACAAAAGAAAAGAGCTATTGAAGACAAGGCCATGATAGAAGATGACAAGAGAAATCTCACCAATAGGCTGGATGAGAAGACAATGGAGTTTGAAAAAATCTCAAACATGCAACTACACACCTTAAGCCAGATGATGAATGTTCATCATGAGCTAAACATTAAGGACATTGAAATCCCCACCTTGAAGATGTAGAATGAACAATTGCAAAATGAATTGAAGAGAGAAAAGGAGATAGCAAAAAGCTACAACAAACCCAATGAGGCTATCAAGTACTTTGAACAATTACTGAAATCACCAAGGGCTAGTAATGATACTTTAGGACTTGGTTACACCAACATTGAACAAGGAGAATCATCCAAGGCTGCAGCAGAAAGGATCAACAAAGGTAAGAACACCAAACCCACTTGTCATTTTTGTAATAAAAAGGGGCACACTACTAATGTTTGCAGAAGTAGAAAGACCAATCAGTAGGACACATCCAAAAACAAAGGTTATTGTCACAAGTGTAACATGCAAGGACACTCAACACAAGACTGTAGAACCAAGATCATGAGGACACCAAGATTTGAAGGTCACTACTACAATTGCAAAAAAATGGACATAGAGCTTTTGAGTGCAAATCAAAGCCTTTGTGGACACCTAATTAGCCTACAAGAAGAAACAACTATGCACACCACTACAATTGGGATTACAATATTAGGAAAAGTTGTCACTACTATCATGAATATGGTCATGTTCCTCAAAACTACATAAGAACATGCTTCAAGGGAAATTATAGTAGGTGGTTAAGCCAAACCACATGTTTTAGTTTCTTGAAGACAAGACATGTCAGCAAGAATTTCCCAACAAAGGCCAAGGCACCCAAGCTAGAAGTCAACAAGGGTAAAGAAAAAGTTGATGTGGAACACATCAGGGTAGAAATGAAAAATACATGGCAAAGAAGAGATGGATCAAGTACATCCAATGTATAGATCACTTCACCTAAGAGGTCAAGTGATCACACTTCATCCAATTAAGCATAAGACAGGTACATGGGGTTGATATATATAAAGATGTACCATACATCAACCCAAAAGAATAAAGAAGTACTGTCAAGAAGGAATCTACATGAGAAAAGATGTCTAGTTAAAAATTGAAAATTTTGTAGAAGATGCCGAGCCACCCTTGGATGCCAAGTGAAACTCTAGTATATGTTGAGTTGAAAAGTCTAGTTGATGTTGAGTAAATAGAAAACAGCGGATGTCGAGTGTATAGCTGTAAGCACTATTCAATAAATGCTAGGTTTTGAGCCTAATAAAGTTGAAAATCACTTATTTTCAAGCCATTCAAACATAGAGAAAAAATGAGAAGAGTGAAGAGGCGATCAAAAAGTAATTTAGCAGTGATTTCCACCAATCTCAATAGCAATTCAACCTAAACTCTTCAATTCAAAGGTATTTCATCAAGTGCCGAGCTACGCAATATTTGAAAGTTTATTTAAATATTAAACCCTAGTTTGGTCAATATGGCATCTGGGTCTAAAATCACAAAGAGAAAGGATAGTCATGAAGTCCAACTTGTCAGTAATGAGTTTAAGCAACTAGAATTCAAACCCATTCCTGAGGTCGCGTATAAAAATGACCTAGTTGGTGCTTTGTCAGTCATTCTAGACAAAGTAGTAATGGTCCAAGATGTCTGGAAATGTTATAACTGTAAGATTGGAGCCATAGGTGACCTAGAAATTTTCAGTGCCTTTGATAAGTTGTGTGACAAGGGTATATTGAAGGACAAGTTTCAAATTGTTGAGAAGAAGGGTTTAACTAAAGCCTTAGTTTTCCCCATTGTATTTAAGACTGAATGAATTCATATAGTGTTGAGCCGAATTCATGATGGATCATTTTGGTTAGAAATAGGTCCAGTGAAGATCACAAAGAAAATTGTTCATAGGGTTACTAGATTCCCAACCCTAGAATGGCCTAAGACCTTGAGAAGTGAAAAAAAGGAGGCCATAGAGAAAAACACTGGTGCCAAATGGAACAACAAGGGAATGACCATTGATACCATCAATCATCCCCTACTTGATTTCGTTGTCAGAGTCATATCTCATAAATTCTATCAATCAAGAAAATTAGATAGTGTGCCATGTATAGCAGTAGATGTTGCATACAAACTTGTGAAGAAGGATCACATTTATGATCTAGCAAAGCTCATGCTACAACAAATCAATGAAAATTCAGGAGCCATAAGGAAATCTAAAGGAGCTCAATGCAAATTTGGATCAGTGTTGGTCTGCATATTTTTCTATGTCATGAAAGAATTTCCATCAATTAGAAAGGTAAAATGGGATCCAAACAAGACAATTGTTACACAAGTCAATGAATTTATTGAACAAATAGGAGACAATTTTGATGCTCAAATGACAAGCTACTTTGAGGACTTCAAGAAGTCCATGAAACAAAGGATGAGAATACCAGTATCACTAGTTGAGCAGCATGTAAATAACATTTTTTTCTTGGTTGAACTAGACTACACCTACATTGAAGCCATGGTACCTAGAGTAAGATGGCTTAGGCCACTTGGATATGAGCTTGATGTAGACCAAGCTTCAGTTGCAATCACTGCTTTACTTGCAAAAGAGATTGACAAGGATGCTCCTCATTTTGGCACTTATGATATTGTCAAATCTAGGGTGGTAACATATTTGAAGACAACCTCTATAGTGAAGAACAAAGATAAAATGGTAAGAAAGATAAAGAAGCAATTTGGGGCAAGTATTGAAGGTGAAGCAGGTGAAGAAGAAGTAGAAGAAGTAGAAGGTGATAGTGAGGAAGAAGGTGAGCAAGGGCAAGAGCTAGAAGAATTTACACAGGGCCTAAGAGAGGACAATGAAGAAGGTGCTGAGGAAGAATAAGTTGAGGAAGCACCCACTAAAGCCTAAGCCACCAAAAGGAAAGCCAAAACTCAGCCTGCATCCCAACCCAAGGCAAAGAAGGGAACAAAGCCCATTGAGGTCAAAACAAAGAAGCCTACTACAAGGGCTACCACCAAGGCTGCAACTCAAAAGGCAAAAGATGAAGCCAAAGAGAAGAAGAAAGCCATAATGTAGATTCATGAAGAACCAAGGAAGAGAAGGAAATATGTTGCCCAGCCGAACTTAGATGAAGAAAGAACAGAATCAGATGACAATAGCTAGTTTAGAGTGGTAAGTCATCCCTCCAAGTTTTCCATTGACAAGTTATGTGTAAATATTAGAAAAGAAAACTTTAATGGTTTAAAGACTATAGACTTTAATAAGCTCAATAAAGAACAACAAAATAAAATAGAGGAATTAGTGTATGCAATGACAGCCGAGTACAAACACACACCTCTAGAGTTAGATATTATAATGCCCAAGGAGCTATACAAGATAGTTGAAGATAAGTGGAATTTTTGTTTACAAATAGAAAAGGAGATAAGAGAATCAACCCTAGCTAGAGTGTTGCCAGACATAATGAAAGGTCAAATAGCTAAGGAAAATAAAAGGCATAATAGCAAAATTTCTCCTAAAAATAGAGCATTTTGCATCCTCCAAAATAAGATAGAGGATGTTGTAAATAAATCCACAAAATTGTGGAAGTCAATATAGAAGAAAATTGATGATGTATTTGATGAGGAATATAAGGTAGAGGGTAGCTCAAAGAGAAAAGAAGCAAAAGAGACAACAAAGAAAGTGGAGGAGAAGAAAAGAGAAGAGGAGAAGAAAGATGAAGAGGAGAAGAAAGGTGAGGAAGGCAGAGAAGAAGAGGAAGTAAATAAGGAGGAAGATAAAGAGAATATAGCTAAAGGAGAAGAAATTAGCCCTCCTCATGCCACCATCACACCTGCAGAGATCATAAAAATAAATGATGTTATTGACACTTCATGTCAAAACATCAATCCTTTAACTACAGAGGATCTCTCAAAGATCCTTGATCAATCTACACAATAAGCTCACCAATGTACAAACCCAGTGTTGATCAACATTGATGAGTTAAACAAGGTAGTAGAAAATCCAAAAGAAATCAAGGTGAAAACATAAGAACCACCTTCAATCTTTGATGCTACTAAACTCCTACTACTTCCACCACCATCTCCAGCAAAAGCAGTAAGTGATGCACTTCAGATGCCGAGTGCAACAACAAGGGAAGATACAGGAAAACAATTATAGTCAACAAGTTCACCCCCAAAAATTCTTAGTGATAAAGGGAAATTAGAAGAAAAGAAGGAAGAAACAAGAGATGAGGAGCAAGTTACAATATAGACATTGGTTGAATTACCAAAAATTGGTACTCCCACTTAGACTCTTCAGAAGCCGAGCACTGATATGATATCAATACAAATTCAAACTCTAGGCTTGAGCTCTAGAAAGGTAGCCAGGATACTTCACTATGGAGATCATGAACTTGATGAAGAGATCATCATTCCCTCCTATGAATCTAGCACCCTCACCATAGAAAAGATAAATGAAATACAAGGTGCACTAGATAGGAGAAAGAGACAAGAAGTATTGAGAAGCGAATACAAGTAGCAAGCATTGAATGAGATAAAGGAAATCTTCATGGATGCCTTCAACTTGTAGTCACCAGATAAAACAAGGCCTATAGTAGAACAACTATCAGATATAGTTGATTAGGTGATTGATGCAAACCATGATACAAACATAAAATTAATGGAATGGTCAGAAAGAAAATTCTAGGGCAAAGTAAATGAGAAAATATCAAATGATATAGCATTAACACAAGTTGAATTGACTAAGAAACTAGAAAGAGAGAAAATTGTACTTGGGAACACTTTCTCATTGTACAACAAACTGTGTGATTTTTCAAACTTTACACAAGAGACTGGCCAAAAAATAATGAGCTTGGAAAGAAATCTAAAGATTTCTAGCATGCAACTTCCAACAAATCCAGCTCAGAGTGAGAAGCATTTTGCACAAATGCTTCACACACAAAGGGAATTAGCTATACGAATAATAGAGGAGGCAAACATAAAGGCAAAATTGATGCAAATCTAGTCCTCCATAACCCCACACTTAGAGGTCCTCCACAAGGAGCAAGCATACGTAGAAACAATCCTAAAGAAAGATCCAAATCTTTCTACCCTAGATGGACTTGTACACCTTGCTACAGAGATTTCCATCTAGCACGAGTCACTGGACATTGCATTGGAAAATTGGCATGTAGCTCTGAAGATACTCCTAGAGGTAAATAGTGCATTTTTGGCTAAGTATGGTATTACTACTTAGAACCCTTTGACATCAATGTCAAAAAGGTGGAGATATATACATTAGGGGGAGATATATGAAGATATATGGAGAATACCAAATTTTGATAATTTTGATTACATTCTTTTATTTTGAGAATAAAGTGGAAAGTCTGTAGATAGCCAAAAAGGGGGAGACAAGTAATAAGACAAAAGTGAGGGGGAGATGCAAAATTTTGACAAGCATGTGGAAAAGAGATTTGAAACAGGAAACTTATACAGATCAGATACAGTATACAAGCACAGGGAATAGGAATAGGAATAGGACAAAGGATAGAGAGAATCAGGCACATCAGCACAGAATTTTAGTTTCAAGAATGGATTAGGCATAATCAACTCAGAGGGAGTCATAAGGTATATTGTTGCTCATAAAATTTTGAACAATTTTTTTGAAATTTTGCATGGATTTTGAGCAAGAATAAAGAATGAACTCAATAAGATCAGTTCATTAATGCATAGTTAAGTTTTTTTGACACTCATGTCAAAGGGGGAGTTTTTTGGTTTTAGAATGGTCTTGACATTCAAGTGTCAACACACTTAACCAAGTCCACCATATATGTCGAGTACATTATGTATGCTGAGTAAGTTATAGTAGTTGTCGAGTCAGAATCTTAATAGGTGTCGAGTGACTTTAGGTGCTGAGAAAGTAATAGATGCCGAGCAAGACAGAACATAGTATGTGTTGAGCAATTTAGGAATATTCATGTGCCGAGCAACACAAAGTGTAATAAGTGCTGAGAAAACCAAAAATGTAACATTTGTCGAGCAATACAAGAACATTCATGTGTCGAGCATCAACAATATAATATGTGTCAAGTAACACAAAATCAACATAATAGTTTGTGCCTTCACAAACTAAGATGTAAACCATTTTTGGAGCCGACTTAGAGAGATTTTGAAGGAGAAAAAGGATAAGGATATATCATTTACATTCCCTATGCAATCCGCATGCAGCCAATCAGAAAAATAGAGAAGGCATGCAACCAATGAGAAAAATACAAGGTATGAGTGGGAATTTGAGATTCAATGTGGATCGTAAATCCATACCTAACCCTAAGTTTTCACAATCTTTAAAAGGAGGTCGAAAACTCCATTAGGAATATGGATGAGAACAGTGTATGGGGAGATTATAGCAGAATTTCAGTGTAAAGAAGGAAAGACTTAGAGGAAGAGAGCAACATTTTCATATCTAGTTGATTAGAATAGAACAAGGGATACATACAGAGATTAGATCAAGCAAGTATCAGAATAGGAAGAGCAGATCTACTACTTGAACCTAGCAATTGAAGATTGCACTCTATCAGGTCAAATGTTCTAATACTTTCTTATCATTGTATTAGATGTTGAAATCCTATATTGATAGATTAGTTTAATAGCTAGGTGGGAAAACCTTTGGAGAAGGTGATTGAAAATCCTATGTATTAGGTGGGTTTAACAACCTATTGTAAATCCTTTAACAAGGTGATACTTCATGTAAAGTGTTTGTAAATCCTCTAACTAGGTCACTATTAACATAGTGTAAAGCCTTTAACAAGGAAGGCCTTTAATAGGGCAAACCATCAGAAGTGGTTGAACATATTGTTGCAGTAATTTTTATGGGTGTCATCCTCACTTTAGTTTTACCTTCTTATTCCTAGAGGGTTTCTAGGTTACCAAATCTCTTGTGTTATGTGTTGTTGCATACGTTCATTTCATGTTTGCTTATATGTTTACATGCTTGTACATTACTTTCAGTTATGTGTTAATGAGAGTTTAAAAGGATAAAAATTAGTTACTTCTAATTCACCCCTTCCCCCTCAAAAGTACTCTTCCCATTTGAATATTCCAATATGGGATGCTACTATCTTGGTAAGAATGGCTTCTAGCTCCCTGTTGGTAACTTCTACTTGGCCATTAGCTTGCAGATGGTAGGGTGATGATTTACCATGTCAAATGGTATATTCCTCCACTAAGTAGTTGTTAGATTAGATATGAATTGAGGTACTTGATCAGATGTCAACTCCCTAGGGACACCAAACCATGTAAAGATAGATTTATATAAGAACTTGGCAACATTGTTATCCCTTGGATGTTTCAGGGGTTTGGTCTCTACCCACTTAGTTACATAATTAGTGCAAACTAAAACATAGGATTTACCTTGTGAAGAGGGTTCAATAGGACCTACAAAGTCAATCCCCCATTAAGGGTGCAATGACTATCTAAGGCTGCAAGGGAATTTCATCTAATTTAGTGGGTTGCCCCATGTGTTGACACTTATCACATTTCTTAGTGTACCGAGTTTCATCCTTGTGTAAGCTTGGCCAATAGTACCCGATAGTTGATATTTTAAAGGTGGTCTGCTTGGTTGCAAAATGACCTTGACAGGGCCCATCATGGCATTCCGTTAAGATATCATATGTTTCATCTTCCCTTACACACCTATGCATGACTTGATTAGGACCAATATAAAACATAAATCTAGAAATCCAATAATAGTTAATGCTCTTTTCAACTTGTAACTTCCTTTCTTTAGTAGAGAAGTGAACTGGTGTATTTCCTATGGTTAGGTAATTCAAAATATCTACATACCATGATTTTTTTGCTATCAATAGGAAAATATATTCATTTGGAAAATTATCATCAATGGTTGTAGGATCATCAGAGACATGCAATTGAGAGAGAAAGTTAACTACCACATTGGCCTTCACGGGCTTATCTACTATTGTGATATCAAATTCCTACATAAGTAGCAACTAGATAGCCAATATTCCTGATATTGCAGGCTTATTCATCAAATACTTTATAGCAGAGTGGTCAGTATGAACAAATATTTCATATCCAATAATATAGTGTTTGAATTTATTTAGTGCATAGATAATTGCAATCAGCTCCTTTTCAGTGACTATGTAGTTAAACTTTGTACCTTGCAAATTTTTACTAATGAAATAAATAACATGTTGAACTAAGTCTACCTTCTGGCCTAGCATGACACCTATGGCATAGTCTGAGGCATCTATATGAATGTGAAAAGGCAATCCCCAATTGGGCCCTCTCAAAACTTTTGTTGTGGTGAGAACCTCTTTAAGCTGCAAGATTGATGTAGTACACTCAAAGTCCCAGGCAAATTAAAAATCCTTTTTATAATGATTATATAGTATTTTTATAATAATAATAATATATAATAGTATTTCTTAAAAGATTTTATAATATTTGAATGAATAAAATTAATTTGTAAAATATAATTTTAAAAATACAATATTAAAAATCTTAAAATGTATCAAATTATCATGTTTTACAACTGAGTTAAAATGATATAAATCTCATTTCTAAAAATACAACTCTTAAAAACTATCATGTTTTACAATTCATGAAATCCAGCCTAAGTTAAAAAGATTCATCCAATCAAATAATAGAAAAGTATTTTATAAAAATTATTAAGTTAAAAATCTTGCATCTAACTATGCACAATTTATAATTAGATTTAAAAATGATAAATTCAAACTACTTGAAAGGAAAAGACTTAAGCATGAAATGCAAAAAGTATCACAACAATACTTTTCCTACGACAAGTACTAATAATAACAAGAGCTCTATTTATGCTTGAGTCATGCAAACTTTAGGTTTCCATGGAGACCACCCAGATTTCAGCTTGATAAGCATGAAGGGCATAAGGAGATCCAGAGAGGTGAACATTAGCATATGGATGATGGCTTAATCCATCAAAAGGATGCTATGCCCCCCAAGTTTAGGAAGATGGGAGGTATAGGGAGATGGATCAGAAAGGATGTCAACAAGTAGCTAAAAGTAGTCTACTTAACTAAGGACTCCGCAATGACACTTAAAAACAAGGTGATCAATATTCGAATTGATTTGGAGGAACAAAAATCCACAATATCTCTCTTGAGAGAAAGGGATTTATTTATGAAATGGGGAGAGGATGACCATCTTTGGCCAAGATGAAACAATGGATCACAAATACCTAGGGATCGCAAATGACGATCAAGACCTTGACTAACAATTTCTTTTCAATCATTATGTAGTTCAAACTAGAGAAAATAAGGGTTATGTTTAATGGTCCATTTCTAATCGACGAAGTGGGGTTCTTCATTAATGACCAGGTGCCTAATTTCAACCCTAAACAAGAAAATGTGGAGGAAGTGCTAATTTGGATAAGGTTGTACAATCTTCCTCATGAGTACTAGAACAAGGAGATTTTCAAATTGATAGGGGATAGACTGGGTTCTTTTATTAAAGTAGATGAAGCCATTGAACAAAAAGATTTTAGTCAGTATGCTAGGATTTGTATTATGTGGAAACCTCATCCTCTGCTCCCTCATGCTATTGAGATTAGAATGGTTGAGGGTTATTGGTGGCAAGAGATAGAGATTGAGGAAGCTATCAACCGATGTAAACTATGCAAGATTTGGGGTCACACAGAGCAATATTTCAAAGTCAACAAAAAAGGTAAGGAACCGGTGGAGCAAGGGCCTTTGGAGTCAAGAATGGACCTAGGCCTTTCAGGTACAACAGTCAAAGAACCTATTCGAGATGAAGTGGCAACTAAGCTCCTATCAAATCATGGCCTAAGTATCGATACGACTTGCCTTATGATAGAGGGAGGTGTTGCCAATGAGGAAATGTTGGAACCAAATCTTATAGGTACAAATTTTTTTACTTTGGATGGTCAGGAGGTTGTTAGGGAGCAAGTTCTAAAGGCTATGCAGGAGGATTCTTCAAGGTTTGTGGAGGCAAGAATGGAAGAAAACAAAGATTTGGACAACCAAGAAGGAGAGAAAGGGACTAATTTGACTGCTTTACACAAACTTTCTAAGGACCTGAAGGCCTTAGAGGTTGAGGATGGGATCAACACACTCTCTTCACCCACAAAAAGGGGGGTCTCTTATCTTGGAGGAATTTTGGAGATTGAGGAATGGTTGGGAGATGGAGACTCGATGGAAGAGGAAGGCCTGGGCAATGTAGAGCCATGTACAATTTCATGGACCAAATCATGTAAGGCTAATAAGTAGCCAGGAGGGTCCCAAAAAAAAGGGAGGAAAAACAACTTGGAATTATTAGCTAATATAGGGAATATGCGAAGTCAAACCTGCTTGAGATCCAGGAGGGACATTATCTCTCCTAGGAGACTATGAAATTCATTATGTGGAATGTCAAGGGATGTAATGATCCTAACAAAAGATGCATGATCAAGTGATCCCTTAATCAAGCAAAAGCAGACATTGTATGCATTCAGGAAACAAAGATGGAAGTAGAGGAGGCAGAAAAGGTTTTTGGAGTCAAACAAAAATGGTTTGGGTTCTTTGTTGAGGCAATTGGAGCTTTGGGAGGCTTGGGTATACTCTGGAATCCAAGACTTCTCAAGGGATACCCCCTGGTGAAGTCCAGATTGTGGAAAGCTTTTAGGTTCTCTTCACAAACCATTAACTTTTCAAGGGTTTTGATCCATGTGTATGGGCCCACTAAAATGGAAGACAAAAAGGTTGTTTGAGGGGAGATTTCTACTTTTTGTGCCTCTCTAGGCAATGATCTCAAGGTAATTGCAAGTGATTTTAATGCCACTTTGACTGCAGTAGATAAAAAGGGAGGGGTTCGCTCTCTAGGTTCTATATAGGAAGACTTTCATCTTTTTGTACAGAACAATATGCTATGGGAAGTACCTACTAAAGGTGGACATTACACATGGACAAATAGAAGGAAAGACTTCTCTCACATTGTTAAAATACTAGATAGAATCTTCCTATTAGGAGAATGGCAGATGTTACTGGTAGTCTTTGAAGGAAGAATTTTGGAATTATTAGGCTTTGACCATTATCTGGTTTCAATGGTGGTACAAAATGATGGCATACCAATTAGGTGCCTTTTCAAACTTGAATTAATGTGGTTTAGAGAGGAAGGTTTTTTTTGATAAAGTGCTCCACTAGTGGGCCAGTGCTCTGCCAATTGAAGGTAATGCGACCTATAGATTTTTCTCAAAGCTTAAACATCTCAACGCCATGCTCAAGGAGTGGAACAAGAATCATTTTGGGAATATCTTTCAGAAGAGGGTAAGTATTGAAGTTGACCTTGTGACTTTAAATAGCAAAGTGTTGAGTGTAGGGATGGACAATGTTGATTATAGAACAAAGTAGGATCTTTTGGGTGAGTACCAAGAAGTTTTAAAAAGAGAGGAAATCTTGTTTAAGGAAAAATCAAGGGAGAATTGGCTGAAAGCTAGAGATAGAAACACTCAATTTTTTCATAGCTTGATGAAGACCATGCAAAGTGTTAATCAGATACTATCCATTGAGAATCAATAGGGAGTTCTTTTGGAGGATATGGACAACATTAACAAGGAGGTTGCAAACTTTTTTGAGGAGTTGTGGAGGGAGGATCAGGTGGATAGGGGTAGGGCACAAGAGTGGATTTTGAATGTCATCCCATGATCTATTTCTGAAGAAGATAACAAAATGATTATGGAACCAATCAAAATGAATGAATTGAAAGCTATGGTTTTTGGGCTAGGAGGTGAGAAGGCTCCAGGTCCAGATAGTTTACAAGCCTTTTTCTATCAAAAATGTTGGGATATTTTGAAGGATGAATTGTTGGAAGTTGTGGAGGAATCAAGAAACGCAGGTTTCAATTTGCAAGATTTCAACAATACACTAATTACTCTTATTCCTAAGAAAACACATCCATCTAGGTTTGAGGAATTTTGGCCTATTTCGCTTTGTAACATAGTTTATAAAATAATTACAAAAATTGCTGCAAATAGGTTAAAGTTTTTGTTAGATTCTATTATTTCCCCAGAGAAAAGTGGCTTCACCCTAAATGGAAGCATTATGGATGGTATCATAGTTGCCCATGAGGCAATCCATTTGGCAAAGAAAAGTAAGGAAAGAAAAGAGATACTCAAATTAGACATTAGGAAAGCTTATGATAGGGTCAATAGGGGTATTCTTTTGAAAGTCTTATAGAGGTTTGACTTTGAAGACAACTAGTTGAATTGGATCAAGAGTATGATCTCAAATTTAGAGCTTCAGTACTACTGAATGGAAGCCCACAAGGTTTCTTTAGAACCAACAAAGGAATTTTGTAGGGAGATTCGCTATCAACTTTCTTGTCTATTATCTTGGTGGAAGCCCTGAGAAGATCTATTACGAGGAAAAGGGCCCAAGGATCGTGGAAGGACATTTTGATCAGCTAGGGAATAGAGGCATCCACTCACTCTCAGTTGGCTGATGACACTTGTTTCTTTGGGGTTGCATCCATGGAAAATTCTAAATGTATGAAATAGGTTCTAATTGAATACAACATGGCTTCAGGGCAATCCGTCAATTGAGAGAAATCAAAAAATTATTTTTTCAATATTGAAGTGGTGTCCTAGAGGGCAATCGTAGAGTTTTCCAGAGTTAGAATTGGCACATTACTAGGGAGATTTTTAGACACACCTCTCTTTGGTGGGGCAAGAAAATGACACATGTGGGATAAGTTGATTGAAGACTGCAGGAAAAAGATGGAGAGCTGGAAAGGACAATGGTTAACTTTGGCAGGATGAATCACAATGATAAGAGTAGTATATTCAGCTGTATCGATCTACTTTATGGTTTGCTTTCAAATCCCTAATAAAATTATTCTTTCAATTGCATGAAGCATGTGAAAATTCCTTTGGAATGGGGCCAAGGAAGGTGAAAGGGTCCCTCTCATGGCTTGGTCAAAGATTTGTAGACTAAGAGGGGAAGGGGGGGGGGGGGGGGGGGGGGGGGGGGGGCTTAAGGATTGGTCTTTCCTTAACTTGGCTCTTGGAGCCAAACTAGTCTAGTAGATCTATAGTGTAGGTAACCAAAGATGGGTCAAGATCCTCTGAGCTAAATATCTTGATAGTATGGAAGATAATTGCATCTTAACAATGGAAGATCCCCCATGGGGCTTGGCTATGTAGAATTTTCTGATGGATTGCAAATTTATAATCATAGACTACCTTGTTGGATACGATTAATTAATTGTGTGTTGTCTTTGATGTTACACAAATGTCATAATCTTTATCAGTCAGTATATGTCGAGCTCACTTGGGCAGTGAAGACAATTCTCAGTGTCTACCGAGCATTCTTGTGTTTGCCTAGTTTAGAAGGCAATGTCTACCGAGTCCACTCGAGCGTCGAAGGAAAGTTGGATGGAAGTAGTGCTAACCGAGCTCACTCGATTACCAAAGGATTTTCATAAGTTTGCAGTGTTAATTGAGCTTCTGTTGGTTAACGGAGGAAATTATTACAGAGTTAGTTTCTACCAAGAAGGGTCAACTAATGAAGGATTTTTGTATTTTGTTGTATTAAGCTTAATTGACTTATCTATTGATTCCAGCTGACTAAGGTGATGAATATTTATTATTGTAAGTTGTATTTGAGCCGACTTGACAAAGTGGAAGGTATAAGGTCAAGTTGTGATTTCAAAGTGTGTGAACAAGTGTGCAAGTAACAAGTGGAAGTGAATGTATGAATTATGGTGATGTGATTGAAGATCTATTGATGAGCAGAGGAAGCGAATTGGAAGGATAAGAAGAACGTCCTTATGGTGCAACAAAGCCATATTCGATCAGGAAGGATCAAGCACAAGCCAAAATAGAGATCTAAAATTAGCAAATTGGTTATAGTCAAATCAGGTCATCTCATTGTTACTCTCTAACCATTATAGCAATGATCTAAATCTCTTAACAGAGTTGGCTTAATAGTTATTTGCAAATCCTCTAACAAGGTGACAATTCCATTGAATTGTTCTCAAGACCTCTAACCGGGCTACTCCTAATAGGGTGATTAAATCCTTTAATAGGGTTACACCTAACATTGTGTTTTGTAACATTTAATAGGGTTAGCTCCTAATAGGGCTCACTTCAAAAGTGTGAAAATCAATAACTAGTTGTTATTAGTGGTTTTTCCCAAATTGGGTTTCCTCGTTAATTCCTAGTGTCAAATGTGTTCATGCTATTTTCTTTATGTATTTGCAACTAAGTTAAAGTAATGGTAATCACATATAACATCTAATGGTTTATATGTTAATCACTTACTGAGCCAATTCAGTTATTACCAAGTTATAGCATTTTGTGTGTTTACGAAGCTTCAACAGTATTCAATTATCTGTTTGCATTTTGTACTGACATCTAAGGGATCTAGGATTTATTTTTGTAGTAACTGATTCACCCCTCCCCTCTTAGTTACTCCTCTTATATTTCCAACATGCCTGACATGGAAAATTGGGGATGAGAACCAGGTAGATTTTTGGAGGGATTCCTAGGATGGAGGCCTTCAACTAGAGAAGTTGAGAGTCTCAAAGTTGCTGGTAGATACTACTAGGCAGTAGTGGGGGCACAAAGTGGAAAATTTCATTGAGATTCTGTCCAATGGAAAAGTTACATAAGGAAAATGGAAAGAGTTGTCAGTATTAAATTTGAATCCAACAAACAAACTTAACTTTCAACAGATTTTCAAGGAAAGAAATTTAGTTCTTTCTATAGAGACCCACTGAGTTGCAGTGGCTATAAGAGTGGTAAATATACTGTCAAATCAGGATATCAGATCCTTGAAGGCTATCATAATCATATACTATGGGTACAAATTTTGTGATGGGATAACACATGCCTTCCTAAGGCAGGAGCCTTCACATGATTGGTAGGTAATTGAAAGATTCTCCCAAGAGAGAGATTGCAAAAAATGGGCTTCCAAGGTCCTTTCAGATGCCTTCTGTATAAAAATGAGGAAGAAACTGTAGACCATCTTTTTCTCCAGTGTAGTTTTGCATATAAGGCTTGGGACATGGTAAAATACAAATTGGGGTGGGCAAGTCCATTATCACCCACTTTACTAGGATGGCTAGAAGCCTAGCCAACAAAGAAGAAAAAACAAATGTTAAGGTCAACATAGAGAATCATTATGTTCATAACCTTATGGGAGCTCTAGAAAGAGAGGAATAAAAGGACCTTTTAGGATAAGGAAGAAGTTTGGCTGAGGTTTGGTTAAAGGCTCAAAAGGGAAATTGTAGAGGAAATATCCTATGTATCATCAACACATAATACCCTACACTCAATATACACTAGGCATGATGCTCACTTATAATTTGGCTTCCCAACTATCAAGCATTGGTGCTTCCATGGGCATGTTGGGGCTAATCCAATCTCAAATAGGGAGAAGGTGTTATCGATACCTCTAGAGGAGGGATGGGTTAAGATTAATTTTGATGAGGCAACAAGGGGAAACCCAGGTATGTCAAGGTGTGAATGTGTGGCAAGAGACCATAAGGAAACATACTTGCATTCATGGCCAAATGATTGCAGGATGGTACAAATAACAATGTAGAATGTTTTACTGCCAGGGAAGCTTTGGGACTCAAAGCAAAAATTGGATGTAAACGTATACATTTAGAAGGAGAATCAAAAATCATTATCAATGGAATTAAAGAGGAAAGATGGAGGCATGAAATTTGGATCAAAGTATATGACAAATCAAGGAGATGTTTCTGGACTTTGACAATTTTAAAGTTTCACATTGCTTCCGGGAAGAGTGGCAGATCGGCTAGCCAATTTAGGTGCCAATTCAACATTGGGGCCTTAATATGAAAATTTTGAGGACTTCCATCACCTTGGAGATTAGATAAAGAGAGCAATTTTTTTTGACCATTAGATTTAATAATTCACCCATGATACTTCAATTTAGAGCCTAAAAGGAATGGCATCATGATTTTGACTTACAATGACATTAATCATCCCACAGTAAGAAGAGATCTCCACGTTACCAATGTATCCCTCATGCATGTCAAAGGGGTGTTTGGCTTGCTTTGGTACTTTGTTCCAGAGAGTTTCGAGGCATTTATATCCAGGTTGAAGATAGGGAAAGTTCATTTTGATTTTCTCTGTGTCAGAAATGGAGGCGAATTTTTCTCTTGGCTCGGATTCTCAAAAACAGACTTATGAAGGCCAAATTTCCATGCGGTGCCTAAAACATATCTTTGTTATCGATGACCCAAGCTTTTTGAAAGGTGTTCAACAGTTATTAGGGCTACATTATGTGGCAACTTTTTGGAAGAGGAGGTCAAATTTGGATGTGTCATCACTATTTGTAGTGCTTGCGTTGATGGTGGGGGGATCAAAAGAAGAGGTTCTCTGGGTCGTGGTTGCAAGCATGGACAAGCAATGGCTTCTAGGACTAGATGACATTATTGAGCAAGCTATTTTGGGTGTTGGAATTGAAATGGGCACTGATTGGTGGAGGGGACTCTTCTATTCAACCACTGGTGGTGTGGCCTTCTTTAAATTTGCAAGGTGTTCATATCCCAAAGAAAATTAGGGTTGGAAAATGACCATGGAATACTTGATTGAGTACATGTGGGTGATGAAGGAGGAGGAGCAAGGCTTCATGACGACCATGTTGAGGAAGAGCATGATAGCCCCTAGACAACAACCTCGCCATTAGCTTGCAAATAAATTTCATTTGCATGAGGGCGTGTCCACAATAGAGGGAATATGGATAGATGCCTCTCTACTTCTTGATGAGGGGAAAGGTAGTGGAAAGTACTGCAAGATGAGTCGGGGTTCTCGATGAAGGATGACTGCTTAACCCTAACTTTTACTCATGAGGAAGTGACAAACTGGTTCAAGAAGTAGCTAATAGCGAAGGTGGTGGTGGCCTTTTTTGTTTTAAAGATCAGTTTAATGTATGGGTGGGTGGTTTGTACCATCCAAGTGTTAATACTCTATTTTTTGTTTATCTAATGGTATTTGTAAGGTCAGGGAAAGGGTAGTTTAAACTATAAGGCTCTTAGCCATATTGTCAAAATGTTCTCTCTTTATCAATATCAATACAAACAAATATTACCTATAAAAAAAAGATTAAAATAAAATATATTATGATTTTTTAATGTAAAAATAATATTTTATAATATAAAAATTAAAATTGACAATATGTTTATCTAGCAATCTATCAGATCAATTTATACATGCAAATAGATGTTTACATATGTGACTGTCAGACATTTTAAGAGTTTAAAAAGTAATCATATTAATATAATTTAGTTTTAAACTAAATTTTAATCATTTTGAATATAAAATCTATTTTTAAATTCTTTGTCTATATTTCCTCATTTATAACATTTCTAGTTATTGCAATAATTATAATATCTCAAAAATAAATAGATGTCAAGACCTTGTTTGAAGCCTCCATTTGGGCACATGCACTGAGGGTAGTGGCAAAGGACTTTTCTTTGTACCTATCCTTTGCTTGTACATGTGTTAGTTGCCTTTGCATGAGAGTTTCTAAAGAATTTGTGAACCTTTATTTTCTTATGATTAACAAAGGTGTAGACTAGAGAATATCAAGCCTCGATGGGCATTTTCTCTTCAACAGTAGGGAAGGGGACTTTTTATGCAAGGCCTTTTCACCCTTGTCAAAATCCACACATCTAAGATAAACTCTAAATGTAAGATTTCCACCATAATCTCCTCTACTGCAATCATCATTCTCTCCATCTCAGTCGTCATCTTGTGAACAAACTTTGTCCAAGTGATTTCTCCCAGCACCAAAAATTGGAAGTGTCATTATGTTTTTGTGATTCTTTGCATCTTCTTCAACTTTTGGCATTCAAGACTTGCGGGGAAGGAGTGAGAAGTAGTTTATGCTTTAGTAGCCACCATTATTCCTAGCAGCTTATTCCATTTGTTAAGCAATTTGTTAGTCATTTGACAAGTTTTATGTTTTTCCAGACATTTTTGACATCCCTATTGTATGATATTGAGTTGAGAGTGGTGAGATTTGACTCGAAATCCTTCCCATGGTGCCCCTAGTGGTTGCTTGAAATTGAGTCAATGAAGTGCATATAGACATATTGTGTGTATTCCAATAGATCTTTTCCGTTCTGCTCCATTATAGAGGAGGCATACATACACCGATCTGCCCACCATTATAGAGGAGAAGAAAGCTTGATGCACATACAACTACATACTCCACAGATGGTGAATTTTTGTATTTGATCCCTATGTTCTCTAATGCTCTATTTTTTTATGTGTAGATTATATTCGCTTAATGTCTTCCCCAATAGTGGTAGTCCAATGGTTGCAATCAAAAAAATAGTAGAGACAATAAACATTCGAGACAATTGGATAGGACGAGATCCATGTTTGTCAGCTGATTATTCATCAACAAGGATTACCTTATTACACAAGAGCTAGAGAATGGTAGTTTAAAATGGGAAGTATTAGGGTGCCAGTCTCTCAGTATATTAAACATGGCTATGGAAGTTTTGTTGGAGGCCTCCATTTCGTTTCTTAACCATGCCATTGCATATGAGGCACTTGGATGCTACCAGGATGCAATTCGAGACTACAAGTCAGCAATTGTATTTCATCGTTGTAGAGGAGATGCAAGTTTGTAGATTTGAAAATTATTTCATAGTGCTTCGAATAACATTGTAGGGATGTTGAGAAGTTTCTAGAATTTAATTTATGTAATTTTTGGTATGGATAAATAAATTTTACCCTTGGGTAAATAGCGACCAACCAATAAAAAATTAGAAATTAATATTTAAAAATTAATTTAAAAATAAACCATTTGAAAACCTTAGCAATAGAGTCATTTTGATTATTAAAATTAATAGTGGACTACAACTAGAAACATTAGTTGTGCCACATAGTGGCTTTGTACTTGCCAAATAACAATACATTAGTTTTAAAAGTTTTAACAATAGATAATTAAATTGAAAAGGTTATATAAGTCTTATAGTGTATAATTGATCTTGCTAATGCAACTATATTAATGAAATATAATGAAGATATATATATATATATATATATATATATATATATATATATATATAATAAATGATTTATCTAAAGTTGTATTAATTTATTATTTATCAAAAAATTATTTTTAATATTAGACTTTGGAATATAGATAATATTGTAGATTACATTAAAAGATAAAATATTTAAATATTTATTGTGTTTGTACTATTGAGTTAAATAAAAGAGTATTTTACTAATTCATTTTTAAAAAGTTACATTAAAATTGATTAATTTTTATATTAATGTTATTTATTTATTGTACTTGCCGTAGGCAAATACTATTGCATTTAGTTGTTTGAACTATTCAATTAACATGAACCAATCAAAATGTATTATTTCTTTCATTTTAAAAATGATTATAGTTTTTATAAGTTATAATTTATAATTTTAATTTTATTAAATAAAAATATTATTTATTTCAAATGTGATTGGTTCACACAAATTTGTGTTATAAGGACGCTTTTCTCGGACAATCTCCATAATGCATTTTTTTTTGCCTGAATTTTAGTGCATTTTAACATTTATAATTATTTATATTTTAATGATTGTTTTGGTGTGTTGAAAATATTTATGACATTTAAATAACTCACATAAATTGTATACTTCCAAATTTCCCTCTATTTGTTATATAAAATTTGAGTCCTTATAATATAAATATAAATATGCAAAATTAAATACAAATTTTAACATTTAGACTTTATTTTAATATTTGTAATTTTTAAATTAATATATTAATTTTAATGTTGCTTAAGTTGAAGTTATTAAAATTGGAAGTATATTAATATTATTATAAATAAAAGTGGAGCGTAAATTAATATCAATATTTTTAATTTATTTTTAAGTATATTAATATTATTATAAATAAAAGTGGAGCGTAAATTCTTTAGTTAATTATTTAGTTAAAAGAAATTATATTACTATTACCATATACTTTTATCTATGAACTTATAAACTTAGTTGTGTCTCGTCTAATTTTTTTATTCATTTCTTATTAGTACTTGCCGATAGGCTAAGTACTATTTTGTCATTTGTTGGATTACTCACGTTAACTTGTTATTAAATTACCTTTATTCTACCAATAAAAAATTATTTCATTCTATATTTTTTCTATAAATATTATGTTTACGAAGAAATACTTAACTTTACAATTTATATATATTAATTTTCTAGCTTTTTATTGGATGAATGGATTAGAGTCTTATATGGGAATTTGTGAATTTGGGGAAGTATTTTTTAATAGAATATTTGTATTGTTTCTCTTATTTCTAATTTTTAGTACATTGAAATAATTTTTTTAATAAATATTTTAATCATTTACTTTAATTATTTATTAGAACTCTTAGGTGAGTGTTATTCCCTCCAATTCTTCAACTTTTGTTTCAAAGATTTATAATATTTTATTATATTAAATTTTTTAATATTATTGTTAAATATTTTATATTGTATTTATTTTATTCATCCACTACTAATATTTGTTGAATAGTTCTTTCAATTATCATTATTTAAATTTTAATATTATATTATAAAAATTTCAAAAAAAATATTATAAAACAAAATTGAATAATTTTTTTTCAAATTATGTAGCATAGTACACAAAAAGTATTGTTTCAATTATTATATTTAATAATATATTGTTAAAATATTAAAATTATTATTAACTTATTTCTTGTATTATAACGTGTCAATCTTATGTGAATTAATATGTTGGTTACAAAAATTGATGCTTCTTAATTTGAACAATTTACCACAACAACATGATTGTACAAAATCAATTATATATAAAATATATTTGAAAAATATTGAACATGATTATTAAAAATTATGAAAGTACACATTGATACATATAATAAATTTACAACTAAATTTAAATTAAAATTAAAACTAATTAAGTACTAAACCACTATGTGACACTTATTACTATTGCTTGACACAATTAGGAATGCTAAAAAAGCCATCTATTTCTTGGTTCTAATGCTTGACATAATTAAATATGATAGTTAATTTATTTCTATTACTAATCTTACATCTCTATTTATATTACAAATTACTAATCTTACATCTATATTTATATTACAATTTACCATAACAACATAGTGGCATTTGTTATAATCTATAAACTAAAATCTTACCATTAAAATTGCAATATGGAGAAAATGGCTCCTATAACACGATTGGCTAAAATTAAGCAAGTACAATAAGTTTCGGCTAAAATTCAGCAAGTAAATGGAATATTCATTTCAATATGTGCTCCACAAGTAATAAAGAAATAAAGGTCTTTGTTATGGAGAAATTCTACAAGAGAAATTGGGGAAGCGAGATTGGGAGGAAGAAACTATATTATATAAATGAGTTCAACCCCACTTGTGATCAACTCGAAAAAGTGTACATAGGAGCCAACATTTCTTGGAGAGCTAAAATTCTTATTGCTCAGCTGAGAACCAACTCTCACCAACTTCGTTGTGAGACCGGGCGTTGGAAGAGGCCAAAGGAGGCTTGGGAAGAGAGAATTTGCAGATTTTGCAATTCTGGGAAAGTGGAAACTGAACAGCACTTTATTCTAGAATGTGAGGCCTACAAGGATAGCAGGGATAAGTTTGCGGATACTATATGTGACAGTTCTTGGCATAACCTGTTCAACGAAGAGTACATTGAGCAATTGGGGGGGCTCATCATTAGTCTACACAAGAGGCGAACAACGCTACTTAAGTCTGCTTGAGTTGTCTTGCTGTCCCATAGGCTATTTTTGACCTCGTGGACGTTAAAATTTTATCTATCTATCTACAATAAGTTTCTTAATCAAGATCGTGATATAACTAACATAATAGAAATAGAATAATTTTATCTGTTGATTGCTTAGACCGCTAAGGCTTCTAGATATCTTTAAAATTCATCCATGCATTCATTTTCTTTCTCTTCCATATCGTCTGTTGCTTCTTGTACTCATTTGAAAAAAACTACGCATACATTCTTATCCCCACAAAGGAGCCATTAATTATTTTTCTTTCAATAAGTGAAGCAATCCTCATGTCTGAAAATGATGGAATAAAAGAAAGCCACCAGTTTCATCGCCGCCCAATTTGTCAATATCCATCAATCTTTTGGAACACTTTCTCACAATTTGCTCATTTTGAAATTTGAATTGCCGCATCAATGCCAATGTCGATAGCAGTCTCGTTCTGCTCACCTCTTCATGTCAATAGTAGTCACCATCATATTATTTCTCATTCATCTTCACATAAAATTGCTTCTCATTACCTTTATTCAGTCACACACGCCAAAGAGCTAAGATGGTCTCCACCAACAATACTTATACGCATGAAATCCTCCACCAGGCTTCGTGCAGCGTCTACAGACAACAATGTCGAGGATAACAAGGTATGCATGTAGAGAACACAAATCAACAGAACTGTATGGCGCTCAATTGGTTTCTTAGGATAGCTTAGAAATGATGAACTAAAAATTGCTATTTGGACTAGCAGCCTTTCAGGACTAACTCTCCACTTTCAAGTCATATTCCCTAAATTTGTCTGGAATAAATGCAATGTTGGTGGATTTCTTTAGGGCTGGTTCCCCAACCCAGCCTATAACTCCACGTGAATTCAAGCTATCAATATTCCAAGCAATCCAAGAGTGTAAAATTGTCTCCATGAAGTGATAAGTCAAGTTTATACAAAGTTGATGCAGGGTATCCACGTGCCTTAGGCGAAATTTAAATTGAGAATTCAAACTCCACTAACTTGGTGCGTTAGAAATTTAAAAGGCCGTGTTGAAGGGAATACTTTTGTAAATAATAGTCTGAGCAGTTACGTATGGGAGATGGGGAGAACTTTAATAATTTATTTCTAGTGCCTTTATGAGGTTGGGGATTTTGGGGGAGGTTGATGTGTGGCAGCAGTTTTGGGTGGCCTTTTAAAAAAGTTTCTGGTGTGCATATTATTCTAAGAAAAGGGAAAAGAGGATCATTTTAGGGAGATAATTTTGTATTCATTCTTGCTGTTGTTGATCAGTTGTTACGGATTTCTGAGTTTAATGTACCATTGTCTTTTGGTGAAGTTAAATGAGAAACACATTGTTTTCCTAGTCTGATTTTATATCCGCTTCATAGCATTTTCTGTTATTTTTTTGTATAGAGGTTTTGTGTTTAATCTGGCACTGCATCCATAGGTGTCTGTAGATAAGGCGAGAATGATAGATGTTGTAAAAACCCTTGCCGGTTATAGCTTAAACAGACACCAATTTACTCCACTAGCCAGTTGTTGACATTTCGTCAAACACTTTGCGTGCAAAGACTTTATCTGTTGTTCTTTGTTTCAATTTGTATTGTGTTGAATTCATATGCTGCAAATAATGTTTGGAATAGTTCTAATGATGCAAAATTGATTGGTAAGGTAATAGAGACAATATGCTACTTTATTTACAACTTTCTCATGCATATAACTGAAATGAGTTTCACAACGAATTGACAAATTGTCAAACATTTCTCATGCATTCTAGGAAAATCAAATAACCATCTAGAGCCAAGGGCATTTTGACAAACATTTGGCATGCAATGTTCACTATACTAGCGCTTGCGCCAGAAAGAGGTGCAAGGTTAAGCTGATAGGAACACAATAATTTATTATATAAACATGTCTTAGACAGTATTAATTATATAAACAGTCTTATACAATATTAATAAAGATAAACATGTCTTATATAATATTAATTATATAAACATGTCTTATACAATATTAATAAAGATTAACCGAAATATAAAAATATTACAAGATGTAGATGATTTTTACTGGTGGTAGATTTATAATAAAAATAGTAGAAGACAAGTTAATGTACTGAACAATTATTATGTTTTCTTATGATTTATAATTAATCATACAACCTGTCATATACAATATTCACAAAAAGTTGAAAATTAACTGTATTTAATCCTTGCAAAAGAAAAATATGATTTGTTAAAATGGAGAGATCATGGTTCTGAAATTTGGGTAGACAATAAGGTGTAGAAAAATAAGAGCAGATTTTTTCAAACATGACAGTTTTTTAGTTTTTAATTGCTATACACATAGGCAAGGGAAATCAAGATCAAAACAAGGCATACATAATTCTAAAAATGGATAGCATTTGATTTAACCAGAGCTTCCTGTTAGTTCATGATCCATTCATATTAAATGTTAAAATTTCTAGGTAAGGAGGAATATGTCAAGATTTTTTTGAACAGCTGGTATACATCCTGCAGTATATTAAATCGAGCATATCCTATAACCAGCTTGGTTTTTGCATATATACTCATTTTGTACCTTATTATTTAGTTCACATATTTTTTGTTTTAATCTGCCAGAAATAATAGAGAACCAAGTAAAGAAACAGATTTATTAATTTGAGAATAGTGTCTCAGGGAACACTAATTGGAATCCAATAGCAAGTGAAAATATCTAGATTAATGAAGCGCAATAAGAAGCTATGCATATTTGTACTTGGAGGGTGAATGCAACTTACTCTGTAATAGGCATTCCACTGTGGAATAGGGAACTGAAAACCCATAACTATGGTATGCATAAATTGATGGCGATTCCCTTTCGAAGCTTCAACCTATGTTGGTTTAGGTGGGATAGATAGAGGTTTTAGGCCTGCTGGTCCAGCTTTTAAGTGCTTGTTCAACCAAAATTTGTTTTTTCATTTCTGATTTCAGGCAGGCACCCCTCAAAGACCACTTCTAAAGTGACTCTGCTGGTTGTGCCACACAAGATTGGCTTGAAAGTGGTCTGCGGATGGTTTCAGAAGAGATCAGAGAGAGTAGTTCGAAAGGAAATGACTTCCTTTAAAGCATTTGAAAGACACCTTCCAATTACATGCTTGGTTGTGGCTGCTTCACGTGCCATCTGCATGCCGAGTTGTCACTGCTCCACATTATTTCTCTGGCGGTGCCTGGCGGTCCTGTCTACTGTTTTGATTTTATTATCTGTAACACCAACCAATTCGCGATGCCCGCAAAATGACTTTTTTCTGAGTGCGTGAGACTTTTCCGGTACGGGTTGCCCCGATGTAAAAGCCTATCGGCTAATGAGTCTTTTTACAAGTAATTACAATGTCAACACCCAAGCTCAAGATCACTGCATTTAATACATCACCAAATAGATCAGAATTTACAATGAATGGAAAGAACCCGTAGTCTCCTAACAATGTCTGATCTGCAGTAGATAGTACAGTGTCTTCATGCCCTGGTACTCCTAAAACCCTCGCTGCAGCAGCAGCAACCCAAATTGCAGACTTAGGCACCTGATTGTTTTGCAGATGGTAATGACACTTTTTAGCAGTAGTTTCAATTCCCAAACTGCAAAGCAATGTCCTTGCAGCCAAACGCTGAATGTATATATCTATGTGCAGAATTCAAACCTCTTTGGTAGCAATTAAATTCACCACAAATTCTCAGTTCAATAACTTCTTCCCAGCCACAGCCAACATAGTAAAGCAAGATGCTAACAAACTCACAAAAAACAATTCACTCCTCAGCCCACACTGTGAAACAGTAGAGAAGTCACAATCTCAAATCCAATTCATTATACATCAGCAATGGATGGAAACTCAGAAATCAGAAACCCTCACAAGAAGTAATTAAAAGCAAAATAGACAATTGGATGATCTATTTGCTTCATGAAACCAGCTTTTATAATACGCTTGGCTTCTTCAACACACCATTAATTAGAAGCTTCCATTATATTCTTTTATTAAATATCTTTTCTAGCACATGGCTTCTTGAATACGCTTTTCACTTAAGAGGCTTCAACTTTTAAATACAGTAACTCCTTGAACTTTTATATTTAATAATCGACTTAGGCTTATAATTAATTAATAAATGACCCCTTCCAATAATTCTTATAATAAGCCATTTAATGATTTAATAATAATTGGGTCACTAAAATAATAATAATTCCCAAAATACTTATCCTTTGAATATGCCATTTGAAACAAGTGTTAATGTTGGTAGCTGCAGTCCGATAAACATATGACTATATATAATTATATATGAGAGATAACTACATATAAGTTTATAAAATGAATTTTACACACACACACACACACACACATATGATTATATTTATTATTATATTAATTGTCCAATTAACGAATAGACATGTCTTCTTAGCCCTTGCTCATTATAAATAAAAGGTTAGTGCCATTTGGAAGACACATATTATATACAATGGCAGTGCTTAGTACATTTGCAGCAATCTTCAGCAAAACCAACAACAAGAGTCACTCCTATTATTTCCCCATGTGACCAAATGCACTTTCCAAATATAGAAAGGGTCCCTCTCAATCATCACCTGGTTTGCCATAAATAGCTGGTGCATGAAACTAAGCCCAAACGAAGTCCAGTCTGAGTCAAACAAGGACCAAACTAGAACATACTGAATCGTGAAGAAGACAAGATCCTCCCATAGCCAAGCCTTTGCCTCAGAAGACCCTCTATCCACAATAATTAGCCTATGAGGATCACAACAATAGGCTAATCCCTCAAACTCTGATGGTGGCAAAAATGAGGACATTACAAATGTTGATCAAGATAGGAATTTCCCCAGAGCATTGTCATCCATTGTTTCCCTTGTTTCGTCACAGGGTCTAATGACATAAACGATTAATCATATCATCTATACCAATGAGCTATTAGTTAGTAGCTATGTCGAAGAAGATGTTTTGCATTTTTTTGGATTTTTCAATTGAATAACAAATACTGAAATAAATATAACACCGATATAATTTCTAGCAATGCCAAGTATTGGAGTTCATTATAGTTAGCATTTATGAATCTTGCATAGAATTATTCCTTCTACAACAATAGAATTACAGTTAAGATGGGAACCTGGCAATCTCTGTAATGAAAGTCGATTTGCAGCAGTAAGACATGAACTGCCAACTGCACAACTAATATTTCCACGCCTAAGCAGTGCATGCAGGTCTGATGAAATAATGGCCGTCTCTTATTATGTAATCGTAGGCCCAAATATATAAACTTGCAGCAGCAATGTGACGCCAATATTGGCGTCTATATGGCATCTGATAGCAGGTGCTGTTAGGTAGTTTAGACGCCCAGTAATGCAATGCCAAACACCATGAATATTGCCGCCCAACTAGGTACGATTTGCTGAAGAATTTCCAATGCCCAAATAGCAGTTATAATAGATGCCAGCTATGAATGAAATGCTGAAACAGCAACACCAACATGCAAGACAAATGCCGCCTCACAAACAGAGATAATAGACGCTCAAATTTAGTGACAATGGCGCCCAAGTGCAGTGATGTTATGTAATATCCCCTCTAGGAAAGAAATCTAAAACTAAATCATAAATCGATTAAAAGATATATAAGTAATAACTAGTTAGTTATTAGATGATTGAATAGTAATAAAATTTTGTCTAAAACAAATTACACTTACCAAATTGACATCAATTAAGTAGTTGACTATAACGTATATTAATATCAAATAGATAACCCTTTTGTATTAAATAAAAAGAGTAATAAAAGAACTAATAAAAGAAAATCATAAAAACACATATTACTATATCATAGTAAATATACTCATGAACATTAACTCTTAAGAAAGCTACAAAAATCCTAAGTTACTTATAAAAACTGACCAATCACCTCATACACAAGAGATGTGACCAGCTAAGGTACTATAAGTACCTCGTCAACATTGAGAATAGAAGGAAAGAGACCAGGAGAAAAAACATTATAAAATTAAGTGCAAATACTATGCAATGCATAAGGGAGGATTGAGAAGTAGTAGTAAAAGAATGATTTGATGGAAAAGCCACGTCAGGATGGGAACATGTTACAAAGATGGTACATAATGAAGGAACTAACCTGGTCAGCTATACTAGTCATCACCGAGTCAAAAGGGCAGAGGATAAGACGTTTTTAGCATAATTTAAAGGGCAAAAAAAAAGAGATATGATTGAGTGGAAAAATAAGAATGACGTGGACTAGGTGCAAGGCGATTAGCGAGGTAAAAAAAAAAAAAGATAATAAGAAAGGCAAAACCCATGTGGACCCACCGAATGCTGAGGAAATTTGAAGTGCACGACATTGGAAGGCATTAGTAGGGATCGAGGTATTCCAAGTACGAGTATATTTTATATTCCAAGGGGATAGAAACATAAAAGAGAAATACATTCCTTACAAAAGCAAAGAAAGGGTTTTCTAGCATTAGTTTATGAAAAACAAACTAAGGATTATAGATAATGAATTTAAAGTAGAATGGGAGAGAATCTTAATTGAATTGATTTTTGAACTAATCAAGAAGAACTGCAATGACTCAACAAAAGGTAAGGAAGGTATGATGCTAATGGTTTATAAATATATTTTCATGAATAATTTATACTTATACATATATACAAAAGTATATATGTATATGTAGATATAGAGTGCTAAGACAATGATATACATGAATTAATATGGTTAATTGTTAAGATCAAGAGAGTCCCTTCTTGGGAAGAGAGTGATCTTAATATGGCTAATGGTTTAAGATCAAGAGTCCCTTTTTGGGAAGAGAGTCATCTAATTATGGTTATAAGGTCAGAAAATTCCCTAGAATGTTAACATATGCATATGTGACAAGGGCCTTGGATAGAGAATGTCTCTTCCAGGAAGGACCTTGGAGGGAGCACTTCATAGAAGATGGAGAAATAACCAGGGATCTAAGGATCCTCTAGAGTATTATCGATCCCGATATGGAGACGTCTTCAAGGTTAGGGTTAGGATAGAGGGTAGAATAGTGAAATTTAAGTTATTATTTTTTAAATTCTAACATTGGTTTTGCAGGTATTCTTGTCCTAATTAGTGGGGACTTTACATGTTAATCGACCAACTGGCAGCCCTTCAATTGTCCTCCAAAAACATAGTAAAAACAGTATAGAAGGCATCCAAAATCAGATTGAATAAATAATTCAATTCACTCTACCTTAGCGATGAATTGAATGCACACTTAGATAAAGAAGACTTAATCCAATTTGCTTTACAACAACAAAAAATTGATTATTAGATCAAGAGGAATCAATCCTCAATAAATTCAGAAAAAACTCAAACCCTCACCAAGAAATATACCAAAAGCAATAATCAAGAATGAATCCCTTCCTCACAAAGCATTGCTTTTATAATGAAGAAAGATGACTTCTTCAAGACACTTTTCACTGAAAAGCCTCTTTGCTTTATGCTTAGGTACGTAATACAATTTATTTATTTCCTGTAGCTCCAAACATGACCTTTTCAACCATATAATGATATTTTGACACACAAGGTCATTGTTTTGTGTGCTCAAGGTTTAAATTTTTCAACCCAGTTCCAACGAGCTATGATGCTAAGGTGGCCAAAATGCAATACCAACAAAATAACAACCTCAACATATTTAGTTGAATAATAATTATAATTCACCCGTCTTGTGAAAATGACTGAAGAAGCATCAAAAATCAAAATTTGACAACACATGAGTGATCTTGATGGAGAAAGACAATGAATAACTTAACAGGGTGATGTACAAAAAACAAACGCTCCCTCCAAGATTCTTGGAACCCAAACCAGAAGCCAAACACAAAAACTAAGAGCATCATCCATCTCCTCTAACTCATTTGAGTTCAATAGAACCAACTTTTGACTTACTAAAAATAATAAGTCCCTCAAAATGGAGCCAAAACTCACCACAGGCCATTGGAGAGCCTAATAAGTCCACAACAAGGTCCTCTAAACACCAATACCAGCCTACAAGGATCCAATAATAGATTGAATCCATCAAATCTACAACAACTCAAAATATGGGGACATAACATATAGTTTGAGGTCGATAAATTCTGATTAGCGTTTATTGTTAGGGTGTGTAACGTCCCCTTTTTAGCCAATGTCTATTGCTAGTGTTGTTAACCTATCATTGTGACCCTCATGGGCTAGTGTGGTGGTTTAAAGGTCTTTGTTGTTTTATTAACCTTGGCAGAGGCAACATTACTCCCCTTTAGCATGTTGGTGTTCGAGATAAAGTCTTTGCTATGCTTCATTTGACTTGATTTTATGGACTTACTATTTATAGTAAGTCACTGAGGAGCTGCTTGCTAATTTAGACATGACATCTAGGCGACAGGTTTTGACTGAGACCACTTGATTCATATGGATCACTAAAGGGATTATTTAATTTACAATCATTAATTAAGTTTTACTTAATGGTTAGATTTAAGCTTATTATAGTGTTGAAAGTGCATTTATTTTTATTATTTAATATGGTTGATTTGGACGCCTAAGTAAAGGGAGGGAAATTTTTATTAAATTATTATAATTCAAAAGCAAGCAACAAAAAACATACAATGTATTCAAATTCATGTGATGAGTAACGTTGACGCTGGTCGATTTGGGAAAGTCGGGATTATAAAGGAAAGCGAATGAAATTGCTTTGGGTATCTTGCATGATTTGAGAACTTGTGAATTTGTGCATTTATGCCAAGGGTTTCAAAAGTTAGAGAATTGAGAATTGGAAATTCTTATAGTTTTCCTACACCTTGAACTGATTTTCCATAACTAGTGACTTATGCATCGTCTATGGCTTCAATCAGAGGCCATGTTTGAGCTTCAAGGGGATGCACTTAGTAGGAATTTTAGCATTTAACATTAGGGAATTACCGTTGAGGTTGGGAATTGAGTAATATTGCAGATTTTATGAACTTACTATTTATAGTAAGTCACTGGGGAGCTGCTTGCTAATTTAGCCATGACATCTAGGCGACAAGTTTTGACTGAGAGCACTTGATTCATATGGATCACTAAAGGGACTATTTAATTTATAATCATTAATTAAGTTTTACTTAATGATTAAATTAAGCTTATTATAAAGTGTTGAAAGTGCATTTATTTTTATTATTTAATATGGTTGATTTGGATGCCTAAGTAAAGGGAGGGAAGTTTTTATTAAATTATTATAATTCAAAAGCAAGCAACAAAAAGCATACAATGTATTCAAATTCATGTGATGAGTAATGTTGAAGCTGGTCGATTTGGGCAAGTCAGGATTATAAAGGAAAGCGAATGAAATTGCTTTGGGTATCTTGCATGATTTGAGAACTTGTGAATTTGTGCATTTATGCCAAGGGTTTCAAAAGTTAGAGAATTGAGAATTGGAAATTTTTATAGTTTTCCTACACCTTGAATTGATTTTCCATAACTAGTGACTTATGCATCATCTATAGCTTCAATCAGAGGCCATGTTTGAGCTTCAATGTGATGCAATTGGTAGGAATTTTAGCATTTAGCATTAGAGAATTACCGTTGAGGTTGGGAATTGAGTAATATTGCAGATTGCAGGTGTTTCCATAGGCTGTTGTTACCACTTAAAGCTGCTGCGACTCATATACTGGATGACTCCCATTATACATGGGCTGCAATAATTATTTGGAGTGCCTGCATCAAGAAAAAAGGTCCGTCTTTGTTTGGTGAGAGCAGAAGCTTAAGTTTCTACCATCTATGCCAGGGGTCTTAGCTTTCCTAGGCAGCTGTGGTTTTCTAATAAAGACAATCAATGCTATTTTGGCATCTAGTCTAGGTTTCTAAATAATTAGAAATAAATGTATTGCACAATGCAAACTTATTTAGCTTGTAAATATATTAATATAGATTAATTAGTAAATAAAACTGGTACGAGCATTATGTTGCAATTTCTTTTTAGATAAATGTTTGTAGTTGTTAACCTTGAAAATACAAAAAAAAAAGAGATGTAAATATTCTAAAAAAGCAAAAAAAAAAAAAACACAAACTTCTCAAAAATCAAACATTCCAGTGTCACTGAAATTGAGATAAACCATCGGGGTTCTAACAATGGTATCAGTGCAGTTTCCTACCCTCCAACAGGGATCGGGCAAATATGTGCAGTAATAAAGAGTCCATCCTAACAGGTTCTACAATCGTAAAGGAATGAGGTTACAGGGTAATCAAGCACAATGTATCATGGTTGATAGGTCAGGTTGAAGTCAACCTAGGAATTCTGGAAATAATGATGATGAGAGAGAATCGAGAGAGTTTTTTAGGGGGTTGGCCTATTGCCAACATGTTACATAGGTTCTACAAAAGCTCACTAGCTATTCAGTAGTTGATTTTACCTAGAGGACATAACCAAGATAGAAATGAGCATGGTAGTGCAGTTCGAACTCCATGGGCTAGAGCAGCTCCTTCAGTTACATAGGACATGCCTACACAACCTACGTTCTTGAGGAACATGTCTGAGATAAGAAATGTAAGGGAGGAGGAAGTTGGATATTCTGTTGATGATATGATGGCTTACATGATGAGTGGGAGTCATTACCTGATAAAGTTAGGAATCACTTGCATTTTGACTTCTATGACTCAAGCAGGAGAGGAGGCACAAGAATCGAAATGCATATGAAGCAGTCCACTAGTATGCTCGCTCTTCCAATGTTTGATGGCAGTGGAAAGGTCACTACTCGAGTAAGTTGGAGACATTTTTGACACTTAGGCCTATGACAGAGGTGGATGCTATAAGGTTTGCAACTTTGCATCTACATGGGGCAGCCCATGAGTGTCATGGTATGGTCACCCCCATCATAATTTAATTACATCATATCAAGAGTTTGTTGACTGGATGATAGAGCGTTTTGATCAATATGATCCAAAATCATATTTCTGGGACCTTGCTCAACTTGGACATGTTAGCAGTTTGGAGTCCTTCATTAGCAAGTTTCTAGGACTCCTTATTTGGTTCCTGATGTGACAGATTTATGCTTGGTCATGCCATTTATAGAGGGTCTATAGGAGCCTCTCAGAGGTTGGCTCAAGGCATTTGACCTACCTTTTTACATGGGGCCATTAAGAAGGCCAAGAGCATGTAGCTTTCAGCTCCTAAGAGGTGAGCACAACCTAAACCCATCACCTTATCTTCAGATGAGGTACACTCACTACTTGCTAATTAAAAAAAGAAATCAGCTGTGAAACATGATGAGGCAACTTGTGAGGACTTGAGAAGGAGACAACTTTGCTATTGGTGCAAAGAGCCTTATGACAAAGATCACTCTCTCTCTAAGGCTTAGGGGTAAGGAAAATTGTTGTATGTGGGTATATTATGAGGATGACGGGGCTGGAAGTTCACACGAGCTAGCTGGTTCTGATGTTGATGAGGTTTAGAGAGTCTCTTCGGAGTTTGTTCTTGAGGCCAAACTATCACTGTAGTATTATCCACCACAATGCCACTTCCATCCACTTCTAGGATTAGAGGATTGGTGGATTGACATCATCGCATTGCCATGTTAGACATTGGGGCCACACATAATGGGGTGGTGAATTAGTAGTGAGTAACCCTAAGAATCAAATTCCAATTTTAATCAAACTTTATGTAGTTGATTCAGCTTGATTTGTTTGAACTAGAGCATCAAATCAGAAGTTAATGAATACACCATGAAATTAAAAAACAAGGCACTCACAATTCATATGAATCTGATGTGGAAATCCAATGTGGGAGAAAACTACAGTGATAATAGCTGCTAGGATCTACCGTCCTAGTCCAGCCTCACAAATCTTCAAACCAATTACAACTTTAAGGGCTCCAACCCTAAAGAGTCATCAGATTCCTCTCCTCTTAAGAGCATCAACTCGTCCATAGCATAAGCTGCAACTTATACAACACTAACTCAACAACTTCATAAGAGCACCATCCCAAAGCACTTTAATAAACTTTACTTAAGCACCACCCTATCACAATCTAAGCATCAACTCAATTGCAAGTTACAAAGATTAAGAATGTCATATCAATTCTATTAAAATCATTGTGTTCCTCTTTCATGCATGTTAACTTTATGTAACTGTGATAGCATACTGATCTGAACAGCAGATTGTACAAGATCATATAAAGCATGAAGATCTTTATTTAAGGATTGGTCTCTTAAATACACTATTTATATGACCTAATCGGCATCTTCATTGGGGTACTTATTATGTTCTAGTTTTGCATAGTATATTTAGCATGCAAAACTAGAACATAATATACAATGCAAAACTAGAACATAATAAGTGCCCCAATGAAGACACCAATTAGGTCATATAAATAGTTTATTTAAGAGACCAATCCTTAAATAAGGATCTTCATGCTTTATATGAACTTGTATGATCTGCTGGTCAGATCAGTATGTTATCACAGTTATGTAGAGTTAACACTCCCTCTTAACTTGATAATCATACTAAGAGATAACATATCTTTACACCATGAAATTAAAAAATAGAGCACTCACAATGCATATGAATATGATGTGGAAACCCAATGTGAGAGAAAACTACAGTGATAATAGCTGCCAGGATCTACCGTCCTAGTCCAGCCTCACAAATCTTCAAACCAATTACAACTTTAAGGGCTCCAACCCTAAGGAGTCATCAAATTCCTCTCCTCTTAAGAGCATCAACTCTTCCTTAACATAAGCTGCAACTTATACAACACTAACTCAACAACTTCATATGAGCACCATCCCAAAGCACTTCAACAATCTGTCATGTCCCCATTTTGGAGGCAATTTGATTTAATTAATTTAATTAATTAGGTTGTCCAAAATAATGAATATTTTATGAAGATGACTAATTAATTATTTTAATTAAATAAATAAGTGATATTAAGTTAATTATTTATAAAGTTATCAAATAAATAAATATTAAAAGGTAACTTTATATTTAATTAATTTAATAAAGTGACTTGAATTATAAAATATTTTTTATAAAGTCACTAATAGATAAAATAAAATAATGTTCTAGAAGTTTCTGGAGAAAGTGGAGAAAAAGAATAAATAGGCACCCCGGGCTTCATTCTAATCATCCAGTTGTTTATTTCTCTCTTGACATCAAATTGTGATTCAGTCACATAGTCTATTGTGGAGCCAAGTGGTTTTAGATAGTCAGTTGATCTTTGGGAACGAAAACTCCTTTGGATTTGCATAACTGAGGAAGTGAAATATCTTCTGAAGGGTTGCACATTTGGAGGTGATACTTCAGTCACTTCAGCTAGGGCATCATTGGGCCTAGGGCCATTTTCAGCATTTCAGCATTTTAGAAGGCAATTTTAGTAGGGCCGAAATTATTGGAGGTCATTTCTAGCAGGTCTGAAATTATAGGAAGCCATTTTAAAGCAGAACCGAAAAAGCAGGCCGAAAAAGTAGTTCAAAAAAAGCAGGCCGAAAAAGCAGAACTGAAAAAGCAGGCCAAAAAAGCAGTTCGAAAAGCGGATCTGAAAAAGCAGTTCAAAAAAAGCGGATCTGAAAAAAGCAGTTTGAAAAAGCAAATCCGGAAAAAGCAAGTGGAAAAAGCAGATCGAAAAAAAGCAAAGCAGAAGGGGCATCATTGAAGAAAATTATTGCAGCCATCTACAATTAGGTTCTTCACTTCTCATTTGACATATTTCCTGAGAAATGTAGGTTTTCAGTTGAGTACAAAATATAGCTTCAGCACTTCACTATTTTACATTGTACTTGTCTTTGTTTGCCATTTGGCATTATTGGTATCAAAGGAAGGCTAGGATTTTGCAATTGAAAGAGCGTTGTAATTTTTAGACTATCTATATTGCAACCCTAGAGTTGATGATCAGCTTATTAGTTTGCATTCCAATTGTTTGACAAGATATCAATTGGCTGTAAGTTCTCTTTTTGGCATAAATAATGTTATAATTTTGCATACTAAGTGTTTATATTAATGACACTTGGTTGTAAGTGCATTAATGCCATCTTAGGTTGCATCCAAAGTATTTGTCATAATTACTAGTTGCTGTAGCTGCATTTTGCAAGTAGTTAAGTCACATATTTGTATTGAATATTGTCAAAATTAGTGGCACATTCATGTTAGGTCATTGTTTAGACAATCTGGAGTCTTTTTTGTAAGCATTCTCTTTGATGCAAATCGAAACAAGAGTCATTGCAGCAATCTGAAAAGTTATATCCATCATATGACACCTTGTATGCAAAGTGTTTGACAAAATTCTTCAAGCCTTCAATCAGCATTCTAAGGTCGGATTTGAGCAGGACCATTACAGTGGTATCAGAGCTTGCTTGCAAAGTGTTTGACGAAATGTCAAACCACTGAACTATAAAGATTTTTGGTGTTTGAAGAAGTTATAACCAGTTGGGGTTATTACAGAATCTTTACTTAAGCACCACCCTATCACAATCTAAGCATCAACAGTGCAAATGTATTCTAATTTTACAGTATTCCTGTCTACCATATCTTTTACATAATGGTAAGGAATTTCGATATGTTTCGACCTGTCATGAAAAACTGGATTCACAGAAAACTTAATGGAATTCTGATTATCACAATGAATAATAGTAGGATTCATGGGTTGACCAAATAATCCCACAAGTAACTTTCTAAGCCATACTACTTCTCGAGAGGCCATTGCCGTGGCAATGTATTCAGCTTCTGTGGAACTCTGTGCTATTGATTCCTGTTTTCTGCATATTCAAGATATCATCGCTGAGCCTAAACTGAAACATCCTGAAGTGCTTTTCCTATTAGTAACACTTCCAGCCCAATCTGAGTCTGTGTACCCATGTAAGTCCACATCAACTTTCTCATAGTTGAGCCCAAGATCAAGAGTGCCTTGTAAGTATCTCATAATGTGTTTGACTGCAACTAGGTGAATCTCCTTTGACTCACACATAAACAAAGCAAATATAGATCTTCTCTGCCCTAAAATCTGAAAACTTAATAATGCAAACATAGATGAGTTGAAATTCTGATATGCCAAGATAAAACTGCAAGTTCTTCCCAAATAAATCCAATCTAGAATGAATATAGTTTCTCTCGAAAACTAGATCCAAGTAGATATAATGAGTAAATAGTTTGAAATAAATTTCAATCTCAGTATATCTCAATGCCTCTGATATCTGTAATCTTCTGTATTAACCTTTGAAAACAATCTGCAACAGAAAGAATAAATTTGAGTTGTATTTTGAAAATAAATGACATTTGTAAAGGTAATTTACTTGTTTCAATTTATAAGATGTAATGACCCTTACTATAAAGGCCACTGAAACCCTCAAACTGGACTTAGGAATTTTGTCAAACAGTTGGCATGTAACCGAATAAGGCTGCAATATTACTAATTGTTGTACAACAAAACCTCAATATATGATGCCAATAATGTATGAACAACAATTCCAGATTATAACACTACCAATCTAAGAGATAGATGACAATATGAAACTCAAATATGAAGTCCAATGCAATTCTGATTTTATGACAGCAAATAGAACTGATTACAATGAGAGACTGCCACAACTATGCACTTCTAACACATCAAGCTCTTGACAATGCAATGTTATGACATGAACAATAACCCAGTTCAGATTTGGAATGCAAATGACGAAACTTTTACAACAGTTATTAATGACTGGAAATAACTATTTATGCAATGACAGTGCTGACTGTTCTAATCCAGAACATGCAATATTTTGGCAATCAAAACTTCAGTTTGTGCACCTGGAATAGCTCCAATTTTGCCGGATATGAATGCTGAATTAATGCCACACGAAGACCTCACAATCTGCCCCAAACCAACTCACAAAATTGCTGCTGCTGCCTAACTGACAGGGCCGTACAGGTACGGCCTGGTACGGCTGCTAGATAAAAATATTGCAGCGTTTTTTGTCACTCCAAAAACAATAAATCTGGGCGCCTAGGGTTGCTGAATAACCCCCTAAAATATGAAATTCATCCGTCAAGCCAATTAGGAGTTATGAGCAAAAACGTGGGTCCAAACCCTGGACTGGCAGTCTGAAAATAATGCACAACTGTGTCTACAAACCCTGTTAATCAATCCACAAATGCTAGGGCACAACTGAAACCCTTATTCCAACCAAAGTAAACCCTTATAACTGAATCTCAATGAAGTCCAAATGAGATGGCTGAATTACCAACTCCTCAAATGCAACAATTCAGGTGATATTTCACACCCTCAAAGTCGCCAATCCAAGGGAGTGATTCGTTCCCAAAGATCAAATAATTTGCAGACCCAAGAGACTACAAATTTGCTCCACAATGGAAGAAGTAGAAGAAATCTCAAATCCAAGCATGTCCAAAATGAGAGGCCCAGCCCTCTATTTATTCACTTTTCTAAGAAGTTGCTAGAACTTCTAGAAACATCCTTTATAAAATCTCATTATAATGCACTTTTTCTAGAACTTCTAGAAACATCCTTTATAAAATCTCATTATAATGCACTTTTTATAATAAAGCAATTTTATAAAATAAAAAGTGCAACTCAACTTAAAATTATAACATGTAGGCCCCAATAACACATAATAATAAAATATAACCTCTTAACACTTCTTCAAGAGCAAGATATGACCATCTGATCCGTAGAATTGACTCTCTCTCCACACCATTTGCCTACGAGAGTCTGGAATAGGCAAAATCCATGATCAATGTCATGTCGAACTAAAGAGGGGACATTACATAAGATCATTTCTATGTTTTTCACATACAACCTCGGTAGATATATAGTTCTAGATTATCTTATCAAAACTTCTTATCTTCTTTCTTTCACAAGCAACACAACATCTGTGTCAATCACAAATCACCTTTTTGCTACCTTTGAAATACAACTGTATTCCCATATATTTGACGCAACAACAGTATCTCAATTTTTAATTTCACATCATTTTATTTATGATACTCACATCAAAATGCTATTCGGAAGGATGAATATATAAGACATGGAGATATGTATATAGAAGTTATTATTCAGTTGCAAGCTGTCTTCAACTAGTCATCTTTGTAGAAAGACAAATTGTCTCCAACAACATCCATTAACACACTGTCAATAGTCAAATCTTTGCAAAACCTGATAAATTCGGATCCACCCAAATGTTATTATTAGTAATATTTTAAATGCCTATTGCAAGGTTAAGTTCTTCGGTTTGTGCATTTTTATTAGTTATATTTAAAAAACCCATTGCAAGGTTAAGTTCATTGTTTTGTGCATGGGATCTCACTGTTTTAATGACACCTGTCTCAGTTGTTAGTTATCGGGCATAGTTGGATGTTTTATCGGTTTGACAGTCATATCTTTGAATGCTGGGATAGAATCTTGTTAAAGTCTGATGCTACTTGATAGTTTAGGTGACACATTAATTTGTCTGTCATCGATCCTACAGACTTTTTTAATATACCAATCTGGTCCGATGCTTTTGTTCCCGTCCAATTAGTTTGTCGAAGCTGAGTATGGCTGTCCGTATAGTCTTTGAGTATGTACTGTTCACACAACAAAGATGGGCATGAATAATGTATGACTTAGGGACAAGTTCCATATGGTAGGGGACAACAGGGATGCCTGTATGGTGTCAACTATTGAGCGTATGGCGTGAGTGTGGGAGACACAAGACGGGTGTATGGTAAGAGATGGCCAAGATGAATGCACATGGTGTTAAGGGGTGGATAAGGTGTATGGATTGTGGGAATCGTACAATCTAAGGGGATAGTAGGTTGACGATGATTGACTGTAGTTGTACGACCAGGATAGGCTACCAAACGGTGTAGGGTACTAATGGTGCAAAGTGTTTGAGTTAGTTATGTCCAAGTGTTTGCTAATACCATAACAATTAAGTTCATATGCACAGTTAGATATGCAAATACCAACAAGTGAATTCCAAATACCAGTGAAGCTAGGAATGATATGAATGAATGCAGAGACAATTATCGAATGTATTTGCCATATTATAGATTTATAGTTGCAAATAATGATGGCCCTCTAGATGTGTTAGATCCAAAGCAAAGTATACCAACAATTAGAATAGTGGACTGAAACCCATCAAAACTGCACAAGCCAAGTAAGGAAGATCTTTCACATCCAAAATGGCGATAAAGAACTCCTAATGAAATTCATAGTATAATAAAATAATTCAAGTCGATACCAAAGACATCCAACCCAATGGACATGTATATCCCGTCGGAGGAAAACTTCCAAGGGAGAAACATTGTGCCAACACACGACATGACAAACACCTACAAAAAAAAAATGGGCCCTGAGATATATCACTCAGGTCCCTTATAGAAAAATTATATTTAATATTTATTTTATGACAGGGATATTATAGTCCTCCTGTCCCAAAAATTGTTTGTCCTCAGCATTTGTAGACTCATATGCTCCAAGATCTGTTCACCCTTGCAAGTGGTGTTGTTGAGGGGCAGATTTTTCCAACATACGAGGAATTCTTTGATGGTACGATTCCTCAGTTTCCTCTCATGGATGTCAAGGATCTCGGTAGGTTCCAAAACAATTTCCCTTATTTGTTGATAGGCGAATGATCTGTAGACACAGTGATGTGCTGTCCCACAACTTTCTTTAGATAGGATACATGGAAGACATTGTGGATGCAAATTCCCTCAGACAACTTTAGTTCATAGGCAACTCCACCTATGCGTTGGATCACATGGTATGGCTGGTAGAAGCGCGTCCTTAGCTTTTCTTTGCCACCTACCTTTAGAGACAACTGCTTGCGCAGCTAAAGTCGGAGATATACTAGGTCACCCACCTCAAAGCTTCTCTCAATTCAATGTCTATTGACATACATCTTTTGTTGATTCTGTGCCAACTAGAGATTTTCCTTCAAAGACATCAAAATGTCCCATCCTTCTTGAAACTAGTTCTTTTCTCTCAATGCATGACTGTCGCCCAAAACCATATCCGCATATGAGGGGG
Source organism: Cupressus sempervirens (assembly GCA_028749045.1). NCBI lineage: Eukaryota > Viridiplantae > Streptophyta > Pinopsida > Cupressales > Cupressaceae > Cupressus > Cupressus sempervirens. The sequence continues at coordinate 31,437,109 of CM053783.1, read as the reverse complement.
GTCCATAACCATAGATTGCTTTGAAAGGCGCCATCCCAATCAAGATGTGGTAAGTAGTGTCGGAGCAATGCTCTCCCAGAATTTAACCCATTCCTTCTGTTGTGCTGAAACATAATTTCGGATGTACCCTTGTAGCCACTTATTCACGATTTTTGTCTGTGCATTGGTTTGCAGGTGAATGTTGGTGTTTAGTGACAATTCCATCCTTGCAAGTCGAAATAGTCTTGTCTAGAAAGTGTTGAGAAAACAAATGTCCTTGTCACTCACTACATTTTGTGGCAGTATGTGAAGGTGGAAAACTTCTCTTAAAAATAAGCCTAACCACTTGTGCAGCTTGGAACCCAATGGAGATGGTGAAGAAGTGTGCATACTTCGTCGTGATCAACAACTACAAAATTGCAATCTCTGCCTTGTACCTTCGGAAGTGCAGTGCTGAAGTCCATGGAAGTTGTCCCACTTCTGCTCTAGTGTTGGCAATGGTTGCAAAAGGCCTACCAGTAATGTGTGCTTAGATTTGTTTTGCTAACACATAGCACATTCTTGAACATATTGCAAAACATCATTCTTAAGTCCCTTCCATGAAAATCTTTCCCTGATCTTCCTGTAGGTTTTGAAGAATCCTAGGTGGCTGACTAATGGTGAATTGTGCATTTCCTTCAAAATTTCTTGCTTCATTATAGATTCAGGCTCTAAGTAAATCCTATCCTTGTAGAAGATGATGTTGTTAATCACCCTGTATAGATCATTTTGAATGTTCCCATCCATTATTTTACACGCAAAAATGTTCTTGGAGTATTCCACCAACAAGTATGCCTTCCTATTGGCTAAGATTTGGGATAATGAGCAGATGCTAGGTTTTCTTGACAAAGCATCGACCATGACTTTATTCTTCCCTTTTACATACTTGATATCAAAGTCAAATGCTTGAATCTTGCTTACCCGTTTTGTTGTCATTCAGATCCCGCTATTTGAAAAAATATCTTAGGATGTTGTGGTCCGTACGAACAATAAACTTGGCTCCAATCAGGTATTGCTGAAAATTGGTCAAGGCGTGTACGATGGCCAACATCTCCTTATCATAAGTAGAGTATAACTGTTCAACCTATGTGAGTTTCTGGCTCTCAAAAGCTATTAGGTGATGATCTTGCATCAACATTGCGCCAATGGCCTCACCGAAGGCATCACATTCCAAGATGAAAGGTTGGGTAAAATCTGGCAATGCAAGAGCCAAACAAGTACTCTTAGTTTCCTTTAATATATCGAAGGTTTGTTGTGCTTGTTCACTCCATTGAAAAGATCCCTTCTTAGTTAATTTCGTCAATGGCGTGCTGAGCTGAGAGAATACTTTCACAAACCTCCTATAGAAATTGCACAATCCAAAGAATCCTCATAACTTTGAGAGAGTTTTGGGTAGTGACCAGTGTAAAATATCCTTAATCTTCTCTTGATGAACTTGAACTTGATATCTGCTGACAAAATGCCCTAGGTATAATATCTTTGTCATCCCAAACTGCACTTGGATCAATTGGCAAACAATGATCGCGACTCTATAATCCTAAGGACTTCATCCAAAAGCCTCTGATGCTCTTCCAATGTTTTAATGTAAATGAGGATGTCATCAAAAAACACCAATAGGAACTTAGCTATTTGTGGAATATGTGATTCATACAAGATTGGAATGTGGCCAATGTGTTCGTTAACCCAAATGGCATGACCAAGAACTCATAATGTCCGTAGTGATATTGGAAAGCCATCCTCTTGACATCTTGTTCCCTCATGCGAATTTGATAATTTCCACAATGGAGGTCTATTTTAGACTGCGCCATGCAACTCATCTAGCAATTCATCTATCCTAGGAATGGGGTATCTATTCTTGACTACTTTCTTGTTCAATGCACGATAGTCCACACACATTTGTAAAGTCCCATCCTTCTTCACAAATATTACCGATGATGCAAATGGGCTAGAACTAGGTCAGATCCACCCCTTGTCGAGAAGCTCTTGAATTGTCTTTTCAATCTCATCCTTCAACTTCTTGGGATGACAGTATGGTGTGGTAATGACGTGCTTGGCGCCAACCTCCAATTCAATTGTGTTCTCAAAACCCAGTATGGAGGTATGCCAAGTGGAATGTTGACGAAAACCATATCATGCTTATCTGATACGACTCATAAATGACATGAGTATCGTATCCAAGTTTGCATCGTTTGGAACAAATCGAAGAAACCAATTTGACTTGGATGCAAGAGTCATCACATTTCATACAATTATGTGTACCATTGAAATAGCTGAGCAAATATCCAGCCATGTTGCTTTATTACTTGACGCCCATGTCGAAGAATGATTTTTTGCCACATACACCGCCATAGTGGAAGGAAAAAAATGTATAAAAAAATGATAAATGACAAGTACCACTTGTCAATAACCGCCCTACTTGTATTGGCAGTCTCTCACATCAGCAAACACTTAAGAAATAAGATGACTTGAGTGGAGCTTCAAACAAAAATAATATATGGGCAGTCAAACCAAGATGTAGGCATGTGATTGGTAAGAGAAGTGACACCTATGAGAGGCAATCAAAACGAGAGATTGAAGGTAAGGAAAATTAAAGGTTAAAATGGAAATAATTTCCCATCGTTGATTGGTGGTCACGCGGGATTGTGGACCCACCATAAAACACTATGAAGAGATTCAGGATATACAAAGCCCTCCTCGACGGTCTTCCACATCACGTAGGTACCCACTACTAACTGAGTGGGACAAAATGGAGCATATTTAAATAAAGGGGATCCCATCATGGGAATATGAAAAGGTGAGTCCAGGCATGGTCATTTCTAATTACTATATCGCAGCTATATTATATATTATATTATCTCATTTCTATCATTTAAAATATGAAATGAAGAGTTATTTTATAGTTGTTTGTGATATACATAGATATTTATTTAGAAGATATATATGTGTGTGTGTGTGTGTTTGTGATTAGATTAATATCATTAATATTTCGTAATTCACAAATCAAATTATAATGACATTGCGTATGATTGGAAGAACAATTACTTCTGACTCATAAACTTAGATTTTGAGAAAACTACGACAAAATACATCTTATCTTAAGCTTATAAAAAAACATACTTGAGTCTAGTAGAATCATAAGCAATACTATTAATAAATTGTGGATAAGTCATTAAGAAATTTTGTATTGGCACGTAATGGATAGGAAGTGTGCACAGGGGGAGGAGTAAATTGCTCACTTTGAGGTAAGAGAATCCCAAGTAGATTGTGTCCAGATTCGAGCAACAGTAAATCTACCATCCATGTAATGTTCGAATGTTCCCCTAACCCCTAGTAACAAATCTGTGTGTGTGGGTGTCTAGAGACTGCTCGAATACCTTAGGCAACAGGAAGGCCTAGATATGCCATATGTTCGCTGTTTGATGTGGAGGCCGTACATTGTGCAGGATGGAAAACAGATTGGCCGTACTGTGGCAAGTGGCTTGTATGGTAGATAGGTACGGTTGGCAGAGTTGGATGGTCGTATGCTAAGTCACAAGGTTCGCCGAATTTTCAGCTTCAAGTTCAAAATTCGGCGAACCCTAAAAAACTAAAAATTAAAGTTAAAAATTCGCTATAAGTTCGTACGGCAGAAAAAATCTTGTCGTTTTGTGGAAACTATAATTTATTGGTCGCCGTTTTAGGGTTTTTGGCCAAAAGTGTTATAAAAAACCCGAGCTCTTCACTGGGAATGCATCAGCGGACGATGACCTGTTTCTCCACTGAGCGCATGAAGCGAGATAAATTGTTTTTATTGTTTCAGCGTTTGAAGCAGGAGTCATTATAGAAACTGGTTGGACGCTGGTTGGACGCGCATTCGAAGATCACGCTGGTTTAGTGTCTGGTCGACCTCCTGCTGCCGACCTCCTTGCATCCGACCTCCTCCTTGCATTCGACCTCCTGCCGCTGACCTCCTTGCATCCGACCTTCTGCTGCCGATAGATACCAGGTAGGTTTCCTTCACTTTCTTCCTGGCTTTCTTTCATTCCCTTTGGCGCCTGCGATTTTTTTCATTGTTTAAGTTTTTTATTGTTGCATTGTTTCAGTTTAGGTTTTTTATTGTTCAATGTTTATAAATTATAGTTATACAACTTATACTGTTTAATATTATAATATAAATTATTGTTCATTTAGGTTTTTTATTGTTCAATGTTTATAAATTATAGTTATAAAACTTATACTGTTTAATATTATAATATAAATTATTGTTCAATGTTTATAGTTATACTGTTTAATATTTTAATATTGTTTTATATTATAGTTTTATTTTTTTAAAATTTTGTAAACTCAAAACGAATAATAAATTAAATTATTAAATTAGTAAATATAATATTTTAATATAAATATTTATATTAAATAATAAGATATTAAACACTAGAATAGTAATAGATTTATATTCTAATAATAATGTTTATAAAAAGTAGTAATATTTTATTTTATATTAAATTATATCGTGAATTAATGTTTAAATATCATATTTATTTTTGTCAAGTTTTTATATTTTATTTTATAATTATTTAGTTTTGTATGCAATATTTGTTTTAGGTAAACTACAAAATAATTACACTAACTATCTTTATTTATTATTAATATTACTAATTAATTTATAATATATTATTTTATTAATTGTTTTCTATTTTTATATGAAAAAACTAATGTATATAAATAATATAAACATAGAAAATCTATTATGCTTTTATTCTATATTTTAAATCATATAGTTTAAGGGTTTTATTTTGTTAAATTTAGTGATCTTACTTTGTTTTAACGTCACATATACTTTAATTTAATAATATTTTTTATATTGTATGTCCTTAATGAAATTTGGTATTTATTTATGTTTCATTATAGAGTTCGAAATAATTATTTTTTATATTTCCTTTTAATATATTAAAAATATATTGAATGATTTGAAATAAAATTATTAATTCTTTCTTTTGTATCATGCAGGTTGTAATTGAATGGCTCCCAAAAAATCAAAGTCTGAAGTATGGAAATATGTGACAAAAGATGGTGCCAAACTCTATTGTACTAATTGTAAGAAAGATTTTACAAGAAGTCTAACAAGGGCAAGAGATCAATTACTTGGTATTAGTGGGGGCACAAGAGGAGGGGTTAAAGCATGTCCAAATGTGACTAATGAAATGGTAGCTGATGTAGAAAGAGAACTAACCCTTTTGGGGGAAGCTGACCACATAAAGATACAAAAAAAACAAAGAATTCAAGAGGATATATCTAGGTTCACATCTGTGTCATCTTCTAGTGTGCTCAAGTCTACAGGCACAGGAAAACAAAGTGGAACATTAAACAGCTTTTGGAAACCAATAGAGAGACAAGAGGTGGATGATGCATGGGGTGATTATTTTTTTACAAGTGCTACTCCATTCAATTCGGCTAGGAATCCTCATTTTCGTAATGCAGTTGCGAAAACAGCAGAGTTTGGCAAATGTTATACACCTCCATCTTTAGAGGCTCTCAGAACAACTCTTCTAGAGAGGTCCAAAGGCAGAGTGACAGGAAAGTTAACTGTGGTTAAAGACACTTGGAAGGCAACTGGTTACACTATATTGAGTGATGGGTGGTCAGATATATGTCAGAGGCCTTTGATTAATGTTTTAGTGGCTTCCCCTGAAGGAGTTGTGTTCTTGAAAGTGATTGACACAATCAATCAAAAGAAAACTTCAGAGTATATTTTCCAGATATTAGACAAGGCCATTATTGAAGTAGGGGTGGAAAATGTGGTTCAGGTGGTTACTGATAGTGCAGCGAATTGTGTGGGAGCCGGCAAGCTGATTGTAGAGAAGTACCCACAGATTTATTGGAGCCCATGTGTAGCTCATTGTTTGGATTTGTTGCTTCATGACTTGGCCAAGTTCCCATGGATACATAAGCAATTTATAGAGGGAGAGCAGTTCCAAATTTCATTAGAAACCACCGTCTCACATTGAGTGTTTACAGGAAACATGCATCTAGAGAGTTGTTGAGGCCTTGTGACACAAGGTTTGCTTCATTCTATATCACACTGAGGAGGGTAATTGAAGAAAAGGCAGCTTTGAGATCTGTGATTTGTTCTAATGAGTGGGAAACTTCAACACTTTTTAAAAGCGATAAGGGGAAGAACATAGAGCAAATCATTTTAAATAGCAATTTTAGGGAAAGTGGATCAAAAGTTTTGAACATATGTGGTCCAATTGTTGATGTTTTTCGTATGGTGGATGGTGACACTCCTTGCCTTGGCATGCTTTATGAAAGCATGGACCGATGTAAAGAGTCCATTCAAAGAGCACTAAAAAATGTGGAAGCAGGCTACATGGAGATATGGGATGCAGTTGATTTCAGGTGGAAAATGATGCACACACCTCTACATGCAGCAACTTGCTATTTGGAGCCCAAGTTATTTCATATTGATAGGCAAAGTGATAGTGAAATTATGGCAGGGCTTTATGATGCCATTAGCAAGTATGAGCGAGATCGAGACATCGCAACTCTGATCAGAGACCAATGTTGGAGATACAAGAAACTAGAAGGGATGTTTGGAATGGAAGTAGCACAATACGACATGTCACAAGTTGAGGTAACTGGGTATAGATGGTGGATGAGCTATGGGGCACAAACTCCTGAACTACAACGCTTTGCCATTAGAGTATTGAGTCAGGGAGCAAGTTCATCGGCATGTGAGAGGAACTGGAGTTGTTTTGACCACATTCATTCTAAAAAGAGGAACAAGCTACTGAGCGGAAAGTTGGGAGATCTTGTCTATGTTCACAGCAATTTGAAATTGCTCATGAACAAATCAGCAAAGGACTCCACATCTTCTTCACAAAAGGGAATTTCAGAAGACATGGCCACTGGACCTCTAGAGGAACCAGACTTCTTGGATGATGAGCTGAGTAGTGACACTGATGATGATTCAACAGCAAATCAGCCAAGTGCTCTTGATGACTTGGAGCTTTTATGAAGTTTTATAGTATTGACTTTTGACCATAACATTTTGACAAAATCTATCTCCGTACTTTTGATAATTTTGAGTTATTTTGAAGTTCTAAAGTATAAAACACTGATCTATCTTTTGAATGGTAAAAGAACTTTGTAATCATGATTTCACATATTTCTTATGGCTTATATCTTATAAATGTGATATCCTTTTTTGTAATGATTTCAAATCTATTTTGTAATCTCAAACTATTTTGATTATATATTGGATATATTGTTGGACATGAAGAGATGTTTTCTTTTGTAGTTTTGAATTGAAAGGTTCCTTGCATGAAACTCAAACATATAATAATAAATAAAATATATTTGTATTTTTTTGAAAATTACATGAGGCGAATTTAATGTCGAATTTTTTTTTGATTTTTTTTACATGCCGAACTTCATCCGAACTTTGTAGTTGTCGAACTCGAACTCGAACTCGAACCTTGTGACTTAGGTCGTATGTGGGGGGGGGGCCTAATGGCCATACAGAGAGGGGATTTGATGGTCGTACAATAGATTGAAGGTGAAGCTTGTACAGTTTGGTGTTCGTATGTAGATAGTGCGCCAAGGTAGTACAGTAAGAGGGCCGCATAGAAGTGTGTGGATGGTGTATGGGAAGACAAAATGAAGGCTGTAAAAAATGAGGAAGCAGTACAGGAATGTTTTGGAAGCCACACGGTTAGGCGTCTGAGCCGCTAGTGATAAACCACAACTATGAATACAATCTTGTTCATACATAAACACAATAGATTTAGGTGAGATCTTGACACAATAATAGAGACTTGAATACGGAAAATCCTTAATGTTAATATACGCCTAAAGATGATTCTTCAATTTGCTAGATCCGAGTAGATTGTTACAGGCGATGGAATAGCGTGAGGGTTAAATCCCACCGAAACTGGATAACCAAATAGGGAAGGTCTTTCACTTAATCAATGTGCTTGTTAATTTTGCTGATGGACGAGTCCCAACAGCGTTTATAATTTTCACTCCCTGCTCAGCAAGGAATGGAATTGGAATGATGCAAATTATGTGAGCTGTAGGCTGCATTACAGAGAAGATATTTATAATTCTGATGCAACTTGGAGAAGACTCATCCGCAGTGTGCTGGAACAAAGTTTGGCAACGTTGAGGTCTTCTCTAGGCCTTGTTCTTTTATGAGATGCGGAATAGGAAGCAGGGGATGCCATGATGCATAGCTGTGCCAGTTGGATTTCATGGGGGAGATTGTTGGGATATGAAGTCCAACGGTCACAAGTGTTCCTTCTCCCTCTTGTCTCTTCATATTCGATGAGCTTTCTATAAATGACTTGTGCAGTCATGTATTCTATTGTATCAGATATTTCATTAATATAATTGTTCCCTGCTTCGACTGTGGATGTGGGCAAAGTTTTTCCGAACCACGATAAATAGTTGTCGTTATATTTTATCTTCTTCATTGATTGATTTAATCTACTCCTTTAATAACTTACAATATTGTTGACAGGACAGTTAAGTGCTGGATGAATCAGGTAAAGACAGTCAGAGTAATTTGGATGCGCGATGAATGTTTTGGTGAGTTATGAAATTTGTTTACTCTCCAACTGATATGCTAATGGAAATACAATGATTTTTTGCAATTTTGTGTTTTCCTATTGTTTTGTGTTTTCTGAAGTATTTTCTTTTTAGTTTTTTTTGAAAATATGAATGCTATAACTAAAATATTGAACTGAAAAGCTAACATACACAATTGCTATCAAATTCCACTTTGCAATTTATTATACAGATGAAAACTGGAATTACATGAATTGATAAAAAAACCTTGGAATGGAGCCAAAAATCATGAATTGGGCTTGACTTTCATAGCTAGCTGATTGTTTATAGCCACCTAGGGATCGACCAGATCTTATTCTTCTCCTAACGCTGGCTGGTGTAAGTGATTTGTAGGCTCCTCGCTATCACATATCTCTAACATTAACTTCAACATCCAACAATTCAATCTTAACCCAGGGATTATTTCGTAGGGCTTCCTGAGCAGGTCACAGGTGATTAATATGGTTGTAGGCTTTGGTTTTTTGCAGACACAGGCCCTGAACTTGCAACTGCAAGCCCAGCCAGATCCAAATGTAGGCCGCCCAAATTATACTGTTCCCTTAATTGCCATTCACATGTGCTAACTATCAAACCACAGGCTGTATAGTTGATTGCAGGCTCTGGAAAAAGTAACACAGGTCAACAAGAAAGTTGCAGGGCTTAATGAACGTATTTGTAGGTCCTGCAATGAATATATATGGCCCTAATTGCCACACAGCCTCTGAATTTTACAGGCTCGAGCTTGTAAATGGTAATCGCTGCCAGAGTTGGTAACAACAGCCTAGCAAAGTCTCCAACAAGCACCATACCATATCAAAGGTAATTCATAAATGAATTTGCAGGTCTCAGGAAATGAAATGCAGGTCTTTGTAAAGGGTTGCTGACTTCTATAATGGAATCGCAGGCCTCTGTTTAATATCTACCAATTCCCAACACAACCCAAAACTGCCACAGGATGAATGACAACCACCAAAATTGTACAATTAACACCAAACTCAAAGTGCAGGTTTGCAATTAACAACCACTTCCTTTCCACTGCTCAGAATCAGATAAATTCACTAACATAGAATGACTTCTCTCACACAGTCAACACAGCTGAGAAGGCATAACCAATTGCTATACCTCAACAACAATTTGGCAATACACTCTTCAGACAATCTCCAGAATTCTTAACCCTTATATTCTGTAAGGCCACAAAATCATCAATTTCATAATTACTCACAAAGACAACGAAAGCAAATAAATAATCAGATGCTTTTCCATCAAAATGGGCTTGTATTTATAACCCCCATTAGCACAATGTTTCTGAAATACAACTTCACTTAAGAAGCTTCACCAACATAACTTCGTTTTATAACATTATTATAATAAAATGCTATTATAATAATGAAACTTTAATAATTCATTAATAAATAGGAGCCCATGCAATTAATAGCCCAAACCACTATAGGCGATGACCAATTGCTAACGCCACCATTTGCATTGCTAGATATGGAAACCACCCAATTTAGACTTACTAAAAATAGTAAGTCCACGACTGAGATCCCTAAATCACCTTGTCAACTCACGAGGGTCGCTATAGTAAACTGAATCAACTGACTGCAGAAGCTTGCCAAAAATGGGGACATATAGAAATGGTTGGCAGGACATGTTTGTTAGAGGTATTTGAAGGTGATTATGGAATAAAATTGTCGGGTATGTACAAGAAGGAAATATTTCTTAAGGTTTACATGTAGCAAAATGAATAACAATTAAGTGGCAGAGTTGACTTGGGAAGATTTGATGAACTGGTATAGTTTCTGATTTTAATCGGTTAAGTGAAAAGATAGAGGTGAAGAGGCCAACATGAAGGCACAAAATTCAAGGAATTAGTTCTTTCTCATAAGGTTTGAATCGAGTTCAAGGCCGACCTATGGAAACATGTTTGGGGTTTTTCCACTGCCTCAAAGAATAGTATAAAGGTGAAGATACATTGATGTGGGATGAGAGTTGAAGTGTTGTGATGTGAAGTTTATGAGGTACAATTGCAATAAAATGTGTTTACATTGATCTAGAGTAGAGAATTGCTCTGGAGCATAAAGGATCTATTATGCAATAGGTGCAACATTCAGATCAAGCTACAGTTGATTATAATTGGTTGACAAGAAAAATCTTCTAACAAGGTCACTCTTAATAGGGATGTGTGGGATCCTAACATGTCTGAAGAGAAAAATCCTCTAAGGTGACTCTTAAAAGGAGTTCTGAATCCCTTAACAAGGTAGATCCTAACAGATCTCAATCGTGAGCTTCTAACAAGGCTTAACACTCTTACCCGGGTGAAATCCTAACCAGGTCGATGTTTAATAACTCCTAATAGGACAACTTGATTAACTGCAGTAGTGAAGATTTCTAGGTGACAATTCCCACCGTGGTTTTTTCCTCTAAGGGTTTTCACATGAAAAATACTTGTGTCAACTATTGCATGTGTGAATGTTTGAATTACTTTGTCATTACATAGTTGTTTCATTTACATGTTATATATTAAGCAAATTGGTGATGAAGTTGTTTAAAGGCTTAGCGAGACATTGATTCAGCCCTCCTCTCAATGTTTCACAGTACTAACATCGTGAAGATCCTATGTTTATTTTTGTATCTTGTTTTGATATTTCCAAATGAAGTTATCTTAAGATTGGTCAGGTTCTATATTGGCTGTCCTATTCTAACAGTCAAGGTGGTGAGTTGCGGCTTGCGATGAAGATTCATGACATGCGATGCTTAATGGCGCATTGTTGTATGTTGTTCTATGTTTGATCGAACCTCTTCTATGTTCGTACTACATGATGTATCTATTTGTTGTTGTTATTATGGATTTGGGTGTAGACCTATTTATTTGTAATATATTTCCTATGTTTTGGAAATTAATGATTGGATACACCGACTTGTGGCTGACAATCTTGTATATAAGTAGGGGAGTAGTCCTTGTTTGTGATGCTAGGTGGTTGAGCAAGAAGGATTAGAAGAAAGAGGATAGAGAATTGGTAGCAACAATTGGGATACCAATGGTTTATTGAACTATCATAAATTTTGAGGGGTGATCAGTTGCCAAAGGTTGTGAATGTACTGTCTTGTTTGCAAGCCAAGTTGATGATGATCTAAAGATATTTCTTCCTTTGATGTTCATTACTTGTTAGTTAGTTTGAGCACTTCCACTGTGGAATGATCTAGCTGCTATTGAAGTTTTGATCAGATTTAGAGGTTTATAGTATTTTTAATTGTTCTATCTATTTGTTGATCACTATATCTCTATAATTCTTTCTTGAATGTGTATATATTAATATTAAGGAAATATGAATATATATAATCCTTGGAATTCTCAATATTAATATTAATAATAATATATATTTACTATGAAATGATTGTAATATAGATCAGATCTGTATATATATTGCTTGCGATAAATGCTTGAATTGATAATGACAAATATTGATGAGTATTGCTGGGACTTGTTAGGCCCTTATTGATTCCAGTACTTCCCAACTCATATGGACTGGAGTTATTTACTAATGGGAGGAGACGCCTATGTAGGAATGTCCTCATTGATCCCAAAGTTAATACACGTTAGTTTGCATGTTAATAACATCGATACTAATATTGATTCATTTGGTAATATAAAGCATGTTCAATACTCATTATCGAACCAGTTGATATTAATGCAATATTAAGATAATGTATCGATATCAAAGATAGCATAGTATGGTATCAATACTAGCATTGATTATGTCGATACTCATTATCGATGGATGCATAACTCAATATCAACAATGTAATATATATTAACAACTTAATTAATATCATGAATATGATTGGTAATAGTTATATCAATCTCAATTACAATTATATATATATATATAAAACAGGATTACAATCTTACTATTCATTAATCATGTATTATTGATTAAGCAGAATAGGAATAATCAGATTGAAGCTACAATTCATTAACAGCTGTAGGGTTAGATATCTCCCTTGGGGATTTTCTTCCCTTGACTGTGTCAAGTGGTATCAGAGCATGGTTATACATCATAGTAGAACAAACACTTGGAATCTGATGTCTTTGACTTGCACGCCTTGTTGTGGAGTGGCAGAAGTTGAGGTTCTAATCTACATCAACTGAAGGTTAGTGCAAGGTGGCTAGAGAAGGATTGGTTGCTTAGAGGAAATGGAGATCACACTTGTGAATCTGGTTGTGGGGTGGCATAAGATTGGATCTGACCTGCAATTGTGGAAGGTTGCATAAGGAGGTTTGGTGGGTTGGCAAAGCTAATAGTTTCTTGGTTACTAAACAGACCTAGTTGGTTGAGGCAGATTGTTGGTGTTGGTAGATTGTTGCATCAGATTAGGGAAATCAACACTTATAATTAGATCACCAAACCTGAGGGAATTGAAGATTGACATCTTTGCAAACATGCTGCCTAAAATAATGAATCCTAGAAGACTAGAGCAAATGATGGAGGATTTCAGGAATGAGATAAGGACTGAGATCCATAATGCTTTGGGTGGGACTAGGAGAAACCCTGAGAGTGAAAATGAATTTGAGGAAGCTGTTGAAGATCTTGTGGCAACTAAAGTTGAGATTCCTGCCGAGGAAGAAGTATTGTTGAGAGATATGGCATAAATGAGTAACAGTTATAGACTTGATGTTGCATACTTTTCTTGTTCTTTAGATTTAGAGGAATTGATATATTGGATTAAGGAACTTGAGGATTACTTTGAGCTTGAAGATGTTAAAGATCCACAGAGAGGTTGGTTAGCACATACTAAGTTGAAAGGTTATGTTGCCTTATGGTCTACTTAGATTCTTAGATTCTTAGCTTTCATCTCTTCTTGTCCTTTTGCAAGTTTTTCCACCATAAGGCAACATGACCCTTCAACTTCCTCTGTGCTAACCTAACCCTCAATGGATCTCTTATATCCTCTAGCCCAAGCTAATCTTCTAGTTCTCCTATCCAGTCTATAAAATCTTCAGGAAGCAATGAACTAGAGAAATTAGAAACATCCATCCTATGACATTATCTACCTGTGCCAAAGCTCTCAACAATCTCTCCTCATTTGTAGGGATCTCAACACCCACAGTATCAAGATCCTCAACAACTTCCTCATATTCATCCTTTGTCTCAGAATTCCTTCGTAATCCTACTAACACATTTATGATCTTATTCTTCTTTTCATTCTTGAAGTCCTCTATCACTTGTTCCAACCTTCTAGGGTTCATTCTTCTAGGTGGCATCTCTCCCAATCCTTTAGTGCAGTTGCCTCAACTTCGACAATCTGATTACAGGGTGCCAATTGCCTCTCACTCAGTGATATCTTGAACACACTTGCAGCTTGCCTCCAACTTGATGACCTGTTCACACTTAGAATGCCTAAACAACCCAAACAAGGTCATGAAACAGCCAACAACCTCTCTACATTCCTCTTGCAGAAGTCCTCTGCAATTGCAGAACAGATCTACACACTGCCATCCAACAACCAACACATCTAGGGCTTCACAAGTTCAGGAGCTCTAATCTACTAACCAAGAACATAAACCTTGGTCTTGTACACTTGGTGCAGTCATGGAAGGAGTGTCCCCAAAGGAGATGGTCCAAACCATGCAACATGAGTCAACATAGCGCAATTAACAACTTTAGAGACAAGAGAAGATAATCTACATGCCACAACAAATCTTTGCATTATCACAAAACCAAATATTTACATCAAGTTTTCCTGCAACATGTAGATTACATTCAAGACATACATGCCTTTATTCCAAAAAGAAATTTAGATCCTAATCCTCGATCTAACCTCCCAAAGGTTATTTTCGAATTCACCCCTCACTACCTTCAACGAAGATCAACTACCCAAATACATAAAGCCTTTGCAAGATCTAAGTTGGCTCAAATCAGTTACATTCTCCAAGAACAAGAAAACGTAATATAGGAAAATAGGTCTGGTCCCAAATCATAACAATCTCCCTCAACTTGATAAAATATAAACAATGATCCAAGATGAATATTGGCCAAGGACCCACGAGCATCGAGATATGCGCCATTAAGCTCTGCTGTTTGAGAAACAACTTCACAAGATGGAAAACTCAACTGGCCATTAGCACTATGGAGAACATACAAAACCAAACAAGAATCCATAGTATCTCTGTTGGGAAGAATCCAAATGAGATACAATCCCAAACATAGATAAATAATGATGTCTAGATTATATACTAAGGTTTGCAATAGTAAATCACCCATATTGAAGGTTCTCTACCAAAACGCTAAAACTAGAAAACAGGAAAAAAACGAAAAAGGAAATATTTTGGGCGATGCAAGATTGCAAATGACACAAGTGTGCTCCTGCATCACATGTTTAGCTAAATATAGAAATGGAAAAATGCAAATACACATGTAGAGTTGAAATGGCTAACACAAACAAAAGTATTATGACTTAATTACATGCAACACTCAATATAAAGCCATGTTCTACATGTTCAAGCTCACTTAATAGTACAAAGATTACAAAATTGTCACAACAATTTAGCTCTTAGTACACATAGTAAGAGATACCAACAAACATCTATAAGCAAGCTAAGCATAAAAATGGTTATTGAATGAATAAAAAATTCTGAGTTACAATTACATTGAATGCCCAATAAATAGCAAAAGTGCAGGTATGAGAATTACCATTGATAAAGTTAAGTGGAAAAAATTATTTATTCGTAATTTTTGCGTCCCCAATTGGGACTTTAATTGGTTTACCCTAAAACTCCCAACTAGGGTTTGGACTTTCCACGTGGATGACAATTTGTAGTGTTCCCTGTTGGGAAATTGCCAATTCCTGAAGATTAACTTAAATTACTATGCAATTAAATCAGATTAAATTAAGAACAATCATTAATTCATAATTTGTAATACATAAGCCCTATTTCGTTACTTCTTTCGTAATCAATAATCTTAAGAAGGATGAGGATTCACTTGTCTTGAGGGCACTAAGACAGAAATCTACAAGTAGCCTTCTTCAAGACATTGGAAATGCATGTAATCTACAAGTAGTCTTCTTCAAGACATTGGAAATGCATGTTCGTACTTATCTCAAGGCTTTCCCTATAGGCATTGGAAGTAAATGTCCTTACCCATCTTGGAACTTTCCTCCTACATTGCAAAGTTTTAATCCTCTCCCTAACAAAACCAACCTATCCTCTTAATAGTATTAGCGAGTGATTAAGGAATTGTTTGTATATATTACTATCTTATCCATTGCAAAAATATACACACACACACACATATACATGTATGTATTATAATGACTCAAATTCTACGCCCTGGTGTTAAATTACCATTTCACACTACCTCTACCTTAGCCAAAGACTTAAATTCCACATAATCCTTGTCATCCATTGCACTAGCCAACTCACCACTCTCTCCAAAATTCTGTCTACGCAACCTGGGCAGTTTAGGACAAGGGCACGCCATAGAGGTGTGTGCAACACACTAGTGTTTGTGAATCTATAGGTGTGCAGGTTGTTGTTGGAGTGTTACAAATTGCCAACCTGCACTTGTAATGCCTAAATGATGAGCTTGCTTGCACAAGATTCAACTTGCATACATTATAATCACTCATTTGGCACTTATTTAGGTCTATTGATAGTTTATTGACTCAATCTTTACCGTCGTTAAACATATTACATACATTCTACTTGCAAGAGTTTAAGCTCACACCCTTTTCAAGCTTTCAAGCTCTTGCCATTGTAGTCGCGTTAGCTCTATCACCTTCATTGAGCTATTATCTTGTTGAGAGGAATCTCTTTGCTTTACTCTATTGCATTCTTGTTGGAATATCATGTATCTTCATCTACTTTATTTTTATTGTGTTTATCATTTCCATAATTGGTTATCTATCACTGTCGTGTCTATTTAGCTGTTGTGTATGTGGAAACACCAAAGCAAGGAATTGACTGAGGTAGTTCTCCAAACAACCACCCAACCATTTTCTTCGTTTTTCTTGTGCCCCAGTTTTGTAAAGGGACTAATTTAACATCTTCATCAACCGTTGAATTAGGTCCTCTCTTACTCTTTTTTCATTATTTTCATTTCTATCATCTTGTTATTCTGTTTTTTTTTTCTTTATATTAGTAGGTTATTATTTTGTCTTTTTATTTCACTTCCTGTTACTATCCATCTCACTTTGTTCGGATAGGACGTGAGCCTGCTACACTAGCATCCTATAGCCGTGTTGTCATTCACAACCCACACTGTTGTTTAAAGCAGAGAGATTGTGGAGCTCAGTGTCTATTGTTGATAATTAGCTTGTTCATCTATCATAGTCTTAACATTTTTATCACATTGTTTATTCCTATTATAATCATTTATTTGTATTCGATAGTTAATCTTTCATTAAACACTCAAGAACATACAAGTAAAAGTCCTACATTAATCACATTTAATTACCCTAGCTCATACGCTAGTATAATTGAGATGGCACAAGGGAAGGCTATATCCCTTAAGACTTCAACTGGTGTTTAGGTTGGTGTACTTTTTTCTTCTCCACATTTTGGGGAACTCGGCGTGAACCGGTATCCTTTTAGAGCTTTGTGTCAGTCCATTGCAGAAATGGTGACTATCATTCCAATTTCCCTACCTTCTTGGAGGGCACCTAAAATGACCATTTCATTCACCCCTCTTGACAAACCATACAATGGAGAGCCTTCTCTTTAAATCCCGATTTCTATAAATTGTGCCCCTATTAGAGGTGTCTTGGTGGATCCTACATGTAGAGTCAATGTCATTACAGAGGTCCTCTTCCTATGTCTTAAACTAGGGTAAATATGACAAACACTCAACCACCATAAGAATGCATGACGAGATGTCCTAACCCCCTTTGGAGTTAACCACTTTGACGATCGAGGTGGGACCCAAAGTGATGTTCTCGACGTTTGTGGTGATCCTAGAGTCGGATCTCTTTAAGAACTAGGTATCCTTTGATTGACTTCTATGTGAGTTGTCCGCTAACTCATCCACAAGTGCCTGAACTTCCTTGATGAGGGTATTATCCACACTATCTAGGATTTCAGATATCGCCATTTGGTGTCTTGTGGGGTCTTCGGTGCTGATCATTTCTGGCCCACTCCGATGGGGCTCCTCATCTCGGACAAGATGTCACATTTATTGTGTATCAGGCATATAAAGCTAGGGAAATGAGTTTAAGATCCGTAGTTCCTTCCCCTACTCAACTCTCTGGTGAGGCTCAATGTGCTTCATTGGGGGCTGAAGGCAAGAGTGCCCTATGGGAAACCCCCTTGTTGCCTAAGATCATGCAACTTCCTATGTTGTCCTCTATTCTTGCGTCCACATCTAATGTCGATAAGGTGTGCCCGCCACCTCTCATCCCCATTATCTTAGTCATGCATCGCCTTTCCATCTATGGCCAAGGTAAGAGGTCTCACAAGAGCACAATCTGCTTAGGCACCTACTCCTCAGCTGCTGAGGGTGTCTTTCTTTCCTCCTATTGTCCATAGGGTTAAAAGAGGAAAGACATCTGTGATTGAGCTACTAGGGCCATCTTCCTTGCTAGTGAGAACATCATTGGCCACCCCCATGGAGTGGTTTGGTGTTGTATCCCTCCAAGCTTCTCTGTTTGGTCTGCATTTGCATCAGAACTAGCTTGCGCTTGAGCGGAAGCGTTGTTGATAGGAAAGGGCTTTGGCTCGTGAGGCTGCTGCAAGGGAGGAGAATGTATCTTTTGAGCATGTATTCACTACTGCTTCCACTTTTGCTTCCAACTTTTCCCTTCTCTTGTAGCTTTGTCAGCTCCTTAAGCTACAACTACCTTTGTTATGCTTCTTCCTGCACTAGGAGTGATCATTGCGTCTTGCGCCAAGTAGGTCCATGTGTGCATTTCTCCTTTATAGTAGCTACCTTTGATCACCACCTTGCTTGATATCCCGCCACTGCTAGAGCTAGTGAACATGTTGTATACTCAGGTGGTATCTCGCTCAACAATGTTAATCAACATCCGCCTTGTATCATGACTGCTATGCTAGCTTTCTCGATGTTGCAAAGGCTGCCATAGTAAATCGGACAATTTCACCTCCGTCCTTTAAGAGGAAGTTCGAGGAGGGTTCTATTCTGGAGTCCAGACATCACAAATCTGCTCTAACAGATCCTATTTCTGTTTAAGTTCTCATAGTTGAGCAAACTCTGACTTCCCTTGAGTTCGTATTTGCCCCTTTTGCAGAGGTCGACAAAGAAGCTTCTTCACCAACATCTCCATGTGGATCTCTTGCAAGTGTTGATGCTTGCATTTTTTAATGATTGCAGGACATTCTTGTGTTGACGATGATCTTCACACAAGCACTCACTTGACATAGTGGTTAGATGAGGAAATGTCAGCTGGTTCATCCTTGGCTTTTGCTATTGGTGGGGTGCTTGGGGATGCCACGCGACCGTGCCGTTGTAATCTTGACCTTCTTCCCTCATGAACAAGATTGGGAGGACGTTGATTTACTAGTGGACAATTTGTGGGGGTAGTACTTGCTTCTAAATCTTTAGATTAGAGCGTGTTTCCCTATGTTCCCCAATGCTTGTCTTTTAGTGTTGTTCCCTCCCAAAGGACCCTTGTGCTCCATTTGTACCTAGAAATGAGAGATTTTCTGTTGTGTACCTTTTTCTATGTGCACTCTGATTCTTGTATTTTTCATACTTTTGACTTTCAACATTTGGGGACAATGCAAAGTGCTGGGAGCATTTAGGCACTCCTTCCATGTTGACCCAATTTTTTTGTTTCTTTGTTTTCATGTGTCTTTCGTGAGATCTGAGCCGAGGTTGGTGGTGATGAGATATTTGTAATATCCCCAATTTAGCAAGTTGTAGGGGCTTAGATTGGTCAACTCATCATCGTGACCCTTGTGAGTTGACAATTGGATTTGAGGGTCTTAGTTGTAGACTTGCTATTTTTAGTAAGTCTATTTTTGGCTAGTCACTATTTCCGGAAATACATATGTTGGCTCAGCGGTGATGGTCATTCATTTAGTCATTTGCTCAGGGTGAGATTATTTATTGGGGAGTCATATTTATTACATAACTTATAAGACTTATAATTATAAATGCACTTTATCTTATAACGTGATGTTGTGAAGCTGAAGCCTCTTTAGTGAAAGGTGTAATGACGAAGCCAAGTTGCACAAGTGAAATTATAAATATGATTCTGATTTTGAGAATTGGCATCCTTGAATATTATTTTTCTTTTTGTTGCCAAGGGTTTGAATTCTTGAATTGCCTGAAGGTTGCATTGCAAATTGTTGCTGAGGTAGAACAATTTTCCATTACTCCTTTCTGTTTGCATTGTTATTAAGGAAATTTTTGTTGCAGAAGATATCGACTAGCATTGAAGAACTTTGTTTGCATTTGGAATACCTGCATTCAAGTTTTAGGGGTTTGAGAAAACCCTTGCAAGGTTGTCGTTCACCAATTATGCAACAATTGAGCATTTGTAAATATGAGCTTGCAGTAGGACCTATGTGACCATTTTAGGGGTTGGCATTTTATCTTTCAAGGCTTGTAAAAAATCTACAGAGCCTTGCGACTTGTTTCATGGTCTATAACTTTGATGATAGAGCTCGTGCATGCTTTGGATGACCTACGGTTGCATAAAAAGGGAGAGCCAAGACTCTAGCAAGCACCTGTGATAATAATTAAGGGCCAATGAATTAATTACTGGTGTGTGCATTTGGAGATTTGATCCTGCAATCTGGTTCTAGTGTTGGCGATTAAGCTGGGAATGCTCTACAACAAATGTTGGAGACTTACAAACAAGCACAGTCATCTATATTGAAGTTGCAAATTACAGTCATTGTGCTTGGAGCAAACAATAGGTTCCTTTAAAATCATATTTGAATTTGGAATTAATTCCTTAAATAATTTTTATCATTTCTATTAATTTGAAATCAAAAAATAAAGTTGTTACTATTGTTAATTCTTGGCATTGCAATTTTTCATTGCCGTTTATCCCATATTTAAAAAAAAGAAGTATATATTCCAAAAACACAAAAATAAAATAAATCAAAAAACACAAAAACACAAAAAAATAAATAAATTAATTTCACCAGCTTTCAGCCAAGAGACTAGACAAGGTCTTTACAATGGTAACAAAGTTGTTTCCTGCTAGCCTACAGGAATTGGGCTCAATTGTTAGTAGTTCGGTGCATTGTCCTTTTTTGGCATTCAACATTTGATTTAGTAATCTTCTATTCAATATCATGGGTGATGAATGGAGGTTCATGTGGGGTATGCACTATACCTGTAGAGGTCGTATCTTTCCACTTTGGGAGAGAGAACTTGAGATACAGTTTGCTTCAGTAGCGACATGGATGTTAATAGTCTAGGTGGTTCAACTAGTACAAGATTCAGAGATGCTAATGCAGGCTTCGAGATTGATAGAGTGGCTAGACAGACATTTGGGACTTGGCAGTAGGACAACACTAGATGGCAAATGTGCTGCAACAACTTTTTGATGCTTTGCAGCAAATAGGACTCCCTCGAGGGCGGAGTAGGGAGAGGGCTCGTTACAGTTCTGTTGGTTCTCATAGATCATGAGTGGAGGATAGGTCCAGGGATGGTGACAGATATAGGGCTAAGGATTGGGTTAGGATTGATGATAGGATGGGCATGATAGGATACATTGGAGCCTATGATAGGCCATAGAGACCCACCTTCTCGAGAGTAGAGTTGGATGCTCTTAGTACTGAGGTTGAGGTTGCATCCTTTGCAAATGATGGAGTTGCTCATATTGTTGAGTGGGATGCTCTACCACAAGCCATGAAGCAAAATTTGAATTTTGACAGATACTTAACTTAGAAGCGTGAGCATTCTAGAGGTAGGCCTGCTCTTCACAGGCAGAGGCACAGACAGTTAGATTTATGGGAGGTGGCCAATAAGATGATACTGGCACATTTTGATGGAGTGGTAGAGTGACTGTTGGAGCTTGGGTTCACAAGCTTGACACTTACCTTGCTTTGCATCCTACAACTGAGGAGGACGCTATCAAATTTGCAGTACTACACCTTGATGGCGTTGCACATGATTGGTGGTATTCTAGAGGTAGACCCGCTCTTGATAGGTAGAGGCCTATGCAGTCATATTTACGGGAGGTGGCCATTAAGATGATACTGGCACATTTGATGAGAGTAGTAGAGTGAATAATAGAGCTTGGCTTCACAAACTTGACACCTACCTTGCTTTGTGTCCTATGGCTAAGGATGCTATCAGATTTGCAATACTACACCTTGATGGCATTGCACATGATTTTTGGTATTAGGAATTAGTATCCCTCCATCATGATCAAATTACATCATATCAAGAGTTTGTTGAGAGATTGATAGAGCGCTTTGACTAGAAAGATTTCGAGGTCTAGTTTAGAGAGTTGGCCTAGTTATGACAAACAATTAGCTTGGAGGCATTCACCAGTGAGTTTTAGAGATTTTTTGTGATGCTGTATGATATATCTGAGAGGAGAGTCATGCTACTTATAGAGGGCCTTGCTGAGCCACTAGAGGTTGGGTTAAGTCCTTAGACCCACCTTCATTATAGGAGGCTATGAAGAAGGCTAGGATTTTGGAATCGTCTACACCTAGAGGCAAGTTTGCCTTGAAGCCTTCTAGTTCAGCCTATGACAGGACAACTCCCAGAAGAGAGAAGAAATCAGATTCTAAGTGTCTTATGGCAGCACCTTTGGATCGTGATACCATTAATGATTTGAGGAGGAAGAAATTATGCTTGTATTGTAGGGGTCCATATGATGTTACTCATGATTTTCCTATGAAGCCTAAGGGAAAAAATATGATGATGGAGTGGTTTTACAATGATGAGGACAATTCTGATCCTATAGGGCAGCTAGCTGACTATGATCATGATGCTCATAGAGTTGCTGGAGATGATGATGATGAGATGGATGATCCAACCTCAAAGTTGCCTACCTTTCTAGCATGAGAAAGGAAGGAGCTTTTAAGATGCATGGACTTTTAGCAGGACGAGGTGTGATTTCTCTATTTGATACTAGTGCCACCCATAATTTCATTGATGCCTGTTTGGTCACTAGGAGAGGTATTTAGATAGAGGATTTTTAGGGATTAAAGGTTGAGGTGGCTAATTGTTACACCCTTAGGTGTAACAAGATGATTATAGACCTTCCAGTCAGGCTGAATACTTATGCCTTTAAGGAAGATTTTTATGTTGTGGAAATGGGCAGCACTAACATGGTCCATGACATGGCATGGTTGCATACTCTTAAGGACATTTACCTCAGCAACGAGAGGATGGAGATGAGATTCATTAAGGATGAGCAGCCAAAGATCCTTAAGGCTATTAGGAATGAAGAGCTTAAGTAGATTTCTCTTAGATATATGCAACACTTGGTATGCCATGAGGATGCTATTGACTGGGCAGTTGAATGCAGGATGATGCCTACTTTAGATGGCTTAGATAAGCCAACATATTATTCTGTTATTCAGCAGTTGAGGACTAAACACTCTAAAGTGTTAAGTGATTTACCACCTGGAAAACCGCTTGGCAGAGGGATTGAGCATATCAGTGAGTTGGAGGAGGCAACTAAGCCTATCATAATTACATTTTTCTAGCACCCGAAGTGGCTTAAGGATGAGATTGAGAAGATTATTCAGGAGCTGCTTGACATGAGACACATTAGGCCGAGTAAGTCCCTCTATGCTTCTTTAGTTGTATTAGTGAAAAAGAAGGATGACACATTGCGGATGTGTATAGATTACCGGATGCTTAAAAAGAGGACTATTAAGAACTGATATCCGATCCCTCGGATTGATGAGCTCATTGATGAGTTGCATGTAGAGAAGGTACTTCTTTAATATTGATTTGAGATCGGGATATCATCAAATCCGTGTTAGAGAGTAGGATATAGGAAAGACTACATTTAAGTGCCACTATGGACATTTTCAGTTCCTAGACATGTCTTTTGGTTTGACTAATGCTGCCGCCACTTTTCGTTCTACTATGAACAAGGTTTTTCATAGTCAGCTTCAAAGATTTGTATTAGTGTTCTTTGACGACATCCTAATTTATAGTAAGACTTAGGATGACCTTGTTGTAGTTCTGGATATTTTGGATAGGGCTCCCTTGTACATCAAGGAGTCCAAGTGTACTCTTGGCATGACAGAGTTGCTTTATTTGGGACATATTATCAGTCCAGAGGGTGTTCGCATGGATCGTGATAAGATGTGTGCTATCTTAGAGTGGCCTACAGTAGAAAAATTGACATAGTTGAGAGGGTTTATTGGACTTCGTGCTTTCTACCACAGGTTTGTGGCAGGTTTTTCTAGCCATGCGGCTCCCCTTACAGATTTGATTCGTAAGGGTGCCTTTTAGTGGACTCCTCAGGCACAGGAGTGCTTCAAGAAGTTCAAGTTTATTATGACTTCATGCCCTATGTTAGCTTTATCGGATTTCTTAAGACCATTTGATTTGCACTGTGATGCCTTAAGAGAGGGTATTGGAGCAGTATTGTCCTAGGATCGTCATTCCATAGCTTTTGAGAGCAGGAAGCCATGAGGTCTTGAGAGATCGTTCAATGTCTATGATAAGGAGACGTTGGCCAAGTTCAAGTAGTACTTAGTAGGCAACAAATTTTGCATTAAGATAGATCATAACAACTTGAAGCATTTCCTAGGGTAGAGAGACTTGAACAAGAGGCAATAAAAGTGGGTTAGTAAGTTACAATCTTATGATTTCGACAACTCCTATGTAAAGGTGACACAAAATGTTGTTGTTGATGTCCTGTCTAGGAGACCCCTCTTATGTTTGGTCACTGAGATTGTTGAGGATTGGAGGCACTTGATCATTGCTGAGTATGCCAGGGACCAGTGGGCATCTAGTTTTAGTGATGGCAGTATTTAGGATAGCAATTATACCCTTGTGGATGAGTTGATCATTTACAAGGGAAGGATTTATTTGGTTCCAGGATCAGGTGTCCATGAGATCATTCTTCGAGCCTTTCATGATTCTCATATGACTGGTCATCTCGGATTCTTCAAGACATATAGGCAGGTGCAGGAGAGGTTTACTTAGAAGGGCTTAAAGACAGATGTGCAACGTTATGTTTGAGAGTGTTTTGTTTGTCAGCAGAACAAACAAGATACACCTATCCTGAGGGTTGCTGCAACCACTTCATATTTTTGCGTAGAAGTGGGAATGTATATCCATGGGCTTCATTGTGGGCTTGCCTAAAGTTCAAGGAAGGGATTGCATGTAAGTGGTAGTGGATCGGCTCACTAAGTATGCTCACTTTTCCTCATCACTACTACATATTTTGCTGCGTAGTTAGCTGAGTTGTTCTTTTGGGAGGTGTTCATGTTGCATGATTTACCCCAGACTATAGTGAGTGACCTTGATAGAAGGTTTATGAGTCACTTTTGGTAGAAATTTTTAAGATTATGTGGGACCGAGTCGACTCAGAGCACTAGTTATCGCTCGCAGATTGACGACTAGATTGAGATCATAAATAAGTGGGTTGAGGGTTATCTCTAGAACTATGTTTCTTCTCAGCACAGGGATTGGGTGAAGTGGATCCATTTGTGCGAGTATTTTTGTAACTCCACTTAACATATGACTATTTAGATGTCTCCCTTTAGATCTCTGTACGAATATGATCCTTTGAGCTTCATGGATTCTTTGTGCAGGGATAGCAGAGTGCCTAGTGCCAAAGATATGTTACATGATAGTTAGGATATTTTGAGGTCGTTGAGAGATAACATCTAGAGGAGGATAACTTGCTCCTTTCAGGTGGGTGATATGGTTTATTTGGTGTTGTAGCCATCTAGGCAGTCTTCCATTAGGAAAAGTGGAGTGAAGAAGCTTAAGTCATGATTTAACGGTCCCTTCTGCGTGCTGAGATGTGTTGCCTAAGTGGCTTATGAGTTGGATCGACCGGATGACAGTAGAGTGTACAATGTGTTTCATGTTTCGTGCCTCAAGAAGGCATTAGGTAGGCATGTGGTTCCATCTCCTATGTTTCCACCACTAGATGATGAAGGGAGGCTTGATTTAATCCCTGAAGTGATTCTCGATACCAGGGAGAGACAGTTGCAAAGGACTATCAAAGAGTTTTTGGTCAAGTAGCGTGGCCTACCAAATGAGGATGCCACTTGGGAGCTTGAGGATATTCTTCAGCACCCCAAATTGTGATTGCTTGGGGAGGGAGGACTGTAGTGTCCCCAATTTAGTAAGTTCGAGGGGTAGGATTGGTTAGCTCTGTAAAAACCCTCAACAGGCTATATCCTTAACAAACATCAATTTGCTTTTGCTAATCAACAGTTTGATATTTTGTCACACATTTGGCAGACAAATTATTATCACTTAATAAATAATACTTTAGATTCACAGCCAACTGCTCACAATTTTAATTGATTAAGTCTTTATCAATTTGGACAAATGAACACCAGTAACCAATTCAGAAGTAATTCTATAATTGATGGCAATGCTACTAATATCCCATTGAAAATTGACTTCTAGAAGTTTACAAGAATGCAATAATGAACTTGGAAATTGACTTCTAATAGATTAAATATGGATTGCAGCTCTCAAGAAATAATCCAATTTACTCACAGGTTCATAAATACATGCTCCTTGCTTATAATCGCAGGTGCTCTAAAACCTGATTGCTTCTCTCCAATAATTGATTGCAGCCTTCCACAAAGTCTGAAATCGCTGCTAAATATAGGGACGACAACCACAGTAATTCCTCTTTAACCATGCCAAACGATCAACAATAATGGCATTCCAAATCACACATTCTCCAGCCACAATGAAATTCCTAGGTACAAAACATAGCAGTTAGGAAATACTATAATTTAATTAAGACAATTATCATAATTAATTCACAATACCTCAGCTGTGAATTACCAAGCACTTCTTAATTCCAAACCTTATACTTCAGCAATTCCACGACAACCGCAGTAATTCCTCTTTAACCACGCCAAACGACAAACAATAATGGCGTTCCAAATCACAAATTCTCTAGCCACAATGAAATTCCTAGGTACAAAACATAGCAGTCAGGAAATACTATAATTTAATTAAGACAATTCTCAGAATTAATTCACAATACCTCAGCTGTGAATTACCAAGCACTTCTTAATTCCAAACCTTATACTTCAGCAAGCGCAGAGAAATTGGCAAACTCAGAAACTCTTCGCAGGCAACAAAAGAAAATAATCAATCAGATGCTTTACTCATCAAATGGGCTCATATTTATAATCTCCAAATGACACAAAGTTTCCCAAATTAACTTCACTTAAGAAGCTTCCCACACACAACATTAAAATATGATAAAGTGCCATTATAAGCTAATTTATTAATTGCTTTTGGCTCCAAAAATGACCTTTTCCACCATAATTTCAATTTCTGACATGTAAGGCGATTGTTTCTCATTCCCATGATTTAAAACTTTTCGTCCTGGTTCCAACAAGCTATGATATTGCGGTGACCAACCAACAACAGTATCAAAAATAGCAACCTCAACATATTTAGATGAATAACAATAATAATTCACCCGTCTTGTGAAAACAATTGAAGAAGCATCAGAATCAAAATTTGACAACACCAAAGTGATCCTGATGATGAAAGATGATGAATGAACCTGACGAGGTGACTTACTATAAATAGACACTCCCTCCAAGATTCTTGGAGCCCAAACTGGAATCTTGAAATAAAAATTGAGAGCATCCTCCAACTCTGACTCAACTGAGCTCATCAGAACCAATAGATTGACTTACTATAAATAGTAAGCCCCTCAAATGGAGCCAAAACACACCATAGGCTGCTGGAAAGCCTATAACCACACAACTAAGACCCTCAAATCCTATTGTCAGCTCACAAGGGTCACGATGGTGAATTGACCTGGTCAACTGAAAGAACTTGCTAAAAATGGGGATATTACAGTCCTCCCTAAGATTGCTTGTCCCAAGCAATCTTGGAGCAAAATGGACATCATAATCCACCTAGACCCCAAAGGTAGAACTACGTACTATACCTGCTGTGTAAAAACAACTCCTACAACACCAACCCCCAAATAATGGACATCAACATCAGAATCATCTAAAAACTGACTTGAGGCGCTGATGAAGGCAACAATTCATCAGAACTCAACCCAACTAAAATACTAACTCTGTCCACACCTGAATCCCCATCAAATTGATACTCACACCTAATTGCACTCTCGAGATGGTAACAACCATAGATACCTAAAACACTACCACCAGCTTCAACCTCTGCCAATCTGTCTTGGGTGTGTAGATACTGCAAGGGGTCTAATTTGCAGTTATCAATCCCATCTGCAAAAGATGGTGCTAACCCATCCCATAATGGATGGCATGAAACTAGAGCCAACCCACACCGACGTGAAACTAAATCCTCTACCTGTGGGTCAAAAGAAAAATGATGAGCACTCATCACAGTGTCATGCCAATAAAAACTCCCAATCTCTGTCAAGGGCTCATCATTATCAAATTGGGAATCAGGTGATGGCTCCAATCTTTGAACTATTGGTCGAGTAGATCCTGGGTAACCCTCTCAGCAAACCAACCTCAAAATCCTTGTGGGGAAGCATAGTAGACAGAGTCTCTACAATCTTTCCCACCAACCTTTGAATAGCACGAGAGCCTCGGATGTGAGTACCCTCAAACACTCTGTATGAATCCTCCCTCACATTTGAACTCTCCAATAGATACTTCATGAAGGACATTGTGCAGTAAAAATTATGTGGAAGCATCAATATGCTCCCCTGCGACCCACAATTGATCCCTCTGAAAATGTGGCACTGCCATCTGTCTAATGGTACTAGCTGTATGAAATGAAGAAATATATCCGCTTCCAGTAGAAGGAAGCAAATCACCATGAGAGCTCGTTTCCCTTGATACTTTCACCTCCTTTGTACCTACTGCACCTATATGTTGGACTGGTGTGTCGCCACATCATCACATCCCTCATCCCCAACCGTGGAAGCAAACTCACCACCAACCACAATATGTAACTAAATAGGTTTAGGGGCCGATGTCAACTGTACTCACTTTAACTCCATCGTAATCTCATTCAGCTGTGACTATGACTCTTGACGAGCCAACTGAGTATACTGAAGAGAGTCCACAGTCACCTCAAGCTCCTGGGTAAGCTCAGCTACCTCCTCTTTCCCTAACAATGTCTCATAACAGGTGCTAATCCACTCCAGAAGGTAATCCCTGTCACCAACTAATTGAGAGTAACTATGCTTCAAGATCTTGATAGCCCCTTGAAGTGTATGAACCTCTGCTAGGGAAAGTTTACTATCACCACTCATCTAACATAGGAGTACTCCAACCAAATGTAGCTAGCATTTGACGAATACCATCTTAATGCTCAAGACCTGAAAAAATGTCACTATCACTCACCTTTCGCTGACAAGTCATATGATGCTTCTGTAACCCTTGCCTCCTATGCACACTCTCTGTCTCACTAATTGCACTGTGATAGGAAACCAAATCAGAACTGCCCACCACAAGATCACTCATTGCATGTGTACTATCGACCTTGCACAACTTTGCATTCGAGATATAACTACTATGTACCTCAGTCAACTGTAATGACCCTCTTCAAATTTGCTCTAAAAAATGCTGATGAAAGCTCAAGGAATTTCATCAAACAATTCACATGCAAGGGACGTATGACTGATACAGTATTCTAGTTGGCTTTAAATGACTCTTTCTTCAATTTGCATCAATGAGAATCTTGTGCTAGAAGACCTCAAATGGACTACACAATGACCTAACATGAGTGTGCTACTAATTTTGATAATGTTCAGTGCATATATATGATCTAAGCATGAGAAATGAATACCTACAGCCAACTGGCATTTTTACAAACAGTTGGTATGCAAACTAACTAGCTGATAAATAGTGATATTGATTGCTTAAATGACACCAGCAACTATTATCTTCTTAATTGCAATGAAATTTCTAATACAATGCTCATGAAATATGGCCAAGACTTTTGGCATTTACATGGATTACAAAATGATAATGTTGGTATAATGCACACTTACAGCTGAAACTTATAATGCCCTAAAAACAATACTAACAAGGGAACTTGGTTGTAGATGGCTGTAATAATTTCTTTCAATGCTGCCCCTTCTGCTTTGCTTTTCCGATTTGCTTTTTCGAACTGCTTTTTCGGATCTGCTTTTTGAACTGCTTTTAGAGACTGCTTTTTCAGCCTGCTTTTTTAGTTTCGCTTTTTCGGACTACTTTTACGGACTGCTTTTTCAGCCTGCTTTTTTGATTCCGCTTTTTCGGACTGCTTTTTCGTATCTGCTTTTTCGGACTGCTACCATGTTAAATCTCAAGACCATATCTTTCAATGGCGTCAAGATTTTCAGCTTGAAGGGATTTCGTCCTTCAAACTATTGAGACATAATCTCCAGAAATTTTTTCAATTTCTTTGATATTTTCAAACATACTTAAAAGAAGCTCTTCCATTTCTTTTATAGTGTTCTCGCAAAGGCTTCATCCTTCGTTTTCTCAATGTGGGATAAAACATAACTCCCTTTATGTAACTTATGTCTCCAATGTGTTATAAAATAAAGGGGACTCTTTTAATTTAAATATTTCTGACAAACTATAGTCTATTCATTAATAAAGTTAAATATTTAAATTTAACTTTATAAAATAGCTTTATCAATGCATAACAAATCTTATTAGTGATAAACAAGTCTTCTTGTCAATTTTAAACAATTACCATCGACATACCGTTGCCATTGGATGTCTGCCCATGCCCAAGATGACTTACTATAAATAGTAAGTATGCCCAAAGTTGCCTCAAAACCCCTCAGAAAGACCTGCAACTGAAACTATCTAGGCCTAATGGCCTCTAAGTCCCTTTAATGTCCTGGTTAGCCTACGGGAGCGTAGGGAAATAGGCTAACGACAACATCATGCTATGAATGCTAAAAAGGGGACATTACATCAACTCCTCATCTGAAGAAATGGAAGCCCTCACAATATCAATATCCCCACACGTCTCAGCTTCCACCTCAAAGGATAGATCTTGTAAACACTGATCTTGGGACCCATCCAAAACCTCCTCGAAGTCATCAGCTGATCCCTGGTAAGGGATATTGTACCTAGTACAACTCATAGCATCATCAAATGTATCATCAGATGTGTCCATACTATCTGCATCCACATCTACTGACTCCGCTGTAACATACGAATCACCAATATCACATCTGGGTGACTCCATACATGCTTTGGTCCCACCTGAGGAAGCAACTGCCTCCTGTACTAGAGCAACACTATGATAAATCACATACAAATTTCCAATAATAATCCCCTCCTCGAGAGCGCCAAAAGTGTCAATAGTAGTAATTACATCAACTATCTCTGCACTAGCTACAACAACTCTGGGAGCCTTAACCTGTTGAAGTTCAATGCTGCTATTCACGAAGAGTATTGACACATCTATTGATCTTTGTGAAATGAGTCCATCATCAACACTGCAGATGGGGCTAGCAGCTGCCGTACTAAATATAGGTACATCAGCATCATGGACAACAGTCGGGGAAAACTCAAGCTTCCTTCCTTGCAACCTCGATGTTGGCGTTCTAAAGGTGGAAACCATAGACCTCGCTGCCCTCTCAACTATTGCGGGATCCGACAAGCTCTCCACCAATCTTTGTTGATGAAACTTTAGTTTCTCCAAACTTTCCTGCAAGGCATTCATTTTTACGCAACTTCCTCATTACTCCATTGACTTTTAGAACTGCCAGTCCTATGTCTGTCCATAGTTCAAGAAAAAAAGAAGAAGTGCTGATCACTCTAGAAATCAGATGTGAAAATCTTCAAAGTCAGCACCGAATAAATAAAAACTGAGCCTAGTTCCTGCAGGCTGGCAAGAAACCGCTCTAATACCACTGTAAAAACCCTCAATAGGCTATATTCATAACAAACATCAATTTGCTTTTGCTAATCAACAGTTTGATATTTTGTCAAACATTTGGCAGACAAATTATTATCACTCAATAAATAATGCTTTAGATTCACAACCAGCTGCTCATAATTTTAATTGATTAAGTCTTTATCAATTTGGACAAATGAACACCACTAAACAATTCAAAAGTGATTCTATAATTGATGGCAATGCTACTAGCATCCAATTTAAAAATTGACTTCTGGAAATTTACAAGAATGCAATAATGAACTTGGAGATTGACTTCGAATAGAGGAAATATGGATTACAACTCTCAAAAAATAATCCAATCTACTCGCAGGTTTAGAAATACATGCTCCTTGCTTATAATTGCAAGTGCTCTAAAACTTGATTGCTGCCCTACAATAATTGATTGCAGCCTTCCACAAAGTCTGAAACCACTGTCAAATACAGGGACAACAGCCACAGTACATTCCTCTTTAACCATGCCAAACAACAGACAATAATGGCATTCCAAATCACAAATTCTCCAGCCACAATGAAATTCCCAGGTACAGTACATAACAGTCAGGAAATACTATAATTTAATTTTCAGAATTAATTCACAATACCTTAGCTGTGAATTACCAAACACTTCTTAATTCCAAATCCTTATACTTCAGCAAGGGCAAAGAAATCAACAAACTCAGAAACTTTTCATAGGCAACAAAAGAAAATAATCAATTGGATGCTTTACACATCAAATGGGCTCATATTTATAATCTCCAAATGGCACAAAGTTTCCCAAATGAACTTCACTTAAGAAGCTTCCCACACAACATTAAAACATAATAAAGTGCCATTATAAACTAATTTATTAATTGCTTTTGGCTTCAATAATAACCTTTTCCACCATAACTTCAAATTTTGACATGTAAGGCCACTATTTCTTTTTTCCATAATTTAAAACTTTTCGTTCCGCTTCCAACGAGTATGATACTGAGGTGGCCAACCAATAACAATAACAAAAATAACAACCTCAACGTATTTAGATGGACAACAATAATAATTCACCCATCTTGCAAAAACAATTGAAGAAGCATCATAATCGAAATATGACAACACCAAAGTGATCCTGATGATGAATGAACCTAATGGGGTGACTTACTATAAATAGATGCTCCCTCCAAGATTCTTGGAGCCCAAACTGGAAGCCCAAAATAAAAAACTGAGAGCATCCTCCAACTCCTCTGACTCAATTGAGCTCATCGAAACCAACAAATTGACTTGCTATAAATAGGAAGTCCCTCAAATGGAGCCAAAACACACCATAGGCTCCTGGAAAGCCTATAACCACACAACTAAGACCCTCAAATCCTATTGTCAGCTCACGAGGGTCGCGATGGTGAATTGACTTGGCCAACTGCAAAATTTGCTAAAATGGGGACATTACAAGCTCATCATCGCTACCCTCGTGTGTTAACACCTGGATTTGAGGGTGATGCAGGAGCATCTTGGGGAAGTTGGCAATCCTGCATGCTGGAGTTGTTTCAACCTTAGACTTGGAGGACTCAGTTGAAGAAGGGTTCATGCTCGGTGTCCATTGGGTGGTCCTTGGTTGTAGTGTTGGCTGAGGGGCTTCGTCTCTAAAGGAGCTCAACATAAACTATTGCTCGACCATGCTTGACATGCTCAACCCCTGAAGGAATACTCGACACCTGAAGGTACTCGGCACCTGAAGGAGCTCGACAATGCTTGGCAAAGGTTTTGTTGATGCTTGGTAGTGTAGTTTGCAAAATGGTGTTTTTGCGGATTGTATCGACTTGGTGCATTTAATGCACGTAGTGTGTGATCATGACGTGGATCGATCTGGAGATGTGTGTGAATTTATTTGGGCCTTGGATCTTTATCCTAGGTGCATTTAATGGTTATTGTAAGCCGACTAAAGCGTATTTAATATTTATTGCAGGCTGACTTGTGGCTTCGTTGGGTATAAGTAGAGGGTCTTGTGGAGTCTTGAATTATTATCATTCAACATAGAGAAGAGGTAGTAGCTAAGAGGAGTGAAGTTGAGGAGAGCTAGTCGCTAAGTGTGGGCTTGGGAAATAGGAAGGTTGCTTGGTGGCTTGCGAGCACATGTTTAGATTCTTTTAGAGTTCTCTACCAGATTGTGGATCTGCATTAGTTAGTGATTGGATCTTGAGAGGTCTTGCAAAATTACTAAAGGCCTTACAATTGAGCATGTTCAATGACAATCTTATGACTTTGTTGTGAGAGTTGGCATATTTAGATCTAAATTTTTGTGTTATTGTTTATATTCCATTGTGTGATTATTTGCTGAGGGCTAGGACATCTCCTTTGGGGATTCTCGTACCTTGTACTACATCAAGTGGTATCAGAGCGAAGGTTGGATTTGGTTTATCTTGTAGATTTGTTGCTTTGAGTTTGCGAAGATCTTGGAAGATAAGAAGAGTTGATCACATGGAGAGACCTATGGGAGACAGAGTTGGTTGATTGGATAGATTTGGCACTCAGTTGAAGCTGAAGCAGAAGATGGATGTTTCTAATTTCTTGGGTTCTTTGAATCTTGAAGACCTCATTGACTGGATTGGTGAATTGGAATACTACTTTGAGTTAGAGGATATTGGAGATCCATTCAGAGTGAGGTTGGCACAAACTAAGTTGAAAGGACATGCTTCTCTTTGGTGGAAATAATTGCAAAGAGATAGAGAAGAGGAAGGTGAAATGAAGATCACTAGATGGAGATTGTTGGTTACAAAATTGAAAGCTAAGTTCATTCTTGATGATTATGAACTTGAGTTGTTTAAGAAGTTGCAAAATCTGAAGCAGAAGGATATGTCTATGAAGGATTATATTGAAGAGTTTTATAAGTTAACAATTTAGTCTGGACATAGAGAACTATCTAAGGAGAAGGTGGCTTGGTATATTAATGGTTTGAGATTCAATATTTAGGATGAGGTTGGTACGCTAAAGATTGATTTGGTTGAAGATGCTTATCAATATGCTCTGAAGGCAGAAGATAAGTTGAAGAGGAGAAATCAAGGTAGTTCCCTTGGAAAGGAGAAGCAAGATCACTTGGCAAAGGATAAACCGAGTGCAAAAGGTGAACCAAAAATTGTTGAGCAGAAGAAGAGGACGGGTAAGGTTGCTTTTGAAGGTATTTGTTTTTGTTGTGGTGAAGAACATAGAGCTTATGAATGTCTCAAGAAGGCTGGTGATAGAAGAGTTGCTGTTGTGAATGAGGCTGAAGACTCGGTCAATGAACCCAAGAGTGAAGGAGATAACTCTCTAGCTCGACGAGTATTGTTTGGTAAAAGGGTATTGAAACCTTGTCAAAGGAGTAATTTGTTGAGGACTCATTGTGAGTCTGTTGGTAAAATCTGCAATGTGATTGTGTGTAATGTCCCCATTTCCGAGATGGATTTTAATAATAATATAGTTAAATATAAGATTAAAAAGTATTAATAAGTAAAATACAATTATAACTGTAATAGTAATTATGTTTAATATTAATAATATATTATCATCCAAATTATTATTATATGATGGAAGGAATCATTGTTAATAATACTTTATGATCTAATGTAATATTCCATCTATGAAAGAGATTTAATGAATAAATAACCAGAATATTAATATAAATAATAACTAAATTTAATATACATTATAACTAAATAAGTTTTAGATATAAACTTAATTAAAACATATGTATTACATCCTAAGGATGTGACCATTTGAAAATAGATCATGGAAGAGATATAAAAGGGGAATAATACAAAATAGAATAGGGGAATATAGAATGAAATACAAACAGATGAAAAAAATAGGAAACACATATAAAGACTGTCAGAATCTCCTATCAGCTGCTATTAGTGGCAATTCAAATTAAAAAGGAGCTAACTATGGAACCATAGGAGGAGATGTTTAATGCAGCATGGAATATAACTAGACCAATTCAATGCGGATAGTAGCATCTGACAAGGGAGCCAACAGGTCAAAAACTAAAGTGGAAACCCAGCAAACATCTGATATGGATTAAGTGTTAGAAACAGTCATAATGACATAACAGGGGATCCAAGGGAGGAGGTAATAAGGAAGAATAAGACACATACTGGTCGGAGCCCAGATCAGAATGCAAATGGACACGTTGAAGGAAGAATCCAACACATTCAGAAGTACATCTATCACTTGGCAAGTCACAGTTTAATTGACCACTCACCGAATAAGAGAAATACTACTTCAGAAACAGAGGAAACCAATGGAAGAATGTGGAGAAGTATAAGATTTCCAGATATCTTTTTGAGCAGTGACAGTACACAAACATACCACTTGGAACAAAAATGGAAGATACTTGACCGCTTCATCCTGAACAGAAACAGCAACACAATAGTGAGAAGAAAAGATAAGAACGAGGGGAAGATAAAACAGGGCATAATAAATAATAAAAACAAAACAATTTTTAGAACTGACTTGGCACATGGAGGAAGTTACTATAGCAATCAATCTAAATCAATGCAGCCACCAATTAATAAGAACATTTAGAGGAGTACTATAAACATCAA
The DNA here is from genome assembly GCA_028749045.1 of Cupressus sempervirens. NCBI lineage: Eukaryota > Viridiplantae > Streptophyta > Pinopsida > Cupressales > Cupressaceae > Cupressus > Cupressus sempervirens. Next base: position 31,400,961 of record CM053783.1, on the reverse strand, counting down.
CTTTATTAGCAATTCAGTGATGATGGAAATATTTCAAAAGAAAATACAACAGGACTGTAACATAATAAGAGTTTGTGGAGAGAATTGGAGTCGTCCCCATAATTTATATTCAGAGACTTCAGAGATAAAAACTGGAATCAGAAACTAGCATTATTAACAGAACATTCTAGAATAGGAAAAACATAATTTAGGAGGAGCGATTCAGAATCTGTTTATACAGAATCATATATTAAGCAAAAGTATTATATATTGAGAGAGGTGAAAGTAAGTAGAGCATAATCACAGAGAAGGACATTGGCGAGACATCCAAAATTCAGTGCTGAGATTGGTGGCTGTGATGAATAGAGTGACAATGATAAGAAAGGAATAAGAAATAGTAAGACAACAGATGATTGGAATAGAGGCAATAACAAGTTTTGTGGCAGTATAAGAGGCCTGAGTTTATAACATCAGTGATTCTAAAGAAATAAATATGCCTTGTACAACATATGCAGCAGAGAATACATATACAGATAAGAAGGTAAGAATTATAATAAGATCAACAAAAGTATTAAATGCAGAATACATGCAGATAAAGAAATATGATCCCAGCCATCAAGTACTAAAACAATAATGAATACAACAGAGAGTATTAAATCAATGAAATTCATCACAAAGATATAGTGCAGACTAAGAAAAAAAACTCTTAACCAGTGGAGGCAATAAATAGAGTAATATTATTGAGGAAAAATACCAGATCAAAGAATTAAGGGCCTGTTTGGCTGTGGGAATAGGAATAGCTATTATGGAATACTTATTCTGGAATAGAAAATGGGGCTATGTATTCCTGTTCTCTGTTTGGTTCAGCCAATATTTGATGGGGGATTCGCGGACCCCAAAATTTATGTTTTCTAAAATAAACATAGTTACACCGCCCTGGGAGATGGGGGGACAAGTTTCCGAGATGGGGGGATAGAGGGGCCTTGATTTGGGGATGGCGAGAGGACGGCGGGGGGACAGCGGCGGGGGATGGGGGGGTGGCGGAGGGAGCAGGGGTGTATATAGTATACATATGATACTTAAAATGCTAGTTATGAAAGATGTGCTACAATTATACAATATAAGATACATAGATGTAAAAAACTTAAACATTGAACATTGCATTTAAGTTTTCAACTAGAATGTCATGATTCATGATCAAATAAGTTATAACAAACAAACAATGAACATTGAACATCAGAAAATTCAAAATAATAAATATTAGTCTATATATCAGTCTTCAGATCAATAGTATGAGTATCTAGATTCTACTATCTAATAGTAATCAATGATCATATGAGTCATGAGTCTCATGACTCATGACATAAAGATGATTACAATAAGTATCATGTACCATGAATCATGATATCAAAATAAGTATATAATGCAAACAAAAACTACAAGTCTTCAAGAGTCCAAATCAAAATGCCAAATCAATGATCAATGATCATCCCCTGAAGGTTGAAACTCATCGCCACTAGAACTATCAGTCTCCCCAAGATCAAGAGCTGAAAAGGGAACACCAACTAGCCCTATGGCTGGATCTAAAGCATCCTCCTCATCAATCTGCGATGGCTCCTCAGGTTCTACATCCCATCGTGATGCTGGGCTTTCCTTGTACACACTTGTGGTGCGGTCATTGATACGCAACACACTGTGTACAGCCACTAGCTTCTCTGCTCTTTGAGAGGTAAGTCTATTCCTCTTAAGAGAGTGGATGAAGTTATACGTAGACCAATTCCTCTCAAAAGCTGAGGAACTAGAAACTTGAGATGAAAAATAATTGGCCAATGTAAGACTCGGGAATTAGAAGTTGAACAATGATCATTGAATAATGAACAATGAAAAGTTAAAAGTTGAGGAACTAAGTACCTGGGACAGCAAACGAATAGCTAGTGTGGTGGTTGTAGATTTCGGTCCATAAGCTGACCACCACAAAATGGGATCCTCTTGTGCCATAGTCTTGATATCCGCCTTTGCCACTTGTTTGTAACCCCTAAGAGTAGCAAATTTGGTCCACTCAATGCGAACCTTGGCTGCTGTCTCAGGGTCATACATCCTATCTATGCACTTGAAGAACCCTTCCTTCACTTGAAAAAATTTAAAAAGTACAAATTATTAGGAAATAGAAGAATCAAGATACTAGTAATGTAAATGATTTTAATTTATAAAATGATAAGAATCTAAGTCTTAAAGTGTTATATAATATAAATCACCTCATCATTGTGAAGTGGTGTAACTCTACCAGGCCTAGTCATGTACCACCTCGGATTCAATGCATATGCAGCCATGTGTAAGGGTGTGTTAAGTTTGTCCCATCTACGCTGAATAATAGGCCGAATGTGATCATTGTAGAAGGCTAATGTGGGGTCCTCTCGCACAACTGCCCTCATTTGCCCAAGCATAGAATCAATGCACTCATACACCTCTCCAAGTGTGGGCGCATCCCCATCTCCATATCTAATCACCTCGAAGACTGGCCTAATAATAGAGACAATGTATTTTGCATCGCTCCAAAATACATCACTCTTAACTATATCCTTCACCCTCATCCCCTACTCTGACCTAGAACCATCCCACCTATTCCATTCATTCGTCATAACCATTAGTTGCAGTGGCTCTTGCAACTCAAGCATTCTCTCCAAGAGAATGGAATAGGATGCATATCGTGTCTCAATTGGCTTTAGGAACTCCTTGTTGGCGAAGCTCCTAAATAGTGCATGTGAGGTGTGGTGGTTGTAGATATACATCTGCACATCTCTAGCATCACTCACCACTCCCTTTATCCAACTAATCTTCCCCATGTCCTTTAGAGCATTGTTCATAGCATGCACACAACAAGGAGTCCACCAAATATGCCGATATGTGGCCTCAATAAGCCTCCTTGCAGCTCTGCACACATGAGTTGCATCTGTCACTACTTGGACCACATTTTGTGGCCCAATCTCCTCAATGGCTTCCCGAAGAATCTGAAACTGAAAATTAGCGTCTTTTCGATGCCCTGAACAATCAACCACCCTAAGAAAGAATGGGCTCTCTGTACATGTGACTATGACATTGATGAGTGGATGGTGTCTAATGTCTGTCCACCCATCCATAACAATGCTGCACCCTGATTCCTCCCAAACAGCCCTCATGGTCTCCATGAATTCACTAATCTTGGCATACTCATCATCCAAGATTTTACTCCTCAATTTGTGCTCACCTGGTGGCACATATGATGGTAATCCTGCCTTCGCTACTTTTTGAAATGCCTCCTTAAAATAAGGAGACCGAGCAATGTGAAGTGGAACGCCATTGTGAAATAACATTCTCCCAATGCATGCATCTAACTTCTCTCTCGTCTGGGCTGCAAATAATTCTGCTATAGGGTTGTTGTCACTAGATTGTGCCTTGCATTTCCCCTTGCTCGTCTCAGTTGCTGCTACACCTATAGAGTTATAAGTAGAGGAAGGTGTGGAGGCTGCCCCTAGCAATGAAGTAGATGAAGCTCTGTGCTGTGGTCTAGAAGAAGACATGCGTCGGTGTTGTTGCCCCTGTATTTGTTGCTCATGCACCTCCTGTATAGTCTGAATTTGTTGCCTACCAGCCAAAGTAGTAGGCACTGGAAGGCCCAAGTCCTCTGGAACTCCCCAAAGCTTGTTGAATTCAATTCTAATCTTCAAGTTTTTGGATTCAGCCAAAAAATTACATGGTAAGACACCTTTACTTGTCCAAAGGAGGAAGTGTACATTCACTCTAGTGATGCTACCATACCAGTCTTCACCACAAATATTGCATCTCCACTTTCTTGTGCCACTTGTTCCTTGTCCGCTTGTTATTCTAGTGGCAAATTGTTTTAAAGGAGATTTTGGATCAAACTTACCCCTAGCCCACTGTGCCAAAGCTGGGGAGGGCCAATCAGTGGATGGAGTACCAGATAGTATAAAACCAGTACCGATGGAAGTGGAACTAGTTTGGGCTCCTTGCTGATTTGGCCCAACCAGAATTGCAATGTCACTCTCATGGTCACCCCTCTCAACAGTGTCGTCATCATCCTCAACCCCAACCTTAGGCTCAGGCTCATATTCTGATTCACTGCCACTATCTGAATGAAATTCCATCTCATCATCACTATGAGTATTCATTGTGATATTGCATTTCACAAAATGAAAAAACAAAAGTTAATAAAGCTAAATTAAAAAACTGTAAAACTAAAACATCAAGAATCTTAATCTATTATTGAAATTTATAAATGATAATCATAACCATAACAAAATGAAACAAGTTAGAACCAAAGAACCAAAAATTGAAATAGGCAAGGCTTATTGTTTATTAATATATATTTGGGTGAAAAAAGAGTATAACTTTTTTTGTTATTCCTTGCATATTGAAATCAGCTCAGAAAAGCCCAAATCCTACGGAACCATTGGAAGTCAATTTTCGTTTTATACTTTTTTTTTTTTAATAATTTTTTTAAATTTATATTTAATTAATTAATCTGTTTTTTGAATGAATTGATTCCCCCAAATATAGTTCAAAGAGAGTAGAAGTCGTCGGTTTAAACAATCGAAAAAAGACATTTCAAAGAGTCCAGAGATAATAGAAGTCGTTTAAACAAACAAATACATTCATAAACATGCATTTCAAAATCATACAAATACGTTAGAAACCCTACCTTTTGCTTTAAAAACTCCAACAACATTCGGTAAACCCGGAACCACCCTCCTCTTCTTCTTCTTGCTCCTAGGCTCTCCTTTTTCACTTGCAAACACTTTCTTCACTCTTGCACAAACCCTTATATCATGCTCTTCACTCTTCTTCTTCTTGCTGTTGCAAACAATGAGAAATGCAAATGTGAATCAAAATGAAGAATAGAAGGGTTTTAAACAAAGGAGGAGGAATGGATGGGCCCCACAATCCAATACAATAAATAAGAAACATTAAAACATTTTAAAAATGAGTTCAACTTTTTTATTTTTTGTCTTTTTTGCTTGCAGCAGGAGACCTCCAGGCGTCCCCCCACAACGAAGGAGACTCCTTGGCGTCCCCTCGCATTTGTCTCGGAGACGTCTCCCCGTCTCGGAGATGTCTCGCCATCTCCGACGGTGGTGGCGCTTTGAGTGGCGCCGCCCGAAACGCCGAGACGTCGTCCCCTCGTCCTTGGGACGTCCTCGTCTTCGAGACGGCCCAGATTTTGGGGGGGAGACGCGTCCCTATGTTACACTAAAAATAAATAAAAGTGGAATAGGAATATGTATTCCAATAACATCTATTTAGGTGGAATTGCAAAACCTCATTTTTGGGTCAAAATTGGAATACGTATTCCTATTTTACTTCATATTCCGATTCCGATTTGGTGCATCCAAACGAAGAATTCAAAATTTTAAGAATTTACATATGCCTATTCCACTTGTATTCCCGTTGCCAAATGGGCCCTAAAGGTTACAACATTCGAACCTAATCGAAAAGAGGGGACATTACATTGTGGATGGTGGTAGTACTAATAACCTTGTTGCTAAGGAGATGGTTCAGAAGCTTGGTTTGAAGAGAGTGAGACATACTTGTCCTTATATGCGATTGGTTGTGATATTGTGGACATGAGTAGTTGTCACATATTGCTTGGTAGACCTTGGCAGTATGCTTGAAGGGCTATGCATGATTGTGTCAAGAATGTATTTATAGTTGAGAAAGGTGGCTGGAAGGTTTTGCTGATTCCTTTGTAAAATGAAGAACTCGGTAAGAGGAACCTAAGCTTTGGGAGCCGAGTTGAACTAAAGGATTTTGAGAGGGTTAGAGATCAATGTGGAAAATAGACCTGTGCTACACTGAGAAAGAATGTATAGAAGTAGAGCATATAGTTGATTGTTGCTAGAAGTGGTTGGCTGAAGTGGAACAATGGAAAGCGTGTGCAAGTTGAAGACTTGGAGGACATTTATGTAAAGAACTAGTTCGGGATTTATGTGTTGAATCCCACAAGATGTTCTTCCAGCCTCTAAGAACATCTTCTCACACTCGGGGTGTCTGATGTAGGAGTATCTTGGGGAAGTTGGCAATCCTGTATGCTGAAGTTGTTTTGACCTTGGAGTTGGAGAACTTGGTCGAAGAAGGGTTGATGCTTGGTTGCTATTAACCAGTTCTTGGTTGTAGTGTTGGCTGAGGGGCTTGATCTCCGAAGGAGCTCAACATAAACTATTACTCGGCCATGCCTGACATGCTCGACCCCTGAAGGAATTCGGTCATTGAAGGTACTCGACACTTGAAGGTACTCAACACCTGAAGGAGCTTGACAATGCTTGGCTGGAGGTTTTGTTGACGCTCATTAGTGTAGTTTTCCGAATGGTGTTTTTGCAAATAAGATTGGCCGACTTGGTGCATTTAATGCACGTAGTGTGTGATCATGACCTAGATCGATATGGACATGTGTATGGACTTATTTGGGCCTTGGATCTTTATCCTAGGTGCATTTAATGGGTGTTGTAAGCTGACTAAGGAATTTTCTATTTAATATCTGTTGTAGGTCGACTTGTGGCTCAAATATGTATTTAATGTAAGGGTTTGTTTAATTTGTAACTTGCTAGGACGACTTGTGGCCTAATTGGGTATATGTAGAGGGTCTTGTGGAGTCTTGAATTATTATCATTCAACATGGAGAAGATGTAGTAGCTGAGAGTAGCGAAGTTGAGCAGAGCTAGTAGCTAAGTGTGGGCTTGGGAAATAGGAAAGTTGCTTGGTGGCTTGTGAGCACAAGATTAGATTCTTCTTGGAGTTCTTTACCAGATTGTGGATCTGGATTAGCTAGTGATTGGATCTTGTGAGGTCTTGTAGAATTACTATTGTAATTGCATTGTATTTGGCCGTAACTCAGAAGGCCTTACAGTCGGGCATGTTGAATGAAAATCTTATGATTTTGTGGTGAGAGTTGGCATATTTGGATCTAAATTTTTGTGTTATTGTTTATATTTCATTGTGTGATTATTTACTGGGAGCTAGGACATCTCCTTTGGGGATTCTCTTGCCTTATACTGCATTAGAGGGTCTTAGTTATAAACTTGCTATTTTTAGTAAGTCTATTTTTGGCCAGTTACTATTTTTGGTAGTGCAACTGTTGGCTTAGCAGTGATGGCCATTCATTCAGTCATCTACTCAAGGTGAGATTATTTATTGGGGAATCGTATTTATTGCATAAGTCTTATAATTATAAATGCACTTTATAAAATTAATGCACTTAATGTCATTAAGTGATGTTGTGAAGTTGAAGCCTCTTTAGTGAAAGGTGTAATGTTGAAGCCAAGTTGGACAAGTGAAATTATAAATATGATTCTCATTTTGAGAATTGGCATCCTTGAATATTATTTTTCCTTGTGTTGCCGAGGCTTTGAGTTATGGAATTGCTTGAAGGTTGTGTTGCAAATTGTTGTTGAGTTAGAACAATTTGCCATTACTCCTATCTATTTTCACTGTGACTAAGGAGATTTTTGCTGTTGAAGATATCGACTGGCATTGAAGAGTTTTGGTTGCATTTTGAATACTTGTGTTCAAGTTTTGGGGGTTTTATTGAATCTTTGCAAGGCCGTCGTTCTTGAATTAAGTAGCGATTGAGCATTTGCAAATATGAGCTTGCAATAAAAGGACTCGCTTGACCATTTTAGGGTTTGGTGTTTCATCTTTCAAGGCTTGCAAACAATCTATAGAGCCCTGCAACTTGTTTCATGGTCTGTAACTTTGATGATAGAGCCTATGCATGTTTTGGATGACCAGCGGTTGCATAAAAAGGGAGACCCAAGACTCCAGCATGGATCTGCGATAATAATTAAGGGCCAACAAACTAATTAATGGTGTGCATTTGGGGATTTAATCCTGCAATCTTGTTCTAGTGCTAGCGATCGAGCTAGGAATGCTCTCCAACCAGCGTTGGAGACATACAAACATGCACAATCATCTATATTGAAGTTCCAAGTTACAATCATTGTGCTTGGAGCAAATACCAAGTTTCTTTGAAGTCATAGTTGAATTTGGAATCAATTCCTTCAATAGTGGTTGCTATCATTTCTATCAATTTAAAATTAAGAAGTGAAGTTGTTATTGTTGTTAATTCTTGGCATTGCAATTTTTTCATTTCCATTTATCCCCTAGAAAAAAGTATATATTCCAAAAATAGAAAAAATCAGAAAACACAAAAATACCAAAAAATCATTTAATTTCATCAGCTTTCAGCCAAGAGACTAGATAGGGTCTTTACAATATCCTGTGAGAGTAGATATATGTTTTCTCTTTTGGGTTATGATATCTATCCATTAGATAACTTTTTCTCTGTACAAATGTTGTGGAATCATGTGTCACTCGCAACAAAGTGACATTCTATGGCAACATTGTCTGCTGGCATGCCACAATATCTTTTCCTTCCTTGGAATGGTTTATGCTCCCCTCTGAGTAGCATAGTCCATCCTGGGGGGGCTATGTTATCCATGTGTTTGAATTGGCTTTTACGTAATGATCATGATGTCTGTACACTACACATTTTTCTTCCAAATTTTTCAAAAATTGATCTCAATAATTATTTGCCTTTTTGGGAGCAAATCCACTATGATTGTGTCTCAATAATTATTTCTCCTATTCTAGTTGTGCATCTCTTTGAATGATATGCTTGCTAAAGTGGGCGCAAAATGTAGTGGCTTAAATTTTACGCCTTTGTCTAAAATTACCGTTTTGCATTACCCCTACCTTAGCCCAAGACTCAAATTCCACATAATCCCCATCGCCCAATCACACTAGCCAGATCACTACCCACTCTGAAATTCCAACCATGTGGCGTGGATAGTTTAGGACAAGTGCACGGTGTGGAGATGTCAGTACGATGCGCTAACGTCCATGATTTTGCAAACATACAGGTTAGTGTTGGAGCATTATGAACTGCCAACCTATATTCATAATGCCCAGATGATGGGCTTGCTTGCACAAGATTCGACTAACATGCATATAATACTGAATTTAGCACTCATTTAGGTGTCTTTAAGGTTTCTTAATAGTTTCTTGAAGGTTTTACCCTCCTTGGACATTTTACTTAAATTCTACTTGCAGGCTTTTAGTTGACACCCTTTTCCACACCTTTGAGCCTTTGCTATTGCACTCAAGTTAGCTCTATCACTTTCATTGTGCTTCTATCTCATTGACGAGAGTCTCTTTGCTTTACTCTATTGCATTCTTGTTGGCATATCGTATATTTTCATCTACTTTTATTGTTATTGTATTTATGATTCAATTATTGGTTATCTATTGCCATTGTGTCTATTCGGTTGCTATAGAGGTGGAAACAACAGAGTAGGGATTTGACAGAGGCAATTCTCTAAATAGCCACCCAGCCATTTTTTTCATTTTACTTGTGTGTAGGTTTTGTGAAGGGACAAATTCAACTTATCACTTTATCAACTGTCGAATCAAGTCATCTCTTATCCTTTGTTATTTTCATTTTTATCATTTTTTTTGTCTTTTGTTTTATATTACTAGATTGTTATTCTGTCATTTTATGTTGCTTCCTGATTCTGTCCTTTGTACTCTGCCTGGATAGGACGTGAATGCATTGTAGTAGTGTTTGCAACCTTCGCTTTTGTTTGAGGCAGTGAGCTTGTGGAATTCAATCTTTGTTCTTGATAATTACCTGCTTATCTATGATAGTCTAAACATTTTTATTGCATTGTTTATGTAATGTTCCCGTTATAAAAAATAAATCATTAATCAAACAATTGTTAATGAGCCGATTGATTTAATATATCTCGGACCTATTTTTGTTTTGTTTCTGTAGTTTGTGTTGCCATCAGCTATCTTTGTACACCCTCAGAAAGTTTTCCCCAACGCGTATTTAAGCACGGCTTGGAGGTAGCCATTAGGTATGTAATTTGGATTATTTTCTCTGTACTGTGAATTCTTGTCAGAGTTCTTTGTTCGCCATTTCGGAAGTGAAAGACCTTTCCTATTTGGTTTTTCCAGTTTCGGTGGGATTTAACCCTCACCCTATTCCGCTACCTCTAATTCTTCACTCGGATCTGGCAAGTCGGAGCACCATCATATTGGAAATATTCAGAGTGTTTAATTTGATCTACTCTCTTGGTCTCTGTAATTCCATTTACTGTTTATCTGCATTAATTCCCGTTGTTCACACTATCTATTGGTTTTGCAATCACTCTCCGTACATCACCTATATGGACTCCTGCCATCCATTCCCAACCACTACCGTACATCGTACAAGTTCAGTCCTAAGCTCACTGTACGACCCTCACATCCTAGTCTGCAATAGTACGACTTCCATTACTCCACTGTACGACCTCCATTATTCTACTGTACGATAGTCCTGAACACCTTCTTGCTGTATGACCACACACATCCCTTCCGTATGGCCTTGTGGCTTCCCACCATATGGATCCACTACTTCGATCACTAGTACGGACATCACTTCGTGCATCTTTCCCTCAAGACTGTACGACCATTCTAGACTGCACTCCTTTGCCACCGTACAACAAGATTTTGGTCAACATATACCATCGTATGGACCCTCTTGTGCATCCCTCCTTGATATCGTACAATGTCCGTAAACACACATCAAAGGTCTGTACACCATTGTTTTTGATTGTTTCCTCGCCGGAGGGGAACGGGAACATTATAGTCTACTCTAGTTATAATCATTTATTTGCATTCTGTAATAATCTTCATTAAACATGCAAGAACATACAAGTAAACTTCCTACAACAATTACATTTGATCTCCCTAGCTCTGCACACTAGGGTAAGTGAGGTGGTGCAAAGTAAGGGTTAATCCTTTGAGACTTTAAGTGGTCTCTAGGTTGGTGCCCTTTTTTTGTCTCCACACATGTATACTTGACCCTATGTTGGCCCCTTATTCCTAATAGCATTAAGATATAATAGTCCATAAATCAGTATTGATTCATAGAGAAGTTACAACATACGACTTTCTGTTATATGATGCTATTCTAGCAATTAAATACAATTTCTTTTCCTTTTGATCCCTTCCTTGGGATGAATACCAAATATATATAATCTTTGTTTCTTCCCTTTATATCTGTTGATGTGAGGGAGAAATCACACCTTTTCATCATAAATGCCCTTGGTGAGAGGCACAATCTTTCACAATCAGATCTGCACTTCTTATTTAGATCAGATCTGTATTTCTGATTCCTCCTTATTCCCTTTCAAATGGAATCTCCTCACTTCTCTATCTTATATTGAGGTTGTCACAACTCTTCGTTATGTATCTCTCGACCCTCCATTATTTTAATTAACTTGTAATTATATTATATTGTATTATTACATATCTGTTTTATTTATTTATATTCTAATAATATTATTATTATTTTCTTTTGTAAAATAAGTGTTCATAAACCTTTTAATGTGATTGGTGACGGTAGCATGACATGTCCTCCAGATCCATGTGAAATGCTTTTGACCTAGAGCTATGAATTAGTGAGGCCACAAATGGAGGACCTTATTCCCTTGTGACAAAGCTGAGGCCCACATCCAGGAGCACATTGGATCAGAGAAGGCACAAGCCTGCAATTACAATGGCCTAGTGGGGGTTTGAACCTTGGTGGGTACAACAACACCACCGCCACCCAACCAACATACTAAGTGGTGAACACTAATTAAACATTATTTCATGAAGGGGGCATTACAATAATATTTGCAAAGTTATTGTGTGCAAATAATGAAATAAATTAACTGAGCTACAACTCTAGTTATGATTGGTTGCATGATGTGCAAGCTTTATTACAAATTATCTTGTCTACTTATTCTAATAATACAACATGTGAATGCAGATCAAAGTGACAATTAAAACTAAGACAATTCAAAAGGACGGTGATCTGTCAATGGAGACCTCAGGAGCACCGTGGCATAACTTCTTGTCATATATGTTGTTACTCTGAAGATATTTTGGTTTTCTGGAATTTTCAACTTGATATTTCCCCTTGTATGGAGATTAAATAAAAATCTTAAGAATAGATCTGAGGCAATTGAGAACGCTCTCACTTCTGACAAGCAGAAGATACAATTACATGAAGCAATGCAGTAAATTTAAAAAAGTCAAGCCATGGAAGAGTCCATAGTGATAGAACTAGAATGTTCTCAAGGCTTAATGACTCTTTTAAGCCAGCTTCCAGGCCTCTCAACTTGATCTGAAGTATTATTCAAAAAGATGGTATTGGTGATCTGTCAATGGTGGAGACCCTGGGAGCGCTATGATATAACCTTTTTTGTCATACATGTTGCTTTCAAGATATGTTAGGTTTTTGGATATTTTGGTTCAATATTTCTCCTAATATGAAGGTTTAACAAGAATTTTTGGAATAGATCCAAGGCAATTGAGAATATTCTCACTTCTCAGAGGCAGAAGATAATGTTACATGAAAGTTGAAACAATGCAACAAATTGCAAAAGAAGCAAGCTATTGTAGAGTCCACCGAACCATGTGAATGTTCTAGAGTCTCAATGACTCTTCAAGCCTGCTGTTAGGCTGGTCAAGTCAGTCTGGAGAAATATCGAGAAGGATGGTGATCTGGCAATGGTGGGGATTTCAGGAGCAAAATGACATAACTTTTTTTGTCTTTTATGTATTTTCTTTGAAGATATCTTAATATTTCTACCAATATAAGATTTAACTTATACAATTCCAGATTAGAAAATTAGTTGTTAGGCTATTTCAGCCTGTTATTACATATCTTTCCCAGTTAATTAACTGTTTTGTCATAGTTGTAACTTTTCGACTACCATGCTGCCCACTAATCCTTACAGCTGTAAGCTTTCGTGGCATTTGTAAGAAGGCAGTCTTGCTTCTTGTACAGTTGTACTTGATACAATTTCTCCTTTCTTTCTAACATAATTTTGTGAGGTAATACTAAAGAAAAGGTACTTGAAGGTTGCATTATTGCCCAAAGTAAATGACAATGCAGCCACAAATCACCTTCTATGTAATACTTTTATAAGGACCTTGCTTCTTGGAGTCATTGATTATGTTTGGGAAATGGCCTTATGACTATTAAAGAAAGGTCAATTGAATTGCATCACCTTCAGCACATATGCCATGCGGGTAAAATGTGGATGCATCATGAGCTTGAAGTAGTCAATAGAGTAGCACATTCTACTTGGGAATTGAACTCTGAATTTAAAATTGTTTTTCTCATCAACATGAACAAGGAACATGGATAAAGAACATGGGACATTCTAGCAAATTTCTACACGATATGTTCCAACCATAACTTATTTGTAAAAAATCTACTTTGCTGTTGCCTTTGGTCATTTGACCCAGGAGTTAGTGTTCCCCAAAAGAAGTTTGAAAAGGCTTGGAAAAACTTATTTCAGCTTTTCAACTGCTTTGAGGGAAGCTTTCTAACCCGGAGACCATTATGAACCCTAAATGAGATGCTCTTGTGTTAATCATTAATGTTCCTACATGGTTGTGTTGGTACAAATCAGCTGTGCAGAATAAATGAGCTATGCAAGAATATGCGAGTCATGTAGCAAAAGTTACATTCTTGACATTAGATGGGAGTAAACTAGTGCATATTTTACACTGCAGTCATTTACAGTGAGGCTTAATCAGCAGAAGCTACAAAAGGCCTTAAAATCTCAAATAAAATTTGTGCCTGGCCTTGAATATTGCTGAGTATGGATTGTTCATGGCTGTGTGCTGCAACCATGCTACACTTGATGGAGTCTTGAGTTAGCAGTCATGGTTATGAGTAAACTAGTGCATATTTTACACTGCAGTCATTTACAGTGAGGCTTAATCAGCAGAAGCTACAAAAGGCCTTAAAATCTCAAATAAAATTTGTGCCTGGCCTTGAATATTGCTGAGTATGGATTGTTCATGGCTGTGTGCTGCAACCATGCTACACTTGATGGAGTCTTGAGTTAGCAGTCATGGTTATGAGGTTTGAAAATTTGATTAAGTTTGGGATGCCAAATTTTTTGGAAATGCAGAAGTTTAAAAAAAATTCAGTAAGAGTTTTATAAGAATTGAAAAATCTCGATCAAATCCACTAGCTAAAAATTTCAGGTCCCGACAGTTTTGGACCTGATCCAACCGGATCTGGTAGCAGTTCTTTAAAGCATTTTGTCATTTATATTCTACAAAATACTTTTCTATTTGAGTCTCTTCTGATTTGATATGCATTTCCTGAATTAAAAAAATTCAGCTTAGAAACAAAAACATAATAAAACAGAAATAACGAACTTCTATTTTATATATTTTAATTTTTTCTGCTACTGAAATTTAAATCTATTGAATTGCAGCTAAAAACAGATAAATCCCTGCATCATTTGTTTCCTATTTAGCATTTACAATAAGAGCAGTATATGCACTATCATACAAAATGATGAATTACTAATCTTTAAGTTCCTATTTGTAACAGTATAACATATAACTCATCAAAGTTGGTTAAAGATTCATGATCATAATTGTGACCTTCTATATGAGTAATCTTTTTCTTCATTTTACTGAAGTAATTTATAGTTACCTTTTGGAGATTGCCTCCATCTAAATTATTTTTCCTACTTTCAGTTGGATATAATGTTTTTTCTTTCCTAAGCTATTATAAAGACTCACAGAGCTTCTCCATGATTAGAACATGTCTTATGATTATGACATGCAGGAACCAGCCTCAATTTCTGCTACTTCCAAAGATGATTTAGCTGCAAGGGTAAATCTTAGAATCTGTATTCTCTTAGTTCAGGTTAACATGATTATAGAAAGACTCACAGAGCTTTTCCATGATTAGAACATGTCTTATGATTATGACATGCAGGAACCAGCCTCAATTTCTGCTACTTCCAAAGATGATTTAGCTGCAAGGGTAAATCTTAGAATCTGTATTCTCTTAGTTCAGGTTAACATGATTATAGAAAGACTCACAGAGCTTTTCCATGATTAGAACATGTCTTATGATTATGACATGCAGGAACCAGCCTCAATTTCTGCTACTTCCAAAGATGATTTAGCTGCAAAGGTAAATCTTAGAATCTGTATCCTCTTAGTTCAGGTTAAATTGATTATAGAAGCTATTATTACAAGGTTCTATAAAAGAATGGGTTGTGCAACTGATTGTAAAATAGTTTTTGACTTTTTATCAAATGATTTGTTTTCCTTCTCATCTCTTTACTTTTTAACATAACTTTGCGAGTTAATACTGAAGAAATGACACTTGAAGGTTGTATTATTGTCCTAAGTAAATGACAATGCAGCCTTAAACCACCTTCTATGGGATACTTCTAGAAGCAACTTGCTTCTTGGAGTCATTGTTTGTGTTTGGGAGATGGCCTTTTGACAATCAAAGAAAGGTCAAATGGATTGTGTCACCTTCAGCACATATGCCATGCAGGCAGAAATGTGGAAGCATCATGAGCTCCTGTTCGAGTAGTGAATAGAGTAGCACATTCTACTTGGCAGTTTGAGTTTGAATTTAAAATTGTTTTTCTCATCAACATGAACAAGGAACATGGATGGAGAATATGAAAAGTTCTAAGTTCTAACAAATTTTACAAGATATGTTCCAACCATAACTTATTTCCAAAGGATCTACTTTGTTATTGCCTTTGGTCGTTTGACCTAGGAGGCAATGTTCCCCAAAAGAAGTTTGAAAAGACTTGGAAACACTTATTTCATCTTTTCAACTGCTTTGAGGGAATTTTTTAAACGTGGAGACAATTACGAACCCTAAATGAGACAGTCTTGCGTTAGAACTGAATGTTTCTACATGATTGTGTTGGCACAAATCAGCTATGCAGAATACATGAGCTATGCAAGAAAATGTTAGTTATGTAGCAAAAGTTACTTTCTTGTCAGTAGATTGGAGAAAATTAGTGCATATTTACACAGCAGTCATTTAAAGTAACGTTCAATCAGAAAAAGCTACAGATGGCCTCGGAATCTCAAATAAAATTTATGCCTGGCCTAGAATATTGCTGAGTATGGACTGTTTATGGCTGTGAGCTGCAACCTTGCTGGACTTGAAGTCTTGATTTAGCATTCATGATCAGGTTTGAAAATTTGATTCAGTTTGGGATGCCAAATTTTTTGGAAATACAAAGTTACAAAAAATTTCAGTAAGATTTGTATAAAAATTGAAAAATCTCGATCAAATCAAACAAATCCTGCTGGCCAAAAATTTGGGTCTAGACAGATTTGGATCATATCCGATATCTATCAGACGTGCTTTAAAGCATTTGTCATATATTTACCACAAATTGTTGTTTTTAATCATAATAGATTTCTATTTGAGTCTCTTCTCATAAATTCAGTTTAGAAACAAAAACATAATAACACAGAAGATAACAAATGTCTATTTCATATATTTTTAATTTTCACTGCAGTTTATTACCAGATTCCCAGATCTAGGATTATATCATTATCATTTATTATGGTTTTTCATATTAATTTTTCTGAAATTGATATAAATTGAATTGCAGCTTAAAACGGATAAGTGCCTGTATCATTTGTTTTCTATTTACAATAAGAACAGTATATGTACTATGACCTATCATACAAATTGTTGAGTCACCTAATCTCCAAGTTTCTATCTGTAACATTACAACTCATCAAAGGTAGTTACAGATTCATGATCATAACTGTGACCATCTATTGACTAATCTTTTTGTTCTAATTACTAAAGTAATTTACAGTTTCCTGTTGGAGATTGCCTTCATTTAAATCACAATTCCTACTTTCAGATGGATAAAACATTTTTTTCTTTTCTAAGCTATCATAAAGACTGGCAGAGCCTCTCGATGATTAGAACATGTCTTATGATTATGACACGCAGGGACAAGCCTCACTTTCTGATACTTCCAAAGATGATTTAGCTGCAAAGGTAAGATCATAGAATCTCTATATTCTTAGTTCAGGTTAACATGATTATAGAAGCTAGTATTACAAGGTTCTGCAAAAGATGGGTTGTGCAACTGATTGTAGAATTCAAATGGCTTTTGTTTGTCTGTTTTAGTTGGCAGCAGCCGAAGCAGAGGCAGAAGCTTTAAGAAGGGAGTTGGCAGCAAGGAAAGGCAACAGAGAGATAGATCTTTCTAAACTAAAGCCTACAATACCTGAAAAACGTATTGATGGGGTAGGATATCGGGAAACCATTTTCTCAGCACCTGGGAAGGCTATGGGTAATGATGGCATTTGAGTTTGGATAAATAATTTTCAGCTCTTGCAAACAGTATTAATGCTAACAAAGAATAAGATAGCAAGACAATAGAAAGAACTAGATATTTCATTGTTGAATGCTTCTTTTTGTTTACGCAAGATTCTCTACATCAATCCTATATTTTCTATTCCTGATTTGACTTTATTTTAATGTTGTGTTTACATCTGAGTGAAAGGTATGTAGCTGAATATTTATAACAAGAAAAGCAATTCTATTTTTCTTTTTCTTGATGACCCTTTTTTATCAGTAAATGTGACTTTGCGGGGCAAAACCCATTTATATTAAACTGAAAGTGTTTACATATTCAGCCCTTGAATGGGAAAATAGTCTAATTGGTGAAATCCATATCCAAACTATGGCAAACTACCCTGACCCGCATGTTGAGCAGCTATGATTCACCCAGAAAATCGATAGTTAACATTCCAAAATGAAGTAAGAGAAACAAAAAACATGAAGCCCTGCTTCGTCTACCCTACCAACTACAGACCTAGATATATCATTATATACACTGGTAAATTGTCCTCTTCCTCCAAATCTTCATGACCCTCTTCGGTCAAAGTGTTTGCATAGCTGCCATTGCCTGGCTTCATTCCTTCTACACATATCTTCAGGAATTTGATGGCCAACTGTGCTTGATGCAAATGGTGCTCCATGTCCCTGCCAACTCCCCATACCACAAAGACTTGGAATGGGTCCCTGTCCTTTTTTCCAAGCTTCAGCATCGTATTTCCGTTAGGTATTAGCCCTCGCCTCAGAATGGCATGTGACAGGATTCCCTTTAACCCTTCACACAACTGAGACTAGACTAGTATGGTCATGTGGGCTTCCACTGTTTTCTTCACTTCACCTGCGTCAAGCAATATACCTAGAAAGATGGAGCTGATCTCTGAGTTTCACACAGTATTGATCATTTGCATTTATGTGATTCCTCTCCTTTGCCAATTTTAACATATTTGACACCACACCTACCCTTGTTTTAAACACTTCCATTATCCATTTCTCAGACACACCCCCATAAAAAGCCATTTGCCATTTGTGTGCTATCAGATAAATGGATGAGTCCATTGTGGTAATCTCAAGTTGTAGCAGCGCCACGACCACTTGATGTATAATGACCACAGTGTCATCATTGTAACATCAGCCTGCATACCCTGAACCGATGTGTCATCAAAATTCGTGAATCCTTTAGTCCCATCCACACACATTAGGCGTGGGAGATTGTTTAGAAAGTGCCATTGGGAGGCAGCACTAAGTATGCCACTGTGCAATTGTGATGGAAGAATTGTCATTGATGTCAAAGGGGTTTTTTAAGCATGTACAAAACTACTAGTGTTAGCATGCATCATCAATGTCAAAAGTATGAAAGAAACCAAAGCTATTATGTGCAAAAAAGTTTCAGATTTACAGAGCAAGCAATAATATGTAAAGAATAATAAAAAGATACAGTGACTATCTGAGTACATGATAGTATTTGATGGAAGCCAACAAAGTAATGATCAGTGACAAATTACAATGATAAGTTTACTGGATATGATTGACATATAATATATAACATACGTAAACAGATGTTGACATATAACATATAATGAAGACAATCACAAGTATGGTGACACAACAGTTAAACAGAGGATGACAGTGCTATATGTTACACACATTGAACATTGTATATTGGCAAGTAGCATATGCAGCGATAAGAATTCGAAGACCCTGACAACATGGACAGTCCTCTACATCGGTGTTCTACATCATAAATCAATTTTATTATTTACGAAAATGTTTATGTGATGGAGTTTGATGGAAGTCAATGACTGCAGTTTGATGGAAGTCTCGATAAAAAACAAAATGGGTGGAACGGCTAATGAACAAGCAGCGATATTTGTGTGAGAAATCAGTATGCGTATGAAATAAGATCATCTAACAAATAGTTAAAACACCAAAGTCATTGAACATTCATTGTGAGTTCCCAGCGTAAATCAATAATATCAAAGTGCTGTCAAGGATTACAAGATCTAGCGGAAGAAAAGACATAGCAGTCACAGGTCAGTGATATCAAAGTTTTGAAGTCAACATGAGGGATCAAAATGAAAATACAGAGGTGTCTAAGCCGCACAGAAAAATCGCAACTCCAATGATAGAAATGTGATTTGGAAAGACAACGATGAGGAAAGTTTGGAGCACCCCAAGACGTGAAGTCTTCGTCAGGATGATTACCGAAGTGTATTTCTTTAAGAGAAATAATCCAACATATGAAATGAGTCTCATGCTAATGCTGAAGTCTTGGAAGGGCTGAAGGCAATATGTGGCACTCATGAGATATGGCAGATTGAACTCAATTTACCACATCGCCGGCTATATAGTGTTGTTGAAACATTGCAGTCAGAATGCAAACTTAATCAGCTAATGCAGAAACAAACAAACAGCGTCAATATATATGGGTGGTGTATCGAATAGATATCTGAAGTATGCAGAAACATCCAAAGAAACAAACCCAAGGACAATATGCAAGTACAAGGACTACATCCGTAATAGCAAACATATTAAAAGAATGAGTAGCACCCAGTCCAAACTTTGATGGAGAAGAGAACAATATCTGTGAACAATTATTTCATCTGACATCATGGAGGTTTGAGATATATGGTGGCCTCCTGAAGGACATATAGAATATAGATGCAGCCTGATAAAATACTGAACAAGCAAATTAGATGCTACAAAAACCATACAAGGATGCCGTAAGAAAGTTGAATAAGTATTTTGGAGTCGGCGATCAAAACATAATATAAGTGAATTGCTGGAGAATGTATTTCAAATTCATCCAACCCGATGAGTAAGAATTAAGAGTAAGAATTAAAGTGTGCCCATACCAGTCAACGTAAAGACAAAACAAAATCCAATAGGTGTCGAGCAATGAAATCTTAAATGGCAGCATATACATGCACAGGAAAAGCAAAGTATAAAGATTTATGGTAACTGCGAATGACAAAAGGGTTCAATATATACAAATGTGCATCTGTCAATACTCGGCATGAGGAAATGATGAGTAGAACAATCAATTGCTGAAGGATGACACAGAGCAATAAAAAGAGCATGCCGTTAATTGGAGCCAAGACTTGAATGAACAATGACCACATATATGTGCGGAGATTAAAGTTAAAGAATGATGAGATGGTAGCGAATGCATTCTAAGGAACATTTATTAGAAAGATGTATACAAATTAAAATCACATCAACGATGGAGAGCATAGAAGATGAGACATATATTTGACAAAGAAATTAAATTAAATAGCGACTATGCAGCAGCCAAATAAAGCTTCTATACGCAGGAGTTGGTTCAATTGTCTTGAGTATATTATCTTTAATGAAGTGGTATGTTTGGCAACGGTATATCAAATGGGTTATGTGGGATAAAAGATGACGCATGGATATCTACATATGTGGCAGCAACGGCATAAAACGGTGATCTAATATAATGATGGTATAGAGCAACATTCTTACAAACCCGTAATTACCTTATCATTAATCAATCAGTTTAAAAGAGAGAATAATCTAATTATTGGAAATGGACGTTTGTTTTTTTTTAAACTTCATAACCTTTCAATAAAAGGTTTCGTGAAGATATAAATACAAAGATTCAATTCATTATTTTAAATAAGGAGCGGAGAAGAGTAATGATTAAAAGAAGAATGTGGAAGTAAAATGAAATAATGTAGAAAGGAAGAAGATTGGATTAAAAATAGAGAAGAGTGAGAATGCTAAAGAAGGAAGTATATATATTCAGATTTTTAATCTGATATGTATATTTATAAGAATAAACAGCAGACTTAAAAAGAAAATAAGAAGAGTGTGTTTTGATGACAATAAGTTTTCAGACAAAGGAAAATAAAGTATTCAGATTTGTGGAGTAAAATGTCCATCGTCAGTTGAAGTAAGCAATATCATCAAGGTGGGGAAGAAGTTTGTGTCCAGTGGGTTGGTGCTCACATAGACAACAGTGGGTGTTGGTGCTTCTAGTAGGTTTGGGCCTGCGAAGTGTAAAGTTGGAGCTTCTAGTGAGTCAGTGCTCATAAACATAGGGGTTGGAGCCTCTAGTAAGTTGTAGCCTACAAATCATTGGAAAAGAACAAAGTTTATATAAGAAAACATTTATTTGCCATGTTTTTCTGCTGCATTGGGTTTCCACGTAAACATTGTCTTCTTGTGCTCATGTGCATAATTGTTCATTTCAGCATTTTTAAGTTAATGGTTTGGATTAAAGCTTAAACTTTATATTGACAAATTTGTTAATATACTTATTCACTCCCTCTCTCAGTATATTCGTGTGCTCTTCAAATTGAAGCTGTTACTACCATATCAACTATCATGTCAACTACATTGTTTGCAAAAGTGTCTACAAATTCTGTTCATACTTCTGATGTAATTTGTTTATCACTGCAGCATAAGTTTGGTAATTGATAAATTGCAAGTCAATTCTAAATTTTAATAGTGATGTGAGTTATTGCATTTCATTTCATTCTTATTTGCAAAAAAACAAAAAAAACTACGTATGTTTCCAAAATCACAAAAAAAGTAAAAAGCATAAAAAAACAAAAAAAATCATCTTATCATGCAACGTTGCCTGTTAGAGCCAGCTTGGGCTCTTTAAATATACTTCAAGTTCAACATCAAAATATTTAAATGTCAAATGATAAACCATAACATCAAGTTCAAGTATCATTGTTTGAGATTCACATTCAACTAGTTACTAATGGATTAATTTCTTCTTCGTCTTCTTCAATGGCAATGACATTAGTTGATTCCCAAAATAGTGATTGTATAGGTGAACATGGTAATCAATGGTAGATCACTACTTTCACTCTATGCACTTAAAAAAGAGGGCAAAGGGGTCCCAAAATTTAGACTCCTTTTAGATGAAAACAAAATTAGCATTTACCCAAATAGATTTAGGGGTGCTAATGCAAGATTTACACCTAAGAGGAAGTGCTAATTCCAAGATCCCTTTGTTCCTTTTCCGTTTAATGTAAAGAAATGTGATATATATATATATATAAGAAAAGTAAACAAACACTTATGTAATGACAAACAAGAAGATTTTTGATCTAGAGTACCAAAAGAAGTGCTTTAGAGGAGAGAGAAAGAAAAAGAACTCACCTTGAGGGCTAGTGGAGGTTGCACTTTTAGATCTGAAATAACCCTGTCGGATTGTGTCAGAATTAGAAACAAATTGAGACTTGAATGCATAGACCTGTTACTATTGACCATAGAAATCTCAGAGCACTAGAAACAAGTTGCTTTTGGGCAACCTTTGCCCGAGAAGGCTAAAAACAAAGATCTCAGATCTATAATGAAAACTGTCTTCGGATCCATAGCTTCACAAACGGGCACTTGTATAAAATAAATGGGGGAATTGTTTGTGGAAAGGGGTTTGCCTTGGTCAAGCCCCCATTTAGGAATCAATCTTGAAATGAAGTAAGTAAAGCATGTAAAAAAAGATAAATGTTAATATTCACCTTTGTTGTCAAATCCACAAAATTGGCCATTTGGTTGCATGTATGCTGAAATGTAGAAGTAGAATATAGGATATCTTCACTTATGTAATAGATAACCTCTTGTCATGAATCATGGATCATGGGTCTTAAAAGAAGAATAAATGAATGATGTAGATCTCCTCCCTTGATAGCCAACTCCTTTGCTTCCTATAGCAAAAAGAACTAGATCTATGGAAGAAAATGCTTCAATGCTTGATGGTGAAATGCTTGCTTATTAGAACTCCTTGAATGGACAATGTCTTGGTGGCTTGAGAGCTTGTGGTTGTCTAATAGATTGTGGATAATGATGGATGTCAAAACAAAAGGAGAAGACTTCCTTTTATAGTGGTTTTTAGGTTTGAATTTTTGGAAGTTGACTCTACAAGGCTGGAAAGGGAAAATACCTTTCATTGGGCCCCAAAACCCTTTAAAATGTGGACCTCAAAGAATGGGTCATCTAGGGGCAACCTATATTGGTATAGGTCGCCTCTAGCTGCCCCATTTCAGGGAGTGCAAGCTCCAAGGTGGATGGTGCGGGATCTGAGAGGTATTCAGGATTTTGACGAAAGACAAACAAATACATGGGAAAAGTGAATATAAAGGATAAAATGGGGTCAAGAGGGAAGGTGAATTGGGTAAATAAATGGGAAATGGGAAATTGTGTATAGGAATTAGAGCCAACATAGACTTTGAGCAAGATTAAAAGAAAAGAAAAGATCTTGACTTAAATGATGTATGCAATTAAATGCAATGCAAGATCTCAATGAGAAGGGCCATAGTAAGGAGGGATATAGTGGTCTCAAAAACAACATAGAGTAAGTGCTTAGTTTTTAAGACGATCCAATGCCAAGGCCTATTGGATCAGCTACAACAATAACATTATCGCTGTCCAAATCGTCCAATGAATCGATTGCAAGCTGAGAACTAGAAGCATCCAAGTCTGTATACTCTGCATTTATATTCCATATCTTCATCTTCCCTTCTTTGTACTCATTCTAATGTGGGAAAGGATACAAACGTTAGAATGCACATATACTAAGTTCTCTACTCCTTTTGATTGCAACCTATCACACTTTATTGAGTGGATCAAAGAATAAGTGCTCCTATTTCATATAGATGTAGATGAACTAGTAACCTATGAAAGACAAGACAAAGTAAGCAATTAATTATTCAAGTTATAAAATTACTGGCAACCTATGAAGACAAAGTAATTTTTAAATAAAACTTGTGATATAATTTTGATTGCAAGGGGCTGCAACAATTGGAATTGTTGGCCATGGAGGTACTACCACCTATTAGTCTCCTTCCTAAATTGATGACGAAGAGTCTCATTAATTAGGCCTCTTGTCGTCGGTAGAAATGGTGTATTAGCCGACAGGTCCCTTCAGAAAGGTTCTTGTTATGTAGCCGACGGTTGACGGGTCCCTTCGGAAAGGTTCTTGTCATGTAGCCGCCGGGTCCCTTCGGGAAGTTCTTGTTATGTAGCCGATGGACCCTTTGGTAATTGTCATGTAGCCGACGGACCCCTTTGGGAAGGTTGTTCGGAAAGTATTTATACTCCCTTTGAGAAGCATTGTAATCAGGAGATCATATCGAAAGCATAATGTACTATTTGGCATATGCGAATAATAATAAAAAGTTCTGCTATTCATATCTATTGTCTGTGCGTTGATTTCTTTACCCAGTACAGTAAACATTGTCCTCGGAAGAAATTATGTATCAGCCGACGGGTCCCTTCGGAAAGGTTCTTGTTATGTAGCCGATGGCCGACGAGTCCCTTCGGAAAGGTTCTTGTTATGTAGCCGACGGGTCCCTTCGGGAAGTTCTTGTTATGTAGCCGATGGGCCCTTCGGTAATTGTCATGTAGCCGACGGACCCCTTCGGGAAGGTTCTTCGAAAAGTATTTATACTCCCTTCGAGAAGCATTGTAATCAGATCTTATCAAGCATAATGTACTGTTTGGCATATGCGAATAATAATAAGAAGTTCTGCTATTCATATCTATTGTCTGTGCGTTGATTTCTTTACCCGGTACGGTAAACATTTGGCGCCGTTGCTCGATGGACCTGGTACGATGACAGGCAAATGAAGATTAAATGCCGAATTAGTTGAACAAGAATAAGAATAAGTTGAAGGAAAAGGATGAATTACGCTTAGTGCAGGAAACTTTAATTTTGGCACAATAGGCTGAACATAGATGGAGATTTCAGCAAGTTACCGACGGCCACAAAAGCACTGAAAAATTGTTGGAAAAGACTCGACAGTGGCTCGATTTGGTGGAAGAAGGGAGGAGTTTTTGAACTTGTGTACGCTAAGGGAAGAGAATCTAGACGGAAGGGGATTGACTCGCACGGCTCGAAGTGCCGAGGGAGCACGAGCGTGGAGTGAACTCTTTGTCCGAGATATACTTCCAAAACAGACAGCTTTAGTTGACGAAAACCCTCCTTCACAAAACAGTGCGGGTGTTGGAAATAGTGCATGTCGAAAATAGCGCGGGTGTCGGAAACAGTGCGGGTGTTGAAAATAGCGCGGGTGTTAGAAATAGCGCGGGTGTATAGAACAACGCAGGTGTACAGAACAGCGTGGGTGTGATACAAAACAGTGCGGGTATTCAGAACAACGCGGGAGTGCAAAACAACTCGGGAGTGCAAAACAGCGCAGGTACACAACAAAACCCACAACATCTAGTAATGATGGTAGGACCAAAAGAGAAACCGCCGAAGTTCGATGGCGATGGTACCACCGATCCCATTCGACATTGCAAAACATGTGAAACGATCTGGAGGAAAAATGGGATAATAGATGAAGATGACTAGATGAGACAATTTCTGGCCACCCTACGGGGCGTGGCAATTGACTGGTTTACTAGTATAGATCCGCAGAAGCTGGACAGTTGGAATAACATTAAAAAGGAGTTTCTGGCCGAATTTCAACTGTTGCGTGATGATAATGAAATTGTAGCAGAGATCTTCAATACTAAGCAAGGGAAGAACGAAACTGTCCGTGTCTACGCGAAGAAATTAAAAGATTTGATAAACAAAATGGAAAATAAGCCAGTGGATGGACTTTAGAAAAGGTGGTTCGTGGAAGGTTTGCGCCCAAACTTGCGGAAGAAAATGAAAATTGTGCCGCCGTCGTCATACACGGAAGCTTATAACAGAGTATTCAACCTCGAAAGTGAGTAGAAGACAAAGAAGAAGAAGAAGACTAGCTCATTTGATTCGAATGATGATGAGCCTTCCAGAGAAGATAGCAGCGAGGATGAAGGCAGTAGCAAGAAGGTTTGCGCCCTATAGAAGGACATGATCCGCATGATGGAGTTTAAAAATATGCAGAAGGAGACAAAGAGCAGTGAGCTATGGTGTACAGAGTGTAAAACTGACGGTCATACTAAAGGATCCTTTCCAAAGAAC
Organism: Cupressus sempervirens; assembly: GCA_028749045.1. Lineage (NCBI taxonomy): Eukaryota > Viridiplantae > Streptophyta > Pinopsida > Cupressales > Cupressaceae > Cupressus > Cupressus sempervirens. Next base: position 31,374,820 of record CM053783.1, on the reverse strand, counting down.
CAATTCTGCGACATTTGTCAGATCATGGGCCATTCAACAAAGGAATGCCCCTTTAACATGAAAACCAGAGGATCTCCGCAGGTGCTTCTTACACAGGTAGCTTCCATGTCAGGAGGGAATGGAAATGCAAACATTGATGGTGCCACTTCGGGTGGGTACAGGAATAATAGAAGAGGGCAAAACAACAACAATAATGGTGGAAGGAGTCGAATTCAGTATGATGCGAATGGTCAACCAATAGTTCAATGCCGCGCATGCAATCTGTGGGGTCACTTTGCCTGAGAGTGCACAATGGCGAATACACCAAAGTTGCTATGCCGATGGTGTGGACCTAGCAATCATGACGATGCTAAGTGCCCGAAGTCCCGAGTAAACTTGATTACTGTCGGGATGGACGAGGAAGTTCTGGCAATCACTCGGAAGCAAGCGAAACTATACCCCGATTTGACGGAGGAAAAGAAGAGATTGGAGGAAGCACGGGCAGAGATCCAGAGAGCAACGCAGATAGAAATGACACACCTGAGGGACATGCCTGGTACCTCGGTATGGAACTACGCAGAACAGAACATCGTACGGCAAATATTGCAAGCCAAGATACCCGTCAAGATAAATGATCTGTTGCTCACTATGCCTCAGCTTCGATCGGCACTCACAAACATTATTCCCATTGCTCAACTCCCAGGAGAACATGGAAGGAAGCAAGAAAGTGGAGCAATTACAGCGGACAAAAAGGAGAAGGAAAGGGGCGCAAGTGCAGAAGATCCAATGCTCTTAGCCTTGTCTTCCGGACGCCATCCGACAATGGTCGAAATGGGAATCCTTGGGACTGTATTGATAGAAACGATTGTGGACGGAGGATTTGGTGTCAATGTGTTGCCTGAAGACACCTGGAAAAGCTTGGGACAACCAACATTATGGCCACCTACATTCCAGCTGCTAACGACCGATCAACATGGAATCAAGCCATTGGGAGTCCTGATAGCACAATCAGGGACGATTGGAACACAACCATTCTTGTTGGATTTCGTCGTGATCCCATTGAAGTAGAGAGGATATGATGCCATTCTCGGCCGGGGGTGGCTGATACAAGCCAAGGCAAAGCATGATTGGAAGAAAAATACTTTATCACTTGAAAGCAAAGGGTGGAAGTACGTCATCGATCTACACACTCAAATGGTCGGGGAAGAAGCTCTATTGTCAGATTCCAAAGAAGAAGAGGATGAAAGGAGGCAGAATATGGAACCAGATCAAAAGGGAGTCCTGCGGTTGGAAAGAGGACCAATAGACGACGATCTAGATCCGGTGAACGGTCTTTACCACTGGCAGATAGAGGACTACGAACTCTTTCCGAGTTGTAATATGCTAAGGATCGACGAAGATAAGAAAGAAGAAGAAAATGAATGTCCAAAGGAACACAGAGAAGTCGAACAAGGAAATGAATGTCCGAAGGAACAAAGAGAAGCTGAAGAAGGAAATGAATGTCTGAAGCAACACAGACAAGCCGAAGAAGGAAAGGCGGGTATGACTGAAGCTGAAGGAAAGAACATACAGTACGAACCCAAAAGAAGGAAAGATTCCACTGTATGATTGCGTAGGAAGAAAATACTACGTCGAACCATAGATATAGCAGAAAGGTACTGGCAACAAGGAAGACACACGATACGGTCTGCACAGGCAAGAGAGAGGAAGGGTTTGATAAAAGTTGTAGCAATACAGAGTGGAGGTGTTATTGATGGCAAGAAGGGGCAGCTGATAGAGTCCATGGTACCAGGCTTCGGAAACAAATCGGGCGATATGGAAAATCGGATGGAGAAACCGTGTACCTTAAATAAACTTGATGAGCAACAGTTGCAAGAGTGGGCTATGGAGGTGACACAGAACAGGTGTAGAGCATGGCACAATAAGCACTTGAAACTAAACAGGTTCCAATCGGAGAAATGGGTGCTAAAGTACGATGACCAGAATGAGATCAAGCCAGGCAAGTTCAAAGTTAAGTGGGTCAGACCATATCAAATTCGAGAAGTGGGTGATAATGGAGCAGTAAAACAATGGATGCTAGACGGAAAGGAAGTTGCCGACACAGTGAATAGGTCGAAGTTGAATGTCTGCCATGAAAGAAGTAACGCACCTTCGTGGACGAACAACTGAGAGAAGAAGACTGTAAGTACTGTACATATGTAAATATTGTACATAGTTGTTCAAGAGAAAAAAAAAACAGAAAAAGAAAAAAAAGAAAAAAAAAAAGAAAAATTAAGTGTGAGAAGCCACCGTACGAATTTCTCAGGTAACCGTACGGCTTTTGACCAGCTCTCCATTGTACGGCTTTTTCAAAGTCATTGTACGGCTTATAATTGCTCACCGTACGGTATTTAGCAGGCAGGGCTATGCACGGATTTTTTAATGCAGTCACCGTACGGATTTCTCAGATGCAGTCAGATAGGCATCATACAGATTTGGAATTCCCTTTCAGAACTACGTACGGATTTGGAGCCAGTCATTGTACGGATTCTAAGACCAAGTTATCATACGGATTGTTAAAAGCTTGTGTACTGTACGATTTTCAACTAATCAATTTTAGCAAGGTTCAACGTCTGACTTTTCCAGCCTAAACCACCGTACGGATTTGTGAAGACATTGAATTGGAGAACCTCTATCATGAGGATTTTCTTTTCCTTTCAGAGCACGGTCTTCAAGTTTCTAAGCTTGAGGTTTTGGGCGTACGGACCTTGAAGATTATTGTCGTACGAAATTGCAAATTGAACTTCCAGTTTGTCCATGCGGACTTTGCAGAACAGGTTGCTTGCTGCACGAACATGTTCAGAAGAGGGAGGTTTTCTTAAAAAAAAAAAGGTCGACAAATTAGGAATGCTCAGAATGAGTAACGGATGATGCCACAGGGTAGAGGAAGAACCAACGGTTGCTAGAAAGAGTGTGGCATCAGAAGAAATCACAAAAATAGTGTGTTCCATGCAATTTTGTGTGGGTTTCGGAGTGCTGATTTGGTCTTGGTGACAGGGAGCGCACCCCTGCGGGGGTGCTGCCCCTCGACCCCGCCGGGAGCGTTGCCCCCTGGACCCCCAGTCATTGCAAATATCAGTTGTGGAAAGTCTGACCAGTTGATGAGACCTAGACCTGCTGCAGGCATGGAGTGTTTGTGTACTAGAGGCACTTGGAGTAGGTGTTGGACGTGAAGCTGTCTTGGTGGATGCGTAGAGAGTTCGAGAGGAGCTGATCATCCAAGTTGAAGGCAGTACAGCGACACTTGGCTCAGGGTACCTAGGAATTGGAAACACAGAAAGCAACATGGGTGGCTATCAAGGTCAGCTTGACTAAGGAGACAGTGGCTACAGATGCAATGTGGGTTGGAGATCAGTTTGGTGCAGGCACAAAATGAATGTGAAAGTGATGTGGCAGATCTATCTTGTTGTAGTTAGTTGTTTTGAGTATTGTTCTGCAGTCGTCAGGAGATGACTTATCGTCGTCTGTCGATCCTCTTTCCAACCGCAGGACTCCGTCTTGATCTGGTTCCATATTCTGCCTCCTTTCATCCTCTTCTTCTTCGGAATTTGACGATAGAGCTTCTTCCCTGACCATTTGAGTGTGTAGATCAATGACGTACTTCCGCCCTTTGCTTTCAAGTGATAAAGTATTTTTCTTCCAATCGTGCTTTGCATTGGCTTGTATCAGCCACCCCCGGCCCAGAATGACATCATATCCTCTCCGCTTCAGTGGGATCATGACGAAATCCAACAAGAATGGCTGTGTTCCAATCGTCACTGGTTGTGCTGTCAGGACTCCCAATGGCTTGATTCCATGTTGATCGGCCATTAGCAGTTGGAATGTAGGTGGCCATCATGAATTTGAAACTGTCGTCGGTAGAAATTGTGTATCAGCCGATGGGTCCCTTCGGAAAGGTTATTGTTATGTAGCCGACGACCGACGGGTCCTTTCGAAAAGGTTCTTGTTATGTAGCCGACGGGTCCCTTCGGGAAGTTCTTGTTATGTAGCCGAAGGGTCCTTCGGTAATTGTCATGTAGTCGATGGACCCCTTTTTAGATTCTTCATAAAGTATTTATACTCCCTTCGAGAAGCATTGTAATCAAGAAATCTTATCAAGCATAATGTACTGTTTGGCATATCTGAATAATAATAAGAAGTTTTACTATTCATATCTATTGTCTGTGCGTTGATTTCTTTACCCAGTATGGTAAGCACCTCTTGCACTCACAAACTCTATGAACTCATGTATAATCGAATCTCGCATTTCATCATTGGGAAAAAGTCTTTCAAATGTTGTTGTGTACCCATTAGATACATCTAAATCTCTATATGGTGGCATCCTTCACTGCATATTAAGATATTGATTGCTATAGTATTTTGGTGTCAATTCATAGGCAAGTAATTGTAGAGGTGTTGTCATCTTGTTCTATTGTTCTACAACAATTGCTTGCAATTTTTTAAAGGTCTCCTTTATGGTCTTGTTCTTTGTAATTTATGATTTTCTTCATCTTCTCAAGCATGAAATCAATGTCATCATATACCTCTTCAAGGCAAGGCCTATCCATGCCAGTGTAGTGAATTAGGCTCATAACAGGCTTGGTTAAGCAAAGGAGATACTCCACACATTCCCACCATGAGTCATCTAATATCCTTTGCTTAGTTTTCATTGCCCTTTTAGTGTTGCTTTGCCTCCATGTAGACAAATTATTGCTGATCGGCATAGTGGAAAGTGCTGCTCACTTTACAAGTCATCTCAAAACATTTAAGTTTGTTGCAAAACGACTCTTAGCAGCCTATAAAAGAAATTAGAGCAAAAACAATTCAATCAAACAAAGACAATTTCAAAAAGAATACACATTACAAAATTAAATTATGAAAATAAAAAATTGTAAAATACTGATTTAAATTTTTCTAAATTAAATTACTACTTCAAGTTCACTTACCTTCAATAGCTCCAACCTTGAGTATAATCTGAAAATTCCTTGATTTTTGTGGTGGTTTGTGACGAACATCTAGATTTCCCCAGCCTCTAAATACACATCTTTGATCCACTCAAATTATTCCCAATTTTTTGTAGCATAAAACCGAGTGAGTGGAGTTCACAAGGTGTCCAAATGGTATGTTGATATCACTCTTCAACCAACAAACCGATTGCTCTACAATTCTTTGCATTGTGTGTTATGACTCGGACATTGTTTCTAGGTTCCACTAACTCAATAGCAGATTTGAGAATATTAAGAATTAATTGCTCATCTTTTATTTGCCCCTCACAATCCTTGAATTTCAAAAGCATTGCCCGTTTAGGGGACACCACTATGACATTGATAAAGGGATGATTTCTTGCATCATTCCACTCATCTGAAACAATAGATACCATTGTGTTAATCCATGATTCCCTTATGGGCTTCAATGCATCCTCAACCCCCTTGACATCTCATTTCAACAAGGTGGTGTGTATTTTCTCATACCCAATGCCCTCAAACTCTCTTGGAGCTTCATTGACACTTTCCAACATCTTCTTTAAGTATGGGGAGAAAACAACACTTAAAGGCAACCTGTATGCATCTATGCATCTTGCTATATCTTGGTTGACAATGTCCCTATTCAGGGGGAAAATGTCATCGATGATAACAATGCAAACAAGACTTGAGCAAGTTGAACAATTTCTCACTAAACCATTCAATGTAATGTTTCGTTGTTCAGCTACCCCTCTGGAACAGATCCGTACAAGTATAAACCTAACGAATGCTGGGATCAACTTGCCTTATTGCACACGGGATGAGGCCTCAAAGAGGCCGTACAAAATGGGGTTGTACAATAGCTGCTAGGAGGCTGGCAAATTGATGGCCATACAATGGAGAGGATGGGTAGACAGTTAGGCCCTATGGTAGTCCATACGAGAAGTAGCAAGTGGTAAGACTGTTGGGGGGGGGGGGGGTGGGGTGTCAAAAGGTCGTACGATAGTCTTGGGACACAATGGATGAAGCCATACAATATTTGTGTGGAGGCCATACGGTTGGTTGAGGCAGTATGACTTAGTTTGGAGGCTGTACGGGTGAGTAATGGTAGTTGCATGGAGTGCTGTGAGTAGCGGATGGGGTACGGAAGAAAGAATGACTTCAGATCTGCACTTTAACTATTAATCTTGAAGTCATCAGATAATGCCAAACAAGAATGGAGATTTGAACACAAACAACCTTCAATTAAAATTTGCCAAGAGACGGTGCTCTGATTTGCCAGATCCGAGCGAAGTATTACAAGCGACGGAATAGGGTGAGGGTTGAATCCCACCGAAATCGGACAAGCCAAATAGGGAAGATCTTTCACTTCCGAAGTGGCGAAGAATAGAGAATCCCAATAGGAATTTGCAGTACAAAGAAAATGATCTAAATTGCATACCTACGACTACCTACAAGCTGTGCTTAAATACTAGTAAGGGAAAACCTTTCTGATGGTGTACAAAGATAGCCAACGACAACACTTACCAATGGAAACAAAACTAAAATGAGTTTGAGATAATTTAAATCAATCGGCCCATTAACAATGATTTGATTAGTAATCTATTTTATGGTGGGGATGTTATAGTCCTCCCATCCCAAATTTTGCTTGTCTTCAAGCAAATGCAATGCCGGATGCTATAGAATGTGCTCGTCTTCCCAGGTTGCATTGTCCAATGGCAAGTGTTTTCAGTGTACCAAATATTCTTTCACCATTCGCTTTTGCAGGGTCTTCTCATGTACTTCAATAATCTCGGTTAGTTCCAATATGAGCTTTCCTTCTTCATTGAGTGGTGGAAGGTTTGTAGCTACCGTGACGTTTTGTCCCACACGTTTCCAGTGTACCAACAATTCCTTCACCGTTCGGTTTTGCAGGGTCTTCTTACATGCTTCAATAATCTCGATTGGTTCCAATATGAGCTTTCCTTCTTCATTGAGTGGTAGAAGGTCTGTAGCTATCGTGACATTCTGTCCCACAACTTTCTCCAAGCATGAATCATGAAAAACATTATGAATACGACTCCCCTCTAGAAGTGCTAGCTTTTAGGTGACTTCACTGATATAGCGAACTACACGATAAGGGCCATAAAATCATGGCTTCAGTTTTTCTTTTCCCCTTTCCTTTAATGAGGATTGTCGGTATGGCTGGAGCTTGAGATAAACCAAGTCTCCTACTTTGAAACTCCTCTCTATTTGGTGTCTGTCGGTGTACATCTTTTGTTGATTTTGTGCCTGTTGTAAGTTTTCCTTCAGGCATCTTAGGATGTCCTGTCCCTTCTGAAGCTAGTCCCTCGCCCTTGGTATGCGACTGTCACCTAAAACTGTGTTGATCAAGGAAAGGGGTTCATACCCATATAGAGCTTTGAATGGTGCCATCCCGATGGACACATGGTACATGGTATTGTAACAATATTCCTCTAGGTGTATCCATGTGACTCACGCTCATTGTTGTGCCGAAACATAGTTTTGAAGGTAACCTTCAAGCCATTTGTTCACAATCTCCGTTTGTCCATCTGTTTGAGGGTGGTAACTAGTGTTTGGTGACAATTCTATTCTTGCCAACCGAAACAGTTCTGTCCAGAAGATGCTGATAAATCACCCATCTTGATCACTGATAATGTTTCGGGGTAATCCATCCAGACGAAGGACTTCTCGAAAAAACATATCAATAAGTTGTGCGGCTTGAAAATCTGAGAGGATGGAAAAAAAGGTGCGGTCAACCACCACGAAGATATAATCCTTTCCGTTCACCTTGGGAAGTCCAGTTATGAAATCCATCGAAATACTTCCGAATTCTGTTCTGGAATCGACAGATGTAGTAACCCGACAGGTAGAGTATGTTCGGATTTGTTCTGCTGGCAGATTGCATACTCTCTTACATATTGCAATACGTGTCTTTTAAGACCTTTCTATGAAAACCTCTTCTTGAGACGTCTATAAGTTTTGAGGAAGCCTGCATGTTTGGCCAAGGGTGAGTCGTATACCTCCTTTAAGATTTTCTGCTTCAATTTGGATTCCAACACTAAATATATCTGCCTTTTATAGTAAATGATATCATCCACCACTTTGTATTGATCATCCTAGGTGTTGCCATCCATTAGCTCACAAGCAAATGTGTTTCTGGAATATTCTACCAACAAATGCGCTTTCAAGTTAGCTGAAATCTAGGTCAGTAAGAAGATGACGGGTTTCCTTAACAAAGCATTTGCAACCACGTTCTTTCCTTTCACATATTCAATGTCAAAATAAAAAATCTAAACCTTGCTTACCCATTTTTGTTGCCTCTTGTTCAAGTCCTGTTGCTCCAAAAAATATCTCAAACTGTTGTGATCCATACGAACAACAAACTTGGCACTTAGTAGGTATTGCCGGAACTTGGTTAGTGCATGTATGATGGCCAACATCTCTTTGTCATAAATGGAATATAACCATTTATTTGCGTAAGCTTCCTACTCTCATAGGCTATGGGGTGTCTCTTGCATTAGTACCGCACCAATGCCTTCTTCGGATGCGTCGCACTTAAGAATGAACAGTCAAGTGAAATCAGGTAATGCAAGTACGAAATAGGTGCTCATTGTCTCTTTCAGCTTGTCAAAAGTGAGTTGCGCCTTTTTATTCCACTGGAAAGAACCCTTCCTTGTCAATCCTTTAAGGGTACGTTGAGCTAAGAGAATCCTTTAACGAACCTCCGGTAATAATTGCACAGTTTGAAAAATCCTCGCAATTCCGTGAGTGATTTTGCGGGAGGCCAATCAAGGATAGCTTGAATCTTCTCCTAATGAACTTCAACTCCATATTTACTAACATGTCCTAGGTACAATATTTCTATCATACCGAATTCACATTCGGATTGCTTGGTGAATAAAGACTGATCATTCATAATCCTTAGAACTTTATCCAGATACTTTAGTTGTTCTTCCCTTATCCTGCTATAAATAAGAATATCATCAAAAAATACCAGTAAGTACTCATGCAATTGTTTGTTGAAGATGTGATTCATGCATGATTGAAATGTAGCTGGTGCATTCGTTAATCCGAATGGCATGACCAGGAACTCATAATGCCCGTAGTGGCAACGAAAGGCCGTCCTTTCCACTTCTTCCCTCATGCGGATCTGATGGTATCCGGAACAAATATCTATTTTCAAAAAATAGATTGCGCCATGTAATTCATCCAACAACTCATCTATCCTTGGAATGGAATATCTATTTTTTATTGTTTTTTTTTCAATGCATGGTAGTCCACACACATGCACATTATCCTGTCCATTTTGACCAATAGCACTAATGACGTGAAAGGGCTAGAAATGGGATGGATCCATCCTTTCTCTAGTAGTTCCTAAATTGTCTTTTCGATCTCATCTTTGAATTTCTTGAGATGGCGGTAGGGTGTGGTTATGATCGGTTTGGCTCTTGCTTCCAATTCGATAGTATGTTCAAACCCTCGATGAGGCGGTATGCCAGGAGGAATGTCTATAAAAACTTTATCATGATCACTCAAGATATTTTGGAGATCATCATCTTGGGGAGGTGTTCATTGCCCTCTGGTGTTCTTTTCTTGAGGCATTTATGCCCAGGTTGTTGTGGTTCCTTGCAGTTGAAACATAGTTTCTTCCTTCGGAGCTCCTGTTTGGTAGCTTTGTCCAACGATGGCTTTCTCAATGGAGGTTTATAATCTTTGTCCTTCGGGAACACCGGTGGTTTGGAATGCGAGTAACTTCGTGAGGATGATGTCTATGATGATGCCATACTCCTTGCTTTCTTAGTGGCCTCTGTTAGGGTGGTAGGATTGAACCCCTTTACCCAACCCTTCAGTGGTTTTGTTAGTCCGTCCATGAAGAGGACTATCTGTCTTCTTTCAGAAATGTCTGTGACCAAAACAAAGATTTTCTAAAATTCCGCAATGTACTAGTCAACTGATTCAGTTTGCCTCAGGTGCACCAAATCTTTGAAATTGAGTTCCAAATCTTTACTGTCAAATCGATCTAATAATCTCTCGATGAATTTTGCATAGGTATTTATTTGATCATGCCCCAGTGTGATGGTATCCTGATACCACCATTCATGTGTAATGTTCCTGTCCTCTATGTATGTGTGACAAACAAGTGTAGGGTTCATGACTTCTGTGTGTGTGACAATGAGTAAGGATACACTAGAATTGTGGGTCGTACGGTAGTGTTGGTTGTGGAGGGGAGTATAGATGAAGTTGGATGACGTATAATGGCAAATAACGTGGCCGTACGGTTGACACTTATAGGTCATACGGTGTCAACAAGGTGGCCATACAGGGGGCACCTATAGGCCGTACGATGCAAACAAGTTAGCCGTACGGTGATTGCAGGAGTACGGTGGGGGGAAAGATGAGGGTGTATGGCGAATGCTAAATGGCCGTACGGTGGTGTTGATGGAAGACAAAAATTATGTATGGATGTGTGAGTGGAGGGTGAAGGCCGTACGACCAAAACAGTTGCAGACAAGAAGTGCGGATGGATATTTGAGCCCTACGGTGAGAACCCTCTTTTTCATTCACAAACATAGATTTTGATGAAATCCAGACACCAAATAATAATGATTCAAGTACAGATAATTCTTGAAGAAATATATGTGCCGAATGATGGTACTCCGATTTGCTAGATCCAAGCGAAGTATTACAAATGATGGAATAGGGTGAGGATTGAATCCCACTGAAACCAAGATGACCAAATAGGGAAGATCTTTCACTTCCGAAATGGCGAACAACAGAGAATCCCAATAGGGATTTGTAGTAGAGAGAAAATAATCCAAATTGCCTACTAACTAGAATCTACATGCCGTGCTTAAATACCCTTTAGGAAAACTTCCGAGGGTGTACAGAGTTTTAGCCGACGACAACATGAACTACGGAAATAAATTAAAATTGGTCTGAGATAAATCAATTGGCCCATTTACAATCGTTTGATAAATAATTTATTTTATAACGGGAACATTATAGTCCTCTTGTCCCAAATTTTGCTTGTCCTCAAGCAAATGCAATGCCAGGTGCTGAAGAATGTGCTCGCCCTACCACATCGCATCATCCAACGATAGGTGTCACTAGTGTACCAAGTATTCCTTCATAGTGTGGTTCCGTACGGTCTTTTCGCATACTTCGATGATCTTGGCTGGTTCCAAAATGAGCTTTTCTTCTTCATTGAGTAGCGGAAGGTCGGTAGCAACTATGACGTTTTGCCCTACAACTTTCTTCAGACAAGAAACATGGAAGACATTATGAATACGGCTACTCTCTGGAAGTTCCAACTCATAGGCAACTTCACCAATGCGGCGAGTTACACGATAGGGAGCATAGAATCCTGGTTTCAGTTTTTCTTTTTCCTTTTCCTTCAATAAGGATTGCTAATACGGTTGGAGCTTGAGATAAACCAAGTCCCCTACTCTGAAACTCCTTTCCAGTCTGTGTCCGTCAGCGTACATCTTTTGTTGATTTTGTGCTCGCTGCAAGTTTTCCTTAAAGCATCTCAGTATGTCCTGTCCCTCTTGAAGCTAGTCCCTTGCCCTTGGTACGCGAGTATCACCTAGAACTGTGTCGATGAAGGAAAAGGGTTCATACCCGTACAAAGCTTTGAATGGTGCCATTCCGATGGACATGTGGTACGTGGTATTGTAGCAATATTCCCCCAGATGTATCCATTTGACCCATGCCCATTGTTATGCCAAAACGTAGTTCTAAAGGTAACCATCGAGCCATTTGTTTACAATCTATTACAATAATAGATAAGACGTCTATTATTAGTTAATGGTTATCTTGTAAATATCTTTAGCTTTAGTTTGCTTTCGTTTTTTGCTTTCTCTGGAATAGAATGTTTCTATTCTTTACGATCGTTTCCTAAGGAAACATCGTCTCTTCCTTTTGTATAAATTGACCTTTCGGTCTCTGTTATTAATAAGCAAGTATTTACCAATTATCTTGTAATATGGTATCAGAGCTATTACTTAAATTTTTTCGAAAAAAATTTATAATTTCTTCGTGAAATTATTTGTTTAAATTGTTTCAAAATTATTTTTGTTGAATTTCTCTAAAACTTGCTTAGGGTTTTCGGCCTAGAGAAATTCTCGAACTCGGGTTGGCCTGTGTTTGTTCAGCACACTCTAGCCCCATTCGTCCATGCACATCGATCCTTGAAGAAAAATCTGTCATTTTTTATCAAGAAATTTGAAGTTTTTTCAAGCCTTTTTCAGCCAGGGCCTTTTTTTTCGAAACCCTAATTTTTGGGGTCGAAAAAATATTTTGTTTGCAGATTCTTGGTGGGTTTTTCGAGAGCTCAACTGGGTTATCCGTTTTTTCTGGGTGCCTTGATTTTTTGTGCCTCGATTTTCGAGCCAGCGGATTCAAAAAATGACAGCAAATTCCTTCTGGGTTTTTCGAGCTCTCTTCTGGGTCATTCTCTGATTCTTCTGGGTCTTCCGTATTTTTGCCTCGAAGAACGTGCCTTCACAGATTTTCACAGATTTTCATTGAAAAACGTGCCATGGCATCTCTGACAAATATTTTGCTCGAGCATAATTCCAAATTCAATGGTCGCAATTATGGAACCTGGAAGTAGCGCATCATCGCAATCTTCGAATATTGAAACACCGATCAACTTGTTCTGGGTGTTACACAGTGTCCGACTTCTCCGGGTCCTGATCAAGGTGAAGCTGCATTTTACGCCTTCTGAATTTGTTTCTGTTTTTTGGGTTTGTTGATTTTCTCCTCAAAAATCATTTCAAGTTGTCTGTAATACGCAAGGTTGTGTGAGATTCTGGGTTTGTTGATTTTCTCCTCAAAAATCATTTCAAGTTGTCTGTAATACGCAAGGTTGCGTGAGATTCTGGGTTTGTTGATTTTTTCCTCAAAAATCATTTCAAGTTGTCTGTAATACGCAAGGTTGCGTGAGATTCTGGGTTTTACCGTTTTTTCCACAAAAACGAAGTTTTGTAATTGCAATTTGTTTTGGGTCATAGCACTCTTCTGGCAAAGCTTCTTGGTTTCAGCATTCTGTAGATCCAGGGAGGGTCTCAATTATCGTTTGTCTGTCTGTTTGTGGGTGGTAACTAGTACTTGGTGACAATTCTGTCCCTACCATCCAAAATAGTTTTGTCCAGAAGATACCAATGAATTTTCCATCCTGATCATTGACAATGTTTCGTGGTAACCTGTGTAGACGAAAGACTTATCTAAAAAATAGCTCGACAACTTGTGCGGCCTGAAATTCTAAGGGGATGGCGAAGAAATGTGTGTACTTTGTCAACTTGTCAATCACCATGAAAATACAATCCTTTCCGTTCACCTTGGGAAGCTCCGTTATGAAATCCATCGAGATACATTCCCACTTATGTTCTGGAATTGACAACGGTTGCAATAACTTGATAGGTAGAATATGTTCAGATTTGTTTTGTTGGTAGACCGCACTCTCTTACATACTGCAACATGTCCCCTTTTAATCCTTTCCATGAAAACCTCTCCCGTAGACTTCTGTACATTTTGAGGAAGCTTGGGTGTCTTGCCAAGGGTGTCGTGTACCTCCTTCAGGATTTTCTGCTTCAATTTAGATTCAAGCACTAGGAATCTCCGACTCTTATAGTAAATGATGTCATCTACCACTCTGTACGTATCATCCTCGACGATGCCATCCATTAGCTCACAGGCAAATGTGTTTTTGGAATACTCTACCAACAATTGTGCTTTCCACTTGGCTGAAATCTGGGTTAGTAAGTAGACGGCGGGCTTTCTGGACAAAGCATCTGCAACCACATTGTTCTTTCCTTTTGTATATTCAATTTTAAAATCAAAGGCTTGAACCTTGCTTACCCATTTCTGTTGCCTCTCGTTCAAATCCCGTTGCTCCAAAAAATATCTCAGACTATTGTGATCCATGCGGATGACAAATTTGGCACCTACCAGATACTGCCAGAACTTGGTTAGTGCATGTATCATGGCCAACATCTCTTTGTCTGAGATGGAAGAGGCGTTCTGTTTGCGTAAGCTTCTTGCTCTCATAAGCTATGGGGTGTCTATCTTGCATTAGTGCCGCGTCGATGCCTTCTTCGGACGCGTTGCACTCCAAAATGAATGGTTGAGTGAAGTCAGGTAATGCAAGTACAAGACAAGTACTCATTGCCTCTTCTAGTTTATTAGAAGTGAGTTGTGCCTTTCATTCCACTGGGAAGACCCTTTCTTTGTCAGATCCATCAAAGGGGTGCTGAGCTGAGAGAATCCTTTAACGAATCTCCGGTAATAACTGCATAGCTCGAAAAACCCATGCAAATCTGTGAGTTATTTTGGGGGAGGCTAATCAAGGATAGCTTGAATCTTTTCCTAATGAAATTGAACTCCATATTTATTAACAACATGCTCTAGAAACAATATTTATGTCATACCGAATTCACACTTGGATCACTTTGTGAACAAAGACTGCCCTTCCATGATCTTTAGGACTTCATCCAGATGCTTCAGATGCTCCAGCCATGTCTTGCTATAAATAAGATCATCAAAAAATACCAATAAGTACTTACACAATTGTTTGTTGAAGATGGGATTCATGCATGATTGGAATGTAGCAGGAGCATTTGTCAATTTGAACGACATGACCGGAAATTCATAATGCCTGTAGTGACAACGAAAGGCCGTCTTTTCTACGTCTTCCTCCCTCATGCAGATTTGATGGTATTCGGAACGGAGATCTATTTTTGAAAAATAGACTATGTCATGCAATTCATCCAACAACTCATCTATCCTTGGAATGGGATATCTATTCTTTATTTTTTTTGTTCAATGCACGGTAGTCCACACACATGTACATCGTCCTGTCATTCTTTTTAACCAAAATGATAGATGACGCGAAAGGGCTAGAACTGGGGCAGATCTATCCTTTCTCTAGCAGTTTTTGAATCATGTTTTCGATCTCATCTTTGAATTTCTTGGGATGGCGGTACAGTGTGGTTATGATCGGCTTGGCTCCTGCTTTCAACTCGATAGTATGCTCAAACCCTCTATAAAGCGGTATGCCAGGAGGAATGTCAATGAAAACCTTATCATATTTACTCAAAATACCCTGGAGTTCATCATCCTATGGGGGTGTCCGATGCCCTCTTATAGGTCCCGCTGAGATAAAAGAATGTGCAGCCCACGCAACGTTATCATGCCAAAAATTACCTCCATCCGGTGTGCAGAAACTTCCTTCGGACCCTCATTTGCCATTCTGCAAAGAACAACCTTCTTCCCATCGACCACAAAAGTGAAATCCATTCGTTTGAAGCTCTGAGTGTATTCATCAAGTGTCTCCATCCACTGTATGCCCAAAATAACCTCCATGTCATCATGCTCCACTCTGAAGAAATCCTCGGTCACCGTGTGATTCGCCATCGTAATACTTAGTTGAGGAACAAAGTGTGTGCAGGGCAGAAGAGTCCCTCCGACAACCTTGACCTAAAATCCTGTGTGCATCTCTGAAGGTAGACCTCTTCGCTTCACTAGAGACGAGTTTATGAAATTTAGAGTGGCTCCGCTATCCAACATCACCGTAACCGTTTCTCCTTGCAAGGTTCCTCGTACATGAAAAACTGTGCACCTCGGTCTTTCGGCTAGGGCAATAGTTCCTCCGCACCGTACCAAAGCTGCAATTCTTTCTGTACAGTTTAAACTGACCATGTTGGTGTCATTGTGAGGTTGGTTGTCTTCGGCAGGTATTTCTTCCTGTTCGTCCTCATCATCAGATACAACCTCAATATAATGGATCTTCCCTTTTCTGAGGCACCTGTGGCCAGGCTCCCATGGTCCCTTGCAATTGAAACATAGTTTCTTCCTTCGGAGCTCCTATCAGGTAGCTTTGTCTAACGATGACTTCTTGGGTGGAGGTTTAATATCTCTGTCCCTCGGATACACCAGTGGTTTGGAATGAGAATAACTTCGTGAGGATGATGTTGATGATGATGCCATACTCCATGCCTTCTTGATTGCCTCCAACAGGGTGATAGGATTGAACCCTTTTACCCAACCTTACAGTGGTTTTGTCAATCCGTTCATGAAGAGCACTAACCATCGTCTTTCAAAAATGTCTATGACCAAAACAGAGAGTTTTGAAATTCTGCAATGTAATGGTTGACCGATCCGGTTTGCCTCAACTGTGCTAAATTTTTGAAGTTGAGTTCCAGATCTTTACCATCAAATCGGTCTATCAACCTCTCAGTAAATTCCATGTAAGTATTTATTTGATCATGCTCTAGTGTGATGGTGCCGCAATGCCACCATTCATGCACAACTCCTTCCAGGTGCAGCATCGCAAATTTGATTGCCTCTTCTGGCATAGGATTCTATTGGAAGTAAGTATCGGCCTTCATTACCCACGCTTGCGCGGTTATGGATCCGGATCCGGATCCGTCAAATGGAGACAAATTCAATTTACTCAACTTTGTTTTGAGATCATCGTTAAAATATCCTCGGTTGCTGCGTCCCGAATATCTCATTCTTAGATCCGCGTAATCTTTGTAGGATATATCTTCCTCAAAATTTGCATTTTTCTAGTCTTCTCTCAGTTGTTCTTGCATCTCTTCAAAGGTTGGTTGTTTCCCTCCGTGCGGTGCCTCCGTCCGTGGGGAAAAGACGACATGGAAGGTCAAGAGTGTGTTGGATGAGGTTTTGATTTACCCTACATCGAGTACGCGCTGTGACCATTTTGTTCTCTGGATATTTTACTGTCCGCTAGCTTCTTGAAAGTCTCTTCCATGAGTCACTGAGTATCAGTGATTTGTGCCTGATTCCTGGCAAGCTCCGTTAGTAGTGCCATGAGTTCGGTAGCTGTCGGTTAGGGTTCAACAGCCATTCGATCAACGAAATGTGTCATCTTCCAGCCATAAACTCTCATTCACTGTCCACAGGCAGGCAAGATCGAAGTGCTTTGATACCACTATAATGTTCTTGTCCTCTTTGTGCGTGTGACAAACAAGTGTAGGGTTCCTGACTTTTGTGGGTGTGACAATGAGTACGGATACACCAGAACTGTGGGCCATACGATAGTGTTGGTTGTGGAGGGGAGTACGGATGAAGTTGGAAGCTGTACGATGGCGGATAAAGTGGCCGTATGGGGGGGACACCTATAGGCCGTACAATGCAGACAAGTTAGTTGTACAGTGATTGCAAAAGGAGTATGGTGGGGGGGGGGAAGAGGAGGCTGTACGATGAATGCTAGATGGCTGTACGACAGGCCGTACATTGGTGTTGATGGAAGACAAAAATTATGTACGGTTGTATGGGTGGAGGGCGAAGGTCGTACGGCCAAAATAATTGCAAACAGGAAGTGGTGCGGATGGATATCTGAGCCCTACGGTGAGAACACTCTAGTTCATTCACAAACATAGAGATTTTGATGAAACGCAGACACCAAAGAATAACGATTCGAGTACAGATAATTCTTCAAGAAATATATATGCCGAAGGATGGTGCTTCGATTTGCTAGATCCAAGCAAAGTATTTCAGGCGACGGAATAGGCTAAGGGTTGAATCCCACCAAAATCGAGATGACCAAATAGGGAAGATCTTTCACTTCCAAAATGGCGAGCAATAGAGAATCCGAACAGGAATTCGCAGTATAGAGAAAATAATCCAAATTGCCTACTAACTACAATCTAAATGTTGTGCTTAAATACCCTTTGGGAAAACTTCTGAGGGTGTACAAAGTTTTAGCCAACGGTGACACGAACTACGGAAACAAAATAAAATGGGTCTGAGATAAATCAATTGACCCATTTACAATAGTTAGATAAATAATTTATTTTATAACGGGAACATTACATCATGCACAACTCCCTCCAAGTGTAATGCCGCAAATTTAGTTGCTTCTTCTTTTGGCATAGGATTGAGTTGGAAGTATTGGCCTTCATTACCCACGCTTGTGTAGATACGGATCCGGATCTGTCAAATGGAGACAAATTTACTTTACTTAACTTCCATCTGAGATCGTTGTTAAAATATCCTCGGTTTCTGCCTCCGAAATATCTCATTCTCAGATTTGCATAGTCTTTTTAATATATATCTTCCTCCAAGTTTGCATTCTTCCAGTCCTCTCTCAACTGTTCTTGAACTTCCTAAAAAATTGGCTGCTTCCATCCAAGTGGTGCCTTTGTCCGTGGGGGAAAAGACACCATGAAAGGTCGTGAGTGTGCTGGATGAGGGTTTTCTTTACTTGATGTAGAGTCCACGTTGTAACTATTCTGTTCACCAGATACTTGTTGTCTGCCAATTTCTTGAGTTCCTTTTCATGTCCCAAAATTTTATTGTAATTTTTAAAATTAATTAATTAATTAAGTAGTCCCAGAATTTAAATAATATAAGGACCTTTAATTAGTTACTTTGATTAATTAATATGTGGCCCAAGATAATATTTGCATGTGTGGTTCTGATTGATTTAGTATATCTCAGACTCATTTTTATATGAGTGTCCATTGGTAAGTGTTGTCATTGGCTATCTTTGTACACTCTTGGAAACATTTTCCCTAATGGGTATTTAGGCATGGCTTGTAGGTAGACGTAGGTATGCAATTTGAATTATTTCTTTTGTACTGTGAATTCTAGTTGGGATTCTTTGTTCTTCGCCATTTTAGAAGTGAAAGATCTTCCCTACTTGGCTTGTTCGGTTTCGGTGGGATTCAACCTTCACCCTATTCCCTTGTATATAATACTTTGCTCGGATCTGGCAAATCAAAGCACCATCTTTTGGCAAATATTAATTGGAGGATTATTTGTGTTCAATCTCCATTCTTATTTGGCTTTATCTTACGAATTTGGATCTATATGTTTATGGTTGCATGATTGGGCATTCTTCCCTCTATTTGTACAACATTGGCCTATTTCCTCTCTCCTACCGTACGGACGACTCTACGTTCATTCCGCGTACAGCTTGTCCTACCTCTATTGTACGACCTTTCCTTGACTAGCACATAATACGGGCAACTGAGGCCACACAACACAAGCAACTGAGGCCACGCAACACGAGCAACTGTGGTTGCGCAACACGGGCAACTGAGGCCACACAACACAGGCAATTGAGGCTGCGCAGCATGGGTTGCGGTCGCGCAGCACGGGCAATTGCGGTCGCGTAGCACAGGCAACTGAAGCCGCACAACACGGGTTAAGGCCACGCAACACGGGCAACTGAGGCTGTGCAGCACAGGCAACTAAGGCCATGTAGGAGGGACAACCCAATATTGCGAGGAACGAAACATTACAGTGGTATCAGAGCAGAAACCGTTCGGAAGCATCTCCGAAACTTTCGAGAACATTACCGAAATCGTTCAGGAACATTATAGTGGTATCAAAGCTGGTGATCTTGCCAGCCTGTTGGGATGATTGAGATATTTTGGTACTTGGATCACACTATGGCCCCGAACAACGATGGAGAGTGGTGGTTGAAGGCACTACAAAGGATTGGCAAAGCACTCAGTGAGGGTGTTGATCTTCCATTAGATATATTGGAAGTATGTTTGTGTCAGGTGGATCAATTACCTTCAAGATTTATATAGAGAATCCTCTCGCCGATTAAGGAGGCCTTAAGTCAACCTAGGCTTTTGAGACACCATGACAAGGATAAAAGATTAACAGTTGCAGCATGTCTCAATGAGGACTTGAGAATTTCAGCTTCTAAAGCACTGTATGATGATATCATCATGATAGAGATATTGCAATTGATAATTGGCAGCTTTCAGAGTCTTAATGACTTCATTAGTGACCCTTTTGGTCAGAGAGCTGCAATATTGTAGAATTGTGCAAATGTTAAGGTAAGTAACCTTCTCTTAGATCTTGAATTGCAAAATTTTGTCCATGATATGTTTCATCACTTCTTGGTCACCATCAAGGAAGATTATGATACTAAGATTTCAGTTACTATGGAGAGTCTTATGATTTCGTGCATTGACGAGATGGATGAAATATCCCAACCTATCACATCTATGTTATGGGCTGTTCGTAATCTAGAATGTATTCCCTCTATAGCAGCATATAGATTGCTTAGTAATGTTTTCAAGCATTGTGAAGAAAAACTAATATCTCATTTGCACAAGTTGGAGAGAATGACAAACAACGATAAGGGCAATACTTTACGTGAGGAGAATGAAGGCATGATTACAGAGCCGCTCCAAAAGGATTTTCTAAATCTTCCTACTACACCGACATGGGGAGAATAACAAAAAATGAAGAGGTTGCTTGCGTGGATCTTGTGAAAACATGGACAGATCAAGTTGTGCCCATCACCGAAGTTGTTCCCGAGATTGTGCCTGTCACCAAGGCACTATTCGTTGAGGAAGTTTCATTAGTTGTCAAAGTTGTGTCCATCATATAAGTTGTGTCTGTTGCTGAGGCTCTGTGGCTATCATCGAAGCTATGTCCATCGTCATGGTCTTGTTCGTCCCTGAGGTTGTATGTTCGTCATTGTCGTTGTGTCTGTCACCGTCATGTTCGTCACCGTCATGTCCATCACTGTCATGTCCGTCATTGACGACGAGTCTGTGTCTTTTGTTGAGTTTGTGTTTGTCACCGTCGTCGTATCTGTCACCATCATGTCCATCACTGACATCGAGTCTATGTTTGTCATCGAGTTCATGTTCGTCATTGTCGTGTCCATCATCGACGCCAAGTCTATGTCCGTCGTCGAGTTCGTGTCCATCACCGTTGTGTCTGTTACCAACGTCAAGTTTGTGTCTGTCGTCGAGTTTTTGTCTGTCACCGATGCAAAGTCCATCATCGAGTTCGTGTTAGTCATCGTTGTCATGTCAGTCACCATCGTGTCCATCACTGACATCAAGCTCGTGTCCGTCTTCGAGTTTGTGTCCGTTATTGTTGTATCCATTACCAACGCCGAGTTTGTATACCTCGTCGAGTTCGTATCCATCATCGTCATGTCCATCACCAACATTGAGTCCGTGTCCGTCATCGAGTTTGTGTTTGTCACCATCGTTGTGTCCGTTGTTGTCACCGTTGCCATCTCCCTCATCGTCAGTGTGTTCGTTGTCATCATCGCCTCCTTGTCCATTGCCATGTCTGACACTGTCGTCGTCGTCATGTATGTCATCTTCATTGTGTCCATTGTCGTCACTACAGCCATGTCTATTGCCAAGTCCATATCATGTTTTTCATCGTCGTTGCGTCTGTCAACATCGTTGTGTTTGTCATCGACATCAAGTCTATATCCGTCGTCAAGGGTGTATCCATCATCGTAGTTGTATTGATGATGTCATGTCTGTCTCCGTCATCATTGTGTGTTCGTCATTGTGGTTGCATCGGTTGCAATAGCTACGTTTGTCACTATTGAGACATTGCTTGCTGTTAAGGTTCTATCCATCATCGAGGTTTCAATTGAGGTTCTACTGCCATTGAGGTTTTATTTACAGCTAAATTTTTTTTTTTTGCCGAGGTACTCTTCGTTGAGGTTTTTTTTCCCAAGGTTTCCTTTACTGAGGTACTCTTTGTTGAGGCTCCCATCATCACGACACCCTTCATGGAAGCTCATGTCACCGAGGTTCTCACAATCGAGCCCCCCTTTGTCGACATTCTCACTACTTAAGCTCTTTTCGTCAAGGTTTCATCCATCAGGAATATAATAGTGATCGTTGTGGTTGTGTTAGTGGGTAAGTTTGTGCCAGCATCAGAGTCTGTGTGCATGACCATACCCAAAGAGATTTTTGAATGTAATGACATGAAAGATTTCATCAATTTGTGTCATTGGGATCCTGGTGAAGGCTTCGACAATGTTTATATCAGAGGGGCACATCGGATGCTTAATGACAATGGAGTGCAAGAGAGGTTTGATGACAATTCACTCATTTCGCCTGTGTGTTTATATCAGAGTGGCACAGCAAAAGTTTGATAGCAATGTGGTGCTGCGAAGGATTGATGTCATTTCACTTGTCTTGCTTGCATTTGATTTGGGACCCTAGAGTTTTTGGTGTTCCATTAGGTGACAGATTGCTTGAGGGAAAGACATCTTTGGGCAACGAGGATTTGATATGTCCCGAAATTTTAGGGTAATTTTTTAAATCAAATTAATTAATTAACTGGTCCCAGAATATAAATAATATAGACTTTTAATTAGTTACCTTAATTAATTAATATGTGGCCCAAGATAATATTTGTATGTGTGGTTCCGATTGATTTAGTATATCTTGGACCCATTTTTATATTAGTGTCCATTGGTAAGTGTTGTAGTTGGCTATCTTTGTACACGCTCGGAAACGTTTTCCCCGACGGGTATTTAAGCATGGCTTGTAGGTAGTCGTAGGTGTGAGATTTGGATTATTTCTTTTGTACTATGAATTCTAGTTGGAATTCTCTGTTGTTTGCCATTTCGGAAGTAAAAGATCTTGCCTGCTTGGCTTGTCCGGTTTGGGTGGGATTCAACTCTCACCCTATTCCATTGTATATAATACTTTACTCGGATCTGACAAATCAGAGCACCATGTTTTGACAAATATTAATTGAAGGAATAATTCGTGTTCAATCTCCATTCTTGTTTGGCTTTATCTAACAAATTCGGATCTATAAGTTTATGGTTGCATGATTGGGCATTCTTCCCTCTATCCGTACGCCATCGGTCCTCCCTCCTACTGTACGGACGACTTTGCCTTCACTTTCCGTACGGTTTGTCTTACCTCTATCGTACGACCTCCCCTTGGCTATCGCACAATATGGGCAACTAAGGCCGCACAACACAAGCAATCGAGGCCGCGCAACACGAGCAACTGTGGCCATGCAGCACGAGCAATTGAGTTCGTGAAGCACGGGCAATTGTGGTGGCGCAACTGAGGTTGCGCAACACAAGCAATTGAGGCCGCGCAGCATGGGCTGTGGCCATGTAATACGGGCAACTGAGGCCATGCAGCACAGGCAGCTAAGGCCGTGCAACATGGGCAACTGAGGCCGTGCAACACAGACAACCCAATACTGCTAGGAATGGAACGTTATAGTGGTATCAGAGCAAAAACCGTTCAGGAGCATCTCCGAAACTTTCGGGACATTACATTCCTTCCATGAGTCATGGAGTATCGTTGATCAACGCCTGATTCCTCGCAAGTTCTCTTGGCAGTGCTACGAGTCTGCAGTCGTAAGTTCTGGTTCCACTGCCATTCTATCAATTGAATGGGATGTTCTTCTCTTTTGGCTATAAAATATCATTCATCGTCCACACATTGGCAAGATTGAAGCTCTGATACCACTGTAATATTGCGTTTGTTCAGCTACTCCTCTGGAACAAATCCGTACAAGTATAAATTTGACGAATGCTGGGATCAACTTGCCCTATTGCACACGGGATGAGGCCTCAAAGAGGCCGTACAAAATGGGGTCATACGGTAGGAGTTTGACAAATTGATGGGCATACAGAAAGGATGTTGGTCGTATGGTGGAGAGGATGGGCAAGTAGTTAGGCTGTACGGTAGTCTTGGGACACCATTGATGAAGCTGTATGGTATTTTTGTGGAGGCCATTCGATTGGTTGGGAGGTAATATGACTTAGTTTGGAGGCTGTATGGGTGAGTGATGGTAGCTGCACAGAGTGTTGTGAGTAGCGGATGGGGTACGGAAGAAAGAATGACTTCAGATCTGCACTTTAACTATTAATCCCGAATTCATTAGATAATGCCAAACAAGAATGGAGATTTGAACACAAACAACCTTCGATTAAAATTCCCCAAGAGATGGTGTTCCGATTTGCCAGATCCGAGAGGAGTATTATAGGCGACGAAATAGGGTGAGGGTTGAATCCCACCGAAATCGGACAAGCCAAGTAGGGAAGATCTTTCACTACTGAAATGATGAAGAAAAAAGAATCTCAACTGGAATTTGTAGTACAAAGAAAAAAATCCAAATTGCATACCTACGACTACCTACAAGCCGTGTTTAAATACCTGTTGGGGAAAACCTTTTCGAGGGTGTACAAAGATAGCCGACGACAACACTTACCAACAGAAACAAAATTAAAATGGGTCCGAGATAATTTAAATCAATCGTCCGATTAACAATGATTTGATTAATAATCTATTTTATGACGGGGTTATTACATTCAATACATGAGAAAGAGGGGCTTTCTAGCATAACTCTCAATAAGCCCTAAATTTGATTAGCAAAACCCTTAAGAGGATAAAGGGATGCCAATACAAAATCTAGAAACCTGTCAAGGAAGTACACTAGCAAGTTCTCTTTCATGCAATGTAAACAAGAGATATGACAAATATAGATCTAAAATACACACAAATATTATAATAGAGATCTGAAAGTAAATGTATGCTACGAGGGAATATATGAGATAAGGCACTCACCTTGAAATATGAAGAGGAAGATGTAATTTAGCTTCAGAACTTGCAACTCTGAATTGTGTCTAAACTTTTGACCATGGATTTCAGAATAAAATGACAAAAGGAATAGAACCTAGAAATCTTTCCCAAAACAGAGATTGAAGGACTAGGTCGACTTGGGAAGACGTCCTACAACTAGGGTGGCGTAGTCCGGTGACCTTAAACTGACTTCTCTAGAAAAATCCTAAAAAGTAGTTTCTAGATATGTAAACCTTTAGAATATATCTTGCAAATCTATAAGAAGTTTTGTGTGTGGGTGGTAATGAAGGGGTTTGCCTTAGTCAACCCCTTTGTTTTGGTGATTTCCACCTCCACGAATAGCCATTAGGAAAAGTGTCATGTGTATGTGTGTATGTGCATATCCTAGATTTGTAGATCTAGAATGCAAATATGCTAAAATGCTAATAATCTACTTCTTGAGTGAAACCCTAGCATGTAAATGTGCATTTATGTAAATGAATGAAAGTGCAAAGAATCAGATCTAAAGCGTGATGTAGAAATCATACCAAGCCCCCAAGGCTAAAGTACTCTAACCATCTTTGAGATCCCTTCACAACTCCATGTTTGGTATATTTGCCTTTGAATGCTTGATGAAGAATAATAGCTTCACTTGCAATGAAGAATAAGAAACCAACCCTTGCTTTCACCTTGCATTTGCCCTAAGTCAGATTGGGGTGTCCACACGTGCTTCCTCCTTGCCCCTCTCATGTAGAAGTGAGAGAATGAATGCCTTTTTATAGTAGATTTTTAGAATACTCGCGAAATTACTCCGCAAGGGCAGACTGGACAAGCAAGATTTTACCGGAGGAGTTAAATGTTACCGAGCTCTGAATCACCGGGACTAGGATGATTTGGGTTGACCTAGTCTAGACTAGGTCGACCTGGGTCAACCTAGTATAGAAGGTCAACCTTCAGGGTCTTCCTGTTCCAGATTTCAGTAAGGGTCAGTGATGGAATAAGTATGTCAGACTATCATCTAGAGATCCAATTTGGGATTTTGAGGTCCTAGGAAGAAAGGATACTCACAGATTAGGTCCTAATGTAGTGAATGTGTGGATGAGGGAAACTAAGGAGGATTTGTTAGGTCCTCCCTCAGTTTCGCCTAGGAGAAAGAGGAGAAAAGAAGTGAAGTGTGTGAATATGAAATATAAACACACTAAAGAGGAGCTAAAAGGTCTTAAATCGAAGGGTGTCCAATTAAAAATGATACATTTAGCCCCTACTTTAGTGGGATATGACACTATGTGCATATACAAGCTAGAGTAAGAAGACATCATCATAACTTGTTAAAAGGATAAAGTTAAGTTTATTTGTGCAAATCCTGCAAGAAAACATTAGTAACTGCATCTTGCAATACCACAAGTTAGTGATAATTAAAAGTCACCTAGGGCTTACTATAGAGGATTGTAAATCTCATAGATAGCCATGCCTCCCCTTGCTTCGGCTTGCTCGTTTAGAAAAGGTGAAACAAGGGATCACACTAAATGCAGTTAACTGTTGATAAAAGATGATGAGAAAAAGCCCCCAAAACACCACTAGATGAATTCTGAATTCTTTAAGAGGGTCTTGGAAGGTAAGGTAACCGAATCACGATTCCAACGCCTATAAACAGAACAAAATCGAAGCTACCAAGCTCAAGATATGATGGAAAGAGTGAATAGGTGTATTATGTGCAAATTAGGACTTTGTAAAACATATTCAAAACATAACCTAAGAGAATGTTATATAGGCAATCTCATTTGTTACCTTGTGCTTGAAGGAGAGAAGAAGGAAGAAAGATGCCGAAGACAAAGCCACTCCAACCTACACGGATGGAGGTGCTTCGACTGGATGTGTTGGATGGTTCTGTGCTTGAGGAGGGAAGCATCAAATCCATACTCTACATCATTTCGTGTATTTTCCGTATTTGTACTTCCGCAGGTGTAGAATCTAGTCATAGATGTGATTCGTAGGGTCTTGAGGAGGAGGTCGACTTAGTCTAGAAGGGTGTCCTTGGGTTATGTTGACCTACCCAAAGGCAGGTTGACCTTGTCCCATGGAGGTCAACCTAGTCCTTGGGGAGGTCAACGCTGTCCTAAGGAAGTCGACCTAGTCACTAGGAGGTCGACGTACTCAAATGCAGACTAGGCATATTGTAGAGTTGGTATGCTGGACTAATAAATCCCTTGTTTGATGCTTTTACAGGATCCACCAGTCATCAGAGAGCACTACATGTCGGATGTGATGATATACATCCGAGAGTACATCCAGGATCTAGAAGCGGCAAATATCTAGTTACTCAGGGATACAGGATTATGCTAGGGAGCACAACAACCACAGGCAAGGTTTCACAGGGGTATGCCACTAGCATTGATGGTGAGATGAGCTGAGACCACATACTCATTCCACTTACTAGTGGGAGAGATGACAGTCATCTTGGAGGATGTGTATCGGATCTTGCGCCTGCCAGTTCATGGACTCACAGTGAGACCTCGAGGACACAGATCATGTACAGAGATAGGCACAGATTTTGAGTACTGTATGGGTATGCCATATAGAGACAAATGAAGACTAGACCAAGTACGCCTGAAGGGCATGATCCTTTGTAATAACCCCCACTATTTATAAATCAAACACCTCACTTAATCATTTGTTTGTCCAATGGTTAAAACATTTTGCAAGCTAAGGTGCCATCCATTCGAATACAATTTGAACTTTGAATTTTAGAAAACAGTTTATTAACTTTGCAAATAAGATCATCAAATAGAGTTAAGCTGAATATTCAATATATTTCGAGTCGCTAAGTTTTGATATGAAGCTTGAGTTTGAGCAATATTAATCACATTAATTCTCAGAATTCTCATGCAATTTATTTATTAACCAACCTATTGTTATTAAAAATTTAAAACTGAGTTATGAATAGAACCTAAACGTATCAATTTGACTCTACCAATGATAGCTGACCTGTAGGTGTAATCTGCAGCATGCCAGAGCATGTAGACGCAGTTCTGCTATGTATTCGTAGGCCTTCGATATTCAACCGCAGGTCTCTAATTTTGTTATTGCAGGCTATTGGAATTGATCACATGCTTCCCAATTCTGTCCGCAGCCTATATAGGCTTAATTGCAGCCACAAGGAAAAGATTGTAGTCTATTTATTTCTCCACGCAGCCTCTCTGTATTCAATCACAGGTATGGAAGGATACTCTTTCCCTGATACAGTCAATTGCAGTAAGGGAAAGACTTCTCAATCTGTTATAATTCAGCAACAATTTGAGAGACAATAGCAGATCTTTTAGAATTCACCATTTCTAATCTTTAGTTAGTTATGTCTCCTAGTTACAAATAGTAGGAAGACTCCCATACTTCTTCAAGCTAACAAATCTTAGAATTTAGATCACTACAAACCCTTGCACAAAGCTTCTTCCAAAGCAACAGAGCATATAGACATGGAAGATGCAATAAATTTTCTTCTCAACCACAGTAGATACAGTAGAGAAGTAATTGCAATTTCGCTATACTTCAGCAACAAACTTGCAAAGGCACCCCTCAGAAATCAAACCCTTATACCTTAACAAGGGCATACAAAATTAGACCTCTAGGAATGTAACAAAGACAACAAAAGAAAATAAATATTCAGTCGTGCTTTTCTCAACAAATGGGCTTGTATTTATAACTTTCATATGCCCTCTTTGTTGCCAAAATGTAACTTCACTCAAGAAGCTTCACCACACAACATTAATTAGAAGCTTCCATTAGATTCTTTCACTTCACTTGACTTAACTAATTAATAAATGTCTCTTTCCAATGATAACTCAACCCTCAAGTAAAATTATAAAGTTAAAATATAACTTTATAATAAACCATTTAATAAATTAATAATAATTTGGCCACTAAAAATATAATAACTCCGAAAATACTCATCATTTAAATATGTCATTTGAAATACGAATCATACCTATTATTTCTCCATGTGACCATATGCACTTTTCAAAAATAGAAAGGGTCCATCTCAATCAACACCCAACTTAACACAAATAGTAAGTACACAAAATTAAGCCCAAACCAAGTCCAATCTGAGCCAAACGAAGACTAACCTATAGCTTATTGAATTGTGGAGAAGACAGGACCCTCCCGAGCCAAGCCACTGCCTCAGAAGACCCTCTATCCACAATAATTAGTCTACGAGGATCACAGTAATAGGCTAATTTCGGAAACTCTAATGTTGGCAAAAATGGGTACATTATAGTCCTCCTTCCCCAAGCAATCCGGCAACATAGTGAACTCCAACTTCCACCTGGATCCCAAATGAAGAAGCGTGTGACATCCTTGTCGTCACTGAACTAACTGCAAACCAACATCATCAGGACCAACCACATGTCCTGCAACATAGCACCCAAATCTTGTGTTGATGTAGAACTTAGACTGTCACTAGAAGGCAACTCCTCTATACATCCTCTTTTTCCTGTATCCACCCACATAATATATATTGGACTAAGATCATGATCATCACCAACAATCCCTGAAAAAGACGTAGCTACAGGAGAACTATATACACTCATGCCAACTGTATCATCCAGTGTTGTAGGACTTAGTAGAGTCCTAGCTGATCCGCTGAGTCAGCTGACTCAGCTGACTCACCGAGTCCTGTTAGCTTGACTCAGCCAATAGGCAACTTTTTGAAAAGGCAAAAAAACTAAATTTTTAAGTTTTGTTTTTTTGTTTTTTTTGGTATGTTAAGAATGAGTAAGACCTAGAAAGGTCATTCTATCACTTGCAAGCACAAAGAATAGAGAAATAAGAGTTGAGGGAAGAGTATTGGGGTTTTGGGAGATAGATTAGTAAATCGGTTGGCTCTCATCTATCGGTTGTTGATTGTTTGTGCCACTTGGTAGCTTGCATATAAGCATTGAGAGGAGTTAAAAGAAGCATTTGGAGGAGGCTCCTTCAAACTTGGGTTACATATCCATTTCTAGAGCAAATTTTGAAGAGGTAATGCAATTGGAGTATGTTGAGCCAGCCATCTAGTGCTTTAGGATGCGAACGCAATCGGAGTATGTTTGAGCATATACACTCGAAGAGGCACAACATGTTGGCAGCAAAAACATTGAATGGTCTTGTTTTTGTTCACTACAACCTTCGCTTCTACCACAAACAGATTTTGGGCACCGACACATCTCTCATTGTATTAGAGAAGGTTGATATACAAGCAGGGTGGAACATAGAGGTTGATGAACCTGTCTTTAACGATGAAGACTTGGAGTGGGTTGATTAGGTGGATCGAGATGCAGAAGCAGTGGTGAGGGCAGTGGAGGAGGGTAGAGCATGAGGATACCTAGTGTAGGACCTTAAGGCCAAGAGTGATGGATTTGACTCTGATGATGAGGATTATGAGGATGAGTATGAGGATGAGGAGGATGGCCATGTCACTAAGGATCAATCTTAGAAATAGGGAGATGATGGCTCTAGAGACTTCCATGATTTATCTTAGGCATACTCGTAGGAAGACATAGGCTTCTATGAGCCTTTCTTTTGATATGTTTTGAATTTTTGATTCCATGGATATTGACATGTTGTAGACATTTGATAGTTAAACTATATTTCAGATTTCTATTATGTGATTCAGTTAAACCTTATGTTATTTCTTCCAAAAATGTGCATTTACAGTTATGTGATCTATGAAAAGTTGTATGTGTGCAAAGTAGCTTCTATTTATCTGAATTATTGTGTATTTGATGTTAATTGGCTAATTGATGCATGAAAAATACATAAAATCCTTAAAAATTTTTGAATTTCATGGATTTTTTAATTTGTCAAGTCCTCGCCGAGTCCAACCATCAAGATCGAGTCCGAGCCCAATTTGACCCTAACCGAGTCTGAGCCAAGTCCGAGGATGGTAACACTGGTATCAACAATAGGTGTAGCCACATCAAAATATGTTGTCACAGGAACATTAGCAACTGCTGCAACAAAAAATTGAACTGAATCTGCAGATGGTGAAAACTGAGTCCAACTCCACTCAGGTGAGTGATCAACATCAACCTCAAACAATAGATTGTCATAAGATAGTGTTGCATCCATGTCAAACATAAGATTGTCCACGAAGTGAACCTCACCATTGTACTGATCCAAACTATAACATGATTGTCTCGACACCACTCACCTCATCATCAATGGCATGTGTAGTATCATCAGGGAAAACATCAACAACTGTATGCATACTACTAAACTCCTTGGTAGATGGATGGACCAACACAGAAGTGGTTGCTGATATGACAGTATCCTCGTATGCTCCTACTCTCACTATTGTTGCTTCGCCACCAAATACATGATCCTGGGAATTCATGCCAACAACTGCATCATCTGACTCGACATGAATGCTTATCACATTCCACCTCAACTGTGCTCAACTCATGCAGTGACTCATAAGAAATGTCCCACACATCTATTGCC
This sequence comes from Cupressus sempervirens, assembly GCA_028749045.1. Classification (NCBI taxonomy): domain Eukaryota; kingdom Viridiplantae; phylum Streptophyta; class Pinopsida; order Cupressales; family Cupressaceae; genus Cupressus; species Cupressus sempervirens. Next base: position 31,344,039 of record CM053783.1, on the reverse strand, counting down.
GCAACTATATCATCACATTTTGCTCTTCGAAAAAGCGATATCATGCTTTGCTCAAATCTTGGATTCAAAATCAGCTGGGTCATCCTTTTGTGATTTTGATTCAGCTCATTCACTAGCACATCCAACTGTTTCACAATACCTTGTATCTCAGATTTTCCATCCCTAGGCGGAGAAGTATGCTCTCTGCGGGTATAATGAATACCAAACCTCTTGTCACCATCCATAATGCTGAAAACCGAATCACAAAATCAATCTGACAATCTTCAAAGTAAGTACCGATCAAAATAATAACTGAGCCCAATTCCTGCAGGCTGGAAGGAAACCACTTTGATACCATTATAATAACCCCCACCAATTATAAATGAAACAACACCAATTTCCTCACTTAATTAGTTGTTTGTCACATTGTCAAACATTTTGCAAGCCAAAGTGTCATCCAACCGAATACAATTTGAACTTTGAATTTTAGAAAACAATATACTAACTTTGCAAATAAAATCATCAAATAGAGTTAAGCTGAATGTTCAATATATTTCAATTCACTAAGCTTTGATATGAAGCTTGAGGTTGAGCAATATTAATCACATTAATTCTCAGAATTCTCATGCAATTTATTTATTAACCAACCTGCTGAAATTACAAATTTACAAACTGAATTATGAAGAGAACCTGAATATATCGTTTTGACTCTACCAATGATAGCCGACTTGTAGGTGTAATCTGCAGCATGTCAGAGTATGCAGACGCAGTTCTGCTGTGTATTTGTAGGCCTTCAACATTCAACCGCATGCCTCTAATTTCATTATTGTAGGCTATTGAAATTGATCACAGGCTTCTTGATTCTGTCCACAACCTATCTAGGCTTAATCGCAGCCACAAGGAAAAGATTGCAGTCTATTTATTTCTCCACGCAGCCTCTTTGTATTCAATCACAAGTATGGAAGAATACTCTTTCCCTGATACAGTCAATCGCAGTAAGGGAAAGATTTCTCAATCTGTTAAAATTCAGCAACAATTTGAAAGACAATAGCTGATCTTTCAGAATTCACCACTTCTAATCTTCAGTTAGTTATGTCTCCTAGTTACAAAACATACAATAGGAATACTCCAATACTTCTCCAAGCTAACAAATCTCAGAATTTTGATCACCATGAGCCCTTAGCAAACTTCTTCCAAAGCAACAAAGCATATATAAATGGAAGACACAATAAATTTTCTTCTCAGCCACAGTTGATATAATAGAGAAGTAATGACAATTTCACTATACTTCAACAACAAACTTGCAAAGGTACCCCTCAGAAATCAAACTCTTATACCTGGGCAAGGGCATATAAAATCAGACCTTCAAGAATGTCCCAAAGACAACAAAAGAAAATAAATATTCAAGCGTGCTTTTCTCAACAAATGGGCTTTTGTATTTATAATCTCAATATGCCCTTTTTGTTGCCAAAATGTAACTTCACTCAAGAAGCTTCACCACACAACATTTATTAGAAGCTTCCATTAGATTCATTCACTTGACTTGGCATAACTAATTAATAAATGATTCTTTCCAATGATAACTCGACTCTCAAGGGAAATTATAAAGTTAAAATATAATTTTATAATAAGCCATTTAATAAATTAATAATAATTTGGCCATTAAAAATATAATAACTCCCAAAATACTCATCATTTAAATATGCCATTTGAAATAGGAGTTATACCTATTATTTCTCCATGTGACCATATGCACTTTCCAAGAATAGAAAGGGTCCATTTCAATCAACACCCTACTTACCGCAAATAGTAAGTACACAAAACTAAGCCAAACAAATTCCAATCTAAGCCAAATGAAGACCATCCTATAGCTTACCAAATTGTGGAGAAGACAAGATCCTCCCAAGCCAAGCCACTGCCTCAAAAGACCCTCAATCCACAATAATTAGCCTACGAGGATCACGATAATAAGCTAATCCCTGAAACTCTGATGTTGGCAAAAATGGGTACATTACATCCTTTAGAGGGCAGCTCTGCTTAGGAAGACAATGCTATGCTTCACTGCCACTATTGTTATACCTGATTTGTAGGGTATGATATTCCCAACTCCTCTAGCACATATAGTCAAACATATGAAGAGAGAGTCAATAGTGTATGCATGGGGATGAAGCATGATAGCACATTTGTACTATGAGCTAGGGAAGTTTGTGTGATATCAGCGATCAAGTCTTGCGACATGTACAATCTTACAGGTGTAGGTCTTTGAGCACTTCACATGCACTAAACCATTTGGGTTCTCGATTGAGATATTGATAGAGTCAATGAGAGTGTATGCTTACGCATTGAGCCATCCCTAGCAGTTTGGAGATATATTATATTGGAGGATCAGATTCGACTGGCTTTAGTCAACTGATGTAACTTGGGGACCTTGCCATCTCATGATAGCATGGCCAAACTCAATAGTGCAGCTGAGATAAATGTAGAGGTAAAGAGTTTTAGAGGGCATGTATGAGTACGTAGTGGTGCCCTACTACATGATAGAGTGCTGCGATATTTCAGTTTTTGGTAGGATCCTCCATTTGTGCCCCGATATTCATATGGAGCTAGATACAAAGATGTCCCTGGGACCAAACATTGATTGACAGTGGTTGATGTGACATTGACAGTTACCAATGGTCCGGATGACACCCCTACTTTAGAAGATGCAGGAGTATCCAAAGACTATCTACCATATTTCAATGTTGAGGGTGTCAGACCCATATTCCCTAATGGCTACCCTATAAGTGAATTGGGTCCATATTCCAGAGTATCACGAGGAGACATAGATGAGAGTGATGATGATGATGATGAGGCTTCACTAGAGGGGGAGACGATGGATGTGGAGGATGGGGAGGATATACTAGTAGGAGGTGGGAGAGCATAGGAGAGGATGCCATCTCCTATAGCGGCCAGACCACTACGATCCTGCAGACCACAAGGTCAGCCCGAGACCTCTCCTATGACAAGACAAGAAGAGCGCAAAGAGTAGAGCCATCCACCCGCAGCTACCCATATTTGAGACAGATTCCAGGTTTGGGGAAGGATATCCACTTATGAAGAATGGTATAGATCGACTTGTTCAGCTAATAGAGAGGAGTGGATATCCTTCGTAAAGGACATCCCGATGGACATGGCCACAGAGGCAAGGATTCCTTCCACTTTACAGATCAGATACATGTAATGTTTTTGACCTCTGAAGACTGTTTGGATGCCCTTGAAGATCAGTATTGTACGGTATGTAGGATGTACGGAAACGATTAGGTTGGAGTCTATATGGTGGGAGAGATACTGGATCATATGGTAGGCTGTATGCAAAAGCCGTATGATATGAGGGTCGTACGGTATAGTGAAGGTGGATGATGCATGGAGGGAAGAATGAAGGCCGTACGGTGTAGGAGAGAAGTTGTCCCATAGAGAGCAATTAGGCCATACGGTGGTAATGTAGCCACGGGAAGATGGACTTCGTACTGAATGAAGGGGGATGTCACACGTATAGAGAGGAAATGTTCAGACATGCAACAAAATTAGAGATCCGAATTCAATAGCCAAACAAGAAAATGAGACTGAACACAAATAATCCTTCAATTAATATTTGCCAAAAGATGGTGCTCCGATTTGTCACAACGAAATAGGACGAGGGTTGAATCGCACCGAAAATGCACGGGCTAAATAGGGAAGATCTTTCACTTCCGAAATCGCGAAGAAATCCAGAAGTCCAATAAGAATTTGCAGTACAAAGAATTAATCCAAAATGCATACTTAACAACTACCTACATGCCATGCTTAAATACTTGTTAGGAAAATCTTCCGAGGGTGTACAAAGTTAGTCGACGGCCACACCTACCTATAGAAATAATTAAATTAAAAATGTGTCAAAGATATATTAAATCAATCGGCCCATTAACAAGGTTTAATTAAATATATTTATTTTATGACGGGGACATTACAATCCTCCCGTCCCAAAATTTGCTTGTCTTCAAGCAAATGCAAATCCGGTTGTAGGAAACTTTCCATAATCAACTTCTTTAGTTCTGAGTCAGTTACTAAGTAGATCTTTCCGCCAAAGTAAATGATGTCATCAATAACTTTGTATCTTTCATCGCGTACATAGCCATCCATCAACTGACATGCAAAAGTGTTCTTGGAGTACTTGACCAATAGTTGAGCCCGCCAATTATCCAAGGAATGGGGTAAGGTGTTGATTGATGTGTTTTTACTTGCAGCGTCTGGGATCAAATCATGTTTAAAAATGGCTTCCATCTTCTTGATTGTGACTTCCCTCGATCCTTTATTTGACATTCCTCTTAGCAACAGTTTCTTACCATTCGTCTCAAATGAAAAGTCCATCCTTTTGAAACTTTGGATGTACTAGTCAAGAGTTTCGAACCACTGGATGCCCAATATGATATTAGTATCAACCAAATCTATGACATAGAAATCATCTGTCATGATATAGTTTCCAATGGAAATTTGTAGCCAAGAGATCACATGAGTGCAAGGTAACAAGGTTCCTCCTACAGCCTTAACCTCAAATCCTCTATGCTCAATTGTGCGCAAGCCTTTACTAGTGACCAAAGATGAATTGATGAAATTGAGTGTGGTGCCACTATAAATCATGATTGGGACTCGTTTTCTGTGAAGTGTGCCACGAACCCTGAAGATATCACTTCCAGTCGCTGTAGTGAGGGTAGCAGTGAAACCCCCTTTTTGAGGGCATTTATTCTTTCTTGTTGGGTAATTTCTTCATTAGTCGCTGCAGGTATTTGTCCTTCGTCATCATTAGGCATCACTTTAATGGAATGAATCTTTCCCTTCCCAAGGCAGTGATGATTAGGTTCCCATGGTTCTTTGCACGTGAAACAGAGCTTTTTCCTACGGAGCTCTTAATGAAAATCTTCATCAAATTGAGGTTTTTCCTGGCTTGGCTCCTTGTCTTTGTCTTCTTGTGGGGTTGGTGTTGGTATAGCTACGTGAGTTTTGGAGGAAGATGTGGCCATATCATGCACCTTCTTAATAGCTTTGTTGAGTGCACACGGGTTGAACCCTTTGATCCAACCTCTCAAAGGTTCGCTCAGCCCATCAATAAATAACACAATTCGATGTCTTTTAGAGATGTTTGTGACTAATACTGACAACGTTTGGAACTTAGTGATGTAGTTGTCTAATGTGCTCGTTTGCTTTAGCTAAGCTAGATCTTTGAAGTTTAGCTCACGATCCTTTCCATTGAAATAGTCAATGAGTCTCTCAGTGAACTCGACATAAGAGGTTACTTGGTCATGAATGAGAGTGACCAATCCATGATGCCACCACTCATGCGCCACTCCTTCGAGATGAAGTGGTGCGAACTTGATTGCTTCCTCTTCGGGCATTAGATTGAGTTGGAAATAGGTATCTGCGTTCAGAACCCATGACTGTGTGGTAATGGCTCCATATCCATCAAAAGGTGATAAGTTTATCTTTTCGATCTTTCTCCTGAGATCATCATTAAAATAACTGCTATTTCCACTGCTAGAATATCTCATTCTTAGGTCAAGAGTCTCTGTAAGATATATCCCCTTCCATATTTGTGTTCCGCCAATCTTCCCGATATTTTTCTTGCATTTCCTGAAAAGTGGGCTCTCTTTCTTTGCATGGTGCTTCTGTCCTTGGAAGGAAGATGGGTATCGAGGGTTGAAAATTTGTCCTTCCCGAAACTGAGTCGTCGCTATGCTCATTTTGTTCTCTTATTTTCTTTCCCTCGTATAAATTTTGTAGTGTTTCTTGCATCAGTCTTTGGGTTTTGTTGATTTGTATTTGGTTTCTGTTGAGCTTTTTAAAAAGATTCATGAGTTTGTTGTAGGATCCTGCTGATTCACCATTCTATCAATAGGGTTATTTTGTCTTCTCCTTCAAGTATAAACTTGCATTCACTTCCACAGGATGGTAGAATCAAAAGCCTTGATACCACTGTAATGTTCTTGACCTTCGGAGACTTGTTGGATGCCCCTCAAGACTAGTACCACGGTATGCAGGATGTACGACAATCATTAGGTTGGAGTCTGTACAGAAAGAGAGATACTGGTTTGTACGATAGGCTATATGCAAAGGTTGTATGATATGAGGGTTGTACGATATCGTGAAGGTGGACGATGCACGAAGGGCAAAATGAAGGCCATACAATGTACGGAGAGAAGTTGTTCCACAGAGAGCAATTAGGCCGTACGATAGTAATGTAGCCACGAGAAGATGGACTTCATACGGAATGAAGGGGGTGGTACACGGATAGAGAGGAAATGTTCAGACATGCAATAAAATCAGAGATCCGAATTCAACAACCAAACAAGAAAATGAGATTGAACACGAATAATCCTTCAATTAATATTTTCCAAAAGATGGTGCTCCGATTTGCCAGATCCAAGCGAAGTATTACGTGCAACAACGGAAAAGGGTGAGGGTTGAATCCCACCGAAATTGCACGGGCCAAATAGGGAAGATCTTTCACTTCTGAAATGACGAAGAGATCCAAAACTCCAATAGGAATTCGTAGTACAAAGAAATAATCCAAAATGCATACGTACTACCTACATGCTGTGCTTAAATACTTGACAGAAAAATCTTCTGAGGGTGTACAAAGTAAGCCGACGGCCACACCTACCTACAGAAATACATAAATAAAAAATGTGTCCAAGATATATTAAATCTATCAGCCCATTAACAAGGTTTAATTAAATATATTTATTTTATCACAGGGACATTACAATACACGAGGAGATGACATCTCAGACATCACTTAGACATCTTTACACTTGTTGCAAAGGAGCTACAGTTGATATGGAAGTGGCTGGATTAGTAGAGCCGTGAGCTACAGGAGCTACGTGTACACTAGTGCATATCTCATAGCCAATCAAAGAGGAGTAACATCTAGGAGTCATACGTATGTGTTGACTACCTAATAGATAACCCCATCATTGCATCATAGAGTAGAGAAATCAGGATCTCACCGACCTATGGACAATAGTTGATTGTACTATTTTGATATAGGGCACATTTTGTATCGAGTGCCTACTATGTATACCAAAACAATTTGATGATGATATATATATATATATATATATATATATATATATATATATATATATATATATATATATATATATATATATATGTATATTTTGCTATTCCTTATGATTAATTTGCATAACTAATTACATAAAGAAAGAAAGAAAACATGGGGATGAAAATATCATGTACTTTAACATTCTCATAGTGACATTTTAGATTATAAAAGAGGAGAAATGTAAGCACACACAATAAAAAGAAAAGTGAATGATTAAACATAATAACAACGCAGATGCATAACATTAATAGGTTCCTTAAAAGGCACTCCATTCATATCAGCAATCTTATGTGCACCAAATCCATATACTTTTGTAATAATTTAAGAACCTAACCAGTTATGACTAAACTTCCCTTTTTCACCCAGTAAGGCATTCATGTTCCTTTGATTCTAATAAAGAACTAAATCATCTACCAAAAACGAGTGTTCAATACTTTACCAATTTATCATTTTTTCACCATGTTATGATAAACCATGATGTGTTCCAGAGCATTGATTTGTTGTTCATCCGACATCTCAAGCTCCTATAATTGTTGTTCTCAAAAAGTGTCCTTGTCAATTATACCTTTGAAAAAAATCTCAAAGAAGGAATGTCTAATAGTAAAGGCATTATGGCATCTGCCCCATACACTAAGTTATAAGGAGATGTTCCCGTTGAAGTTTGAACACCAGTTCTATAAGCCCATGGAGCGTAAACCAACTGAATGTGCTAATCCTTAGCATTTTTATTAATTGTCTTTCAAAGGTTTTGTTCGATAACCTTATTAGAATCTTCAACTTGTCCATTAGATTGAGGGAAGTCAAGAGAAGAAACACATTGATGAATACGGTATTTCTCCAAAATGGTCATAACTTCCTTGTTTTTAAATTGAGCTCCAATATCCGAAATGATAGCCATAGGGATACCAAACCTAGTGATAATGTTTTGAAGGATGAAGTCACAAATTACATGCGCAATGGTAGAGTGGAGAGGTACAACTTCGACCCACTTAGTGAAGTTGTGATGAACCTGTTTCCTATGGCTTCTTTGTAAATGATCTTTCTCCGTTAGATACTGAAAATGTCACTTAGGTGGAGCTACTGTGGAGGTCATACGATCTATCGGAGCAATACGGCTTGGTGGAGTTGTGGTACAGACATCGAATGAGGAGGCATGACAAGGGAGAGGCCGTACGATGCAGGCCGTACGGTGGGAGGATGAGCAATGATGCCAGACGGAAGGGTGTTGAGCAGGCCGTACGGTGGAATAGAGAAATGTATAGTGGGCGGCAAACACAATGGCCGTACGGTAGGAAGTCCATACGGTGTCAGGTATTAGGCACACTAGATGGCTGTACAGAGGGTGGAAAGGATCGTACAGTGGGTGGAGCAGGAAGACTGTCGTACAGGGGAGACAAGGGGATGGCGGTACGGTAGGCTCAAATGGCCGTACAGAGTGGGGATGGGCAAGTGTATAGTGATGTTATTAAACCATGGTGATAGATGGTGTGCAAGCAGAAATGCAATGCTATGCCTTGTAACAGAAACACTTATGAATTCATAAACCCAAACAAAAATGAAGATTGAACACTTATAATCCTCCAATTAATGTTTGCCAAAAGATGGTGCTCTGATTTGTAAGATCTGAGCGAAGTATTACAAGTGAAGGAATAAGGTGAGGGTTGAATCCCACCGAAACTGAAAAGACCAAATAGGGAAGATCTTTCACTTCCGAAATGGCAATGAATAGAACATCCCAACAAGAATTTGCAGTAGAGAGAAAATAATCCAAATTGCATACCTAGTGACTACCTACTAGCCATGCTTAAATACTCGTCAGGGAAAACTTTCCGAGGATGTACAAAGATTCAACAACACAAACTACGGAAACAAAAAAAATAAAAATGGGTCCGAGATATATTTATTCAACTGGCCAATTACAATAGCTTAATTTAAAATTTACTTTATAATGGGAACATTACAGTCCTCCCATCCCAAATTTTTCTTTTCCTCAAGCAAATGCAATGCCGAATGCTGTAGAATGTGCTTGCCCTCCCACTTGCGTCGTTCAACGGAAAGTGTTTCCAACGTACCGAATATTCCTTCACTGTGCGGTTTTGTAGGGTCTTCTCACATAGTACGATGATCTCAACTGGTTCCAATATGAGCTTTCCTTCTTCATTGAGCGGTGGAAGGTCTACTGCTACCGTGACATTCTACCCTACAGCTTTCTTAAGGTAGGAGACATGAAAAATGTTATGAATACGATTCCCCTCTGGAAGTTACAACTCATAGCAAGTTCACCAATGCGGCAAACTGCCCGATAAGGACCATAAAATCGTGGCTTCAATTTTTCTTTCCCTTTTTTCTTCAATGAGGATTGCCGATATGGTTGAAGTCTGAGATAGACCAAATCTCCCACTTTGAAAGTTTTCTCTATTCGATGTCTGTCGGCGTAGATTTTTTGTTGATTCTGTGCCCGTTGTAATTTTTCCTTCAAGCATCTCAGTATCTCTTGTCCCTCCTGAAGCCACTCTCTCGCCCTTGGTGTGCGACTGTCACCCAGAACTGTGTCGAAGGAAAGGGGTTCATACCCGTATAGTGCTTTGAATGGAGCCATCTCGATGGACATCTGGTAAGTGTTATTGTAACAATATTCCCCTAGGTGCATCCATTTGACCTACACTCGTTGCTATGCTGAAACATAATTCGGAATGTAACCTTCAAGCCATTGGTTCACAATCTCCGTCTGTCCATCTGTCTGAGGGTGATAACTTGTGCTTGGTGACAATTCTATTCTTGCCAGTCGAAACAGTGCTATCTAGAAGATACTGATAAATCGTCCATCTTGATCGTTGACAATGTTTCGAGGTAACCCGTGTAGACAAAAAGCTTATCTACGAAATAGATCGGCTAACTGCACGGCCTGAAAGTCCGAGGAGATGGCGAAGAAATGTGCATACTTTGTCAGTCTGTCAACCTCGACGTAAATACAATCTTTCTATTCACCTTGGGAAGTCCAGTATTGAAATCCATAAAGATACTTTCCCACTTCTGTTCTGGAATTGCCAGAGGTTGTAGTAACCCAGCGGTTAGAGTATGTTCGGATTTGTTCTACTAGCAGACCGCACACTCTTTTACATATTGCAATACGTCTCCTTTAAGATCCTTCCATGAAAAGCTTTACCTGAGAAGTCTATTAGTTTTTAGGAAGCTCGGGTGTCTTGCCAAGGGTGATTCGTGGACTTCCTTCAAGATTTTTTGCTTCAATTTGGATTTCGGCACAAAAAATATCCAATTCTTATAGTAAATGATGTCATCCACTAGCTTGTACTGATCATCCTGGGTGTTGCCATCCAGTAGCTCACAGGCAAATGTGTTTTTGGAATATTCTACCAACAAATGTGTTTTCCAGTTAGCTGAAATCTGGGTCAATAAGCAGATAACAGGTTTTCTAGACAAAGCATTTGCAACAACATTGTTCTTTCCTTTTGCATATTCAATGTGAAAATCAAAAGCCTAAACCTTGCTTACCCATTTTTGTTGCCTCTCGTTCAAGTCTCGTTACTCCAAAAATAATCTTAGACTATTGTGATCCGTACGAACAACAAACTTGTGTAAAGTGCCTTGACAATTTTTGAAGTTTTATCCCTGTTTTTCTGCCTTAGGAATTTTGTCAAACACTTCCCTTGCAGCCTCAGTTTGCTGATGTTTTCTATTTTGCTATGATTTTTGAATGCCAATGATATTGATGAATACAAATGATTGCAAAATAACTAATTGGAAATCAAAGTGATATGCAACTTCTTTTTATTATTTTCCAAATGCAAGTACATGAAATTCTGATGTAAAATGCACACTTACAGTCGAGGTATTTTCACAAACACTTGGCATGCATCCTATGAATGACTATGCAATGAGATGTTTTTACAAACATTTGGCATACAAACTGAACAACTGAATTAAGTTGATTTCCCTTCAATACTTCAATGTTTACAATGACTGAATACTTTGGTAACAAAAAGACATATATTACTTGTCAAATGTATCCATCTACAATTGCCAAATGTAAATACCAAAAGAACCTGGAATAAGTAGCTGAGATGACATGCTTTTTGGCTTTGCTTTTTTCGGATTTGCTTTTCTGGATTGCTTTTTCGGATCTGCTTTTTCGGATTGCTTTTTCGGCTCTGCTTTTTTGCTTTACTTTTTCGGACTACTTTTTCGGACTGCTTTTTCGGCTCTACTTTTTTTGCTTTTCTTTTTGGGATTCGCTGCGAAAATTGAAGCCTTTCTCCTTGCCAACTGATGTCAAAAATTAGATGCACGGGCTGAACAAAAATCACTGAATATTATCTCGCAATTAATCACAAATGAATTGGCTGAATACCAATTCTTCCACTCCCAACTAGGGTTGATATCTCACAACCGAAATTGGCACCTTAGAGTCTTCAAACCCTCAAGCAAGTATGCAAGCACTAAGGCTCTCAGCACAATAGATGAATATACAACTCAAGATGTGTAAAATGACCCCCCAAAGGCTCCTTATAAAGATTTCACAAGCAACTCCAAGAAGCTTCTAGAGGAATCTAACACTTTATTCTTTTAAGTGACTTTTTGATATTTTATTATGTAAGTCACTTTAATATTAAAACAATTAAATATAAAGTTACTTTTTAATATTTCATTATTTAGTAACCTTATAAGTAATTAATTTAATATATCTTTTCCCCCTTATTTTTTCCTTTTTAGCCTCCGGGGAAAATAAAGGCTAAAATAAAATAAGTAGCTGGTGCCTGTCAAAAAGGGGACACTACAGTCCTCCCTTCCCGAAATTGCTTGTCCTCAAGCAATTGCAAACTCGGGTGTTGTAAAATCTGCTCATTCTCCCATGTGGCGTCCTCTGCAGGCAGATCCTTCCATCTCACCAAGTACTCCTTAATCACTTTGTTCCGCAATTTCCTCTCTCTGACATCAATGATCTCTTCAGGCACCAAGACCAAATGTCCCTCCTCATCAAGTGGTGGAAGATCTGTGGAAGAGATAACCTGCTGACCTAATGCCTTCTTGAGGCATGAAACATGAAATACATTATGAATCTTGCTGCTCGCAGGCAGCTCTAACTCATATGCTATCTCCCCAATCCTCCTGGTAACCTTGTATGGACTGTAGAACCTTGGTCTTAGTTTCTCTGCTCCACTCTTTTTAAGAGAAGACTATCTATAGGATTGCAATCGTAGATATACCATATCACCAATCTCAAAGCTGCACTCAACCTTGTGTTTATCTGCATAAGTCTTTTGCTGATTCTGTGCCATTATCAGATTATCCTTGAGTGCCCTCAATATATCTTGGCTTTCCTGAATCCAATCTTTTGCTTTAGGTGCCCTACTCTCACCAAAAGCCATCTCCACGAATGAAGGTGATTCATACCCGTACAAGGGTTTGAAAGGACTCATTCCAATAGACATATGGTGTGTGGTACTGTAACAATACTCTCCTGAATGCAACCACCTGATCCAAGCTCGCTGTTGTCCTGCCACATAATTACGCAAGTACCCCTCAACCCACTTATTAAAAATTTCTGTTTGCCCATCAGTTTGAGGGTGATAACTGGTACTGGGTGTCAACTCAGTACCTGTCAGTCTAAACAACTCCTACCAAAAAGCACTCATAAACCTGCTATCCCTGTCGCTGACTATGTTCTTAGGTAGCCCATGCAATCTAAAGATTTCCCTAAAAAATAGCTTAGCCACCTGTGAAGCCCTGTACTCTGTCGGAATAGAAAAGAAATGTGCGTATTTTGTGAGCCGGTCTACCACAACAAAGATGCTGCCTCTCCCCTATACCTTGGGTAGGCCTGTGATGAAGTCCATCGAAATGCTCTCCCACTTCCGTTCAGGAATGGGCAAAGGCTGAAGTAACCCAGCTGGATGTGTATGCTCGGACTTATTCTGCTAGCAAGTGACACACTCCTTCACATGCTTCAACACATCATCCTTGAGGCCTTTCCATGAAAACCTCTCTCTAATCTGTCTATAAGTTTTGAAGTAGCCCTCATGGCCTACTAGGGGTGTATCATGGCAAGATTGTAGTATTTTCTCCTTCAATTTTGATTCCAGTACCAGGTAGATCCTATCCTTGTAGTAAATCACATCATCAACTATCTTGTAACTGTCATCCCAAATCAATCTATCCATCAACTCACAAGCAAATGTATTCTTGGAGTACTCCACCAGTAAGATGGATTTCCGATCTACCGAAATCTCAGAGAGTGAGCAAGCTGAAGGCCTCTTGGAGAGGGCATCTGCAACAATGTTATTCTTCCCCTTAACATACTCTATGTTGAAATCATATGCCTGTATCCTGCTGACCCACTTCTGCTGTCTCTCATTCAAGTCCTTCTGCTCTTAAGACGTATTTGAGACTGTTATGATCTGTCCTCACCACAAATTTTCCCCCAACTAGATACTGTCTGAACTTTGCCAAGGCATGCATAATGGCGAGCATCTCCTTATCATAGATGGAGTATAGTCTCTTAGCTCCCCTCAACTTATTGCTCTCAAAGGCAATAGGGTGTCGATTCTGCATCAATACTGCACCAATACCTTCCCCTGAAGCATCACACTCTAGAATGAAAGGTTGTGTGAAGTCAAGAAGTGCCAACATTGGACAACTGCTGATCACCTCCTTGAGCTTATCAAAAGCTCGCTGCGCCTTTGCTGTCCAACAAAATGCAACTTTCTTGGTCAAATCTGTCAAAGGTGCCCCCAACTGTGAGAACCCCTTAACAAAACGCCTGTAGTAACTGCACAGTCCGAAGAAGCCCTATAGCTCTATAAGTGACCGTGGTGTGGGCCAATCTAAAATAGCCTGTATTTTCTCTTGGTGCACTTGGACACCCTCTACACTGATCACGTGTCCCAAATAAAGAATCTCTTTAAGGCCGAACTCACATTTCGAAGCTTTAGTGTACAAGGACTGCTCCTCCATGATGGTAAGGATCTCATCAAGCTGCTGCAAGTGTTCTTCCCAAGTTTTACTGTATATGAGCAAATCATGAAAGAATACCAAGAGGAACTTATGCAACTGTTTGTTGAAGATATGATTCATACAAGACTGGAATGTGGCAGGTGCGTTAGTTAATCCAAATGGCATCACCAAGAACTCATAGTGCCCATAGTGGCATCAGAAAGCAATCTTGTGCACATCTTGTTCCCTCACTCTAATCCGATGGTAACCCGATCGAAGATCAATCTTTGAAAAATATACTGCCCCATGTAACTCATCCAATAACTCATCGATCCTGGGTATCGGGTACCTGTTCTTGATTGTTTTCTTATTGAGGGCTTGGTAATCTATACACATTCTCATGTTCCCATCTTTCTTCTTCACCAGGACCATTGAAGAAGCGAAAGGGCTGGAGCTAGGATGAATGTGTCCCGTATCAAGCAATTCCTTGATTGCTTTCTTGATCTCATCCTTAAATTTCATAGGATGGTGATAAGGGGTAGTAATCACTGGCTTGGACCCTTCTTCCAACTCAATAGTATGCTCGAAGCCTCTGTGCGGTGGCCTTGCTGGGGGTATCTCACCAAAAACCTTGTCATGTTTTCCCAATGGCTCCTTGATGTCAATGTGGACTGGCTGTCCTGAATCTGTAGATTCCTTAGGATTGATCACACACTCTGTTGCCCAAACTGTGTCATCATGCCTAAAAATACTCTCCATACGTCTAGCTGAAACAATCTTAGGTGCTTTAGATATATCAATGCCAGGCATATCAGAATATTTCCAAGCAAAGATATCAGAAAACACTGTCACCATTGCATGTGGAAAATTTTCTAAAAGAAGCTCGGTAAGCTATTTTTGTTCTATTTCATCCAAACATTTTCCAATCTTAATAATCTTCTCAGAATCATCTAGATCAACAAGCACATCTATTGTCTCAGTGATTAAAAGATTACTCTTCTGTGCTTCCTCCATAGAAAGAAGAGGATCAATATGTTGTTTTGTTTTAGTTTCTTCTCCAAAATACCTGGTAATATCCAAACAATAAGGTTTTCTCTTATTATGATGGAAAGTAGGTAAATACTCATATGCGCCTAAGAAGTCAGGCATAGCATCATCATAGGAGAAAACATTCAAAGAAGGTGATTGATCAAATGTGATAAGATGCAGGTTTGATAGTATCAACGGACCACTGCAAATATGATTCACATTCAAAAACAAGGTAGCTTATAAGGGTTAATTCCCAAATCATACGTATGTTCACAACCATCATTAGATAAAAGAAGTTATATTCCTTGTTCAAATTTTCTACATCCTTGACCATAAAACCCATGCTTAGCGAACAAATGGTATCCAGGACCATAACGATCAGCCATGCTAGAGATAGTGAAGGGAGCTTCATAAGAAACTACCTCTTGACAATCTGGTTTAATAGTTTCAATCGTTTCCTTAGATGAAGCAACAATGAAATTATTACTTAGTTCTCTAGAAAAAGGAGTTGAAATAACTTTTTCGTCCTTAGGGTTTTCAAATGTTTTCATGAAAAAGAGATCAGAGACCTTGTATTCTCTAATGAATGTCGGATTAAATTCTAAAGTGCCCCAATCATATTCAAATAAAGAAGAAGGTTCTTTACTTAATTGATTTTTATCTTCAATTTTATGCTTTAGTTTCTCTTCACTAGGTCTCGGTAGCTTAGAAGATTCAACATTATAGCAACTATTAGGTCTATCATCCACATGAAGAGTATACATTACGTTGTCATAGATAAATTTAACCTTGCGATGAAGATTAGAGGGAATAGCATGCATATTATGTAACCACGGTCTTCCCAAAAGAGGGTTATAGTTGAGAGGTCTAGGCATCACATGCATTAAAGTTTCCAATACAACAGAACCGACCTTAACGGGGTTGAGTTATAACTCCCAAAGTTTTCTTAGCAATGTTATCGAATCCATAGATAGAGAGACTATTCGGCTTCATAGTAGACATATCGGCATTGATAGCTTTCATCATATCCAAGCTACAAACATTAAATCTTGACCCATTATCAATTAAAGTTCTTCAAATAAGATTTCCATTGATAAGGACCACAACCATGAGAGCGACATATTGATCTTGAACTTCCTTAAGTGGTAAATCATCCTCATTAAACATAATCTGAATAGGAGTAGGCATAGTATGCATACAGTCTAAGAAATAATTAATGTTACCTTGATTAGGTGGAGGTTCAGGAAGAGTAGATAAAGCTTTCTGTAAAGCTTCATGATAAGTAGGGGATGTTTCAAGAAGTTCCCATGCAGAGATCTTAGCAAGAGTAGCGCGTTAACTCCATAACTAAATCACACTCCTTTCCAAAGGAACTAAGTAAACACGGTGCTTGAGGGAGCACTGGTTGAGAAGGTGGTAAAGGTGTAGGAACTACCAAAATATTCAAACAAGTATTATTCTGTGTTTGATAAGTGTGAGCAATTGAAGTGTAATCAGGTTTCCCTTTAAGGACTATAAGAGGCTTATCATCTTGAGGAACTCCCTTATGAGGGATAATGGGTTATTGAGATGGATATCCTTTAAGGGTGATAGGGGGTTGAGAGAATCACATAGGTTCAATATGTAATAACTTGACTAGCTTTCAAACTATTTGTGTTGAAGAATTGATTTTTTTTTTTTTTATTCTTGAGGTTTTGGAATTTTGATACAACAATATAGCAGCAAAGTAGAAGATTTTGCAATAATAATTTCAACTCAAATATTTAGATATTAGATAGGGAATATACAGCTGAAAAATTTCAGATTTCAATATCAACTTAGATACTGAGTATTTTCACAAAATACCAACAACCCAGTTGATAAAATACCCCCTATTATCTAAATCAACAATACCTAGAAAAATTAGAAGTTACAATCCATGAACTTATAGGTAAGTCATGCCTTGAAACCCTTTGAAATGAAGACTAGCAGCAACAAATAATTCTTTGACAAACAAATGCAACTGCAGATTTGGAAAATGTTGCTCCCAAAATACAGATAGAAAATAACACTCAGCAATAGATATAAATTTGCGCTCAACCAACTCCAAACTAATCAGCACACAATTTGATATAACAATTCCAATAAATCCCTTCACAAATTCTATAACAACCTCTAGCAACAAGAAAAATTAAACTTCTCCTTAGCAACAGTTAATACAGTAGGAGAAATGACAAATCATATGCTTTAGCACAATTTGCCAACCAATCTTAGAATTGAATCTACAATACTTCGGCTGTAGTTCTCAAACCCTTATACTTCAGCAAGGGCACAAAATTTCAGAACTTTAGAAGTGTCACAAAGACAACAAAGAAAGATAAGATAATCAAATAATTGTATGCTTTTCTCATCAAATGTCCTCATATTTATAATCTCCAAATGACACTGGTTTCCCAAAAGAACTCCACTTAAGAAACTTACTCTACACAACATTAGAATATATTAAAGTGCCATTAATATAATTTATTAATTGCTTTTGGCTCCAAAAAATGACCTTTTCCACCATAACATAAAATTCTGACACGTAAGACCACTATTTCTTGTTCCCATGATTTAAAACTTTTTGTTCCGGTTCCAATGAGTTATGATACTGAGGTGACCTACTAACAACACTATCAAAAATAGCAACCTCAGTGTATTTTTATGAATAATAATAATAATAATTCACCCGTCTTGCAAAAACAACTGGAGAGGCATCAGAATCAAAATCTAACAACACCAAAGTGATCCTGATGATGAAAGATGATGAATGAACCTGACGAGGTGACTTACTATAAATAGACACTCTCTCCAAGATTCTTGGAGCTCAAACTGGAAGCTCAAAATAAAAAATGAAAGCATCCTCCAACTCCTCTAACTCAATTGAGCTCATTGGAACCAACAAATTGACTTACTATAAATAGTAAGTCTCTCAAATGGAACCAAAACACACTATAGGCTGGTGGAAAGCCTGTAACCACACAACTAAGACCCTCAAATCCTACTGTGAGCTCACGAGGGCTGCGATGGTGAATTGACTTGGCCAACTGCAGTAACCTACTAAAAATGGGGATATTACACAATACTACACACAATATCACCCATAGGAAGCTTTGACATAACCCTATTGTAAAGGTTGGTTGTAAAAGATGGAGAGGAAGTCATAGGAGGAATGGATTCAATGAAGATCTCATTCTTTTCATCCGACCCTTCGCTACTAGACACCTTTAAAGATTTACTAATAGACACATCATCAAAATGCTCACGAAAGAGATCATACATCTTGAAGCAAAGCAATATCACTCAAGAGCATATAAAAATGTAAAATGCAAAGTAATCCTAACAATGTAATATATTTTGTATTTTTGAATTTATAAATGCAATGCATAAAAGAAAGATCTAACAACTAAGATCAAACAAAAGGAGTGTTCACGTCAAGTTCACCAAAATGTTCAAGTGGAAAATGACACTGACAATAACAATGCAAACAAGACTTAAGCAAGTTGAAAACTTTCTCCCCATGCCATTTAATACAAGAGGAAGAGGGGCTTCCAAGCATAACTTCCAATAAGCTTTAAATTTGATTAGCTAAACCCCAAAGAAGATAAAGGGATGCCAATACAAAATCTAGAAACTTGTCAAGGAAGTACGCTAGCAAGTTCTCTTTCATGCAATGTAAATAAGAGATGACAAATATAGGTCTAAAATACACACAAATAACCCAATAGAGATCTGAAAGTAAACATGTGCTAAGAGGAAAAATAAGAGATAAGGCATTCACCTTGAAATATGAAGAGGAAGATGTGATTTAGCTTCAACACACACAGATCAAAATTGTTTTTGAACTTGTGACCGCAAATTTTGGAATAAAATGACGAAAGGAACAAAATCCATAAATCTCCTCGAAAATGGAGACTAAAGGACTAGGCCGACTTGGGAAGACATCCTATAACCAAGTTGGCGTAGTCTGGTGACTTGAAATTGACTTCTCTAGAAAGCTCTTGAGGTTGCAGATCTGTAAACCTTTCGTTGATATCCTGGAAATCTGTGACAAGTTTTGTGTGTTTGGGTGGCTATGAAGGGGTTTGCTTTAGTCAACCCCCCCCGTTTTGGTGATTTCCACCTCTACGAATAGCCGTTAGGAAAAATGTCATGTGTATGTGCATATCCTAGATTTGTAGATATAAAATGCAAATATTTTAAAACACTAAGAATCTACTCCATGAGTGAAACCATAGCATGTAAATGTCCATGTATGTAAATGTATGAAGGTGCAAAGAATTAGATCTAAAGCGTGATGTAGAAATCATACCAAGCCCCTATGGTTAAAATGCTCTAACCATCTTCAAGATCCCTTCGCAACCTCATGTTTGGTATATTCGCCTTTGAATGCTTGATGAAGAATAATAGACTCACTTGCAATGAAGAATAAGAAACCAACCCTTGCTTTCACCTTGCAATTGCTTTAAGTCAGATTGGGGTGTCCACACGTGCTTGCTCCTTGCTCATCTCAGGTACAAATGAGGCAATGAATGCCTATTTATAGTAGATTTTTAGAATATTCTCGAAATTACTCCACAGGGGCCCAATTGCACAATCAGGATTTTACTGGAGGAGTTAAACATTACCGAGCCCTGAATCGCTGGAAGCTCCAGGACTAGGTCGACCCACGACCTGGGTTGACCTAGTTTGGACCAAGTCAACCTTAGTCGACCTAGTCCATAAGGTTAACCTTTTGGGTCTTTCTGTTCTAGATTCCAGACTAGTATGGGTTAGTGATGGAATAAGTGTGCTAGACTGTTATTCAGAGTTCCAATTTGGCATTTTGAGGTCCTAGGAAGAGATGATACTCATAGATTAGTTTCTAATGTAGTGAATGTGTGAAGGAGGGAAATCAAGGAGGATTTGTTAGGTCCTACCTTAGTTTCACCTAGGAGAAAGAGGAGAAAAGACGTGAAGTTTGTGCATTCGCCTTCATTTTTTTTATTGGGCAAATTTTATCTACGACCTTTCATGCTCCTTGATATATCTTAATACTATTTCATTTGGTATATGCACAACTTTTATTCCTGGTTACTTCTCGACTCCTCTTCTAGGGTATCGACATAAATGTCCTACCACCCAAAAATATGAATTAGTCCTTTCTACATCACAACTCCAACATTTCCAGTGGAATCCACCACCTCTTGGAAACAATCTTATAATATCAAAATGCTTACACAAAGAAGAATCAAAATTTGGATCTATTCTTTGTTCATTATTACTGACAGAGGAAGAGGTAGATGCCATTGTAGTTCCTATGACAAGGAATTTTATAGAGATTCAAAAAAAAATCTAGAGAATGAAAAAAGAAAGAAAGTAGATCTTATGGATAATTAAAGAGAAATGGTAAAAGTTTAAAACAAAAAAAATAACAAAATCAAAGAAAAAAAAACACTTACCTATTTTAGCCATTGGAATCTTGCAAAGATGTAGAAATGTGGCATAAACACTTGATGAATATTCACAAATTAGTCTTTTAACTGCCTCTTGTTCAGCCACCTATTTGCACACCAAATGAGCCATACAACCCAACACGAGTTAGTTAAATTGTACTTGAAAAGTTTGGTTTCCGCAATATCTCAACCGACACAAATTTTTTGAAAATCTCGGAATTGACAAAACTACTGGGTGAAAAATTCGGCAATAAATCTGCAATTTAATTGAACATTTGAAAATTATACAATTTCTTAGAATATCGTTTAAAATCCACACATACACCCCAAATTTGTAGAACATATAATGATTTGGGATATTTTCCATATATAAATCAAAATTTTGAGTTAAACAATAATTCATAGTAACTAAAACTTAGTATATCATCATAGTGATAGAATCATATACCAAAACATAAGTACAACATCTGAATATAAATAAATCCAATACATATAGAAGTCAAACTCAATGAAACTACAAATTTTGAATATATAATAAGTTCAAGTTTTAGTATCAATGAAAACTAAAAGTAGCAATCATAAATTGCATCTACGAGTAAAGCTCTAAAGAGATCACTGCTCAATATGTGCCTTGGGCTCAAGAAAAGCCTCTAATGGATGATCAAGCTCATGTTGCTCCTCTCGTGTTGCTACATCCGCATCCTAGTCATTTGCCTCCATCTCAAACTTAGCTAGCTGCTCATTTGTCAGTAAAGGATCACCCACATGCCCATCTGCATCCTCACCATCAAGAGCAATTCGATCTATTGAACATGGATCAATGTCATCCAAATCAAGTGCTTCATATGAAGCTTGCCCTTCCACATTCTTTTTGTGCATGTGAAGGTTGTCTCTCACATAAACCAAGTCATTCAAGCACTTTTGAGTCAACCTATTGGGTTGCTTTGTGTATGTTCTAAAAAGTACTCCAATTTCTTTCGTAGCCAGAAACACTACAAGGCTGCAATAAAATTTAGATGGCAAGCTTTTGAGGATTAGACATTGTGGCACCATAATCTTCCCACCACAGATTTGCAAGGATTAAAAAAACCCATTTATGATGTGGTAAAGCTTCCAATAAACTTCGTGGGCAAAGTAAATGGTATGATAAAACTAAACACGTGTTGTCTTTTACCTGGCTGCAAGGTGTATCTACTACGTTTGCAATCAGGAGAGGAGAACAATGGCCCCTCTTCCGTCATGTAGCTCTGCAACTCTCTAGTATGAGGTCTTAGAGGTCTAAATTAGCAACCAATCTTCAAATACATGTGTCCAAGCCAATTTGAACCTCTGCATCTACTCTAAAAGTGTTGGAGAAATAGAACCTGGAGTTCAAGTGGTAGGTTGTTGTAATGTCCCCGTCATAGAATAAATGTATTTAGTTAAACCTCGTTAATGGGCTGATTGATTTAATATATCTTGGACCCATTTTTTTTTTGTTTCTGTAGTTTGTGTTGCCGTTGGCTATCTTTGTACACCCTTGGAAAGTTTCCCGATAGGTATTAAAGCACGGCTTGTAGGTAGTCTTTAGGTATGCGATTCGGATTATTTTCTTGTACTACGAATTCCTGTTGGAGTTCTCTATTGTTCACCATTTCGGAAGTGAAAGATCTTCCTATTTGGCTTGTCTGGTTTGGGTGGGATTCAACCCTCACCCTATTCTGTTGTTGCACGTAATGCTTTGCTCGGACCTAGCAAATCGGAGCACTATCTTTATTGCAGATACGTATACTTATATCTCTAGTCACAAATTGAATCAGTTGTTTTGGTATTAATTAGCGAATGGATTGTTCTGGCACTAAGTATAGATCCATTCCATATTCCGTACAACTCACTACCTATCTATGATTCCTTACGGCATCCACTGTATGGCCCTAGTATTCTTCCTTCCATACGGTCATCATTTCCTTCCTCATTTCCCGTGTGGCTTTCATTCTTTCACCACACCCTAGTACCTTTAGGACATCCTCCATCCACTCACCATATTGGCCACTGTCCGGTCTACCTGGTCATCAAACTCATAACTCTTCCTCTTTGCACGGTCCTCATTTGTATGAGCATTCCTATCAAATCATACAATTAGCATCAAGCATCCGTACAACTAGCACCAACACCGTACGGCCATAACTCATTTAGGACAGCCAATAACTATTCCCTCATATCGTACGATCAACATAGATCATTTTACGGTCACCATTCGGCCTCATTTGATCATCGTATGACCTCCTAAACCATACACCTCATTGCTTATTCAACTGTACAATTAAAACACAACTTCCATACGGCCATTTTTTGTGTATCTCATTCTGTACGACCCCTACCCTAGACAAATTGTATGGCCTTCAAGTC
The DNA here is from genome assembly GCA_028749045.1 of Cupressus sempervirens. Taxonomy (NCBI): domain Eukaryota; kingdom Viridiplantae; phylum Streptophyta; class Pinopsida; order Cupressales; family Cupressaceae; genus Cupressus; species Cupressus sempervirens. The sequence continues at coordinate 31,321,104 of CM053783.1, read as the reverse complement.
AGTTGTCTCCAGACCGCTGCACTTGGAATATTATAGTTGCCGCATGAATATGTTGGTGGAGTTATCGGTTCCACCTATGATCAGTTATGTTCCATATGGGTCTATATTTTGTCTCATTTGACCTATACAAGTGTTGAATGACCTCATTGGCCCTATCCATGGCCTCATATAGAAACCCCATGGATTTTTTTATCCCCATCCACAATTTCTAGAACCTTCACCAACAGTTTTGACACATGGACATTACAAATTATACAAGAATCAACAAATGGAAATATTTCAAAATTAAATAATAAATCATCAATGAAGACTTGAAAACTTATGTTGAGGATCTCCTACATTAGGTTTTCAAATCTAGAATCAAACAGATTCTTCACAACCTTCTCCACTTTAGGCTTTTTGGCATAATAACTCTAACCATTTCTTACCTAGAAACATGTGCCTCAAGTCTAACAATGTCTCAGATTTGCTTTTCAAGTTTAGAAAATTAGTAGCAAACTATGTGACCCCTACTCTTACAAGATCCTTACCACTAGTGTGCTCTCTCATAAGACTCAAGACCCATGTATGATTGTAGATGTACTTCGCAATATTCCTTCCATCATCAACCACCTTCTCCACCCATCTCAGTTTCCCTAGGTCTTCAAGGAGCAAGTCAAGACAATGGGCAATACAAAGGCTCCAAAATAATGTGGGATGACTTTCCACCAGAAGTCTACCGGTTGCCACACATGCAACTGCAGTATTAGTCACAACTTGGATGGCATTAGTCACTCCCATTTCCATTACCGCCTTATCTAACATGTTGCACACATTTTTGGTATTTTTGACTTGATTAGAGGCATCAACCGATTTTAAAAATATCAATTGTCCCCTTGAAGCAACTATAAAGTTGTTGAGCATCCTATTCCTGCCATCTGTCCACCCATTGAATATAATAGTGGAACCTTTCCATTCCCAAACTTTTCTTTTCTCTTCCACAAGCTAATGAATGTTTTTCACCTCACCATCTCACGACGACCCACTCACCTCATAAGGAGTGGGGGGCTTGAACTCCCTACCAAACAAAGAAACCGAATTTACTGTAAAGTTTCTGCAAATTCTGCTATAAATCGGACTGAAATATTCCCTTCTTAGTTGCTTGCTGAAGATGATCTTCTATATCAAACTTATATGAAGTGTCTTCAATGGTATAATCTTAATTTTGTAAATGTCCTTACTTTGCAATAATTCATATAAGGCAGAAATGTAGAGAAACATACTTTCTTTTGTATTGTGTGTTCATAGGTCCAAGTAAAAGTTTTTACCCCTCTTTGTAAATTTTTTTTGTACATGTGTGAAGTCCAAGTGTCAGCCGACTGGATGGTCCCGACAGTGTTTCTGTAGCCGACGGGGTGATGTCCAGCGGTGTTTCTGTATTCTGTAGCCGACGTCGTCGGTAAATAGTTTGTAACGGATAGAATATTTGTGGCCGACGGACTCCTTCGGGAAGGTTCGGCGGTAGTATTTATATCCCGTCTGGGATCATTGTAATGCATCTTGTGATATGATATGCTCTGTATGTAATGTCTGGCATATGCGAATATAATTCTGTATTTCATTCCATTGTCTGTATGTGTTGATTTCTTTACCAGTACGGTAAACATTTGGCGCCGTTGCCTTATGAATCTAGAAGGTGGGAGGAATGAAGATTAATGCCAAATCAGCTTAACAAAGATCGGAATAAGGTCAAGGGAAAAGATGGAATCCGTATTGCGCAAGAAAATTTAATTCTGGCACAGCAAGCCGAACGCCGATGGAGATTTCAGAAGATTGCCGACGGAAATCGGAGCGCCGAAGAATTGTTGGAGGAGACTCGGCAACGGGTGGAATTGGTGGAAGAAGCACGAGAGGAGTTCTTGAATTTGTGTTCGCCGACAGAGGAAAATTCAGGCGGAAGAGCGTCAACTCGCACGGCTCGCAGTGCCTAGGGAGCACGAGCGTGGAGTGACCTCTTCGTCCGGGATAGACTTCCGTGGGAAACAACTTCAAAAGATTTTTCTTCTTCGCCAAGGTTCGCAGCTGTGGACACCTCCGGTGTGGGAGTGCAGACCTCCGGTGTGAGAGTGCAGACATCTGGTGTGGGAGAGCAGTCCGCCGGTGTGGGAGTGTAGACCGCTGGTGTGGGAGTGCAGACCTTCGGTGTGGGAGTTCAGACCTCCGGTGTGGGAGTGCAGACCGCCGGTGCGGGAGTGCAGACCTCCGGTGTGACAGTGCAGACCTCTAGTGTTGTGATGGCGGGACCCAAAGAAAAGTTGCCGAAGTTTGAAGGCGATGGTACCGCCGACCCCATCCAACATTGTAAGACATGTGAGACGATCTGGCGGGCAAATGGAATCACAGATGCCAACGAATGGGTCAGGCAATTTTCGGCAACCCTACGGGGTGTGGCGATTGATTGGTTTTCGGATACGGATCCACAAAAGCTGAATACCTGGGATAACATTAAAAAGGAGTTCCTGGTGGAATTTAAACTCTTGTGGGATGATAATGAAATCGTAGCAGAGATTTTCAATACCAAACAGGGGAAGCATGAAACTGTCCGCGTCTACGCCAGGAGATTAAAAGACTTAATAAACAAAATGGAAAGCAAGCCAGCGGACGGATTGCAGAAAAGATGGTTCGTGGATGGCCTACGATCGAAGTTGCGGAGGAAAATAAAAATTGTGCCACCGTCGTCATATGTGGACGCGTATAACAGAGCACTGGATCTTGAAAGTGAACAGAAGACAAAGAAGAAGAAAACTAGCTCCTTTGATTCTGATGAGAACGAGCCTGTCGGAGATGATAGCAGTGATGACGAAGGTAGCAGCAAGAAGGCTCGTACCCTACAGAAGGATATGGTTCGCATGATGAAGGAGTTTAAAAACATGCAGAAGGAGCCAAAAGGCAGTGAACTGTGGTGCACAGAGTGTAAGACCAACGGTCATACTAAAGGATCGTGTCCGAAGAACCAATTCTGTGACATTTGTCAGATCATAGGCCATTCGACAAAAGACTGCCCCTTTAACATGAAAACAAGAGGATCTCCGCAGGTGCTTCTCACACAGGAGGCTTCCCCGTCAGGTAGTAGCGGAAACACGAATGCCGCCGGCGCCACATCTAGAGGATACAGGAATGATTGGCGTGGACAGAATAACAACAACAATAACAATACCAATACGAGCAAAAGCCGAATCCAGTATGATGCAAACGGACGGCCGATTATTCAATGCCGCGCATGTAACTTGTGGGGGCATTTTGCGCAGGAGTGTCCAACAGCAAATACACCTCAACTATTGTGCCGATGGTGCGGACCCAGCGATCACGACAACTCAAAATGTCCAAAATCCGAAGTGAACTTGATCATTGTTGGAGCGAATGAGGAAGAAGTTCTGGCAATTATGCGGCAACAAGCAAAAGAATACCCGGACCCCGCTGAAGAAAAGAAGAAATTTGCAGTAGCGCGGGTGGAGGTTGGAAAAGTATCCCAAGCAGTAACACCTCCGGACACTGCCGGCACTTCAGCGAGGAATTCCGCAAAACAAAACATAGTACGACAAATTTTGCAAACGAAGGTACAAGTAAAGGTAAATGATTTGCTTCTAACCATGCCCCAACTTTGATTTGCTCTTTCAAATATGGCAGGAGAATCAAGCCTCGAGAAGGAAAAGTCACCGGAAGAACCGAGTCGACAAAAAGAAAAGGAAATTGTTACGGGAGGAGAAGATCAGATGCTGTTGGCACTCACCTCCAGACGGCATCTGGCGGTCGTTGAGATGGGGATTTTGAGAAATGTTTTGATAGAAACAATTATTGACAGAGGGTCCGGCGTGAATGTCTTACCGAAGGATACTTGGAAGAAGTTGGGGAAGCCGACGCTGTGGCCACCTACATTCCAGTTGCTCACAGCAAACCGTTGGGAATCTTGAGGGCGCAATCGATAACCATTGGTACGCAACCATTTTTATTGGATTTTGTGGTCATTCCATTGAAAAGAAAAGGATATGATGCTATTTTGGGACGGGATTGGTTGGTGCAAGCAAAAGTAAAACATGATTGAAAACGAAATACCCTATCAATGGAGCGCAGAGGCAGAAGATTCACAATTGACCTGCATACACAAATAGTCGGTGAGGAGGCAACATCGTCAGATTCAAAAAGTGACGGCGAAAGTGACGACGAAGGAAAGAGGAGAATGGAACCAGACGAAGGAGTATTGAGACCTGATGGAGGATCAAATGACGACGATCTGGACTCGATGAATGGCTTGTTCCACTGGCAGATAGAAGACTACGAATTGTTTTCGAGTTGCAATATGTTAACGGTCGACTAACGTGACAAAACACAGGAAAATGCATGTGCGGAGGAATGCAGAGAGAAGCGGAAGTAGGAAAAGCTGCCATGGTTGAAGCTGAGGGGAAGAACATACAGTCTGAACACAGGAAAACGAAAGATCCCACTGTCCGGTACATGGTGAATGGACCGCGCAGAAAGAAAAGGTTACACCGCAACATAAAATTAGTGGAAGGGCATGGACAACAAGGAAATAATCCAGTTGCACGACGACTGCAGGCACAGTGGGCGACAGAGGTGGCACAGAATAGACGTAAGGCGTACATCGGTCGGAATGAAATCAAAGTGGAAAAGTTTAAGGCCAGATGGCTTGGACCATATCAAATCCGGGAGGTCGGCAACAATCGAGTGGTAAAGTTGGGAACATTGGACGGGCAAGAGGTACCTCACGCAGTCAACGAATCCTACCATGCCAAGAAGATGCCATCACCAGCACAGAATGATCAGATGATTCCCTTGTTGTCGTCGTTGCAGAATGGCGACGCCTGGAGGCAAAATTGAGGTGCTGTCTTTTAATTTAATTTAATTTTTGTCGAAAAAAGAAAGGAAAAAAAAAAAAAAAAAAAAAAAAACATTGAAAAAAAAATTGGAAAAAAAAAGAAAAAGAAGAAAAAAGTCCCGTGGGCGAAGACAAAGGCCCTACGGGCGTGAAAGGGAATGGCCCCGCGGGCAGCCTGTCCGCGGGCATAAAACTTCTAAGTTCCTCCGCCAGAAAGGCCGCGGGTAAAAAACATTTCCGCCAGACTCCATTCCCTCCTCCAGCCAGATTTCTCCGCGGGGAAACAGAGACATGAAAAAGAGTGCTTGTTCTGCCAGAAGGAGAAGCTCAGGGTTTTGTGAGGAGTGGGAAAAATATGGCATATTTAGTTTGGGCGCTTTTGAGTTTAGCGATAACACAGTCAAACTGCAAGAGCCAAGATGGAATCTGTGTAGGGAAGGAGAAGAATTTATGTGTGTAGAGGGATTTATGGTGGATTGTAGAGGAAGCAGAAAAAAAAAAACGACGACAGATTCAAGTTGTTCAAAATGAGTTACAGATGGTGCCAAAGGGAAGGGGACGCATTAGTGGTTGCTAGAAAGAGTGTAGAGTCGGCAGAAAATGATAGAAATGGTGTGTTCCGTGCACTGCCCCTCGACCCCGCCGGGGGCGTTGCCCCCTGGACCCCCAGTCGTTGCGGATATTAGTCGTGGGAGTCTGACCAGTTGAAAAGAGTTGAAGTTGCTGTAGGCATGGACTTTCTGTGTACCAGAGGCAGTGGGAGTAGGTGTTGGCTGTGAGGCTGTCTTGGTGGATGCGTAGAGAGCTCGGGAGGAGCTGATCATCCAGTTGGAGACAGTGCAGCGACACTTGGCTCGGGGTACCGAGGAGTTGGACAGAGAAAGCAGCACAGGTGGCTATCAAGGTCAGCTTGAGGAGACAGTATTGTGTTAGCAGAGGCTACAGGCACGGGATGAATGTGGAAGTGATGGGACAGAAGCAGATTTTTCTTATTGCAGTTAGTTCGTTAATGTATTTTGTTTGTTAATTTGTCTCAGATATTTTGTTGTTAGTCATCAGGAGACGACTGTTTTTTTGGGAGAGATGGTGTCAGCCGACTGGATGGTCCCGGCGGTGTTTCTGTAGCCGACGGGGTGATGTCCGGCGGTGTTTCTGTATTTTGTAGCCGACGTCGTCGGTAAATAGTTTGTAACGGATAGAATATTTGTGGCCGATGGACTTCTTCGGGAACGTTCGGCGGTAGTATTTATATCCCGTCTGGGATCATTGTAATGCATCTTGTGATATGATATGCTCTGTATGTAATGTCTGGCATATGCAAATATAATTCTGCTATTTTGTTTCATTGTCTGTATGCGTTGATTTCTTTTACCTGTACAGTAAACACCAAGAACAACCTTTGCATCTATTTTGAAAGAAGGGATGAAATAAGTCTTGTGGCTCAAATAGTAGATAATAACATGAATATGTTGGTGGAGTTGTTGGTTCCACTTCCAGTCAATTATGTACTATATAGGTTCATATTTTGTAATAACCACCCCTTTTTCATTTTTTTGAGGAGACTTGCAGACTACTAAGTTTTATCAATTAGAGTGTTATTTTCAACATGGCATTTTGACAAACACTTAGCAAACATACAACAATAAATACACAAAGTCTAGAACCTCCTTATTTGCTGATAAAAGATTGATTTTGCAATAGAAATGTTACATACAATTGCCTTATAGGCTGCAGCAAATATTCATACTGGTATTTAACAATTACAATGCCAAAAATGAATAGTATGGTGGAAGGAACTTGGAAGTAGATGCTGTAGTGATCTGCAAATGAAATGACAACGTCCCAACCTTTAATTGGTGAGAGTGGACAAGGAACTCAATGCAACACTGTTCATGAACTGTAGCAGCACTACTCACAACACTGTAGCAATTTCACTATTCACGGTATTGTAGCAAAAACACTATTCACACGCACTGTAGCAAAACACTGTTCATGCGCATTGTAGTGAAAAGCACTATTCACACGTACTATAGCAAAAATGCTGTTCACGGTACTGTAGCAAAAACACAATTCATTGCTGCATGACCTGAACTTCAGAGCTCTTAAATTATGTGTGAAATCACCAATAAATCCCCCTGTGTTTCTTGAATGAAAACACCCAATAATCTTCCTGACTATGTCTTTCAACAACGAAGAGAATGCTAGCAAAGAGGGATTTCATCCTCCAAGCTCAACAATTAGAATTCCTAGAAATTCAATATCAAAATAGTAATATCATCCAGGCATCCCCAACTCATTCTAGCCAAGAGAATATAAAGTCCTCCAAGAAGTCGACTTCATTTGCATAAGCAATGAGGGAAAAATGGGAAATACCTTTTTAAAACAACTTTATAATAAAGTGACTTAATTGATAGGTCTTTTATTTAATTATCACTTTATAATAAAGTAAATTAACTTCGGCAATAAAAACATATAAGAGTCGAACTCAGAATAACATGTATGATAGCTTGTTGGAAAGAGCTCAAGCAAATCCACCAAGCCGAACACTGGAAATTTGCATATCACTTGACTCCCACTGACTTACTAAAAATAGTAACTCACTGCTGCTGGCACTCACATCCGGCGGTCGTCAAGATGGGGATTTTGAAAAATGTTCTGACAGAGACAATTGTCGACAGAGGGTCCGGCGTGAATGTGTTGCCGGAGGATACTTGGAAGAAGTTGGGAAAGCTGACGCTCTGGCCACCTACATTCCAGTTGCTGACGGCAGACCAGCATGGAATCAAACTGTTGGGAATCTTGAAAGCGTAATCGGTAACCATTGGTACGCAACCATTTTTATTGAATTTCGTAGTCATTCCATTGAAAAGAAAAGGATATGATGCTATTCTGGGATGGGATTGGTTGGTGCAAGCAAAAGTAAAACATGATTGGAAACGAAATACCCTATCAATGGAGTGCGGAGGCAAAAAGATTCACAATTGACCTGCATACACAAATGGTCGGTGAGGAGGCAGCATCGTCAGATTCAGAAAGTGACAGCGAAAGTGACGACGAAGGAAAGAGGAGAATGGAACCAGACAAAGGAGTATTGAGACTTGATGGAGGATCGAATGACGACGACCTGGACTCGGTGAATGGCCTGTTCCACTGGTAGATAGAAGACTACGAACTGTTTCCGAGTTGCAATATGTTAACGGTTGACGAACGTGACAAAACACAGAAAAATGAATGTTCGGAGGAATGCAGGGAAGCGAAAGAAGGAAAAGCTACCATGGCTGAAGCTGAGGGGAAGAACATATAGTCTGAACACAGAACAATGAAAGATCCCATTGTCCGGTACATGGTGAATGGACCGTGCGGAAAGAAAAGGTTACACCGCAGCATAAAATTAGTGGAAGGGCACCGACAGCAAGGAAATAATCTAGTTGCGCAACGATCGCAGGCACAGTGGGCGACGGAGGTGGCACAGAATAGACATAAGGCGTACGACGGTCGGAATGAAATCAAAGTGGAAAAGTTTAAGGCCAGATGGGTTGGACCATATCAGATTTGGAAGGTCGGCGACAATGGAGCGATCAGATTATCAACTTTGGACGGGCAGAAGGTACCTCCGGCAGTCAATTGATCCAAATTCAAAATATATGGTGCCAGAAAGACTCTGTCGTTGTTGCAGAAGGGGACTCCCTTGTCGTTGCCGAATGGCGACAGTCAGAGGCAAATTTGACGTGCTTTGTATATTTTTTGAATAAGAAAAAAAAAAAATTTGAAAAAGAAAAAAATTATTATTGAAAAAAAAAGAATTTTTTTTTTTTGCCGCGGACAGGGTTCCGCGGACAGCTATTCGCGGATTGTGTCCCGCGGGCAGCTTGTCCACGGATTGTGTCCCGCGGGCAGCTGTTCGGACCTCCTGCAGAACCTTTCTGCGGAGCTTTCCCGCGTAGGTTTTTTAATGTTCCTGCGGAAGGTTTCTTTTTTTTTTTTTGGGCTAACCGCAAATTGTTTTATTTTGATTCTCATGGCCACACGGCCCTCTCCCCGGATTTCTTCTCAGCGTTTGTTCTTGCTGCACACTCGGGCAATATTTCTCTCCGCCTGTAGTACTCTGCGATTCCATGGTGGTTGATATTGTTGGTGCAGATAGTTCCGCAAATCCATAGACAAGGTCAGGGGCAAGGTTGTGGGTGTTGGCGTCAATGCTCCAGTATCGGGTTGTTGGGAGTGGATCTATGTAGAGGCAGCATACGAATCCTTACCGTAAGGATTTTTTTGGTCGCAGCGGATGCTTGTCTTCTTCGGAGTTTTCTTGTCCTGCGGATGGTTTTATGTGAGTTTTTCTTAGTTCTCTCGTGGAGGTGGTTGAGTTCAGCTTGAAGGACAAATTCAACTCGGAGGAATTAATATCATTCTCTTGGCAGGGACCGGCAGGATAGGAAAGAGGCACAACAGCGGGCGAGTAACCCAAAAAAAAAAAAAAAAGACGACAGATTCAAGTTGTTCGGAATGAGTAACAAATGATGCCAAAGGGAAGGGGAAGCAGCAATGGTTACCAGAAAGAGTAATATCATCAATCCAAAAATTAGAATTCCCAAAAATCCAATAGCATAATAGTAATATCATCTAAGCATCCCCAATTCATTCTAGCCAAGAGAGTATAAAGTCCTCTAAGAAGTCGACTTCATTTGCATAAGCAATGTGGGATAAATGGGAAACACCTTTTTAAAACAACTTTATAATAAAGTGACTTAATTGATAAGTCTTTTATTTAATATCACTTTATAATAAAGTAAATTAACTTCGGCTTTAAAAACATATAAGAATCGAACTCAGAATACCATGTATGGTAGCTTGTCGGAAAGAGCTCAACCAAATCCACCAAGCCGAACACTGGAAATTTCCATATCACTTGACTCCCATTGACTTACTAAAAATAATAACTCCTGAAAATACTACCAAATGAGCTCCCTAATCACTTCATTGGCCTACGGAAGCTCCTGTCATAGGCAAATCTATTGACCTTGATGGTCACATTAAGTAGCGAACATTACATATTTGGTCTTGTTTGATGCATACACATGTTGAACTGCCTCTTTTTCTTTATCCATGGCTTTGTATGGATGTATGATGGGCTTTTTATCCCCATCCACCAATTATAGAACTCTAACCAATGGTTTTAATTGTTGATATCAGAATTTAATAAAATCAAAAAATTATAAGATAAAAAAATGAAAAAACGTAACTAAAAATTACATCTAGGAAACTTATATTGGTGAAAATTTCTATGACTTTAGCAAATTTATCATAGAAAATAGTCTTTGTGACCTCTGCTTTAGCCTTCGTACAATAATGACTTGCTAACTAAGTATTAGTCACAAACATGCCCTTAAGGTTTGTAATGTCCCCATGTTAGTAGGCTCTTGTAGTTGGGCTTAGTTAGTTCATCATTGTGACCCTCACGAGCTGGCATTATGTTTAGAGGGTCTCTGAGGCAAACTTGCTATTTTTAGTAAGTCTATTTTAGGATGATTACTATATTAAGATATTAATTAGTAATAAAGAATTCTTTATTAATAGTTAATTAATAAAGGCTATTATAAAGTTGTTATTTAAATGAGGCCAATCGAGAGATAAAAGTGCATGAAATGAATTTGTTTTTGTGGGGTGTATTTATTTATCATTTCCCTAAGTAAAGTAGGATATTAAGGGAAATATTTAATGTTTTAAAGACAACTCAAAAGAAAGTTTATTTGGCGTCAAGTATTTAAAAGGACATTATTAACTTTATAACTTTAGTGTGGCCAAAGTGATTATTAATGGGGCATTAATTGTATTATGGAGATTAATGCCAAAGTCAAGGGATTATTTAATTTATCATAAAGTCGATGTTGCATTAAAAGCCATTGACTTTAAGTGATTAATGAATCTTATGTGTGAAGGCTCGTGGATCAATATTTTATGTACTTATAAACACTGAAAAGAAAAAAATCAATTCATTATTATGGATTGATGAATTTGCTTGTTTTTTGTTAGAAGTCTCTGGTTTTTGCCAAGTGTTTCAGCATTGGTGGAGAAGGGAATTCTTCATAATTTTAGCATCTGAGTTGGTGAAATACCCTATAATATTGTGCAATTGAGAGATGGTTTCAGCGAAAAACCAAAGCAGAGGATTTGCCAAATCTGTAACTTCTCAGTGATAATTTGAAAGATATTGCACAATAACTTGATGTAGTTTCTGGGAGTAGAAACTTATCGTGATATTTTGTCTTGTCGCTTAGATATCGATGATATTTTAATCTATGATTAGAAGCATTAATAAACGTCCTTTGCAAGCATTTCAATCCTATTTGACATCATTCCAAGCAAGCATAACAAACTGAAACACAAATCCAGCAAGCTTAAAGATTGTATGCAAAGTGTTTGATGGTACTCCTTGAACCTCAATTCACTAGTTTGAGGTCAGAAATAACAAGGGATATTACAGTGGTGAAGTTAGAATGTAATGTTCCCATTATAAAATAAATAATAAATCAAACTTTGGTAATGGGCCGATTAATTTAATGTATCTCGAACCCATTATTATTTTTGTTTCTGTAGTTTGTGTCATCGTCGGCTATCTTTGTACACCCTCGAAATTTTCCCGACGGGTATTTAAGCCCGGCTTGTAGGTTGTGGTTGGTATGCGATTTGGATTATTTCTCTTGTACTGCGAATTCCAGTTGGGATTCTCTGTTTTTTGCCATTTCAGAAGTGAAAGATCTTCTCTATTTGGCTCTTCTGGTCTCGGTGGGATTCAACCCTCACCCTATTTCGTCGTGTGTTGCACTTCGCTCGGATCTAGCAAATTGGAGCACCATCTTTCAGCATATATTGAAGAAATTATTTGTATTCAAGTTTCTAATCTTGTATCTGATCTACTTGTGTTGTGTGTGAACGAATTTCGTATTCATTGTTGTAACGTGTGGCATCTGAACATTTCCGTACGGCTTTCTCTTTACCCATACGACTTCCTTACTCCTCTCCAACATTATCGTACAGCCTCAAGCATTGTCCCTACTTCCCTCCAACATTATCGAACGGCCTCTAGCATCATCCCTACTTCCCTCCAACATTACCGAACGACCTCCAACATCATCCCTACTCCCCTCCAGCATTACCGTACAACCTCCAACATCATCCCTATTCCCCTCTAGCATTATCGAACGGCCTCCAGCATCGTCCCTACTCCACTCCAGCATTACCGTGCGGCCTCCAGCATCGTCCCTACTCCCCACCAGCATTATGTACGACCTGTAGCATTGTCCCTACTCCCCTCCAGCATTACCAAATGGCCTCCAACATCGTCCCTACTCTCCTCCAGTATTACCATACAGCCTCCAACATCATCCCTACTCCCCTCTAGCATCGTCCCTACTCCCCTCCAACATCATCGTACGACCTCCAACATCATCCCTAATGGCCTCCAGCATCATCCCTACTCCCCTCCAGCATTATCGTACGACCTCCAGGATCGTCCCTACTTCCCTCCAACATTACTGAACGACCTCCAGCATCGTCCCTACTCCCCTCCAGCATTATTGTACAACCCCAATTTTAGTATTCGTACTTCGTGTTACATACCCAATACAAATCAGGAACCATATTCTTGTTTGTCGCACGCACACAGAGGTTAGGAACATTACAGTGGTATGAAAGCTTTTGATCTTGCCTGCCTGTGGAAGTGAATGCAAGTTTATACTTGGAGGAGAAAATGAAATAACCCTATTGATAGAATGGCAGATCATCAAGATCCTATGACAGAACTCATGAATCTTTTAAGAGAGCTGAATAGAAATCAAATGGAAATCAATGAAACCTAAAGGTTTATGCAGGAAACTCTATAAAAATTGGCTAAGGGAAAGACTACAGGAGAACAAAATGGGCATAGTGACGATTCTGTTTTCGGAAGGACAAACTTTCAACCCTCTCCCTCTCGACCCTCGATACCCATCTTTCTTCCAAGGACGGAAGCACCACTCAAAGGAAGAGAGGCCACTTTTGAGGAAATGCAAGGAAAACTTCGGGAAGATTGGCGGAACGCAAATATGGAAGGAGATATATCTTACAGAGACTATGTTGATCTAAAAATGAGATATTTTGGCGGAGGAAATCGTGGTTATTTTAATGATGATCTCAGGAGAAAGATTGGAAAGGTGAACTTATCGCCATTTGATGGATCTGGAGTCATTATTGCACAATCATAGGTCCTAAAGGAAGATACCTATTTCCAACTCAATCCAATGCCAGAAGAGGAAGAAATCAAGTTCGCACCACTTCATCTGGAAGGAGTGGCACATGAGTGGTGGGATTATGGACTGGTCATCTCGGTCACGACCAAGTGACCTTTTATGTTGAGTTTACTGAGAGACTCATTGATTGTTTTGATGGGAAGGATCCTGAGCTAAACTTCAAAGATCTGGCTCAATTAAAGCAAATGAGCATGGTAGACACTATGTCATTGAGTTCCAAAGGCTGTTTGTATTAGTCACAGACATCTTTGAAAGACGTCGAATTGTGTTATTCATGAATAGGCTGAGAGAGCTTTTGAGAGGCTGGATGAAAGGGTTCAACCCGGGTACACTCAATGAAGCTATTAACAAGGTACGTGACATGGCTGCATCTTCCTCCAAAACTCATGCAGTTACACCAACACCATCCCCACAAGAAGACAAAGACAAGGAGCCAATTCAGAAAAAACCTCAGTTAGATGAAGAATCTCGACAAGAACTCCAGAGGAAAAAGCACTGTTTCACGTACAAAGAACCATGGGGTCCTAGTCATTGTTGCCTTGGGAAGGGAAAGATTCATTACATTGAGGTGATGCCTGATGACGACGAAGAACAGATACCTGCAGCGACTGACAAAGAAATTACCTAGCAAGAGAGAATAAATGCCCTGATATAAAAAGGGGGTTCCATCACTACCCTCACTACACTGATTCGAGGTGGCATCTTTAGAGTTTGTGGCACATTTCACAAAAAACAAGTCCCAATCATGATTGGTAGTGGCGCCAAACTTAATTTCGTCAATTCATTTTTGGTCACTAGTAAAGGCCTGCACGCAGTTGAGCACGAAGGATTTGATGTTAAGGTTGCAGGAGGAACCTTGTTACCTTGCACTCGGCTACAATTTTCCATGGGAAACTATACCCTGGCAGATGATTTCTTTGTCATAGATTTGGTTGATACTAATATCATTTTGGGCATCTAGTGGTTGGAAACTCTTGACTAGTACACTCAAAGTTTCAAAAGGATAGACTTTTCATTCGAGACGGATGGCAAGAAGGTGTTGGTAAGAGGAATGACAAATAAAGGATCGAGGGAAGTCACAATCAAGAAAATAGAGGCAATTTTTAAATAGGAGTTGGCCCCAGACGTTGCAAATAAAAACAAGATAGTCAACACCTCACCGCATTCCTTGGATAAGTGGTGGGCTCATCTATTGGCCGAGTATTCCAAGAACACTTTTGCATGTGAGTTGATGGATGGTTATGTACATAGTAAAAAATACAAGGTTATTGATGACATCATTTACTTCAATGGGAAGATCTACTTAGTGCTTGACTCAGAACTGAAGGAGCTGTTGACAGAAGGTTTCTTAGAAACAAGTTTGCATTTGTTTAAGGAGAAGCAAATTTTGGGACGGGAGGATTGTAATGTTCCCATTATAAAATAAATAATAAAGCAAACTTTTGTAACGGGCCGATTGATTTAATGTATCTCGAACCCATTTTTATTTTTGTTTCCGTAGTTTGTGTCGCTGTTGGCTATCTTTGTACACCCTCAAAAAGTTTCTCGACGAGTATTTAAGCACGGCTTGTAGGTTGTGGTTGGTATGCAATTTGGATTATTTCTCTTGTATTGTGAATTCTAGTTGGGATTCTTTGTTGTTCGCCATTTCAGAAGTGAAAGATCTTCCCTATTTGGCTCTTCTGGTTTCGGTGGGATTCAACCCTCACCCTATTCCATTGCGTGTTGCACTTCGCTCAGATCTGGCAAATCAGAGCACCATCTTTCGACATATATTGAAGAAATTATTTGTATTCAAGTTTCTAATCTTGTATCTAATCTACTTGTGTTGTGTATGAACGAATTTCGCATTTATTGTTGTAACGTTTGGCATCTGGACACTTCCGTACGACTTCCTTACTCCCCTCCAGCATTACCGTACGGCCTCTAGCATCATCCCTAACGGCCTCCGGCATCGTCCCTACTTCCCTCCAACATTACCGAATGGCTTCCAGCATCATCGCTACTTCCCTCCAACATTACCGAATGGCCTCCAACATCGTCCCTACTCCCCTTGAGCATTACCGTACAGCCTCCATGATTGTCCCTATTCCCCTCCAGCATCGTCCCTACTCCCCTCCAGCATTACCGTGTGGCCTCCAACATCGTCACTACTTCCCACCAGCATTACGTATGGCCTCCAACATTGTCCCTACTCCCCTCCAGCATTACTGAACAGCCTCCAACATCGTCCCTACTCCCCTCTAGCATTATTATACGGCCTCCAACATCATCCCTACTCCCCTCCAGCATTACCGTATGACCTCCAGCATCGTCCCTACTTCCCTCCAACATTATTGAACAACATCCACCATCGTCCCTACTCCCCTCCAGCATTATTGTATGGCCCTAATTTTAGTATCTGTACTTTGTGTTACATACTCAATAGAAATTAGGAACCATATTCTTGTTTGTCGCATGCACACAGAGGTCAGGAACGTTACATAGAACCTGTTGGGGTTCTTATGTTTGGGTTCTTACGAATAAATAATTAAATTTATTGTAATATTTCAGCCATTTTTGTTCTGTGTCGAGCCAACATATTATATCTTTGATTTTTTGGCTGTTTATATTTTTGTAACCATATCAATATCAATGTTCACTAGCTATTTGCAAAAGTGTGACATATCATGGTGCAGCTTTGATCATTTCAATTTTATGTGCTGTGATTTGTTCCTAGTAGTGACTATACAACCTGAAATTTGTTCCATGAAAATACTATTTCTGCCTATTATTAACTTTATTTGATTGGACAATTAATCAATTATTATAATTTTAGGCAGCTTAGTCATCCTAGGCCTAAAGTATTGTGTGACAGAGTTTAATAATCTATATTGCCTTGGTTGTGGCATTATCCTAGATGCATATGATAAGGAAACTACTTGGTATTCGTTGAAGGGATTGGTAGCCTTAGTCAAAGCCTCTACTTTGGTTTTTAACTTTTTATCACTGGTTATACTGATTGGTATTATTTGTTTGAATTTCTGTTGTCCCCTTTGTAACAGTCAAACAAGTATGGTGATAAAATTTGATTGTTGAGTTGGTGACTACTACTTGAGCCATTGAATTGATTGCAATAAGCAGTCAATTTCAATGTTATCAGGGTCAAGCACTCAAATTTGTAGTGGCTGTGATACTACCCAGATTCTAGCATAGTCACATTTAATATGTACTGTTCTATGTACCTTCAGCCTGTTGTGCATACGAGGATGAACTACAGTTTAGGAGAAGTGAAATTATGCTCATTTTCTATTTCAAATCTTTCTTACAGTGTGCGATAATAATCATCTCTTTATGCACGAGTCACTAATTTCATGGAGAGCTTCAGAGGAGTACTTACAGTCAATTTGGGCTGTAACATTGTGTATTAGAGATTATGTTGTAGTAGATACATTAGCCAATTTGGGTGGACAACATCATCATCATATTCTTAGAATTGGCATTGTTTATTCCAGCCATGACTAATGGATTTATGTTGCCATATTCTTCCTCAATTTGGTGCATCTTCCATGTAATTTTACATTTCTTGTAGTTTATTTTCAATGGTTTGAGAAAATGTCAATATTCAGGGTGTAGGATTAATGTTTGAAAAAATACCCGGATTTATTTTTAGAATATATGTTAATGCTTGTTATTCACAATTCTAACTGACCAATTAGAAGTAACATTTATTGTTGTTGAAGATCCTAGATGGTCTACCATCAGATCTTAGTTTATCATTGTAATAGCTTTTAGTCGGTTTGTCCTTTGCATCCTATTCTAATTTTCAGTACATTTTTTTCCCTTGCAAGACATGTAATGGATTTAGGTGAATTAGTTTTCCTTTCTGGCATTAACACAATTCCACTTACATTAACCCATTTTGGCTTCATTGGAATTTGCATTCACTATTATCTAGATTGACTTGATTGATTCTATGATTTGCATTTATTATAAACTAGACAGTTAGTCGCCAGTATCTATGCTCTTACCTTGCCCACATCAGGAACCTGGTGATAAAAAAAAGTTGGAATTTGAGCAATCACAATTTTTTTATGTGAATTTGAATAGACAGCGTATGGAGGTTGCCACATAAAGTCAATTTTCTAAGTGGTTCACCAGTGAATATATTAGAAAAAAGGTCGCAATAAATAACTGTACTAATTGGTGTAACTTGTATATAACCAAAACAGGTTGCTGGTACTTGAAACTAGATTGAGTTACAAAAGAGAAGCTGCAGGAGCAAGTGGGTGTAAAGTGAGCACCATTCATGCTGGCTACATTGAAGAAATGCTGCAGTCACGTCGAAGGCATTTATGAGGGATATGTTCATAAATCTAACAATTGAATGCATTGTAAACCTTGATGCTAGGCTAGGAAAGATTCTATGGTTGCTCAACAAACATTAGGATGACAATGTAGACGGTACACCCTGAATTGTGTACAGAGGACAAAGGCTGCAAAATTGTATGGTTGACTAACTCACATGGAAGTTGACCCCCTAAACCATACAACCAGGTTGAATCTTAGAAAATCCAAATTAATCCTAATGAATGATGCAGGTTAATTGGGGAAAACAGGATCATCTCCATGTGAATAGTGACTGTAAACCTGTACTGACAACTTAAGCTAAAAATCCTTTATTCTATGGTCTTGGAATTTTTGAATCATTTGACACTACCTTCAAACTACATAATGGACATCATTAAGGATATGTGAATTTTGACATGTGTATTTAAAATAGTTCCATATAGGTGATACTGATAAACTATAAATTAATAATATGCCACATTTAATGTCAGGTACAGAAGTTGAACAACCTAGCAAATGGGGTCTCTCAGAAGCCGAGTTATTTTTCTCAAAGGGTGCACCATCAGAGAGGACAGAAACAAGCAGTCCTTCCATAGAAGATAATTCAAAGGAAATTGTTACACGACGGTTACTAATTGGGACTGGGCTTGTGCTGTCAGTAATTGGTCTAGCCTATGTATGTAGCATATTCAGTTACAAAATGCATAGTTTTTCTCAGTGATGTACATACAACTTTATATTTTTTTGCAATGTCGTTCTTTTTGGGTTGGTAAATGGCATTTCACCATCTTTGATTAAAACAAACACAAAATTCAGGCACTTGTAAATTTCCTGATTCTTAGTCAATAGGATCTGCTTATTGGTCCTATTATAGTATCACTCATTTACTCAAATAATTTGTTTAGCCAAGCAAATATTATTTTATATCAAATACCACATTTACATGAACAGTTTACTGTCTTCATATTTGGTTGGATTAGCTAGAAATGCTGCAAAACCATTATTGAACTTCAAATTCCACTTTCCTTGCTGCTAGCGAAAACAATAATTCTCTTGTAAAATCTTCCTCCAACATGATCATTCATTGTGGTACTACTACATACTACATATGGCCTAAGACTAGGGTTTACTTGCCTTAAGGTTCACCTCTACTGATTATGCTTTCAATTATTAGTGTTATAGCTTCAATCTTTGTCACATTTTTAGCTTCAAGGATTTCTTTTCTACCCAATTAATGTTCTACTAAAACTGAATGTATTCTTGAATCCCATTGATCTAATTTGATAATTTCTGTCTTTGTTTTTCTTCTTCTTGTTGAGGTGGTTATAATCATAGAAAATGAACAAGATGCATGAGACAAATTGTTTTGACTTCAAGAAATGACAAGGACCAGCAGTCATATTTCATGATTACCATGTCTACTAACCACCATCAGTACTATTCATGCTTGTGTGCTATTTCTTTTTATTTAAAATTAGGTGACATATTGATGTACTAAACATATCTAGTGTTTGGACTTAATTTACAAATGTACTGCCTTTTCTTTGTATAGCATGTTTATATGATAGTCCTATTAGTTGATAGCATCTCATTAATGAACATTAATATATTATGGAATTATTTGGTTGCCAACTTGTATTGGCTGGGTTTAGGAAAGCGATAACAAGATTTAAATTACCTTGAAGTTCATATCATCTGTTGGGTCTAGCTGACTTTCCTATTGTTTTGATTTTATGAAATGTTTCAAAAATGCAAAAGGAATCCTTTAATGGTAGGTATACGAATAACTATGCATTTATATATCTTTATATACACCCTAAGATGTATTTTAGACAAATCTTGACTCCTATATACCACCTCCAAATATATGTGGTCACGTTAAAAAAGGGTAAGCATAAATAACTACAGGGATCACAAGAAAATGAAATCATACAAGATTGGTTTACATGATGGGATTAAATGTTGCAAAACTTTAATAATTGACATATGCTGATGAGGCATTGATTATTGGACATCAATCTCTTCATCATATCGATATAAGGATCCCTTATTTTTAATTGTATCATTCATCCAAATGAGGGGCCACAAATTTGGATTTGAAATGTCGATTTTGTATCAAAATTTTGCAATTTTTGTAGAAGTTTGTTATTCAGTAATAGATTGTGGAGCTTGAAATATCAAATCATGGGATTATTTGTTTGCAAGATAGTGGAAGAAAGAAGAAAGGTATTTTCATTGATATTGTCAAACAACCCAAATGGATTGGTGGAACTCAAAATTTACAGTCAATTACAAAACTTATTTAACATGTTACAAAGACCTAGGTTATGAAAAATAACTAAATAGAATCTAGATTGCACAGTTGGACAAAGGGTAAACATAAATAGCTGTTGAATTTTGATGGTGCCTATGAAGGTCATGTAGGCTCAGTTAAGCCATAACATCTTAAGAATTAAGAAAGAAGATTTTGTGTTTGGATGTTTAAAGTCCCTAGGTGAGAAAACAAATATTGATGTGAACTAGGAAGTATTACTGAATGTATGAAATCCACTTATATGATAGGGTATTGGCATGTGGAGATTGAAGGCAGTCCACAAATAGTTTTCTTTTGTCTTATTTTTTATCAGATTAGCAGGGAAATGGACTTGAACTCATTACACTAAGACAAACAGAGACCAAGAAACAACCACCTAAAGGCCAACACGTGTTGAACATCATAAGGGACTCCTAATGCCAAACAATACAGACCTTAACCCTGCTAAAGCTGGAAGATTTTCCAGATGAAAACAATACTAACCATACCTGCAGTAATTAGAAGCCTTGGCCAAAATGTACTACACTTAATCTTATTGATAGTGATAATTTATAAGTCTTTTAAGTAAACCATAACCATACTTAAAAATTGCATAAAACAATAAACAACAAGGTGTAATGTCCCCTTTATAGGACATTGAGTAAAGAAAGGCCAAACACATGTAATATTAAATTTGATTTTTGAGAGCATAATGTAGACTTCAAAAGGCCAATTTGTTATTATTAAAGTGCACTAAAAGGTGACAAAAGGGGAATAAGATGAAAAGACAGGAGAAGGGAGTTGAAGGGTCATGACTTTGAGGATTAGAAAGAGAAATCTTCATTCATTTGGGGATGCTTGATTTTGGATTTTGACTTTAAATATCGCTTGGTGAGATTTTGGGAAACTTCAACTTCTATTCAGGATCCGAGGACAGAAACCCTTAGGTCTTCCTTGGTGAATTGGATGCAAACCCTGACCGGCCCTGCAGTGGATTCGAGACACAATTCACACCATGCTTACATGCTCTTTCTTAGTGTTCCAATCTGACTCTAATACTGTTCTTAAGATTGGATATTTGGTGTTCCTTATTGTGTTGCTGATGTATAATGCAATAACTTATTCTGAAGAATTTATATGAGCTTTGCTGGTCATGTTATTATATTACTGAATATTATATTACAATAGAAATTTCTAAGATTTTTCTATATGAGCATTTGTTGTTTATTTTCTGGTCAAATCTAAAGTTTATTACATAAGCAATCTGTTTGTATTCTAACAATTACTATGAAAGACAAATTGGGGAAATATCCACTCGGGATATTATAGTGATATCAAACCAATGAACCTGCTACCTAGTGGAAATCTTGACATTAGATACAACTTGTAAGATTACAAAAAAGAACAAATCTATTAGAATCTCTACTTAACTTGGAATATTTTCAGAAGTATTTGTAGAATTTTCACTATTTACTTGGTGGGTAGTAAACATTGTTGGTGATAAATTTGAGGCAGAGATTTTTATAAGTCTGGACATTTAATACATGGTCGAAGGGGTAAATATTTTTGCAGACTCTCTTGTGCCAAATCTATAAGGTCTCGAGTTTGTTATGAAATCTGGAAGTATTTTGTACGAGCTCCTGTTTTGGGAATAAAGATTATTTTATTCTGAATGCTTTGGTCATTCTTCCATAATTTGCAGTAATTTTAATGGAGCCATGATGTTGAAATTTGTGAATATTCAGAAGGACTAAACAATACCAAGTAATAAGGTGGACTTTTACATATATGAGGCGTGTTGAATCGTGCAACATTAATATTTATTCTCCTTGAAATTATATGGTTACCTTATACAGGGAGATATTAATGCAGAGCTTTGGTACATGAGTGGAAAATATTTTGAGATTCATGCAGTCTATTAATTTTTCTCAAGCATCAGCCACAAGGAAATTTAGGTGGAGTTAGTTGATTTTTTTAACCATCCCGTGTAGTTTAGTACCATGGATGTTGTTTACCGTATAGGTTAATTAGAATCGCACATAGACAATGAACACGAACATGAACAGCAAAACTCTTCTTATTATTCGCATATGCCAAAACATTACATTATGCTTGAATGATGATTTAAAATAATTCCGAAGGGTGTATAAATACTTTCCGAAGAACCTTCCCGAAGGGACCTGTTGGCTACATACAAAACCCTTCCCGAAGGGACCCATCGGTGGCGCCAAATGTTTACCATATAGGTTAATTAGAATTGCACACAGACAATGAACACGAACACGAACAATAGAACTCTTCTTATTATTCGCATATGCCAAAACATTATTATGCTTGAATGATGATTTACAATAATCCCGAAGGGTTTATAAATACTTTCCGAAGAACCTTCCCAAAGGGGTCCGTTGGCTACATAACAAGAACCTTGCCGAAGGGACCCGTCGGCTACATACAAAACCCTTCCCGAAGGGACCCATCGGCTACATAACAAGAACCTTCTTGAAAGAACCCGTCGGCTGATACACAATTTCTACCGACGACATCATCCCCCCCAAAAAGAAAAGTCATCTCCTGACGACTACAGAACAAAACTCAAACAACTAATACAACAATATTGATCTGCCACATCACTTTCACATTCATCCCGTTGCATCTATAGCCTTTGCTAACACAATACTGACTCCTCAAGCTAACCTTGATAGCCACCTATGCTGCTTTCTCTGCTTCCAACTCCTCGGTACCCTAAGCCAAGTGTTGCTGCACTGCCTCCAACTAGATGATTAGCTCCTCCCGAGTTTTCTATGCATCCACCAAGACAGCCTCACGGCCAACACCTACTCTCAGTGCCTCTGGTACACAGACACTCCATGCTTGCAACAGCTCTAAGTCTTCTCAACTGGTCAAACTCCCACGACTGATATCCGCAACGACTGGGGGTCCAGGGGGTAATGCCCCCGACGGGGTCTTGGGGCAGCGCCCTAGGTGCGTACAGGGCGGGGTCGAGGGGTAGCGCCCCTCGCCGCCAAGACCAAATCAGCACTCCGAAACCCATAGAAAATGCACGAAACACACTATTTTTAGGATTTCTTCTGATCCCACACTCTTTCTGGCAATCGTTGGTTCTTCCTCTACCGTGTGGCATCATTCGTTACTCATTCTGAGCATTCTTGATTTGTCGACTTTTTTTTTTTTTTTTTAAAGAAAACCTCCTGTCACCCTTCTGTGCTACCAATGGACAGCTACACCATACATCCTGGCACCATATCGACTCCTTCCTTATGCAATATCCTGTAATGTCCTCCAAAGTTTGAATGCAATAACAGGTAGAAGCCGTACGCCAAAACCTATAGAATCAATTCGCCACATTATGCAAAAACCATACCCAACTGGAAGCTTTAAACTTTAAATTTGCAAATTCATATTGAAGCACACAGGGAGCTTATCCATTGAAATCCATATTGTAGCAATATCCTTCATCCTCAACTCTGTGAAATCCGTACTATGACTACATGGAAGAAGCCGTACTCTGCTTGCTAAAACTCATGTGTTGGCCACTCGTTTAAAAATCCGTACATTACATTCCAAACTGCAATTTTCCTACACTGCCTTTGCTTCCAACTTCCTCCAAATCTGTACAGTGTCAATGGCTTTCCTCAAAAATCCGTATAGAGATACCGTACGGTAATTTCAATAAAGTCTGTACGGTGCATGTTAAAATAGCTAAAAATCCGTACACTTCCAATCCCTCCAGAAATTCCGTACTAAGACTCCTAGTTTCTAAGATTTAAAAAATCCGTACGCTCCAAGTCTTCATAAAATTCGTACGGTGAATAATCCGTACAGTGCTCCAGACTTGACTTTATAGGATGCAACCTCCAAAAACCATATGGTCAGCAAGTTAAAAATCCGTATGATGACTAAAAATGGCTCCCAACTTTCGTACGACAATCAACGGTATACGCTTTCAGACTCTATAATATGTAACCTCCAAAAGTTCAGTGACTTTATAATATGCAGCCTCAAAAACCCGTGCATTGCCTCCAAAAACCGTACGGTGAGCAGGTCAAAAAATCTGTACGGTGCTTTTCTTTTAAATTTTTTTTTTTTCTCTTTTTGAACAACTATGTACAATATTTACATATATAGAACACTTACAGTCTTCTTCTCTTAGTTGTTCGTCCACAGAGGTGCGTTACTTCTTTCATGGTAGACATTCAACTTTGACCTATTCACTACATCGAATACTTCCTTTCCATCTAGCATCCATTGTTTTATTGCTCCGTTATTGCCCACTTCCTGAATCTGGTATGGCTCGACCCATTTAATTTTGAACTTGCCTAGTTTGATCTCATTTCGATCGTTGTACTTCAACACCCACTGTCTAAGTTGAAACCTGCTACACCTGTTCTGTGTCATCTCCATATCGCCCAGTTTGTTCCCAAAGCTTGCTACCATGGACTCCGTCAGCTGCCCCTTTTGGCTGTCAATAACACGTCCACTCTGTACTGCTGCAACTTTTCTTAAACCCTTCCGCTTTGTTTCCTGTGCGGACTGTATGATGTGTCTTCCTTGCTGCTGGCACCTTTTTGCTATATCTGTGGTTCGACGTAATACTTTTTTCCTGTGCGGTCGTACAATAGAATCTTTCCTCCTTTTGGGTTCATATTTTATGTTCTTTCCTTCAACTTCAGTCATACTTGCATTTCCTTCTTCGGCTTCTCTGTGTTGCTTCGAACATTCATTTCCTCCTTCGGCTTCTTTATGTTCCTTCGGACATTCATTTCCTTCTTCTTTCTTAACTTCGTCGATCCTTAGCATATTACAACTCGAAAAGAGTTCGTAGTCCTCTATCTGCAAGTGGTAATGACCGTTTACTGAATCCAGATGGTCATCTCCTTCCAATCGTAGGACTCCCTCTTGATTGGGTTCCATGCTCAGCCTCCTCTCATCCTCTTCTCCTTCGAAATCTGATGATAGAGCTTTGTCTCCAACCATCTGAGTGTGTAGATCGATGACATACTTCTGGCCTTTGCTTTGAAGTGATAAAGTATTTTTCTTCCAATCGTGTTTTGGCTTGGCTTGTATCAACCACCCTCGACCCAGAATAGCATCTATCCTTTCTGCCTTAGGGGAATCACGACGAAGTCCAACAGGAAGGGTTGTGTTCCAATCGTTACTGGTTGCGCTGTGAGTATTCCCAATGGCTTGATTCCATGTTGATCGGTTGTTAACAACTAGAAGGTAGGTGGCCACAATGTCGGCTGTCCCAACTTTTTCCAAGTATCCTCTGGCAGGACATTGACCCCAGATCCTCCGTCTACGATCGTGTCTGTTAGCACATTTCCGAGAATGCCCATTTCGACAACTGCCGGATAGCGTCCGGATGAAAGAGCTAACAACATCGAGTCTTCTGCACTTGCGCCCCCTTGTTTCTCCTTTTCTTGCTTAGCAATCGGAACTATATTCATGAGTGCCGTACAGAGCTGAGGCATAGTTAGCAACATATCATTTATCCTGACGGGTACCTCAGCTTGCAATATTTGTCGTACAATGTTCTGTTTTGTGCAGTTCCGTACAGAGGTACCAGGCGTGTCCTTCAGGTGTGCCGTTTCTACCTGCGTTGCTCTCTAGATCTCTGCGTGGGCTTCCGCCAGTCTCTTCTTTTCCTTCGTCGGATCAGGGTAGAGCTTTGCCTGCGTCCGAGTGATTGCCAGTACTTCTTCCTCGTCCATCCCGACAATAATCAAGTTTACTCCGGACTTCGGGCACTTAGCATCATCATGATCGCCAGGTCCACACCATCGGCATAGCAACTTCGGTGTGTTCGCCGTTGTGCACTCTTGGGCAAAGTGACCCCACAGATTGCATGCGCGGCATTGAACAATTGGCCGAGCATTGGCATCATATTGAATTCGACTCATTCTGCCGTTATTGTTGTTGCTGGTATTGTTGTTGTTGCTTTGACCACGCCGGTTGTTTCTGTATCTGCCCGATGTGGCACCTTCCGTACTGGTGTTCCCGCTTCCTCCTGACACGGACGCTTCCTGCTTGAGGAACACTTGCTGTGGTGTTCTTGATTTCAGGTTGAAAGGACATTCCTTTACCGAGTGTCCTAGAATCTGTGTGATATTCTCTAACTCAGATATTAGCAAAATAACTGCTTATTACAGTGCATGGGAATAACATCAAACTTGTCCATGTTCATACTCAAACTGCTCAGAATTTAAAGATCAAAAATTTAATTAAGTTGCAAGACCCATACTGATGAAATTCGTGAGAGACATTAAAACAAACAGTTTCTATGCAACTGCATATGTTCAAAGTGACTGCAGCACCCCAACCCAGTTTGGCATTTGTAATTCCTTAGGAAGTAAACACACCCAGCTGTATAAGTATAAACTGGTAACAACACAACCAAGGATCTAGTTACGGAAAAGGGTTTTGCTAATATCATATATACAATAATGCACCCATCAATGGACGTCAACTGAGACTCATATAATTATGTCTCAACATTCCCAGGCAATGCTAAAACATATTATAATTTCGACTTTCATCCTATTGCTGTTAGCACATGAATTCGAACAAGCAACATTAGCTAGAAAAAATGACACCTGGTGCTAGGTCAGCTAGCACGAATACCTACTGTTGAGTTGCCAAACTTCACATTCCTTGCCGTTTGCATTTGCTGTGTGCTACCCGTGTGCTCTCGCGCGACCTGCTCACCTCGAACGCGAAGCCTCCTATTTATAGAGTCCGAGTAATACTGCCTGCGACTTCCAGAATAATGCAATAGCAATTATAATGTTTTCCCATGTAGATCGTGAACCAGAGATTTGCCTACGTGCATAACCACTTTGCCCTTGGTTCACGCATTCGGGTCTGTTCTTTTTCCTTATTACTGCCTGAAAACGACTGCCTCCCTTATGAATGGTGCTTGCCGTTGATATTATTCACCTTCAGCGTGAGTTACTATAAAAAATAGTCATGTCTTTCCCTCTCAAACTCAGTCGAACCACTTGGAAAATTTGCATAACTATGATTCCTTCAAATTACAAAGATGGCAAGATTACTGGGGCTACGTCCAGTTACTGCTAGTACTCTTAAGGGTTTTTGTCCCTAAGACATTCCAGTCACATTCAAGCAACCAATAGTTTTATGAGCATTTAATATCCATATTCTGATGATAATCCCAATGCAAGTACATGCTTGTATAACCTTGGAATGGGGGAAAGTACCAAGTACAAGGAATGTGGGATTAATTGACATTTTCGTCTTGTAGTCACTTAGAGCTGTTATAATATAAATAACTTTTTAACATTACAGTGACTTAGCTCTGCTTATTTAAATAAAGTTCTGGCATAAATTAAATTAAATTTCTCATTGTGTCTGGAGAACATTTTGCGAAAATGATATTAATCTATCTGGATGTGGAGATAGATTAATTCCTGTCGCCCAAAACTAAAATCGAGAAGGGGACATGACAATCTGGTAGATCTCACAAAATTGCTCTTTCGGGCAGGATCCCTTCGTATGGCCTTCTTTCTTGCACTCCGTGCACCATAGGTCATTGCCCTTACTCTCCTTGTTCATGTTCTTGAACTCCTTCATCATCCGAATCATGCCCTTCTGGAGGGCACGGACCTTCTTGTTGCTTCCCTCGTCATCACTGCTATCTTCTCCTGAAGATGCATCATCATCTGAATCGGACGAGCTGTTCTTCTTCTTCTTCTTTGTCTTCTGGTCACTTTCGAGGTTCATTGCCCAATTGTACGCTTCAATGTATGTTGATGGTGGCACGATCTTCATCTTCTTTTGCAGCTTCGGACGAAGGCCTTCAATGAACCATTTCTTTTGTAGCCCATCAGCCGGCTTATTCTCCATTTTATTGATCACGTCCTTTAACTTCCTGGCAAATACTTGGACTGTTTCATTCTTCCCTTGCTTAGTATTGAATATCTCCGCTACAATCTTATTATCGTCTCGCAATATTTGAAATTCCGCAATAAATTCCTTCTTAATATTATCCCAACTGTTTAACTTCTGCGGATCTGTGTCAATAAACCAATCAATCGCAACACCCCGTAGGGTGGTTGGAAACTTTAGGACCCATTCGTTCGTATCTGTTATGCCATTTTCTCTCTAGATCGTTTCACATGTTTTATAATGTCGAATCGGATCAGCGGTTCCTTCACCATCAAATTTAGGCAACTTTTCTTTTGGACTTGCCATTATTACTGTATGTTGGGGGTTTTGTTGTGTACCTGCGCTGTTCTGAACACCCTCGCTGTTCTGAGCTCCCGCGCTGTTTTGAACACTTGCGCTGTTCTACACACCCGCGCTGTTTTCTACACCCGTGCTGTTTTCTACACCCGTGCTATTTTCTGCTTCCGCGTTGTTTTCAACCCCTACGCTGTTTGCAACACCCGCGCTGTTTTCGACTTCTGCGCTGTTTTCGACTTCTGCGTTGTTTGGTGAAGAAGAGGTTTCCTCAACCGAGGCTGTTCATTCCGGAAGTATATCTCGGACGAAGAGGTCACTCCATGCTCGTGCTCCTTCGACACTTCGAGCTGTGCGAGTCGATCTCCTTCCGTCAGGATTCTCTTCCTGGGGCGTATGCAGGTTCAGAAACTCCTCCCTCGCTTCTTCCACCAAATGGAGCCGTTGTTGAGTCTCTTCTAACAATTTTTTAGTGCTTTTGTGTTTGTCGGTAACTTGCTGAAATCTTCGTCTGCGTTCAACCTGTTGTGCCAAAATTAAATTTTCCTATGCTGCGCGTAATTCATTCTTTTCCTTCAACTTATTGTTATTCTTGTTCAATTGATTCGGCATTTAATCGTCATTTGCTTGTCATCGTACCAGGTCCATCGGGCAACGGCGCCAAATGTTTACTGTATAGGTTAATTAGAATTGCACACAGACAATGAACACGAACACGAACAGCAGAACTCTTCTTATTATTCGCATATGCCAGAACATTACATTATGCTTGAATGATGATTTACAATAATCCTGAAGTGTGTATAAATACTCTCCGAAGAACCTTCCCGAAGGGGTTCGTTAGCTACATAACAAGAACCTTCCCAAAGGGACCCGTCGGCTACATACAAAACCCTTCCCGAAAGAACCCGTCGGCTGATACACAATTTCTACCGACGATAGATGTATGTGGTGAAACATTTAAAAATTAATAAATTCTTCCTTTTCCAAATTTTACACAGAGGATATTGAGTAATTATTGCCATGAGTATTATTTTTGAGCCGACCATTAGCCAAGAGGAAAGTTGCGTTAACAGGACTGGATATGCTATGTGAAACAAATTTGGGGAGATATAGTTTGTCAATGATTATGGTTGGAGGAGAAATATTGACTTGACCGCAAAAACCTAGGAGCTAAATTATTAAAACCATCCCTTAATCAAATGTTTCATATATTATTTATTGAGGATGACTCTATAGTCTGAGCCCAAAATTTTCAGAGTTTCTGTGAATTCTGGTTCATATCATTGCCGCAACAAGATTAGATTTGTGTGGAGAATATTGCCTTCGGGGGTGAAGACAATATTGTTTGTAGCGTATAGCATTTACAGATTGCTTGTTGGTTTTTAAGAGTGTGAGAATTTGAGAGCATACATCCAAATATTTGGTATTGAATACTAATAATTTTGGCCCATCCCGATAAAGGAAGGTGTGGCAGGACCCAAAAATATATCTCAAACAAATTTCTGAGTATGCTATATCACCCGGAGGAGAAATTAATCCACGTCTCAATAGTTTTGATTAAGTGTTTGCATAGTCTATGAAACCCAATATTGACAAATATTAAACTCTCATTCATCGACTACATCTATAGTTCTAGCAAATACTTGCAGAGGTTTATTCTAGGCTATTGAAGATGTTGTTCGGGAGACGTTTCACCAGTATGCACTGATAGGAAATATCGTTTTGATTGATTTTGAGTGTTATCGGCATAGAATGCCAAACACGTGGCCCCAGGTACGAGGCAGTTACCATGGCTTCAACAATGAAGCGGCTGAGTAGTAGATTATGCAGAAGTGGTTGAATGTGCAAGTTTTTTTTGATTACATCCTAACTCGATATTTTAGCCTGAGCATAGAATCAATGGCAAAAGTTTTTGAGAAAAGAGAATCCTTAAGCTGGGTGATTGTAATGTTTGATAGCCATGGATATTTAAGAGTCTTGGTATTTTGCTCGTTCTTCTATACAGGAGCTTATAATAATATTTCCTGAATAGGGATTATCAGAGGACTAAGATGGGAAAAATAAAATAAAACATTTGCTTGGTGCTGTAATGAAGACTTTGAATTGATGAAATAAAGTTTCCGTGCAAGATTGGATGCCAACTTGGGGTTTCAGTATTAACGTAATTTCAAATTTGAAGCAGTGTACAGTGATATGCGGGTGAAATTGCTGTGAATGGGTGATAAAGTGGGATGAACAACACAGTAATTTCTGCGCTTACCATCATTAATTTGCTGGGCTTCTTTTAACTCAGTCGATAAACAAAATTCATGAGTAACAGAGTTGGGTACCAAGGATGGCCAACTCATTAGTTTTGTGCTATGCCTGGGCAGTAGCTTCTGAAATTAAAAAAAAGTGCCTTTGATTTCTTCTATCCTGGAGTATGGATACTTATGAATATATTTCTTCTACAAGCTAAATGCATTCTTGAGGAACACTGCATATATAACTGAGCTTCTGTTATTTGCAAGATAACACTGGGCATAATAGCAGTCATGTATGAATAAGCAAAAATTGGCAGCTTCTAGAAATGTTTCAGCTCCTGATTGGGGAAGATAGTGCTATTCCTCCGTTTTCTGCTGTGTAGCACACATTGTGCATGGTAAAGGTGCTTACAGTATGGAAGGCATTGACTTCAGCGTGCGGGGTAAATACAGGTCAGAATTACAGGCAGTCAAACCATCCAACCTCTAGAGACAAACATAAATTTTGGGAGATGTACATAGGAGCTTCACAAACCATAGGTTGAATTCATCTAGTCATAACAGGCCTATGAACATTCCTTTGATTTTGGTACTAGAAGTGCATCCTAAAAAAAGATCTGATATAAATTTGAAATTTGGAAGGGTTGGTCTAGTTGCTGTTAGATCTAATGTATGTATTACACAAAAATAATAATTCTTGTAAGTGTTCTTCACATGAAAATTAAGATCTGCTACACGGAACACTTCTCTGAAAGCATTGCAAGCAACTGTTATCAAAATCAGATTGGGTACCACTACTGTATGGTATTCTAAATCAGATAATATCAATAGGTTGGGGCTCAAGAGACAATCTAGTGTGTGGAAGATTAAAACACCAAAACCATCAGAATAGGGGTGACCATTTCAGCGGTATTAGTTGCTAAGTGTGCATCAAAATTCCACACACATGTTCAGGCAGCCACCAAAATTATTGCCAAGGGCAAGGAACAAATCCTTGAAGAAAAACTCCTCAATATAAAGGAAACTTTCATGTCGGCCTTAATTAAAGTATGGATTACTTTGTAATTTGGAATTGTTGTCTACAATAGAACAACTAGGTTCTAAGAGTAAACAAGTGAAGAACCTTCTTGCTGTGATTCCTCTGGTTGAGCCAATGTTGTTGAGACATCCTGATAAAGAGGTAAGACTTGCAGTTACTCAATGTGTTGTTCATGTTATGAGGATAACAACTCCACATGATCTGTACAACAGGGAAGTGATGAAATAGGTATTTCAATCGATTGTAAAACGTTTCCAAGGATTGAGTGATATTTATAATCCATCATTGGGCAAGGTTGTTCAAATTCTAGAATGGTTGCAAGAATTAGAGCTTGTCTGATTATGATAGATCTTGGTTGTGAAGACTTGATATGGTCCATCAGTTTCTGATTGCCATTAAAAGGAGCCACAAGAGAAATGTTTTATCTTTCATGTAGTCCATTATGTTTTGATCATTGAGGAATGTGATGATGATTCACAAAATTTCTCATCTACCATGTTGGCTGATTTGAAACAAACACATGTTACTTCTTTTGATGCTTGTAGTTTGGTTACCAATGTCATCAAACAATGTGAACAAAAACTGAAACCATTATTAATAAATGACAACATTGAGGGAGTAAGGAAAGAAGATTTGTTTTAGCCTATAGAGAGGGATGAAAGGAAAGATAAAACTCCATTATATGGGCAGCTTTGTAGGGATGAAGCTGATGGTATTGTGGATCAGCCTACTAGGAATTCAAGGGAGTCTCCTTCCATTATGACACCATGTCCTTTGTGATGCAGGAGCATCCTGGGTTGCCTTGCAATCCTGCACTTTTGTTCATTTTGGCAGTTAAACCGAGTTCCAGCTATGTGTTGATGTCAGTTTTGTACCACTACATAACATATAGCAATTGAATACTTGACATGGAATATCAAACACTCAATCCCTCTCTTGAAATACTCATGAAAACATGAAAAAAACTCCAATGTTCCTTACACCTCTGGATACTAACTCAGTTATGTTAGTGTGATTTGTTGGTTAATCACGTAGGCGGCCTTATGTTGTTCATTCAAGGATTGTCGAACTCTCGTTGTGATGATGATGTCTGGCGTGTAAAGTATATGAGCGCCAAATGATGTTGATGGTGATGATGATGGGTGGTGTCTGCCAATGATGCTTCTCCTCTTCTAACTTTCTAAGAGTGAATTCCAACTACTCAACTACTTGTTGCTTTATCTCTACTCCTATGAATGGAAAGATTAGCAAATGGACGGGGATCAAATTTGATGAAAGCTAACCAGCGGCTCTACCTCCATAGATGCAATGATTCAAGAGAAAAAGACTAGATTACCACACATGGCTTCCTAACCAGCCGCTAGGATGCTAGTGGCCTAGTTTATAGATCCCTATCAAATATCCACTAATATCACCATACAACTATCCATCTACTCTTACTCTGGCTTAACAAAATTCTTGAAATAAAATTTACTTTAACAACTTCAAGGAAATTTAACTCTTAACTATTGGAAGTAGAAACCATGCAATCACATCAAATGTTCTTAAGCACCATGCAAGTCACAACAATGATAAAGAGAAGCAATTTTGGTATTATCTTAAGCAACAATTTTTTTCAACCCTTTGCAAATAAGAGCAAATGGTCTTATATAGGGGCCAAAATTACAACCAATGGTAGAGATTAAGAGGCAAAATCAACGATCCACATTAGATCCCAAAAACCCTAATTAAGGTTGCCACCCCATCGTCCAATGAGAAATGCCACCTCATCAATGGACCAATAAAAAAAAGGAAAAGTGGCAACCAATGAAAAGGCACCCAAATGGTAGCCAATCAGAATCAGACACCTATCCTACCCAAGAAGAAGGAGAAATTGCCACTTGGGCTTACATCAAATGATCTTCTAATATAATTCTACCCTTTTCTTTCATCTTTTTAGCCAAGGCAATGAACTTGGCTAGCCTGTCGTTGACTTCCTTCATGGGAGGGCAAAGAGTATGCTTCATCTTGAGCTCAACTAAATTCATCATGTTGATCGCTGCTTGCAGTGTCTTCTCATGATCCTTGTCATATTATTTCGCATATCCGATAAAGGCATTGGGGGAGGCAAGGGTGCCCAAATGTTTCTTCTTGATGGAAACCTTCCCCAACTTATCCAATCTTGATCTAAACTCTTTCTCATTGACGTTCTCCTCTTTGATATCATCAAAATCATGTGCAACCCCAACATCGCTCATCATGGTTGAAATGGAAGTGTCAACACTTGGGCTGTGCTGTGCAATCTCATTCTGTATATCTTCAAGTATCCTCAATTTGATAGTCATGGCAATAAACCAAGACTCCACTGTACTCATTCCTCCTTCATCTACCAACTTGGCTCTCTCCAAATATCTCTCTAGTAGCTCAATAAATGCCTGTAGCTTGGGAATGGCTAAGTCCTTGACTGGAAGGAAATCCTTCCACTCCCTTTCAAATGTTTTGAATCTGTCTCTAATAGCCACCAATGAATTGAATGTCGAGATAAAGGAAGACGAGAAATTTCACCCATCTTGAATTATAACATTGATTTGATCCTTGACTTCGTGTAGTTGAGTCAATATCTCTTCTATATTGCTCCCACTGTCTTTTGGAAGGGCTGCTTGATGCAACTGTTGGATAGGCTGGCAATCTCTCCAATACTTATTTTCGGCCTCCAACTTTACAATCCTCTCGTTTGCCTTCTTCAACCTTTCTCTAATTAAAACCATGCCCTCCTAGATCTCCTCACATTCCATGTCATCCGTGACTCTTCCCAAGTTATGCTCTACTATCTCATATTCTTGGGCTACAATCTCATGCACTACCTTGCTAACCTTTGGTATAGCAATCTGAACTTTTCGGTGACCATCATCATCGCTCCTTATTACCTTTGCCACCATTTTTGCAATTTGTCTCTGTTTCTCGCTATCATCCTTTTCCACTAAGCCTTGAATATCTTCAACTGTTTTGACAGTCACCACCTCACCTCTTGGCATAAGCATTTGCCTTAACCATAGTGGTGTAGTGCATCTTCCCAAATCTAGATTCGATTCGACTAGCAAAGCATGACCAACCGCCTTGGGCGCCTGGGTTATTTCCTCAATATCAATTGCCCTATCCTCTTCTTCACTAGTGACTGTCTCCTCTTTGATATCTTCAAAATCAAGTGCAGCCTCACCATCACTCATCATGGTTGAAATGGAAGTGTTAACGCTTGGGCTGTGCTGTGCAATTTCATTTTGTATCTCTTCAAGTATCCTCAATTTGATAGTCAAGGCACCAAACCAAGACTCCACCATACTCATTCCTCTTTCATCTACCAACTTGGCTTTCTCCAAATATCTCTCCAGTAGCTCAATAAATGCTTGTAGCCTAGGAATGGCTAAGTCCTTGACTGGAAGGAAATCCTTCCACTCCCCTTCAAATGTTCTGAATTTGTCTTTAATAGCCACCAATGACTTGAATGTCGAGATAAAGAAAGGCAAGAAATTTCACCCATCTTGAATTATAGCATTGATCCAATTCTTGACTTCGTGTAGCTGAGCCGATATCTCTTATATATTGCTCCCACTATCTTGTGGAAGGGCTGCCTAATGCAATTGTTGGATAGGCTGGCAGTCTCTCCAATACTTGTTTTCGGCCTCCAACTTTACAATCCTCTCATTTACCTTCAACCTTTCTCTAATTAAAACCATGCACTCTTGGATCTCCTCACATTCCATGTCATCCGTGATTCTTCCCAAGTTATGCTCTACTATCTCATATTCTTGGGCTACAATCTCATCCACTGCCTTACTAACGTTTGGTATAGAAATCTGAACTTTTTGATGACCTTCATCATCGCTCCTGATTACCTTTGCCACCATTTTTGCAATGTCTTTGTTTCTCACTATCGTCCTTTTCCACTAACCCTTGAATATCTTCAACTGTTTTGATAGTCACCACCTCACCTCTTGGCATAAGCATTTTCGTTAACCATAGTAGTGCAATGCATCTCCCCAAATCCGGATTTGGTTCGACTAGCAAAGCATCACCAACGGCCTTGGGCGCTTGGCTTATTTCCTTAATATCAATTGCCCTGTCCTCTTCTTCACTAGTAACTGTCACATCATCTCCATGTTTATTCTCCGAGAGAGGAGAGTACTCGGTACTGACACTGCAGCTGCTTGATTCCGAATCAGAGCTCACCTCTACCACGACCCCTTGTCCACTTGTATTATCCCCTTGGCTTCTAGCCTCAATTATGCTCTCCCTTGACGGTGCTGCATTCCGTCTCTTTGCTGGAGGTTCTTGATGTTCTTTACTTTGGTCAACCTCCAAATTTTTCTTCTTGCCCTTAACTACTCTTTGTTGCTGGCTACTGCCTTCACCTTTCTGTTTGATTGACTCTGTTGGACCTCCCTCCGGTTTCATCTTCTCATAAGTAAGGCGTACCTTCCGACTTTGTAATTGCCTTAACTTTTTATTGTACCATGACTTAGTGTGTAGATCAATTGTCCTTGTAATTGCCTCTAAGGAAGTATCCTGATGATAATCCCAATCCGTTGTACCCAATTCAGTTCCATCCACTGTATCATAATCTTCTCTCAGCACATTTTCATCATCTTCCACCTGATCGGGAATATCAAGGCCTCTCCATCTGATTGCCCTCATCATGCCCATTGACAATCTTGAGAAAGCTAGCTTTCTCACATGAAAGTCATCTTGTATATTGGCCCAAAAATCTTCTATAGTAGGAATATGTTTGAATGTGTTTTTGTGAGATGCCTTGATAAGACCATTATGATCAAATCCTTTTCTTGCTTTATACCATCTTAGATGATACTACTCTAACTCTTTCTCTGCAGCTGCAAAGGCGACAGGATTGGAGCAAGTATCATTGCCTATTCCAAATGAGGAGGTAATCCCTAACTCACCTTTAAGTTTCATCATTTGGTCATATGCTCAAGTTGCCTAGCCAACTCCATCAAAACTATCTTGTTAGGTGGGTACCTTGGAAGTCTCTTGGGACAAACTATACTTCCTACTACTCTAATATATGTGAATTGCGAGAATTGGATGAACCAACTCCCATATTTTTTTACTTCGGCTTCCATTGAGAGCCTCCTAGCAGGTGGCCCTTGTAATCATAGATGGAAAACTCGCAGATTAGTCGGCGAGTTTTAAAAACTCGCCGAGTAATTAAGCTGGGCGAGTAAATCCCAGAAAAACTCGTAGTTGGAAAAACTCGGCAGTGAGGCAAAAACTCGGCGATTACTCATCAAAAACTCGGCAAGTTTTTGTTAAAATTCGCGATTTACTGGCCCGCGGCCTGTGACGGCTAAAAAGGGTAGAAAGTGATTTGTATAGTTTAGCACCTATACATTGTATGCTTATTTGTTGGGGTTAGCACCAAGAAGCCCTAATTGTAAAGTTGAGTCATGCTTCACTCAGAATAGAAGTCGTCCAGTGAAGGAGGCATTGTACTTTGTACTCACTATTCCCTTATTCTCTTGTGTCTAAAAGTTTGAAGAAATGTTTTTTTTTTTAGTTATTTTTGTCCTGAATCTACCACATACCATATAGTGCTCCTCAAGAAACCTAACTCTTTCATAATATAGATAACATCATTTAATGCACCTACAAGAGGTCTCATTCTTTCACAGCTGTAATGGTTTCAAAACCCCATGCTTTGTACCCAGTTGTAAATGTGGTATCATAAATACCCATCTGCCCACTGGATCATGGTCAGTGAAGAGGGACCCGCTGCAACTAAAGTTGTTTTTTATAGATATTATGCAAATTAAGGAATTTGGCCTAATTTTGTACTTGATCAAAGCTCGGTGTTGGTTTTAATAAATACATGTTATAAACTTAAGCAATAAATTCTGCCAAACCTTTAAGTTAGGTGTTACATCATTAGATAAGACACAGGCTTCATTGCTCATAAATTCTTCTTCCTTGTGTTTGGTGACTGCAATCTACAGGGTACAAAGTCCCCAACATGTAGCGTACTCACCAATCTACCACTAATTAACTTGGGTTCTCTAAACTATGCTTGTTTCTTTTGTATTGTCTTTAATTAACTTATTTGATGCATCTTCTCATTAAATTTTGCAAAATAAATGTATTTTTAATTAAATTTCAGCAGTTTTTTAGGTTCCCGAGTTTTTTCCGAGTTTTTTTTTTAAATCGTCAAGTTTTTCCCGATTAAACTTTTGGGAGGCTTGGCGAGTTTTCCAACTATGCTTGTAATATCCTTGCCATCTTCATGGCAAAGGTGTCATAAAACATTTTATAATCTTTGGTGTTGTCCAAATGAAGCTGTGGATAGCACTCATGCACCAAACATTGCTCCGATCCATTGCCAATCACTCCTAAAGCTTTAAGTCCAGGATTTTCATATAGTCTCTCAATCAGATAGAAAAGATAGGATCCCATATAGAATTGCTTTTGATTTTGTACTGTCCTAAGTTGCAACTCTAAATTTTCACTTATAATTCTAACCCAATCAAATTTTCTCTTTCCATTTTCAATTTCATCAATAAAGTAGTACATCCAGTTCTCGAATTGCATACCTTGAGCCACGCCCATGATTCAACTGAGAAGCACAATGAGGTCACCATATTTCAGCTTGAACTCTAACTTGGTAAGCTTTGATGACTTGGTAACTCCCTTCTTGGCTTCATGTAACCAATTCTACTTTAGATGAATGAAGTAGGCCTCCTGGTTACCCTGAAAGAACTTGGTTGTTTGATCCATCGTTACCACTGTCATGCCTCTATGTTGGGGAATATTGAATACTTCTTCAACCACTTGTCCACTGATGTTAGCCAACACTCTCTTCTGTTAATCAAAAATGGACTTGGTAACATTATCAAACCGGGATGCACATGTTTACCACATAGGTTAATTAAGAAATGCACACAGATAATGAACATGAACTCGAACAGTAGAACTCTTCTTATTATTCGCATATGCCAAGATATTACATTAGGTTATGATATGATGATGATTACAATGATCTCGAAGGGAGATATAAATACTGTCCGAGGAACCTTCTCGAAGGTATCCGTCGGCCACACACAACATGTTTACTACAATAATAGAACCTTTTGGATACATCCCGATACACTGACAGAACCCTCCCGATACACCGTCGGGAACCTCTCGA
Source organism: Cupressus sempervirens (assembly GCA_028749045.1). NCBI lineage: Eukaryota > Viridiplantae > Streptophyta > Pinopsida > Cupressales > Cupressaceae > Cupressus > Cupressus sempervirens. The sequence goes on along the minus strand of CM053783.1, from coordinate 31,282,648 downwards.
TACACTGTCGAGAACCTCCTGATACACCGTCGCGAACATTCCGATACACTGTTCCCTGACGACATCATCTCCCCCCCAAAAAAAGTTGTCTCTCGACGACGAGACAACAAAAAACCCACACTATCTACATTATTCATAAAACAAAAACAACATGGACTTATACATCATGAACTCGAAGGCTGAGCCTCTGACTGTGACGACCGGCTGCATCAAACTGATACACCTGATCTGTCTGTATCTACAAATCAGCTCTAATCTGTGAGTTCTTCTCCACCATTTCCTTCAGCATCAATGCAACCTCCTGACACTCAGCTTCCTTTTGATTGTGAGCCTGATGCGCTGAGTCCTCCTGAAGTGCTGTTTTCAACCGCTGCTCGACTGCGGCTAGTTGCTGCTCCATTGTGGTTAACTGTTGTTCTGCCTGCTGTTTCCCTCGCGTACTCTCCTCGAGCTGTGCTAACAGGGCTGTCCGTTCTGCTTCCCATGCAAGGTGCTGGATGGTAAGTTGGTCAGCCATCTCCTCCCGAGCCTTTTCTGCCGTCTCCCGAGCCTTCTGCCCAGCCTCTGCCCTTCTTCGCTTTGTCAGCACAATCTCCGCTATGAACTTGCTCTGTTCAGCAATGACAACCAGGCGAGAATAAATATCCATGTCCTCCGCCTCTGCTGGTAGAGGATTTGACGCTTGCGCTCCCGTAGCCACTTTCTCGGCTGCCGCTGCACTCTGATCCTCCACCTCTGGCGATGCCGGTATCTCGACTATCTTGCTGTTGGACCAATTGGCCTCCAAGGGCATGTGCTCTCTCATGGGAGACTGAATGGAATGACTTCTGGTGACAGGGGCAAGTAGTTGGCGCCTTAGGTACTCACTCGTCCGACTTGCTACGTTTGTTGCTGGGGCCTGGGGTGCCGCTTCAGGAATACTGGAGTGAGCACCCTGATCCTCACCCAACAGAGTGTCTGCTACAGTGACTACCGCATCTGACTCAATCACTTTCAGTCGAACCTGCTCCTGTGTACCTTCCTCATTGACTCCTTCCTCTGTCACTGGCTTCGCCACAGGAAGTGGCTAAGGCAAACTCTCTACTACAGGTATGGGAGCTGGTTCCTAAACTGCTAGTTGCGTACTCGTGGCTACAGGTGATGCTGTCCGCTGGCGCAGTGATGGTTGCATAGGTGCTACAACTATTCATGATGTAGGATGTAGAGTGACTGGGGTCATCAGCACTGGACGCCTAAACTGACCAAACCCTGGGATGTGAACATCTGCCATGGTGTGTATGTGTGGTACCGGAATTACTGGAGTTGAAGTAGTAGTCACAGGTGCAGCTGGTCATGGAAAGCGAAGTGGGACTGTTGAAACTACGCTACTCTCCTCATCTTCTTCCTCCTCCTGTTCTACCTCCATACCCTCAGAGTCGTCATCCTCGTCGCAGGATGTGTCTTGACGGCCACTATCGGTGTTACCCGATTCTTCCATCTCTTGCCGTGTCCTCTTCTAGCCCACGCTCTTCTGACTTGTAGGTGAATCCAAATGCTTCCATTGCATTATCGGAGGCTCGCCAGGTGCTGTCGGACTCGGCTTAACTTCTAGCTACTCATGGGGTACCGTCCTGGCTGTGGCGTCCAAAAAGAGTCCGATGGCGTAGTGTGGCATATAAAATGTTTTGTGTTATAGGGTCATGAACTCCTCCATGCGTGTGGCTAACAATGAAGCCCAGTCATAGACCTTGCCGTTTATGATTCCATTCATCATACTGACCAAAGGGAAGGAAATGTCAGATGCCCTGTTGGACCCTGTAAGCCTGCTTTTCACCACATCCATCAAGCACTTCCAATGTCCTTCACGAATCTCAGACTTCTGCAGCCCTCTTTTCTTCGAAGCATCCATGAGGGTATCGATGTGCTTCTGTACTTTGTCGTTACACACCATCTGTATCAACTGCAACTTCGTCTCCTTGCTCATCTTTTTGAGTTTACCATCAATCTTGGCTCCACCTTGCGCCGCTCCTGGTATACCAAAGACTCTCGTAAAATCAATTGGCCGAGAAGATACCACTATGTCATACCCTAGATATGGAATTGAGCATTTTTGAGAATGCTTGTCATAAGCCTCAATCATCGGCCGCAAGACGCCCTCAAAGTCCCTAATACAAAAAGGTGGCATCCGGATAGCCCACTCCACCTGTGCCTTTCTGATGCTTGCTTTAACCAGGTGAGTATCTGGATGTTCCTCCCACCATTTCCGATAGTCCCCTCCATTCAGCCCTTCAAAAGCTACAGTTTGTGGCATTGTCTGGACATTCGGCTAAGTCTGTACTTTTGCCCTGTGCTTGCCTGTGTCCTTTCGCCGTGGCCGTGCTTGCGAGGGTCCTGCCTGCACCTCTTGATTAATGACTGAATCTTGCTCAAGGTGTTTCCTCCAAGCTCTCTTACTGGCTGATTGCATACTATGCCTTTTGCTGAAAAGAAAGTTGTTATTTCAGTTACCTATCTGTACAGCTTGCAAAAATTTCCTTCTTAACGTGAGTGCGGATGCTTATTATCCTTTCTGTGCCTGCCGTATAGCCGTACGGATTCCCTTATTTTCCACGTATCTCCTGCTGCTTGAAAATTGCTTATCTTGACTCGTACTGTTCAATGGTCTGTGGTTTTTCATTGATTTGCTGTGCCAGCTGACTTGTATAGCTTTTCAATTGAATAAGTTGGCGAGCTAGAAATTTTATGGCAGCCTTATTTCCAGTTTTTGCAGTCTTTTTAATCTCACCAACAAGTTTTATTTCCCTCTACTTACAGTGTTGTGATCTCACGCTCAATACTTCTTGTTGCGACTGCCATCTTCCACTTGTTTGTATGGAGGGCCTCTTTAGACATGGGTTTCTTCCTGAAAATGTCCATTCTTGAACTGATTTGTTCTTCAGAGACGAAGAAAGCACAAGCTGATGCCAACAAACCCTGCTGATCACAACGTGTAATAGTTACAATAGCTCGGCATAAATGCAAAGCACCACAGCATAGACGATGGGATGACATGTTTTGCCTGTGTTACCGTTGATGGGGGAACTTAGTTTTGCGTTGGGCAATCCTAACAAAACTATCTCTCTAAACCTCCTTGCCTGTTCCCATCGGCAGTCATGTTAGTTTCGACGCGCAATCCAGTATCCCTCACGCCATCACTTCATGTTTACCTGGCTTTGAAAGAAAATCTGTGTGAAAAATCATGCCGCCTGATACAAAACAAAGGGTCTGTGCAACCATATCATCAATTTCGCCCTAAGAGCACTGTAAATCCTGCTGTGTGTGCCCTTCGATGAAAACCTTGAAAGCAATACTTCCAACATATGGTCTAGACGGCTTCCAAATAACCATTGACGACCCTCAACAAGCACAGAAATGGATACATCGGCAGGATAGGCAGTCGTGGTTATGTAGAGTGGAGCGTGATTGGAACAATGGTAGTCTTTGTTTGCTATTCGCCTTCGCAGCTATCAGTTGGACAATGAAAATTGCCTGCAATAATAATAGCCTTCCATCATCCCTTTGCAACATTCTGCCTTATCATACGTGCCAAGTCCGTATGGTAATATGACCCGAGTCTTTCGTACGGTGAGTACCGTACGGTGGGCTTTCCTTTTTTTTTTTTTTCAATTAGCAGCAAAGTCAGTTTCCCTTCGATCGTCATCATCGTCGGTTTGCAACGACGAAGGGGTTGCTTGAAGGTCATTCTCTGACACAGAAGTCTTCCGGTCGTGGTATACCTTCAGCTTCAAGCCATTCACTGCCTGAGGCACTTCTTGTCCATCCAAAGTCCATAATTTAATTGCTCCATTGTCTCCTACTTCCCGGATTTGATACGGTCCAACCCACTTAACTTTGAACTTGCCCAGCTTGATCTCATTCCGGTCGTCGTACTTCAATACCCACTGTCTGGGCTGAAACCTATTCAATTTCAAGTGCTTATCGTGCCATGCCTTTCGCTTGTTTTGTGTTACTTCAGTGGCCCACTGTGCTAATAATTGCTTCTCCTCCAACTTGTTCAGTTTGTACAGCCGCTCCCTTAAGCTTTCCATGTCGCCCAACTTATTTTCTAGTGCTATCTGCAGGCTTGGTATCATGAATTCCGCTGGTACTATAGCCTCCTGTCCAAACATCAGTTGAAACGACGTGTGTCTTGTTGTAACTTTATACGCCGTACGGTAAGCCCACAGAGCAGAAGGTAATTTCTCCTCCCAATCCTCCCCTTCGACTGCGCAGGATTTGTATATAATTGATAACAGGATTTTTTTGGTAGCTTCGGCCTGTCCGTTTGCTCTTGCGTAGTACGGACTTGATAGTGAATGATAAATTTTGAACTCCGTGGTAAGCAGTCGGATTACATGATTTACAAAATGTTCGCCTCTATCACTTGTTAATTGTAACGGAATGCCGTACCTGATAATAATTTGCTCATAAATAAACTTTGGTGTACTTACCGCTGAGTTGTCTAGTAGTGCATGCGCCTCCACCCATTTAGTCAAGTACTCCGTTGTGACGACAATGTAACGGCACCTTCTAGTTCTGCTTGTCTTCAGAGGTCCTATGAAATCCAAACCCCACCATTCAAAGAGCTCCTGAGCATGAGAGGGATTCAAAGGCATAAAGTCTCTCTTCAAGGGTTTTCGACGCACTGACATGTATCGCATGCAACAACCCATTCCCTGGCGTCATTGTATACCGTTGGCCACTATAATCCTGCCAGAAGTATCTTTCATGCAGTTGTGTCTGGCCCCATGTGTCCTCCTGCTGGTCCTTCATGCGCTTCCTTTAGTACCTGTGGGATTTCTTCCTCCAAGACACAACGCCTTAGGATCTGATCGGGTCCCATTTTATACAATAGTCCATTAATCAGCTGAAATGTTCTGCTCCGTATCACCAACTTCTGTCTTTCATTCGGTAGCATGTTACTTGGAAACTGTCCCGTCGACAAGTATTCGCTGATGCTTGTATACCATTCCGGTAGTGTAGCAATCTGAAACAATTGTGCATCAGGAAAGTCATCATTGACCCCATCTGCCGGTTCTCCTGTTCTGATACGTGACAAATGATCCGCGCTTACGTGTTTCTTTCCTGGCCGAACGATGATCTTGAAGGTAAACTCCTGCAATAGGAGTAACCATCGGCTGATCCTTCCTTGAATGACTGGTTTGTTGATCATATACAACAGGGCCTGATAATCGACATAGAACATGAATGGAGTACCCAGCAAGTAATGTCGAAATTTCTGCACAGCATAGACCATCCCCAATGCTTCCTGTTCGATCGTACTATAATTTTGTTCGGCTTTTGATAGCAACCGACTGGCGAAGTAAATCGGGTGATCTAACCCGTGGCTTCCTGTTTGCGCGAGAGTTGCTCCGATTGCATAGTTGGATGCATCAACATGCACATGAAACTCCTTATTTCAATCCGGGTAGGCCAAGATGGGTGCAGTAGCCAACCGCACTTTGAGCCCTTCAAATGCTTCATCTTGATCCTTTTCCCATCGGAGTGATTCTCCCTTGCATGTCAACCTGTCCAGTGGATATGCTACCTTGGCAAAATTTTTGATAAAGCGTCTATAATAGCCTATATGTCCAAGGAAAGATTTTACCTCTGTTACATTGGTAGACGGCTACATCTCCAATATGACTCGCACTTTGTCCGGATCTGTCTTCAGTCCCTCCTTACAGACTATGTGTCCGAGCAACCTTCCCTGCAGAACCATAAATCTGCACTTCTTCGGGTTCAGGGGTAGGCGCGCAAGTCGACACCTTTCCATACACTCACCCAATGTTGCGAGATGTTTGTCCTCCACACTGAACACCGACCAATCATCCAAAAATGCCTTAAAGTTTTCGACAGATATCTTATCAAAAATGTGTAGTATGATTCGCTGAAATGTCGTAGGCGCATTGCACAGACCTAATGGCATCCGATTATAGGCATACACCCCATCTTCTACGACAAATGTCGTCTTCAGCTTATCCTCCTCTACGATTGAAATTTGATTGTAGCCAGAAAAACCATCCATAAATGAGTAGATCTCGTGTCCCGCTACCTCCTCCAGGATGCTGTCTGTGAATGGGATCGGGAACGGATCCTTGATGGTGACTGCATTCAGGCATCTGAAATCGACACATATTCGGATCTGAGTGGAGTCCTTCTTCAGTGAGATCACTATCGGGGATACCCATTCACTGGTTTGCACCTTGAAAATAATGCCGGCCTCTAACATTCGATTGATTTCCTCCGTAACCCGTGCCGCATAATTTTTGTTCATTCTGTAGGGCCGCTTCCATACAAGTATTGCTCCTTCGATCAATTGAATGTGGTGCACACAACTTCGGCGGTACTCCTTTCAGGTCCTTGTATGTCCATGCAAACACATCCTTATACTCTAAAAATATCTTGAATGCTGCTGCCTTTAGTACTAGGTCCTAGTTGTCTCCTACCAGTATGTTCTGTGGTTCGGCTTCGTCTCGCAAATTCATGGTCTGTAACGCGACTTCATTGTATTTGATGGGTTCCACTTCAGCGAACTTATGTGCCGGGGTCACATCGAGTGACGCATCCCCTTCCTTCATTTCAGTGAACTCCTTTGGAAATTCATCATTACTGTATCTTTCTATTGTCAGTACGTTGCAGCTTTGAAACAATTCATAATCCTCTAGCTGCCAATGGTAGAGACCATTTACTGAATCCAAATCGTCATCTCCTTCCAGTCGTAGAACTCCCTCCTGATCTGGTTCCATACTTTGCCCCTTTTCATCCTCTTCGCCTTCAGAATCTAACGATAGGGCTTCTTCCCCGACCATCTGAGTGTGCAGATCGATAACATACTTCTGGCCTTTGCTTTCGAGTGATAAAGTATTTTTCTTACAATCGTGCTTTGCCTTGGCTTGGATCAGCCACCCTGATCCAGAATAGCATCGTACCCTTTCCGCCTTAGAGGAATCATAACGAAGTCCAACAGGAATGGTTGTGTTCCAGTTGTCACTGGTTGCGCTGTGAGTATTCCCAATGGCTTGATTCCATGTTGATCGACTGTTAACAACTGGAAGGTAGGTGGCCACAATGTCGGCGGTCCCAACTTCCTCCAGGTATCCTCTGGCAGCACATTGACAGTCTGTCCACGATTGTGTCTGTTAACACAGTTCCGAGAATGCCCATTTCGACAACTGTCAGATAGCGTCCGGATGAAAGAGCTAACAGCATCGGGTCTTCTGCACTTGTGTCTCCCTATTTCTCCTTTTCTCGCTCTACAAGTTGCTTAGCAATCAAGACTATATTCGTGAGTGCCGTACGGAGTTGAGGCATAGTGAGCAATAGATCATTGATCCTGACGGGTACCTCGGCTTGCAATATTTGCCTTACAATGTTTTGTTCTACACAGTTCCGTACAGAGGTACCAGGTGTGTCCTTCAGGTGTGTCGTTTCTCCTTGCATTGCTTTCTGGATTTCTGCATGGGCTTCCTCTAGTCTCTTCTTTTCCTCTGTCGGATCAGGGTAGAGCTTCGCCTGCTTCCGAGTGATAGCCAGAACTTCTTCCTCGTCCGTCCTGACGGTAATCAAGTTTACTCCGGACTTCGGGCACTTAGCATCGTCATGATCGCCAAGTCCACACCATCGGCATAGCAACTTCGGTGTGTTCGCCGTTGTACACCCTCGAGCGAAGTGACCCCACAGATTGCATGCGTGGCATTGAACTATCGGTCGGCCATTCGCATCATAGTGGATTCAACTTTTTCCGCCATTATTGTTGTTGCTACTATTGTTGTTGTTTTGACCACGCCGATTATTTCTGTATCCTCCCGATGTGGCACCCTCCGTACTGTTGTTCCCGCTCCCTCTGGATGCGGATGCTTCCTGTGTTAGGAACACTTGCTGCGGTGTTCTTGTTTTCAGATTGAAAGGGCATTCCTTTACCGAGTGTCCCATAATCTGGCAAATATCGCAAAATTGCTCTTTCGGGCAAGATCCCTTCGTATGGCCTTCCTTCTCGCACTCCGTGCACCATAGTTCATTGCCTTTAGTCTCTTTGTTCATGTTCTTGAATTCCTTCATCTTCCAAATCATGTCTTTCTGAAGAGCACGAACCTTCTTGCTGCTACCCTCATCGTCACTGCTATCTTCTCCTGAAGAGGCGTCGTCATCTGAATCGAATGAACTATTCTTCTTCTTCTTCTTGGTCTTCTGTTCACTTTCCAAGTTCATTGCCCGGTTATATGCTTCAATGTATGTCGATGGTGGCACGATCTTCATCTTCTTCCGCAACTTTGTGTGAAGACCCTCAATGAACCATCATTTCTGTAACCCGTCTGCTGGCTTATTCTCCATTTTATTGATCAAGTCCTTCAATTTCCTTGCGAAGACTCAGACTGTTTCATTCTTCCCCTGCTTAGTATTGAATATCTTCGCTACAATTTCATTATCATCATGCAGGAGTTGAAATTCGGCGATGAACTCCTTTTTAATATTATCCCAACTGTTTAACTTTTGTGAATCGGTATTAGTAAACCAATCAATTGCAACACCCTATAGGGTTGCCGAAAATTGCCTCATCCATTCATTTGTATCTGTTATCCCGTTAGCTCTCCAAATCGTTTCACAGGTTTTACAATGTTAGATGGGATCAACTGCTCCATCACCATCAAATTTAGGTAACTTCTCCTTTGGTCCTGCCATCCCGATGCTCACGCTTGGTATTCCGATGCTCACACTTAGTATCCCGACGCTCACACTTGGTATCCCGATAGCTATGTTTGGTGAAGAAGGGTCTCCGTTAAGTGAATCTGTTCCTTTTGGAAGTGGATCCTGGACGAAGAGTTCACCCCACGCTCTTGCTTCTTTGGCACTCCGAGCCGTGCGAGTCGATTCTCTTATGTCTGGACTGTCTTCCCTCAGCGAACACCAATTCGATAACTCCTCCCTTGCCTTTTCCACCAATTCCACCCGCTGTCGAGTCTCCTCCAACAATGCTTCCGCGCTTCTGCGTCCGTCTGCAACAATCTTCTGGAACCTCTTTCTGCGTTCGACTTGCTGCGCCAAAATCAGATCTCCGTGTGCGGTGCGTATTTCGTCCTTGTCCTTTAGCTTGTTCTTATTCTTGTTCAGCTGATTTGGCATTACTCTTCATTCTCCTGCCTTTCCAGGTCCATTGGGCAACAACGCCAAATGTTTATCGCATAGGTTAATTAAGAAATGCACACAGATAATGAACATGAACTCGAACAGCAGAACTCTTCTTATTATTCGCATATGCCAAGATATTACATTAAGTTCTGATATGAAGATGATTACAATGATCTCGGAGGGAGATATAAATACTGTCCGAGGAACCTTCTCGAAGATATCCATCGGCCACACACAACATGTTTACTACAATAATAGAACCTTCTGGATACATCCTGATACATGTCGGCCTGACGGCATACATCCCGATACACTGACAGAACCCTCCTGATACACCGTCGGGAACCTCCCGATACACAGTCGGGAACATCCGGATACACTATTTCCTGACGACAGGACATTCCATTACCAATTCCAGACAAGGCAAGGTAGGAGGGAAAGTCGTCATGTGTACAATTCTACTCATGTAGATCTTCTTTGCCATGGGGGACTATCCTTCGTTCAATCTATCCTTCAACTATACCATGTTCACTATGCCAATATTGGTATCAGTTATTTTGTAATGTCCTTGTTTTGAAGGTAATTTGATTTAATTAATTTAATTAATTAAGTTGTCCAAAATAATGAATATTTTATGAGGATGACTAATTAATTATTTTAATTAAATGAATAAGTGGTATTAAGTTAATTATATATAAAATTATCAAATAAAAAGGTAACTTTATATTTAATTAATTTAATAAAGTGACTTAAATAAAATAATATATCATAGTCACTTAATAAAAATAAAATAATTTTTGGAAGCTTCTAGATTTTGGGCCAACCTCTTGAGGAAAAAGTATAAATAGACATCATGGGCCTCATTCTCATCATCTAGGAGTTGATGATTGTTTGATATGATTATTTGGTGGAGAAGCCAGCTAGGGTTTCAACCATTGTAGGATCTTTGGGGACGAAAACCCTCATTGGTTATGCAATTTTGAGGTTGTGAGATATCCGCTGAATTATTGCTGATTGTGGGCTTTACTTCAGAAGTCCAATCTTGTGCTTCACAGTGGAGATTATTTGAGTACAATAGTTGATGTATTATTGTACTTGCAACAACTGATGTATTGTTGCATTTGATGGAGAAGTTACTTCAGCAGCTGATGTATTGCTGAGATTGATTATGTTATTGAGTAGGATCATTACAGACCTTCATAATCTGCTGTCATGGAGGTTGATCAGCCTATGTGTCTCATGTTTTTGCTCATACCTTCTGATTGAGGAGGCCAATCATTCTGGTTATTGTTGCATTCAATTCCTATTGTCGAAACAATCATTGTAGGGGCAAATTGGAAGGTGTTTGGTGCTACAATTAATTATCTAAACTTTTGCCAAGCAAGAACAAGGGCAGTAGCTTGAGTATTTTGATTTGAGCTTGGAAGGTGCCTATCACATTGGATTTTTATTGTTTCCTCATCAACAACATTGGGCATCATCATTATCAGGGTCTTCTTGCATTCACTAAGTAGTTTGCATTGTCATGATAGGCATTTTAATTGCTGCTATAAGTGAATACTCAGAAAATCAAATTTGGCACTATTGTCAAACAACTGTAAGCCAAGAGTCTTGACCAATTCATAGCATCATTGTAGTAGACATTTTATTGCAAAGAAGGAGATATAAGTTGTTGGTCAACTACTATTGTAATTGAATATGTTATTGCCATTCATGATCAACTTATTAGTTTGCATGCCAATTGTTTGTCAAAATGTCAATTGGCTGTAGGTTCTCTTTTTTGGCATAAATAATGTTATAATTATACATACCAAATGTTTGTTAAAATACCACTTGGCTGTAAGTGCATAAATGTCATCGTAGGTTGCATCCAAAGTGTTTGTTATAATTACTAGTTGCTGTAGCTGCATATTGCAAGTAGTTTCAGTCTCATATATGCATTGAATATTGTCAAAATAAGTTGCATATTCATGTTAGTTCATTGTTTAGTCAATTTAGAGTCATTTGTAAACATTCTCATTGATGCTAATTGAAGAAAAAAGTCATTAAAGCAAACTGAAATGTTATATCAGTCATATGACCCTTGTATGTGAAGTGTTTGACGAAATTCTTTGAGCCTTCAATCAGCATTTTAAGGTCAGATTTGAGTAGGGTCATAACATATTCGCCTCTCTTTCGAGAAGAAGATGGTTTTAGGCATCATGTTTTCTTTGTCTTTTTTGGTATTCGTTCCCTTTGGGTTCTTGCTTGCACTAACATCTACTAGCTTAAAAACTTATTTCTACCCCTTCGATCTAAATGATATGGATTACACTTATCAATCTCCAACTTTCTTTCTATCGATGGAATCTAGCTTATTTCTACCTCTCCAAGTCCTATCTCTACACTTATCAATCTCCAAACTTCAATCCTAGGGGTGGGATTACCACTTATTTTTGCCTCTTCATTACCTTAGGATGGACTACACTTATATCTCCCAACTTCAATCCTAGGGTGGTCTAGCTTATTTCTGCCTCTTTAAGTGTCCTATCATGAAATCTACACTTATATATCCCAACTTTAGCCTATCAATGGAATGATGAAGTGGTGTATGGATAGTGCAAGAAGAAAATAAGGGAAACAAACCAAGCAAGAATAAGGAATAGAATCCGCCTTTAAAACCAATGTTCACTTCTAAAAATGAGTAGAATTTTACCTTAGATCTATCTTTACCAACAACTGGGCCCTTTTCAAGTTTGGATCAGATCTTAGAAATTTCAATTGTCGTAAATAATGATGCCTTAGCAAAAATTAGAATATCGACTTGCTTGAAATCACCCACACTTGTCAAAAATTAGACCTTAAATCACATTGTCCTTTCACGAAATTAAATTGCCCAATTCTGGAAGGAGAAATCATTGTCAAAGATGGAGAAATCAGACCTCAAAAAAAGTTGCCCAAGCTGAAAAAAATTGGATTTTCTCAAAAAATCGTCCTAGGGTAGAAATTCGCCCAATCAAGGAGAAAAATGCCGCCAAGAAATGGAGAATCTACCCCAAAAATCGCCCAAGAAAGAAATTTGCCTCCCATTGAAGAAGATCACACATCCAAGGAGGAGGAAAAAAGGAATGAGGAAATAAGAGGAGGGGAAGCCCCTCTTATACCACACTTTTGCCTCTCCAAGTGGGCCGACCTGCTTGGAGGGAAAACAAAATTAAGTTAGTTCCTTAATTAATGGCCCAAATTTAAATGCAACATTAAAATTACTTAGCCCATAGTGAAATTGGCTCATTTAATAGCCAGTTTTGATCAGAAGTTGCAAAATAGAAACAAGGTAAGCTTAGGAGATGCCAAAATTTTCATTTAATAATGTTTTGGCAATTAAAGTATCATTAAAATCGATTTTAGCAAGCCAAAATCAATATTCAATTCCAATTTACCAATTTTCTTTAACAGTTCTAAAATCCTCTAGGCAAAATTTCATTCAATTTAATGAGATTTTGCAATTTAATCCAATTTCAAATTTTTAACAAAATAAATCCTTTTCATGGTAGTCAAAATTCAAACTCCCATTTTCACTATCAAATTTTTTTTTACCAAAAATTTTAAGATTTTCCAAAATGGTTGAATCTAACAAATCCATTTTGAAAATGCTCAAGCTTATACAATTATTTCAAATTTTCAAAAATCCATATAAGTCCAAAAATTTGCAATTTTATCCCTCCAAGTATTCGTTTTAACCATCAAAAAAATGTGTTGTTGAATTTTGCTTGGCTTAAGGATAAAATTACATGTTTACGAAAAATCAAGTTTTGCATTGGGTGAAAAATAAACGAAATCCCCTCCTAGCTTGAATGCGTCCAAGGTGTAAAAAAAAATAAAAAATTGTCAAATCAAAAAAACCTTTGGACAACTCCAAATTGCTAAGGCAACCAAAAAATGTTTTGGGGTGATGGTGTGAAAACCTCACAACACTATGTTGACCAAGCTCTCCAATGTTAACCGAGTAAGTATGTGCGTGCTGAGATGCAATTCTGACCGAGTTCTTTCTGAGCTTGCCGAGTTGCAGTGTTTGCTGAGTGCAGTGTTGACCGAGTGGTTCAGTGCTAACCGAGCTGATCAGTGTTGACCGAGTTCCTTCAGGGTTGATCGTGTTGTTCAGAGCTGATTGAGTGTTCCTTAATGTGTCGAGTGAACTTGTTTGCTGATGCTCGGGTCTTTTGAGTGAGTTGTCTGTGTTTTGGTTCTTAGTTTGAGCCGACTCTTGTATTTAATTCAGACTGTGAATTTAATGATAGGATCTTGTCTAGGGATGAGTGTTGACTATTTTAAGGTTTGCCTTTCTTTATGTAAGCCTCTTTTGTAAGTCATTTGGCAAGTACAAGCAGAGGTATTTGGTTTAGTCTGGGGAGATAAAAAGAGAACTTAAGAAGAAAACGGGACTTAGAGAGTTCAAAGAAGATGTTGCGAATTTGAAGCTGTATTGTAGATCTTGAAGTTGTATTTTTGTAACTGGTTGTAACCCAGAAGGCCTGATAGCTGAGCATGTATGCTGAAAACTTGATGAATCAATAAAGGTATTTGTTCTTTCTCCCTCTCTCCCCTTGGTGTTGTTCTTTGTGTGTTTGCTTCTGTTGTGTTTACTCAGCAAGGTGTTTGGACAGTTATGTGTGCCATTGGCCCTACTTATACTTCTCCTTGCGCCACTTTGGTTGATGACTATAGGGGCAATGAGGCATCTTTTGGATTAACTATTTGTCTAGCAGCACTTGAGGATAATTATTCTTATGATGATAATAATTTCAACGAATATAATGTTGATTGGATGAAGTATAATAATTCACTTTTTGAGGTGGATGCTGATTTTATATTGGAGAATCCACTGTTTGAGTTTGATGATGGAATACCTTTTGATATTGATCAAGAGTCCCAAATTGATGCTTATTGCAGCCAAGAGGTTGTTGTCTTTACAAAGGGACATAATGCTTATTACAAATCAGCCTTGGATAGAGATGTGGCTAACAGTATAGACAGAGAGCATATATGGGAAAGGATAGTGTAGATGAGTGCCCATTGATTTGTTCTTCTCCTCATTTATCTAGTGCCTATGGTTATTCTACCATCATAGACATCACAGATGTTGAGCATGATGATAGCATTGGTGTTGAGTCTACTCAGTATGGGATGGTTGAGTTTGGTATACTTGATGGTGTGATTTTTTCACACAAAGAGGTGCATAGTATTACTCCTTGTATAGGGAGACAATTATGGAATCCGATTGTTGATTCAAAATTCCCAGAGAAGTTGGTTTTCATGCATATTGGAGGTATTGTTGGCATGGGCAAAGTGCTATACTTGTGCAGTTGGACGACACATGGGGATCATGGATAGATGGATCACCATTTTAACTCTTAGGATCATATGGGTAGACTTGTTTGGGATCCAAGTTTTGATAGGATAGGAGCTCTTCTTTTTAGGGATAAAAATGAGTAGGTTCATAGCTTGAGACAGAGAATAGTTGGGTTTAGAGTAGCACAACAAGCAAAAGAAACAATATCTCTTAGAATGACATGTGATCCAAGGATCGCATTGATAGATGAGTCGCATCCTTATTTTTGATACCACAACATGTAATGTCCTGACTACAACGTTACCAGTATCTTCCATAGAGATGCTTGCAGATGTAAATGAGATCGTAATGTTGGCTTACAGACTCATGATTGCTTGAGGGAAAGCAATCTTGAGGAGGGAGGACTGTAATGACCCCTTTATAGGACATTGAGAAAAGTAAGGCCAAACACATGTAATATTAAATTTGGTTTTTGAAAGCTAAATTTAGACTATAAAAAGTTGATTTAATATTATTAAAGTGCACTAAAAGGTGAGAAATGGGGAATAAGATCAAAAGTCATGAGAAGGGAGTTGAAGGGTCACGACTTTGAGGATTAAAAGGATAAAGCTTCATTCATTTGGAGATGCTTAATTTCGAATTTTGATTTCAAATATCTCTTGGTGAGATTTTGGGAAGATTCAACTTCCATTCAGGATCCAATTTGATTTAGGATCCAAGGACAAAAACCCTCAGGTTCTCCTTGGTGAATATAACAAAGTTCAACACTGAGGCAGATTCAAGACAAAATTCACAACGTGCTTACAAATTCTTTCTCATTGTTCCAATCTGACTATAATATTCTTTTTAAGATTGGATATTTGGCGTTTGTTATTGTATTACTGATGTATATTCCAATAATGTGTTATGAAGAATTTATATGAGCTTTGCTGGTCATGTTATTGTATTGTTGAATATTATAATACAATAGAAATATATAAGGTTTTTCTATATGAGCATTTGTTGTTTAGTTGCTGGTCAAATATGAAGTTTATTACATAAGCAATATGTTTGTATTCTTAAAATTACTATGAAAGACAAATTGGGAAAATATCTATTCGCGATATTACGCTGGCCACTTAGGCCCATCATAAAAAGTAGGAAACAAAGTACATAGACTAAGTAGAATTCTTTGGGACATTGATGAAGTTCCAATTCTTTTGGAGGTCCTCAAGCGCCTGCTTCCTGTTGTCCATTTTATCAGCCTGATGTCCTGGTCCTTCAGTTCCTTTGTTGCCACCTCTCTTCCCAAGCCGCCTTTTGATTCTAGACCGTCATGTGGACACCCCCATAAAAACCCTATTCATTATCCCTTTAGTGATTTTTAATAGGATCCACAAATAGTTTTAAATGGCAAATGCTATTAACAATGGAATTTTTTCTGAATTAGAAATTGAAAAATCTTAGAAGCTCGAGTAGAAGGCTAAATTTATGTAATGTCCCCATTTTTGAGTTGCATCAAAGTTGATGGATCTACCCTATCATTGGGTCCTTGTAGGCTCATACAAGTGTTTAGAGGACCTTATTGTGGAGTTATTTGGCTCCAATGCCAATTGTGAGTTTTGGCTCTATTTTGATGAGCTTAATATTTATACTAAGTCAACAGATGATTCCAATGAGCTTAGATGATTTAGAGGAGTTATATGGTGCTTTTAGATGTTACTTCTAACTTTTGGTTTAGGATCCAAGATTCTTGGAGGGAGCATCTATTTTTGGTAAGTCACCTAGTCAAGACCATTCATCATCTTTTATTGTCGAGATCACTCCTGTGCTATTAGATTTTTGATCCTGGTGTTGTTAAGCCAGTTTTGGAAGTTGGGTGTACTATTGGTTATGATATAATTCTACTTACTAAGGTTGCTATTTGAATTGAAATTGTTTGATGGGCACTCGGCACCTTAGTGTTATAACTCATTGGAATATGTTGAAAAGTTTTAAATCATGGGCACATGAAACATGCACCTTGTGTGTCACGATACCACTATATCAGTGAATATTTTAAATTTTGGAGCAATGGGGGAGTTTAATTAATAAAGTGACTTTATTATTTGTCACGTTTAAATTATAACATAAAGTATTTGTCAACTCCAGTCCTATTGATTTTTTGATTCTGGCGTTATTAGGCCATTTTCGAAAGTTGGGTGCACTATTGGTTATGATTTAATTATATTTACTAAGGTTGCTATTTGAACTGAAATTGTTTAATGGGCACCTTTGCATTGTAGCTCATTGGAATCAGTTTGAAAAGTTTTAAATCATGGGCACATGAAACATGAACCTTGTGTGTCAGGATACCACTATATCAGTGAATATATAAATTTTGGAGCAATGGCAGAGTTTAATTAATAAAGTGACTTTATTATTTGTCAACTTTAAATTATAACAAAAAGGTGCTTTATGAGAAATGAAGTCTTTAAGTGAAAAGTGTAAACATGAAGCAACTAGCCGTTTGGTGTGAAAGAGAAGTCATTTGAATTGAAATATTATAAAAGCAAGCGATTGGAGATAAATATACATTCTATTGCATATTTTATTTTGTGAGTTTGAAGACTTTCAAGAGTTTGAAGAGTTGTTGTTGGAAGAATTGTCAATTCTTATCAGTTCTTCCACATTGAGTTGGTTATCTCATGCCAATGAATTGTGCCTTAATTACTGCTGCAAATCGATCTAGGGCTTGAAGATATATTTGGTGCCAAGAATTGTTTTTCATTGTTGTTAATTGATGAGAGAAGAATGACTATCATAGAGGGTTATAATTCTGCTATTACAAACAACGCTTTGTGTCCTTAATTGCATATTAGAGTGGTGGCGATCAAGATTACAATGGCAGCGTTGAGTTTCTCCAAGCTGTGATCTAGTTAGTGGAGCTGTGATTCAAAATACTTGGCTGTAATTAGTGCAGGGGCACCTAGTCAAACTCCTTGTTTCGATCTCTAGTTTTGATTTTGGTCTGGACCGACTCTAGCCAAGTCAGCAATGTGAGTTTGGACCTTTCATGGTCAGGTTTGTTTGCTCCTAGATGTATTGTGTTTGGTTCAATCCAGTCTAGAGGTTTTGGTCTTCTTTGTTGTTTAAGGGTTTTTGAGAGCAAACATAGGAATAGGGGTCAAATGCCTTAGAAATATTAGTAAAGTTGGGATTTGATCTACCTATGTCCTCTAAGGTGGTTTTACTTCTTTTTGCATAGTTTAGAGGTCACAAGTTATCATTTGGGGAAATATTGCATAAGTTGTCAAAAATGTTGCAATGTTGTCAACTAGGCCTAGCAGGGCAAAAATATGAACTTGCATTGCAAATGGTGGTCTGAAGGTTCAAACATGCTTAGACATCACTAAGGAACCAAGTTAAGGGCATGTAGCAAGTTCCAAGTGTTAAAAATGCAAAGATGCTTAGAAATGCAAAATGTTGCTCATGACAACATTGCATTTTGCAATATTGTCATGACAACATTATGACAACTTTTACATTTTGTCATCCTAATGACACATGGGTTTGAGAAACAGTTAGGGTTCATAGGGAAAAGGTATTGAAGCACCTCCAAATGACATTGCAGAGGTTGGAGATGGTAAGAGGAAAGTTTTGTTATTGAAAATCATGAATTCTGCCACAGTTTTCATAGTTTTACTTATTTTAGATTGCATTTTCACAATAATGGATTAAAGCTTGAGTTTTTGCATTGGATTATTGAAGTTAATGCTTGTACAGTTCTTTTTGTTTTAAGTTGTTAGCTTGTAAAAGTTCATTTGATTAGTTTTTGAAAATCTTTTGTAATCAGACTGTGTGCTGTTCGAGTCTTGACATTTATGCAAAAATGGCTCCCCCATGAGTTCCGATCGTGGATTCATCACAGCCTTAAGGGGAATGGAAGTGGAGCCAGTGTACATTATGTATATAGCTTTTGGGGCTCTGTAGAGTTGGGTAACCATTTTTAGTGTGATGCCCTAGGCAAGTCATAGTCACTTGGTTAGGCAATCACAGCATTTTCAAGAAGCTTTTGGAGGTTTGAATGTGATAGATACTTCAAACATGAGTTGGAGAAGGAGGGGTGAGTGATGTTGCTATATGCAAGAGGAGGAAGTTTCAAAACAAGTTTTGTTAAGGGTATGATTAGACCCTAGTCAGCACTGTCATTCTCAAAGTGAAACCCTTGATTATAGGCATAAAAATTGCTATCAAAGTGTACAGAGAGCTTGAGGACCTGGGACCCACAAAATCCTTTAGGTTTTCCAAAAGGGTACTTGAATCTATGATTCGTTTGCCACCTTGTTCAAAGAAATTTGGGGTTGCAATACAAAAACCCAAGTAGGAGGGCTAATTGAATTAGGCCTATTTTTGATAGTTTTGGAGTAGATGCAAAGAACTTGAGGAAAACTTGTGGGATTTGTGTCCAGCAGCCTAGGTGAGGTCTAACACCTCATGTATGAGCTCCTCACTCCATGTAGTTGATTAAATGAACAAGATGGATCAAGAATTGAATACTAGCAAGTTAGCTTGCAGGGGCATTTGGTGAATGAAGAAGCAAGAATCCTTGGTGTAACTAGGTAGTGAGAAGTTGGAGGATAGTATAGAGATCCTCTAGAGGTTAGGGTACTAAAGTGAACCCTATTAGGCTAAGAGAAAGCCTGAGCAAGTCTTGGAGAAGATATAGACTAAGCAAACAAACTGCCTAGTATTACATTAGATTGGTATCAAAGCCACAAAGATTGGGCTTGTGGTTAGATGTATTAGATTGAAGAATCAGGAAGAGAGTCAACAATGGTGACTAATGCAGAGTTAGGTAAAGAAATGGGTGAGCAAAAGGAGAGAATTAGAATCCTTGAAGAAGCCCTAGAAGAAATGAAAACAAAGTTAGAAGAAGGTGCTCGGGCAGCTAAGAGGAAAGACCAAGAAGGTGAAAGCAATAGTAAGGGTAAAGAAAAGATGGATTTGAATGAGGAACTATTCTTAAAAGCCATCAAGGCATTAGGTGGTAAAGCTCTAGAAGGAATCACTTTGTTTAGTGGAAAGATAGACACTGAAGTTGTAATGGAGTTGATTGAAGGAATGGAGAGCCACTTTGAGTGTGAAGGTGTGACTGAAGCACAAAAGGTTAAGGTAGCCAAATCTAGGCTAAGGGGATCAACCCTAACATGGTGGAAGTAACTTCAAGAAGAGAGGGAGGAAGTGGAAAAGAAGCCCATTGCAAATTGGAAAACTATGGTAACAAAGGTGAAAGAACAAAAGTTGTAGTGCCTCTCATGTTGTCATTTTGCTACAGTGTTCCATTTTGTTCTTAGAGATACTTGAGATACTCTAGTGATGACTGTTATGTTATTATTTCATATGTGGATGATATTTACTTTATAGTTCAGTATTTGGATATTGCTATATGATAGTTTATGCGTTATGTACATTATTTCCTGTTATGTGTCTAATGGATTATGTTGTTTAGACATCTGAATTCATCTTGGAAATATGCTATGGTACATTAGATTCATTTTGATATACTGTTTATTGTTTTACCTACCTGATGTGAGTACTGTGGACATTTGAGATGTTGTGTTATGGAGTTTATGCATAGGTGGTTTAGAAGATATGTTCTAGATGGATATCTACGCTGATTATACATGCTGATTATACATGTTGCTTCGACTTTGATATTTGTACCATTGCACTTGACGGGTTGTGTAAAGTGTGCAGGACTTCTAGCTTTAGCAACGACATTGGAGATAGTGATTTGACCATTCCCTTGAGCCAATGTTGCCTCCAGTATGGGCAATGTATCCTTCTTTTAATAGATTAGATTATCTTTTGGTTCTCAAAGTAAACCCAATTTTCCTTGTGTTTAGACTAGCCGTCTAGATTTTGTTCGTGTTTCCAGATTTTCTTAAGATCTCTGCGTTTGTCTATGTGGGCTTTCTGCTTGATTTAACCTTTTTGATTTCCGGCTAGTTGGCTGTGGATGGATTTTCCAAGTCTTTTGGATTATTCGGATTTTTGGGTTTTAATTAAATAAATATTATTTTTAATTAATTAATTATTTTATTTTAGTGATTAGATGGTTTGTTCATCTATGCAGTTCTGACGATGGTATCCAATTCATTCGTCTTCAATCATTCATGTCTATTTTGGCGGATTCAAGTGATGAGTTTTGATAAAGTTTCTAATTTTTGGAAATTATATTAAATTACCCCAAATCTTATCCTTCTGGGTGATTTTTGCTCTATAAAGAAATTTTTTGCCTTTGTAAAATTCATTCATGCATATTTGGCGACTTTTACCTTGGGGAGCAAGTTTGGAGTTTTTTTGAAACCCTCATCCTGTGGATTACTGTTTTGCTAGATTTGGGAGTTTTGCCTGGTAGAATTCACCAAGATCTTTTGAATAGTGTTGGCAGTGGGTAGGCTGTTGTTTGCTGAGCTTCTTGGCAGATTTGGCAATGTGCTCATTTTTTTGCCTCTTTTCCTTAGTTTTTTGGAGTTGCTCGTTTGTTTGTGAGGTAGGATTTGTGATTAAAATTCTATTTTGAAGTTTTTCATTTCAATTCTTGCTTGATTAGACTTAGAGTATGTGGATCTATGTCCATACCTATTTTTGTTCAGTGGGTTATTCCGGTTGGGATTCCATATGCATTTTTCCTGTTTTTGAGGTTTTTTAAAATTTAAATACAAGTTTTTGAACATAAATGTTGGTCGTTTTTCTGGGTTTTCTTAAAAGTAAAATTTTATTGGATTTCTGCTTGTTTGAGCCTATTTGCTCAATGGGTTTTCAATCATAAAGTTTTCAATTAAGCTTTTGGTTTTGGGCAGAAATTTACTTTGTTGAGATTTTTAGTGCTGTCCAAAATTTTGATTGTTTTAAGCACTGGATTGAGTTGGAGTTGGTTAATTGTTTGGTTACCGAATCCACTCTCTTTCGTCTTTCTTTTTCACCCTTGAGTCTTTGCGTTCTCATCCAACCCTACTTCTATCTTCGTGAGCATAGTATGCCCTACCACATGCATGGTCCCTTACATGTCCCTATCGAATCTTGGGAGATTTTTATTACTGTGATGTGCTCCGGTGAGTGTTGTTTTATCATGAGAGTTGGGGTAGGGATTTGGATGTCTTCGGACACTCATCAGTTGGTGAGATAGTTGGGTATGTATGGGTAAAGATGTGGAGTGACCTTTGCTGCAGGAACCAGCATGAAGTGGCTAGGATGACTGCATACATGAGGTTGTTAGTAAGAGAAAACTAAATAAATTATTGTTACTTAATCAACACACAATATATTTGGGATGTTTGGATCGTCATTTGGCATGTTACCGTGATGAAGGATATTCGAACTGTCGTTTGGCGTGTTACCGTGCCCAGAGATGTACCGTGCCCAGAGATGTTCGAATCGTCATTTGGCATGTTACTATGCCCACACTTACACCATAGCGCCATCATAGTATCTGTAGAGGTTTTGACCAGGACTCGATCTATTGCATTGTCTTATATTGTTTTCAGTCCTTGTTACTGCTTGGCGTGTGCGTAAGCCATATGTAGCTATTCTCTACTTGGTCAGATCTCTATCCTGTTAGCATGCAGTTATCTTCATTATTGCATTGAGTTGACGTACAGGTTTTCCTTGGTGTTGTCTATTCACTTGACACTGTTTACCGTACTGGGTAAAGAAATCAATGCATGCAAACAATGGATCAGAATAGCAAAACTTCTTATATTATTCGCATATGCCAAAGATATTACATTATGCTTATGATATGATAAGATGATTACAATGATCCCGTAGGGGGGTAGATATACATCTCAAGGAACCTTCTCGAAGGTGTCCGTTGGCCACATACAACATGTCGGCTACATAATAAGAACCTTCCCGATACCGACGTAGAACCTTCCCAATACTGACATAGAACCTTCCTGATACTAACGACATACATCCTGATACCGATGACATACATCTCGATACCAATGACATACATCCTGATACTAACGGCATACATCCTGATACTGACGGCATACATCCTGATACCATATTTACTGACGACATCATCCCACCTAAAAAGAAAAGTCGTCTCTGGATGACTACACAACAAAACTCAACAACTAACTACATTTATTCATAAAACAACATAGACTGAGACATTATGAACCAGAAGGCTATGTCTCAGACTGTGAAGATCAGCTACGTCGAAGCTGATACACTTGATTTGTCTGGACCTGCAAATCAGCTCTGATCTGAGAGTTCTCTTCCACTACTTCTTTTAGCATCAATGCAACCTCTTGACACTCAGCTTCTTTTTGATCATGAGCCCTCTTCGCTGAGTCCTTTTGAAGAGCTTCTACCAACTGCTGCTCCGCCGCTGCTAGCTGCTGTTCCGCCTGTTGCTTCCCTCGTGCACCTTCCTCGAGTTGTACTAACAGGGCTTCCTGCTCTGCTTCCCATGCAATCTGTTGGGTGGCAATTCGGTTGGCCATCTCCTCTTGAGCCTTCTCGGCCATCTCCCGAGCTTCCTGCCCAGCCTCTGCCCTTCTTCGCTCTATAAGCACCAATTCTGCCAAGGACTTGCTCTGCTCTGCAATGACAGCTAGGCCAGAACGAACATCCTTATCCGTCTCGTCCGCTACTAGTAGAGGGTCTGTCACCTGCACCCCTCCATCTACTTTTTCAGTTGCTGCAGTACTTTGATCCTCCACCCTCGGTACACAAACATTACATGCCTGCAGTAGGTCCAGGTCTCATCAACTAGTCAGACTTCCCACGACTGATATCCGCCACGATTGGGGCTCTAGGGGGCAACGCCCCCAGTGGGGTCGAGTGGGAGCGCCCCCACGGGGTCCTGGTGCAATGCCTCGGGCGCGCTCCTTGTCGTGATATAGGGCGGGGTCAAGGGGCAGCGCCCCTCACTGCCAAGACCAAATTAGCACTCCAAAACCCACACAAAAATGCATGGAACACACTATTTTTGCGATTTCTTCTAATCCCACACTCTTTCTGGCAACCCCTGATGTTTTCCCTTCCCTTTGGCATCATTCGTTATGCATGGTGAACATTTTCGATTTGTTGACTTTTTTAATTTTTTTATTTTTAGAAAACCCTTATATATCACCGTACGACCCTTCCCTATTACGTTGTCTCTGCTTCTTGCTTCCGTACGTCATTACTCTATTCCGGATGATCGCTCAGCAATAACCTGCTCCTGTACGGAGTCCCAGTTGTTGGCTTTGTTCAACAAAAATTCCGCATTAAGATGTTTGGAAGAGGCTGTATGGGCTTTATGCTTGAACACTTCAAAACTTTGCAAGGATATGTCGTACGGTGTTTTAATTGAGCCGTACGGTGGTATACAAGTTATGGTGTCAGTCACGTGTCGTATGGTATCACCTTCAAGCCGTACGGTGGCCCATCTCCATGCCGTACGGTGTCCCTCCTTCAAGTCGTACAGTGATCACTTCGTACTCCCTCCTACGTCCATACGGTGTCCAAACAAGTAAATGTGCCTTCAAAACCGCCACCTCCAAGAACTATCTGGGTGCCATACGCTGCCTTAGACAACTGGAGGATTCTATATTCCTTATTCCTTATGCCTCTTCACCTGCAAAAGGCCGTACGGATCATGCCTGTTGAAACACCGTTCACGCCGTACGGTGGATATTAGTCATCTTGAAGTTGTACGGTGCAGGCATATATATATTTTGAAAAATAAATGTTCAACTCTGTCTTACATATGTAGAGTATTTACAATCGTTCTTTTCTTAGTTGCTCGTCCACGGAGGTGCGTTATTTCTTCCATGGTGGACTTTCGACCCATTCACTGCATTGGCTACTTCTCGTCGAGCGTCCATAATTTTATTGCTCTGTTACCGCCCACTTCGAGGATGTTATATGGCCCAACCCACTTTATTTTAAATCTACCTGGTCTAATCTTGTTGCGCCCATTATACTTCAGCACTAGTTGTCTCGATTGAAACCTATTCAACTTCAATTGCTTGTAATGCCATGCCTTATGCCTATTCTGTGTAACCTTCATGGCCCATTGTGCTTGCAATCGTCGCTCATCCAGTTTATTCAAGTTACACGATCTCTCCCCCAGGTTTTCCATATCGCCCAATTTGTTCTTGAAACTCGGTACCATGAATTCCATCTTGCCGTCAATAACTGTACTCTTGATTTTAGAACCATCACTCCGTACCACTGCAGCTTTTATTAAACCCTTCCTCTTTGTTTCTTGTGCAGATATGATGTGTCTTCCTTGCTGTCGGCACCTTTTTGCTATATCTGTGGTGCGACATAACATTTTGTTTCTGCGCGGTCGTATGGTGGAATCTTTCCCTTCAGCTTTAGTCCCAATCGCCTTTCCTTCTTCCGCTTCTCTGTATTCCTTTAGACATTCATTTCTCTTTTCTTCCTCACCTTCATTGACCCTTAACATATTACAGCTCGGAAAGAGCTTGTAATCCTCCATCTGCCAATGAAAAAGGCCGTTCAACGAGTCTAGATCGTCCTCACTTGACCCTCCTTCCAGTCTCAATACTCCCTCTTTATTAGGTTCCATTCTCTTCTTCCCCTTGTCATCATTCTTGCTTTCACCTTCTGAGTTTGACGATGCTGCCTCCTCACTTACCATTTGTGTGTGCAGGTCAATTATGAATATTTTGCCTCTGTGCTCCATTGATAGAGTATTCTTCTTCCAGTCATGCTTAACGCTTGCTTGCACTAGCCATCCATAGCCCAAAATAGTGTCGTACCCTCTCCTCTTCAGCGGAATGATGACGAAGTCGAGCAGGAACGGCTGTGTTCCAGTCGTCACTGGTTGTGCCGTGAGGACTCCCAACAGTTTGATCCCATTGTGGTCCACTGTTAATAATTGAAATGTAGGTGGCCACAACGTCGGTTGTCCCAATCTTTTCCAGGTTTCCTCTGGTAGCACATTGACATCGGACCCTCTGTCCACGATTGTGTCTGTCAAAACAGTTCCCAAGAATTCCCATTTCGACGACTGTCGGATGGCGTCTGGATGAGAGGGCTAACAGCATTGGATCTTTTGCACTTGCGCCACCTTCTTTCTCCCTTCCTTGCTCTGCTGGTAGCTTAACAGTTGGAGCTATATTCGTGAGTGCCATGCGGAGTTGAGGCATAGTGAGCAACAGATCATTTATCCTAACAGGTACCTCGGTTTGTAATATTTGCCATATGATGTTCTGTTCTGCGCAGTTCCATATGGAGGTACCAGTAGTGTCCTTCAGGTGTGCCTTCTCTGCTTGCGTTGCTTTTTGGATCTCTGCCCCTGCTTCCTCCAGTCTCTTCTATTCCTCCATCGGATTGGGGTATACTTTCGCTTGCTTCCATGTGATGGCCAGAACCTCTTCTTCGTTCGTCCCGACGGTGATCAAATTTACTCCCAACTTCAGGCACTTAGCATCTTCATGATTGCCGGGTCTACACCATCTGCATAACAATTTCGATGTGTTTGCCATTGTACGGTCTCGGGCAAAGTGGCCCCACAAATTGGATGCACGACATTGAACTATCGATCGGCTGTTCGCATTGTAATGAATTCGACTCTTGCTACCATTATTGTTGTTGCCATTGTTGTTGTTTTGACCACGCCCATTATTTCTGTATCCTCTCGACGTGGCACCCTCTGTACTAGTGTTCCCGCTCCCTCCCGACGCGGACACCTCCTGTGTTAGGAACACTTGCTCGGTGCTCTTGTTTTTAGGTTGAAAGGGCATTCCTTTGTCGAATGTCCCATGATCTGGCAAATCTCGCAAAATAGATATTTTGCGCAGGATCCCTTCGTATGGCCTTCTTTCTTGCACTCGGTGCACCATAGCTCGTTTCCCTTGGTCTCCTTTTGCATGTTCTTGAACTCTTTTATCATTCGAATCATGTCCTTTTGGAGGGCGCGGACCTTCTTGCTGTCCTTTTCGTCATCACTGCTCTCCTCGTGTGAAGATGCGTCATCATCTAAATCAGACGAACTACTCTTCTTCTTCTTCCTCTTCTGCACACTTTCTAGGTTCATTGCCCGATTGTATGCTTCAGTGTATGATGATGGCGACACGATCTTCATCTTCTTTCGCAGCTTCGGGTGTAGGCCTTCAATGAACCATCTTTTCTACAACCCATCAGCCGGCTTATTCTTCATTTTATTGATCAAGTCCTTCAATTTCCTAGCGTAGACTTAGACTATTTCATGCTTCCCTTGTTTTGTGTTGTATATCTTTGTTACGATTTTGTTGTCGTCGCGGAGCAGTTGAAACCCAGCAGTAAACTCCTTCTTAAGGTTGTCCCAAGTGGTTAAGTTTTGGGGATCTGCATCGGCGAACCAATCAATTGCAACGGCGAACCAATCAATTGCAACACCCCGTAGGGTAGCTAGAAACTGTCAGACCCATTCGTTTGTATCCGTTATGCCATTCGCCCTCCAAATCTTTTCACATGATTTACAATGTCGGAGGGGATCAGCTGTTCCATCACCATCAAATTTAGGTAACTTCTCCTTTGGTCTTGCCATCCCAACATCGACACTTGGTATCTCGACATTGACGCTTGGTATCTCAACACTAATGCTTAGTATCTCGATACCAATGGTTTGTATCCCGACAGCTGTGCTTTTTGGTGAAGAAGGATCTCCGTTAAGTGAATCTGTCCGTTTTGGAATTGTATCATGGACGAAGAGTTCACTCCATGCTCTTGCTCCCTCGGCACTCCGAGCCATGCAAGTCGATTCTCTTCCATCTGGATTCTCTTCCCTCGGCGAATACAAATTCAAAAACTCCTCCCTTGCTTCTTCTACCAACTCCACCTGCTGTCGAGTCTCCTCCAACAATTCTTCCGCGCTTTTTTGTTCGTTGGCAATCTTCTAGTACCTCCTTCTGCGTTCAGCTTGTTGTGCCAAAATTAAATTTTCTTGCATAGTACGTATTCCATCTTTTCCCTTTACCTTATTTCGATCGTTGTTAATTTGATTTGGCATTAATCTTCATTCCTCCCTCCTAGGTTCATAGGGCAACGGCGCCAAATTTTTACCGTACTAGGTAAAGAAATCAATGCATACAAACAATGGATCAGAATAATAGAACTTCTTATATTATTCGCATACGCCAAAGATATTACATTATGCTTATGATATGATAAGATGATTACAATGACCCCAGAGGGGGGTATATATACATCTCAAGGAACCTTCTCGAAGGTGTTCATTGGCCACATACAACATGTCGGCTACATGATAAGAACCTTCCTGATGCCGAGGTAGAACCTTCCTGATACCGACGACATACATCCCGATCTTGACGACATACATCCCGATACTGAGGGTATACATCCTGATACTGACGGCATACATCCTAATACCATATTTATTGACGACAAACACTTTGTGCTTAGGCACTGTGAGTTCTCTCTTGATTATTGCTTATCTACTTTGTTGCATGCGGTTTCTTGCTTGGTAGATGCTGCTTGTTCTACGTGATGCATCACTTGAGAGGTGTGCTATAGGTGTATGTTTCATTATGCTGTATATGTTTCATTATGTTGTATATTAGACCGTAGTGATATTGTACACACACTTTGATAGATGCTTTTGTATTATTGTAGGTATATTAGACCTTTAGGGTTCTTTTGATTACTGCATTAGTACAATGGGAATTCTAGCTTAGGGCCATAGATTGAGTGGTATGGAATATCCTGTACTCGGGGACCGGCTGAGGAACTGATGTCTTACGACGCTGTGACTGTGTTGGGTGGAAACAGATACTTAGATAGGTTGTGTGGATTGCTTGTTAGTTCCTGTTATATATCATTGCAATGTTATTTTAGTACTGTCGAATGTGCTCTTATTGGTTTGTAAATGCACACGTGTAGATGTTGAGGTTATATGTTATACTTCGGTAATTTAGTCTTGTTAGTTATATCTTGGATGCATTTATGCTTACGAGTGTCTTAGCCTCGTCATTATTATTCCGGTACTCCTCAGTGTGGAGGTTAATGTTTCAGCATTCCTTTATGCTCATAGTGATGTTTAGTCTTATTTGTCATTTCAGCATGTTTAGGAATTAATCTTGTGCTTTTTAATGAATCTTGTAATCTTATGTTAGAGATGAAATGAATAATGCAGGTTAAGCACACTTAGATGGTTTATGTTTCGGTAATTGAGTGTGTTTGTAATCAATGACACTTGGGATTCTTGTTATGATTATATGTTGTAAGTCTTCCGTTGCTTATGTTGTTGCATATTGATGTTATCGTACTTTAACAAAAAAAAAATGTTAAATTGTTCAATCCTTGTTTTCCAAGGATCGCCGAGCGGGGAGAGGACTATGAAATTCAATCACACAAGAAGACTCAAAGTTTAAAACAAAAAGACATGGATGTGGCAACTTACATTGAAGAGTTTCAGAAGCTGTGTTTGAGGTCAAGAGTACAAGAAGATGAAATTATCAATGTGGCTAGGTATCTAGGAGGCTTGAAGTGGAACACACAAGAAGAGATCAGCCTATGGACTCCCACAACAGTCCATAAGTGCTTCCAACTTGCTTTGAAAGTGGAAGAAAAAAACAAGGAGACGACACACACAAACTTTAGAGGTAGAGGTAGAGGCAGCGATAGAAGGGGTGAAAGAGGCTATGGTGGAAGACGATCAGATTCTAGGCGACAAGGAGACAACAAGTTGATTGAACAACAAGAAGGAAGTTCAGGAGGGGGAAGTTTCTGCAGAGGTAGAGGCTCTAACACCATTTGGAGAGGAAGGAGCAACAACCAGGTGAGAAGATCCTCCTTTGCCACCATGAAGTGCTACCAGTGCAATTAGTTAGGGCACCCTACATATAGATGCCCTGAAAAGGTTCAACTTCCCAAGGAAGTACACAAAGATATAGTTATATGTAAGAAGAGTCTATCAGCAGACATAAACAATCTGAAGTACCTTTAGAATTAGAGGAAGGGGAAAACTTGATGATAAGAAGAACATTGATCAAGAAGCCAATTAAAGAGGAATCAAGTCAAAGAAGGGAACTTTTTAGAATTAGATGCAAAATCATGGGGAAGGTGTGTAGAGTCATCATTGACTCAGGCTCAATAGATAACATAATCAGTGAAGAGACAGTTAGCAAGCTGAAGCTCCAAAAAGTCCCACATGTCAACCCATATAAGGTCACATGGCTCAACAAAGAGCAACATATTCTTGTGGGAGAGCAAGCATGGGTAGAGTTCACCATAAGGAGATACAAGGATAGGGTGCTATGTGACATTCTTCTTATGGATGTATGCCACATTCTACTTGGAAGTCCATGGCAATTTGATAACCAAGCCATACATGATGGAACCAAAAATGGCTATTCATTCAAGAAGGATGGTGTGACTTTAAAGATTTAGTCCTTGATAGAAGAAGGGGAGATGAAGGCCTCAGGTCCAAGTGTGCTCATGGTTAGTGAGAATGAATTCTTAAAGACCCTAGAGGAAGGAGGTGGAGTTGGATTTGCATTAGTTCTAAAGCCCAAAGATGAATTTGCTGCCAAGAAAACAGAGATACCAAGTGAAGTACAAGAATTGCTTGAAGAGTAAAAAGCCATTGTTAGTGATGGACAACCTGCCACTTTACCTCCTAAGAGACTTGTTAGTCACCAAATAGACTTTATTCTGGGAGCTACCTTACCCAACAAGGCTGCCTATAAAATGACTCCTCAACAAAATGAGGAAATTGCTAAGCAAATCCCAAAGCTCCTAGACCAAGGCCTAATTAGGAAAAACATTAGTGCATGTGTAGTCCATACTGTTTTAGCACCCAAGAAAGGAGGAACTTGGAGACTTTGTACTGATTCTAGAGCCATTAATAGAACCACCATTAGGTATAGGTTTCCAATGCCTAGAATTGAAGACCTAATGGATTGTTTAGGGGAAGCAAAATATTTCACCAAGATAGACCTAAAAAGTGGATACCACCAAGTCAAAATAAATGAAGGGGATGAATGGAGAACAACTTTCAAAACTACAGAAGGTTTGTACCAATGGCTTGTAATGTCATTTGGTTTGTCTAATGCTCCATCTACTTTTATGAAGCTTATGAATGAGGTATTGGCAGATTACATTGGTAAGTTTGTTGTCTATTTCGATGACATGTTGATTTTCAGTAAAACTAAAGAGGGCATGTCAAGCATTTACAAATTGTTTTTAAGAGATTGCATGAAGAAAAACTAATGATAAACTTGGAGAAGTGTGACTTCATGAAACGGGAGCTAGTTTATCTCGGCTTTGTTTTGTCTCAAGGTAACCTCAAAATGAATCAAGACAAGGTGGATGCCATTCTAAATTGGCCTACTCCCAAGACGGCATCAAATGCAAGAAGCTTCCATTGTTTGGCCCAATATTATAGAAAGTTTATCAGGGATTTCATTGGCATATGTGCTCCCATGTTGGATACAATCAAAGGAGTGAAGACAAAGTCAATGGACCCCACAAGCTGATCATGGTTTTTGAAACACTCAAAACAAAGATAGCAGAACTACCTACTCCAGTACTTCCTAGCTTTGAGAAACTTTTCCAAGAAGAGTGTGATGCTAGTAATGTGGCTATTGGGGCTGTTCTAAGCCAAGAAGGAAGGCCAATGGCTTTTCATAGTGAGAAGCTCAATGATGCAAAGAGGAAGTGTTGTTCCTATGAGTTAGTGTTGTATGCCCTAGTCCAAGCTCTAAGGAAGTGGAGGCACTATTTTCTCCCAAAAGAATTTGTGGTGTACTTAGACAACCAAGCCCTCAGTTTCCTCAACTCCTAAGACAAACTCAGCAGCAAACATATAATGTGGGTAGAATATTTGCAAGCCTACACTTTCAACATCAAGCACAAGAAATGGGTGTAGAATAAGGTAGCTGATGCACTAAGAAGGAGACTCTTGACAATGCAAGAGGTTCAGTTTCAGAGCTTTGGGATTGATAGCTTTAAAGACCTACATGTCAATGATGAATATTTTGCCCAAATCTACAAGGTATGCAAGGAGTTAAAAAAAACAATTTTCATGATGAGTTTTCTGATTATACATTGCAGAATGATTTATTGTTTAAAGGGAGTCAACTTTGTGTTCCTAGAGGGTCCAAGAAGGAAAATTTGATCCAGGAAAAGCATAATGGGACACTTAGTGGTCAACAAAACTCAAGGGTTAGTCACCAGGTTCTATTTTTGGCTTAGGATGACTAGAGATATTAGACAGTATGTGGAAAGTTGTATAGTGTGTCAAAAGGCAAAGGGCACATCCACCAATGCTGGTCTTTATCAACCACTTCCAATCCCTAGTAGACCATGGGAGTGCATAAGTATGGATTTTGTAGTTGACTTACCAAAGACAAGGCAAGGTTATGATAGCATTTATGTGTTTGTGGATGGATTTAGTAAGATGGCCCATTTTGTACCTTGCAAGACCATACATGATGCTTGTTAGATTGCTCACTTGTTTTTCAGAGAGGTGGTTAGGATCCATGGACTACCTATGAGCATTGTTTCAGATAGGGACACCAAATTCATGAGCCACTTTTGGAAGACACTGTGGAAGAAGCTTGGAACTCACTTATCTTTTGGATTTGCCTTCCTCCCACAAACAGATGGCCAAACAGAGGTGATTAATAGGAGTCTTGGCAACTTGCTAAGGTATCACACAAAAGAGTATGGTCAGGCATGGAACCAACTCATTGGGCAGGCTGAATATACATACAATGACACAGTGAATAGATCAACTGGTAAGAGTCCGTTTGAAGTAGTTTATGATTTGCATCCTAGAGGGGTATTTAAGTTAAGGGAGTTGAAGGATGGAGCACTTATATTTTTTTGTGTTTTTTATGAGCTTTCTAATTTTTTGTATTTTCCCCTTTGTAGAAATGAATCAACTTCAAGAAATTTAAAATGTAAATATGGGAAATCAAAATGTAACTAGAAATTAAAACCACATTGCACTTTATTTGTATAAGCACTAATTAGAAATACATATTATTTAAATGGCACCTAGATTGCAAATATATTTGTCAAGCTGTCCCACCAAATTTGCCCTCTTGTTGTCAACGTTGGGACCTCAATGCCAATTCCCAGCGGCAAACAATGGTTGCCTTCTAACCATGAATCACACCACACTCCAATCACCAATTCGATAGCCGAATGGAGAAATGCAAGCTGGCCACCTATACAAGTTTTTATTGCAGATGCATCGACCCTTGAAATTGCAGCCGTGGGTACTGATATCAATTCCGGGAGTTGAGAATAGTGGATGCAAGTCCTAGAGAAAGATGTCTGCTGTTCCTGGATGCAATGCCGCCTTCAAACACATAATGCCAAAGCTCACAAAATGTTGCCAATAAATATGCAAACTTCAGAATTTAATAACGTCCTCCACCACACAAAATTCGTAGATTCCAATCAAACTTTGATTACTACAATTGGAGACCTTCACAACCAGTCTCGCCTTAGCCATAGGAATACAGTAGGGAGACTCAACATATTGTATACAACATCACAACTTGCAATTAAATTACCAGAACAAATTCCAAGACTCAGATGCCCTCAGCCAATTCATAATATGAGAAAAATAATATATTCAAGATTATTCTCCTTAACTACAGAAAATACAATAGGAGATATTGGCCAATTGTATACTTCAGCACAATTGCCAAGAACTTCTCAGATTCAACCCTTATACTTCAGTAAGGGCACACAATTCATGACTTAGAAAAGCCACAAAGAGAACAAAAGAAAATATATATTCAAGTGTCATTTTTCCAATGAAACGAGTTCCTATTTATAATCCTTTCTAGGCCAAAGTTTCCTAATGAACTCCACTTCATAAATTGTTGAAGTTTCCCAAAAAAACTCAAAAGAACTCGACACTAGAAATTTTCCAACACACTTTTTTAGAAATATCTCTTAATGTCATTACCATAATAACATAAATATTATTATAATAATGCAACTCAATAATCAATGAATAAATAAGAGCCCATGCAACTACTAACCTTATTTAATGTGGGTGACGACCAACTGCCAAAGCCACCCATTGCACTGCCAAAAATAATAACTGCCAAAATTAGACTTTCTAAAAATAGTAAGTCCACAACTGGGACCCCCAAAACACCTTGTTAGCTCACGAGGGTCGCTATGGTGAGCTAATTCCATCAACTACAAAGACTTGCCAAAAATGAGGACATTACAGTCGTGGCTATGCTAAGGACTTTGCCCAATCCATGAGGGAAGTCCATGAAAATGTAAGGAAGACATTTAATGAAAATGCTGAGAAACTAAAGCAAAAGGTGGATGCATCGAAAAGAGATGTTCAGTTTCAAATAGGGGATGTGGTGATGGTGTCTCTGGACAAAGCAAGGTTGCAAAAGGGGGTACCACACAAGCTACAGATGAGAAGATTGGGTCCTTGTAAAACACTTGCAAAATATGGTAACAATGCTTATAAGGTTGAGCTACCTCAATACATAGGGTTGACGCCAATCTTCAATATTGCAGATCTGATTTCATATGAAGAACCTATTCATGATACTAGTCAAAATCTTCAAGAGGTCACCCAAGATGTAGCAGACTTGCACTTAACTCCTACCCCACCTTTGATAACAGATAAGATACTAGATTCAAGGGCCTACAATAAGACAAGGAAGAATGACTACATGGAACACCTTGTAAAATGGCCTGGCAAGAATGATGTCGATGCTACTTGGATTAGAGAAACAAAGTTCAAGAGGTTGGGTATTGCTTTAGTATGGTGCAAGGACACCTAGTCAAACTCCTTGTTTTGATTTCTAGTTTTGATTTTGGCCTATACTGACTCTAGCCAAGTTAGGAGTGTGAGTTTGGACCTTTCATGGTTAGGTTTGTTCGCTCCTAGATGGATTGTGTTTGGTTCAATTCAGTCTATAGAGGTTTTGATCTTCTTTGTTGTTTAGGGGTTTTTGAGAGTAAACCTAGGAATAAGGGTCAAATACCTTAGAAATCTTAGTAAAGTTGGGATTTGATCTACATATGTTCTGTAAGGTGTTTTTACATCTTTTTGCATAGTTTAGAGGTCACAAATTATCATTTGGGGAAAGATTGCATAAGTTGTCAAAAATGTTGCAATGTTGTCAACTAGGCCTAGGAGGGAAAAAATATGAACTTGCGTTGCAAGTGGTGGTCTGAAGGTTCAAACATGCTTAGACTCATTAAGGAACCAAGTTAAGGGTATGTAGCAAGTTCCAAGTGTTAAAATGCAAAGATGCTTAGAAATGCAAAATGTTGCTCATGGCAACATTACATTTTGCAATATTGTCATGACAACATTATGACAACTTTTACATTTTGTCCTCCCAACGACACATAGGTCTGAGAAACTGTTATAGCCCGTAGGGAAAAGGTATTAAAGCACCTCCAAATGACATTGCAGAGGTTGGAGATTGTAAGTGGAAAGTTTTTATTAAAAACCATGAATTTAGCCCCAGTTTTCACAATTTTACCTGTTTTAGATTGCATGTTCATAATAATGGATTAAAGCTTGAGTTTTTACATTGGATTATTGAAGTTTATGCTTATACAGTTCTTTTGTTTTAGGTTGCTAGGTTGTAGAAGTTCATTTGGTTAGTTTTTGAAAATCTTTTGTAATTAGACTATGTGTTGTTCTAGTCTTGACAGTTTATGAAAAAATGACTACACCATGAGTTCCTATTGTGGATTCATCACGGCCTTAAGGGGAATGGAAGTGGAGCCAGTGTACATTATGTATATAGCTTTTGGGTCCTTGGAGAGTTGGTTAACCATTTTTAATGTGATGCCCTAGGCAAGTCACAGTCACCTGGTTAGGCAATCACAAAGTTTTCAAGAAGCTTTTGGAGGTTTGAATGTGATAGATACTTCAAACCATTAGTTGTAGGAGGGGTGAGTGATGTTTGTATATGCAAGAGGAAGAAGTTTCAAAGTATGTTTTGTTAAGGGTATGATTAGACCATAGTCAGCATTGTCATTCTCAAAGTGAAACCCTTGATTATAGGCATAAAAAATGCTCTCAGGTGTACGGAGAGCTTGGGGACCCGAGACCCTCAAAATCCTTTAGGTTTTCCAAAAGGGTACTCGAATCTATGATTTGTTTGCCACCTTGTTCAGAGAAATTTCGGTTGTAGTTCAAAAAACCAAGTAGGCGGGCTAATTCAATTAGGCTTGTTTTTGACTGTTTTGGAGTAGATGCAAAGAACTTGAGGAAAACTTGTGGGATTTGTGTTTAGAAGCCTAGGTGAGGTCTAACACCTAATGTATGAGCCCCTCACTCCATGTAGTTGACGAAATGAACAAGATGGATCAAGAATTGAAGATTGGCAAGTTAGCTTGTAGAAGCATTTGGTGAATGAAGAAGTAAGAATCCTTGGTGTAACTAGGTAGTGAGAAGTTGGAGGATAAGATAGAGATCCTCTAGAGGTTAGGGTACTAAAGTGAACCCTAATAGGCTAAGAGAAAGCTTGACCAAGTCCTGGAGAAGATATGGAATAAGCAAGCAAACTAGCTAGTATTACATCAGCAATCAGTATTTCCTTGCAGCAATTGAGCTTAGAGGATTTGCATGCATTGATATATAACAAATTCTATTTCATCCGTTAACAAGAAGGTCCCACCAATGATGTTTCTTATTGCTAGGTTCCTCAATTAATAAGTTTATTGCATATTCCTTTAGCATTTGTAAATATTTGCGAGTCCATTATAGTAAATAAAGTAGTTGTGCAAATTTTTGTTAGTTTTTCAATTTTATGTGCATAGTTATCTTGCAATCTGAAAATTTAGAAAAAAACATATATTCTCAAAATACAAAAAGATACAAAACTTCAAAAAAACAAAAACAATCAGTTCCTCGATATAGATAAAGTGTGATCGAGCAGGGCTCCTTATAATTTAACTAGATTAAGGTGGTGCATTGTTATAGGTTTCAAAACCGAGTTTTCTGTTTCTTGGCTACCCAAGGAGTTTAGTGACTGGAATTAAGATTGTTTGGAATTAAGGAGGCTAAAGATTGGAATGAGGGTGAACCATAATTGAGGAGGATTGGTCACAATAATTTTTAGTTGATGTGGTAGTAATAAGATTTGTAAGTTCCATATTCATATATACATAGCCTCCTCACTGTTATTTCACTATTATTAATTGCAATGTGCCTTGGCTAAGTTGAAGTTGTTGTGACTCATGAGTATAGGTGGGATTACCTATGGTATTGTTCTAGTTGGTGCAATTGGTGGTATATGGAAGTCTGAAGCTATTCTTGGAGGGATTTTGTTTCCTATTTTTCTAATATTGTCATTAAGGTGCATAGTGAATCATTTAGGGATCCATTACGTCATGGTCTATTTATAGACCAGTGTTTGTGAAATATATTTTGGAATATTTTCAGTGATGATTTGGAAGGAAAATTGAGCTTAGCTAAGGAAAATTGAGGTTGAATAAGTGAGGTGATAATGCCCGGTTCTGTACTTGAAAAATGATCATATTGGTTGATTTCAAATGCAATTTGAAGATAATAGTAGTTAGTGACAAGGTTAGGGATCACATCCTGTAAGTGATAGTTTTAGAGAAGGATGAAAGGGTGAGGAAATAGACTGGCCGAACAGCAAGAAACATTTTGATTTGGGTAAATGGAAGAAGGCTTCTTGAAGTACCCCCTATACAATTTTCAACCAAACTTGTAATTTTCACCAACTACAGTTGACATGTATTTTGTTGAACAATTTGCATCCTGGCTGGTCTGAGATGTGTTTCAATTATTTTGAAACGCCTTAGAATTCAGCATCAAACCATCATTTTCATAGATTTACTAAATTCCTCACTTCATTTTATAGAAGATCAATTCATGAAAAATGTGATAGAAAGGCAACATATTTATAGGTTGCCTTTCTATCACAAAGATTATGTTACGTACATTATCATAGCATAAATATTTCCAGCAACAAATTCAATATTAAATTAACTAATGCTGACCTGTTCGTGAAAACTCATACACCAAATATGCTTCACTTGGCCTGTCGGTTAAAGAGTATGACATTGCCTTGTAGGCTTTCACAAGCATGGCAAGGTGGTCCCACAGGCTGATCAAGCGGGTAGCCTCTTGGAGAAAGAGGGCCACACATTGTTGCTCATGTACTTAAAGAAGGACAAGATGGAGCAAGACTTTTTGAAGAGCCAATAAAACCTACCTTTAATTGCATAATAAATAGGACAATGGAAGATAAAGTGCTAAGTGGAGCTCACCTTAGAAAGAGAGCACATCTAACAAGTCTTGTCACCTCTATCCAACCTGTGGTTAGTCTCCACAGAGAGCTAATGGGAACCAACTCTTAAACACCCAAGAGGAATCCTGAGGGAGAGCTGCCAGCTACGAGAAGTGTAAGAAAGGAAAATAATGACACAATCCTAAATCTCTAAAAAGTGCTCTGCATAGAATGCCATCTTCTGTCGGAGTTCCCTAGGAGGATTGACCCAAGTGGTTTGAATAACTTTTTTGTAGATATCATCTCTAACTCATCCGCTCAGTTTCTTCTTGGAGGTAAGAAGGTGGGGAGGGGCATCTAAAGAGTATTGGAATGGGGGAAGATGGTCAGTCGAGATCCCAATAGTACTTAAAAGGCAAGCGGTCCCAACAAACTAATCATGAGACCAACTGGAGGGAGCAACAACTACTGACCTCGATGAATAGTAGGTGAGCTAGGGGTTTCTCCGACAACCCTTTCTAGAATTAGTGAAGCCACGAAGACAGTGGAAGAACCGAATAAGTCCAAAGATGGTCTTAAGCATGAAGGGGCACACCTCGAACTTGGCAAGAATAATACCGTTGAAC
This sequence comes from Cupressus sempervirens, assembly GCA_028749045.1. NCBI lineage: Eukaryota > Viridiplantae > Streptophyta > Pinopsida > Cupressales > Cupressaceae > Cupressus > Cupressus sempervirens. Next base: position 31,244,339 of record CM053783.1, on the reverse strand, counting down.
AATGAGGATTTACCTGCTCAATAGAGGTCCAATCAGACAACAAGAGAGAAGGTCTCCAAACGAATGACCCATAGAGAATTGTGGTGCATACAAGAGTGTAAAGAAGTGTCATCTTGGATGAGATGTTCTGGAAGTGATCCCTGAAGCATTGTCTCTCAAGAAGAGAAAGGAAGCCAAACCCTTTTCAAATACCTAGATGGACATCAGGCCTTAGACTAAAACATGGACTACTGAAATGTAATGTTCCAATGACTGAATTTACCAATTGGATTGTTCGTGTTTAAATCTGATGGATGCTATACAACTAGAATAATGCGTATACTAGCCCTGATAGGCCATACGGTAGGCACAGGGGAGGTATGGCTAGCTAAGGGCTTGAAAGTTGTATGTACGGTGGTGGGAGAGCAGCCGTACAGTGTATATAGAAAGGTCGTACGGTGTATGCAGGGAGGTCGTATGGTCAATGCAAAGGGCCATACGGTGGTCTTGGGAAGGCCGTATGGTGGGATAGTCGGCAATATGGTGGCCATATAGAAGAGGAGCCAAGAAGTACGGTGGTCAGAGGTGCTCGTACAGTATGGATAGGAAGGTGTATGGCAAGGACAGATGCAGAGATGATTGGCAACACTATTCAAGATACAATGTAATACATTGAATACAACTTGCAGATAATCAGAGACCAAATAGATACACACTTGTGCCAGACGATAATAATATTCCACATACAAATGATGCTCCGATTTGCCAGATCCAAGCCAAACAATACACAGACAGAACAGGGTGAGGGTTGAATCCCACTAAAACCAGAATAGCCAAGTAGGGAAGATCTTTCACTTCTGAAATGGTGAACAACAGAGAATCCCAACTAGAATTTGTAGTACCAAGAAATAATCCAAATTGCCTACCTAAAGACTACCTACAAGTCGTGCTTAAATACCTGTTGTGAAACTTTTAGAGGGTGTACAAAGATAGCAGACGGCAACACAAACTACGGAAACAAAAATAAAAATGGGTTCGAGATATATTAAATGAATCGGCCCAATACAATAGTTTGATAAATGATTTATTTCATAATGGGAACATTATAGTCTTCCTGTCCCAAATTTTGCTTTTCCTCAAGCAAATGCAGTGCCGGGTGTCGGAGAATGTGCTCGCCCTCCCACGTCGCATTGTCCAATGGCAAGTGTTTCCAATGCACCAAATATTCCTTCACCGTGCGGCTCCACATAATCTTCTCACATACTTTGATGATCTCGGCTAGTTCCAATATGAGCTTTCCTTCTTCATTGAGTGGTGGAAGGTTTGTGGCTACCGTGACGTTCTGCCCCATGGCTTTCTTCAGGCATGAAACATGAAAGACGTTATGAATACGGCTTCCCTCCGGAAGTTCCAGCTCATAAGCGACTTCACCAATGCGATGGACTACATGATAGGGGTCATAAAATCGTGGCTTTAATTTTTCTTTTCCCTTTTCCTTCAATGAGGATTGTCAATATGGTTGGAGCCTGAAATTAATCAAGTCCCCTACTTCAAAACTCCTCTCCATTCGGTGTCTATCGACATACATCTTTTGTTGACTCTATGCCCGTTGTAAGTTTTCCTTTAGGTATTGTAGAATGTCTTGTCCCTCCTAAAGCTAGTCCCTCGCCCTTGGTGCGCAACTGTCTCCCAGCACTGTGTTGATGATGGAGAGGGCTTTGTACCCCTACAGAGCTCTGAATGGTGCCATCCCGATGGACATGTGATACATGGTATTGTAATAGTATTCTCCTAGGTGTATCCACTTGACCCATGCCCATTGTTGTGCCAACACATAGTTTTGCAGGTAACCTTCGAGCCACTTGTTCACAATCTCCGTTGGTCCGTCTATCTAAGGGTGGTAACTAGTACTTGGTGACAATTCTATCCCTGCCAATCGAAACAGTTTTGTCTAGAAGATACTAATGAATTGCCCATCTCGATCACTGACAATGTTTCAAGGTAACCCATGCAGATGAAAGACTTCTCTAAAAAACAGATCAGCAGCTTGTGCGGCCTGAAAATTTGAGGGGATGATGAAGAAATGTGCGTACTTTGTCAATTTATCAACCACCACGAAAATACAATCTTTTCCATTCAACTTGGGAAGGCTCGTTACAAAATCCATCAAGATACTTTCCCACTTATGTTCTAGAATTGGCAGAGGTTGCAGTAACTCAGCAGGTAGAGTATGTTCGGATTTGTTCTACCGGCAGACCGCACACTCTCTTACATATTGCAACACATCTTTTTAAAGTCCTCTCCATGAAAACCTATTCCGGAGGCTTCTATAAGTTTTGAGAAAACTCAGGTGTCTTGCCAAGGGTGAGTTGTGTACTTCAAGATTTTCTGCTTCAATTTGGATTCCAACACTAAAAATATCGGATTCTTATAGTAGATAATGTCATCCACCACTTTGTACTGATCGTCCTGGGTGTTGCCATCCATTAGCTCACAGGCAAATGTGTTTTTGGAATATTCTACCAACAAATGTGCCTTCTAGTCAGCTGAAATCTAGTTTAGTGAGCAGATGGCAGGTTTCCTAGACAAGGCATCTCCAACCACATTGTTCTTTCCTTTCACATATTCAATATCAAAATCAAAAGCCTGAACCTTGCTTACCCATTTTTGTTTCCTTTCATTCAAGTCTTGTTGCTCCAGAAAATATCTCGAACTTTTGTGATCCGTATGGATGACAAACTTGGTGCCCACCAGATACTGTCGAAACTTGGTCAATGCATGTACGATGACTAACATTTCTTTGTCGTAGATGGAATATAAGCGTTCCATTTGTGTAAGCTTCTTGCTCTGATAAGCTATGGGGTGTCTATCTTGCATTAGTATCGTGCCAATGCCCTCTCCGGATGCGTCGCACTCCAGAATGAACGGTCAAGTGAAATCAGGTAATGCAAGTACGAGACAAGTGCTCATTGCCTTTTTCAGCTTATCAAAAGTGAGTTGTGCCTCTTCGTTCCACTGGAAAGAAACCTTCTTTGTTAGATCCGTTAAGGGTGCGTTGAGCTGAGAGAATCCTTTAACGAACCACTGGTAATAACTACATAGTCTGAAAAGCCCTCACAAATATGTGAGTGATTTTGGGAGAGGCCAATCAAGGATAGCCTGAATCTTCTCCTGATGATCTTGAACTTCATATTTACTGACAACACGCCCCAGGTACAATATTTCTGTCATACCGCATTCACACTTGGATTTCTTAGCGAACAAAGATTGCCCCTCCATGATCCTTAGGACTTCATCCAAATGCTTCGGGTGCTCCTCCCATGTCCTGCTATAAATAAAAAGATCATCTAAAAAACACCAATAATTACTTATGCAATTGTTTGTTGAAGATGTGATTCATGTATGATTGGAATGTAGCAAGTGCATTTGTTAATTTGAACAACATGACCAGAAATTCATAATGCCCATAGTGACAATGAAAGGCCGTTTTTTCGATGTCTTCCTCCCTCATGCGTATCTGATGGTATCCGAAATGGAGATCTATTTTTTAAAAATAGACTACACCATGTAATTCATCCAGCAACTCATCTATCCCTAGAATGGGATATCTATTCTTTACTTTTTTGGTTCAACACATGGTAGTCAACACACATGCGCATCGTCCTGTCCTTCTTGACGAATACTATTAATGACGCAAAGGGGCTAGAACTAGGACGGATCCGTCCTTTCTTCAGTAGTTCTTAAATAGTCTTTTCGATCTCATCTTTGAATTTCTTAAGATGACAGTAGGGTGTGGTTATGATTGGCTTGGCTCCAACTTCCAACTCGATAATATGTTCAAACCCTCGATGAGGTGGTGTGCCAGGAGGAATGTCAATGAAAATTTTATCATGTTTACTCAAAATATTCTGGAGATCATCATCCTGGGGGGGTGTCCATTGCCCTTTTATAGGTTCCGCCAAGACAAAACAATGTGTAGCCCACACAATGTCATCACACTGAAAAATTACCTCCATCCGATGTGTAGAAACTTCCTTTAGACCTTCATTTGTCATTCCGTGGAGAACAATCTTCTTTCCATCAACAACAAAAGTGAAGTCCATTCGTTTGAAACTCTGAGTGCCTTCATCAAGTGTCTCCATCCACTGTATGCCTAGGATAATCTCCATATCATCAAGATCCACTATGAAGAAATCTTCGGCCACCTTGCGATTCGCCATTGTGATACTTAGTTGAGGAACAAGGTGTGTGTAGGGCAAGAAAGTCCCTCCAGCAACTGTGAAAAATTCCTATGTGCGTCTCTGAAGGTAGACCTCTTTGTTTGACCAGAGAGGAGTTTATGAAGTTTAGCATAGCTCTGCTATCTAGCATCACCATAACTCTTTGTCCTTGAAGGGTTCCTCGTACACGAAACACTGTGCACCTCGGGCTACTGGCGAGGGTGATAGTTCCTCAACATCGTATCGACACTGCAATTCTTTCTGTATAGTTCAAACTAACCATGTTGGTGTCGTCGTGATGTTGTTTGTCTTTGACGAGTGTTTCCTCCTATTTGTCCTCATCATCGGACACAACCTCAATGTAGTGTATGTTTCCTTTTCCGAGGCATCTGTGGCCAGGTTCCCCCCTTGTAGTTGAAACATAATTTCTTCCTTCGGAGTTCCTGTGTAGTAGCTTCATCCAATGATTGCTTCCTGGGCGTAGGTTTACTATCTTTGTCCCTCGAAAATGCCAGCGATTTGGGGTGTGAGTAACTTTGAGAGGATGATGTCGATGATGATGCCATGCTCCATGCCTTCTTAGTAGCTTTCGACAAGGTGGCAGAATTCATTCTCTTTACCTAACCTTTCAGTGGTTTTGTCAATCCATCCATGAAGAGCACTATCCATCTTCTTTCAGAAATGTCCGTGACCAAAACAAAGAGTTTCTAAAATTCCGCAATGTATTGGTCGACCGATCCAGTTTGCCTCTGCTATGCCAAATCTTTGAAATTGAGTTTCGGATCTTTACCATCAACTCTATCTATCAATCTCTCAGTGAATTCCGCATAAGTAGTTATTTGATCATGACCCAGTGTGATGGTGCCATGATGCCACCACTCATGCACAACTCCTTCCAAGTGTAATGCCGCTAATTTAATTACTTCTTCTAGCATAGGATTCAACTAGAAGGAGAATGGAGACAGATTTGTTGTACTCAACTTTCTTCTGAGATCATCATTAAAATATCCTTGATTTTCATCTCCTTAATATCTCATTCTCAGATCCGTGTAATCTTTGTAGGATATATCTTCCTCAAAATTCGCATTCTTCCAATCTTCTCTCAGTTGTTCTTGCATCTCTTCAAAGGTTGGTTGTTACCCTCCTTGTGGTGCCTCTGTCTGTGGGGGAAAAGACGACATGGAAGGTCGAGAGTGTTCTGGATGAGGGTTTGTTTTATATGAAATTGAGTCCACGCTATGACCATTTTGTTCTCTGAATATTTAATTGTGTACCAACTTCTTGAGAGTCTCTTCCATGATTTGCTGAGTATCATTGACCTGTGCCTGATTCTTGGCAAGTTCTCTTAGTAGTGCCATGAGTTCGGCAACTGTTGGTTCTTGTTCGGCAAGCATTCTATGAACATAATGTGTTCTTTTTCTCTTCCATCTATAAACTCTCATTCACTGTCCACTGGCTGGCAGGATTGAAGCTCTGATATCACTGTAATGTTCCAGGGTCTGATTTTACCAATTGAATTGCTCATGTTTGAATCTAATGGTCGCTAGACAACCTGAATAATGCGTATACTAGCCCTGGTAGGCCGTACGGTAGGCACAGGGGAGGTACGGCTAGTTGAGGGCCTAAAAGTTGTATGTATAGTGGTGGGAGAGCAGCCGTACGGTGTATACAGGAAGGCTGTACGGTTAATGCAAAGGGCCGTACAGTGGTCTTGGGAAGGCCATACAATGGAATATTCGGCAATATGGTGGCCGTATGGAAGAGCAGCCAAGTAGTACAGTGGTAAGCGGTGGCCATACGGTATGGATAGGAAGGTGTATGGCAAGGATGGATGCAGAGATGTTCGGCAACACTATTCAAGATACAATGTAATACATTGAATACAACAACTTGCAAATAATTAGAGACCAAATATTGTGCCAAATGATAATAATAATCCACATACAAATGATGCTTCAATTTGCCAAATCTGAGCCAAACAATACATAGACGGAATAGGGTGAGGGTTGAATCCCATCAAAATCGAAATAGCCAAGTAGGGAAAATCTTTCACTTCTGAAATGGTGAACAACGGAGAATCCTAACTGGAATTCGTACTTCCAAGAAATAATGCAAATTGCCTACCTAAAGACTACCTACAAGCCTTGCTTAAATACTCGTTGGGAAACTTTCCGAGGGTGTACAAAAATAGTGGACGACGACACAAACTACAGAAACAAAAATAAAAATGAGTCCGAGATATATTAAATAAATTGGCCAAATGCAATAGTTTGATAAATGATTTATTTTATAACGGGAACATTACAAGAACTTGACCTCTAAGTAGGTGAATGTTTTAACAATCTCTATCTCAGAACCATCAAACATAAAATGAAGATGGGAAGTCTTGAGGAAATTGAAGAACATCACCTCAGTCTTATGCATTTTCACAGAAAGACATCTCAAATCACAGGAGGCCAAGCATTCCAATTGTCTATATAAGCCCTGTGGGGAGGAAGCTAAAGGAACCAGATCATCTGTGAAAAGAAATGTATTGCCTCTCCCATTTGATTTTTGTAAGTCATCTTGATAGATGCTACCTTGATGATCTTGCTTCTTATGTGATCATGGTTAGGACCCGTGAGCGGTCTACACCTTTGGGGTGGTTTGATTAAATTGTTGCTTTAATTGGTTGTTTACACTTATACTTGATTGCTGAGTTTCTGGTTGAGGATTATCAATGGATACTGTAGGGTTTATTGTGATGTGATTGTGCTACGAATATTTACATTGTTCTTGCAATAATCTTTTACTATTGTGGAAATGAACGATTTAAATAGATTATTTTAATGAAACTGATTAGATACTTTAATTATGGGATTTTGTATAATTGTTGCTTCGGCTATTATATATTGTGCATCTACACTTGATTGTGTTTGTTTATTGTGTAGGACTTATATCCCTGACAATGGCACATGGGGTTGGTTATTAGACCTTTCATGTGGAGCCAATATCATCCCTGTATGGGCGATGTATCTTTTATTGTTATTTTAACCCTTCAGTAATTGGTAAATGTGGATTCATAATGCATTATGTGATTAGACCTGTGAGCATGTCTATGCATTTAGGATTTCGCAGTGGTTGTAGAAAATATTAAATTAAATGATATGGAGTTTCTAACTCTATTTTCTTTCTAACTTGATTGTCGGGATTTTTCTTGCAAGCTTGGGTGACATAAGTTCAGCATTGGGTGATACTAGAAAAGTATCGCACAACTATAGGAGAAATATCGTGCGATACTGGAAAGTATCGCACAACAGTAGCCAAAGGTATCGTGCGATACTGATAGAATATCGCATTGTAATATTAAAGTATATCATGTGATATTGGAAAGTATCGCGTGATAGTTCTAAGAAGTATTGCACGATACTTGTAAAGTATTGCATGACAGTAGTGAATAGTATAGTATGATACTAGAAAAGTATGGCACGAGTTCTGTGTGAAAACCTGCTCGGGCAAATAACAAGTATTTTGGGACTTGTTGAATGTGTTTTGGAGGGTGTTTTGGATACCCTATTGGGTTGTGCACATTCCTAGGTGTTTCTTGTTTGTTTGACTTTGATAGTTGGTTATTGAACACGTTGGTAAGTAATGACACTTGGAGATCGTTGGTTGTTTGGATCATTTGGTTAAGTCTTCCGTTGCAATCTTTTGATCGGTTGCATGTTAATGTTGTTTGAATCCATGCTTGTTAACTTAAAAAAAATGTATTGGCTTTTATTTATCTTTGTTCCAAGGACTTCCGAGCAGGGCATTACAAGAAAAATATGAACCAGTCCTTGGTGAAGGAGGCAACCATCAGCCACAAGAAGGTGATCATAGAGAGATTCTTGGAGCACATCAATTTAAATCCCAAATAGAGTAGGGAATATTGGACACCCATGCTTCACCCCAATGGGTCTACTACTGAAGGTAAAGAAGTTGGTGGGAGTCTTGAGGCGACCAAGGAATAGCTCATAGAGTCTCACGATAGTAGTGATAAGTGTTTGAGATGTCGATGTCCCGAAGTCTCTGAAAAAGTACGAAGTGAGGTGTTGTGTTGAAGGCATTGCGAAAGTCAACAAAGTAGCAATAGACCTTGAGGAGTGCAAGTGGGTCTCCTCAATGATAATGCAGAGAGTCAAGATATGGGCCATAGTGTGATCCTCTTGTCTGAAACCTGACCCCCCTTTAGCTTTGTCTTAGTGCTGATCAAGCTCTCTAGAAAATAGGATATTGAGGGTCGTAGAATACAACCTTTTTTATATTGAAATCGTTTACAAATCTCATGCTCATTCAAGAAACAACATGAGAATTACAAGCTTATTCAAGCTTCTTTCGAGCAACCACACTAGAAACAACATTTGGAAGATTAAGAGTCACAACTTAGAATTCCACAAAGATGTCCCTCTTGGGATTTGAACCAAGGTCACCACAATGAGAACTCATCACTTAGACCACCTAACCTAAACCCCTTGGACAATACAACTTTGGATAAATGTGATTAGTCATAATAGTCCTTTAGTTACCTAGATCAGATACAATGCCCACCTTATGGATCAGATGGATGAGATGATGAGACCAAGATGGAGGGAACCCCAAGAAAACCACACAGTTGAAGAGCTCTAAAAGATGGGGACCAAGCATAGTGGCTTGAAGCTTGAAGAGCTCATCCTGGAAGCCCTCCTTAGTACTCATATTTGATAGCTTCTAGAATAGTCAAATAGTTGAGAAGATGACAAGAGGATGGGGGTCTAGACAATAGTCTGGTTAGGGATATCATATAGAGAGGAAAAGTGGGAGAATAAGTTGTTCTGAACAAGCTTAAGAGGGGTGGAGTGATGGAGGAACAAGGTATGCAACAAGGATTTGTGCAAACGATGTAGGGATGAGCAAAGGGAAAATTTGTGATGGGCAATGAAACAACGATTCTTGCCGCTAAGAAAGGGGCGATAAAATAGCCACAATCAGGGGAAGGAGGGGTGAAGGTGGGTGAAGGTGCAGTGAAGGTGAGAGTGAAAATCCTTATGTGGTTTGAAAGACCCAAACCACATCAAACTTGAATGATACTTCAGGAAGGAAACAAAAACACCAACAACTGAATATCTAAATCAAAACACTTAAGAAAATCTTCAATTGCATTGAACCCCCCTTATCACCAAACCTTAACAAAATCACAAGAAAACTATGCTGAAAGAAACAAACAACTGGGGTGGATCTTGCACCACCAAAACTGGAGCAATTGTATAGGGTTTTTATTCTCAAAATTGTTTAGAAGAACCCTATAGGTTCATTCCAGCAATGTCTCATTATGTGGGAACAAGTAGAATGAATGAATGAGACCCAACAACCCAATTTATAGGGTTGGAGGGGAAATTGGAGTAACTCAAATTTAGAATATTATCTTTCCTTCAAAGGTGTCCAATATAACTATAAAAAGAACTTTGTCTCCCTCCCTTGCTTAGGCATCCTCCTTTTGGAGATACATTTCATAAAATATTTGTCACTTTAATTATAAGATAAAATTACTTTTTAGAATACTTATGTGAGAAATACAAAACATTATTTTCATCACCTTAAGAACTTTATCTTGGCACTGAAATTGACAACTCTTCATCTAGAATTGAAGGAGGGATTGAAACTGAGGCCAAATACCGAAAATAGCATTTACCAAAATAACATATGCCGAAAATAGAAATGTTGTTGACACATGCTGAAACTAGAGGCTCGAGATTTCCACAAAAGACTGAGTCCCGTAGCCAACTATGCATACCTATGCGAACCCAAGTATAGGCTAAGGTGAAGTACAACTGACTAGGTGAGAGGAGACATTACAATTCACAAAACAAAGCACTCAGCTGTGGCTTGAACATAAACAATGACATCACAACCAGATATAGATTAAGGCATTTCTATTTGGTTATGCATACTTTCATTTATTAAGTTCTAAAGGAGACAATAATTTTTTGTTCTTTGTGTCTATTCTTTTTTTGTGAGATCTGCCAGATATCTTTTTTGTGTTAGATCTATTTATCTATTATTTTAATATAGCTCTTTGCTCATCCCGCAGAAATTCTTGTACTTGAAGTGAGTTATTTCCCAATTCCTCTTTATTTCAATCTTGCTATTCCAATATGTGTTATCTGAGTGCAAGTGCAGAAATGGATGAATTCAGTTTATGTTCTTGTGAACACTTGATATTTAATTGTTTTCAATTCTTAGTTAATTGTACCAGTATGATACGTAAGTCTGCATATTAGCTTTTTAAATTAACATGATACTGATTTTTACCCCATTTTTCATTGTGTAGTTTAAACTTCCAACAGGGTTGGTGAAGCCTTCAAAGCCTCTTTTTGTTTATGTGATTCCTATACTTCAACTTAGGGAGCAACTAATGACTATTGAAAACTTTGCCTCAGGTGATTTTAGTCCTCCTTTTGATTCCCTGTTTGTTAACGTATATTTGAAAGGCTGTGAAATAATTTTCTATGCAGTATTTGAAATCTCAAAAGCTTTGCTTTAGAAAAGTACGTTTTGTTTTCTCTAGTTGATACTAAAACATGTAATTTCCTTAGTGTATTCCTAAGAATAATTACTTTTTGATATTTTATTGACTTAGGATCCAAGCAAATACATTAACAAGATTCTAAAGCATTCGTCTTGACATTTAATTCAACCTGTTTTGGGTGTGTAAACTTGTATATTTCCTTAATAGTCACTTGACACCATCACTGCAGTATCATAAAGGTATTTATCGAGTGCCGAGTTACATAGCTTGAATTTTTGCAAAACCTAGTTTTATGAAATGGTGTCTAGCTCTTCAGCAGCCAAGGTTGTAGAGGAAAAGGAGGTTTTGAATGTGCAATTGATAAGTAATGAGATTAAACAACCTAATTTCAGAGCTATTCCAAACATAGCTTATAAACAAGATCCATCCAATGCATTGTCAATGATACCACAACAAGTCTTAATGATCCAAGATGTCAAATGTTGCTATACATGTAGGTTGGAAGCATAGGAGACATGGAAATTAGGGAGACATGGGAAATTGTGTGAAAATGGAGCGTTGAAGGAGGAATTCAAAATTGTTGAGAAGAAAGGGTTAACCCGTGCCCTAGATTTCCCCAACGTCTTCAAGACAAAATGTATAAAGATAGTTTTGAGCAGGATACATGATAAATTTGTATGGTTAGAGAATGGACCGGTGAAAATCACCAAGAAAATTGTGCATAGGGTTACAGGGTATCCAACCCTAGATGGGCCAAAGACATTGAGAAGTGAAGCAAAAGAGATAATTGAAAAGAATACAGGGGCAATGTGGAATAAACGAGGGATGACAATTGATACAATTGTAGATCCCTTAATTGCTTTTGTAGTGAGGATAGTAGCACATAAGTTCTATCAATCCAGCAGGCTTAATAGTGTTCCATGTATTGCAGTGGATGTGGGATACAAAATAGTGAAGAAAGATCATACTTATGATCTTGCCAAGTTGCAGTTCCAACAATTGACTAAGAATTTGGGAGCCATAAGGAAGACCAAAAGTGCACAATGCAAATTTGGATCTATTCTTGTATGTATATTCTTTTATGTACAAAATACATTTCCTACTTTTGGTACAGTTTCATGGAAGGTAAATAGATTTATAACACTGCAAATAGGTGAATTCATTGAGCAACTACGTGATAATTTTGAGTCAGTCATGACAAGCTACTTTGAAGAATTCAAGTAGTCAATGAAGAAAAGACTGAGGATACCAGTTTCACTAGTGGAGAAACATTTTAATGATGTTTGCTTCCTAGTTGACACTGACTGTACATTTGTCGAGGCAGCAGTTCCTAGAGTAAGATGGTTAAGATCCCTAGATCAGCATACTTGGGACTAGAGATCTTTCCCAGCATTAGGTCTGTAAGTTATCTGATGACTCAAAAATTTAGGATCTTCTTTCTTATTTTGCTTCTTTCCACATAGTTTGTTAATAACTTTGGCATAGACTGGTACATCTTGAATTGCTTGCAATCAAGGAATTCGAATATTAACATTCTTTAATTCTTCCATGAAATCAAATACAGACAATGGTTTCAAAGACTATTGTGCTTGTTCCTTAAGTCTTTCAAGAAAAGGAGGTTCTTTGGGCTCTTGCTTATGATTTTTAGGCTCAACAATATCATCCGGTGAATCCTCAATCTCTATAATAGTTGGGTCTTGAAGAAACTTACTAGACCATAGTTGAACTCCATCAATTGTAAGGGAGTTTATTGGATAAGTGGGATAATGTGCCACCTCATTATTGTATACAGGCTGGTTCACCTTATTTTTGGGATTTTGTGTTGATTGTGCAGGCATTGGTGTTGTTTTAGGTGGTTGAGAAGAATTGGATGGTTGATTGAGAGGTGGCAAAATCGATGGTGGTAATTGTTGTGGTGGATAACATGAGATTATTATTGGAGGTGATCAATATTGTGGGAATAAATATGGTTGTTGACGTGGATAAAATGATTGTGGTAGTTGTGGCCTCCATGCTTGTTGCCATAGTTGATGTGCAACTGGGGGTTGTGGTATTCATTGTGAATATTGGTGGGAAGGCTTCCATTGTGCAGGTTGTGAAGATTGTTGCCAACCCCCATATCCTTCAGATTTATAGTAAAAGGGCATTGATTGTTGTTGTCCCTTGGAGTGCTCATTTTGCATATTGGGATGTGTAGGATGAGAAAAAGGATGTCTGGGTGCCATGAAGTTTACAAGTTCTTCAGAATACTCAGTATTGGAGGTCCCTACAGGGAAAGTTTTAGGCTAGAGTAATTAGCCTCTTCAAGAGAGGAGATGTTTTTTTTCTATTATAGGGACAGTCACTACCATGCTTCTTTCTACATGTGGGACAAAATACTGCCAAAATACATTCTGCCTCTTTTTTCTCGCGAGAATAAAGTGTATCAATTTGTTTGCCAATATGATTTAAGAGATCAGTTTTAAGATCATCCAATAAATTACCAATTTCTCCTTTTGTTAGACCTGTTGCATTGCCCAAATCACAAATGTCTTCAAAAGGCAATTTAGAAATGTCACCTTTTCCAATTCAGTTCAAAGCTTGTATTGTCTCATCTTGAATTCCCCTAAGGAAGAGCATTTTGATAGTATCAGTGGTTAAATCAGGGCGTCTTGAGCATTGCAAGGTAAATGCAAATTGTTCTAAGAAATCTTCTACAAACTCTTCTTCTCGTTGGCTCATGTGAAAGATTTTATCCCATACTTCTTTGGTTTTGCTATATTCTTGATATTTTGACAGAAAAGCTTCTTTCATTTGGTCCCATGTCCTAATGTTCCTAAGGTTCATGGACCATCGCAATGTGACATCTTTCAATATAGGTTGGAATAGTTTCAATTTTTTTGTATCACTTTTATATTCATAGCTATTATAGAGGACATCAAACTCAAATAGAAACATATCCGGATCTTCAGTAATTGACCCTCTAAATATAGGAAGTGTTGAGTGGGGTATATTCTTCATAGGGGCATCATTAGTGGGAGGTTGGATAGGAGACTCAAAGGTCATAAGATTGTTGTTGTATTGGACTAATGCATTACCATTGTTTCCAACATTATTACCTCCTACTACTTTTCCTGTGTTATCAGCCATGATTTTCTCCAAGACTCTTGTTGCCCAAGGTGTATATTAAGTTTTAAACGTTTGTTCTGGAGGTTCTGGAGTTTTACTACACCTAGTTTCAGAAGATTCTTTAAATTGTTGACAGATATCTTAGGAGGAATGATAGTCGATGCTCGTTGAGTTGGGATTGGGCTGCCCATTTGTAGTCAAGGTTTTTATCTATTTGTTCAATGACCCCTTTTTTTTTTTGAGTTTTTGAACTACCTCCTAACTCTTTCTTAACAAATCTTCCTTGACTATCTCTAGGTTTATTCATGCACCTAAATGATGTATTGCAGCATAGACCTAAGGTACCAGATTGAGCAAGGTCGACACTTGATCAGACACTCCCTAAGGCGCATTGTTCCTAACTTGACTTACTATAGCTTCACACGTTTAATATCTCTCCCCGGCATCGACACAAAAAATGTAGGTTAAAGTTATCTATTTATTGAGTTGTGAGATATAAATTGGATAAAAATACCCTAAGAGTGTCAATCCTAGACTTTTAAGATGATGAGAGATATAGTGGCTGTTTTCTCAAGGGATGAAGATAGTATATCAAGTGGTTATGAATTCAGTCTAGTTCACACTTTGAAGAATCGAATTGAAAGCTTTTAACTAGTGAATTGAAATTTGCACTAAAAAAGAATCAAACTCTCTTTCACAGAAGAATTCACACTTATAAGATTCTACCTTCAGACTTAAATCTAATCTGATTATATTAATTATGAGAATATAAAGTTTCTATTTAGATCATTTAACATAATCGCACTCATTTTAATTTAATTACTTGTTGCAAATCACACTTAATTAAATAGGAAAACTGCAGATCACACTCTTAATACTTTGAAATATATATTGACAAAAAGGAATAGGATGGACTCAATTTGCGATAGGAAGTTTTGGCATAGGAAATGGAGAATAGTGGAGTATGAAAGGAAGTTCACAATACTGTGAAAGAAAGGTGATGTATAGTGACAACAATAGAATAATTAAATTTGGATGAAGTCAAGCATTGAGAATTCAGTTGGACTCATACAATGATGATCATGTGAATACTCGCTTTCTTATCACAAACATTGTGTAGATTAAATACTTAACGCCCATACATCCATTATCTTTCTTGAATGGAGACTGAATTGTGTCCATACAATATAAATAATTTCCATTATACATCATTTCCTTTAAATAATTGACTAATTAGGAATATCCTTCCATTCCTCAAGATTGCACTAAGTATACCTTATTTACTATTATCTAATTAGCAAATGGGAACTTAAGACTGGGAATATGAAGGAAAATAGAAGAAAAGTGTAATAAAAGACAAGAAATATGTAATGACCCCTTTTTAATTCTTCGACCTGATATTCAAAATTCAGTATAAGTTTAGGAAGTTATTCAAGTTAAACATGCCCTGGATCCTTATTATTATTTAAATTGAGGAATTGAGCATTATAATTTTAATTAGTTTAATTGATTATAAAGTTTCACTCTATAGCACCAAGCAACTACTCTCTTCTGGTCATGACTATCTGGAGACGGTAGATTGACGGTGCAAAGGGCGTGTGAAACAAGCTACAAGCGGCTCCCTGGAGGATACCGTCAGGTGCTCGAATTTACTCCGCCTCTCCCTCCACCCACTCCCTATCTGAAGATGTCATGGCTCAGGTGAGAGCAAGCTTCCTGAACTATAGTTGAAAATACATTTAATTGGTAATTCTTGAGATTTGTTGTATTTGTAACGATATCTCAATATTGTTGTACTCATTATTACAATTTAAAATATTTAACATTGTGTGTGTCTATATATTTAGACATAGGTATATATGTGTTCTTATATATATATATATATATATATATATAATCAAATGAATGTATATTCCTTACCCATGCGAATTGCTTTTATGACTTCAATAATCAATTTAAATATAATCTATGAATGAATAGAATAGAACCAATTTAAGAATTATATGTATATCATAATGGGTTGATCATTATCAATAGAATTTTCATATGTGCTTTAATGCTGTTATCTAACGCTTGCTTTCTATTTAACTTCATTAATGCAGAATGACGTGACTATGTTAGAAGTACCTGATTGTTTGATGGCGTTTGGCGATGTCAGTCCTGTCAACTCAGTACCTGAATGTCCTTTATTGTGGTCACTGTGATTAGCGTAGGGTATGTTTAATACGTAGCACAAGGTTGAGCAATATCTGGTGCAGGGTTATATTCGGACCTCAATGTTCGGGTATTTAAAACATTTCCTGCAGTTTAATATGGTCTTCCCGCACTTATATATTTTGTTGATTATTTACCTTTCTGCACTCTTATTTTGTATATGCCTTTTTCCTTCTCTATCACCGGCTTGATGCATATATTCTACTGCTTCCTTCACTTACCAATATACTGTATCCTGTGTATATGTTTTACCTAACCCTAATCAATGACATTTATATATCGTGCACAATCACAAATGTAAAGTCGTGACTGTTATGATTTACTTAGTTTTTTTCCATTATTCGATTCGTATATTGTGTTTAGTATTATATTGATGTAGCAACATTTTTGTAATTATATGCAAACATCAAATATTAGTAATTTTTAGGGTTTCCCTTTTTTTTAAAGAACACTTGTAGTAATCAAATTTGATTTAGGTTAATCATTGATAACATTTGGAATAGTAAGATGAATATTTTGGGAAGTTGATAATATTAATGCATCTTGGAATAATAATATATTTAATGTTTATATGGGACTTTAATAATTATAATATTTATGACAACTTATAAGTTATTTGATTAAAACAATTTAAAGAAGTAAAATTTATTATATCAATAATTATTTGAACTTAATACATAATATTTCTGATAGAGTAAAACACATTAATCCAGGTTCATTACAAAATATTTGACTCCCAACAAGCATTTCAAGTGGTTTTATGCCATGTTGGTCTGCCCCTACTAGATGGAAGGTAGGTGGCCAAAATGTTGGTTTGTTAAGTGTTTTCCATGTCTTCCCAAGGAGTGCATTGACTCCTGACCCTCCATCCACAATAATGTTGGTAAGTTTATGGCCCATAATCTCCATTTCTACTACAACAAGGGTCCTTATTCCCACTGTGAATAACATTTGATGGAGGGTTGGTGGTTCCCTTCGAGGAGTATTTTTGCTAACATCTTCTTCCATGGGCTTGTCTTCTCCATGGCTAGTATTATTTCCTTTTCTCCTAGAAATCACAACCCTTATTGGGGTAGTGTAATGAGTAAGTTGGCCACTCTTATTGGTATAGTATCCTCAAACATTTGTTTTATTTTATTGGCCTTCGATGCCGAGCGTACTGGGGTACTTGTTGTATCCTAGTTTCTTCTTTGTTCCTCTTCTAAGGCCATGCATACCTCCTTGAATCTTTCCTTTTCTGTCCAAGGGTCCAAGTACAAAGCCTTCTTTGCTTGTAGTCTACTGATGTCCATTATTTTGTCTTCTGACTTTGTCACTTCCAACATGTTCACTGCTTTCCCCTTTGGGCAATCAAAATCTTTGTGATTTCTGGGCCTACACCACCAATATGGCATGCTTTCACCACTTTGCTGGTTTTGGAATTCACAGGTGAAGTGTCCCCATTCGTTACACCTCCTACATTGTATCATTGAGCAGCCCTTTGCATCTTACTAGATACGACTACATAGCATATTGTTATTGCTGTTGTTGTTGCTCACATGTCTATTTTTCCAATGTCTCCTGGAGAGACATTGGAAGTCTTGTTTTTTGATGGTGTGATAGGTGGAGTGGCCTGTTATGTGGGTAGAAGTACTTGCATACTTCTTACCGTTAAGTTGTATGGACATTCTGTGAGGGAGTGTCCCACAACTTGATAGATGTCGCAAAATGATTTTTTTGGACAGTTAGCTCTTGTGTGCCCTTCATTCTGTCATTTTGTACACCATAGTTCTTTGCTTTCCTTAGTTTCTTTCCTCCATCTCCTTCGTCTGCATCATGTCCTTGCGGAGTGCTTGAATTTTCCTCGAATCCCCTTGCTTTCCTTGTTGTTGCCATCACTCATTCTCTTTTTGTTCCTCGACGTTTTGTTTTCACTCTCGATATCCATTGCTCGATTACATTCCTCCTTATATGTGAATAGGGGTACCACGTTAATTTTCCTCCAGATGAATAGAGTTAGCCCTTCTACGATCCACCTTTTGTTCAATTCAATTACTGGTCTATTTTCTAGCTTATTAGCTCCCTCAATCTCCGATGGTATACTCGAACATTTTCATTGTCGCCTTCACAATTATTGGATGTCTTTGCTACTACTTCGTTGTCATCCCATAATAATCTGAATTCTGCCTCAGAGGCCTTCCTCAATTTTCTCCTTGTTGCCATCTGTGTGGCTAAAAGGTCAATGTACCAGATGATTGCTATGCCTCATAGAGTGCACGGGAAAGCTTTTAGCAAGTTGTCCTTATCAAATTGTCCAGTGACTTCCCGAATGGTTACACATGTTTTACAAGGCTGCGTTGGGTCTTTTAACCCTTCCCTCATAAATTCAAGGAGTTTTTGTTTGTTTGGTTTGTTTGATGTTCTTCCTCCCTGGCCTTTTGTGTTTAGGGAGTTTTCTCTTCTTTGGAAATTTCTTCCTATTTGTCCTCCTGTTATGGGTATTTCTCTTGTGCTGTTAGGTTGCAAGACGTCTCCTCCTCCACCTCCTTTTGGTATATATTGGTGGTATTGGTATTCCCACATTTTGGGGGTTTCTGGCTTTGTTTTCCCTACTGTTACTTCATCATAGATGACCAACCCTTTTATTCTACATACTATATTTTCAAATAAATCAGCTGCCTATCTCTCCAAACTTCTTTCTTCGCCATCGGGTTCCGAATGCCTAGAGTCTTATTTCCCTTGACTTGCTTTCCCAACTATCGGTGTCCTCCATTTTCCATGTTGAACTAATTGTTGGTTCCTCCTCAATGGTGTTGCCACATAGTGGCCCTTCCCATTGGTACTCGCTCGTGGTTATGTGTGTATTGTGATGTTGTTGTGCTTGTTGGGCAAGGTTTCTCAATCTTCATCACCTTTCTCCTTGTTCTATCATTAAGGAGCATCTCACTTCCACCTTACTTTCCTCCAAATGTGTTTCCTTTGGGTGTCTCCTATCCTTGTTTGAAAGGAGGGGCATTAATTTTTGGGTTTAGGATTTGTTTGGCAGTTACTTGTGTCCCTGGGTTCCTCCTCTCTACAGTTTCTTTTGTAAAATCGTTGCAGTATTTGCTACCTTCTTTTCTTCCTCCTCTCTTTGTTCCTATACTTATACCAGCCTTCGTGCCAGCAACCTTGGAAGACTTCCTAGGATATCGTACACTACTTCATTCACCATGAGTTTGGCCCATACCATATCAGTGGAGAGAGCCCTCTTCTCTGCCTCCTAACATACATACTAGTCTACTGCCACGTCCCATGCCTGAACGAGGTCCTATGTTAATTGATCCTCCCTAGTAACTTCCTCCTCAATGTCACTGTTTGTTATCACTATTTGCTGGTCAAAAGTTCAATCCACTATGCTTTTATCTTTCCACTTCTCTGTTGACTTCTCAGGTTCATATTAGCCAACAGTGCCAGAAATGTTAGCTGCCAAATATGGCAGCAATCACATGCCAAAAATGGAGCAACTGTGTGCTAGGTATGGAAGTATTCATATGTTAAACATGGAGAGGTTCACATGCCAATTATGGAAGTTATACACAACAGCTATATACCAATGCAAGCAGAATAATAAACTAATAGCCAAAACATACGAATTACATAGAAATGGCTAAATATTGCCTTATTGATTGTACTAAGGGATTACATTACCAGTATTACCAATGTTTTCAATACTACCATAGCATCCCAATTCCCAATAATCCCTACATATAGAACTCCTATTGCTTACAGAAACCAACCGTTGTGAATCTTTGGTACATGTAGTTTCATAGCGATTTTACTAGATACCTTAAATATTTTATTACTAGCCTACACTTAGTTTGGGAGATGTGGAGAAGATTGAATAGAAGAAAGACATCATACATTTCCTACTTTCTATATCCAAGGAAAGATTTTCACCATTTTTCTTATAACTTATTTGGTGGAAAAAATCTTTACCATAATCAGTGACATCATAGAAAGGAATTAGACTAGATGGATAAGCCACCATTGGGACCATGATATATTGAATTGTTGAAGACTTTAATATACTGGAAAGGCATATCCATGTCTCGAGGTGGTTGTCTCCATATTGAGTTGGTAAGATACAAGCATTGGGGGGCATAAGAGCACCCTATTGCATTGTGATTGAGGGAGAACTGCGAAGGGAACCTTATTGCAGAAGTAGTTGAGAGAGAACTACTAAGAGCACCCTATTGCAATGGTAGTTAAATTAGAACTGCTATCAAGGCACTCTACTACAATTTAATTAAAGGAGAACAACTAGGACACCCTACAACAAGGCAAAGATCACATCTATAAAGACCTAGGAGAGATAGATTTGTCTTCTAGGAGGGATGGATGTGTGAAATATTGGGTATCCATAAGGCCTTGAGGGGAGACGAATGGCAAGGAGATGGTATCATAGTCTGAGGATTGTTCATGGTTGATTATAAGATAACTAGAGCCCTGGAACTTCTCCCAAAGGAGTTGGGAACTTGATTACGAACTTTTCCACAAGGATTGGGAAGAGATAAAGTCACTCCTAAGGATTATCATGATGGATATACCAAGTAAAGGATATCCATTAGACCTAGAGGGAGAAAGTCGTAATGAGCTAGTGACATTATAGCTTGGGGACCATTCTAGAATAACCATATAAGACAACTAGAGCCGTAGGAAGTCCATCTTAAAAAGAATGGAACTTGATTACAACACTCCCTAAGGATTAGGATTATTCATCAAGGCTCATCATGGACCAAGGAAACACCTACCAAATGAGAAGGAAAGTACTAAAATGCATCAAGACAAGTTCCATCTTTAAATTATTCTTGGGTTATTAAATTCAAAGTTGTAAGGGAAAATGTTATCAGTGGTACAACATAAGCCACACATTGAATTGACAATTGCTTATGGACAAGCAATTTGGGGAAGGGTGAACTATGATGCACCCTTTCCTGAAATGGAGTTAAATAATAATAGAATTAAAAACATGTAAGGCTAAATAAATAGTAAAATATTACAACTACAATCACATTGACTAAATTACAAGAACACGATATAAATTAATCTCTCACTCTTATATGAAACCCATAGACCTATATGCGTAATGTGAATAGATTCAATTTATGTATAATTATTAAATACACATATATATAAACCTGAAAAATATAATTTTAAATACAATATATATATCAAATATTATTATCAATACCAAATATAATTATAGAAAGGGGTTAGAAGAGGTATGATGAGATGAGCAAGTTTGATAGCTCAATGAAGAGAGAGAAGGCAAGGGATGGTTGTTAGGTATGTTTAGATGGGGAAATCTAAAACTCCGATGACAACATAGAAGAAAGCAGACTTGGGAGGAATGTCATGTCAAGAAAGTAAACTTTTCAACTCCAATGACGTAAACTAACTAAGAAAATTGGCCATGTTCCGTACTTCAAAATTGAGATGGTCTTCAATGGATGCATGGGGGATGAAGGTGCAGGATTGATACAAGCACTTGGAAAAGGAGGAATGTTATGATATGAAATGGGTATTTTTAACCACAACATTTATTACAAAAAGGGGGGCATGACAATTAACAATGGATGCCACTGTGGAATTCTAAAAGTCGTACCTTAAATTCCTATATAAGATGTCACTTTGAGAAGTTGAACATGGATCACCATAATAAGAATCCAATGATTTAAGCAATTGATCTCAACCACTTAAACATGTTTTAAGTTTGAAAAGGATATTCCTAATGTATATTGGTGTACATTGATACGTGCTTGTGCACTTGAGTGGTACATGCCAAGTAGTGCATATGGTCAAAATTAAGAATGAGATTTGTTGGTAAACAAATATGTCACTTTTAAAATTTCTATATCTTTGCCCAATCATATAATATGACAAATTACTTCGCAATAGCTGGGTTAGGCCTTTGATATGTGACCTTCCTCTACTTTTAGAGGGGCAGCTCCCTCGTATGATGTTATTTTTCAATTTTTCAAACAATGATACACAAGTTTAGAAAGATTTAGATAAATTCACTGACAGTGAATATGCAAACAACTTTCAGGAGCTTCGAAGGGTTTGCTTCGGTTACTAATGAAAACAATTCAAGAACTATACTCAAAAGTGATCAACAACATAAACTTGGTTCAACATTTTTTTGAACATTCACACAACACTATGAGAATATACATCACAATGATAATTGATATCTTGAAAAATGATATTTATGAAAGTGAGGCAAAATTTGTATTTTTTTCATATCTTCATCCTGAGAATACAATGGAAGTATTTAACTACATGAGCAAAATTTGTAAGCACTTTCCAAAAAGATGCCTTATAGTTGAGTATGAAACTAAGACATAAGTGCTCTTCTAGCCAGTAATTGTCCAAAGTCTCTATTGCATGACTTGCTCATGATATTTATAATCTTTTTTAGCGTAACCAACTTTCGGGTTTGTAACTACCTAAAAAGTTAGCATTTAAGAATATAGAAAGCATTCCATAATTGTAACTTTACGAACTCCAACTTTTAAAGCCTAACCTTACCCAAGAAAAAGTTAAGATCTTAACCAAACCAAAAATCAGTCCAAAAGTTGACAATTTTCAAAATATACAAATAAAAACCTAAAAGGCAACTTTAGCTGGGCCTGCTTCCGATCCGAGTAACTATAGAACTATTATGATCAGACATACTTTTGCCAAACTTTATGCCACCGTTCTGAACACCATGTTATCTTGTGAGCTTGATAGTAGGGATTGTAGGGCTAAAGGATAGGTTGGCTTTCAGACAAACTATTATATTATGGATCATGTATTCACGCTGCGGGCTATCATTGAGGAAGTTAGACACCGCTCTTAGAAGGTCTATTGTTTTTTTGTGGACTTCCGTAATGCTTTCGATTCTGTTCCTAGGTTGGCCTTATTTTAGAGACTTCATGAGATTGGGATTTCATATATGTTGCAAACTGCTATTATGAGGCCTTATGTGAGGGTAATTGGTAGGCTCAGGACTCTGGAGGGCTTTTCAATCCCGATTCAAAGCACCATTGGGGTGAAGCAGGGCTGTCCTCTTTCTCCTACACTATTTGGTTTGTATATTGATGAGTTGGAGGATTTCCTTTAGAACTCCTCTCAACTAGGAGATGAGTGTTATTTGCATTAGGTCTTGATCTCCATTCTTCGTTTTGCTGTTGATGTGGTTGTCTTGGCCTCTTCCCCCGACAGCTTGCAGAGACTTCTTGATGGTCTAGCTTCTTTTTGTGATCAGCGACAACTTGTGGTTAATTTGTCTAAGACTTGGGTTATGGTTTTTAACTATTTAAAGACCTCTTATCTTCATTTCTTCTTTCAGGGTAAGGAGGTTGAGATCACTCCCTCTTATATGTATCTTAGTGTGAAGTTCTTAGGGCCAGGCTTCAGCTTGAGACCAGCTATTTAGTCTAGAGTAAGTAAGGGCATGGGTTCCCTAGCTTTGCTGGAAAGACAATGCTTTAGGCATCATTTTTAGGATATTTCGTCTAAGTTGTCCCTTTTGGATTCCTTGGTTTTTCCGATAGTTCTCTATGGCTTGGTTGTTTGAGGGCCTTCTCTTATTGCTTCTAATTGGGCTTCTATTGAGCGGGTTCAGACGTTGATGTTACAATGTATCATAAGATGTCACAGACTCACCACTCATAGCATTGTCTTAGCTGAGTTTGGAGCTCATCCTCTCAAACTTGCCACCATCTTTGACTTGATTTGGTTTCTTCATCAGCATCGTGGTTTTATGGAGTTGGGTGTTGACCAACACAGATACTCTCATTTGGCATACTACTCTTTTGTTACGATCATGAGATCTGACACCTCTACTAGGTCTCGTTGTTGGTACACCCAGGCCACCTCTCTGCTGGGTTTGATTGGTATTCAAATAGATTTTCTTCCTTCTTATCAGTTTTCACTTGATGCTCCTGGTCATCTTCTCCCACTACGTCAGGAGTTGAATGACCATGTCAGACAGGATATTTATAGACAATACATTACTATTACTTGGAGTAATCTCCCGAGAGGTCTGAGACCTAGGATGGCCTTCTATGCTGAGCATTTTCTTGAGATCTAGGATGGTATTATTGTTTGCCTTTCTTATCTATGTTGGTCCTAGAATCATGCCTTAGGGTTTTCTTTAGGCTCATTCAAAGTTGGTTCTCACGCCTTAGGGCTCGGACCGATCACCATATGGATTAGGCTGATTGGATATGTTAGTTGTTTACTTTGTCAAAGGTTGAGATTGAGATCCACTTCATTTTTCGATGTCCTCTTTACTATGAGATCAAAGGGAGATTTTACTGTCTTTTTAGAGACTACCCTTCTCTTTCAATGTTTTTTAGCTATATTGATCAGTGGTGTCTTGCACTTTATCTTCAGGAAGGCACCCACCTTTGAGAGATTACTTTGCAATCTTTTATACCTCTGGGGCATACTTCAGACCAGCTCATTATTACCTTTTTCTCTCCCTTGTCTCCTCCACGAGGTTTGGAAAGGCCTTCCAATACTTCTCATTCCAGATCGGTTAGACACTGCACCAGTCTCTCCAGGCAGCGATAGTCCTACAATGTTTCCACAAGGCATTCTAAGACTATGGATCGTTCACGGGTTTATCCCTCTATTACTGATTTCTTTGCGACAAGGAAGGACCCTTAGTCCTTATCTTGTCTTCTCTCTTGTTTTGTTTCTTGCTTTTGTTCTTTCTCAGTCACTATTTGGTGCTTAAACTTTGGCCAGCTCTTTTGTTTGTATGCTCAGTCCCATAAACCTAGTTGGTTTCTCATGGACCTTAATATTATCTTAGCTTATCTAAAGACTAACTTTGAAGCATTTGCATTAGCATCTGCTATGATTGTTCTTTGATCCACAGGTGCTATGACTGACTGAAGTGAACTTGCTTTGTGTGCTCTAAATGACTTAATTGCTTGTGCCAAGGACATATTTTTGATGATAATGATACTTTGGATTTTCAGCTTTCATCTATCATAACCTCTTCTAACTTCATCTAACTCTTGCTATAACCAAGCAAGCATTGAATGCAAGAATCAAATGTCACTAAAAGAACACTCAATCTTATCATAACATATTCACTAGAACATTGTTGGTCATCAAGCTTTGAGCTGATTTTTAGCTCTATACTTTTCAAAATGGGGGGCACATCTAACTCTTGAGTATGCTCATTGATTGGGATTTCTCTACAAGGGCTGGCATATTTTCCAAGGCTTTATTTTCAGCTTCTTACTAGTGTCTAGGAGCTTCTCTTGTTCACCTATTTTCTGATCCATGCTAGCACATTTCCACTTGATATTTTCCAACAACATGTCCACTTGTTCATCTTCCCCGCTTAGGAACAATTTGAGGGATTTCACCATATTGTTATCCATTTCTTTTATCTCCGCCAAATTACTGGCAATCTCCTAGGATAATTGTTTTTCTCGAATGATTCCCATTTTTTTTAATCCCTTGCTCTATTTGGTTCGCTTTAACATACATTGTCTTTACATCTTGAAGTTGGTTCCTTCATATGGCTGATCCAATCATCCACCATTCTACCATATGTATGGCGTTTTTGTATGTCTTCAATAATGCCTTCATCAAACATCCTTTTGGGAACATTGATTACCTCTGGAGAAGAAGAGTCAAGGGCTGGGAAAGAATCACCTACAATTGATCGGAAACTTGAAGATAAGGCTTGGACTTGATGCTTGAGCTGATCCTTGGTTTTTTTATCCTTGTTTGATTGTTCAATTAGGACAACAGCTGAGACCTGGAAATTATGCAATTTACCTTCAGGAGTAGTTCAGCCTAAATCCACTTGAGATATGTTGAAATCATATTCACTTGCTTAATCTACATTTTTCTTAATGATGGGTTGTGCAACCTCAACAAGTAAGTTGCCTATAGTGGGGTTCATTGCTCTGGAATCCACTTTAGTCTTCTTCACTTTTGTGCCTTTATGCTCCGAATCAACCACTGCATCTATGTTTGGTGTTTCCAATTGAATCACCCTCTTTTTCTTTTCCTATAAACTCTATTGCAGCGAAGAGTTAGAAAATGTTGCAGATGTTTCTACCATTGCAGTAACTTTCAAAACCATAGGTTAGAGCTCCTCCTCATCTGTGTTATCCATAACTGGAACCTCATAAGTTGCCTAAACATTTTGAGGAGATGGTGAGTGTGTAGGAGAGGTTATGGACTGTATCATCTTGTCTACAAGTGATGACGAAAATGTGTTCATTTCATGAACCTCTTTTATCATTTTCTGAATGGGATTTAAGGTCTTCTCTTTAGGCTTGGATCTCTTCTTTCTAGTTACAGAATTGAGATCACATGCTGAAAGTAGATTTTTATTTTTGTTGGGGTCTTCATCATCATGTCCTCCTTGTGCATCTTGTGATGAGCTGGAAGTGGTAGATGGAGTATATGAAGTAGCTGATCTAGGTGTGCTTTCCTGCAAATTATTGTTCTTCGCAGAATTACCCTTCCTTGCCGGCTTAGTAGTTGAGGCCTCTTTGAAATCACCTTTTAACCAATTTCTTGTTTGCTGGATGACATAGAAAACTCTCTCCCTTAGATTTTTCAAATCAAGTAGAGACCAATTGATGTAAGGTAATTCTAACAACAGAATCTTTTAAAAATAGAAAGGATCAATTAAATTTGATTCATCTTCTTGTACACCTGTCATATCCCATCCCAATTTAAAATCAATGACTTGTTGAATTGTGAACCTCATCTAGTCTCTTTTTCTTACCTCAATGTCTTCACAATCCACCGATAATCTTCTATTGGTGGAAATGATTCAGGAACATTAGGCCGATGTAAAGAAATTGTTTGACAAGAAGGCTAAGAGAAAGGTTTTCCAGGCAGATGACCTTGTTCTTCTTTGGGATAAGCATCAACAACCAAAGGGTCCGCATGGAAAATTTGATTCCTTGTGGTGGGCCGCTCTCCAGATCAAAGGGGTGTGTTGTAAAAATGCATTTATTCTTTCTAATCTGGATGGTATACAATTGCCCTTGCCTTACATTGGGCAACATTTGAAACATTATTGGGTCGTCCACCACCTATGTACATAGTTTACAAGAAGTTTTTGTTGTGTTGTTTCTCCTCATGTGTGTAGCGGTCCCATTTTTGGTGCATCTAAGTCCTTTTCATTAATTTATTCTCATTTTGGGTGACTCTATGGCTCTTGTGATAAAGTATTGTCCCTATTTGTATCTAGGTTCATTCTCCGTCCTTCATAGTCCTTATCCCCAGATAGAGCCAGTTATAGTTGTGGTTTTGTCATAGGCCCAAAGTATCAATTTTTTTTTGTCTAAGTCATGTCCATAGTTTTTTTGGGTCAATGTATATTTGTGTCTGCATATATCCCTTCTATGGCCTTGTGATCAAATTTTCAAGTTTTATCGTTTAAGGGTCATTAATGATCGAAAATATGTCAGGTTTGGAGCCTAAAAAAGATTGGAAATTCAGAATATTACTGATGATTTGTGTTTCCAACTCATTTGGCTTGTTGTCAGCTCTGTACCACACTTATGTTGTTTTTAAGTTAGCGTTTTGATTTTAAATTTTAAAATTAAAACTTCAAAACTCAAAAATTAAAACTTAACTTGTTATTGACTTGGTGGTCAGCACCTCTTTGGAGATTTTGTGACATGGCTTAACCACTTCTTGTGGGTCCTAAAATCTAACATTTGTATTGGTCACTAACAGTTCAAGCTTTTGGTGCTATGGCCAATGATTCGAACAATTGGTATCAAAGTCTTGGGTCATGGGTTCGAGTTTCCCTTAAATGGGTCTTGAAGGCTCAGTCAGTGTTGAGGGGGAGATTGTTGTTGACTTGGTGGTTAACACTGTCATCGGTATAAATTGTGTAGCCGACAGGTTCATGTTGTCGGTAAAGATTTGTAGCCGACAGATAGATTAGTATTGTTATGTAGTCAACGGACCCCTTCGAGAAGGTTCGGCGGAAAGTATTTACACCCCATCTGGGTACGTTGTAAATCATCTTATCATTAGTTATGTAATCTCTAAGCATATGCGAATAAAGGAGTACTGTTATTGCCGTTCTTGTTCATTATGTGTGCATTAATCATTTAATCTATGCGGTAAACATTTGGCGCCGTTGCCCCATGAACCTGGAAGGTGGGAGGAATGAAGATTAATGCCAAATCAGCTTAACAAGGATCGAAATAAGGTCAAGGGAAAAGATGGAATCCGTACTGTGCAAGAAAATTTAATTCTAGCATAGCAAGCCGAACGCAGAAGGAGGTTCCAGAAGATTGCCGACGGACATAGAAGCGTGGAGGAATTGTTAGAGGAGACTCGATAGTGGGTGGAGTTGGTGGAAGAAGCAAGAGAGGAGTTTTTGAATTTGTATTTGCTGAGGGAAGAGAATCTAGACGGAAGAGAATCAACTCCCACAGCTCGAAGTGCCGAGGGAGCACGAGTGCGGAGTGAACTCTTTGTTCAGGATACACTTCCTTAGGGGACAACTTTAGAAGATCCTTTTTCACCAAGGTTCGCAACTGTTGAGACCACTGGTGTGGGAGAGCAGACCGTCGGTGCAGGAGTGCAGACTGCCCGTGTGGGAGTGCAGATCATCAGTGCGGGAGTGCACACTGCCAGTGTGGGAGTGCAAAGCCACGCTGTGGGAGTGAACAGTGCCAGTGTTGCAAGACCGAGCAACGCTCGTTCACAAAATCCAGTAGTGATGGCAAGACCAAAAGAAAAGTTGCCAAAGTTTGATGGCGATGGTATGGCTGACCCCATCCGACATTGCAAGACCTGTGAGATGATTTGGAGGGAAAATGGCATAACAGATGCAAACGAATGGGTAAGGCAATTTTCGACAACCCTATGGGGTGTCGCAATTGATTGGTTTGCAGATACAGATCCACAAAAGTTAAACAACTGGGACAACATTAAAAAGGAGTTTATCACAGAATTTCAAGTATTGCGCGATGATAACGAGATTGTAGCAGAGATATTCAATACCAAGCAGGGGAAGAATGAAACTGTCCATGTCTACGCCAAGAAATTAAAAGACTTGATAAGTAAAATGAAAAATAAGCCGGCGGACGGACTTTAGAAAAGATCGTTCGTGGAAGGCCTATGCTCGAAGTTGCGGAAGAAGATGAAAATTGTGCTGTCGTCATCATATACAGAAGCATACAATAGAGCAATGAACTTGGAAAGCGAGCAGAGCACGAAAAAGAAAAAGAAGAATAGCTCCTCCGACTCAGATGATGAAACATCTTCCGGAGAGGATAGCAGTGATGATGAAAACAACAACAAGAAGGTCCGCGCACTACAGAAGGACATGGTCCGTATGATGAAGGAATTTAAAAACATGCAGAAGAAGACAAAGGGAAGCGAGCTATGGTGCACAGAGTGTAAGATGGAAGATCATACTAAAGGGTCCTGTCCAAAGAACCAATTCTGTTGCATTTGTCAGATCATGGGACATTCCACAAAAGAATGTCCCTTCAATATGAAAACCAGAGGACCTCAACAGTTGCTCCTGAAATAGGCAACTTCCACATCGGGAGGTAACGGAAACACAAACATTGATGGTGCCACTTCGGGTGGGTATAGAAATAATAGTAGAGGGCAAAACAACAACAACAATGCGAACAATAACAATAGCAGTCAAATTCGAATTCAGTATGATGCGAACGGACAACCGATCGTTCAATGCCGAGCACGTAATTTGTGGGGCCACTTTGCCCGTGACTGTACAACGAAAAATACACCAAAATTATTATGTAGATGGTGCAGACCCGACAATAATGAAGATGCCAAGTGCCCGAAGTCTGGAGTGAATCTGATCACCGCTGGGATGGATGAAGAGGAGGTACTAGCAATCACACGGAAACAAGCAAAACTATACCCTGACCCCATGGAAGAAAAGAAGAGGCTGGAGGAAGTACGGAAGGAAATTGAGAAAGCAACACAGGCGAAGACATCTCAGTTGAAGGTTACCATTCGGCACCTCAGCAAGGAATTACGTAGAACAAAACATTGTACGATAGATACTGCAAATTGAGGTACCTGTCGAAATAGGCAATCTGTTGCTCACAATGCCTCAGTTCCAATCGACACTCACAAATATCGCGCCAATTGCCAAGTTACCAGGAGAACCAGGAAGAGGGAAGGAAATTGCCGTTGGTGGAGAAGACCCAATGTTATTGGCCCTCACATCCGGACGGCATCCAGCGGTTGTCGAGATGGGAATTCTTGGAAGTGTGTTGACGGAGGGTCCGACATGAATGTCTTACCCGAGGATACCTGGAAGAGGTTGGGATAGCCGACGTTGTGGCCACCTACATTCCAGTTGTTGACAGTGGACCAACAAGGCATTAAACTTCTCAGTGTTCTGATGGCACAACTGGTGACAATTGGCACATAGTCGTTCCTGCTTGACTTTGTCGTGATCCCACTAAAGAGAAAAGGATACGACGCCATTCTGGGTCACGGATGGCTTATTCAAGTTAGGGTTAAACATAACTGGAAGAAAAACACTTTATCACTTGAAAGCAAAGGGAGGAAATTTGTAATTGATTTGCACACCCAGATGGTGGGGGAAGAAGCTTTGTCCTCAGATTCTGAAGTAGAAGATGAAGGGAGGCAGCATATGGAATCAGATCAGGAGGGAATCCTGTAGTTGGAAGGAGAATCAATAGACAACAGTTTGGATTCTGTCAACGATCTTTACCACTGGTAGATAGAGGACTATGAACTCTTTCCAAGTTGTAATAAGTTAAGGGTGGATGAAGGTGAGAAAGAAGAGGAAAATGAATGTCCGAAGGAATACAGAGAAGCGAAAGAAGGAAAGGCAGTTATGGCTGAAGCTGAGGGGAAGAACATACAGTACAAATCCAGAAAAAAGAAAGATCCCACCGTTCGGTACACACTGAACGGACTGCACAAAAAGAAAAGAATACACTGCACCATAAAATTACTTGAAGGGTGCCAGAAGGAAGGAAATAATCTAGATGGGCGACAACCGCAGACACAATGGGCCAGGGAGGTGATATAGAATAGATGCAAAGCACAGCGTGATCAGCACCTGGTACTGAACAGCTTTCAGCCAGGGCAGTTGATGTTGAAGTATGACAGATGAAATAAACTAGGAAACTTTAAGGTCAGGTGGGTCGGGCCATACCAGATCTGGAAGGTAGGTGACAATGGAGCAATAAAATTATGGACTTTAGACGAACAAGAAGTGTTGCAGGCAGTGAACAGGTCGAAGTTGAAGAGGTACTATGACAGGAAGACTCCCGCATCGTCGCAAAATGACGAAGCCCGAACGACTCTGTTGCCATCGCAGAATGGCCAAGTTTGAACAACTCCCTCGTCGTCGCAGGATGGCAATCTAGAGGAAAATTCGAGTTGTATTTTTTTGTATGAATAAATAAATAAATAGATAAATTAAAGAAGAAAATAAGTGAGTGGGTGAAGGCCCGTGGTCATTCGAACACCTGTCTGCGCGAATAGTCACCCACGGATAGCCTTAGTTCTCCGCACGGTGACTCCCGCGGATTTCCCTTATTCCCCCACGGGGTGTCTTCCGTGGTTATATCTTCTCTTCCGTGGATTTCTTTTCTTCTGCCGATTGTTTGTTCCCCTCAACCTATCCTTCGTCTGTGGCTTGTCTCCATGGCTATAAACTCACATTTGCAGGTGGTCGTATTCTTCTGTAGGTTGTCCTTATTGATGTGCCTTTGTTTTCTCGTCCATGGAAGGTTTATGTGCGGGTTGCCTTATATCCCCGGGGTTGCAACACTTGTATATTTTCCCTGAGGTTTCATTCTTCTATCCACGACTTCCTTTTTCCAACGCTCATTAGCCTCCTTGGAATGAAAGAGACATTACCATGTAGCAGACAAAATCTACAGCAGGTGGTGTAGCAAGAGAGAGATGTTATTGCTCAGTGTCTAAATTTGTTATCCCACAGATGTGGTAACTCATTCTCCACAAGAAGGCAAAAGCAACAGAGTAGTTAGGTAGGAGCCAACAAAAAAAAAAAAAACGATAAATTGAAGCAGTTCAGAATGAGTACCACAAGTGCCAAAAGGAAAGGAAAACATCTGCGGTTGCCAGAAAGAGTGTGGGATCATAAGAAAATGACAAAAATAGTGTGTTCCATGCAGTTTTGTGTGGGTTTCAGAGTGGTAATTTGGAGCCCCTCAACCTCGCTGGGGGCGTTGCCCCCTAGACCCCCAGTCGTTGCGGTTAATCAGTCGTGGAAAGTATGACCAGTTGATGAGACTTGGAGCTGCTGCAGGCATGGAGTGTTTGTGTACTAGAGGCACTTGGAGTAGGTGTTGGACGTGAGGCTGTCTTGGTGGATGCATAGGGAGCTTGGGAGGAGTTGATCATCCAGTTGAAGGCAGTACAACAACACTTGTTTCAGGGTACCCAGGAGTTGGAAGTAGAAAAAGCAGCACGGGTGGCTATCAAAGTCAGCATGATTAAGGAGACAGTATTGTGTTAGCAAAGGCTACAAATGCATAATGGGTTGGAGACCAGTTTGTTGCAAACACGGGACGAATGTGAAAGTGATGTGACAGAAAACGGATCTATCTTGTGTAGTTAGTCAGCTAATGTACTTTTTTTGGATAATTTGTCTCGGATGTTTTGTAATTGTCGTCCGGAGACGACTTTTTCTTTTGTGGGGGATGATGTCGTCGGTATAAATTGTGTAGCCGATGGATTGATGTCATCGGTAGATATTGTGTAGCTGACGGGTTCATGTCGTCGGTAAAGATTTGTAGTTGACGGATAGATTAGTATTGTTATGTAGCTGACGGACCCCTTTGGGAAGGTTCGGCGGGAAGTATTTATACCCCGTCTGGGTACATTGTAAATTATCTTATCATCAGTTATGTAATCTCTTGGCATATGCGAATAAAGGAGTACTGCTATTTGTGTTCTTGTTCATTATGTGTGCATTAATCATTTAATCTATGCGGTAAACAAACACCTCCTTGGAGATTTGTGACATGACTTAATTGCCTCTTGTGGGTCCTACAATCTGACATTTGTATCAGGCACTGACATTCAAGCTTTTGGTACAACGACGAATGATTCCAATATAACTTTTGATAAAAGCTAATGGTTAGCAGTCAGTGTTTCATTCTTCTCGGTCCATATTGCAACTAAAGTACAAACCTTAACTTTTGAGAAGTTAAGAGAAGTTAAGAGTTGATAGTTACAACTTCGAATCATCAAAAAACAAAGTTAAGGGTCAATACTTCCATTTTGGTCAACGTTTTGACTTATTCCCCAACCTTAACTTTTAAAAAAAAGTTAAGCGTTAGGAATCTCGACTTTGGCCAAATTCGTGCCCTAATCCTAACCCTGTGAAATCTCAAGAATCAAATTTCCAACTCCAAGCTTGCATAACTACTTCATGGTTATTCTCTAGAAATGAAAAATGGTGAATTACATTATATACATGTTTGCAGAATTCAGGTGACCGGAGGTAGGCATAAATGTATCTACAATTCTCTCTTCTCTCTCTCTCTCTCTCTCTCTCTCTCTCTCTCTCTCTCTCTATTTCATTCGTAGTGAATTGACAAATGCTTGTGTCATGCCTTATTATCCCTCCAAGGTGGTATTTCAAATGAGATATGCCTCCACTAATAACATTTTTTCATTTTTTATGCGTATCATAGTATTATTGTTGGGTCCTTCAAAAGCATATGCCCATGCCTTGTCTCAAGCCCCATTGGGGCTCATTCCTACATATCCTGATGGACATGCATCTACTGGGCCATTGACAAACCCAATTGTAGAGGCATTCCTATTTACCATTTTGATGAAAAATCAACCTACACATGTCACATACAAAATAAGGGCACAAATTTAGAACTTCAAATAAATAAATTTAGAGACAAACGAAGTTAGTTAAAAACTTTAGATAAGGTTAAACATAGCTGAAACTTGGAAGGAAAAAAGAAAAAAAAGTGTTAGGTTATGGAATTTTTAAGAAAAGGATGAAATTTTCAAGAAAACTATGAAATATTTGCAAAACTTGTGGAAAATTGGTGTTAGATCTTATTTGTTACCTTCTAAAAGGAGTTAGAGTAGACTGGAAATGGTATGATAGAGTTAGGATAAGCTTGGATGCACTTAATAGAAGACAAAATGGTTTTAAAACAAAAGAGAATGAATCTTGAAAACTTGTGAGTCCGAATCGGCTTGAAAAATCTCTTTAAATCCACAAAAAATCGATCTAGAAGGCTGCAAATGATGGTCTTCATCCCCCCAAACCTTTCTACACTCTCCAAATTCACTCTGCCAATGAAAAACAATGAAAATGGCCTCTTGCTGGGCTGTCACAGTCCATATAACTAGCGTGGGCAATATCTTTTTGCAATCCACGAGATTTTGCTAAGTTATCGCTGAAGTTTTAAACATATCTTCGATATTTTGCATGTGATATCTTGACATATATTATCGCTCAATAAAAGTTCTCGCAAGAAGTTAAGTTATTGCCGAGATACCGGCGATAAGTAGATCTATTGGTACAAGAACTGTGTATGTGGATACAAGTAACTTTTTTTGCCCTTTGGTATAGTGTATATATACGCATACATGAGGTTTTCTTCTTAAAAGAAATATATAGAATTGTATTACAAGCTAAATGCCAAAATGGTAATGATCAAGTTAAATATTAAATTCCAGTTGATAGTGAAATATCTAATATCTGTCCATTGGCATTTAATAGTGATAATTTTAGCTGTCTAAGTTCTTGAATCTCGTGTCCACTCCTAGTACCCCTCATTGTTAGAAAAATACTTAGATGGCAATCCCACTAACTAGTGGAGGTTTGGGGAGACTCCAATGGGTTTGAGGGGCAGTAATCAATAGCTGCACAAGGAAAACCTAATGATAGAAGGGATGCGGTAAAAAAAGAGGAGAGAAAAATGATCTTTGTATTTTGTTAAATGATGTTTTTGGGAGTATCAGGGTTTTTGGCAAAATAAAAGTCAAAAATATCTTTCTCTATTTCTTTTTTCCACTCAGTGCCTTGTAGTATGCTTGGATATGCTCAGATATGTGCCTGGCCATTGTAGATCACATGGACTTGTAGAATCAATGATTTAAGTTGCATAAATGCCACACCCTATTCTGGTGACCATTTAATTGTATACATGAGGGACACTAATGATAACTGATGGAAAGGTTGCAATGGACATTTCAATCATATTGTTTTACATTTATTAATCTTTTGGCATCATCGATTTGAATGCTTGGTTTTAGAGTATGAAAATCCATAACAATGGAAAAATCTAACTGAACTTAAATCTGGCTTTATTTGACTGCAGATTTAAATTCAGTGAGATTCCAACTGAAGAAGATAAATGATTCTGATGAACTTTCAAAGGACATATTTCTCAGGTATATTTTGCTGGACACCTGATGCATGTTCCACATACTAATAAGTAGTGAAGGTGCAATGAAGTTGGAGAAATATGTGCATCTCGTAACGCAGTGTAACATTAAATACATGCATAAATATACTTGCTGTATTCATGCATAAACACAATCTTTCTTTTTGTATGGAAATGTTTTTCTCAAATTTTCATGGACAACAGTTTGGTCTGTACCAAGCTATTAGAACTAAGAAAAATCAGCCAAAGAGCAGCACAGCTTAATTGTTGTGCACAACTTTTCTGATAATTTGAATTAAAGCCCCAAACTGCGTTGATTACTTTCCTTGCCTTAGGAGTTGTATTCCATGTCTCTGCCAATAGTGTTTTTACTTTTATTGGCTAAATCCTGAAGATGTTGGACTGCAATTTCTCTATCTGATGGCTATCCCCAAACCTATGATTCATTGTTAACTGTTTTCTCCCTCCCTTTTCAAATGGAAAAGGAATCAATTGGACACAAGCAATGAATGTGTTCTTTAATTGAATGTTCAGCCTATCCACAGGATCAGATGAGTTAGTCAGCTATAGTTTGCTATTCTGCTCTGACTTCAATAATGCTCTTGATTTCTTATGATTGGAATGATCTTGCAAGTTGTAGAAATGAATAAGTGTAGTCGGTAGCCATTTAAATTTCAACTACCTTTTATGGCTAAGAGACTTATGTGAAGAAGTATTACATATATTCCTTCTGCACAAACGAAAATCATGATCACTGCCCATTGTATTCCCAGTGCTGCAGGGTACCTTGACGGAGCTGATAGAGATACTGCATCATCCATTACCTATTCCATCTTTGATTATTTGAATCAAGTATGTAAAAATAACCTTCATTAGCCAATGAGTAGCAGTTTAATTTTATTATTGTTATTTTCTGATTTCTGTGTGTGGTGTCTCTAATTTCTCAGGGGTCAAAGGTGTGGTTTGTCTTAGTGCAATATACTGACACGATTCTTATATGTTCCCATTGAAATTAGGTTAATGTCATACCATCTTTCTTGTTATTACTTAAGTTTTGATATGCTTCATGTATTCTTCTTTTAAGCACTAGTGTTTCTGAATTCTATTTCCCATAAGGAACCGAAATTCTTTCCATATCCATATAATTTCACTTGCAAAGAAGCATGTCCTAATTATATTGAGTAGGTGACGGGAATTTACCAAGCTCATCCAGACATGTAGCACTAGATTTGACTTGTTTGAGTGGAAGCAGTGGTTTAATTGAGTACTAATATTTAATCTACACATAACCTTCTATGAGTGTATTCATAGAGTTCTTTACCTGCAAAAACTTTGTAATGTCCCTATTTTTGGTGAGATTTTATAGATGATTTAGTCAGTTCATTATTGTGACCCTTGTGAGCTAACAAGGTGATTAGGGGGGTCTCATTTGCAGCCATACAATTTTTAGTAAATTTATTTTTGGCAATTGACATTTTTGGCAGTGCAGTGGGTGGCTCTGGCAGTTGGTCATCATCTATAGTGGATGTGGTTGTTAATTGCCTGAGCTCTTATATATAATTAATTATTAAAGTCGCATTATTATAATAATGTCATTAAGAGATATTGCTAATGAGTGTGTTGTAAAGTTTCAAGAGCTGAGTACTTTTGGGAACCTTTTGGCAATAAAGGTGTAATAACCCCAGCCGGTTATAACTTCATAAAACACCAAATTCTTTTATAATTCAGTTGTTTCATATTTCGTCAAACACTTCGCAAGCAAGCTTTGATTTAGGTAAGGCATGCCTTGAAACCCTTTGAAATGAAGTCTAGCAGCAGCATAAGAAGTCTCCAACAAACAAATGCAATTGCAGATATGTAAAATGCTGCTCCCAAAGTGCAGATAGAAAAATACCCCTAGCGGCAAATATAAATGGGTGCTCAACCAACTCCAAATTAGCCAACACCCAACCGCT
This sequence comes from Cupressus sempervirens, assembly GCA_028749045.1. Classification (NCBI taxonomy): domain Eukaryota; kingdom Viridiplantae; phylum Streptophyta; class Pinopsida; order Cupressales; family Cupressaceae; genus Cupressus; species Cupressus sempervirens. The sequence goes on along the minus strand of CM053783.1, from coordinate 31,206,907 downwards.
TCTCAGCAACAATAATAACAGTATAAGAAGGCGCCAAATTCCAAATTCCCAACACCACGGTATCTCCCAACCACAGTTGATGCAAGGAGGGCAAAGAATAACTAGGGCCAAAGGCACACCCAACAATCCAAACCAACTCTGCAGAGTAAACACAACGGAAGCAAACACACAAAGAGAACAACACCACAGAGAGAGAGAGAGAACAAGATACTTTATTGATTCATGAAATGATCAGCATATATGCCCAGCTGTAAGGCCTTTTGGGTTACAGCCAAATACAAAATACATTCAAGATCTAAGATCCAACTTCAAATTCACACTTCTAGACACATATGCTACTAACTTTTCAAAATCTCTAATCCCTCTTCTAAACTCCCTGGAATTTGCCCTAAGCCTAAACACTCTATTTATACTTGCCAAAATAGTTTATAGATCATTCTAGAACATTACATAATAGAAAGGTCTACTGAACAATGGTTTGGACACATCCCAAGAAAAAAATCTTATCATAAATGTCGTGATAGAAATAAATCCCACAAGTCGGCTGGCACCAAAAATGTAGAATAGACGTCCAAAATACTGACGGTCGACATCAACAGGAAAACTCGGCACACGAAGGGTCACTCGAAATACACTAGGTAACTCGGGACATGAAGGATAGCTTGGCACAACTGTGGAACTTGACACACATTGTGGAGCGAGATAGGATAATATGTGAACTTGAGTGTTAACATGACGTGGGATAACCTCAACTCGGTTTAAACTACAAAATTACTGGCACTTGGCAATTGCTGCAACTTGGCAATGATTGAAACTGGGCAACAATTGGCAGAATGAACACAAATGAGTAGGATAACACGTCAACTCAGGATGCTCCTGCATTAGACAACCAGGGTAGAAAGAAATGATTCTCTTGAATCATTGAGATGTCACGAGTTGAGCTGAATCCAACTCAAATTAAGAAATCCATGTAGCATCTTCAATTGGTCTATTTTTCCATGTCACTAAATATTCATAGTATTCTTTTCCTTTTGTTCTTTTACTAACTCTCTAATCCAATACCTATTCAACTTTTTCAATCTGCTTCTTAGGATAATCATCAGGTACAACAAGTTTATCATCTAACTCATGATACTTATATAGATCAGCAACATTGAATATAGGAGATATATCCATGTCGTCAGGTAACTCAACTTCATAAGCATTTCCATTGTCAAACTTCTCTAAGATATTGCAAGGTCCAAACTTCTTCATCTTCAACTTACTATATGTTCCAACCGAAAATATTCCTTTCTTCAAATGAACCATCACCTCATCACCAACTTCATAAATATGATGTCTTCTAGACTTATCAGCATTCTCTTTGTACGTTTGATTACTTTGTTTGAACTTCAGCTTCACTTCCTTATGCAAAGACTCCATAAAATCAACAAATTCTTCTCCTCTAGCACTTCTCTTCTCTTCACCAACAACATCCCTTAAATCTAATACTCCTTTAGGCTTCATTCCCATAACAATCTTAAAAGGTGTCTTTCCTATACTCCTATTCACAAAATTATTATATGAAAACTCAACTTGTGCCAATGCTATCTCCCAATTATGTGTTTCATCTTTAACTAAGCATCTCAACAAATTACCTAAGCTTCTATTCACAACCTCTATCTGTCTATCAGTCTGCGGATGGAATGTAGAACTAAACTTCAGCTCAGTAGCCATCTTCTTCCACAAAGTTCTCCAAAAATAACCAACAAACTTACTATCTCTATTAGAAATAATACTTCTTGGTAATCCATGCAATCTCACAATATTTTTGAAAAAAAGTGCAGCAACATGCTTAGCATTTGATGTCTTCTTACATGGTATAAAATGAGCCATTTTATAAAATCTATCCACAACAACAAATATAGAATCATACCCCTTTGTTGTCTTAGGCAATTCAAGAACAAAATCCATACTAGTCACTCCAAGGTTTCTTAGGAATAAAAATAGGTGTACACAATCGAGTATTCTGACTTACTCCTTTTACAACTTGACAAACTCCACAGCTCTTCACAAATTTATGAACATCCTTATACATCTATGGCAAATAATACTTCTCTTTCAGCAAACTCAATGCCTTATCAGTTCCAAAATGTCCAGCCAATCCACCACTATGCTTTTCCTTAATTAGATTCAACCTCATAGAACTTCTAAGAATACATAACTAAATACTTTTGAACATCATACCTTCTGAATGAAATATTCATCATACTTACTGATGTGATCTGTCAGATTTGGTGCTCTGCACTCTCTCCACCTCTCAAAAAAATCAGGGTCAGTATCATACAACTCTTTCATCTCATGAAAATCAAGCACTTCAACTTTCATTTCAGTCAACAAAGAATGTCTTCTACTCAATGCATCAACAACTCTGTTAGTAACTCCACTCTTATGCTTAATCACAGATGTAAAACTTTGCAAATACTCAACCCACTTCATATGTCTCTGATTCAATTTATGTTGACTTCTCAAGTACTATAAAGCTTTATGATCAATATACAACACAAACTCCTTAGGAATCAAATAATGTCTCCACTTCTTCAAAGCTTGAACAATAGCATAAAACTCTTGATCATACACAAAATACTTCTTTTTAACATCATTCAACTTTTCACTAAAGAAAGTAACAAGTTTACCCTCTTGACTCAATACAACTCCTATTGCACTACCACTTGCATCACGTTCAACTTGAAATACCTATTGAGATTAGACAAAGCCAATACAGGTAACTCAGCAACCTTTTGTTTCAAAGTCTCAAGACACTTATTAGCTCCATGTATTCACTCGAATTCCTTTTTATCTCCTCTCATTGTTTCAGTCATAGCATTACAAACCACACTAAAATTCTTTATAAACTTTCTGTAAAAACTAGCTAAACCATGAAATGATCTTACCTCACCCACATTCTCAAGTGTAGGCCATTCCAAAATTGTTTAACCTTCTCTGGATCCATTCTCAAACCATCAGCTGAAATTACAAATCCCAAATACATAATCTCCCTTGCATAAAAGAACACTTTTTCATATTAATTATCAACTTTTCCTCTTTCAACCTCTGCAATACTTGCCTAACATGCTCGAGATGTTCTTCCTTGGTCTCACTGAATATCAGAATATCATCTAAATAAACAATCACAAACTTACCTAGGAATCTTTTTAGAACTTCATTCATCAACCTCATGAAAGTACTAGGTGCATTAGTCAAATCAAAAGGCATAACCAACCATAGATGGAAAACTCGCCGAGTAATTAAGCTGGGCGAGTAAATCCCAGAAAAACTCGCAGTTGGAAAAACTCGGCAGTGACGCAAAAACTCGGCGATTACTCATCAAAAACTCGGTAATTTTTTGTTAGAACTCGCGATTTACTGGCCCGCGGCCTGTGACGGCTAAAAATGGTAGAAAGTGATTTGTATAGTTTAGCACCTATACACTGTATGCTTATTTGTTGGGGTTAGCACCAAGAAGCCCTAATTGTAAAGTTGAGTCATGCTTCACTCAGAATAGATGTCGTCAGGTGAAGGAGGCATTGTACTTTGTACTCACTATTCCCTTATTCTCTTGTGTCTAAAAGTTGAAGAAATGTTTTTTTTTTTTAGTTATTTTTGTCCTGAATCTACCACATACCATATAGTGCTCCTCAAGAAACCTAACTCTTTCATAATATAGATAACATCATTTAACGCACCTACAAGAGGTCTCATTCTTTCACAGTTGTAATGGTTTCAAAACCCCATGCTTTGTACCCAGTTGTAAATGTGGTATCATAAATACCCATCTGCCCACTGGATCATGGTCAGTGAAGAGGGACCCACTGCAACTAAAGTTGGTTTTTATAGATATTATGCAAATTAAGGAATTTGGCCTAATTTTGTACTTGATCAAAGCTCGGTGTTGGTTTTAATAAATACATGTTATAAACTTAAGCAATAAATTCTGCCAAACCTTTAAGTTAGGTGTTACATCATTAGATAAGACACAGGCTTCATTGCTCATAAATTCTTCTTCCTTGTGGTTGGTGACTGCAATCTACAGGGTGCAAAGTCCCCAACATGTAGCGTACTCACCAATCTACCACTAATTAACTTGGGTTCTCTAAACTATGCTTGTTTCTTTTGTATTGTCTTTAATTAACTTATTTGATGCATCTTCTCATTAAATTTTGCAAAATAAATGTATTTTTAATTAAATTTCAGCAGTTTTTTAGGTTCCCGAGTTTTTCCCGAGTTTTTTTTTTAAATCGTCAAGTTTTTCCCGATTAAACTTTTGGGAGGCTTGGCGAGTTTTTGCCTTTGGCGAGTTTTCCAACTATGTAACCAACCATTCATACAAACAATCTTTTGTCTTGAAAGCAGTCTTCCATTCATCACCTTCTCTAATTTTGATCTGATGATAGCCACGCTTCAAATCAATCTTGGTAAAATGCTTTGCTCCACTCAAACAATCCATTATGTCATTCATCCTCGGCATAGGAAACCTATATTTCATTGTCATCTTGTTAATAGCTCTGGAATCAGTACACATCCTCCATTCTCCATTCTTCTTAGGTGCTAATACATCGGGCACTTGTCTATTAAGTTCTTCATTCTCTGTAGGTGTCAGTCTATATGGTCCTTTGTTCGGCAAACTAGCTCTACAAATCAGATCCATATAATGACTTATACTTCTTACTAGCGGTAAACCATCAAGAATATCCTCAGCAACAATCTCTTTATACTCATTCAGCAATGCTATAATTTCTTCTGGTACTCGGCTACCATTATCTGTTGTCACCCGGTCATTACCAACAGCTCTCGGTCCTCTAGGAATTATAGTACAATTAACCTCATCTGGACATTCAATCAAAGACAACAATATTTGTTTCTTCCCATTCACCCAAAGAGTATATTGATTCAATCTTCCATTATGTACAACATATCTATCATATTGCCAAGGTCTACCTAACAAAATATGACAATGAGCCATAGGCATAATATCACATAGCACTTCACAAAGTAATGTCCAATCTTGAACTTCATAATGCATTGCTCACTTGCCAATATTTTATGCTCATCTTTGATCTATGAAACATGATAGGTTTGGGATGCTTCAGCCTCTGCAACTATAACTTTGTAACTAGCACTTTTGATGCCAAATTTGTAGAACTTCCACTATCAATGATCACCTTGCAACATTTTCCAGTCATCTTACATCTGGTCTTGAAAAGACTTCTTCTAAGAACAGGTTCCTCATCACTTCCCTTATTACATAAGGTTCGTCTCACCATCAAATTTTCTCCAGCCTCAAGTCCACTTGGTGATCTCTCAATGTCCTCTTGCATCACAACATTTCTATTATTTTGTGTACTTTCAGAAGATCTACATTCAAAAGATCTATGCCCTTCTTTATAACATTTGAAACAATTACCACGAAAACCACCTCTAGGATAAGAATTACCTCTTCCTTGGTAAGAACCAATACCTCCTTGGTATGAACTACCACCTTTCCATTCAGTCTTGTCTTTGTCATCATTTTTCGATTTAGATTTGTCTTTATCCTTCACAAAAATTTCAGATCTAACACTTTCACCATAAGATCTACTTCTGCCTCTCTGGAATCTACCACCTCTACCTCTTTGTCTTTGTTCATGCTTCTTTGTCAAGATCTCCTTAGCTTTATAGGCATATTGATATGCTTCTTCTACACTTTCCAGTTTCACAAAACTTATTTCATCTTCAATTCCAGATCTCAATCCATTTATGTACCTCGTAATTTTATCAACATCATCATCCAATGTCCAGATCTAATGTTCAAGCTATATAATTCCTCAGTATACTCTTTCATAGTCATGTCCTTTTGTCTCAAATTTTGCATCTTTCTCAACAAGCTAACTTGGTAATCAGTAGGAAGGAATTTGTTCTTTACCTTGTTCACCATTTTCAGCCAAGTTCTAATCTTCTCCTTTCCTCTCCTTTGTCTATTAGTTTCCAAATGCTCCCACCATGGTGAAGCATGACCTTTCAGACTAGTAACTGCAATCTTCACCTTCCTATTATCAGGAGTATTTTCATACTCAAAGAACTTCTCCATATCAAAGATCCAATCCAACACAGCATTGGTATCCAATTTCCCATCATAAGGAACAACTTCTACAACAGGCTTCGAATGTGCCCTACACAATATTCTCAGCAATCTTTTCCCATCTTGATCTTCTTTAGGTTCCGGATTAGGGTTTGGTGCTATTGCTTCATCATCACTTGCATCCTCAAGATGCACTCCTCTCCACTGGGCCATCTCCATAGCATCTAATCTGGCTATAATTTGTCTTAATGCATCTTACATGGCATTATTGACATTTCCTCTGGGACAAACCATCTTTACAAATTAGGTTCCTGCAAGATCGTAACCCTTTGCAAGTTATAGGTCAAATCTACAAATCTGCAACCCTACAACCAAATCTGAATTAGGGTTCTACACGATCCAAGATCCTGGTACAAACTGCCTCACACTTCGGCGATTTTCTTGCACACTCAGGAACAATTGCGCTCTGATACCACTTAATACAAGGAGAGCATATAATAACTAGCGTCAAAGGCACACCCAGCAATCCAAACCAACCTTGCAGAGTAAACACAATGGAAGCAAACACACAAAGAGAACGACACCACAGAAAGAGAAAACAAGATACTTTATTGATTCATGAAATGATTAGCATACATGCCCAGCTGTAAATCCTTCTGGGTTATGACCACATACAAAATACATTCAAGATCTAAGATCCAACTTCAAATTCGCACTTCCAGACACATATGCCACTAAGTTTCCAAAATCTCTAATCCCTCTTCTAAACTCCTCAAAATCTACTCTAAGTCTAAGCCTAAACACTCTATTTATACTTGCCAAAATGACTTACATATCATTCTAGAACATTACATAATAGAAAGGCCGACCCAACAACAGTCTGGACACATCTCAAGAAAAGATTTTATCATAAATGTTGCAATCGAAATAAATCCCGCGAGTCAGCTCGCACCAAAAATGCAAAAAACACGTCCAAAATACTGACACTTGGCATCAATAGGAAAACTCGACACAAGGTCACTTGGCATACACTAGGTAACTCGACACATGAAGGATAGCTCGACACACACTATGGAACTTAGCACACACTGCAAAGTGAGATGGGATAACACGCAAACCCGAGTGTTAACATGACGTGGGATAACCTCAACTCGGCTTAAACTGCAAAATTACTGGCACTCAACAATTGCTAGAACTTGGCAATGACTGAAATTGGGCAACAACTAGCAGAATGAACAAAAATGAGCAGGATAACACATCAACCCAGGATGCTCCTGCATCAACAGTGTATACAACAGTGGAGATAAAAACCAATTCTTAGAAAACTAATTCACAATACTTCAACTGTTAATTACAATGAACTTCTCAAGAACAGACCCTTATACTTCAACAAGGGCACAGAAAAATCAGATATCAGAAACATCACAAAGACGACAAAGCAAAATAAGATAATCAAATAATCTGATGCTTTTCTCATCAAATGTCCTCATTTATATCTCCAAATGACACCGGTTTTCCAAAAGAACTCCACTTACACAACATTAAAATATAACAAAGTGCTATTAATATAATTTATTAATTGCTTTTGGCTTGAAAAATGACCTTTTCCACCATAACTTAATATTTTGACACACAAGGCCATTGTTTCTTGTTCGCACGATTTAAAAATTTTCGTCTGTGTTCCAATAGGGAATGATACTGAGGTGACCAACCAACAACACCAACAAAAATAGCAATCTTGACATATTTAGATGAATAACAATAGTAATTCACCCGTCTTGCGAAAACAACTGAATAAGCATCAGAATCAAAATCTAGTAATGACAAAGTGATCTTGATGATGAAAGACGATGAATGAACCTGACGAGGTGACTTACTATAAATAGACGCTCCCTCCAAGATTCTTGGAGCCTAAACCAAAAGTCTGAAATAAAAACTAAGAGCATCACCCAACTCCTGTAACTCAACTAAGCTTATCAAAACCAATAGTTTGACTTACAATAAATAGTAAGTCCCTCAAATGGAGCTAAAAAACACCGCAGGCTATTGAAAAGCCTATAACCCCACAACTGAGACCCTCAAATCCCACTGTCAGATCTCGAGGGTCGTGATGGTGAACTGACCAAGACAACTGCAAGAACCTACTAAAAATGGGGGCATTATAGTCCTCCCACTCTAAGATTGCTTGTCCCCAAGCGATCTCGAAGAAAAATTAACATCATAGTCCACTTGGATCCCATGGGTAGAACTGCATACTATCCATGCTGTGTATAAGCAACTCCTATAGCACGAACACCCAAATAATGGACATCACCATCTAAATCTTCTGAAAACTGACCCTAGGCGTTGATGAAGGCAATAACTCATCAAAATTCAACCCAAGTGAAATACCAACTTTGTCCACACCCGAGTCCCCATCAAAATAACACTCACATCCAATTGCACTATGGAGATGGTAACAACTATAGGTACCTAAATCACTATCATCAACTCCAACCATTGATAAAGTGTCCTGGATGTGTGAATCCTGCAAGTGGTCTAACTTGCATCTATTGATCCCATCTGTAGAAGATGGAGCTAATCCATTCCATAATGGATGGTATGAAATTGGAGCCAACCCATAACGATGCGAAACCAAATATTCTACCTGTGGGTTAAACAAAAAGTGATGAGCGCTCCTCACAGTGTAATGCTGATAAAAACTCCCAATCTCTGTCAAGGGCTCATCAGTATTGATCTGGAAATTAGAAGATGGCTCCAATTTCTGACCTCAAACTACCAATCGGGTAGGATCCTAGGCAATCCTCTTAGCAAACCTAGCCTCAAAATCCCTATGAGGAAGCATAGTAGATAGAGTTTACAATCATTCCCACCAACCTCTAAATAGCACAAGAGCCTCAGCTGAGAGTACCCTCAAACACTCTGTATGAATCCTCCCCCACATCCAAGCTCTCCAAAAGATACTACATGAAAGACTATGTAGTTGAAATTATATGTGGAAGCATCAACTTGCTCCCCTATAACCCACAACTAATCCCTTTGAAAATGTGGAACCGCCAATTGTCCATTGCTATCAACTGTATGAGATAAAGAAATAGATTCGCTTCTAACAGAAGGTAGCAAATCATCATGAGAGTTCGACTCCACTGATATTGTTACCTTATCCATACCTATTGCACCCATATCCTGAACAGATGTGTCAACCACATCATCACGTCTCTCATCCCTAAATGTGGAGGCAAACTCACCACCAACAACAATATGTAACTGAACAGGGTCTAGGGCTAGTGTCGATTATACCCGCTCTAACCCTATGATAACCTCATCCAACTGTGATTGTGACTCCTAAAGAACTGAGTATATTGAAGAGAGTCCACAGTCATCTCAAGCTCCTAGGTGAGCTCAACTACCTCCTTTCCCTAACAATGTCTCATAACACGTGCTACCCCACTCGAGAAGGTAATCCTTGTTAGCAACTAAGGTAATTATGCTTCAAGATCCTGATAGCCTCTCGAAGCACATGAACCTCTAGTGTGAAAAAACTACTATCACCGTGCTCATTTGACACAGGAGCACCCTAACCAGATATAGCTAGCATCTGACATATGACATCAAAATGCTCAAGAGCTAAAGAAATGTCACTATCACTTGACTTCAGCTGACAAGTCACATGATGCCTCTATAACCCCTGACTCCTATTCAAGCTCCCTATTTCACTAACTGCACTGAGATAGGAAACTGAATCAGAACTGCCCACCACAAGTTTTCTCATATGTGTGCTATCATCCTTGCACAACTTTGCATCCGAGATACAACTATTATGTACATAATTCAACTCCTCATCTGAAGAAATGGAAGCCCTCGCAATATCAATCTTGGATGCAAACTTGTGTGAGGACAATAGCATGGTGAGCTCAACTACCTCCTCTTTCCCTAACAATATCTCATAACGTATGCTACCCCACTTGAGAAGGTAATCCCTGTTGGCAACTAACTAAGAGTAACCATGCTTCAAGATCCTGATAGACTCTCAAAGCACAAGAACCTCTACTAGGGAAAAAATACTATCATCGTGCTCATGTGACATAGGAGCACGCTAACCATATATAGCTAGCATCTGACGGATAATATCATAATGCTCAAGAGCTGAAGAAATGTCACTATCACTCACCTTCAGCTGACAAGTCACATGATGCCTCTATAACCTCTGACTCCTATTCAAGCTCCCTATGTCATTAACTGCATTGTAATAGGAACTGAATCAGAACTACCCACCACAAGATTGCTCATATGTGTGCTATCGTCCTCGCACAACTTTGCATCCGAGACACAACTACTATGTACCTCAATCAAGTCCTTATCCGAAGAAATGGAAGCCCTCGCAATATCAATCTTGTTGCATGTCTTAACTTCCACCTCAATAGTAAGATCCTGTAAACATCGATCATGGGACTCATCCAAAACCCCTCCTTAGAGTCATCATCTAATATCTAACAAGGGGTATCATACCTGATGCAACTCATACCATCATCCAACAAATCATTAGAGGTGTCCATGCTATCTACATCCCCACCACCTGACAGAGCCTCAACAACCGTGACCTGACTCTGTACACATGACCCTATGCTAGGATGTGAGTCAATAATGCTAGAGCATGAACCAACGTCTATTGACTCCGTTGTAACACTCAAATCACCAACATCACAGATGGGTGACTCCATACGTGCCTCTATCCCACCTAAAGAAGTAACTGCCCCCTGCGCTGGAGCAACGCTACGATAGCTGACATAGAAGTCTCCAATAACAATTCTCTCCTCGAGAGAGTCTAAACAGTCAGTGACAACTACAACATCAACTACCTCTGAACTAACCGTAGCAACTACTCTAGTAACCTCAACCTGCTGAAGCTCAGTGCTACTATCCACCCAGGGCAATGACACATCCACATGTCCCTGTGAAATAAGTTCGTCATCAACATTGTGGATAGGATTAGCAGGTGTTGTACTAAATATAGGTACATCATCATGGAGACCTGTTAAGGAAAACTCAAGCTTCCTTCCCTACAACCTCGATGTCAACCTTCTAAAGGCAGAAACCATATACGTTACTATCCTCTCAGCTGTCTCTAGATTCGACAAGCTCTCTACCAACCTTTGTTGATGAAGCTTAAATTTCTCCATACTTTCCTACAAAGCATTCATTTTTGCACTATCTTCCTCATTACTGCACCAACTTCTAGAACTACCAGCCCTCCTATGTCTATCCATGGCTAGAAAATGCTAGAGTGTTGGTCACTCCAAATGCAATAACAAATCTAAAAATAAAATAACTTTCCTACCTCACAAGATGGCAAGAAACCACTCTAATACCACTATAATAACCCCAACTGGTTATAACTTCATCAATTAACAATATTTTTTATAATTTAGTTGTTTGACATTTTTTCAAACATTTGGCAAACAAGCTTCGATACCACTGTAATCAGCCCTACTAGCTCTCAAACAATTTGTGCTAAAGAAATGATTTAGGTAAGATATGCTTCGAAACCCTTTGAAATGAAGTCTAGTAGTAGCAAAAGAAGTCTCCAAAAAGCAAATGCAATTGTAGATATGTAAAACACTACTCCCAAAGTGCAGATAGAAAATAACGCCTAGCAGCAAATATAAATGGGTGCTCAACCAACTCCAAATTAACTAGCACCTAGCCGCTTCTCAACAATAGTAATAACAGTACAAGAAGACAACAAATTCCAAATTCCCAATACCACAGTATCTCCCAACCACAATGTATACAGCAATGGAGATAAAGACCAATTCTCAGAAGCTTAATTCACAATATCTCAACTATGAATTACAATGAACTTCTCAAGAAAAAACTCTTATACTTCAGCAAGGGCACATAAAAATCAGACTTCAAAAAATCATAAAGACAACCAAGCAAAATAATATAATCAAATAATCAGATTCTTTTCTCATCAAATGTCCTCATATTTATAATCTCCAAATAACACCAGTCTCCCAAAAGAACTCCACTTACATAACATTAAAATATAATAGTGTTATTAATATAATTTATTAATTGCTTTTGGCTCCAAAAATGACCTTTTCCACCATAACTTAATATTTGGACACACAATGCCACTGTTTCTTGTTCCCACGATTAAAAAATTTTCATCCCAGTTCCAACAAGCTATGATACTGAGGTGACCAACCAACAGCACCAACAAAAATAGCAACCTCAACATATTTAGATGAATAATAATTTACTCGTTTTGTGAAAATAACTGAAACATCAAAATCAAAATCTGGCAACACCAAAGTGATCCTGATGATGAAAGACAATGGATGAACCTGACGGAGTGACTTACTATAAATAGATGCTCCCTTTAAGATTTTTGGAGCCCAAACTAGAAGCCCGAAATAAAATCTGAGAGTACCACCCAACTCCTCTAACTTAATTGAGCTCATCAGAACCAACAGTTTGACTTACTATAAATAGTAAGTCCCTCAATTGGAGCCAAAACACACCATAGATTGCTGAAAAGCCTATAACCCCACAACTGAGATCCTCAAATCCCATTGTCAGCTTATGAGGGTCGCAATGGTGAACTGACCAAACCAATTGGAAAAACCTGCTAAGAATGGGGACATTACAAAAGGATTATAAATATGAGCTCATTTCATTGAAAAAAGCATCGATTGAATTTTATTCTTTAGTGTCTTTGTGACTTTTCCGAGCATTGGTTTTTTATGCCCTTGAAGTATAAGGGTTTGGGACAGATTTGGTGTATCCATCTGCTACTGAAGTATAGTGAGATTGATTTGTTTTGCCAGTTGATATGGAGATCTTCTCTATTGTGTCAACTGTGGCTAAGAAGAGTCTGTTTTGAAGGAATGGAGTGTGGATACTTTCTGAAATCATCACGTTGCGATACCTATTGGATGCGTAGGAACTCTAAGGGAATTTTGTTGGGAAATTCACCCCTCTTCAAGTCTCATTGTGTGACCAATCATTTTGCCCATGACCTGCAATTCTGGGCCAATATTTCTCTAGCTGTGTCCACTTTTTGGATGACATCTTCCGAGCTTAACATGGCTTCCTAAGGGCTTATACAACCACGTGGAGAATCTTTGCTATGTCGCCTTAGTAGGAACTATTCAAAGTTGTCTATACCTGGCAGGGCGTGTGAATTATATGCAAGTGAAAGCTCTCTACCAATGCTGCGAATTCACCTATAGGCTTACATTTTTGGTTAGTAGAGTTGTTGGGAGTTTGACCTATACCAAGTGGTGAAAGTATTCGCTAGTTGTGTTCAGTAATATTTGCAATTCAATTTTAAATTGGATTATTTAATGCATTTTGAGGGAAGAATAAAGAGCCTACAAATTCTGCTATTGGGTGAACTAGGAGACTACTTCTAAGTATATGAATTTGTAATTCTCTGATTTATTTCAGTTGCAAGAAAGACTTTGAATTTATTATTTAGTATTTTTGTGGAAGTCTTAGCTGGATCTCAATTGCAAAAAGAATACTGAATTTGATACTTAGTATAATTGAATTTCTTGTCTTTGTAATTGGAATATTTGTAAGAGGTCTCTGAGTCTTATCAACAGTGAGATTTTATTGCAATAAATTTCAGTCTGTCTCTGTCTCGTTTCCCCTCCAACTGAGTCAAAACCTTCATCATGTTCTAACTGTGAAATGCCTATCAAGTATTTGGACAAACTGTGCAGAATGGTGAGGCCATACAGTAGTGTTGGAAGTCGTATGGTGATTGTTGTGTTCGTATGGTGGTTGTTATTATCCGTACGGTAGCAAGAGTAGAGAGGGGTACAATATACGGTGTATAGAGAGTGTACAGTGGCAAGATATCCGTATGGTGTGCAGGTGAAGATATCCATACGTTGATGGAATTGGTAGGTCGTGTGGTTGGGAATGTGACGGCACATGAAGGCGCTAATACTAATGTAAATCGAGTTTCAAAGAGATAAAAAATACCTTTACCAATTACACAAATGTAACCCAATACAAGCAATTGCACTTCAATGGAGAATATGTATATTTGCAAACAAGAATGTTGCTTCGATTTGTTAGATCCGAGCTAAGAAATACACAAATGGAATAGGGTGACGGTTGAGTCCCATTGAAACTGGAGTAGTCAAGTAGGGAAGATCATTCACTTCTAAAATGGTGAACAATATTGAACTCTAATTGGAATTTGTAGCACAAAGAAAATAAATTAATTCACCTGACAACTATTACCTACATGTGCTTAAATACCCTTCAGAGGAATTCCTGAGGGTTTACAACAATAGCCGATGGCAACACCTACTGGAAAAATAAAAATAAAAATAAAAATGGGTCCGAGATAGACTAAATCAATTGACCCATAAACAATGCTTTGATTATTTATTTATTTTATGACGAGAATATTACTATCCTTCTATCCCAAAATTTGGTTGTCCTCAAGCAAATGCAATGATGGATGCTAAAGAATGTGTTTACCTTTCCAAGTCACGTCGTCCAGTGATAAGTGTTTCTAGCGTACCAAGTATTCCCTCAAGGTACGATTCCAGAGAGTCTTCTCCTGTACATCAATGATCTCGGTCTATTCTAACATGAACTTCCCTTCTTCATTGAGTGGCAAAAGATTTGTGGTCACTGCAATGTTCTGTCCCACAAATTTCTTCAGGAAGGAGACGTTATGGATGCAACTCCCTTCTAGAAGTTCTAGTTCATAAGCATCTTCACTGATGCATCAAGTTACACAATAAGGACCATAAAAATGTGGCTTTAATGAGGATTGCCTTGAATGAGGATTCCATTTACGGCTAAAGCCTGAGATAGACCAAGTCTCCCACTTCGAAACTTCTCTCAATTCGGCGTCTTTTGGCATAGATCTTTTTGATTCTGTGGCCTTTGTAAGTTTTCCTTCAAGATGTAATGACCCTTACTATAAAGGCCACTGAAACCCTCAAATTGGACTTAGGAATTTTGTCAAACAGTTGGCATGTAACCGAATAAGGCTGCAATATTACTAATTGTTGTACAACGAAACCTCAATATATGATGCCAATAATGTATGAACAACAATTCCAGATTATAACACTACCAATCTAAGAGATAGATGACAATATGAAACTCAAATATGAAGTCCAATGCAATTCTGATTTTATGACAGCAAATAGAACTGATTACAATGAGAGACTGCCACAACTATGCACTTCTAACACATCAAGCTCTTGACAATGCAATGTTATGACATGAACAATAACCCAGTTCAGATTTGGAATGCAAATAACGAAACTTTTACAACAGTTATTAATGACTGGAAATAACTATTTATGCAATGACAGTGCTGACTGTTCTAATCTAGAACATGCAATATTTTGGCAATCAAAACTTCAGTTTGTGCACCTGGAATAGCTCCAATTTTGTCGGATATGAATGCTGAATTAATGCCACACGAAGACCTCACAATCTGCCCGAAACCAACTCACAAAATTGCTGCTGCTGCCTAACTGACAGGGCCGTACAGGTACGGCCTGGTACGGCTGCTAGATAAAAATATTGTAGCGTTTTTTGTCACTCAAACAATAAATCTGGGCGCCTAGGGTTGCTGAATAACCCCCTAAAATATGAAATTCATCCGTCAAACCAATTAGGAGTTATGAGCAAAAACGTGGGTCCAAACCTTGGACTGGCAGTCTGAAAATAATGCACAACTGTGTTTACAAACCCTGTTAATCAATCCACAAATGCTAGGGCACAACTGAAACCCTTATTCCAACCAAAGTAAACCCTTATAACTGAATCTCAATGAAGTCCAAATGAGATGGCTGAATTACCAACTCCTCAAATGCAACAATTCAGGTGATATTTCACACCCTCAAAGTCGCCAATCCAAGGGAGTGATTCGTTCCCAAAGATCAAATAATTTGCAGACCCAAGAGACTACAAATTTGCTCCACAATGGAAGAAGTAGAAGAAATCTCAAATCCAAGCATGTCCAAAATGAGAGGCCCAGCCCTCTATTTATTCACTTTTCTAAGAAGTTGCTAGAACTTCTAGAAACATCCTTTATAAAATCTCATTTTAATGCACTTTTTATAATAAAGTAATTTTATAAAATAAAAAGTGCAACTCAACTTAAAATTATAACATGTAGGCCCCAATAACACATAATAATAAAATATAACCTCTTAACACTTATTCAAGAGCAAGATATGACCATCTGATCCGTAGAATTGACTCTCTCTCCACACCATTTGCCTACGAGAGTCTGGAATAGGCAAAATCTATGATCAATGTCATGTCGAACTAAAGAGGGGACATTACAGTCCGCCCCTCCTGAAATTGCTTGGCCTCAAGCAATCTCAACGCCGGGTGCTGCAAAATAGCTTCCCCCTCCCAAGTAGCATCCTCAACAGGTAGATCTTTCCACTTAACCAAGTATTCTCTGATCACTCTTCTGCGAAGCTGCTTTTCTTTGCTCTCCAAGATGGATTCTGGCACTAAAATCAATTTTCCTTCATCGTCTAAAGGAGGTAATACTGCAGAAGGTACCACATTCTGACCCAACGCCTTCTTGAGGCGGGACACATGAAACACATTGTGCACCCTGTTGTCTGCCGGAAGCTCCAACTCATAAGCCACCTCACCAACTCGCTTGATAACCCTGAATGGTCCGTAATAGCGTGGCTTGAGTTTCTCTGCACCACTCTTCTTAAGAGTAGATTGCCTGTATGGCTGCAACATGAGGTAAACCATATCATCCACCTCAAAACTACGCTCAGTCCTCTTCTGGTCGGCATACTGCTTCTGCTGGTTTTGAGCTCTCGCAATATTATCTTTGAGAGTAGCAACTATATCCTTACTCTCCTGTAATAATTCTCCTGCACTGGGTACCCGGCTGTCGCCCAACAACAAATCCAAGAAACTAGGTGCTTCATAACCGTAAAGTACCATGAAGGGTGTCATCGGAATAGTGATGTGATATGTAGTATTGTAACAATACTTGCAGAGATATATCCATCTGACCTAAGCTCGCTGCTGAGCTGCCACATAATTCCTTAAATACCCTTCCACCCATTTGTTCACAATCTCCGTCTGACCATCGGTTTGTGGGTGATAGCTAGTGCTGGGTGTAAGCTCCGTGCCACATAACCGGAATACCTCCTGCCAAAAATGACTCATGAAATGGCTATCCCTGTCACTCACAATGTTCCGAGGCAATCCGTGCAATCTGAAAACCTCTCGAAAGAAAACCTCTGCCACCTGAGCTGCTGAGTGGGTAGTAGTGATAGGAAAAGAATGAGCATATTTTGTTAATCTATCTACCACCACATAAATACAATCCCGTCCTTATACCTTGGGCAAACCTGTGATAAAGTCCATGGAGATGCACTCCCACTTCCTGTCAGGGATCGGAAGTGGCTGTAGGAACCCTGCTGGATAGGTGTGTTCTTGTTTGTTTTGCTGGCAAACAAGACACTCTCGAACGTATTGCAAAACATCAGCTTTCAGCCCCTTCCAAGTGAACCGCTCTCGAATTGACCTGTAAGTCTTGAAGTACCCGGGATGGCCTGTTGTCGGTGAGTCGTGAAATGCTCTCAAAATCAGTTGCTTAACCTTCGATCCTGGGACTAGGTAAATCCTGTTCTTGTAAATGATTAAATCATCTACAAGTGTGTATCTGGTATCAATCACTGTTCCCTCCACTATATCGGAGGCCCATGTATCCCTGGCATACTCTGCTATAATCAAGTGTCGCCAATCCTCTGATATCTGAACCATAAGAGTGAGGTGTGGCCTTCGAGATAGAGCATCTGCAACAACATTCTGAGTTCCCTTGACATATGAGATGTCAAAATCATATGCCTGCAACTTACTTACCCACTTTTGTTGGCGATCATTCAGGTCCCGCTGTCCCAAGAAATGCCTCAAACTGTTATGATCAATTTTAATACAAAACTTGCTACCCACAAGATGTTGTCTGAATTTGGCCAAAGCATGCATGATGGCCAACATCTCCTTATCATATATACTGAATGAACACTCAGGGCCTCTGAGCTTCCTGCTCTCATAAGCTATGGGGTGCTTATTCTGCATAAGTACAGCACCTACTCTCTCTCTAGATGCATCACATTGAAGCTCAAATGGCTTCGTGAAATCAGGTAACGCTAGAACTGGGCACGTAGTCATTATCTCCTTAAATCTCATAAAACAGTCCTGTGCCTTCTGAGTCCACACAAATTCCCCTTTTTTCAGTAGATCTGTCATGGGAGCTGCATGTTGTGAGTAGCCACTGACAAACCTGCGATAGAAACCACATAAACCAAGGAACCCCCTCAACTGTGTAAGGTTCTCTAGTGGAGGCCAATCAACAATAGCGCGAATCTTTTCAGGATCCATCCGCACTCCATCTGCACTAATAATGTGTCCCAAATATAACAGCTCGGTCATCCCTAAGTCACATTTGGACTCTTTTGCATACAAGGACTCTTTCTGTAAAATGCTCAACACTGTCTCCAAATGCTCTAGATGCTCCTGCCATGATCGGCTATAGATCAAAATGTCATCAAAAAACACCAGCACGAATTTCCTTAATTGATGGTGGAAAACTCTGTTCATAGTGGACTGGAAAGTGGCAGGTGCATTGGTCAGACAGAAAGGCATGACTACAAACTCAAAGTGCCCACAATGACATCTGAAAGCAGTTTTCTCAATATCCTGTTCACGGACTCTGATCTGGTGATATCCTGTTCTCAAATCAATTTTCGTGAAATAACAAGCCCCATGCAATTCATCTATCAACTCATCAATGCGAGGAATGGGATACCTGGTCTTAATGGTTCTCTTATTTAATTCTCTATAATCAACACACATCCGAAGAGTTCCATCCTTCTTTTTTACCAAAACAACAGAAGATGCAAAAGGTGACTTACTTGGTCGGATGTGCCCCATAGCTAGCAACTCCTTGATGGTCCTTTCGATCTCATCCTTGAGTCGCTTTGGGTGTCGGTATGGTGTGATCATGATAGGCTTAGCACTTTCCTCCAGCTCAATAACATGCTCAATGCCTCTGTCCGGTGGCCTGCCTGGTGGAATCTCACTAAATACCTTTTAGTACTTAATCCTCAATTTTTGAATATCAGGATGATATTCCGTCTTATGTTGCGTCTCCTGTGTAGGTGTCAAAGTACAAACTGCTGCCCACTCTATATCATTATGCCTAGTTAATCTCTCCAACTGCCTAAATGAGATAGTCCTGATGTCTCCATTACGGATAGCCTTAAGCACATGAGTCCTACCATTCACTTCGAATTGTATCTCCATATCCTCTAGTCTCAGGGTAACCACCTTCAATGAATGAAGCCACTGCATTCCAAGTACTATATCCATGTCACTCATGTTGACCACATGATAGTCCGCCTTAAACTCATAGTTGTTCAGGCGCAAAGGTAGGTCTCGTACCATCCTGTCACAACGAAGAGTGTATCCATCAGCTACCTTGACTCTTAGTCCCACGAACTCCTCAGTAATGAGTCCACGCTTCTCCACGAATCGTGCATCAATGAAATTATGTGTGGCACCTGTGTCCAATAATGTAATAACCTTCTGCCCAGCCAAAACTCCCCGAAGTCTGAAAGATCCCTCTCTCTGGATACTAGACAGTCGTGCTTCCTGTAAATGTAGCTCTGTTCCCTGCTGTTGCCCTGCAGTGTCTATCTCCTGCTCTCCCTCTGCTTCATCAGGATCCTCATCATGATGTTCTGAACTATTTGAATCTGAGCCTTCGTAATAAGCCCACATTGCTCGATTGGCCTTCCCTTTTGGCCTCATAGGACAGTCATGGCCATACTCATATGGGCCTTTGCAATAGAAGCATAGCTTCTTCCTACACAAGTCATTAAGTGTCTCCTTGTCCAACCTCTTACTTTCATCCTTAGGTAGCTGTGCCTCTCTATGAAAGGGTTTCCTGTCCCTATCTTTTCCTGAAGGGAAACTCTTTGCCTGGAATTTATTTTTAGAAGCTGAAGAGGAATAATGGCTTCCTGCAAAGTGGGAGGGTTGAGAGCTTTAATCCACCCTCTCAACGGATCAACTAGCCCATCCATAAATAAAACCAATAGCCTCCATTCAGATACATCTGTTACTAACACTGCAAGTTTCTGAAACTCTGAAATGTATGTTTCCAATGATCCCCATTGTTTAAGCTGAGCTAACTCCTTGAAATGGAGTTTTGGATCCTTCTTATCAAAACGTTCAATCAGTCTCTCCGTAAACTCCACATATGAGGTACTGTGTGCATGATCCATAGTGATCATACCATGCTGCCACCACTCGTGTGCAAACCTATCCAGGTGAATTGCTGCATACTTAATAGCTTCTTCCTCAGACATAGGGTTCAATTGAAAGTATGTGTCAAGTTTTTGAACCCAAGCTCTTGCTGTAGACTTCCCCGAGCCATCATAATATGGTAACTGAAGTTTCCCTACTTTCTTTCGTAACTCATAGCTCTGAGTCCTGTCATGTCCACAGGGCATATGCTTCATCCGCACATCCATATACTCTCTAAAGGTGATTGCAGCTGTAAAATCTGGACATCCTACTTCCCAATCTCTCCTCAGCTGATCCTGTATGTCAGTGATCTGGGGTTCTGGTACTGGCTGCTCTGGAGCTCTAGGAAGGAACGTGGGAATCATAGGTCTCGAACTCACTGTCCTAGCTTGCTGGGGTGCATGACCGAAATTGTTCCCAATTTGTTCGCCTCCATTATGTATCCCATCCTGATTATTCCCATTCTGATTGTTACCATTCTGATTATTTCCTCCACCTATGTTAGCGTTCAACCCCATTTGACGAGCCATCATCTGCATCATAAGCTCCATTCTCTGATTCTGTTCCTGTGCTCTTTGTTCGGCTAATCGCTGTCCCTGTGCCAAGGTGTCTAATAACTGTAAAAATCTTTCCTCTTGCTGACCTGGACCGGCATTCCCGCCTCTATCCATATTGTAGTCGTAGTCTTGATCAAAGAACACCTCCCCTGTGTCTGTATGACTGGATTCTATATCCACCTGTACAGATGGGCTAGACTGTTCGCTCTGCAGGTCTAAAATCCTATCTTGTCTTGCTTTGGTATTGCGGAAATTATAAAGCCTCTGTCGCATGCTCATAAATGTTCTGATTTTAGTGTTTTGACATTTCGTCAAACACTTTCCCTCCTATCCAGCTGTTCCAAATTCCCTATAAGACCTCCACAGGATGGCAGAACTTATAGCTCTGATACCACTGTAATGACCCTTACTATAAAGGCCACTGAAACCCTCAAACTGGACTTAAGAATTTTGTCAAACAGTTGGCATGTAACCGAATAAGGCTGCAATATTACTAATTGTTGTACAACGAAACCTCAATATATGATGCCAATAATGTATGAACAACAATTCCAGATTATAACACTACCAATCTAAGAGATAGATGACAATATGAAACTCAAATATGAAGTCCAATGCAATTCTGATTTTATGACAGCAAATAGAACTGATTACAATGAGAGACTGCCACAACTATGCACTTCTAACACATCAAGCTCTTGACAATGCAATGTTATGACATGAACAATAACCAGTTCAGATTTGGAATGCAAATGACGAAACTTTTACAACAGTTATTAATGACTGGAAATAACTATTTATGCAATGACAGTGCTGACTGTTCTAATCCAGAACATGCAATATTTTGGCAATCAAAACTTCAGTTTGTGCACCTGGAATAGCTCCAATTTTGCCGGATATGAATGCTGAATTAATGCCACACGAAGACCTCACAATCTGCCCCAAACCAACTCACAAAATTGCTGTTGCTGCCTAACTGACAAGGCCGTACAGGTACGGCCTGGTACGGCTGCTAGATAAAAATATTGCAGCGTTTTTTGTCACTCCAAAAACAATAAATCTGGGCACCTAGGGTTGCTGAATAACCCCCTAAAATATGAAATTCATCCGTCAAGCCAATTAGGAGTTATGAGCAAAAACGTGGGTCCAAACCTTGGACTGGCAGTCTGAAAATAATGCACAACTGTGTCTACAAACCCTATTAATTAATCCACAAATGCTAGGGCACAACTGAAACCCTTATAACTGAATCTCAATGAAGTCCAAATGAGATGGCTGAATTACCAACTCCTCAAATGCAACAATTCAGGTGATATTTTACACCCTCAAAGTCGCCAATCCAAGCGAGTGATTCGTTCCCAAAGATCAAATAATTTGCAAACCCAAGAGACTACAAATTTGCTCCACAATGGAAGAAGTAGAAGAAATCTCAAATCCAAGCATGTCCAAGATGAGAGGCCCAGCCCTCTATTTATTCACTTTTCTAAGAAGTTGCTAGAACTTCTAGAAACATCCTTTATAAAATCTCATTATAATGCACTTTTTCTAGAACTTCTAGAAACATCTAGAAACATCCTTTATAAAATCTCATTATAATGCACTTTTTATAATAAAGTAATTTTATAAAATAAAAAGTGCAACTCAACTTAAAATTATAACATGTAGGCCCCAATAACACATAATAATAAAATATAACCTCTTAACACTTCTTCAAGAGCAAGATATGACCATCTGATCCGCAGAATTGACTCTCTCTCCACACCATTTGCCTACGAGAGTCTGGAATAGGCAAAATCCATGATCAATGTCATGTCGAACTAAAGAGGGGACATTACACAAGAATCTCAGGATGTCTTGCCCTTCTTGAAGCCAATCCCTCACCCTTGGTGCATGGTTGTCATCTAGTACCATGTCGATAAATGAAAGGGGTTCATACCTATAGTGCTTTTAAGAGTGCCGTCCCAATAGACATGTAATAAATTGTATTGTACCAGTATTTCCCCATATGCATCGATTTGACCAATGCCCCATCGTTGTGCCAAAACGTAGTTCTGGAGGTAGCCTTCTAGTCACTTGTTCACAATCTTCATTTATCTAAGGGTGATAGCTATTACTTGGCGACAATTTTGTTTCTGCCAAGTGAAACAATTTTGTCTAGAAAATATTCAAAGACTAACCATCATTGTCACTAACAATTTTTTGGAGTAATCCGTGCAGACGAAAAACTTCTCTGAAAAATAAGTGGGTTGCTTGTGCGGCCTAGAAATCTAAGGAGATGGTGAAGAAGTGTGCATACTTTGTCAATCTATCAACCACCACAAAGATACAATCTTTTCCATTTACCTTAGGAAGTCTAGTGATGAAGTCCATAGAGATACTTTCCAAATTTTGTTCTTGTATCAGCAAGGGTTGCAATAGCTCGATAGGTAAAGTGTGTTCGGATTTGTTTTGCTAATAGACTGCACGTTCCCATACATACTATGAAACATCATCTTTAAGTCCCTTCCACAAGAACCTCTCCCTGAGTTGTCTATAGGTTTTGATAAACCCCAGGTGTCCAGCCAAGGGAGGCATGTTTTTCCTTCATGATTTTTTGCTTCAGTTTGGATTCAGGCACTAAGTATATCCAATCCTTATAGTAAATGATGTCGTCCACCACCTTGTATGGATCATCCTGTGTGTCGCCATCAATTGGCTTACATGCAAATGTTTTTTTAGAATATTTCACCAATAAGTGTGCTTTCTAGTTAGCTGAAATTTGAGACAGTAAGCAGATGGCGAGTTTTCTTGACAAAGCATTTGCAACCGCATTGTTATTTCCCTTCACATATTCAATATCAAAATGAAAAGTCTGGATCTTACGCATTTTTGTTGCCTCTCATTCAGATCCCGTTGCTCCAGAAAATATCTCAAACTATTATGATCGGTACGGACGAGAAACTGGACACCCACTAGATATTGTTGAAACTTGGTCAAGGCATGCACAATGGCCAACATATCTTTGTCATAGACGAAATATGGGCACTTTCCTTGTGTAAGCTTTCGACTCTCATAGGCTATGGGGTGTCTTTCCTGCAACAAGTTTGTGCCAATGCCCACTCCGAATCCATCACACTTCAGAATGAATGGTTGAGTGAAGTCAAGTAAGGCGAGAATCGGGGAAGTGCTTATTGCTTCTTTTAACTTATAAAAAGAGTATTGTGCTCTTTCATTCCACTGGAAGAAGCCTTTGTTAGTCAAATCTGGTAATCGTGCACTGATCTGAGTAAATCCTTTTACAAACCTTTGATAATAACTGCACAGTCCAAAGAACCGTCGCAACTTTGAGAGTGATTTTGGTGGGGCCCAATCAAGGATAGCTTGAATCTTCTCTTGGTGGACCTGCACTCCATATTTACTGACAATGTGCCCTATGTACAATATTTCTGTCATTCTGACTTCACACTTGGATTGCTTGGCAAACAAGGACCAAGCCTCCATGATCCCCAGGACTTCATCCAAATGTCTCAGGTGTTCTTCCCAGGTTTTGCTGTAAATAAGGATATCATCAAAGAATACCAGCAAGTACTTACGCGATTATTAGTTGAAGATGTGATTCATCAAAGATTGAAAAATAGTTGTTGCATTAGTTAACCCAAACGACATGATCAGGAACTCATAATGCCTGTGGTGACAATGAAAAACCATCTTCTCCACATCTTCCCGCATGCGGATTTGATGGTATTCGGAACAAAGATCTATTTTAGAAAAATAAACTGCATTATGCAACTCATCCAACAATTCATTGATCCTAAGAAAAGGGTATCTATTTTTTATTCTCTTCTTATTCAATGCACGGTAGTTCATGTTGTTGGTAAATATTGTGTAGCCAACGGGTTAATGTCGTTGGTAGAAATTGTGTCAGCCGACTTGATTGTTGTCGGTGTTTTTGTATTTTGTAGTTGATGTCATCGGTAAAGATTTTGTAGCCGATGGGTAAATAGTTTGTAGCGGACATAATGTTTTGTAGCCGACGGACTCCTTCGAGAAGGTTCGGTGGAAAGTATTTATACCCCGTCTAGGATCATTGTAAATCATCTTATCTTATGAAGCATAATGTAATGTTTTGGCATATGCGAATAATCTAAGGAGTTCTGCTGTCTGTATGCATTGATTTATTTTACCCGTACGGTAAACATTTGGCGCCGTTGCCTTATGAACCTGGAAGGTAGGAGGAATAAAGATTAATGCCAAATCAGCTTAACAAGGATCGACATAAGGTCAAGGAAAAAGATGGAATCCATACTAGGCAAGAAAATTTAATTCTGGCACAGCAAGCCGAACGCCAAAGGAGATTCCAAAAGATTGCCGATGGAAATCGGAGCATGGAAGAAGTATTGGAGGAAACTCGCCAGCAAGTGGAATTGGTGGAAGAAGCACGGGAGGAGTTTTTGAATTTGTGTTCATTGAGGGAAGAGAATTCAGACGGGAGAGCATTGACTCATAGGGCTCGGAGTGCCGAGGGAGCATGAGCATGGAGTGAACTCTTCGTCCGGGGTACACTTCCGTGGGAGACAACTTCAGAAGATCCTTCTTCACCAAGGTTCACAGCTGTTGAGTCCGCCAGTGTGGGAAAACAGTCCACTAGTGCGGGAGTGCAGACCCCCGGTGTGGGAGAACAATTCGTCGGTGCGAGAGTGCAGACCGCCGCTGTGGGAGTGCAAAGCCACGGGCTGGGAGTGAACAACACCAGTGTTGCAGGACCGAACAGCGCCTGTTTACAAAAACCAATTGTGATGGCGAGACCAAAAGAAAAATTGCCGAAGTTTGATGGTGATGGTATGGCCGATCCCATTCGACATTGCAAAACATGTGAAACGATCTGGAAGGCAAATGGGATAGCTGATGAAGACGACTGGATGAGGCAATTTCCGGCCACCCTACGGGGCACGGTAATTGACTGGTTTACTAGTACGGATCCGTAGAAGCTGGACTGTTGGAATAACATCAAAAAGGAGTTTCTGGCCGAATTTCAACTGTTGCGTGACGATAATCAAATTGTAGCAGAGATCTTCAATACTAAGCGGGGGAAGAACGAAACCGCCCGCGTTTACGCTAGGAAATTAAAAGATTTGATAAATAAAATGGAAAGTAAGCTAGTAGATGGACTTCAGAAAAGATGGTTTGTGGAAGTCCTACACTCAAAGTTGCGAAAGAAAATGAAATTTGTGCCACCGTTGTCATACACAGAAGCTTATAATAGAGCATTGGAGCTTGAAAGCGAGCAGAAGATGAAGAAGAAGAAGACTAGCTTCTTTGATTCTGATGATGACGAGCCTTTCGGAGAAGATAGCAGCGACGATGAACGCAGTAGGAAGAAGGTCCGTGCCTTACAGAAGGACATGATCCGCATGATGGAGTTTAAAAACATGCAGAAGGAGCCAAAAGGCAGTGAGCTGTGGTGCACAGAGTGTAAGACCAACGGTCACACTAAAGGATCCTATCCAAAGAACCAATTCTGTGACATTTGTCAGATCATGGGCCATTCGACAAAGAAGTGCCCCTTTAACATGAAGACAAGAGGATCTCCACAAGTGCTTCTTACATAGGCAGCTTCTACGTCAGGAGGGAATGGAAATGCAAACATTGATGGTGCCACTTTGGGTGGGTACAGGAATAATAGCAGAGGGCAAAATAACAACAATGCGAACAATAACAATAATAATGGTAGCCGAAGTCGAACCCAGTATGATGCAAACGGACGGTCGATTGTTCAATGCCGAGCATGTAATTTGTGGGGTCATTTTGCGCAGGATTGTATAATGGCAAACACACCTAAATTATTATGCAAATGGTGTGGACCCGGTGACCATGTAGATGCCAAGTGCCCAAAGTTTGGAGTAAACTTGATCACTATTGGCACGAATGAAGAGGAGGTTCTGGCAATTACACGGAGGCAAGCGAAGGTGCACCCGGACTCGGCAGAAGAAAAGAGAAAATTGGGAGAAGCGCAGGCAGAAATTGAAAAGGCATCGTCGGCAAAGACATCTCAGTTGAAGGACATCACCAGCACCTTGGCAAGGAACTTCGCAGAACAAAACATTGTACGACAAATCTTACAAACGGAGTTATCGATCAAGATAAGTGACCTTCTCACAATGCCCCAGTTACAGACGGCCATTATAAATTATACACCATTTTCGAAAGCAACGGAGGACACAAGAAGGGATAGTAGTAGAACGACAGCAACAGACCCAATGCTTTTGGCACTCACAATGGAAAGGCATCCGACGATCGTCGAGATGGGGATTTTGGGAAATGTTTTGACAAACACAATTGTCGACGGAGGGTCCGACGTGAATGTCTTACTGGAGGATACCTGGAAGAAGCTGGGAAAGCCGACATTGTGGCCACTTGCATTCCAATTGCTCACGGCAGACCAACATGGAATCAAACCATTGGGAATCTTGAAGGCGCAACCAGTAACTATTGGAATGCAGCCATTTTTATTGGACTTCGTGGTCATTCTATTGAAAAGAAAAGGATATGATGCTATTCTGCGAAGGAATTGGTTGGTGCAAGCAAAAGTAAAACATGATTGGAAACGAAATACCCTATCAATGGAGCATGGAGGCAAAAGATTCATAATTGACCTGCGCACACAAATGGTAGGTGAGGAGGTAGCATCGTCAGATTCAGAAGGTGAAGGCGAAATTGACGACGAAGGAAACAGGAGAATGGAATTGGACAAAAGAGTATTGACACTAGAAGTAGGATCGAATGACGACGACCTAGACTCGGTGAATGGCCTTTACCACTGGTAAATAAAAGACTACGAACTCTTTCCGAGTTGTAATATGCTAAGGGTCGACAAAGGTGAGAAAAAAGAGGAAAATGAGTGTCCGAAGGAATACAGAGAAGCAGATGACGCAAAGGAGATTACGGCTAAAGAAGGGAAGGACATACAATACAAACCCAGAAAAAAGAAAAATCCCACCATTCAGTACACCATGAACGGACCGTACAGAAAGAAAAGAATGCATCGCACCATAAAATTAGTTGAAGGGTACCGACAACAAGGAAATAATCTAGATGTGCGATGATCGCAGGCGCAGTGGGCGACAGAGGTGACACGGAACAAACGTAAGGGGTGGCATGTCAAACATTTCAAATTCAACAAGTTTTTGCTAGGGCAGTTGATACTCAAGTACAACGGTCAGAATGAAATCAAAGGGGAAAAGTTTAAGGCCAAATGGGTTGGACCATATCAGATCCGGGAGGTCGGCGACAATGGAGTGATAAAGTCGGGGACGTTGGACAAGCAAGAGGTACCTCACGTAGTCAATGGATCCTACCGTGCTAGGAAGCTACCATCACGATCACCGTCGCAGAATGATATGATTCCCTTGTCGTTGCAAAATGGCAATGCCTCGAGGCAAAATTAAGGTGTTGCATTTTTTTATTTTTTTTTTTAAATTGAAAAAAAAAAATTTGAAAAAAAAAAGAAAAAAGAGAGACTGAGTACTCCACGGGCATCTGTCCACGGAAGGTTGCTCCGCAGGCAGCTGTCCGCGGAAGTCAACCTGCGAAATCCCTCTTCCCGCGGTGTTGTCTCTTGGCCGCGGAGCTTCTCTTTAATTTTCTTTTTCTGCATATAAAAGTGTCTTTCTACGAGTGTCAAATAGTCTTCCGACGGTGTATGTCTTATGGCCACGGAGTTTTTTTTAACTTTCAGCCTTCGGCGGTGTTATCTTTCCATAGGCTTGACTCCTTTCCACTGGGGGGACTTTGGTGGTGGCCGCGGCTTTGAGTTCGCACTCTTCCGCGAGCGTTGATCCTTTCTTTCCGTAGGCTTTCACATGTTTTCCGCCGGGTGTTGGTAACAAGGACATTACTGAGGAAGGAGTAGACTGTGCAAGAAGCCGTGTTATTTCTCTCCCTCGGGTATTGGACGAATAGTCATTCTTGGCGACGGGCTTGCTGAGATGAAGTTAGTGGTGTTCGATCTCCTCCATAACTAGGCATTGTGATCTGTGGTGAAGTTACGGATGCTAGGGTTAAGGGCTCTAGCTATTGTAGCGTTTCCCCACGTCTTTCTTTCTGCGGTCTTCTTCTCTTCCGCAGTTGTATTTTGTTCCTCCGTGAGCTATTTTTCTACCCCACAGACGAAGAAAGTTCATTAATGATATTATGCTCTTGCGGGTTGATTCAAGGATGGATGGAAAAAAAAAAAAGACGACGATAGATTGAAGTAGTTTGGAATGAGTATCGGATCAGTGGTTGCCAGAAAGAGTGGAGAATCGATAGAAAATGACAGAAATGGTGTGTTCCATGCATTTTTGTGTGGGTTTCGGAGTGCTAATTTGGTCTTGGGAACGCACGGGGCCCCTTGGACCCCCAGTCGTTGCGGATATTAGTCATGGGAAGTGTGACCAGTTGAGAAGACTTGAAGCTGTTCCAGGCATGGAGTGTCTGTGTACTAGAGGCACTGGGAGTAGGTGTTGGCTGAGAGGTTGGCCGAGAGGCTGTCTTGGTGGATGCGTAGAGAGCTCGGGAGGAGCTGATCATCCAGTTGGAGGCAGTGCAGCGACACTTGGCTCAAGGTACCCAGGAGTTGAAAACAGAGAAAGCGGCACAAGTGGCTATCAAGGTCAGCTTGATTAGAGAGGTAGTATTGTGTTAGCAGAAGATACAGGCACGGGATAAAGGTGAAAGTGATGTGTTAGAAGCAGATTTATCTTGTTGTAATCAGTCCGTTAATGTATTTTGTTTGTTAATTTGTCTCAGATATTTTGTAATTGTCATCCGGAGACGACTTTTTCTTTTGGGGAGGATGATGTCGTCGGTAAATATTGTGTAGCTGACGGGTTGATGTCGTCGGTAGAAACTATTCAGCTAACTTGATTGTTGTCGGTGTTTTTGTATTTTGTAGCCGACATCATCAGTAAAGATTTTGTAGCCAATGGGTAAATAGTTTGTAGCGGATATAATGTTTTGTAGCCGACGGACTCCTTCGGGAAGGTTCGGTGGAAAGTATTTATACCCCGTCTGGGATCATTGTAAATCATCTTATCTTATGAAGCATAATGTAATGTTCTGGCATATGCGAATAATCTAAGGAGTTCTGCTGTCTGTATTTCCATTGTTTGTATGCATTGATCTATTTTACCCGTACGGTAAACAGTTCACACACATGCGCAACGTCCCATCCTTCTTTTTTACCAATACTACTGATGATGCAAAAGGGCTAGAGCTGTGATGGATCCATCATTTCTTGAGCAACTTCTGAATCGTCTTCTCAAATCTTTGAATTTTTTGGGTTGGTGATATGGCATGGTGATAACTAGTTTGGCGCCAGCTTCCAACTCGATTGTGTGCTCAAGGCCACGATGTGGAGGTATGTCAGTAGGGATGTCTATAAAAACTTTATCATGGGTACTCAGGATAGTCTAAAGATCATCATCCCTATGGGGTGTTCGTTGTCCTTTTATTGGTTCTACCAGAAGCAAACAATGTGCAACCCATGCAATGTCATCATCTTGAAAAATGGCCTCCATCCATTGTGCTGAAACTTCCTTCGGTCCCTCATTGGCCATCCCATGGAGAACAACCTGTTGGGTGGATATTTTGCAACCGATAGTTTTGGGTAAAAATTCAGTCACAAAATAGGATGACCAGCCACAGCATGTGAGATAGAGTCTCTCCTACCTTAAAGGGAAGGCTCCCCCTTCTCACTTTTCCTTGGATCAACTCAAGGTAAGCAAGAAATTGAGAGATTTATAAAGAGGGTGTTCCTATTATCCTTTCTTCTTAACTTTCAAGAAAAGATCCACTTATTCGTAAGGTGAATAATGGGCAAGGTGAATCTTTAATTACACTTCTATCACGAGCTAGAAATAGTGATACCGATAAATTTTAACTAACTCAAAGGCTAGCCAAAACGTACCAGTTTGGCTCTAAGTCCTGTTGTACTTCTATGTGATAAAATCTTTACAATTAGGGCACAAAGACTCCTAAAAGTAACAATTATTTTGTGAATTAAGATGAAAATACAGGTCATAGACAAAGCTTCTAGCTATGGATTTTCACAATTGTTCCTGGTCAAAGCTCAGGCTTCAATTGTTTCTTAACTCTCTATGCTCTTTTATTGAACACACAATAATAACATGAATCAAGACAATAGACACAAATTATAGTCAAAGCTTCTAATTTGTTCTATCACAATTGCTTCTAGTCAAAGCTTCGAATCCAATTGCTTATTTTATTCACTTTTCTCCCAAATTCATACTACACAATCAAAGTTATGCTTGCACAAATGTGGCAGAAATTTCTTGCATACAACAAAAGATAATTTTTACAATGAGGGGGCACTCCTTTATATAGGCAAAGAAGTTGAGAAAAAGGGGGAGGAAAAAGTGGGAGCAACTCAACCAACTTTGACCAAGTCTAACTACAAGAGAAAATATAGGGTTACATGCAACTGCATATGCAACTCACATTACATCTTTTACATACACATGTAACTCGCATTACATGTAATTACACTTTTCCATGTAATGCATCTTCTCCAACTACAAACATGAAAGAAGAAGAAAGAAGATGGAAGAGAAAAGAACAATTCTGAAAGGCTTTGTACTTGATGATGCAATCCTAGATGATAACAGGATTGAGAGTTCCTGTACCTTGTACTGCTGCATTCACGTTGATAACCATAGTGTTGCGTCTTTTGACAACCTCTAGCTCTCTTTAATGAATTGTCCATTATCATGTGGAAACTTGATGTGATCCATTTTTTCTCGCTCAAGTTGTCCTGAATTCTCCTTTGTAGATTAGCACAAACTGGAGTCTTTGACACTTTGAAAACCTTCTTGATGATGTTCGGATGTACACTCAAAACAACTTTCCATCAGCACCTTTAACTCCTTTTTTTTTTTTTTTAAGTAAAGTGCTTGGCGCATGGGAATGTGTGTAAATGGAGATTGCCGATTTTCAAAAAGTGACTTAGGCTTTCAAGATGTCACTGCACAGAAAATGGATTACATGTAAATGCAACATGTAACGGAAGGTGGAGGGTGAAATGAGATGCAAGTGTGAGTGAAAGATACGCTTTACATGCATATGCAGATGAAGGCTAAGATGGAAAGCATGGAAAGATACGGAAACATGTATTTTCTCATGGAGGTGTGAATGCATATGGAGAGAAGAAAATGACATATTTTTGACTTTTCAAAAAGTGACTTTTAGTCAAAATTGGACTTTTTAGATGCAATTACACTTAAGACATTTCGTGTAATTGTGTCGTGCGAATGAAGGCGAAAAATGAGATGGATGAAAATGGAAGTGGAAAATGGGATTACATGCATGTGTGAATGGAAAATGAGGTGAAAAACATGTAATCACATTTGTCGGATGAGATGTGAGGTGTAATGACATGGAAATGGAATGTGAAAAATGATAACACTTTCGCATGTAATGAAGGAAAAACAAGTTTTTGGAAAAAAACTTACAACTTCTCCAAATGGAGAAAAATCGGCAAACAAAAACACAAAACCAAAACAAAAGAAAAACAACATAGCTTTGAAAACAACTCAAAACATGCCAAGATGCAATGCACTCCAAAGATGAGATTCGAATTTGGAACTTGGGGAAGAACCAAAAACATCAAAATGAAGGAGAAATTCATATTTTAAAGGAAAAATGCACATTCTAAGGCAAAGATTCTTACAAATGGCATCCATTCAATGATTTCATGCATAAAATCAGCAAAGATAAGCATGAATTAAAATACATGAAAGAAGAGGTCCACTTACATGAAGCTTAAGTGCCAAAAATAAAGGAGAAAGAGCTAAAATAGCAAGTTTTATAGTCTTAAGACCAATTCTCCCTTAAATCCGGATTTTCAAACAACTTTTTAACTTTTTCCGCACTTGCATGTAATGGACATTCAATGGTCGGATTTGACATGAAAGTACCAAATAAATGGTCTCCAAAAACAATATCATGCATTTAAAACTCAAAAACAGTCCTTTTTGATCAAATGTATGGGTTGAAAATGCAATTTTTTGAGTTTTTTGAAAAAAATGACTTTTTAATTCAAAAATCTGGTTCGTTTTTGCAAAAACGTGGCCAAAAACTGCATGTTTTTGAGTCTTTTTTGACTTGTGAATGCAAATATGACTTCCCCAAATGGATATACATGGATCCAAATGCAAAAAAGTTGCTTTAAAACACATAAAAGTGGATTAAAACCTCAATTTTCCGGGCATTCTAAGCAAAAAAGTGTTTCTCCAAGCAAAAATGATTTGGTGTTTTAACACCAAAATAATGATCACAATGTAATGGAATCAGCAAATAAGGTTAAAACGATTTGATTCCAAACAAAAACATGTTCCATATTTGAAGATTTATGGAGTTTTTTGCAAAATTGTGCCCTAGCTTGGGAGTTTTGAACATATTTTTGGGTGCAATAAACTGATTTTTGATGAGGGCAAAATGATCACCTCTCCAAAACGTTTTGAATGCAACTGATTTCATCCAAATTCATGGAGAAAATTAAAAGTTATGATCAAAATAGGAAGTTTTTGGAGCAAGAACATGTTTTCTTCACATAATAGGACATTTTTATGTTCATTACATATTTTAAAACATGTTGGAAGGAAAAAGAGGACCTTTTAGAGTCCATTACATGTTTTAAAATATGTCTTGAGACATAATCTCACTTTTTGAGACTCATTGCATATTTTAAAATGTGTAAGACTCTAAAATCTCACTTTTTGGAGTCACTTACATATTTTAAAATGTCTCACCTTTTTTATGCACAAGTATAAAAACACAAATTTTCATGTCATTGCATCAAAAAAGTCCACTTTTACAAACTTTTGATGTAATGGCATGAAAAGTATCCTCAAAGTGAATTTTTAGGTGCAATACTATGAAAAGTTTTCACTTTTTATAGATTTTTATATGCATTTGCACATAAAATGTCCACTTTGAGGCATTTAAGTTATGTATTCCATTTAATTTTATAAAAATGTCAACAATATGGGTCAAAAATAACATTTATGCATCATATTAATCAATATAATACATAAACATTATATTAAAATGACATTTATATAAGTATTTGATTTAAAAATTTAAAATTTAAAAAGTAACTATATAGTTCTATAGTCAGTTTAAGTTATAAATTTAAATGAAAAGTAACTTCAAAACATAACAAAAAGTGAGTAAAATGTTATATTTTCAAAAAGTGAATGTCAAAATGAAAATATAACATCATATTTTTAATTCGTGTTGTTGCACCTAAAATGTCCACTTTTGAGGCACTAAAATGACCATATCTCTTGACTGACAACTCCGATTGACCTCTAGGTTAGACCGAATCAAAGGGGAAAACGAAAGGCATGACATGAGCAAAACTAAAGGACTAAAAACAAACAAACGCAAACTCAAAAGCAAGAAACAGACTTTGAAGGCTTCAAAAATCAAGCAAAGGTTCAACAAAAAGCAAAACAAAAAAAACTTGACGAAGGCCTTCAATAAAAAGATTCATTGTATCAATTTGTACCGATTGTTTGATCAATACTAACCAATTAAATAATGAAATAAACTCAGAGAAATGCGAAATTAATTTGAAAAAGTTTCGTACTGTTATCTACATTTTGTGGTGACAAAATGTAGAACAACACAACCTTCTTTCCATTGAGAACAAAATGAAGTCCATTCGCATGAAACTCTGTGTGTATTCATCTAGTGACTCCATCCACTGTATGCCCAGAATAACTTTCATATCATCCAGGTCTACTATAAAGAAAACCTCCATTGGAGTGTGATTAGCCATGGTGATACTTAGTTAGGGAACAAAGTGTGTGTAGGGTAAAAGTCTTCCTCCAATGACCTTGACTTGGAATCCTGCGTGCGACTCTGTAGGAAGACCTCTTCTTTTCACCAAAGATGAGTTTATGAAATTTAGAGTGGCTCTGCTATTATCACAATGACCCTCTGGACTTGAAGAGTTTCTAGCACTCGGAATACCATACATTTCGAACTCCCAGCCAAGGTGATAGTTCCTCTATGTCGTACCAATGCGATGATCCTCTCTGTATGGTTCAAATTAACCATTTTGGAGTCCTCTTGGGTGTGACCGTCCTCTATGGTTAGATTCTCTTGATCCTCCTCATCATTTGACACGACCTCGATGTAGTGTATTTTCCCTTTACCGAGGCATCTATGCCCAGGTTCCCATGACTCCTTACAATTGAAACATAATTTGTGCCCAAGTTCCCATGGCTCCAAGTAACAAACATCTTGGTCTTAATAAGTTTTATTTTGTTTGAAGAACTATTTCCATTTCTGCAAATAAGGGACTCTTGGAAAGTAAAGTTAGATGGAAGTTGAGAGATATATTACAATTGGCGAGCCAAGAATTGTAATCTTAACACAACCGCACCATCCCTTTATTAATTGAGTCTCATGGTTCCTATACCCATGATGGAAGTATAATACTCTGAAGCTTCGCATGGTGGCTTGCGTATAATTTTAAATAATGATCGCACACTTATAATTCAGTGATATGTTAAAGACAAGTCTGCATCAATATAGTCATAAGGCAACAAGATAAATTGACAATATAGCGCAAGAAACGGTCATCTATAGGTATACCATATTTTTTGCATGTGCAAGAAGAAATAAAAGTAAAGTTCGAATGAAGGAGATACATCTTTAGTGACAATAAGTTAAGGTGTGATCGTTTTTATCAAACATTGCATGATGAGGAATACTGTCAAGAGAAAATATGCCAACACTAAGATTAGTTACAGGAAATATGTCTCACAAACCAGAGACAAAGAAGAATTGTTCTTAGTTATCGAAGGGTAAAAAGAATGGGTTATATCAACATGGTCTTTTGTATGGTCAAAGACATCAATTTGGAAAGTAAATATTACTTACGCATCACCATTTGACTGAACTGGTGACATCAAGAAACATACATACTGTTAGAAACAAGTATATTCAGAACCAATAAGAAGACTCTAGCTCTTTTGCTTCATACAAATTAATAGTAGCATACTTTAACAGAGGGAAGGCAACCAGCATTCAAAATATTCTGATAAATGTTCCAAAAGTCTAATGAGGGCACACAGTGGAGGTGAAGCGCACATGAATTTAGAGTGTAGGGGAGTGAAGAATGATGTATAATAGGAAGAATATTATGATTCAAATTACTTTTTGCCACACAAATGTTTGTGTGCCAAGCCAAAGGAAAATACGCATGCATAGATTTTTATGCCCATGTCTCACAAGGGCACATGGATAAGAATTTTTTGTTTCTTTTCATTCACATCTAATGAGTTTTTGTTTTGGTGCAAGTATATAGAGTGTACAATGGAGATATATTTCCGGCAAGGAGCATTAAGGGAAGGAAGATCATTATTGATAATACTCTTAGAGACGTTGAAGCAACAATCCTTCACATATGGTGCCATCAGGTTTGGAAAGCATGCGGGAGAGGAGAAAAATGGCCCAACAATTAAATCGTAAGTCTACTTCAAACAAAGATACAATGGGACAATAATATCTTCACACAGAACATGTGGCCCAGTCCACCATTGTGTCGAAGAATTCATGAGTTTGTCTCCCGTTTGGATTAGCCACGAGTTGGAGATGCACGGAGAAAGTAAAATGTAGAAATTCCTATGTCTCGGGTACTCCATAAGAGGTCTTTGTCAAAGTATGGATGTGTTATTTGGTTCACTGAAAAATCTCAAAAAACTTATTTTATATTCCTTGCTGCCTTCATTTCTTATTGTAAATCATTAAGTTATTGTTATCGTTTAGGTTAGAAGGCAATTGTGATTATGAAATGCGGAGAGATGTGTCGGTTCATATTGTTACCCTTCCACATATATAAATATAGATGCAAGAAATGAACGAGACACAATATATACAAATTTCTTAGTTTTTACATACTCAAGTTATACGCACATTTGATATATTACATTCTTTCATTGGCAAAGAGATGGACTTTTTAAACTAAGCCTTTGGATGTTGGATTATTGAATAAATTTTTATCTGATTCTAGAGTCAAACTGCATTGGATGGATCATTCGTAAGGAGTTTTTCTAGTGCACTTTTATTTCCGACATATTCTGTAAGCATATATATTTATTTTAAGCTTTAGAGTTGGAAATGTTATAAAGTTTCATCCTTTATAATTATTATTTAAAATTCTATAAATAATTTATATGATAAATAAGTGGGCAGGATCAATCATATCATTTTAAAATCGAAGATCATAGATATTGAGAAATATTTAATTCTTTGCGAATCTATGTCTAGTTTGTCTCCCAACCATAGGAGTTAAAATATATTCTAGACTATTTTAAAATTGCGTCCATATATTTGATCTGTTGCATCTTGATTACTAAATTGTTTATAATTGATGTGCATAGAATTTTATAAAGTTGTATGTTTTAAACTTATAATACTAACTCTATCACCCTTTTAATCCCGGCACTAGTCTTTATGCTATTCATGATTCATAATCCATACATTGGCAATTATTTCATATCTTTCCTTTGAAGAAGTAATATATTCATTTGTTTTGATACTCCATAATATTTATTCTTTTTTATAAAAACATTTGTATATTCATTTATTATTTTCAGTTCATAATTTGCAAGTTAAAAGCTTTCAATAGATCTTGCCATTTTGGAAGCTTTCATTATATTCACATTCTAACCAATCTGCTATAAACATCTTGGATTTAAGTGATTTATTCAAGATCACGTGCACCCACATTGGCCTTGCAGAGCCAGAAGCGCAGGGAACTTGGATTACATTATTTAATTATGTCGAGTTGGCCGTTACCGGTTGGAAATCCCAGCATCAAGTTGGCCAGACTCGTAGGATTCCAATTTGCGGTTTTGGGAACCAATAGTACCCTCGAGAGGATGATGTCGATGATGATGCCATGCTTTGCACCTTTTTTATAGCCTCCGAAAGTGTGACAGGATTGAAACCCTTAACCCAACCCCTCAGTGGTTATGTTAGTTCGTCCATGAAGAGCACTATCCTTCTCTTTCTAGAAATGTTTGTAACCAAAATAGGGAGGTCCTGAAATTCTGTGATGAATTGGTCGGCCGATTCAATTTGCCTCAATTGTGCCAACTCTTTAAAATTAAGTTCTGGATCTTTACCATCAAACCGATCTATCAATCTTTCAATAAATTCTGCATAAGTATTGACTTGGTCATGCCCCAGCATAATGGTGCCATGGTGCCACCATTCATGTGCCACTCCCTCCAAGTAGAGTGTTGCAAATTTAATTGCTTCTTTTGCCATGGGATTAAGTTAGAAGTAAGTATCAGCCTTCATTACCCATGCCTGGGCGAATATGGATCCAGATCCGTCAAATGGTGATAGATTTACTTTACTCAACTCTCTTCTAAGATCGTCATTAAAATATCCTCTGTTTCTGCCTTCGAAATATCACATTCTCAATTCTGTGTAATCTTTGTAGGATATATCCACTTCTAAGTTTGCATTCTTCCGATCTTCTTTCAATTGTTCTTGAACTTCTTCAAAGGTTGGTTGCCTTCCTACATGTAGTACCTCTGTCCGTGGAGGGGAAAGTTGGCATGGCAGGTCGAGAGCATGCTGGATGGGGATTTTCCTTTCCCAAGACTGAGTCGGTACTATGATCATTTTGTTCCCCAGATATCTTATTGTCTACCAATTTTCAGAGAGTTTCTTCCATAAGTCGTTCAGTTTCATTGATCTGTACCTTATTCCTCAGAAGATCCCTCGGTAGTGCCATGAGTTTGGCAGGAGTGGGTTTGTTGATCTACCATTCTATCAACTAAATGGGATCTCCTTCTTTTCCGACTATAAACTTTCATTCACTGTCTGTAGGCTCACAGCAACTAGGCTCTGATACCACTGTAATGTCTCATTTCCCTTTGAATTGAGTCAAAACGTCCAACACATTCTAATTGTGAAATGCCTGTCAAGTATTTAGATAGATTGTGCACAATTGGGAGGTCGTACGTTAGTTTTGGAAGCCATACAGTGATTGTTGTGTCTGTATGGTGGTTATCATCCGTATGGTAGCAAGAGCAAAGATGGGTACAATGTATGGTGTATAGAGAGTCTGTAAGGTGAGGATGTAGGGATGTACAGTAGCAAGATATCCATATAGTGTGCAAGTGAAGATATCCATACGGTGATGGAATTGGTAGGCCATGCGGTTGGGATTGTGACAGGACACAAAGCGCAAATACTAATGTAAATCGAGTTTCAAAGAGATAAACAATACCTTCGCCAATTACACAAATGTAACCCAATACAAGCAATTGCACTTCAATGGAGAATATTTATATTTCTAAATGAGAATATTGCTCCGATTTGCCAAATCCGAGCCAAGAAATACATAAACAGAATAGGGTGAGGGTTGAGTCTCACTGAAACCAGAGTAGCCAAGTAGGGAAGATCTTTCACTTTCGAAATGGCAAACAATAGTGAACTCCAATAGGAATTCGTAGTACAAAGAAAGTAATCTAAATCACCTGACAAGTACTACCTACATGTGCTTAAATACCCTTCAGAAGAACTCCCGAAGGTGTACAAAGACAGCTGACGACAATACTTATGGAAACAATTAAAATAAAATGGGTTTGAGATATACTAAATCAATTGGCCCATAAACAATGCTTTGATTATTTATTTATTTTATGACGAGAACATTACATTATTGATGCTTTGCATGCTTCTTAAGAAAAACATTGTCCAAGCATCATCACATTCAACAACATAACTTAATGGTGTCAATAGAGATTGCTTGCCAAGTGTTTCATGAAATGTCAAACCACTATAGCAAAGGAAATTGGAGTTATCAAGTTATAACTAGACAAGGGTTATTACAACACTATCAGAGCAGTTTCCTGTCAGCCTGCAGGAATTGGGCTCAGAATTACTGATTAGTGGTTATTAGTATTTGTTTTGCATTTAGTATCATGGGATATGATAGAAGATTTGTGTCTGCTATGCACTATATCCATAGAGGCCGTACCATTACACTTAGGAAAGGTGAGCCTGAGATACAGTTTGGGTCTTTTCTAGGGTGATGACCACAAAGTCCAGGAATAATTGTTGTGCTCCTACCGTCACCTTTTGGCCCATGAGCATACCTAGCAGTTTTATGACATGTTGGTCTGCGCCCACCAGATGGAAGGGAGGTGGCTACAAGGTGGGTTTCCCTAGTGCCTTCCATGTCTCTTTAGGAAGTACATTGACTCCCGATCCATCATCCACGATGGTATTAGTTAGTTTGTGATCCATGATATCCATCTCTACCACTGCGGGAGTCCTCCCTATTCCCACAGAAAACAACATTGGATCCAGGTTTGATGATTGTTCTAGTATATTATTCCTTCTGCAATCTTCTTTTACATGTCTGTCCCCTCCTTGGGTTGTGACTACCATCTTCCATTCTGAAAATTGCTGCCTTTGATTGAGGTAATGCATCCAATAAGTCAGCTACCCTTACTACTACTGTGGCCTGCAACTTTTGTTTTATTATATTGGCCTCTGATTGGGATTGTCTAGGGAAGCTTCTTGCAGTGTGTTTTTTATTCTTCCTCTATCATTCTCCAATTGTCCTTTAACCTTTCTTTCTCCTTTCATAGATCGGGGTAGAGAGATTTTTCCACTTGTAGTTTAGGACTCTAGAGATAGCATTTACCTCCAATGTGTTCATCGACTTCCCTTTTGGACAGTCGACCTCCTCATTGTTTCCAGGTCCACGCCATCGGCATAATCTACTTCCACTACCTTGCTAGTTTTGGTTCTAGCATTCTCGAGAAAAATGCCCCCATTCATTCCACCTACATTGTATTATTGGTCGTCCTGTCACATCGTATTAGATGCAGCTCTGTGGTGTACTGTGGTTGCTATTATTGCCACCTCCCCATCTATTATTTTGATAGCCTCTTGGGGATGCATTGGAAATTGTATTTGTAGGTGATGTAGAGGGCGGGATGGCTTGTTTTGATGTCAAGAGTACTTGTGTATTCCTTCCCTTCAATTCGTACGAGTACTCGTTGAGGGGGTGCCCATCCATCCTAACAAATCTTATAGAATTATTTTTTGGAATACTTACTTTCTATGTACCCCTCCCTTCGGCGATTTGTACACCATGTTTCGTTAGCTATTTTGGTTTTTGTCTCCCTCAACATTTGCAACATATGCTTACGGAGTGCTCAGATGGTCGAGGACTCTCTATTCGTATCACTACCACTTATATCACTTAACTTCCTTTTATCACAGGATGTCTTCTTTACGCTTTCGATATCCATTGCTCTTTTACATGCCTCCTCCTAAGCGGAAGGTGGTACTACCTTCATTTTGTTTCTAAGAGAGGAAGACAATCCTTCTATAAACCATCTATTCATTAGCCCATCGGCTGGGCGGTTCTCTAGTTTACTCATCAACTCCCTCACTTATGATGGTAGGTCCATAGCATCTCATTTTTCCTTTGTCATGTGTTATAAATTTTTGCTACTACCTCATCATCATCTCGTAGCAATTGAAACTCCTTCTCAAAGGCATTCTTCGGTCTTTGCCATGTCATTTTTCTTGCCCTAGCAAGCGTCACGTACCAATCAATTGCCATACCCCTCAAGGTTGCAGGGAATGCCTTTAGCCAGTAATGCTCATTGTTTTGACCCCTAGCTTCCCATATTGTCATGCATGTCCAACAATGGCGTGTCGGGTCTTCCAAATCGTCAACACTAAACCTTGGAAGTTTTTGTTTATCTAATTTATTCATCATGTACTCAGTAGTCTTGTTATTGGTGATTCCTAGGTTCCTCCCTTATTCTTAGCTATCTTCCTGCCAATAAACTTGAAGAACCTCAAGAGATTGTGCACTACTCCATTCACCTAGAGGGTTCGTACCACACTAGTGGAGAGAGCCCTCTACTCTATCTCCCATTGTACGTACTCTACCGCCACTTCCCATGCCTGAACGAGATCTTATGCTCCTCAATCCTCCTTGGTCCATGTCAC
The DNA here is from genome assembly GCA_028749045.1 of Cupressus sempervirens. Classification (NCBI taxonomy): domain Eukaryota; kingdom Viridiplantae; phylum Streptophyta; class Pinopsida; order Cupressales; family Cupressaceae; genus Cupressus; species Cupressus sempervirens. The sequence continues at coordinate 31,164,865 of CM053783.1, read as the reverse complement.
TATTACTGCCCCATTATCACTACTTAATCGTCAAGAATTCTGCCCATTATACTTCCATTTTCCTGCCTTGTCTATCTAGACCACAGGTCTGAACTAGGCAACGACACCAAAAATGTTGTTTGCCAGATATGGCAGAGCCTTGTACCAGATGTGGAAGTAGTCCTATGCTAGATATGGATGTGCTTCTATGCCATATATGGAAGTGATTACCTGCCAGATATGGCGGTCTGCTACCAAGTACAAATTTATATACCAAGTATAATTACCAATGTTACTGCAGCATTCACTGCTTCTGAGAACATCATGCATAAATGGAAAAATATATCTTTTATTGATTGTACCAAAGAGTTACATTACCAATACCAATGATCTCCAGTATTACCATATCCCTTCCCATTCCTTGTGCTTACTAAATATAGCGCTTGGATTGGTTACAAGAACCAACCGTCACAACTCTTGGTACATATGTTTTCCTAAATACTGTATTAATTACCTTAATGACTTTATTATGGCCTACCCTGATTTCATTAGCAGCTCAAAGAACTGAAGCATACATCATATGGATGTCAATAGTGCCTTCTTGGATGGGTACTTAGAAGAAGTATATGTGGAACAACCACAAGGTTTTGAAGTGAAAGGAAAAGAGGATCATGTCTACGGGTTGAAGAAGGCTTTTTATGGAAATAAGCAAGCCCCAACAGCTTGATATGCAAGGATTGATGGCTAGTTTCATGAGAATGGGTTCAAGAGAAGTAAGAGTGAACCTACCCTTTACTACAAGCAAGAAGGTAATGATATTCTTATCATAAAATTCTATGTTGACGATCTATTGTGCACGGGTAGTGGTTCTAAGATGAAAGATGAATTTAAATTTTCTATGATGAATGAATTTGAGAAGAATGATCTGAAATATTTTCTAGGAATTGTCTTTTTTTGTGCTTCAACAAAATTCTGTATTTTGCCCATCCAAAACAGAGCATTCTCTGTTATGAAAATATAGTCTAAGAATCTAAATTTTTATGGTCATGTTTTTTTTTTCTTTTCTGTTAGTTCTCGTTTTGCTGCTGTTAAATATTTCACAGCTTGCATCCTTGTACTATGTCTATAGAGAGCTGCCACCATCACCAGTGCCACATTTGCATAGAAGAGCCTACTCTTCATTTTTTAATGTAAAAGTGTAATGCACTAAATGCAACTCATCAGATTAAGACTCAGAGCATTCACAAACATGTGAAATAACAATGAAGCTCATGATGTATTTTTTACATGTCACAAGTGTTCACTTTATAGGAAAAATCCTAAACAACTTAATTGAAAATATTATTTAAAATGTATTTTAATTAAAAATCATAAAGCTTTCTCCATAAAAATATTATGATGAACTTGGGCAAGTGTTTTTTAGATTTTCTTAAATTTGAATTTTTTTGAACTTCATAGATTAAAATCAGAAAACATGTGACACAATGCTTAACCATGGCATTTCTTCACAGTAAATTCCACTTAGTTTGACACCTCACTTATAAAATCCAAGTGATTAACCTTACAAACCTATCATTTTTAAGGTCCCTACATCGTTCAATCTTTTTGGTCTGTTGAGATTCTGTAGGCTGACATTACCAAATATCTTTGTGATGATAAGCATAATGAAGTATCAAATCATCTAACTCATTCACAATGATCCATCTCTAATAAATAGTGATATGCAATAACCAATATCTCATTGACACTCCTAGATGAAAAGCTAGGATTGGTGCATGTTCATGGTGTTGTTCTCCATCTTACTAAATATCTTGTTTTTATTTGTATTTGACATTCTTCTAGCATAAATTATTTTTTTATTCTGGTAAATGTTGATGTTGTATGATGTGGGTACTGATTTTAGACACTTTGATTGATTTGACAGGCAAATTACAACAAGTATTTTGATTACATGGGACAGCCATCGGTTTCTCAACAGTAAATGCTTCTTCTATACCTTTTTTGTTTAAGTATGTTGACAATTTATTCATTTGACAAGTGTCTTTTTGGGCCAAAGTAAATTCTGACCTAGCACGACTAGTTATTTACCTTACCTTCTACCAAAATAACCACTAATTTTCTCATCTCCTTAACTTTGGACAATAGAACCACCGCCTTGTACCACTAAACTGCCTTTAAACTTTGAAAGCAATTATATGGCCATTGATAAATTTGGAAATTCTACTCCCACTAGTTACGCAGCCTTAAACATACTAAATTTAATGAAGAACATTCTCCACAGAATGAATGTCCAAGGAGATCACATTTGCCTTTTCTTGTAGCTAATATAAGTCAAATTCGTGGTGAGTTTCTTAAAGCATTTTAACGGTACCAATGATGGAAATCCCAATTAAGGGACATCCAAATCCATATCTCTAACTTGCCAATCAACTTGCAAAATCAAAATTACAAAGAGCATCAACACAAAATTATATATTGTTTTGATCGCATAACTACAAGCTGCTTGTAAATACAATATGGCCTTGAATTTGAAACTTGACAACAGTCTCAAAACTCAGCCTTTAATCCCTATAGAAATCATATCTGTAGACCAATGATATACCTTCACAGTATCCAACCACTTAATACTTGCTTGGACAAAAGATTTTAAATGAGCAGCTCCTTTTGGATCCCAGCTTTATTATTCTGAGAAATACGGTAAATTACTAGAACAAAAACTTGTACTCTCAATATGCGAATCAAGAATATTGAGGTATCCAGTGTGATTTACCATTAGATTAATAGAAGTTTAAACCAACAGACACTTGATAAACCTAATAACACCAAGAATTACATGGCGAAGCCCTTTCAAGTAAAAAAAAATCCATCACCAAAGAGAGCATAATTCTGTAATAATCCAATAAGAATTTGTTGCTACAACCTGTCTAACTTTTCACTTCAATCTAAGAGCATTCCAGAATCATATCCCAAGGCAAATTAGGTCTTCTAATTGATCAACACCATAATACAAATTCAGAATTTCCATTGATGTCATCCTTGGTTGGCCAAACATTGAATGCAGGTCCTGTGATGACACTTGTAAATTGATTAATCCTTTAGCATGCTGTAGAAAAGAGATAGGAAGCTTGACAAAAATGGTTTAAAATTTTGAAATCTCTTACCATTCCAAAATGTAAATTATAAGTGTGTGCACTGAAATGTGTTTCAAAGAGAATAAAAGTAAGAAGTATGTAACAAACGAATTTTCTTAACTAAAAAGATTAGAGCTAAAACCTGATTTCAAGTAGATATGAAAGTAATACTTCGACTAAAATATCGAAATATAACATCTTTAATTCCATTTTGTGGGATAATAACTGAAATAACTACCAACTAGAATAACTGTTTTGTATCATCTTTACAGAAGAAAATTAAAACATTACCACTCATACTATTTACCGCATAGGTTAATTGAGTAATGCACACAAACAATGAACTAGAACTGCAACAGCAGTACTCCTTTATTCGCATATGCCAAGATATTAAATTATGCATGATAAGATGATTTACAATGATCCTAGACGAAGTATAAATACTTTCTGCCGAACCTTCCCGAAGGGGTCCGTCGGCTACGTAATACTAATCTATCCGTCGGCTACAAATCTTTACCAATGACATGAACCTGTCGGCTACAAAATCTTTACCAACGACAACACTCTGTTGGCTACACAATATTTACAGACGACACATACTATGATATTCGATATTCACAAGACAAAGTAAATGCATAGCGAAGGATAGAGAAAGAATATACAAAAGCTAACTAGAGAGTCTTGAATTGGTTGTGCAAGCTTCGGCTTTCGGATAAAAGGAAAAGCATTAGCTTAGGCTTAACCTTTCAACTGCGGACCATATCAATCCCCACACAATTTTTTGATAAGAAAGGCCCTCCCTACCCCAAGGTTAGGCTTGGGGAACTATTAGTCCACCCATCCGAGTTATACCAGTGTTTAGAATGTCCGCTCAATAATAGACGAACATGTTTGATTATCTGGTGCCCCTGACATCTTGTGATCTATGGAAAGCAGGCATGTCTTTAACGACCTTGGCCAAGGTTTTTGAATGGGCTTCTGATACCCGATCAACACTGCTTGACTTGACAATAGGGTAAATTAAATGGACATGCATGAGCTATTAAATGATTCTTTAAAAGTAATAAATTTGTTGTATCAAATCTGATTCTGTTTTCTTATTCTTGCAGAACTTTCTCTCACCTCTTCACCCATTTCTGGCCATCTAGCTAGGTGAGTCCTAGGTGTCCAATCATGGAGGATATCAATTCATTTGCTGAACTCAGCTGTTGTAATTTAATAAACATATATATTAGTATTCATGTAATATAGTCCTTAAAGACTTCAAGAAACTTCAGAGGATATAACTCAAATTTGGAAGGTCAACTTAATCAAAGTGGAAAACGTAGTACGAAATGTGTAAGTGATTCAATCTTAACATGGTGAAATAATTTGATGTGCTTGATCGAAGATACTGTTTGATAGACTTGAATTACATCAAGGTCGAGTATCGTTATTTTGAAATCCTGAAATGTTATTCTTGCATCTATACTTTCGAAAACAATACATATATCAAAATAAATTTAGGAGAACTAATCACATAACATGATCAATGGCAAAAGATGGATCTTTGTTTAACTTTGAATGGCACAGCTCTCAAATTCAGCTTCTCAAATACAGAAATCGGGTTCGAATACCATTCAAAAATCAGAAACAGAACTTGGTTTTGCTTTTCATATCAATTGCAAGAAAGGGAAAGAAATAAGAAGAGGAAGTAAAAGTAAAATCCACAACCGAGGGGGAGAGGGGGGTGCTTGCTCTCTCCATCATAAGTTCAAACATATATGCATATGGAATAATGAAGAAGGCTTAAAGGAAGTCGCGGCTCTTGATAGTAGTTATATAAAAGAAAATAAGCTTCTTGGTTCATTGATTTTTAAAAGGAAAAATGCCAAGTGTACTCCTCGTCTCTCATAGAGATTTATATTTATGAGAAAAGAATTTGAAGGTCTCCTAATCAAGAGAAGTGTTATATATATATATATATATAAAATTTTCGAATGGTGACATCATATTATTATCTTGTCCAAGGTTATATCTATTAGGATACACATATCTAAATACATATATACTTGGAAGATTATTTTATTTTCATATCCTCTCAAGGTATATGCATATTTATGTATACGTATATTAATAGGGATGAGTTTGATAATGTAATACTACGGTGCTACCATACTCTTATATGCACATACATACATACATACATACATATATATATTGAAATGATGAGAAGGTCAACATAAACCATTAATGGTATGTATTTTGATTATGTTAAAATGTTTAATGTTTTATTGATTGTCCAATAGCTCATTCATGTCCAATGAATGTACCCTGTTATGCAGTCGCTAGGTCCTTTCCAAGATAGCTAGAGGTCATACCTGTCGATTGGACAAGTGGACTAAGGTAGTACCCCATTCCATAGATCCTGTTAAGCAATGCTTCTCCTCTTCGTCTGCTCCTGCAACCACCTATACAACATTTCCCACAATAATAACAAGTTTCCATGATAAATCCATATCAACATATAACATAGATAATAATAAAGAAATTAGTTAATAACCATCGTTCTGAAACCAAGCAACTACTAACTACCATCATCAACATATGACAAGTAACGGTTAACTCCCATCATCATTAAATGGTTATACGTAATAATTGATAACAACCAATTTCATATGAAACAATGGTTACATATAACTACCATTTTCAGATGAACAACAAAGAAAGAAATATAAACAATAGATTTTATCTAGTTGACTCAACGGCTATAATAATTTTAAATAGGTCAAGATTTTGGGATGTAACAAAGTAAAAACACTCAAAACACATTGGGGAAAAGGAAAATGTACATTGACCCAAAAACCGATTAAAATCTCAAGGGATGGACCTTTCCTTGTGCCAATTTACTTCTACAAGAGCATAGAGCTAGGGGAATCAAATATGATATGATTTGGAGAGAGTTTTAACTAAGGTGCTGAAATGCAAGTGACCTAGATTAAGAAAGCACAAAACGGAAATGAAGATACCTTATGAAAAAAATATTTTGATAACAATAAATGTAAGGACAAACAACAAAGATGAGTCACTGAACTTCGTAAGCTCACTTCCTTTGGCATGCATGAATTTTGGATGTTGGTGCAAGTACAAGATGCCAACTGTGCATATGGAGCACAACACAAAAATCAAAGATGATGCAAGAAGTAGAATAATACTATCCCAACAAATTGTATGACTTGTACAACTTGTTGGTCGCTGTAAGGATATTAATACTATCCCAAAAAATTGTACCAATTGTTCAATTTACTGTATGAGCATCATCATTGCTCCCATTCAATGCATGTACAATAAAATTTGGTTGCAGCTCCAGCCGATGGAGGTGAGAGGAAAAAATTTGGTTGCTTGAGAGAATTTGGGACACCACAGTGGTATCAGAGCTGGTGATCTTGCCATCCTACTCGGTATTGAGATCGAATCATGGTGCCGAGTGATGGTTTGAGTGAAATGTTGAGAGAGTCAAGAAGTTAACAAAAGCTCCACAAATGAACAAAGGAAACACTCGACCTTTTGCTGAGCACAAGGCCTCAGGTGGAGCGGCAAGAGGTGCAAACTCTCACTTTGGTTGAGTCACTGAAGCAAATGAAACTAGACTGGATTACTAGTGAATAGCAAGACATCCCTCTCAAAGATGTTATAGACTTGCGATTGAAGTATCCGTCATTTTAGCACAATATACTCTTCAACAATGGTTTGAAGTAGGAGATTGATAAGTGACTATAGGATGAAGTCATACAGACACCAAAGGATATGAACAAGCAATAGACTTTAATTACCCCTTCAGATGGAGAACAACAAAAATCTCAAGGCAATCGAAAGATTGAAGATGGATGATTCAAACAAGATTGATGATGGAGAAATCATTGAGGTCAGGCAACACGAAAAAATAGCAAATATGAAGTAGGATGACAGCCAAGCCAATGTTGAACTGGACTCTCATAATATTGTCAGTCTTTAGGAGAGTATAGCTAATGATATGTAGTCACATAAATATAATCATGAACCTAGAGGTGTAGGCATTATTGACACTTATTTATAGGAACAATTGCTACCATTATTTGATTATGAAGTCTATCCACTAGTGAGGATCATGAAGGATTACATTGATAAATTTAAAGATTGGTGTCTTTGGGATCCTGGTGACTACGAACACAAATATGTTTATATTAGTAGCGGAGTAGAAGTTTTTTGACATTATGGCACAACAAAGATTTGATGCCAATTCACTCATTTTGCCTACGTGTTTGTCCTGGGACTCTAGAACTAATGGCCTTTCATCCAATTACAAATTGCTTGAGGGTAAGCAATCTTTGGGTGGTGAGGATTTGTCATGTCCCCATATTTTAATGAAATAGTTTAATTAAAATTAATTAATTAACTAGTCCCAAAATTTAAATAATATAATAAAAGGACCTTAATTAATTGTTTTAATTAATAAATATGGGGCACAAATTAATAAAGTAATAAAATATTATTAATGTTGGCCTATTGTAAATCTTTGGACACTTCTTGGAGGTTTTTATAAGGAGATGGTTGGGCATTGTTAATCATCACAGATTGGATTTGTGTTTCTGGAGGCTAAAGGATGAGGAAGTTGTGCATATTTTCGAAGGCAGAAGACCCTCCCTACTCTACTTGTTGCATTTTCGGTGGTGCAACCACCCTATTTTGTAGTTGGAGGTGTCGCTCAGATATCTCATTGTGTGTCATAGTTGCTAATTGTCACCATCTAGCAATTTCTTATATCTGCTCAAATCATGTTCGATGTACATGTAATATGTAGTCAAGTACTATCATTATTTGGAGATTAATGTAGTTGTCTCACTAACATTTTGGTGACTATCTCTGGAGTTCTATTGTGTATGTGGATCTACTAAATAATATTGGTAAATATCATACATCTAGAAATCAATTGATTCTTTTAGGTGTCACTGCTAGCATTATACCACTACCATTCCTTACTGACAGACCCTTTGAACTTAGCATTTGCAAGCTACCCCTACTAGTCGTATGGCTAGACATCATGCTATTGTGTCGATGTACACCATTCCCCTTAGCCCCACTATACAAACTCATCCACCACAGGCTACTAACCTTACCTTCACTGTACATTACAAGCTTACCATACGCTACACATTCTCTGCCACCCTGTACAAGTCTTCCCTATATTGTACACCATCAATATTGCCCTTCGTTGTATTCCCTCAAGCCCCCCTCTGCCATACAAGTCCTCCCTCTTGATCACAGTATGAACTCCCATTCTAATCCTACGACCTGTTGGTAACCATACAGATATCAATACTGCCCCAACAGATTATAGGATCTATTCAATTTACCATGTGGACATTATTGTTTCTCTCATTCAATGCATGCAAAAGAAAATTTGGTCGCAGTTCCAGTCAGTGGAGGTGAGAGGAAGGAATATGGTTGCCAGACAAAATTTGGGACATTGCATTGGGGGACAAGCCCATGCACTTGTGTAAGAAGCCTATATGCTTGATGTGATGGAAGAGTCAACTTTGGGTTCCTGATGTTTATGATTAGAGTTGTCCACATGATTAGGGGAGGTTAGACTTGATGAAGTGGGATTAGAGAGCAAGAGGGTAAAATAGGAGGAGAAAGAATGATTGGGGGTTTAAAAAGGTTGATTCTAAGTGGTAGGAAAGGGATTGATTAAGTAAATAATGGATTACTGAGGGATTAAGATGCAAGCAGATGAAGGGTTTTGAGGTTTTCAATTAATTTAAATTCAAAATAGAAGAAAAGGGTTAATTAAATAGATGAATCCATTTATTTAATTAAAGGGAGTCACACTATTGGTAAATTAATAAATTCACCTAAGAATATAGATGAAGGGAAGATTAATCAAATAGATGAATAATTTAAATAATATTTTGGCTTTAGAAGAAGGGTTACTACGATTTGGTTTGATCAAATGTTTAATGATTAGATTTAGGTGTCTACAGTAAGCTATAAAATCTTTATGATGTTATGCAACCTTAGGTGAACAATTTGATCTTTGGCATTACCACCTGACTTTTGACCATCCTTTAGCCTCTATGTGGCAATATAGGCTCGTCCAAAAGGCTTTGTGTTTCTAAGGGATCTAAATCAAGCTTGATGGAATGTGGTGCTAGAATTGTGAAATCAACCTTCAAACAAAATTTCTAAAACCTTCAAAACAAAAAGAAAACACAAGCAAAACAAAAACATGTTTCTTGAGATGTAAAATTGTAAGACCCTTTGAGATGCTCTTGCATCAAATACCTTAGGTGAAATATTTGTGAGTTTAATACTCACAAATAAATGCTAATTAGTTGAATGGCTCTTTCGGATGCATCTCAACCTATATGCCCATCACTTGATAAGGGTGCCTCTAAAGAATTTTGATATTCCTCTTCTACCTCTTTCAACTTATTGCTAGGTCATATCATGTCCTTCTAAACAAAATTTTGGACATCACTCCCTTTTGTCAATCTTTCTGCATGATAATCCAATCACTGCCTCCAAATGCTTTTCCATCACTCCTTGTGACATAATTCCTCTAGTATATTTGCATCCATTTTGTAATGTTTCCTGCTAGGAGATTATCAATTTCCAATTGATTGACATATATCACCATGCATTTAAATCAGATTAAATAATTAAAGAATTAAGGATTCATACTATATCTAGCAGTTAATAAACTTAATCCCTAATTCCTTAGTTCTCTTCTAATAACCGACCCTAAGGAGGATGAAGTTTACAACTTGGACACCAATCTACTGCTATAGTAAATTGGACACCAATCTATTGTTATGGTAAATCGATGTTGTAGTTGTATCAAACAGAGGAGATGAAAAATCCTTATATAGATTTACAAAGATAGTGTTTCTAAAAGAAACAATTGTGAACTAAAGATAGAAATAGAAACTACCTAATAAACTGAAGAGTAACTAAGATGACCATTAAAGAATAATTATAATATTCTAATACCCTCCCTTAATGGTCATTGTCTAACTAATGTCTTTTGGTCACAAATTCTTCAAAACATTTTGCTACTGCTAAGATCCTTCCTAGATCTACAGAATATAAATGACCAAGAAGCCAAAATTTGCCCTAAAACAAATAGATAAGGGCCCTTCTTCAGAAGACTTTGCATCAAAAGGCAAGAACCTATCACTGACTCTGCCACCAAGATGAACCTGCCACTAACCCTCCCAAAATCAGCAAAAGATTTTACAAAAAATCATCACAAAACACCCAACTTGATGTTACCACTCATTTTCAAAATTTGAATTTGTTCATGGCGGGCCCTAGGCCTCCGGATCCTCCACCCTGCCCTGATCTACAAATGGTGCTAGTGTTGTTCAGGGATTTGGAGGACACGACTGATGGAGGTGAGGCCATGGATGAGGATGGGAAGACTTTTACGGACATTGTTGTCTTGGGTAATGGAGGACTTGTTGGTTGTCCACTGGAAGGTGGTCAGAAGTTGACAGATGGGACCCTAAGAGGTTGGAAGAACACACTAGTGGGTTCTACAGTGGCTAATGTTTTGATGGAGGATCCTAAGATTGCTCATGGCATAGATGGGCCAATGATCTCCCTTCCCGATACGTTGGTGGACAGTGCTACCTCTGGCCTTAAACTTTGTGTTGTGGGCAGATTCGTTGCCTTCAAACCCGCAATCGAGATGGTTCATAAGTGGGTGAGTCAAAAATGGAAAATTAAGGGTAGTGTGGGTGTTTCTACAATGTCAAGTGGCCTCTTCTGTTTTAAATTCATGTCGGAGGAGGATATCAATCTCATACTCTCAGGAACCTGGTATTATGGAAAGCATTATCTGGCCTTAACAAGGTGGCACCCAGGCTTTGATGCTAGTGTAGAGCTGAATAACCTAGCTCCAATCTAGGTAAGGTTACCTGGACTACCCCTTGAATTTTGGGATGAGAAGATCCTAAGGTGGTGGGCAATTCTTTTGGCCACTTTGTTACTGCAGACAAAGTGACTATGCAAAAATCACGACTGGTATACGCCAGATTCTGTGTGAATGTGGCATTGAATCAGGCCCTGTCGACTGTGATCACACTCAAAACCAAATAGGGAGAGAAAGTTCAACCCAATGAATATGAGAATGCGGGCCTATTCTGTCAGAAGTGTGGTCAATTTGGACACCTTATAGTTGACTGTAAGGCCCAAGTGTAGAAGGATAAACAAAAGGAAGGTTCCCCAGAAATTGTAATGGAGGCCGTGGGGGAACCCTCGGAAGCCCCCAAGATTGGAGGAGACTACTAATGCTCAAAATATGGAGGAGAACCTAGTGCAGACCACCCTAGACAGAGGACCAAGGGGGCATACTGAACCTGGGGAGGGGGAAGCTTTTGAGGATAAGAAGAAAATGAATGAATATCCCTTTAGATGTGAATTGGAGGAGCTATTGAGTTCAACCTTGGGGGAACTTAAGGAAGGAGAAATGATGGAGGAAGGCGAAATAGTGGTTCACCCTCTTTCTAGCTCAACATTAAAACAAGGGGGAGAGTGCCTTCAAGAACTAATGGCTACAAAATGTGCTACCCAGGAGCGGGTATGCACCCCCATAAGGATGATAAAAGCCTCTCCAGTGGAGATAGCAGCTAAAGTGATGGAAAGTATTGAAAAGGCTGAAAAGGAACTAAGTCCCACTTCACCAGAGGAAGGGGATAATGGGGAGTGGGAGGTTTAGAAAAGGAAGAGAAGGGGGGGAAAAAACTAGATGTAGGGGCATGTGGGACAGCTAGAAGACCGACTAGCAGAGCAACCAGGACTAAGCAAGCAACAAGGGATGTGGCCAGTGGTAAGAAACTTACACTGGAGACTGTAACTAGAGGTAAAAAATGAAATTCCTCTCTTGGAATCTAAGGGGGTTAAATAATCCCCAGAAGCAATATGCTCTAAAATAGTGCATATTTCAAGAAAAGGTAGATTGTGTGTTAATACAAGAAACTAAAATGTCTAGTTCTAATTTTGATAGAATTGCTAGTCATGTTTGGCCGAGAGCTGCTTACATGCATATGGATGCTGATGGAGCCTCGAGGGGCATTTCTACCCTGTGGAACCCATGCTCTATGATGGGGTTGAAGTATGGAAGGATAGAAATCTCATAATAACAGAATTCCAAACTACTGTTCAACACTAGGGACTTATTAATATCTATGCTTGTAATAGTAAGGTAGGGAGAAAGGAAACATATGACAAGCTGGTAAGGATGCTAGAAACTATGAAAGATAAACAATTAATGTGTATGGGAGATTTTAATACCCCCCTTTATCACTCAGAGAAATTAGGAGGAAATGGGGACTGCCCTGAAAGTTTGCAGGATCTTAATGATTTTATGAGTAGAATGGATTTTATTGATGTGGAATTGAAAGGGAACCCATTTACTTGGACCAATAATAGAAAAGGGAGTGATCCTATCCAGGTTAGGTTGGATAGGCTGATGGTGACAAGGAACTGGAATTGATTAGGCAATTCCTTCTAGAGAACCTTACTAGAACTGCTTCAGATCATTCCCCTTTAATCTTTCAGTAGGAGGATGGTTTAAAAGGTGGACTGAAACCTTTTAGGTATGAAATCATGTGGCAATCTCACCCAGAATTCAAAGATAGAATCCAAGAATGGTGGAATATAAGGTTAGATGGCACTACTATGTATAGACTAACCCAAAAGCTTGATAATATAAGGAGAAACGTTAAGGGCTGGGCTAAGAGTTCCTTTGGAGACTTGTTCAAAATCAAAGGAGAAGTGGAGGAAAAACTTAAAAAGCTCCAAAGGGAGATTGCTAAAGGAAAAAACCTAGAAAGTGCAACTCAGGAAGAAGAGGAATATAGAAAAAAATGGAAGGATATTATTTTGAGGGAGGAAATTTTTTGGAAACAAAGATCAAGGGTCCAATGGTTAACTAAGGGAGACAAAAACACTACGTTTTCCCACAGGTTTGCCTCCAATCATAAAAGAAGAAACACAATCAGCAGGTTGGAAGGAGAAGAGGAAAGGGTCTAAAAGGACCAGGAGGAGATGGGAAGACATGCGGTGAAATTTTTTAGCAAGGCTTACATTAAGGATAACAATGCAGGAAATCAGGTTATCAGAAGAAGTTTGATTAATACGATCCCACAGGTGCTGGGTGCTGTGGAAAACAATCACATTATAGGAAACATCATGGAGGAGGAAGTGAAATGTGTTGTGTTCTCTATGAAAGCTTATAAGGCCCCAGGTCCAGACGATTTCCCTCCAACTTCTTTCCAACACTTTTGGGAGGTTGTAAAAAGTGAACTAATTTGGGCTACCAGAGACTTCTTTAAAACAGGGAAGATGCTGAAAAGGATAAATAAGACTTTTGCTTTAGTCCCTAAAACTCCGACACCCATGAGCCTTCTAGATTTTAGGCCTATAAGCCTATGCAATATAGTGTATAAGATCTTTGCCAAAGTTCTGGTCAACAGGATAAAGCCATTCCTGGAAAAAATAATTGGTACCCCACAAAAGGGATTTGTTTTGGGAAAACAAATTCTAGATGCGGCAATAACCACCCACAAGATCATTCATTCCATGGAAAAAAATAAAAGACCTGGAATGTTTTTCAAGCTGGATATCTCCAAGGCTTATGATAAGGTGAAGTGGGACTTTCTCTATGATGTACTCGAAAGAAAGGGGTTTAATGACAAAGTTATAAATCTGATTAAGATGATGGTAGGCATGGTTTAGTATTCTATTCTTCTAAATGGCTCCCCTTGGGGCAATTTTGGAGCGGAGAAAGGACTAAGATAGGATGACCCACTATCTCCCTACCTATTTATTATGGTTGCTGAGGTCTTGAGGAGGTCATTCTCTCAACTAGTTAATACGGGATGTGTTAAAGGGATTAAACCTACTACCACTGCTGATACTGAAGTGCTGCAGCAATTTGTAGATGATACATTCATTTTTGGAGAATCCTCTGTTATGGAAGCTGAAGCTTGGAAGACTATTCTCCATAACTATGAAGAAAGTTCAAGCCAGCAAGTTAATTACTATAAAAGTAAGATCTATTTCTTGAATACTGATGCCTCATTACAAAGGAAGATAAGGAACATTTTAGGTTGTCATTCTGCCAACCTCCCGGATACTTATTTTGGCCTACCGTTAACCACTAAGGAGGTGACTAATGACTTCTGAAATACTATAGTGGAAAGAATTCAAAAGAAGCTGGCAAGATGGAAAGGAAAAATTCTAAGCAATGCTGGTAAATTACAATTGCTCTTGGCGGCTCTTCAAGGCATTCCAATTTACTCTATGTCCCTTTTTAAAATTAACTAGAATATGGCAGACAAAATTGAGAGAATACAGAGGAATTTCCTCTGGTCAGGAATAGAGGAGAAGAACAAATTGAGCCTGGTCAATTGGGAAGAGGTTTGTAAACCAAAGGAGAAAGGGGGGTTGGAAGTAAGAAGACTACGTGACCTGAATAAGGCCCTCTTTACGAAGATTGGCTAGAGACTGGGACAAGATAATACTGACTGGGGTAATATTATGAAAGCTAAATATTTGTCAAATTCCCTATTCACTTGGAATCTCTTTAATAATGATCTCCCAAGAGGTTCCAAAATCTAGATGAATATTGTCAAGAGTAGAAGCTTATTGAGGGAAGGGACAAGGTGGATAGTGGGGAATGTGCATAGTATTAGATTCTGGGAGGATAATTGGATGGGGGGAAACTGCTGGTTTACACCAAATTCAAAAGACTAATGGAGTTACTTAAGGAAGACATGGGAAGGAAGTTGGAGGACTATATTGACCAGGGGAGGAAGTGGAAGAAACCATATAAAGACACTTACTCCCAGGAGGATATTCAGCTTCTTAAAGAGTTGGAAGAGTTGTTAGGAGCGCAAAGACCCCCAATTCTAATCCAGGAGGATACTAGGGTTTGGGACTTAACTTCTTGTGGCAATTTTACAGTCAAATCGGCTTACAAACACCTCTTTAGTAAGGACTTCTTCCCCTCACTATGGAGTAAAGTTTGGATTAGTAACCTACTCCCTAAAATTAATTTTTTCTGGTGGTCTATTCAGCATCGTAAAATTTTAACTATAGACAATCTGAAAAGAAGGGGTTTTTCTATCACAAACCGATGCTATCTCTGCAAAGAAAAGGAGGAGAGTATCTCTTACCTATTCCTTGAATGTCAGTACACCTTAAAGATTTGGGCTATGGTGTGGGAGAAATTTGTTCTGAATTGGATTTTGAAGGACAACTTATGTCAATTTGTGGAGAACTAGAGTTGTTCCTTCTGTCACACAAAATTGGTTTTTATGTGGAGAATTGTTCCACCATATATATGCTGGCATATATGGAAAGAAAGAAACAATAGAATATTTCAAGAGGAAAAACCTGTGGAGTTGGTTACAGGAATCATGGAGAAATTGCTGAAGGAAAATATAAGGGTTGCCAAATGTAAGACACTGAAGGAAGAACCAGGTAGGCAAGAAGGTCAAATTGTAGAAAAATTCGGTATTCAAGAGGCTTTTTATCTTTTTGATAACTCAAAAGTGTTAAAGAGACAACAATCGAGATGGAAAAAACCAACCCTAAAACAATTTAAGCTAAATTTCAATGGAGCCGCTAAAGGAGGTATAGGAGCGACGGGTGGAGTGCTGAGAAATAGGAATGGTGATGTGTTGTTAGTCTGCTCTGGGAAGGTAGGGGGAAAAAGTAATAATTTGGCTGAAGCAATGGCTCTGTTTTGGGGTCTTCAGCTGATCAGTGAAATGCAAGTTAAGGAAATAACCATTGAAGGGGACTCCAAAATAACTATTGATATGGTAAATGGAGTTTCCCAACCGAGATGGAATAGTCAGACTATCATCATGGACATTAGGCATATTTTAGATGGCATGGAGAATGTCCACCTATAGCACATCTACAGAGAAGGAAATAAGGTGGCCGATGTTACTGTTGTCATGGGGTTTGAACTGACGGCAGTCACATGTTGGAGAAATATGGAAAATCTAAACAAGGATATTAAGTCCTTGATACGCAAGGAAAGAGGAGGGAGTATTAATTGATTTTGGCTACAAAAATAAAGGTCAGGGCAAAATTTGGCATTTCTTCCTTAGAAAGTCAAAATTCGCTAAATGGGATAATGAATGAATGCAAATTAAGGAGTGTGTCTTTTTTCCATTATGGTAACATAATGTGGAATTTAAATTACTTACCCTTTGAAAGTACGAATAATATCATTATTCAGACTGTCATAGATTTTAGGGATGTAAAAATTATGATGTCTAACATGCACCAATCCCATAATGAATTTGTTTGGGATTTTGAAGTGTCTCGAAAATGGGCTTGTAAAATTATTTTGCTCATTGCAGAGAGGGTCAGGGCCAATATTATTCACAGTGATATTGAAGACAAGGAGGTTTAGATGCGCATCACTAAGGTGCGGGAATCGGAAAAGGGTGGGGAAGAAATGGGTGGAGATTTGAATAGGCTAGAGCCCACAAAAATGGAAAATTTCAAAGATAGAATGGTTACCTAGTTCCTGTTAAAGGGGGACTTCTACCTTAGATGCAAGCGATGGCGGGGTATGATGAGAATTGTTCTCTTCAATTCTTTAATGAGTGGAATGACCTCAAGGTAACCATAAATGGCATCACATTTCAAAAGAATGAGGAAGTAATTGCAATGGCCACCGGGCTGTCTATGAAGGGGAAAAAATGGAGGAAGGTCACGAAAATGGTTGATGAGGCTAGTATGAGCAGTTTTTTTGCTAATGATGAAGAACCAGTGCTCTACAGAGGAGGATTTAAGAGGGATAAGTTGTCGGTCCCGTGGGATGACATCTGCCTGGTACTCATGAAATACCTTACGCTCGAGGGCAGGTTTGGAGTTTACTACTACTACCACTTTCCTCTTTTGAATCATTTTAGAAATAGGGATTTTATTTCTATCTCGTTTTTTCTATTACATTCTCTAGAGGATATGGTTACTGATGTTAGGAAGAAGAGGAACAAGGGGCATAATTTCACCATTATTCACCAAGGCCTGATCTTTCACCTGTACCAATTCCATCTGGCCCTTTGCTTAGGAAGACTCGAAGGAGGAGGGAGGAGAAGCTCAGGAAGACTTGCCCATTCATTCACCAAGGACTCGGAGGAGGAGGGAGGAGGAAAGGGTAGGAGAAGATCAGGAAGACTTGCCCAATCCCAGGCAAGGTATAAGAAAAATTCTAATAGATTTAGGGTTGAAGAGGTGGAGGAGGGGAGCTCTGAGAATAATGACAGGGGGAGGGAGGAGGAGAATAACTCTAACTCCAAGAGAGAAAAAGGGAAAGAGGAGATAGAAAAGAGCGAGAATTTTGTTGACAATGCCCGATGTCTGCTGGAAACGCCATCACTACAGAGACTACCTATGTTTCCGCCAGCTATACCCTGAAACCCATTACTTTCTGTGAAGATAGTTGCAAAGTGGATACCTCCCCCATTATCATTTCCTCCCCGGTCAATGAAAAATCCAAGGTTTATACTAACCCGAAGGTTTTGCAGGATGATAACTAGGCAGAAAAAGCTAAAGAGGAAGTTAAAAAGGCGGAAATTGAAAACAAGGAAAAGGTCGAGGAGCAAAAGGAAGTGATTGCCCAATTGGATCAAAGGGTTAAAACCTTAGAGGAAGGGTACTACACCTTCTCTAAATTTACCCTAAAGGTCACTCATGTTGTTGCTACCACCTTCCAATTGCCTGCACAAGAGAAAGAAGAAACAGGGATGGACATGGAGGATCATAAGCTCCTCTATAAGCTTCTTGCCGATGATTGGGCTCGGGTTTTACTAGTGGGGAAGGGAAAGGAAAAAATTGAGAAATAAGTTAGCAGTTTTAAGGGATCATTGGATCCTAGTTGTTTTATGTTAGCTTGTTGTTACTTGGGTTGGCCTGGTTGTGCCAATAGTTTTATATTATGAACTACAGTAGTATGGTTAACATTATAGACTTCTACTATAGATTAGATGGTTCTGTTCATAGTAGTATGCTGGTTAGTAGTTTGGGTAGAAATATAGTGGTTTAGTTACTTCTTAGTTTGTTTTTGTTTTAGTAATGTTGTCTGCTGGCTTTTGCTGGTAATGTGCTAGTTACCAACTTTTTGGTTGTAATGGCCGACCCCCTTGTTTTTGGTCGCTTTTTATTTCAAAAGACTGCAAAGAGCCATGAATTTTTTAAGGAGAAAAATCGGAAATACCAAATATGATTTTTGAGGTGAAGAATCGATCAAAAGTAGATAACAGAATCCAAGACACAGATTCAAGAATACAGAGCTTTGGTTTTTTAGGAAAATTGGTAAAACCTAACAAACAACCTTTGAGGAAAAAATTAAAAACCCACAAAGAAATCCCACGCAGCTTTGCGAATTACAGAATCGGAAATTTTTATGAGGGAAAATAATTATAAAAACTCATCAGAAAAATCTTCATGCAGAAAAACATGAGGCTTTGGATGGTAAAACAACACATGCAAGTACATGCAACTCTCAAAAATCAAAGACTTTCTCTATAATCAAGAACTCATGGTATCAAAACCCTCAACCAATCTTGTGATTTCCAGCAAAAATCTTCGAAGATGAACCACAAAAGTTTCATAAAATAACTCTAATGAATTTAATTTCAAAAACTCGAAAAACAAATTTCTGGAAAATATTCAAGATCAAAAGATGCTCGAATTTTACTTAAAAAATTCACCAAATTTTATGAAATCCTATCGATTTTCTTTGATACCATGTTATGGTAAATTGATCTTGTTGTAGTTGTATTAAATAGAGGAGATGAAAACTCCTTATATAGATTTTAAAAGACAATGTTTCTAAAAGAAACAATCATGGACTAAAGATAGAAATAGAAACTGGCTAATAAACTGAAGAATAGCTAAGTTGACCATTAAAGAAACATTATAATATTCTAATATCTACAAGTAGGCTCCCTCGGAGCTTCAGTACCCTATCCATATCCAATTTGTTTGAACAGCAATCTACAAGTAAGCTCCCTCAAAGCTTCAGGATCCTATCCATATCCCATTTGTTTTTGGGGAATGGAAGATTGCTCAACCCATAAGATGCTTGTGCATCATAATTGAGCACCGAACACCTCAGTAAGGGCACACAAATCATAGTTAGTCTTCTACTAAGCAACGTGCTAGCTATAAAGGACAACCAGAAAGCCATTATTGGATTGTCTAAACAAGAAGGATGAGCTAGCTATTCTGCAGCATTAATAACAAGATGTTCTTAATAGAACAGAGGCCATTAAAAAAATTCTTACTGCTCATAAACAACATATTTAATTAGGCTTAGCTTCCAGATGTACTGTTAGTATTTAGATTGCATCAAATAACCATTAACATAATTAATAACAATTAATATTTTAAAATTGAGTACTATACTAGAAAAATCTAAAAATGCAATAGCTAACATAATTAAGCTGGATAACAAAACATTTGTTATGCTGATAAATAACATAACTGATTACAAACTTTTGGCAAAGACTTCTCTCAAATTTCATCTCCACGGGTATATAAATGTAACCTCAGGAAGATAATATTAAGAATTTTACGATATGCTAAGCAAAATTGCACCTCAGTAAAATGCAACTAAAAGAGTCTGGAATAAATGTATCATTGTATGCTTATACATGTTCCTAAACTTTAGAGCTCTACAGATGCATCAGCAAGCCTAAGCATTGGGCACAAAACTTCCCATTTCACAGTCAATGTCCTCTTCAAATTTTCTCTCTTATCTTTCTCTCATTTTTCTTGTGTAAAGGTAGCTGCTAAGAGATGTTCTCGACACTAATATATTATTTATTGCTAACTTTGAATATTCTTTTATAAAAATGTTATGTTCGTGCCCTTTTCTTGAGACTTATTCCCTCACTAGTTGGTTTTTTGAATTTTTTTAATGGTTATGTTTCTACTGGAAAATGTGCATGAATAAGTGTTAGAAGAAAGGATGTGGTTCAAATCTCAACTTATGTGTGCACAATTAAAAAACATTATTTATAACTGGACTATAAAATGATTGCAGATTGGACTTCTTAAAATTCAGTCTCAAGTCAATCCAGGTAATTCATTGTTTATATGTAGTAAATATTGAGTATGACTCGAACTTGCTATCCAGTTACTTTCATCTTCAAATTAATAATGCTCGTTACAACTTAGTGGTTTCTTATCACCAAAATGCTTGATTGGAATCATGCCTCATGGGGTGAAACTAGGCTGCCAGGGAACAGATTGACAAGTTCTTGTCACTTATACCACAAGAAGAGTTACAAGCTGCAAAATCTCAAATTATGCGGTGAAGCTGTATATCTGTTTCGATTTGGGATCTCTCCTCATGTGTTTCTGCTTCTCCTTTATTGTCAAAGCAGTGACTCAAATTGGAACATTCAGAACCATAGCATTTTATTTTTAGATGTTCATTGCTTAATTTGATGGAGACAATTGCATATATATTTCATCCTCAGGTAAACAAATTAGCATTCTGTTCATCTAGTAAGCAAGATTATTGCGAATATCATGAATTGGGTGTGTATCCATATTTATTATATCACACAAATGCACATATGCTAGCAAGCTTGCTTGCCATTGTGGAGAAAATGTACAAGAGCAAGAGTGTGAAGGTGAAGGAGATGGATTAAATGTATGTAAAAATGTTTTGCAAGATCATATATTAACTATGAGCTAAGTTGCTGATTCGGGTTCTCATTCGGGCATGGATACGGGATTGGGTACTTGGGTACGACAATTCTTTCCCCCTTTGCAGGTTTGGGTTTGTCCGTGAATTTATGTATGTTAACAAATCAAAATTACAAATATGAAAAAAAGAGTGATATTCATAAATCCATAATGGCCAATAAAACTATAAATAAATTACATGCATTGCTGATATAGTTTCAGATTACATGCATTACAAAATTGACATCAATCTGAACATGGTCAACAAACATAACTATGGGCTGGCTTTTACAAATCTATCAACAGTAATGTACTCAATTCTACAAATTAAAAAATCAATCCCTGATCTTCAAATGAATTGAAGTAGATTGCTGTTAACTGCTGTCATAAACTAAGTGCATTGCAGAGACCAATTTTGACTTGAATAATATTACCAAGCTGTTGCATGACACTATCTGAAGCTGATAAAAGAGAATGTTGATGAACAAACAAGAAATACATATATAAATTGACCTATCTCCCTGAGGAACTTACTGGGTGCCCAAGTTCACTGTGGGTCCTTCACATTAAGTACCCTGAAAGAAACAGTACCAGGACCCAGGCCTAAATAGAGGATTTCTTTACAAAGTATCCCTTAATCTCAAGTTATGTTATTTGTATATCAACATTTAAAAGATGAAGAAGTTAATTTCAAACTGCTGAATGAATTACAGGAGCACTTAGATACGATTTTACTCTCCATGAGCTACAATAATATTACAAGTGGCTTGAAACTACTTTTATTTAGTCAAAATTGCATATTTGGACGACCGCACTGAAATAATTATTATGCCGAATTTGCAATTCACATAAAGAAAATACATACTTCAGACAATAGTAGCAGTTATTGTTCTTAACATGCAAATGCATCCATCCATGTGTTGATGCATGTATGAGAGATGCATTCGTGGGCTTTTCTTCTGTTCAACCCACATTGTACATTATATTGAATATCAATGAAAAATTCATTGGAGGAGATTCAAATTCAATTCTACATGCAAATTAAAAGCACAATTACTTTTAAATGAAATATGTCATTTATATGCTGCATTGTTTAAATTGACAAATTTTGTAGAGATTTCATCTCGTTAGTCATGGACTGACCTAATCCTTGTAGACTGATATTTCTAAATCCACGTGTCAAACTTTCTTCTTAATAACTTCTCAGTTTATCAGAACAGTTTTGGGCATTCATCCATTGTGTTTAATGGTTTTATTTTCATTGCATTTTCAAATTCTTAGTAATATTGTACATCATTGACAAATTATACTAAGCAGCATGTCGCATGGTGGTTGGAATTGTGTGCCCAACTGTGCACTGTGTTAATGCAAATGTCAATATTATAACAAATGTTGTAAATAAAAATATAAAATATATATTTCACTGGAACTGATAATGTATTTTTTACTAGAACTGTATGTTTCCCTCGAATACATTTGTACAATAAATAAAACTAAATCTACAATTTTAATACACAAGATTTTTACAACTTAAAAAAAATCATGCGAAACAAAAACTGAGTTTGCAAGCAAATTCTCTACGATTTTTCTACCAAATTCCAAGAGAGATTCCTAAATTTAACTTCGTGAGCATAAATTATATTTTTCTAACAAAAGTAACAAATACCTTCAACCAAAAATTATTGTTACCTAAAGTATAATCTGGAAACATCACTTGCAACGATGCAAAGTGCTTGGAAGGATCTTTGACATCTGTAAGAATTAAAAATCTGAGACCATGAGCAAAAATTGTAGCTCTAAAATCCCTCCTCTCAAGAAAATAAATTGTTGGTGGTCTAGGCGTGGTACAAATAGGCTAGGTAGAGTGGCATCCAGTTGAGATATAAGCAACACAAGGGTGGTGCCACAAGGCTAGACAAAATAGAATCAAGGCCTAGATATGGGTAACAGAGGGGTAGCACCACAAACCTAGCCATAATAAATATTGAAGCTAAGGTAGGTAACACGAGGTTGAGCTTCTACAAGCTTGCAATAACTAAGGGCTTAATTGTGCTAACAAAAACTATGCATATTGTCGACTCAATCTAAGGACCAAAGAAATATAATGTGTACAACACCCATTAGATAATATGCATCCAACATCTAGGTGACATAGGCAATACCCTAAAAAGAAAAGGAAATTAAATTTTTCAAATCAAATGAACATACCTTGTAGGCACAAAGTGTTTGCTATAGAAAATTTTGCCAGCAATAAATCAAATAGATCACTATATACGAATAACAAGAATCATAAAACTATACAAACCCCATGATTAAAGATGGTAAGACCTTGAGAAAACCATTTTATATTAACTATCTGGTATAGGAGCATCCCAAGGCTAAAGAGAAGCAACTTGAAGAATCGCGGTATGCCTCGAGTGCATTTAACATAATTAGGTGGCATGATGTATCATAAAATCCTATGGACTAATTTGTGTCGGATTGTAATGTTTTAAACCCATTTTCTAAGGTCATTGACATGTTAGGCATGTATAAGCCAATATGGTCAATCTTGGTTAAAGGTTTAGTAGATGGTTAGGAAATGTTGATTTAGGTCCTTAGGAGTGTTTTTGGTCATGAATGAATAATTTATGAAGAATTTTAATTGTCAAGATGGAAAATTGCAAAGTTGTCACAAAAATGCAAAAGTTGTCAAAATGTTAAATGACAAAATAATGCAACTTTTACAATAAATGAACAACTTCTACCCAACAATCATGTAAGTTTGAAAATCAATAGGGGAAGTTGAAAGAAGTATATTTTGAGATTAGTTGGGTTGAATGCATGATTTACTTGGAGTTTCAAAGGGAGAAACATATACAATTGACTTCATTTTTCCTAAAACATCTCTTATTTTTGTTGTGTAAGACCATATTTTGATTGACCAGACTTCCTAAGGCACATGGTAGAGTAGAGGGATGAATTACCTCTTTGTTGGTGTTGGTTTAGTGAGTAGTCATTGTGTTTTTGGGGAGATATCTTCCATTTTGTGTAAATTGCCCAAAAACCTAGTTTGTTTAGGGTTTGGAATTTAAACAGGGCTTTCTTAGCTTTCCACATTGTAAATCCATGGCCTTTGATGGAACATTTTCTTGTGAAGTGTACTTTAAAATGCATGAGATCTCAAACTAGGAAATGAAAGTGATGAGAATAAATGAGCATTGAAAGGTTAGACATCTTCATGTGATTGATTAGGAGCAATAGCATAAATTGATTACAAAAGAACAACCTAGTGGACTAGACCATATTTAATGTTGGATTTGGTGTTTTGGAGTATCTATAGAATTGGAAAAACCATTGGTTTGAGGAGGTCGATCAATTTTAGAGGGGTTGCTTTGTTAAAGTGACATAATTCCCTAATTAGGCCTCCAGTAGCAATTTGAATTTGAGACCCTAAGAAGAGAAATCTTTAACCAAATTTGCAGTATGTTTTGAAGGGATCAAAAAGGTGTCTAAAATTGTAGTTTGTTTGTGCATCACTTTGGGAACTTTGAAAGCTAGGAGGGAAAAGCCCTCCTAGCAAGGCTAGTAGGAAACTAGGCCTTTGTGAAACAAATACTCTGAAAGGAGTAAGAGGCATCAAAATTGTATTGGATGTGGGGTTTTTTGGTTCCTTACAATCAATTGAAGATGCTTGGATAATTTTAGTCCATTCCTTTGATGATGAAGTCATAATATGCCTTTATATGAAGACTTAAGTATTGTTGAAGTGGTTCTAGGACATAGTAACCTAACCAAAATGACCTTGGACAAAATAACCCGACACAATAGCCCAAGGGCAAAATATTTTAAGGTCATAATAGCCCAAGTCAAAATAACACATGGTCAGAATATTTTCATAAGAATGTAGAGAAAGGAAAGCAAAAATTATAAATAACATATGTTGCTATAAAACATTATTTTTCAAATGTTCAATTGAGTGTCAAATTATGAACAATTCCCCTTATATAATCTAAAATGTTATGATTATCATAACCATCAATCAATCTTTTTAGTCTTTTTTTAGTTCACGAAATTTTTTCTTCCTTGGTTGCCTAGTGTATTGAACCATGTATATTTCTCAACTATATTCTCTTGGAAAAAATGCTCTCTTTTTAATGATTTGATGAGTTTCCATGCCGAGTTGTGTGATGCTTGAAGCAATTCACTAAATCTTTTGTGTCATCCCTCTATACTATTGGTTTTTGGAAGATAATCTTGAATAGTTAAATAGCAATTCCACAATATGATTGGAAACTTGGGTCATAGCCTATTGTCTCTTCTAACTAGTCCAGCAATCTATGTCTCTTCAAAATAATCAACAATGGGTTGTAGAGTCTTCTAATGCTCTGTATTATGAGGAGTGTTTCAAATGCATCAATTATGTCTATCCAAGGCAATAAAGCTAATGCAACACGTTTCTTGATCTCAAATACAAATACTTTGTCAACAT
Organism: Cupressus sempervirens; assembly: GCA_028749045.1. Classification (NCBI taxonomy): domain Eukaryota; kingdom Viridiplantae; phylum Streptophyta; class Pinopsida; order Cupressales; family Cupressaceae; genus Cupressus; species Cupressus sempervirens. The sequence continues at coordinate 31,139,536 of CM053783.1, read as the reverse complement.
TGTAATGTGGTTATATTAGACCTTCTTCTTGAACTTTCCTCCCCAAGAATTGAGAGAAATGGAAAAAATATTTTCCAATAATGACATTTGGAAAATTTTCAAAAACAACACCCATGAAACTTGATTCAAAACCAATAAGTAAACTAGTTGGGTTTAGATTAGCTTGAAGTTGTTTTAATTCTATAAGTACTTATGTATAAGTGACTCTTGTTTTATCGGTCATAAGAATAAATGAGCAAAAATATTGCATCATTAATAAAGCCATGAATAGTGCACAACTATTAAAGAATGACCAAAATAGCCTCTATAGTGTCTTACTATCTCTTCTTTTATCTTACTTTTACATGATATATATTCTAATTTTCTAATTTATTTTATGTCATTTCTAGTCGTATGCAATCATAATCATGAGTTGTTTCCGCAAGCTAAAAATATCAAAAGGTTAGGCAAGGTTAGATACAAAATTAGACATTTTCAAGTAATGTAAGAAAACAAGTAATTTCTACCAGAACTTCTTATGAGTTAAAACAAGGGTGCACCCAAGAACCTTTTTTTATTTTCTCTTTTAAGATTTTGTAGGTATACTCACCTATCACAATGATCATGAAAAGAAAAATGCAATCTAATGTGCACTAATTAGAAATGACAAGTAAGTGGTTTGAGCACAAGTATGAAGAACTTGCTTCAAATCCTCACACAATGATGAATGCAACTGAAAATTCTATTCTGAAGAACACAAATTCAAGAAACTAACAAACTAGATTCAATTGCAAGTTAAGCTAAGAATGAAGGTATAGGATTCAATAAACTATGAAATGAATTCTTAGCTATTGTGCAAGAATTGAAAGCTAAGATGTGATGAAATGCAACAAACTGAAGAATTGAAATTCTAAGAGTGTTATGTGTCAAGTGCTCTAAGTGCTTTGATGCAAGATGATAGTTATTAGCCTACAAATGGAAGAGATACCTCCTTATATAGAAATTCAATAGGATTGGATGGAAGAGATTAAGAGGCTATATAATGGATGACAAAGATTAAGAAGAAAAATCGAAGTGACTAGGATGAAAAGACAAAAAGAACTAGTGAATGGGATTAAGAGGCAAAACATGCAAAGAAGAAGATTCAAAATGATTGGAGGAGAAAAAAGATGTAGAGGTGGTCACCTTGGAAAAGGTGATTGTGCACATGATTAAAGTTAATCCAACTTTTAATCATAACTGGTGGATAATTAACCAGAAAATGGGATTAGAAAAATGAAAATGTAATTAAATTAAAAGAATTTTAATTTAATGAAGGTTTAGATAAACTTTAGGCTAGTAGATGAATAAAATAAAATAAACTTATCTTATAAAGGGAAATAGAGGGATGATATATTAAAATTAATTTAATATATTAAAGATAGTATTTAAATAAAATTTAAATACAAAAGGAAAATATATATTTTATTAAATAAATAGAAGAATATAACAATATTCTTGTGGATGATATCAAGCTTTCTCTATAGCTTGAGGATCGTTAACATCGAAAAGTGATCTTCAACAATCATCAACAAAAAAGTGGACTAAAAACTCTTAACATTCATCACTCTAAGAAAAAAACATTTTTAATCTCCAAAAACCCTTCCACTTCACAAAATCACAAACAAGAAAAACCCTTTGAATCATGAATTTTAATAGTTTTGGCATTTTGGCATCACTCCATGATGAAAAATGTAAATTCCTATGATACAAGTATAACAATGATTTGAAGAAGCTCTTCCTTGGATCAAACCAAAAATAGTCGAAGATCGACCTATTCATCATTCATAGAATTACTAATGGGTAAGAGTTGGAGGAAGAGGCAAAGAGAGATTCAAAAATGATACAACCGACCCAATACTGCAGTTAGTAAAATCACCTAATCCCAAAGGCAGATCTTCAAAAGCAAACAACACCACAAAGGATTCTCCATAGGAGGAGCGAAATAGAGGAATTCCTATGTCAGAACAAAACCCTAATAATGAAGATGATACATTTACTCGAGTCATCATCAACGGCTACTTTACCAAAGTTAACTTGCATCGATGTCTCATTTTGGGACAATATGCCTTTTGGTGTGGTCCTTTAATAGCTTACTCCAAATTTGCATAGTGGTTCCACAAAGATCTTAATCAACATGTAAGTATCACTATCCTTTCCATAGATTTATGTTATTTAGAATGTGAAGGAAACCAATGAGGATATTCTACATGCCCCATGGTTCTTTCTTGATGGGTTCTGTGTCAAATTCTTTAAGTGGTCCCCTAACTTTAGTTCTAAGATAGTCAAGAAGGATTTGATCCCCACTTGGATTTCCAATAAAAAAATGCCTAGTAGAATTAATGCATAGCATCCTTAAGAGAATAGGAGATTCAATAGGCCAAACAAAAAGTTTTGAAGGCAATTTTATTATGACCAATGAAGTTAAAATCCCCATTAATATTAAGACAAATTCAAGGAATCCTAACCCCATAAAAATTATCACAAATCACTCTATATATAATTTAACTCTAGAAAATTTGTATGGTTACATTCATGAAATTGCAATATTCAACCCAGATCCCAGATGGGAGTATGACTCTGCACCCTACTTCTCAATTTACATGTCATATAAACTAAATGTTATCGCACCCCAAATCACAGAAATTACTAATTTCAAAAATATGAATAACTTAGAACATCTCCTAAAGATTACCTTGGAGATAAACGGAAAAATTCTTGTAAAGAAATTAAAGAAAGAAAAATTGTAGAGTTGAGCCATGAAGCAGTAAAGATACGTATAGACCCTCCCTCATCCTTTATGAAGAAAAAGATAAAACTCTAGAAACTAGCAACCCTATCAAACAAATCACCTGATCAGACCAACTAGATGTTAATCTGGGGTTTGAAGTAGAAAATACTCAAACTAATTCAATATGTAGAAACATTACAATGGAAGATGCCACAAATATAAAGAATTTACAAAATCAAATCAAACTCATGGAAAAAGTTGAGCATAATATGGAAATCCTAAAAACATTAATGACTAATATTATTGTAGTTCATAGTCAAGCATGTGAAAAATTACTAACAAGGCATGAATTTAGAAAAAACTTGCCAAACATTGATGTAAGATGTAGAGAAGTTCACATCACACTAGAATTAGAGACATTATAAAACACAACAATGATTGCAAAACCTGGAAATGAAGTAGAAATTTTAGAAGATTTTTCAGAAAAAATGTCTCTCCTAAAAATGTCTTTCCTAAATAAAAATGTTTGTGTTGTCTGTACAACCTCACACTCATACTTGTGGTATCCTAACATACTATACTTGTTGCATCTAAGAGAGCACATGCCAATAATGCCTCTATGAACTGAGCCAATCAAAATAGTGTTTGTGCTGACAATAAACTCTATGATAGACAATTTTCTAAGTCCTATGTAAACTTCATCTTCGTGATTTTTTCACTTAATCCTAAATATATGTTTCCATAAATGACAACCTTATATAATCTACCATAGCGAAATTGCCAACAAAACACACAAAAATACCCTAGGAAAGCCCTTCTAGATTGAAGGGAAAAACCCAGCCACACAACAAAAGATCTCCTTTATTTATAACAAAAAAATCAAGCATACAATGTCTTTCGCTTGATGCGACATATATAACTGAGAGAGACTTCAGATTATAATTGAAGGTCTCTTCAATTTGCGAAAACATAATTCATTCTTTTCAAATACAACATTTAGTATTTTCATGCCTCAACGCATGTCGAATATTTAATATTAGAGTTTTAGTCATAAGTGTCATCTTTAGTTGAAGGTGACCATAATGATAATAACATCCATATTTCTAGACAAAAAAATCTCTATCGTAGCTACAATCTCCAACACTCCCTCTTAGCCAGAGAGAGATCTTTAGCTGAATAGATGCAGAAGGCTACAACTAAAATGTCAATAATAAAATCTAATTTCATAGATCCTATGGAATTACTCAACATAAAAAAAACTGCAAGAAACACAACCAACTTTCATGATGTTGTCATGGAATCTCTCAACATGACACTAAGAGAACAATTTACTCATTGTTGATAATCATGGAACCACTCAACATGATAGTTTTGTAACAATTACTCATAATCACAGAATCGCTCAACATGAAAAACTTGCCAATATAGCATTAAACTTTCATCATGGACTCACTCAATTTGTTGTCATATAATCTCTCAATATGACAAGTTAGTAATGTTTACAACTAGCATTTTACCATGGACCCTCTCAATGTGATACAATCATGGATTCTTTCGACATGACTTGCTACTCCCATCACAAAATCTCTCAACATGGTGACATCATTGACTCTCTCAACATGATGTTCACTGTGAATCTCTCATAAGTGAAAGAGTTATTAGGTTGACCTTATAACTAGCATTAATTTCACATGAATAAAAATTCATGATTAAAATAGAAAATAAAAGCATTAGAAGCATGTATAAGAAAGGTGGGGATTCCATGTGAACTTCCTCTTAATCAAGAACTTCATTGATCATCGTGAGAAGATGACAAATGAAACCTCCCTCATAAGTTCAACATGATTCTCTCACCGTCTCCCTCTTATGATCTCCTCAAAAAATAAATTGCTAATATCTATGTTGATGCCAAACAAAATTCATTCAACAATCGTTGTAGCCCTCTTGCTACAAATATCAAAGTGAATTTAATTTTTTTTTCCCCTAAAAGGCACTTCAACTTGACAACATCTTTTTGTTTCTTCTCTGGTTTATGCAATCTCTGCCTGTGTTTCTGCTTTTCATGTGACCCTTGCAAGCAAGCAAGTCTACGTTTTAAAATGCCCTTGAACTGTTTAATGTTGACCCAAATATATTCCCATGTCTTGCCGAGTGATGCCATTTTGACTTGACCTAAATGGTTAGTTTCAAAGTGCACCAGAATTTCTTGACCGTTTTTAACCAATGATATGGTTTGTTTTCCCAATTTATTTTTTTCTTGGCCAGAGCTCAGATTGCCTTTCTCTTGGTAAGGGATTCGGTAGAGCAATCGGCGAGGTCGCCTGAAGTTTTTATCGTGTTTAAAGGGATGATTAGTCATTGTTATGGTCCATTGAGATCTTATCAGCAGTTGGGTGTGAACTTGTTTCATTCAGTCTTCTCTTATTCGAATTGAAGACAACAAGCAAAAAGAAGCTGAAGTGTGCAGGATTTGGTGGATTGGATAGTCGGGCCCTCCGTCTACACTAATCAAAGGGTTTCAAACAGCACGGCACGGGTCTCATTTGCCTCCACACTACTCAATGCATGAGAATAGTGGGCGGCAGATTATTGGTTTTCTGAAAATATAGGGCACTAAGCAGGTAAGGGCACAGTGGGACCAGGACATCACACCGGAGCATCACAGTGGGACCAGGCAACAGACAGGCTCAGATTTCAAACAGGCTCGTTTCCAAAGGAAAAACAATGGCTGGGCCCAGCCCACAGCAAGATAGGGGTAGGCTTTTAAGCCAAGGGTTTCTAGGTGCACTTTTTGACTTTTTTTTTTGTTTTATATATTTTCTCTTGTTAGTTTTGTTTCATCCTTCTTTCCTTTGATCAATGGAAAAACAAATTGTGGATACACAAACAATGGGAAAACAAATGGTGGATATGCAAGCATTGGGAAAACAAACCATATCATTGGTAAAAAATGGTCAAGAAATTCTGGTGCACTTTGAAGCTAACCATTTAGGTCAAGTCAAAATGGCATCACTCGGCAAGACAGGGAAATATATTTGGGTCAACGTTAAACAGTTCAAGGGCATTTTAAAACGTAGACTTGCTCGCTTGAAAGGGTCACATGAAAAGCAAAAACACAGGCAGAGATTGCCTAAACTAGAGAAGAAACAAAAAGATGTTGTCAAAATGTACCCCCCTCCACACTTAGATGGTGACAATCATTTGCGTGGTAGCAGCAACTTTGTTGATTCTGTCACTTACAGCCCTACCTCCACACCTCTTGCATGGTGCCCATATCTTTATGTGCAAGAACTATTGAGGGCCAAGAGGAGGTTGGAACTCCTAGAGGCTAAGGAACAAGAAAGTTATCATAATATGCAGGTGTTAATAGCAGCAAATCAAACTCTTGCAGATAATAACAACATTTTAAAAGCTCAAATCTCAATGCTGCAAGAAACACTTTTAGTAGGGAAGCTTGAATGGTAGAACATGAAGGATGAATGGAAAAATATGAATGCTACATTGGAAACAAACAAGGTCACAACAAATATCAAGGCATCTCATTATAAGGAGAGATCGATTTTTCACACTAATTCGTTGGGAAAGGCAGGGGTTGAAGAGGAGAGGAGAAGTTTTTCAGAAGTCACCAAAACTTGGGACAAAAACAGAAAACACCTTGATATGGCAAGAGAAGAGGCAAAGATTTGTGTGAACACACAAGACGGAGAGGTCAAGGAAAGGCAGCATAGGGCATCCAATATAATTATCAAAGGAATAAAAGATTATGGGGAAGGCGAACACACCCTCAACTTAACAAGGGATTTCCTACAAGATGTGTTGTTGTGGCAAGGACAAATCTGTCAAGCTTGGAGGGTTGGTAAACCACAAGCTGAGCGAAATAGGCCAATCAAGGTAGTCATGCCCAGCATTAGCGACAAACAAAATTTACTTAACAAAAAACAACTCTTGAGGGGTTCTCGCTTTGTTATAGAGGAGGATTTAACCATGAGACAGCAAGTAGAAAGAAGAATGGAAATGGAAAAAATCAGAACAGCTAGAAATGAAGGCAAAAGATCTTGGATGTTCAAGGGAAAAGCAATTATTGCTCCTTTTGGCTACTGCTCCAATGAAGGGCAGCAAGAAGGCAACAAAGGTGTGACAACAAACACATTAGCATGTAGCAATACAAAAAGATCGGCAATCACGCTTAGCGATAATAACTCAACATCGAGTCTTTCACATCAAAACAATTAGCAATCAAACTTAACCCAGGCGTCCTTAAGTTTAGTTTGTTGGAATTGCAGAGGTTATCCATGGAGACGTGGGCTTGGGTTAGGACCTCTTGCGAAAGGAAAAGACATTATTTGTCTCATAGAGACACATGAGCGTGAGGGATGTAAGACCCCATTGTTTGAAGGCTACTGGAAGATGGCAGTGTGGAATGAGGTAGTGGAAAATGGTAAAGGTTATGGAGGTATAATGGTTCTAGTAAAAGAAAGGGAAGGTCGTACCATTCAGTTGGAAAAGACTGATTCTAATAAACAATTCATATGGCTCAAAATTGTGGAAAATAACACTCTTATCAGGATTGCAGCCTATTACTTTGCTCCACAAGTATCTAAAACTTATAAAAAGTGTGGCTTAGATCACAATGACCCCTATTCTGCATTAAAGAAAGATGTTGTTATTTTTTCGCAGCATGGGGATGTTCTTCTTGTTGGAGATTTCAATGCTAGGACAGCAAATTGGCAAGCAAGTATTTTCAGCTCCAAAGTAAATGATAACCCTATTTGGCTCACAGAAGAAAGAAATCATCAATGGGAAAGAATATCCGAAGATGCTAAAGGTTGCAATCATTTTGGGGAAGAATTGATCACTCTATGTGGCACATTTGATCTCATAATTTGTAATGGTTTGACTAGATGGGCTAAGTCAGGCACTTTCACTTGCAACGCATACAACGGAGCAAGTGTGGTAGATTATGTAATTTGTTCACAAAATTTGTATGAAAATATTGAAGAAGTTGCAATTGGAGAACACATTTGGGATCTCAAATCAGATCATAGACCGTTATACGTAAATTTGTATTGGGCAAAGGATAGGTGGATTGGAGCAAAAACCCAAGGCCCTCAATACCCCCCTTCTCAGGGTAGAATTTTGTTAACTTCAAAAAATAGTAACACTTTCAGAACTACTCTTGAGGAACTTTGTATGGGACACCCTATGTATAAACATGGTGTTAACAGTTATGATTTATCAAATTTGATTCATGAGGCTCTTTCAAAATGCAAGAGAGCAAAAAATAGAAAATTTGAAACTAATTGTTTTCCAGCCAATGCTTGGTTTGATAAGGAATGCAAGAGGGCTAGAAGAAACCTAAGGGAGTCAAATAAAACTAACCTTGACATTAAGGCCTACAAACAGATCCTAAAGAAGAAAAAAACTGATTTTATGTTCACAAGGAGAGAGGAGTTAATTTTCTTGGGCAGAAAAAACCCCAAACGTTTTTGGAAAGAACTCCAACCAAGGAGAAAACAAACTGAAAATAATAATATTACTGCCACTCAATGGTTTGAATATGCTAAGAAACTTTATGAACAAGAGGGTGGAGTGGGACAGCCACCTTTAGTCAATGATGATACAAATCTTTTCACTGTGCAAGAGATAGAGGCAGGGATTAAGAAGTTAGGTGGAGGTAAAGCAAAAGACCTTGTTGCGCTTCAAGCAGAATATCTGAAGTGGGGTATGAAAATTCTTGCACCACACATCACTGAAATTTTCAACAAAATTTGCCAAGAAGGGTTTCCGAAAGATTGGACAATCAGCCTTGCAATACCACTTTTTAAGAGTGGTGATGTTAACAATCCCTCCAACTACAGGACTATAATGATCAATCCCCTCTTTGCTAAACTTTTTGGCAGCATGATAGAAACTAGGATCAACAAATGGGCAAAAGAAAACCATAAACGTGCTAAAGGGAAAGCTGGTTTTAGGCCAAAGCACTCGACAGTGGATCATTGTGTCACTCTGAGACACATTATTGAAAAAGAATGAGAGAAAAAGGAAGAGGTATTTTGTTGCTTTGTCGACTTTAAAAAGGCTTTTGACACTGTCCCGAGAGACAAGCTTTGGTTTAGGATGGAAGAATTGGGGATTCCTATGCATCTCAGAGTTGCTGTTCATAGGATGTACGAAGAGGTGAAAGTTAAAATCAGAACTTTAGATGGCATTTCAGAATGTTTTAGGAGCAATATCGGGGTCAAACAGGGCTGCCCTTTATCTCCTACTTTGTTTGGTTTATATATTGACAAACTGGAAGAGTGGTTAAACATGCAAAAGGGTGAAGGCATTCAGCTAGGTGAATTTGTTATAAAGCTGCTCCTATATGCGGACGATCTCATTTTAATTGCCAAATCTGCCTATGGTTTGCAAGATCATCTATCTTCTCTTGAGCGCTTTTGTGGAATGGTGGGGATGTAGGTCAATATCAGCAAGACTAAGGTTATGATTTTCTCTAATAATAAAAAACAAGACCAACATGAATTTTATTACAATGGAAGTGTTCTTGAAGAAGTTGCAGAGTATAAATACCTTGGCATCGATTTCAACAAAAAACTAAGTTGGTCTAGCTGTAGGTATAAAAGGATATTAGGTGGGTGGAAGGCTTTTTATGCTCTTCAGAATAGGTGTCGTGAAGTAGAGTTGTGGGATTGGAAAACTATTCAAACCTTGTTCGGTCTTCTTGTGCTGCCAGTTGTTCTTTACGGGTGTGAATTATGGGCCAGCAACACTACTATAGCACAATGGAAACAAATCGGAGGAATCCAAAAGCGCTTTATCACAAGCAAGTTTAAAATCAAAAGCATTGTTCTGTATGATATCATGCTAAGTGAAATGGGAGCTGCTCCTATTGAGGCACTTGCTATGGTTCGCCTTCTAAGTTATCTAAAAAGAATCGAAAAAATGGAAGAGGATAGATGGCCTAAAGTGGTCTTTAGTGACACACTATGTCAACCAAAAAGGACATGGATGCCACAAAACATCAAATGGATGAGTAAATGGAATATTCAATTCAATATGTGCCCCACAAATAATAAAGAAATAAAGGTCTTTGTCATGGAGAAATTCTACAAGAGAAATTGGAGAAGCGAGATCGGAAGGAAGAAATTATATTATATAAATGAGGTCAACCCTGCTTGTGATCAACTCCAAAAAGCATACATAGGAGCCAACATTTCTTGGAGGGCTAAAATTCTTATTGCTCAGTTGAGAACCAACTCTCACCAACTTCATTGTGAGATCGGACATTGGAAGAGGCCAAAGGAGGCTTGGGAAGAAAGAATTTGCAGATTTTGCAATTCTGGGAAAGTGGAAATTGAACAACACTTTATTTTAGAATGTGAAGCCTACAAGAGTAGTAGAGATAAATTTGCAGACACTATATGTGACAGTTCTTGGCATAACCTATTCAATGAAGAGTACATTGAGCAATTGGGTGGACTCATCATCATCCTACACAAGCAACGAACATTGTTACTTAAGTTTGCTTGAGTTGTCTTGTTGTCCCATAGGCTATTTTTAGCCTCGTGGATGTTAAAATTTTATCTATCTATCTATTTAACATAAATCTTTCCTCCTTCCTCCATTTCTACTAGCCAGTGTTTGACACCTTTTACAACCTTAGGAAGAATCACCATGCTTCCCACTCTCACTTTTGATTTTCTCCAATGTTGTTGCCAAACATTTGCCTTATTAAATTTTGGCAAGCCTTTCTTGACTTTGCAACTGTATTCAATGCGTCAAAATGTGTATGACAAGGCTCTCCACAATGTCTGTTGAGTCCTACAATACTCCCTCTCTCTTTCAAGACATAATGATTACACAAATTATATCTTCAGAAGACTCCGTCAAATAAGAGTTAAATGTGAAAATGTAAGTTGTTGCTCCTTTAATAATCCTCTGATATGTATGTCATGGAACTTGTAGATGGTGTGCATAAGAACATTGAGGCAATCTCTAGCTTTCAGACACTCTGAATAGTTAATCTTTAGTCCACCTCAAGCCACTTCCAGTTTCAACCCGTGAAAATATGTCACTGTAGTTATGAATGAATTGTGCCTTCTCAATTAAGTCGTCCAACTTATAGGAACATACAATGTCATCAATGGTGAGCCACGCCTAGCCCAACTTGTGAACCCCATAACAATGCTACCAATGAATACAAGTTATAATAACCTATGTGAACAATTAGCATTACCAAATTACTGGTGCAGTACATGTACTGAAATGATACTCAACAGACAAAAAGCACCCAATAGTATCAAAATAGAGAATTCATCAAAAACGTAGAGAATGAAGATAGTTTTAGAAGCACATAAATAATAATAACAACATAAGCATATTGTCAATTCACTTGTAATAACAATGACGATTATGACAGTAAGAGAACGTTGTCTATTATAATGCTAGAATGTTGGCTCCCTCTCCCTACCATTTTCTCGACGTTGTTGCTCGTCCACGCCTCTCACACTAAATATTCAAGATCATGAATTATCAAACATATTGGAATGTCTAGATTCCATAGAAAACGTATACTCATCTGAGCTATAGCGATGACATGCTTTTAGATATGAATGTTATCATGACTGGATGGTAGAGCAATATTGGGAATAGGAATGGCTATTCCAATAACAGCTATTTTTTGGAATGGGTATAAGCTCATTTTAGAGGCAAAATGGGAATACGTATTCCTATTCCCTATTCCAAGTGACAAACCAAATAGAAAATAGAAAACGTATTCCAACTTTTCTATTCCTATTCCAACAACCAAATAGGCCCTTACTAAATAGGTAGCGAGGAAATTCTCCATGGTCCTTCCAAAAACATATTTGTTAGATTGATGGACTTTTCGATGACTAGAAATACCAAAGCCAAGTTGATAGAGAAATGGTGGGATCCGTTTAATGTGACAAATGGGATATTGAGCCTTGCTCTCCCAAAGGACATGTTGTAGAACACACATAGGACTACTATTGTAGATTCTCCATAATCAAATGATATGGTAACCATCCAAGAAATATATAACCAAGAAAAATAAAAAATCATGGCTACTTGAACAATCTCACTACCAGAATCTCAAAGCTCCATAAGACCCACGTTGCAATAAACCAAGCTAAATTGACTGTCAAACTGGGTAGCATTCATGCATCTTCCCTTGAAACACTAGTTAGAAGACATTGATCCACCTACCCAAAAAAATACTCTGATATCATGTTAAATATATGAGTTCAAAAATCAAGGATAAACAACAATAAGAAAGAGCCAAAACAGGGACAATAAACATAGAGAAATACCCTAGGAACACCCTTCTAGAATGAAGAAAAACTCCAGCCATACAAAAAAGATCTCTTTTATTGATAATAAAAAAATCATGTGTACAATGTCTTTTACTTGATGCAATATATATAACACATAGAGAGACTCTTCACATTATAATTGAATGACTCTCTTCAATTTCTCAAAACATAATTCTTTATTTTCAAATAAAACTTTTCATATTTTCCTGCCTCAACACATCATTACATTTAATATTATAATTTAGTCATAAGTGTCCTTTTCAGTTGAAGGTGACCATAACAACAATAACTTTCATATTTCTAGAGATAAAATATCTTTCCCAGCTACAATCTCCAACATATTCTCCTTAAGAAATATGTTCTAAATGTTGAACCTATTAATATCTTCAAAGCAAAGAATCGCCCTAATGGTTCTAGAATTTAGAATTTTATGAAATTGTGTATTTCTTTAATCAATGAAAAACTAGCATGGGATAAAGGTAATGATGAAGAAGCATTATTTTTGGAAGATTCGTGGATAGGACATGAAACCCTTGACTCATTAGGCTTAGACTACAATATTAAAAATACCTTAAACCAAGTTTGGGGTAGAAAGTTAATTAATTACGTTATTAAAGACAACTCAATCCCCTCCTTAGGATGGAATAGAAATATTTAGATGATATACCCCTTCTAAATAGTCAGAAATAAGAAATAATTAAAGCATTAGATGATTGACACTTTACTATCAAAAATAGATGATACAAGATAGTTTGGGGAGGATCTAATGATGGAGAATATAAAGTTAAACAAGAATATCACCAACTAAGTTCCAAAAATTGGCCTCTTTCTAATTCCCCTCTTAAATTATGTTGGGATAAGTTTTGTTTACCCAAAGCTAGCACATTTTTGTGGGTCACAATGCAAAATAAAATTCTCACTGTTGATTGGTTCAAGAAATTGGGATTTGAAGGATCGTTCAGATGTGGTTTGTTTAAAATTATAGAAGAAACTAGTGAAAGCGTTCTTCTCAATAATCCATATGCAAATCATTGTTGGAATGAAATATGTAATAAACTAAATTGGTATTCAATCTGCTATTATAGCTTCTTAGATTTCCTTAAACAATGGCCTTCAAAAATGTACAAAGGTTTATATCACAAATTGTGGACTCTGAGTCCCTCTATAGTAGTATGGGAGCTATGGAAAGAACGCAACAAATGCTTATTACAGGACAAAGAAACAAGATTGAAGCAAGCATAGTAGAAACACTCAATAATAGAATTTGTGATTCCTACCATATAGGAGTTTTTACACAATGGGATAGTACCATTAGGAAGAATTGATTCGGATTGATTATTCATCCTTGATGTGGTAATGGAGGAAATAAGAACAAGGAAGCAAAACTAAGTTTCCAATAGGCTCCCTCTAAGAAGGATTGGTACAAACTAAACTTTGATGGGGCCTCTAGAGGGAATCCTGGGGTCTCTGGCATTAGAGGAATAATACACTATTAGGAAGGGAATGTCATAGCTGAATTTTCTAAACCTTTTGATGAATCAACAAATATAGCAAAAATTATAGCTTTAACAGAAGGGCTAAAAAATTAAAAAGGTCTAGACATTAAATGTTTAGAAATAGAAGGGATTCACTGATTGTCATCAATGTATTAAAAACTAGCAAAACTCCCAATTGGAAACATAATTCTATATTATAATGTAGCCTAGATCTTCTACAATCCTTCTTAGACATAGAATTTAAATGTATTTATATAGAAGACAATAATATCAAAGATAAGCTAGCCATATGGGGGCAGATGGCCTAAACTCAATAGAAAGATTAACTCATGTCAAAGATCATAATTAGAACTCTAAAAAAAAACCTAAAATCATCAACCAAATATATCATTATCAAATATAGATAATTAAACTAGAACTTAGAGGTTAATAAATAAACAAGATTTAAAATGCACCATTTTAGCACAATTATATGGAATCTTGTATTAAAACACAACATGCTTATGAAAAACATATATATTTACACATATTAATACCCTCATGTATACATTTATTTATAATATCTAAACTAACATATTTTATTCCTAAGAGATGAGTCTAAAACAACTAATTTTACAAATATGTAGAAATAAGTTGATCAACATACTTTCTAGAATTATTCATAATAGGAGATGTTATTTTTTTACAATTCACTTGTACAATGACATTTAAAATATTTATTAATAATAATGACACGAGCAATATCGACTATAGATCATGACAACTTACATCAGTATAGAAGTAAATATTAAGCGAGTATTTCTAGCAATGATTTCTATCATTACATCCTCTCCACCTAACATTAGATTATACTATATAATATGCATTAAACAATCCTACAAGTAAGAGTTAACAATCAAGCACAAATAATCATTAAAGTGATGCAGGAGCATCCTAGGATAGTAGGAAACCCTACATGAGCATCAGGATTGGATTTTTTGGACCCTATGTTCTATGTGGTTAGGGTCATGTTCAAGACATATATATTGGTGGACCTTGTCCTATGTGCACATAAGGATTGGAGTGATCGTAGTGGAGTTAGATCTCTTTTGGTGGTTGTTGGTAACATGTTCCTATTTCCTAGGTGGACTTTGGAGATTGTTTCCACGAGCTTCAATCGGTGAAAGTTTTCTTGTGTGATGTTAGATGTGGATCATTGGATGGTGTGTTGTCCTATGTCTAAGGTCGATTAATGTTATTTTACCTTATGAGTTAGTTATGCATTGTAAACTTGGGGCTTGTCCTATGTATGTATTTAATCTAGTGTGTTGAGCTAACTTGTGGTTTGAGTGTTTATTTAATATAACTTGCTAGAAAAATTTGGGATTTTTTAATAGAGTGGTCTGCAAATTTGTACGTTTGCAGCACATCTGACTCATGTGGCATTATTGGCTTGCCTTGTTGCATGAGACTATTGTCGTGTCCTTCCTTTTTTTATTTATGGTTTTTCATGTTTTATTGTGGTTTTGTGTTCATTAACCCTTTTTTTTTTTCTTCGTGTGCCCTAGCCTAGAATTCATGTGTGGTTTTGCATTTTTTTCCTTTGCCAATTTGAGTTAGTTTCTCAACTCCGATGTTGGCTTGTATATGTGACTGGGGCTGATGGAAGGAAATGATGTGGTCATGGTGAGTGAGCCACCAAGTGAACCAGTGCGTGATAATGATGAAAGCTTGAGGATTGATAATGTTTCAAACAATGATGAACCAGAGATCTCTGGTAATGATGGAAATGATGGTTTTAGTGAAGATATCATGGAAAATGTTGGCTATGAGAATAAGAATGAAAGCCTTCATATAAGGCAGTCCTTATGGAGACTTCAATGCCAATTTTCCCTAAGACAACTTGTTTCGAGAGTAGGTTTGAAAGGATTCCAATTGTTGAGTGTTCAAATGGAAGTGGGAGGACCGCAACCCATGGAGATGGACGAGATGCTAGAAATGGTGGAGGAGTCACTTATGAACATAGAGATGGTAGGAGCCCTTCTGATGGTTTGAAAACCATAACCTTGTCTCCCAATGAAGATATGGTTAAAGCTGTTAGAGCATAGTAGAGTAGGTTCAGAAATATTACCATATTCTTTGTTTGTTTAGATGTTAATGCTTTTCCTTCACGTAAATTTTTTGATGATTGGTTAAATATTGTTGGTGTAAATAAGTATTTACTATTTACACTTTACTTAAGTTTACTTATGATAATGCATTTTTATTAGTTGTCATGTAGACACCTAGGAGTTTGCATATTCATATGAGTTGTCATGTAGACAACACTATATTTTGCACTCCAATTGAGCACATGATGTCTATTGCATCTCTTTATGAGATATACCTTTGCATTCTTATCCTCTCATTGTTTCATGTACATTCATGCACAATGGAGGATAATCCACTCTTGGTGGACATGTGCTTAGTTGGTATGCTTATCTATTTGCATGACTCCTAGTCATCTTGATTGCCTTTATATACAAGGCTCTTCTATAATGTATTCATCCAATTATCTGATATCCATTCTCATTTGATTCTCATTCATCTTGCTTGTGCTATCTATTGAGCTTTTTGATCTTGGTGTTCAATTATTGCCTTAGGCAAATCCTTACATGGTATCAGAGCCATAGGAGTTTCATTGCATAGCCATTAGAGAGTTTCTTTTTTTCTTTTTTTTTTCTATTTTAAAGGTCAAGATTAGAGCTTGCTGGTGCAAATCAGATGTTGGTATCACATTTAGAAGTTTTTTCTTTTTTGAAGGTCAAGATTAGAGCTTGCTGGTGCAAATTAGATGTTGGTATCACATCTAAAAGGTCAAAAAACCCTCAAATAGACTTTTGTTTCATTAAAATCAGACATTTGAGGTGAAATCTAGATTCATTTGATTTTTGGAGGTGTGACGACAGCTATTCAAGAAAAATAATTATAGATGTGATTTTCAAACAACGATATCTCCCTCATACAGACTCTTTTTTTTAAGCAATATTTTTTGTTTTGGGGTAGAATTTCATGATCTACACATTGGTGCAAGTTGTTTGTGATCTTTGTTCTTGAATGTTTTTGAAAATTGTCAATCCCAATTTTTACAACTTCAAAGGCTTCGTTCAGGCTCATATGGACACATATTCAAGTGCTATTTTTTTTGAAAGTGCATAATTTTTTATCTACTTTCCAGATTCAGTATCGGTTTGGAGTAATTCTAAGTAGACATAGTGCTTTGAGCATTTAGTCCTTTTTGGCCTATTTTGGCACTTGCAATTAATCAAATCCTTGAGAGGTCTTGTGTCTTATCTTGTTGAGTCATATATAGCTTCATATTTTTAGTTGTAAATATCAAAAATCAAAGTTCCACTTTGGCCCAAAATTGGCAAGTGGCTATTGTACCTACACTAAATATAAAGTGTCAAATCATTTTTTTTTGGGGGGTGGGGATTCTTTGATCGAGTGAAAAGTGGGGGGGGGGAGGTGTCTTGTGTTCTTCCATCTCCTTGATATTGTGCTCTTTCTTTTGCATTGTGGGTTATTTTTCTAAATTAACACCACATAATTATGCAACTTGGAAAGAAAAAGTAAAGCAATCATTAGTTGAAAAAGGTTTACTACATTATGTAACTGGTGCTGCAAAGAAACCTGATGATGATGCTAATGAGCTTCATAAAGAAGACCGGGAATCAAAAAAAGAGATGGCCTTAGGAACCTTGCTAAAGAATATCTCATATCTTGTCAAATATCACATTAAGAGTATTACCAATCCAATAGAAGTTTGGGATAAACTTGAAGCATTATATGAGATAGTAGATGAAGATATGGCCTACACCATTGAGGATAATCTTCTCACATTGGATCCTAGTAATTTTGACACCATCAAAGATTATCTTACCCAAGTAGACATGTATAGGCACAACTTAAGGATTGTGGTGAACCCATCAAGGATGGAAAGTTGATGAAACATGTGATGACTCATCTTCCTCCTAAATATGCTACTTTTGTTTCAAGTTATAATACTCACAAGTTAACAATGGGAAGTGTCTTCACTAAGCCTTCATTCAAGTCATTTTTAGGAATGTTGGTCTTAGAACATGAAAAGTTAGTGAGTATGGGAATTCTCCAATCTTCCAAGTCCAAAGCCTTGGTGGCTAATAAGGGGAATTAAGGGAATCAATGGAATCTAGGTGGTAAAAATTCCAATAAGAAGCAAAAGTAGTGGAAGGCTAAGCTACAAGATGACACACAAAAATCTTCCTCTACACAACAATCTTCCTCTACACAACAATCTTCCTCCATACAACAATCTTTCTCACAACAAGGAAAGTTTTTTTCCAACAATAATAAGAAGGGGAACAACTTCAATAAAAGGGAGAAGAAAACTTGTGCCTATTGTAAGAAGAATGGTCATGATGAACATGAGCATAAGGATAAGAAAATTGATGAGTTGCTAAACTTGATGAGGAAACATAAAATTGATGTGCCAAATGCCTATAAGGATAAGGGATCTTCATCCACTTCAAAAGGTAAGGGACAGGCTTTGGTAGCAAGTACAAACAATTATGAGGAATGGGTTCTTGATTCAAGAGCTACACATCATATCGATGCTTCAAGGGAGCATTTTTCCTCTTTGAAACCATCACATATACCTTACATCTATGTGGGAAATGACACACAAGTGGAATTTGGAGGAAAAGGGAATGTTGAGTTGGACAATGGAGTTTTCAAGGATGTTCCTCATGTTTCCAGACTTAGCACCAACCTTCTTTCAATCTACCAAATAACTCATTATGGATGTGGAAATAAAGTGGAGTTCCTTCTTGATTCAATTGTGGTGAAAAATCTAAAGGATGATTCTATGGTGGCAATTAGAAAGGCTAATCATGATACAAGACTTTCTCTTTTTCTCATTTTGTGCCTAAGTCCACTTCCCTTGCCTTGTTGACCCACTCAAATTCACAAAGTAAACTATGGCATGAGAGGTTTAGACATATCAATTGCCACTACTTTCAACAACTTAGCAACAAGGATATGGTCATAAGTCTACCTCAAATCAAGTATTCAGAGGGTGTATGTAGAGGTTGTGAAGCAGGCAAGCATCCCAAAGAGAAGTTTGACAAGGGGAAGTCTTGGAGAGCTACTATTGTTCTTGAATTGGTTCATAGTGATGTAGTTGGCCCATTTCCAATGCCATTATTTGGAAAGGCTGGCTATTTTCTCACCTTCATTGATAACTTTTCACGCTACACTTGGGTCTTCTTTCTTGCTCATAAAAGTGAAGTGTTTGATAAGTTTATCACCTTCAAAGCTCAAGTTGAGAAGCAATCAGGGAAAGCCATCAAGATTCTTTGAATAGATAATGGAAGGGAGTATGTGAACTCAAGGCTTATAGACTTTTGTACTCATGAGGGTATTGATCTTCAACATTCAGTTGCATACACTCCACAACAAAATGGTGTTGCTGAAAGGAAGAATAGAACCCTTAAGGAAATGACCACTTGTATGCTACAACATAAGTCTCTAGATCAAGTTTTTGGGTAGAAGCTATGTGTTGTGCCAATTACATTCAAAACAAAAGTCCCCATAAGGCCTTGGATGGAATTACACCTTTTGAGGCTTGGTTTGGAAGAAAACCAAGTGTAAAACACTTTAAAGTTTTTGGTTGTCCAGCATGGGCAAGGATACCTCCACAAAAAAGGAAGGCATTGGAACTTCAAAGTAAACCTTGTATATTTGTTGGATATTCTAACCATCTTAAGAAATACAAACTCATGGATATAGAGATGCATGAAATTTTCTTTGAGAGGAGTGTTCACTTTGAAGAGACTTGTCCAAGTTTGACTCCTTCAACTCCTCCTTCCTCCTTCATGGAAAGTGATGATAGTGATGATAGTGACTTGGAAGATGATATTCCTTCAACTTTGAATTGTAGGACACCAACTTTGCAGGGTCCACAAACAATTGAGGATATTCTTTCTTCTTTTTCCACTAGACCTCATTGGGCACAACAAACACTTGATTCAGCAAGTCCATTGGTGGGGAATCCTTCAAATACTAGGAGGACAAGGGCACAACAAAAATCATTTACACATGCATATATTTCCATTTCTTCTGATCCATGGTCATTTAAGGAAGCATCAGGGGTTCCTGAATGGGACAAGGCCATGGAGGATGAATATAACTCTTTAACTAAAAACAACACTTGGGACTTAGTTCCTCTTCCTAAGGGAAGAAAGTTGGTTCGATGTAAGTGGATCTATTAGACCAAGTTTGCAGTGGATGGAAGTGTGGATAAGTATAAGGCTAGACTTGTTGCCAAAGGTTTCTCATAGGTTCTTGGTATTGACTGCAGTGAGACCTTTGTACAAGTAGCTAAGATGAACCATTTGTTCTACACTAGCTATTGTTGCCGCTTATGGTTGGGTTGTACATCAGATCGATGTGAAGAGTGCTTTTCTCAATAGGGATCTTCATGAAGAGATCTATATGGAGCAACCTGAGGGATTCATACAAGATTCTACTATGGTTTGCAAGTTGAGGAAGCCTATCTATGGTCTTAAGTAGGCTCCTAGGGCTTAGTATGCCAAGATGGATTCCTTCCTACTCTCAGCAGGGTTCACCAAGTGTCATTCAAATTTGAATCTCTACATTCTTCAGAGGGATGACTCACACTTGATACTCGTGCTTTATGCAGATGACTTGATCATTATAGGAAGTACTTCATCCATAATTGCCAGTGTCAAGACTTCTTTGCAGGACAGATTTGCTATGACAGACTTGGGTGTACTTCATTATTTCCTTGGTATTGAGATCACACAGTCTTTAGCTAGGATCACACTTACTCAACCCAAGTATGCTCTTGATTTACTTTCTCACTTTTGCATGAGTGATTGTAAGCCTACACCTACTCCCTTTCTATCAGGTGTTAAGTTAGAGACCAATTGTTCCACTCCACTTGTTGATGCTACATTGTACCGACAGATGGTTGGGAGTCTCATTTACTTGACACACACACACCCTGACATAGCTTTTGCAGTTGGTACAATTTCTTGCTTCATGCAAGAGCAACATGAGCATCATTAGAAGGCTACCAAATGCATCTTGCACTACATACAAGGCACACATACACATGGGATACACTATGTAGTAGGTATTGGACTTCAATTGGTTGGATACATAGAATTAGATTATGTAGGAGATTTTGATTCCCACAAATCTACTTCAGGTTAAATGTTTCATCTTGGTTCTAGCCCCATTTGTTGGCAAAGTAAGAAGCAATATACTGTTGCTCTTTCTTTGACTGAGGTTGAGTATCAAGGGATTGTTACTACAACTACATAGGCTATATGGCTACAACTTATCCTGAAAGAGTTTGGTTCAAATTTTCACAGTATACAATCATTCATTATTATAATTAGAGTTCTATTGAGATCTCAAAACATCCAATTCAACATTAGTGGACCAAACACATTGAGGTTCATATGCACTACATGAAAGAGCTGATACATGAGCAAGTCATTGAGTTGAGGTATTGTCCTAAAACAGAGTAGGTTGTAGATATCTTCACCAAACCCTTCACTGAGGTCAAGTATATCCATTTGTGAGATCTCTTAGGGGTGCATGATATTTTAGTAAGGGGAGTCACTTGACTTCTCTCTTCTTTCTTATGAGAGGGATCTTTTCCTTACATGAGGTCTTCTTCTCTCTCATTTTCTTTTATTGTACTAATCTCTCTTTCTGGAGGGGGGGTTTTTCCATGTGCTTTTCCCTCTTTGTCCACTTTATGAGAGATTGTATTGCATATTTTTTGCACTTGCACTTTGTACATGGGTACCTAACATGGCCTAGTAGCCGGGACCCATCATGCATTTTCATCTAGCTTTTGTGAGCTTAAGTGCATTACCCAAAGTTACACTTAAGGGGGGGTGTTGGAGTAAATAAGTATTTACTATTTACACTTTACTTAAGTTTACTTAGGATAATGCATTTTTATTAGTTGTCATATAGACATCTAGGAGTTTGCATATTCATATAAGTTGTCATGTAGACAACATTATATTTTGCACTCCAATTGAGCACATGTTGTCTACTACATCTTTTTATGAGATACAACTTTTCATTCTTATCCTCTCATTGTTGCATGTACATTCATGCAGAATGGAGGATAATCCACTCTTGGTGGACATGTGCTTAGTTGGTATGTATCTCTTTGCATGACTCCTAGTCATCTTGATTGCCTTTATATGCAAGGCTCTTCTATGATGTATTCATTCAATCATCCGATATCCATTCTCATTTGATTCTCATTTGTCTCTCTTGTGCTATCTATTGAGCATATTGATCTTGGGATTGAATTATTTCCTTAGGAAAATTCTTACAAATGTTTTGTGGGTGAAAAAAATTGGTTTACATGTTAACTTCTACAGATTGATTCAAAAAGGGCTCTTCGTTATTCTTTTATAAACCCATAATATGCAAGAAAGAATATTTTAAAAGGGCTTTTGGAATGTTGTTCATTCTTTATTTAGAGCATATCCTTGGTCATCTAATGGTAATTTTGATGAATTTATAAAAAATCCCACATCGAATTGGGTGGAAATGAAGAATCTCTAAGTCAAATTTTGGCCATTTGTTTCACATATTCTGAAACCCCTCGGGTTGGTTTTACAAATAGAAGAGTCTAGGGTTACTCTTTCGCATTTAAATGTGCATGTTCTTGTGGCCCTGGACCCAAATGTGATTTTTCCTAATATTATCTCCATAAATTTAGAAGAAGATAAATTCTCTTGGGAAGTTTCTCTTTTAGGTAATTTACATGCATGTTTTCATTATAAACTTAATGCTCACATAAAGAAAAATTGTTTGACCTGTAATTTTCATTTTGATAAAGCTAAGGTGAATGTTGATAATACCAAGGAAAAAATCTTGGAGAAGGTTAATGTTGTTGAGGTATCGGGCAAGGATGGTTTACCATCTACTCCAAAGGAAAAATTGGATGGTGGTATGTCTAATCAGTCTATGCCATCAAAACGCTCTTCTAAAGTTGATTCCTTGGAATGTGGTGGGTTTTTTTTTCTTTAGATAATCCTTTATATGATAAATAATTTGAGGTGATTCTGGCTATACATGCCAGTCAGATTCTTGGTGAAGTTCATCCCATGGCCCAAGTTGTTTTAACATCAGAGGTGGCTAAGGTTAGTATTGATGAGATCCCTATCAGATTGAATGCTTAGCAGCTTGCTATCAGGTCCATTAAAGAGAAGGCAAAGGTTATTAATAGTAGGGTTGGTATAACTAAAGAAATTAGTCCTCCCTCACTTGTGATTCAAAAAATCTTGATGCAAAGGCATGGGGGCAATTTACTGATGTTAAAAAGAAAAGGAAAACATATGAGAAAAGGTCAATTTTGGGTAGTTTTGGTGGTAAGAATGCCATCCTGAATTGTTTCAATAGGTTCCATAAGGCTCCAAAGACTCCCTCTATTCAACCCCCTTCATGATGTTAAACATTTATAGTTAGAATGTTAGAGGTCTAGAACCGATAGGAAATATATTGTTAGGAAATGGTGTCATAAGTTAAAAGATAAGGATATTGTATGTCTGCAGGAAATTAAAGTTGTCAAATTTCAAGCATCTTGTATTTATATTTTTTTGTGGGATAAAGCTCTAGGGTTTCATTATGAGCATAAGAAAGGGAAAGGTGGAGTGGTCATGTTGATTGGACCCAAATGGGTTGAATCCATCCCACTTGATAAAGCTAAGGTGAACGTTGATAATACTAAGTAAAAAATCCTGGAGAAGGTTAATGTTGTTGAGGTATCGAACAAGGATGGTTTACCATCTACTCTAAAGGAAAAACTAGATGGTGGTATGTCTAATCAATCCATGCCATCAAAAAGCCCTTTTGAAGTTGATTCCTTGGAATGTGGTTGGTTTGTTTCTTTAGATAATCCTTTATATGATAAAGAATTTGAGGTGATTTTGGCCATACATGCCAGTCAAATTCCTAGTGAAATTCATCCCATGGCCCAAGTTGGTTTAACATCAGAGGTGGTTGAGGTTAGTATTGATGAGATCCCTACCAAATTGAATACTCAACAACTTGATATCGGGTCCATTAAAGAGAAGGAAAAGGTTATTAATAGCAAGGTTGGTATACCCAAAGAGATCAGTTCTCCCTCACTTATGATTAAAAAAACTCTTCATGTAGAGGCAGGGCGGGGGGTGAGGGCAATTTACTAATGTTAAAAAGAAAGGGAAAACATAGGAGAAAATGTCAATTTTGGGTAGTTTTGGTGGTAAGAATGCCATACCAATTTGTTTCAATAGGTTCCATAAGGCTCTAAGGATTCCCTCTATTCAACCCCCTTCATGATGTTAAACATTCATAGCTAGAATGTTAGAGGTATGGAAATTACCGATAGGGAATATATTGTTAGGAAATGGTGTAATAAGTTAAAAGATAAGGATATTGTATGTCTGCAGGAAATTAAAGTTATCAATTTTCAAGCATCTTGCATTAATAATTTTTTGTGGGATAAAGCTCTAGGGTTTCATTCTGAGCATGAGAAAGGAAAAGGTGGAGTGGCCATGTTAATTAGACCCAAATGGGTTGTATCCATCCCTTTTGATAAAGCTAAGGTGAACATTGATAATACCAAGGAAAAAATCCTGGAGAAGGTTAATGTTGTTGAGGTATCGGACAAGGATGGTTTACCATCTACTCCAAAGGAAAAACTGGATGCTAATCAGTCCATGCCATGAAAAAGCCCTTCTGAAGTTGATTCCTTGGAATGTGGTGGGTTTGTTTCTTTAGATAATCCTTTATATGATAAAGAATTTGAGGTGATTCTGGCCATACATGTTGGTCACATTCCTTGTGAAGTTCATCCCATGGCCCAAGCTTTTTTAACATCAGAGGTGGTTGAGGTTAGTATTGATGAGATCCCTACCAGATTGAATACTCAGCAACTTGCTATCAGGTCCATTAAAGAGAAGGAAAAGGTTATTAATAGTAGGGTTAGTATACCTAAAGAGATCAGTCCTCCCTCACTTGTGATTCAAAAAAATCTTGATGTAGAGGCGGGGGCCAATTTATTGATGTTAAAAAGAAAAGGAAAACATATGAGAAAAGGTCGATTTTGGGTAGGTTAGATGGTAAGAATGCCATCCTAAATTATTTCAATAGATTCCATAAGGCTCCAAAGCCTCCCTCTATTCAACCCCTTTCATGATGTTAAACATTCATAGCTGGAATATTAGAGGTCTAGAAATGACTGATAGGAAATATATTGCTAGGAAATGGTGTAATAAGTTAAAAGATAAGGATATTGTATGTCTGCAGGAAATTAAAGTTGTCGATTTTCAAGCATCTTATATTAATAAATTTTTGTGGGATAAAGCTCTAGGGTTTCATTCTGAGCATGAGAAAGGAAAAGGTGGATCGGTGATGTTAATTGGACCCAAATGGGTTGAATCCATCCAACAACATGGATGCTCAAGATGTCAAAGGGCGCTATGGGTGACATTAAAGTTGAAGAGGATATAATTGGGGTATTTAACATTTCTGCCCCAAATCATTATAGGGATAAAATTGTGTTATGGGATTGGTGTTCTTCTAACTTGTTGAAAGTATCTTGGATATTTGTAGGAGATTTTAACATGGTGGAAGCCACTTGTGATAAACAAGGAGGTCTAAAGCCTCAATAGAAAGCTAATGAGCAATTTTTTTGGTGTAAATTCAGAAGATGTTTTAACTTGATTGATCCATTAGAGAATAATAGAGAGAACTTTAATGACATATGGTTCACCTGGTGCAATAATCAAGGGGGTCAAAATAGAGTATATTGTAGACTGGATAGCATATATTGTGATTCTTCCATTTTTTCCTTCCAGTCTGAAGAGGGTCATTCTCCTATTACCATGTCTCTTGCTACAATGTCAAATCATTCTCCTATTTCAGCAAGGGTGTTGATTAATAAGGTTGATAATGTTAATAAAGAGAACAAAAAAGGAAAAAGTTTTAAGTTAAATACCTCTTTGCTAAAAGACCCTAATAATAAAGAGGCTCTTAGAATGGTGACTCTTTTATCCAAATCATGTAATCAGACTATAAGATCGATTAAACAGTGGTGCCATTTAGTGGAATCTTGGAAAAAAAAAAATCAGATTATTGGGAAAAAAGTAGCCAAAGATAAAAATGAAGAAGAGAATGATCTTCAATTCAATCTCAATGAAGTTGAATTTGCTCTTCAAAATTGTCCAGATGACCTAGTGCTGCTGAAAAATTTGGTTTCCATCAAGCATAAACTAAGATTTCTTCATAGATATAAGATCTAAGGGCAAAGGATTTAGGAAAGAATGAATTGGCTTAGAGATGCTGATATAGGGTCTAAATATTTTTTTCACATTATTAGGGCTTAACATAAGGCATAAAAGATTGAGAATATTTAGACTCGGGGTGGTAAAACTAATGACCCAAAGGTTATTAAGGAAGCATTTTACAGTTTTTATTTTGAATTGTTCTCTTTGGAATTTGATCAAGAACAACATGAGCAATTGGAAGAATGTTTGAAGATTATCCCTAAGAAGGTCTCTGGTAGTGAAAGTGTTGAGTAGAAAAATTTCTCTAGAAGAGATTCAAGAGGCTATCAAAGCTACGACCAATGATAAATCTTTAGGAATGGATGGACTGCCTATTGAATTTTATAAGGATAATCTAGATTGGATTGGGGAAGAGCTTCTATTATTTTATAATTATGCTTTTGATAATGGTTCTTTGGGCAGTAATGTGAATAGAGGAATCATTAAATTGCTTCCCTAAATCAGGGGATAGATCCTTAGTCAAGAATTGGAGACCCATCACCTTGATTAATTTGTCCTACAAAATTATTGCTAAGTTGTTGGCAAGGAGGATTGTAGATATTACTAAGAACATTGATTCAGTCACTCAAACTAGTTTTATAAAAGGTATATATATAAATATATATATTGGAGAATCTTATTACCGGTTGGGAAGCTATGAATTGGGCTAAGGCTAGTAGGTATGATGTGGCTATGATCCTTCTTGATTTTGAGAAGTCTTATGATAGGGTGGAGTGGACTTTTGTTATTGGAATGTTGAAAGCTTTTGGCTTTCCCTATTATTTTTGCAAATGGATTGAAATTCTGCTTAAAGATGCATCCACAATTATAGAGATAAATGGGGAATTTTCAAAACCTATTATTTTTCAAAGATCTATCAAGCAAGGTTGCCCTATTGCACCATCCTAATTTGTGATATAAATTGATGCTTTGTATTACATTCTAAGGGATGCTTCTTTAGGGCATACCGTTAAAGGCATCACCCTTCGTAATGTAGATGAATTGATCAATGCTTAATTTGTAGATGGCACTACTTTTTTTTGAATTTATTTTAAAGATAACTTTTCTATGGCTCTTCAAAGACTTAATTTTTTTGCTCTATTTCTAGTGCCAAAGTGGCCCCCCATAAGTCATATGTTATGGGTTGGGAGGAGGTTCCTCCTAATTGGTTGTCAAAGATGGGTTGGGATTGGACTAGATCTAAAACTATTACTAGGTATTTGGGTATTCCTCTCTCTAGATCCTTTATTTCCAAACATTTGGGAGTGGATATTCAATAAGAATATTGAAAAGCATATTAGATGGTAGACTCGATTCCTTTCATTGGTTGGGAGAGTTCAGGTTGTACAGAAGGTCCTTTCTTCTTATCATATATTTTTTGCTTCGGCTTGGTTGTTTACAAAAACTCAATTTGGTATGCTTGAAAAAATTCTCAGAGATTTTCTATGTTCGGATGGCTTGGGGTCCAAGAAGAGACACTGCATTAAGTGGGAATGGTGTTGTCTACCCAAATAGTTGGGGGGGTTGGGGATTAAAGATATTAGAATTCAACGTATTACTCTTGTAGCCAAGTGGATTTTTAAAGTATTTTGGGGGAATGAACCTCTGAAAGTTCTTGTGAGAAACAATCTTGAAAGGTTGGTTATTAAAAAAGGTAAACATGGTACAACATTCCTTTTTGGGATCTTATTATGGGAGATTTTAAGATGAAGGTGTTTGGGTCTAAAGTTTTCACCTCCTTGTGGTCTACATGGTCACAAGTAGGGAAGCTTATCTCTTGTAGGAATGCCACTGGGGGTCATCCTAATTGCATTGTTATTGATAGATCAATCTAGTGGGAATTGTATTTGAATGATAAGCCTCTTGCTCTTACTTAGAGTTGTTCAACTAAAAAATGGAATGAGAAAGGTATTTCTCTGATCAGTAACTTAATGGTTAATAACAAGATTAGGTCATGGGATGAGATTTCTAGGAAGTTTGACATCCCCAATTCTTAAAGGAAGATATATATACTCTTCTAAACAAAGTTTTATGCAAGGATAAAGGTGGAAATTTCATGGATAGTAATTTTTGTTATCAAAAATGTAAAATGGAATGATGGCACTGGTATTGGTAACACTCTATTAAATAGATTTATGATATGTTTAAAAATGATCAATTTATGTTACTATGTATAGTTAATTGTTGGGATCTTGAATGTCCTTTCTCAAACTGGCATTTTTTCTTTGACTACTTTGGAAGGGTCCATGTGAACCTAAGGTTATTCATTTTAACAGTTTTTGTTGATTAAGAAGCTTGTTGTTGGGTTAGTATTGCCATCCATTAATGTTGAGTCTGTGACCTGCAACCTGTGTAATAGACCCAAGAGCTTTGAACATATTTTCTTTGAGTGTATTTATGCATCTAAAATTTGTGCTAGTTTTTTTTTGGGTATCCTATTGATTGGGGAAAAAATAATGATTTTTCTTGGTGTGAAATCTTGGTTGGCTATATGAAATATTTTGACTTATTTCTTAACAAATTTTGGTTTGCTCGTACTGGTGAAGTACTATGGTTTCTTTGGAAGGAAATGAACAAGGAGATATTTCAAAATGTGATAAGGTCCCCTACTACGTTTAATATTAAACTCGCACATTTTTACATCATGTCATAGGTTTCTTTTTTCTTGGAGATTACAAAGCCCAAATTCATGAAGCTGATGCATGATGGGATGTTGTTGATTTACAAAGATGAAGTTAAAGCTGCTCATTACATTGAGAAATACCAAAGTTTCCTTTCACAAGTAGAAATTAAGGAGCTAAGAAATCTCTTGGAAAAGTGTCATCTGGATACTAATATGGAGGCAAATACATGTGTTGGATCCATTTCAACACATATTAATGATACCGATCAACCAGATCATGTTTTTCAAAAATTATAGTTCTATAGTGCATGTATTATCTACTAAGGAATTTTGTCTTATCATATATGGTCTTGGATGTTCATATTAGAAACTCTATTTACAATCCTATAGTTGGTTAACTCCTCCCTTCAATTTTGTACAAGTATTGAGGGTTGGTTGTTTTTCAAATTGTCAAGTGTTCTTGGATTTTGTTTAAACTTTTTCAATATAAAAAAATATTTAAAAATAACTAGTTAGGCTGACTTGTGGCTTGGTTTAGTATAAATAGAGGTTTTGGTGATGTCTAAATTCATTCAGTTGGAGCATGGAGAAGAGGGAGTAGCTGAGAGGAGCAAATTTTAGTAGAGCTAGTAGCTAAGTGTGGGTGTGGGAAACAAGAAGGTTTCTTGGTGGCTTGCGAGCACAAGTTTAGATTCTTTTAGGGGTTTCTACCATATTATGGGTTTGGACTAGCTAGGAGTTGGATCTTGTGAGGTCTTGTAGAACTCTTATTGTAATTTCTTTGTATTTGGCCATAACTGGGAAGGCTTACAACCGAGTACATTACGTGTAATTAGTTATTTGATGAATAAAGAATTGGATTTTCTATCAGATCTCTATGTATTTGTTATATTTTTTATGTGTGGTCAAATTTTGGGGGTCATCTCCTTTAAAGGTATAGATGCCTTGAACTGCATCATAAATATAATTTCTCTATAGTGAAATTATTATTGACAACTCTTCATGTCACTTTTCATTTTCTTGAAGCTAGCCTATCACCATTTTAAAACAAGGGAGAAAACATTTTGATCATTTAAGCCCTACAACCCACAATATATTCCACCTCATTTTTTTATGAATAGTCTTTTTCTATTAATAAATACTATACTTAGGTACAATTCACAAAAAAGGGACCAGTGGATACAAGATCACCTTGTGAAAGTTCACACGACCATAACTAGAATCAACTATTCTACCTCATTTTCAAAATAGTGTTACCTCAACAAACTTTATGTATTCATGGAGACCAATATAGTCCTCTTTCACACACAAAGAAAAGGCATTTTTAGGAAATATTAAACCCGCTAGAATCACATCCTTAATAACTTGGATAATCTAGCCAAGTATGCAATGGAAAGAGTTATGTGGGAACAAAATTTTAATTACTCTAAAACTTGGAGAACTTATAATGATATTGTTGGCTCTTTCATTTCATGCTTATTCTGCATTGGGCTTAATAAATGTATAAAGTAAGGTTAACCCAAGCCATTTTTTATAAAACTTGGCTCAAAGGCCTAGAAAATGCTATATTCAATGTGAATAAAATAGAGGAAATCATATATCAAGAAGAGTATATGGATCTTAATAGAGGAAATCATTTCTTGAAGGGAGGAAATCATATATCAAGAAGGAAAATCTATTTGAACCACATGGATGCCCCCATTGGAATCTTTTGTCTTTCCAAAACCTTGAGGAGGCCAATTATGGTAATTTGGGACACCCTAGCTTTTGAATCAAACTGGTCAGACAGAAAGGGGTATGAATTTTCTCCTGTGTTGGTTTTGAACTATTAAAAAAGAAATCCTAGCATGTCTTGAAGCCTACTTAAAATATTTTTATTATTTCATTCCTCCAACTCGAGACCTCCACAATTTAGAGAAACTAAATCTTTTCCTCCCAAAGTTGTTGAAGAATAGCAAGATGAAGAAGCTCACTAACCAGGCTTGTGCAAAGGTTAAATCCAAATCTCTGACAAGAGTAGACTTAGATGAGTTGGATGATGAGATAATAGTGATATGTAGGCCTTAACTCCTAGCACTATTTTATAGATAGTTTTTTGTTTGATAAATCTTTCTATGTATATGTTATAGACTCAACATTGTATTTATTTGCAATAGTTCAAACATATTCTAGACTCGTACAATATATTTCACTATGATTTGTGGTAAAAAAAACTTAATGACCATGGTGGCTCATTAATATAATCCAATGTTTATTAGATTTCCTTGTCTACTTAGAATTTTAAAATCTATCTTAAGATTTTCTATTCAAAGGTATTTCTCTCTAAGTAAATCTATCATTTTTGATTGATTTTTATTATTAAGATCATAACCAAATGCAACATTGATTCCAATTTTCTCATATTGTTTTAACCCCATTTGATTTAAATTTCTAATGATTATTACATAAATATTCAATCAGGAAATTGTTAGAATATATAGTCCACCAGTATGACTGAGAGAAGGGGGTGAATCAGTTATCCAATTATTATCACAATTATCAATCTTATTAGAACTTAACCATATGATAAATATAATCAGAAGCCATAATAAGATACTTGTGCACAATAACACCATATATGTTAACTAGGGAAACCCTTGAGCAAAGGGAAAACCCCAGTGGGATGGTAGCCACAAGATGATGTACTAATATAAATATTCCTTGTTAGAGGATCAACCCTGTTAGGAGTCTATGAAACCATTCAGTACATATTAGTCCTTATTAGGAGACTTTGAATCCTTGTTAGGAGATTCCAACCCTGTTAGGAGTTGTAGAAGGTAGATGGACCCACTATCCAAATAGCTTTAGGGGCAAGACCAATGAACCCACTATCCAAATTATCTTTGTATTATTCGTTGTAGAATAATAGAATTGAACTGAACTTCTCCTTCCTCTTCCACTATCCTGTCAACCGAACTTCTACTCCTTCTGATCTCTATACCAAATTATAAACTTTTCATCCAATAATCCCTTGGATCGCTTACTCTCATCTTCCCAATGCTATACTCTTGTTTGTACTTGATCAAACAATTCACATTCCCATACACACTTATAATCAAGGAAACTACTTTCCTCTATACCATGTCCTCAAAAAAAAATTCTCACACGTGTGACTTCAAGTCTTATGCACTCATTGATGTCATCATTAAAGTGTCCTCCATCACTATCTAACTTCACATATCTAGATTATACCTCTGTTAGAAGATATAATATAGAAATCAAAAATTGTTTCTTAGGTACTATGTTTTTGTACTGCTCTCTGTAAATCACTTATAATTTTTGTATCTCTTGACTTAAGTTATGTGAACTTAGCCTCATCATCAAGACATAGTATGGAACATGTCCTTAACTGCACATCATCTGGCCATCAAAATGTTGTCTGTATGACTAAGATCTATGTCTACTACTCTGCCAATTTTCACAAAATTACTGCTATGTTGGCATCAATGACAAACATAGTCATGGATGCAACATGTCAATAATACCATATGTTCTCCAATGCTTAGGATACTCCCCGAAAGGAATACCATCAGCATTCATGCTAACAATCTGCCCTTTTGGTATTGATGGAAACATAGATGAAAAACATCTAGGTTCCAAGAATAGCAAATAATACTCTGTTGTTGTTGTTGTTGTTGTTCTCATCTTTTCAAATCCTCTTAATCAATCAAATATGAAATCCTCTGGAACACTACTATGTTTTTCATCTTCTTAGGATTTTCATAAATGATTCACATGCTCAACAACTCTCAACTTCTCCCCCATACATCATAGCTCTTCATGCTGCATATTTCCCCATAGACATATTCCTTCTTCTTACTAACTTGAATCTTTTTAAATATTGCTAATAAGGAATAAGGGTGTGCTCATCTCTCCCCCATTGAAATCAATGAGAAAGACCTCATAATGTCAATCAACTACTTCAAGTCTCTAACTAGGTCAACTATCCAAAGACACCGTTAAAGACCAATTACCAAGTCTCCTTGATGAATTTTCTCATTACAAATACTCCCCCATACATGAAGCATCAACATTTAGTCTAGTCAAACAATAATGCTTTGTACCACTAGACTAATGCAATCTTTGAATCATCTACTCTAAAGTAGGCAAGGGCATAACCCTAAGCATACCTCTTAAGTACTCAAATGTATCTTTAGGAAAAAAATTAGTAAAGATATCTTAAATTTGAGCTTTAGTACTAACATACTCCAATCTAATCTCTTTCTCTGTACCTTCTCTCTCAAAATATGATACTTAATAGATATATGTTTAGTCTTGGAATGTAATACATGATTCTTAGACATACTTACTGTACTTGTGTTATCAAAATGTATGATAACAAGTTCTAAAAATTCTATCTCAATATCCTTCAACATCTACTTCATCCACATAACTTGATTACAATTTTTTTTTTTGCTACATACTCAACCTCAACTCTTCTCTATGAAATACAATTTTATTTCTTGCTTAGCCAAGATACTAATCTTCCTCCAAGAAAGAATGCTCCACCACTGTTACTTTTTATGTCATCCATATTGCAGCACATAGAGTGAAATCACTTGATTTGTCATGCCATATCCCATAATCAGATGTTTCATTCAAATATTTGAATATCTTCTTTACTGTTGTATAATGATACTCCTTAAGATCAACTTGAAATCTAGCTACAATCCCAACTACATTTGCTATATCTGGTCTGATGTGAGTTAGATATTACAAACCTCCAATCATGGATATGTACTTCTTCTACTCAATTGTAGGTGTCTCATCTTTTCTAAATAAATGTGACCAGTTACCATTGGTGTACCAACAGGCTTACAAATTTCCAAGACAAATATTTTCAACAAGTCTTTCAAGTACTTCACTTGTGAAATGAAAATGACATCATTATTTTGCACAATTTGCAAACTTAGAAAGAACTTCATCTTCTATCATACTCATTTCAAACTCATTCTTCATTTCTTCAGCAAACTTATCTCTTGTTTCATCATTGCTTCCAAATATTATGTCATCAACGAATATTACTAGTATCAGAAAACCATTCTCAATTTCTTTCGAGTACAAGTTACTATCTGTCGTACCTTTAGCAAATTCAAGCTTTGCCAAATACTTGTCCAACCTTGCATACCAGGTTCATGGTTCTTACTTCAGACCATATAAAGCTTTCTTCAATCTATATACCGTATTTTTTTCTTCTGTCAAAGGGAAACCTTCAAGCTGCTCAATGTATACCTCTTCTTCAAGTTCTCCATTTAGGAAGGTTGATTTAACATCCATCTGATACACTTTAAACTTCTTATTTGTTGAATAAGCCAAGAAAATTCTCATTGCTTCCATTTTTGGCTACAGGGTCATATGTTTCTGTTGAAAAAATTTGATCAATTGTATATTGTCTTTGATGTTAGACAAAATTTCATACATTCATCAGTTAGTGTCTGTTGAGCTCACTCAAGTGGTAAGGATAGTTTTTTGTGGTTGTCAAACATTCCTATGTATGCCAAGTTTAGAAAATAGTGTCTACCAAGTTCACTTGGGAGACAAAGGAAAGTTGGAAGGTAACAAGTGTTAACCAAGCTCACTCGGTTACTAAAGAGAATAAACAGATGGTAGTTTCCATCAAATTCACTTGGGAGACAAAGAGAGTCAGTATGAAAACTAGTGTTAACCAAGCTCACTTGGTTAATAGAGGAAAATTTGTTTTAGTTAGTGTCTACTGAGCAGGGTTGGCTAACAAAGGATTTTATTATTTTGGCTTATTGAATCAAATAAATATGTTTGATGGTTTTGGCTGACTAAGGAGATGAATATTAATTATTCTAAGTTGTATTGAAGCCAACTTGACAATGTATAGGATATAAATGTAATGTCAATTTGTGGGATTGAATATGACTGATTGTGTGAAGAAAATGATGCTTAGAGGAAGCAAATTTGAAGGATAAAGAGAATATCCTTGTGGAGCTACAAAGATAAATTCAATAAAAAGGATCAAATATTGAAGCCAGAATTGAGATCTATATTTAGCAATTTAGTTGCATTAGAAATTAGTTCATCTCATTGTTACTCTCTAACTATTGTAGTAGTGATCTAAATCTCTTAACAGAGTTGGCTTACAGCTATTTGTAAATCCTCTAACAAGGTGGCATTTCTACTTGAAGTGTCTTGAAGACTTCTAACAAGGACACTCCTAATAGAGTGATTGAATTTTTTAATAGGGTCACACCTAATAGTGTGTTTTGCAATCTTTAACAAGGTTGGCTCCTAATAGCGCTCACTTCAGAAGAGTGAAATTCAATAACTAGTTGCAATTGATAGTTTTCCCCAAATTGAGTTTCCATGTTAAATCTTGGTGTCACTTGTGTTAATACTATTTATGTGTATGCAACTAATTTTAATTAAATTTAATCATAGTTAACATCTTAAAAATTAGTTATTGCCATGTGACAATTGATATTTCGTTATTACAAAGTTACAACATTTGTTAATTTTAACTGAGTGTCTGTGTGCTTACCGAGTTATAATAGAATATAGTTATTAGAGTTTATGTTTTGATTTGTATTGACATCTAACGAATCTAGGATTTATTTTTGTACTAACTAATTCACCTCTCCCCTCTCAGTTACTCCTCTTATATTTCCAACAATTGATATTACAACTCTTGGTGCTTGGAGAGAAGGTTTCATGGACCTAAGTTAAAGATCAAGATGTCTTACAAAAGAGAGATTGATGTAGGAGCATCCTGGGTTGCCTTATTATCCTATTCATTTTTGTTCATTTTACATGTGGATGCCAAGTTACTATAGCTCTAGTTGGTGCTGAGTTATTGTAGCACTTAGTTGGTCCTGAGTTACTATAGCACTAGGTGGTGACTTACTGTAGCACTTAGTTGGTGCCGAGTTACTATAACACTTAGTCAATGCTAGATTATTATAGTAGTCTAGTATTGATCGATTGTTCCTTCATGTGTCGAGTTATCTAGTGTATGAAAAGTGAATCTTCATGTGTCAAGTTACCTAGTGTATGCCAAGTGACCCTTCATGTGCCGAGTTTTCCTATTTATGCAAAGTGTCAGCATTTGGACGTGATTTCTATGAGCTGACTTGCGAGATTTATTTCAATCGCAATATTTAATGTTAAGATCTTTTCTTGAGATGTGTCCAGACCATTGTTGGGTTGACCTTCCTCTTATGTAATGTTCTAGAATGATTTGTAAGCCATTTTGGCAAGTGTATATGGAGTGTTTAGGCTTAGAGTTTTGATGAGGTAGTTTTTGGAAGAGATTGCAGAGCCGAACTGGAAAGTACAAATTTGTTATTAGATCTTTGAATGTGAATGTATTTGTATTTGGTTGTAACCCAGAAGGCCTTACAGCTGGGCATGTATGTTGAATATTTGAAGAATCAATGAAAGTGTTTTACTCTTCTTCCTCCTTTGGTTGTTTTTCTTTGTGTTTTCTTCAATTGATTTAACTCTTGTAGGGTGGTTTGGATAGTTGGGTGTGCCTTTCACCCTAGTTTTCCCTATCCTTCCTTGCGTTAGGTGGTATCAAAGCTTGAGTTTCATCCTTGTGGAAATTGGATCATGTAGAACCCTAACTCAAATTTGGTTGTAAGGTGGTAGATCTGTAGATTTGACTTAAAACTTGCAGTGGGTTATGATCTTGTAGGAACCTAATTTGTGAAGATGGTTCATAGTGGAGGAAATAATGTTGATAATGCTATATTGGATCAATTGAGACAAATTGCAGCTAGATTAGATGTTGTGGAGACATCCCATAGGAGAGGGGCACATCTTGATGATGTAAGTGATGATGAAGCAGCAACACCAAACTATAATCTAGAACCTAAAGAAGATCAAGATGAAGAAAGATTGTTGCAAGTTGTCTAGGAAAAATTCAAAGCCTACTGTAGAATTTGTTCCTTGTGATGGAAAATTAGATACCAATGTTGTGTTGGATATGATCTTAGATATGGAAAATTAGATACCAATGTTGTGTTGGATATGATCTTAGATATGGAAAATTTCTTTGAGTATGAAAATACTCCTAATAATAGAAAGGTGAAGATTGTAATCATTAGGTTGAAAGGTCATGCATCACTATGGTGGGAACATTTGCAAACTAATAGGCAAAGGAGAGAAAAGGAGAAGATTGGAACTTAGCCAAAGATGGTGAACAAGGTAAAGAAAAAATTCCTTCTTACTGATTACCAAGTTAGCTTGTTCAGAAAGATGCAAAATTTGAAACAAAAGGTCATGACTGTGAAAGAGTATATATACCAAAGAATTCTATGATTGGACATCAGATCTAGACATGTAGATGATGATGTTGAGAAAATTGCAAGGTACATAAATGGATTGAGATCTAAAATTCAAGATGAAATAAGTTTTGTGAAGTTAGAAAGTGTTGAAGAATCATATCAATATGCCTTGAAAGTTGAGGAAATCTTAGCAAAGAACCATGAACAAAGACAAAAAGGTAGAGAAGGTAGATTCCACAAAGGCAGTGGTAGATCTTCTGGTGAAGGTGGCAGATCTAAATTTTTTGTTTTGGATAAAGGTAAATCTAAATAGAATAATGATGACAAAGGCATGATTGAAAGGAAAAGTGGTAATTCTTATTGAGTAGGTACTAATACTTATCGAGGAAGAGATAATTATTATTCTAGAGGTGGATTTCATGGTAATTGTTTTAGATCTGGTAAAGAGGGACATAGATCTTTTGAAAGTAGATCCTCTAAAAGTGGGCAAGGTAACATAAATGTTGTGATTCAAGGAGATAATGAGGGTTCACCAAGTGGACCTAAGGCTAGAGAAAATTTGATGGTGAGAAAAACCTTATGTAATAAGGGAAGTAATGAGGAACTTGTGCTTAGAAGAAGTCTTTTCAAGATAAGATGTAAGATGAATGGAAAATGCTACAAGGTAATCATTAATAGTGGAAGTTCTACAAATTTGGCATCAAAAGAGGTAGTTACAAAGTTGCAATTGAAAAGGCTGAAGCATCCTAAACCCTATCATGTTTCATGGATCAAAGATGTGCAAAAGATATTGGTAAGTGAGCAATGCCTTGTGAAGTTCGAGATTGGACATTACTTTGATGAAGTTTTGTGTGATATTATGCCCATGGATTGTTTTCATATTCTACTAGGTAGACCTTGGAAATATTATAGATATGTTATGCATGATGGAAGATTGAATCAATATGCTTTTTCGATGAATGGGAAGAAACACATATTGCTACCTTTAGTTGAAAGTCTAGATGAGGTTAATTATACTACTGTAAAAATTTGCATGGTTAATGAGAAACAATTTGAAAAGGAAATGAAAAAGAATCGAGTTTTTTTTGCTATAATTCCAAAGAAACCAAGTTGTATAAATAGTACCTAAGTTCCAAAAAACAGTGTTAACCAAGTGCTAGTCAGTGGTGACCGAGGGACACTTGGTAGTATTGACTGAGCACCAGAAGAAATTGCTGAATTTTTGAATGAGTATAAAGAGATTGTTGTAGAGGATATACCTAATGGTTTGCCTCCAATGAGAAGTCTAAGTGATTGTATGAATCTGATTCCTAGAGCTAGTTTGCCAAACAAAGCACCATATAGATTGATACTTATAGAGAATCAAGAACTTAACAAACAAGTGCATGAGTTGTTGAAAAAAGATTTGATCAAAAAAATCTTGAGTCCATGTGATGTACGTGTTGTATTAGCACCTAAAAAGAATAGAGAATGGAGAATGTGTATTGATTCCAAAGCTATTAACAAGATAACAATGAAATATAGGTTTGCTATGTTGAGGATGGATGACACAATGGATTGTTTGAGAGGAGAAAAGTATTTTACCAAGATTGATTTGAAGAGTGGCTATCATCATATCAGAATTAGAAAAGGTGATGAATGGAAGACTACTTTCAAGACAAAAGATGGTTTGCATGAATGGTTGGTTATGCCTTTTGGTTTGACTAATGCACCTAGTACTTTAATGAGGTTGATGAATGAAGTTATGAAAAAATTATTGGGTAATTTTGTGATTGTTTATTTGGATGATATTTTGATATTCAGTAAGACTAAGGAAGAACATCTTGAGCACATTAGACAAGTATTGCAGAGGTTGAAAGAGGAAATTTTTTTGATTAATCTAAAAAAGTGTTCTTTTATGCAAAAGGAGATTATGCACTTGGGATTTGTGATTTTAGTTGATGGATTGAAGATGGATCCTGAGAAGGTTAAAGAAATTTTGGAGTGGCCTACACCTGAGAATGTGGGTGAGATAAAATTATTTCATGTTTGGCTAGTTTTTACTAAAAGTTTAAAAAGAATTTCAGTGTTATTTGTAATGCTATGACTGAGACAATGAGAGGAGATAAAAAAGAATTCAAGTGGACACATGGAGCTGATAAGAGTTTTAAGACTTTGAAACAAAAGGTTGTTGAATTACCTATATATGCTTTGCCTAATTTCAACAAAGTATTTCAAGTTGAATGTGATGCAAGTGGTAATGCAATAGGAGCTGTATTAAGTCAAGAAGGTAAACCCATTTCTTCCTTTGGTGAAAAGTTGAATGATGCCAAAAGGAAGTATTTTGTGTATGATCAAGAATTTTATGCTATTATTCAAGCATTGAAGAAGTGGAGACATTATTTGATTCCTAAGGAGTTTGTATTGTATACTAATCATAAATCTTTACAATACTTGGGAAGTCAACATAAATTAAATTAGAGATGTATGAAGTGGGTTGAGTACTTGTAGAGTTTCAAATTTGTTATTAAGCACAAGAGTGTACTTACTAACAGAGTTGTTGATGCATTGAGTAGAAGACGTTCTTTGTTGATTGAAATGAAGGTTGAAGTTCTTAGTTTTGATGAAATGTAAGAGTTGTATGATGTTGATCCTAATTTTTCTGAGACATGGAGAGAGTGCAGAGCACCAAATTTGATAGATCACATAAGTATGATGAGTATTTCATTAAAAAAGGTATGTTGTTCAAAGACATTCAGTTATGTATTCCTAGAAGTTCTATGAGGTTGAATCTAAGTAAGAAAAAGCATAGTGGTGGATTGGCTAAACATTTTGGAATTGATAAGATATGGAGTTTGCTAAAAGAGAAGTATTATTGGCCACAAATGTATAAGGATGTTCAAAAATTTGTAGAGTTGTGGAGTTTGTCAAATTGCATGAGTAGTAAGTCAAAATACTAGTTTGTAGACACCTATTGCTGTTCCTGAGAAACCTTGGAGTGACAT
Organism: Cupressus sempervirens; assembly: GCA_028749045.1. NCBI lineage: Eukaryota > Viridiplantae > Streptophyta > Pinopsida > Cupressales > Cupressaceae > Cupressus > Cupressus sempervirens. The sequence continues at coordinate 31,099,687 of CM053783.1, read as the reverse complement.
CGGTATGGATTTTGTTCTTAAATTACCTAAGACAATGAAGGGACATGATTCCATATTTTTTGTAGTGGAAAGATTTTTTAAGATGACTCATTTCATACCATGTAAGAAGAAATCATATGTTGAGCATGTTGTTGAACTTTTCTTTAAAAAGATTATGAGATTGCATAGATTATCAAGAAGTATCATTTCTAATAGAGATAGTAAGTTCGTTGGTTATTTTCGAAAGAATTTGTGAAAGAAGATGGGTACCGAGTTGAAGTTTAGTTCTACATTCCATCCATAGATAGATGGACAGACAGAGGTTGTGAATAGAAGCTTTGATTATTTGCTAAGATGTTTAGTTGGGAATAAGCCAAGTAATTGGGAGATGGTATTGGCACAAGCTAAATTTTCATATAGTAATTCTATGAATAGGAGTACAGGGAAGACATCTTTTGGAATTGTTACTGGAATGAAGTGTAGAGGAGTATTAGATTTCAAAGATGTTGATAGTGAAAAAAAGAGAAGTGTTGTAGGAGAAGAATTTTTTGATTTTATGGAGTCTTATCATAAGGAAGTGAAGTTGAGGTTGGAACAAAATAATCAGAAGTATAAGGAGAATGTTGATAAGTCTAGAAGGCATCATGATTTTGAAGTTGGTGGTGAGGTGACGGTTCATTTAAAGAAAGCAAGATTTTCTATTGGAACATACAGTAAGCTAAAGAATAAGAAATTTGGACCTTGTAAGATCTTGAAGAAGTTTGATAGTGGTAATGCTTATGAAGTTGAGTTACCTGATGACATGGATATATCTCTTATATTCAATATTGCTGATTTGTATAAGTATCATGAGTCAATTGATGAATTTGTTGTATTAGAAGATTATCTTAAGAAGTAGATTAAAGAAGTTTAATAGATATTGGATCAGAGAGTTAGCAAGAGCACAAGAGGAAAAGATTACAATGAATATTAGGTGAAGTGGAAGAGTAGGCCTATTGAAGATGCTTCATGGATTTCTCAATCTGAGTTGGATTCAACTCAGATTGTGACATCTCAATGATTTAGGAGAATCATTTTTTTCAACCCTAGTTGTCTGATGTAGGAGCATCCTAGGTTGCCTTGTTATCTTGCTCATTTTTATTCATTTTGCATGTGGATGCCAAGTTACTATAGCTCTAGTTGGTGTTGAGTTACTATAGCACTTAGTTGGTGTCGAGTTACTGTAGCACTTGGTGTCAAGTTACTATAGCACTTAGTTGGTGCCAAGTTACTGTAGCACTTAGTTGGTGCCAAGTTACTATAGAAATTTAGTGTTGATCGAGTGTTCATGTGATGAGTTACCTACTATATGCCAAGTGACTCTTCATGTGTTGAGTTACCTAGTGTATGCTGAGTGACCCTTCATGTGTCAAGTTTTCCTACTTATGCGGAGTATCACAATATTTATGTTAAGATCTTTTCTTGCGATCTGTTCAAACCATTATTGGCTCAGCCTTCCTCTTATGTAATGTTCTAGAATGATCTATAAGCCATTTTGGCAAGTATATATAGAGTGTTTAGGCTTAGATTTTTGAGGAGGGATTTTTTGGAAGATGATTGCAGAGCTGAACTAGAAAGTGTGAATTTGTTGTTGGATCTTTGAATGTGAATGTATTTGTATTTGTTTGTAACCCAAAAGGCCTTACAGCTAGGCATGTATGTTGAATATTTGAAAAATCAATGAAAGTGTTTTACTCTTCTTCCTCCTTTGGTTGTTGTTCTTTGTGTTTTTTTCTGTTGCATTAACTCTTGCAAGGTGGTTTGGAGAGTTGGTTGTGCCTTTGGCCCTAGTTTTCCCTATCCTTCCTTGCATTAGATATTCCAAAGTTGAACAGAGATAACTTTGTAGCATGGCAAGAACTTATGAAGTTGCATTTGGAAACCATCAATGATTTAGGTTTGAAATATCTTAATAATCAATAAAAGGCTCCTACTAAAACTTTGGAAATTGAAGATATTGTTGAAAAGAAAAATCATAATATCATGATGATTGATATTGCTTCTTCTCTTAACTATGTTGAATTTTATGAGGTTAAAAGTTGCACTACTGCTCATGAAATGTGGACCAAACTGAAGGATAAATATGGAGGTGATGAAAATGTAAGGAGAGCCAAAGCAAAAAGTCTTAGAGGCTAGTTTGATCACATGAAGATGAGAGAGGATGAGAACATTGCAAAATATGTTGAGCAAATCAAAGTCTCTAGAGGAGACATTGATGATAAAATAGTTGTAAGCAAGGTACTCAGAACCCTTCTTCCTATCTATCTAATTAGAGTATCTGATATTCAAGAGATGAGATGTGATACAAATAATAAGATGAATCTAGATGCTCTAGTGGGAAGATTGACAGCTTTTGAGTTGGATAACTATGTTCCTAGTTTCAAAAGTATTGAGTTTGCATTTGAAGCCAAGCTTTCACTCAAGAAGAAAGGTGGAAAATTGAAAGTTAAACAATCTAAAAGTGAAGAAGACAAAGTTCTGACAATAATCTTGAAGTTATTGAAGCCCTACTTGCAAGAAAATATCCCAAAGGTAGAGGAAATTACAAAGGTAAGATTCCTCTAATCTATTTTTCATGTGAAGAAGTTGGTCACATTGTTGCTAGGTGTGCAAAAAAAGAAAGAAAAGATGAAAATAAAATTAATAAGTTCAAAGGCAAGAAGGAATTCAAGAGCTACAACGACTACAAAGACAAAGGTAAGAAATCTTGTTTTATGGCTAAAGATTATGATTGCAGTGATAATGATGAAATGGTCTATATAATTGTAAAAGATGGATTAGATGATGAGTCAAATAAGATGGCTCTTATTTCTCATGTTAGTAAGAATGATACATGGATTATTGATAGTGGTTATTCTCACCGTATGAGTAGTGACAAAAAAAAGTTTAAACATATGGAACACTATGATGGTGGAAGTGTTAGATTTGGAAATAATGAACCTTGTTGCATAAAAGGAAAAGGTTGTATTTCAGTGACCAATGAACTAAGATGTGACAATGCCTACTAGGTGGAAGGACTAAAGAATAATCTATTAAGTGTGGCACAATTGAATAACATTGGATTCAAGGTAAAATTCATGAATGGGAAGGCCAAGATACTAGATGGAAAATGAAATCTAGTTAGGTCTGGTAATCAAACAAAAGGTAACTTATTCTACCTAGATTTTAGTGAAAATTCATGTTTCATTTCTCAAGTAGAAGAAAGTTGGTTATGGCACAAAAGGCTATGTCATGTGAATTTTGATAATCTAGTCAAAATAAGAAAAAACAAGAGAGTAAGAGGTATTTTGAAACCTCATATGGGTCTATGCAAAATTGTTAAATTGGAAATATGGGAAAGACTAGTTTGACAAGAAAAAATTGTCACTCAAAAGAAGTCTTGGAGCGGGTTCATACAGACCTTTATGGACCTATTAGAATAGAGAGCTACAATGGAGATAACTATTTCATTTTATTTTTTGATGACTATTCTAGAATGATGACTGTAATGTATTTAAAAGAAAAATATAAAGCTTTTCAAAAGTTTAAGTTGTATCTAGCTAGAGTTGAAAAAGAAATAGGAAAGAAATTAAAATGTCTAAGGTCAGATAGAGGAGGTGAATTCATCTCTAATGAATTCAATGAATTCTACATTGAGAAAGGAATCAAAAGACAAGTATCGACACCTAGTACACATCAGCATAATAGTATAGCAGAAAGAAGGAATAGATCTATCATGGATTATGCAAGAACTTTGATGAGAGAAAAGAATGTTGCAATCAAATACTAGAAGGAAGCAATCAGTACTATACTTCATACCTTGAACATAGTACAACTGAAGAAAGATTCAAATCAAACTCCTTATGAACTATGGTATGGCTATAAACCTAATGTTAGTTACTTGAAAATATTTGGTAGCAAAGGTTATATCTTGAAAGAATCTAGGAAAGGTAAATTTGATGTCAAAGGTGATAAAGGCATATTCCTAGGATACTCCTATTAAAGTAAAGCATATAAATGTTTGAATTGTCAACTCATAAGATTATAGAAAGTACACATGTAAGAATTGATGAGTTTGTAGAAAAGAGTGAAGAAGAAAGAAACAAAGAACCTGAGGATTACAAAAGGTTTGTGCACTATGAACCTAATGCATTGCCTAATCTAATTGGAAGTCGAGAAGCTTCATCTCCCAAGTCCCCAAAATCTTCAAAATTACCCGAGTTGCAACCAATGCAATTTGAATCACAATCTAAAGGATCTAAATTGTATTCAAAAGCTACCGAGTTGTAGCCAGTGCAACCCAAGTCATTAGGAGGACCCGAGTCACAAATAGTGGGACCCAAGCTTGAAAATCATGCAAAGCTATGTGAAACAAGATCTAAATCCAAAGTATCTATATTAGCAAGATATGTCAGAAGGCACCATGTACCTGAGCAATTCATTAGAGACAAGCCTACTAGTATAATGACAAGAAACAAATTGAAAGGTACATGTTTTCTTATTGAATGTAAACTTAGAAATGTTAAAGATGTTTTGAATAATGAAAGTTGGATTGAAGCAATGAATGAAGAGATAGAGAAGATAGAAAGGAATAAAACTTAGACTCTTGTTCCTAAACCCAAGGATCAGAATGTGATTGACACAAAGTGGGTTTTCAAAAACAAGATGAATGAAGATGGAGAAGCTTCAAGAAATAAATCAAGGTTAGTTTGCAAACATTATTCTCAAGAGGAAGGTATTGACTTGGTGAAAATTTTGCTCCTAATGCAAGATTAGAATCTGTTAGAACTTTAATAGCATGTACAACACATAAAGGTTTTTAAGTTTATCAAATGGATATAGAATATGCATTCTTGAATGGAATTCTTGAAGAGGAAGTTTACATAGAACAACCAGAAGGTTTTGTAGATCCTAGCAAAAGGGGTAAGGTTTGTAAACTGCACAAAGTATTGTATGGACTCAAACAAGCTCCTAGAGCTTGGAATGAAAGACTTCACAACTACTTAATAAAAATTGGTTTTCAAAAAAAAAATGATAACAATAGCCTGTATATCAAATAACTAGACAAGAATATTGTAGGCAAAAATCTTTGTGGATAACACATTATTTACTAGAAATGATGATTTGTGCAAAGCTTTTTTAGAAGAGATGAGTAAATAATTTGAGATGTCCATGTTTGGTGAGATAAAATTCTTTGTTGGATTGAAAATTCACCAAAAGAAAGATGGTATCTACATTTCTCAATCTAAATGTATCAAGCAGATACTAAGAAATATATAATGGAGGATTCAAATCTAGTTGGAACACCTATGTCTACTAGACATACGCTTTCCAAAAATGATGATTATAAGGAGGTAGATTAGACCACATACAAATCAATGGTCGGTAAACTACAGTATGTTGTACATATTAGGCCTTACATTGCTCTTGCAATTGGTATGGTGGCAAGATTTTCAGCTAATCCTAAAGAAAATCATTTAATGAAAATCAAGAGAATCATGAAGTATCTGAAGGGTGCTAAAGACTATGGATTATGGTATAAGAAAGGAGGCAACTTAGAGTTTAGATCTTTCATATATGTTGATTGGGTAGAAGCATTGATAGTAGAAAGAGCACAGTGGTGGGGCATTCTTTCTGATGCAGGAGCATCCTCGGTGCAAGGGCAATCTTGCATCACCTAAAAATATTTTATTTTTAGTTTTTTCCATTTTAATAAGGACTAGTAGACTAGGTGGTTACTGTTTATGAAAACTTACTATTTTTAGTAAGTTTTTCATACGAACTCATAATGTTCTTATTTTCTATAGGAAGGTTCATTTTAGAGTTGTAAGCCTACCATAAAAATCTCATTGCTCATTAGTATCAGAGAAGTTATTGTAGATTTTCAGTGGATAAATTTGCAGAAAAATCTTTAGGGTCACCATTGGAGGCCTTAGAGTTCTCAGATGAGGTCCAAAAACTTGATGGAAGGGCACTAGCATGGTGCCAAGCCTATAGATTAGGAGCTAGCATTTTTGAAAAGTGGTTATAATAGCCAATTGGGGCAATGGTTTGTGAGTTATGGCCTTCAGAAGTTCGGCTACCAAAATTTCTAAAATAATTTGTCAAAGATGTATTTGGCCAACTCTATGTGTATTGTTAGGGTCTGCCAGCCCTAGGTATTAATTTTGAGCATCTAGAACCTTCCTGGGTGGCATAAAATTGTCTATTTAAGAAAGGCCCAAACATTGTCTAAGGCAGCTCTGGGTGATAGTTCACAGCACTGTTTTGCATGTTTCATGGTTTTGGTCAACTAAGGAAGTGAATATTAATTATCTAAGTTGTATTCAAGCTGACTTGACATTGTATAAGATATAAATGTAAGTTCAAGTTGTGTGATTGAATATGAATGATTGTGTGAAGAAAAGGATGCTTAGAGGAAGCGAATTTGAAAGATAAAGAAAATATCCTTGTGGAGCTACAAAGATACATTCGATCAAAAAGGATCAAATATTGAAGCCAGAATTGAGATATATAATTAGCAATTCAGTTGCATCAGAAATTAGGTCATCTCATTGTTACTCTCTAACCATTGCAGCAATGATCTAAATCGCTTAACAAAATTGGCTTAACTATTTGTAAATCCTCTAACAAGGTGGCATTTATACTTGAAGTGTCTTGAAGACTTCTAATAAGGCCACTCCTAATAGGGTGATTAGATATTTTAAGAAGGTCACGCCTAATAGTGTATTTTGTAACCTTTAATAGGGTTGGCTCCTAACAGGGCTCACTTCAAAAGAGTGAAATTCAGTAACTTGTTGTAATTGGTGGTTTTTTCCAAATTGAATTTCCATGTTAAATCTTGGTGTCACTTGTGTTCATACTATTTATGTGTATGAAACTAAGTTTAATTAAAGTTAATCATAGTTAACATCTTAAAGATTAGTTATTGCCAAATAATAGTTGATATTCAGTTATTGCCAAGTTACAATATTTGCTAGTGTTAGTCGAGTGTCTGTGTGTTTTTCGAGTTACAGTAGAATACAATTATTAGAGTTTATGTTTTGATTTGTGTTGACATCTAAGGGATATGGGATTTATTTTTGTAGTAACTGATTCACCCCTCCCCTCTCAGTTACTCCTCTTATATTTCCAATAGTTTCATCGTAATCTATTCCTTCTAATTGTGAATATCTTTTGCATACTAGTCTAGCTTTGTTTCTCATAACTTCACCTTGTTCAATATCTTGTTTCTAAATGTCCATTTGATTCCAATAACATTTTTGTCTTTGGGCCTAGGGACTAATTCCCATGTGTCATTCTTCAAAATCTGATCTAATTCTTCCTTCATTTCTTGAAGCAATGATAATCTTTGCATGCTTTATTTGTACAATTAGGTTCAACTTGAGAAATCAAACATAATTCCTCATTAACTTTGCTTCTTGTCATCACTCCTTTATCTTTACTTCCAATTATCTGCTCTGGTGGGTGATTCTTTATCAGATTCTTGTTAGAGGTAGGAGTTGTTAACTCAACTCTTACTTCTTCTCTTGGTTCAGATCTTTGTTCTCCTCTTTGCTCAACAATTTTCACATCATTTTGCAGATCATTGTTAGTGTCAAAGAAAACTTCTAGATTTTGTCTAACAATTCCAATATTTTCTTCTTCTTCATCAGAATTTTAATCCATGATCTTTTCCTTAATTCCAAACTTTTCATCAACTTTTAAATTTGCACATTCAACTATTGTCTTGGTTCTATGATTAAAATATCTATAAGATTTTCTTTTCAAAGAATAACCAAAAAACATACCTTCATCACTTATTAGATCAAACTTACCAACATCATCATCTCTCTTTATGTAACACTTGCTTCTAAAGATTTTGAAATACTTTACTAAAGGTGTATGACCAAACCATAATTCATAAGCAGTCTTATTCATACCTTTTCTAATATGTACTCTATTCATGGAGTATACTTCTATATTGACTACTTCTCTCTAAAATGTCTTGGATACATTGTTCTCAAACATCATTGTTTTTGTTGCCTCTGATATTGATATGTTTCTCCTTTCTGCTATTTCATTCTTCTAAGGGGTCTTGGGTGAAGCTAACTATCATTTAATTCCATTATCTTCACAAAACATGTTAAAGTGTCTAGAGGTAAACTCTCCTCCTCTATCTAATCTCAAACTTTTTATCTTAACACCAGATTCATTCTCAACTCTATTCTTAAATATCCTAAACTTCTCAAGTGCTTCAAATTTCTCTTTAAGAAATGCTACCCACACCATTCTAGTGAAATCATTAACAAAAATCATGAAATATGTTTATCTATAGAATCCTCTTGTCCTTGTAGGGCTAGTTAAATCATGTGAACAATCTCCAATTTCTCTATAGTAGTGAACTTCTTGTTGGGAAATAATATCTTCTTCTACTTAGCCACGGTATATCCTTGCAAATGATATTAGTAGGTTTCATAATCTTAGGCAAATCTCTAACTGCAAATTTGCTACTAGCCTTCACAATATTGTCAATGTTTATATGACAAAACCTCCTATTCCATAACCATTTTTTATCTGCTTTAGCAACCAAACATGTCATATCAGTGTGATTCAACCAAAATACATTACCTATAGATCTTGTACCTATTCCAATCAGCTTACCATCTTTATCTTTGATATTGTAGGTATTTTCTATGAATTTCAACTTATAACCTTTTCCAACGAAATGTCCAATTCTCAACAAGGTATGCTTTAATCCATCAACAAAGTAAACATCATCAATGTTAGTTTTTCCATCAAGAGTAATAGATTGTATCCCTATAATGTGACAAGTTTCATTGTTTCCAACTCTAGTAGTACCTCCATCATGATTCCTAAATTTAATGAACTTGTTTATATCACCAGTCATGTGATGTGAACATCCACTGTCTATTATCCAATCAGATTTCTTTTCAACTTGGGAAACTAGAGCTTTCTCTTCCTATTTTCTATGTCAAGGTCATCTTCGTTAATGGCTACAAATCCTAGCTCATCATCACTTTCACTCTGAACTCTTTCCTCAGATTCCTCATCTTCATTTGCATACAAACAATTTCTAGGTGTTCTAGGCTTTAACTTTCCTTTATATTTTTTTCTCTCATTTAGGACATTTCGATGCATAATGACCAAATTCTTTACAAGTTCAACATTTAAATATATTCCTACCATTTGGTTCTCTTCTTACAATAATTTTTATTCTTTCTTCAATCTTCCTATCTTCATCAAATATAGTCCTATTGTTGCTAGAAAAATCTCCATGAGTTCTTGCACTCCTAGATAGACATGGTTGAATGCTTAAGGCACTAAAAGTTGTCTCTACTCTTGTCGAATCTCTAGACTGTCTCAAACCAACTTCTATTGCTTCCAATCTTCCAAGAAAAGTCTCCTTGGTGAACTTATAAGTATAGGGTATTAGAAGTTCAATCATCTATGCTACTTGCTTGAATGTTGGTGTTAAATTCCACACAATCTCATCTTCTTCCTTGGTTCCACCATATGATTTGATTCCTACAAAAATCTCAAATATCCTACCAACATATCTTCTTACAAATTCATCTTCCATCATTTTAGCATCTTGAAATAACTGTATCCAATTATGCAATCTTATCCTTTTTGTGTGTTTATCTCCTCCAAAAATAGATTCTATTGGTTTCCAAATCGAGATGTTTGAATTGACTTTACCTTACTTTATTCATTCTAAGGAAGAGCTAATAGTAAGGCTTCTCTAGCTCGTATATTACACATGAATAGATCTCTCTCTGCTTCACTGCATTATTCAAGCTTCTCTTCTTTTACAATTTCCTTGTTACCTTTTTTCAAAAGCCAATAACCTAGACCCATACATAGAAGATGAGTATTCATCTTCTCTTTACAGTTGGCATAGTTGAATCCATCAAACTTAGGCCCATCATTTCTTAAATAACTTGCCATTGATCTCCTAAAGTTAAGCTTTCTCATCAAGGACCTGAAGCTCTGATATCAATTATTAGAATATATGTTCCACCAATATAACTAAGAGGGGTGTGAATCAGTTATCCAATTATTATCACAACTATCAACCTTATTAGAACTTAACCATATGAGAAATGTAATCAGAAACCACAACAAGATAATCATGTACAATAATACCAAATATGTTAACTAGGAAAACCCTTGATTAGAGGGAAAACCTCAGTGGTGATGGTACCCACAAGATGATGTACTAATATAAATATTCCTTGTTAGAGGATGGACCCTGTTAAAAGTATATGAAAACATTCAATACATATTAGTCCCTATTAGGAGACACTGAATCTTTGTTGGGAGATTCCAACCCAGTTAGGAGTTATAGAAGGTAGATGGACCCACTATCCAAACAAATTCAAGGGAAAGACCAATGAACCCACTGTCCAAATAATCTTTGTCTCATTCCTTGCAAAATAATAGAATTGAACTAAACTTCTCCTTCCTCTTCCTTTTTCTTGTCAACTAGACTTCTGCTCCATTTGATCTCTATACTAGATCATGAACTTCACATCCAATAATCCCTTGGATCACTTACTCACATTTACCCAACACTCTAATATTGTTTGTACTTGCTTGAACACTTCACATTCCCATACACACTTATAATCAAGGAAACTACTTATCTTTATACCATGTCCTCAAAATAGTTCCTTGAGTCATCCTTGAGGCTTTCCCAATTAATTATCATAGGACCACAATAAGATAATTAAGTATTTCACAATTACAATAGTACTATCATCTCATACTCTATACAACTTCTCACACGTGCAACTTCAAGACTTGCGCACTCACTGACATCATCATCAAACTGTCCTCTATCACTATCTAACTTTTCATATCTAGATTATATCTCTGTTGGAAGATATAATATAGACATCAGAAACTATTTCTCAAGTACTCTATTTCTATACCGCTCTCTGTAAATCACTTATAATTTTTGTATCTCTTCAACTTAAGTTATGCAAACTTAACCTCATCATTGAGACATAACATAAAACATGTCCTTAACTTTGTGTCACCTGACCATCAAAATGTTGTCTACTACTCTACCAGTCTTCACAAAATTACTACTATGTTGACATCAATGACAAACATAGTCATGAATGTAACATGTTAATACTACCACATGCTCTCCAATGCTTAGGATACTCCCCCAAAGGAATATCATCAATATTCATGCTAACAAAAATGACACTATAGTGATTTTTATTATTCAAATTAATAATTAAAGGCATTTAATCTACATAAGAAGTAAATAATTGCCTTGTCTAATAATCATATTAGCTCCTTCTAATTTAATTCATTTTTTATACTCTATCTTCTTTATTTGGATATTCTAGTTTTTGTTCCTTTATCTAGCTTTAGTTCTTCTAGTTTTAGGATGTTCCTCTATTTGTGGCTTAGGTCTGCATCCTTGAGTTTTTTTCCCTATTTATCTTATAGGGTTTATTTTCCTTCTAATTCCCTAGTCTCTAACTTTTCTGATATTGGGCCAATAGGTGGCTTTTATTTGTCTATGTCTTCCCATTCCCTTTTCTTCTCTCCTATTTTTAGTCTTTAATTCGTTGGCATTGTATTTTCCCCTTTTTCTCCCCTTCATCATCTATTTTTAGTATCTACTGAGAAGGTATTTTACATTTGAAATTGGGTACCACCAAATTTCAAACATAAAAATATCCTCTTCCATGGGTAGCACTCTCCTTTATCCTAAGTTTCTTTATGTTTGTCTTTCTCTCTCTTAGTTTCTATTTCCTTCTTCCTCCCTTTTCTATTTCCTATATGTTCTCTTCTTCCTCCCTTTCCTTTGGCTTCAATACCTATTTTTCCTTTTCTCCCCCTTTTGCTCCTTATAATATCCCTTTAATTCTTTTACATATCATGTTGTAGCCTAGATAATCTTGAGATAATTCTATCTCATGATTCCCAAGCCACACAATTAAGGATTCAGGTTTTCCTTTGGCTCAAGCTCGTTTATGGTTCATTTTGTTTCATTTTTTCTTTTAGTTAAGTTTTATCAATTCTTTATTGTTGTTTTAGTAGTATTTCTATTCCTCAATTCTTAAAAAATTAAGATTTCCTTTAATAAATTTTATCCAAGTACATAAAACAACTTGATCCTAGGTATCCTTATTATTGGTTTATCTTATTTAGACTTTTAATTGAGGAATTTGGACCAGAAAATGACACTATTTTGTACCAAGATGCATTCTATGGTAGAAATCATTTCAATTAATTTATTTCAAATTATCAGATAATATATTATGGCATATTAATTTTTATCATAACCTTTTATGCATAAGTTAGTGTTAGATTTATTTTTCCCTTTTCTATTCTCACCAAATCTATGTTCTCTAATTTAAATCCAAGATTGGGTTGCCTTCTCATGTACCTATTAGTCTCAGGTAGTTGATTTCGGATTTATTTTTCCTTATTTCATCTCTTAGGTAGTTTTAGTCATCCCCTACTTTTTCTCCTCTATTTTTCTTATATCCATATTAGGATAATGTTTTTCCCACCTTTAGTTGGTTCCCTTCAATTTCATATGGATTTGGTAGTCATTGTATTTTCTTTTGTCAATTTCTTTTGGATCTCAAGTGTCCTCAAGTCAGTGTCTCTTCTCCTTCTAGTTGCCTTGCCCTTTATATATATTTATTTGGCTAGTTTCCCAGTCTAATAAGGTTCTTAGTATGGAAACTCTAATCAAGTTTCAAGGACCTTACTCCCAACTAGATTTCAATGGCCCTATCACAAGTGGGAGATTGAAGGAGGTTCTCTTATCATCTAATTTTTTGGTTATTATAGTTGTCTTCTAAATTCTAGTTAAAGAATTCACCCTTAATTATAGATATCGAGTCAATAGTGATATCCCTTCAATGTTCCTTGGCATGGTTAACATGGTGAAAATATTGGCAATTTGGCTAGGTTAGACTATTTAATGTTGTCATTTATGGCAACATATCTTCTGTGTGAAGATGAAAGACTATAAAGAATCTGTTATGGCATTTGTAGTTAGAAAATTGCCTAAGTATCACTTAGCCTATATGGAAGAATAGATAGAGTTTTGATCAGTGCAGTTTATAGAAGTACTATGGACACGTGTGAAGTTAGGTACAAATACCTGACACTATGATTATAGTGTATGCAAGAGCGCAAGATTGTATGGACTGTACAAAGAAAGTTATGGATAGATTACTAGTTGCTTTAGTATACATGCAAAATAGGGTATATTAAAGAAATTTGTATTTTGGGTTAAGGAATTATTTTGTTTACAAAACAATTACTTAACTAATTAGGGATGACATCCTAAATGTTAACCCTATGTTAGTGAAAGTTAATTTTATATTTTGTAAAGTGTACAAAGGCATAAAGCTCAACTCAACAAACAATTATAAATTAGCAAGGTATAAAGGAAAGATTGTGAATGGAAAGTTTTGAGAAGTATGTATTATGTGTTATGTGAAATCTGATGTATGATTAGAGAAATGTGAATTTTGTGATTAGAAAAGGTAGTATCAGATATTGAAGATATCAAAAAAAGTGAAATTTTTTTTTTGTATCTATCTCTTTGTATTAAAGGAACTACATTATCTATTGCATGTTTGGGCAGTGGGCTCATTTTGCATACATTTTGTATTTGTATATTACAACTCCTAATAGGGTTGAGGTTTCTAACAAGGCCTAAGTCCTGTAACAGGGACTAAGACAATATATGGATGTAATAGACTCCTAACAAGGTCAATATCTTTCACAAGATACTTTTGATTAGTGGATCATTTTGTGGGTACCATCCCCACCATGGTTTTCCCTTGGCCAAAGTTTCCCTACTTAATAAAATATTGTATTTCTTTTATTGCATGGTTATGTTTATTGTTCACTATCATTAGTTTTCTTTCATATGCAAGTTATAAGATTGTAAATAATATCCAATTTTGAGCTAAAGTTTGTAAAATAGTAATTTACACACACACCCCCTTCTCGGTATTTTCTATTTCTAAAAATTGGTATCAAATCACAGTTACTCATAGAAGCCTTAACAACTTGAGTAAGATTCCTATGGATATGGAACAATTACAGAAGAATCTAGAAGAAGCTCTTGAGCAGATTGACCTTCTTATTGAAGAAGGGGATGCTTTGAAAAAAAATATATGAGGATACTAAAGACTACATTGGAAAGCTAAAAGATAAGATTGATCATCTCAAATCCTAGAAAGATTCGAAGGATCAAATCAAGGATTGTGAGGAAGTTTCTAGATTAAAGAAAGAAAATGAGATCTTGAAGCATGAACTGAAGATTATTGATCTAAAAATGAGCCTAAAAAAAGATGATAGAAAAGTTGAATTAGATCTTAGATCTGAAAATGAAAGCTTGAGATATAACCTCACAAAAGTTACATTTGAACATGAATCTACTAAGTTAGAGTATGTTGAACTTGAGAAGTACAATATTATTGTGAAAGGATAATTAACCTAGTCCAAGAAACAACTTGAGAAGTTATAGTCTAGCAATGAGCAGATTGATTAACAAATGTCTTTTTAGGGACATTCGTATGATAAGATTGGTCTTGGATATTTTATTGGAGAAAAGTTGGATAATAAATATAAAGCCAGAAAGGAACCTAATTATGAAATTCATTAGCCTATGCAAGAAAAAGAAGATCTAAATAGGTTTGACTCAAATCAATCTAATAATGTGCCAAAAGAAGTTGAGAAATTCAAGCAACCTGATCAATTTGATGAACCTAAGAAACATGAGCAAGTTGAATCACCTAAAGAAGTGAGATATGAATTCAAAGGTAGATGTTATGCATGTAATGAAGTTGGCCATATGAAAATGGAGTGCATAGGTAAGTCATTCAAACTAGTTACTAATTATTATTATTATAATTGTCATGGTTATGGTCATAAAGAAATTCATTGTAAGAAACCTAAATTTGATCATAGTAATAGCAATAGTAGAATGTTTAGAGGTACTAAACCTATAGGAAGAAGATCTAAAGAAGGAAACAATGGAGAAAGGAACAACATTTTATGTTATAAGTGTAAAAAATTTAGACATGTTGCATGAAATTGTAGAGCAGTTGTAAACTAATCTGGACCTAGATTCAAAAATAATGCACTAGTATGCCATTTGTTTAACAACTTTGGTCATATAGAAAGATTTTATAGAATGGATATTAGGAACAATGCAAGGAATCCAAACTTCAAAAGGAATATGAATAGGAATGACAGAAGGAATGATAAGAATAGTAACAGTCAAAAAGATGACATAAAGGAACATGTAGAAGAATTCAAAGAGGTATTTGTCAAAGCTAAAGATCCATCCACCTCACATGTGGTGTTAGAAGAATAGTCAAATGAAGAATTTGAAATCAAATTGAAGTTATTAATTGTATTTGATTCATCTTATTTGAATTAAGTACTTTCCAGAAGAGATTGAGCATTAGAAAGGTAGAAGAGATGTTAGAGAGATAATTAAGGAATGTGCAATTAGTATGAGGTAGAGTATGATGTTTTGAAGTTATGGTTAAGTGCACAAATGATTTTGATTTCATATGTGAGTGCACAAAGGAAATAAAGTCTCCTGGTAATCAGAAACAACTTTCTATTGATTGTGTATTTGCACAATTAATGCAGTGATGACTTGAAGCAATTTAAGATCAAAAATGAATTATTGAGTACCATTTTCATTGTGCAAGATTTAAAGAAGATCTTTGTAGCATGTTTGAGGCAAATTCGATAGACTCTACAAGTGCAAGAAGAAGGAATCCCTAGTTACACGGAAATAAGGTATTTATTGTGTGCATAATTGCAATTTAAGATTTAATCAACATAATGGAAAATCCTACAACTTGTGACATAAGTGAGCATCCTAGATACAAGTTTAAAATTGCCTATGTTTCTTTGGAGGATGATCCCCTAAGAGAATTTTCACAAGTTCCACACAATGTTTTACATGTTGAAGACATTAGCATGCACATACATTGCAAGTTTGAAATTATTGGAGATAGCAATATTCACAAGGACCTAGGCCTAGTTTTCAACAATGATTTGTCTCTAAAACAAGGGTTTGAACATTTGTATGGTCTGAACATTGCTAAGCACATTTTTAATATGTATTTTGATAATAATGAGTGGAGTAGAATTATCTTGAGTAGAGTTCATGAAGATATGTTTTAGGTAGGAGATATTCCAATCATGATTGACAATGAAATGATTCATAAACTTCTTGGACTTAGTAATGAAGGTTGTAACCCAGTCAATGAGAAGAATGTGAAGAAACTAGTTAAGACAAACCTGAAAACAAAATTTGATGATAGAAATATGAGACTTGACTCAATAACTAAAACTGATGTAATAGTTATTAGTAAAGATTATTGGGTATAAGATGAACTACAATTCTAGATTGAAGTTTGTGTCTGTTGGATTTATCCATGTAGATTACCTAATGATAGTTAGAGATAGAAATTCATATATGTGTGATTATGAGACAACATTGAGAGATTGAAGAAGAAAAATAATGCAATGTTTAGATTTGAGTCTTTACTAACACGTTTATTCTTTCAAGTAATCAAAAGTTTCCTAGGTATGAATGAATATGAATGGGATGGTGACAAGTGCACAATGAGTATGATAACACACTACTACAGGAAGCAATTTGAAGATAGAATAATTGATGACATAACAAGAATGATGAAGAGTTTTCAAACATCTATATATAATTCCACCAGCTTTGGTTGACAAATATAAGAATGACATTTTCTTCATGGTATGGAAGTGGTTGAACCTAGAGTCAAGATTATTGACCCTAGATGACTGAAGAGTTAATTAAAGGGTATGAAAAGATTATTCTAGAATCTAATAGAGATGAAGAGTGTTCTAGATGGGGCATCTATCAAGAAAAAGTCAAGGAAGTTCATAGTGAGCTTCACAAAAAAATATTAAGAAGAAAATGGAAAAGAAAATTGATGCAATCTTGAAAGAATCTGGCATGACAAGAGAGGAATATAGAGAAACAATGGGAATTTCTATGGAGATGAGAGAAAGTTGCTAGACTAAGGTATTTGTAGCTAAACCATTAGTAGTTGATGTTGGATTATCTCATGGGATCACAATAGTTAGACCATAAGCCAGTGCACCCTATGCAGAAGTGTAACCAAAGGTTTTTATATCAACACAGAGAAGAGATGAAGAAGAAGTAAGTATTACAAAGGTACAAACAAACAATTATCATGCCTGGTACTAAGAGGTATGCGAGGTTAATTAAAGTTAAGCAAGAATGAGTTGATTCTGCTTCCAAGAAAAGAAAAAAACATATGGCTAGTGGACTAGGAAAGAAAAGGAAAACCTTGCAAGTTGTAGAATCTGATGAGTTTGAAGAAGAAGCAAAGGTTAAACTAGTAGAGAAGGCAGAGATAGAGGTAAAGGAATCATCTGGTAGGAAACCTTGGAAATCAAAGGTTGAAACATTAAATGTTCAAATTATTGATAACAACAATTTTGTACTATTGAACAAATTTTATGACTTATATAATCATATGGATATATTACTATTAAAAAATATAGTAGTTAGACTTATGATTTTGGCAAAAAAAAGTTTGAGGATATATAGAAGGATATACCAAAAGATTTTTATAATAGGTTGATAAATAAAAGAAGAAGAGTAGTAGATGAGGATAAAGGATTCTAGAATATCAAATTAGAAAACTTTGTGAAGTAAACACTAATGAGGATATGGAGAGAATAATGAAGGGTATTGAGCCTTTACTAAGAAATAAGAAAAGAGAAATACTTTTAGTGGGTGGAAACTATGAGGAAGTCAACAAGGAGAGTAAACAAGAAATTATTGAATTTGTGACTTTTACACCTAGCATTATTCAAAAAAGTAAGGATTTAGGGGGAGCAACCCATATGGTAGCAGAGAAGACACCATCAGCTGAGCCTATAGAAAAAATAGTAAAATAGAAGCTTGCATTGACTACATTAGAAGTTTTATTAGTGGAAAAAGTTGTAAAGGATACAATAATGAGTAAGAAAACTCCACAAGTTACCATTGGTACTGATACCATGCAAGTGGACAATACAAATATTACTCTTGATATAACAAGAAGATCCTTTTTTAGATTATGGACCATCCATTATTGATAATTTGGTTGATTACACCAATTCTGACAATGGAGAGAATGGAGAGGAAGATGAGGAGAAGAAAAGGAAAGAGTTAGAGGAAGAGACAAAGAAGAAATTAGAAGAAGGTAAAAAGAAGAGAAATTTGGAAAAAGGAAGAACTAAAATAAAGTTGAAGAAGAGAAGAAAAAATAGGAAGAAGAAATGAAAAAGAGACTATAGGAAGAAGAGAAAAGGAACAAGAAGAAGAAGAAGAAAAGGAGAATCAAGAAGAGAATAAAAGGAAGAAACCTAAAAATATAGCTAAGAGAAATTGAAAGGTAATAATGCATGAATCCACATTTTTACCTCAATTAAAACATATAGAGATGGAGTTTAACAAGGTAATATTCTAGCATGAGGTTGATATTTTTCTAAAGACACCAAAGAAAGGTAAGACCTCACTAGAATCAACTTTGGAAAACCTATAAAGAGATGATGATGATCAGCCAGGACCGATATCATCCCTGAGAAAGCTATTTGAAAAGAATAAGAAGGTAAAGGGTCTTGAGAGGACAATGGGAGAGGTTTTAGATAAGTTACAAAGAGTCATATATGTTAGGATAGTAAAAAATGATCCTCAATAAAGAGAAGTTGAATTAATGAATGCTTTTGGCAGTGAGTGTAACGCCCCGCCAAGGGATCCAAAGAATTTTACTAAGTTTGCCAAACAATTTTTTTTTTTTTAAACATGAAAGATAAAACCATTCATAACATTTGCGGAAGCAATAGCAACAATTCAAATGAAAATAAACATAACATATATACATAACAAGCTACATTCTTTAAAGATCCCTTAACGTTGTATCACATCTAAATTAACTATTCATCTAACATCCCATCCTTATGAAATAACAATAATACATCCAATGTACTTAAACAATATACAAGTGTCCTTTTGTAATTATATTTTAGTTTAGCTCAATCATCCACTGTACATATCACAGGGTATGAAAAGCTTAAAAGAATAAACATCTAAGTAAATAAAGTAGATCATCATCATCTAATATTAATCCATGATGCAATAACATAAATGAAATCACATATTATACATGATACATCATCACAAAAGATATAAACATTCATCACAAAAGATAACCATATATCACTTGAACATAAATAACTAAGTGCACGGTTCCTCCCAACCGTAAATAGCATCATTAGACCATCGTGGATCCTAGCCATCCCTCCGCGCGTAACATTCCAAAGTACCAAAGATATCATCGGTATTAACATAGTAGGAATGTCACTCTTAAAACATCCTACTAACATGCAAAGTAAAGCATAATAAATCATCAACTAACATATGCAAAGTAAAGCAAATCATCAATATAAGAAACATACCAGTAAATACATCCATCATAAGGTATATTACCTATCATAATGCTCCAAGAACATAATGAAGAATAAATACCAACCAAGGATACTCCAGCTACGATGTCTCGGACGGATCTCAAATGATAAGAGTGAAAATACACTACCACCTGACCGTGTGGAACCTAAGTGGTCCACTCCCACCGTGCTGAGGAGATAATCTCAAGTCCCAAATAGGATATCAATACACATAGCATAAAAAGTTCAAGAATCTTAAAAGTATACTACTCAAAGGTTCCAACACACACAAAATCGACATCTAATTCCCAGAGGCACACAATGACATGTAGGAAACCTACTCTGCAAGTGAGAAAGTGTCATCGCAATTATCACATACAAGTTACCTTGGCAGTTAGCTAAACTCTACGGGTCCATACTGATCTCATGCGGCCACTAGTATCCTCTCATACTGACGAGGCATACTACAGAATGCAAGGTCGCAACCATGTGTTCTCACTACTCCCATCCTAGCTTGTACAAGAACTCAAGGCATGGGCGAGAATATCAACAATTATCTTTTTAGGTTCATTTAATCTCCATTTAGTGTGTAAATGTTATCACTTATTAACCAAACTTACAATGAGTTACCCTGGCAGCCACTTAGGGCCCTGGCCCCCATTGCAAGCCACTTCCCGACACTACAAGTAGATTACCTACCCTAAGCTCATGAAATAATAAATCTCAAAATCATAAAAGATAATCCATAATAAAATCATCAAATATGCATAAAAGCATCAAATATCCATAATAAGAATCATCAAATCTCCAAGATAAGAATCATCAAATCTTCATGAGCATCTGAAAAAGCATCTATAGAAAATCATAACCACAATAGTTCTCTATCGGCAACTGAAGGCATCACTGATAATCATAAGTATGAATTAGTTCTCAATAACCAAAATATATCTCAAGATAAATGGTTCTCAATAAACAACCAAGAATATCTCAAAATATACTGATCGAAGACTCCAAAATGGTTGAGTCAAACATGTCACAACATGACATCATCAAGAAATAAATCCACATTTCAGTCCTATCATGACGACTAAAAAGTAATCCAAGGATAACTGATCGATGACTCAAAAATGATTAGCTCAAGCATCTCAAATATATATACATCTTAGCTTCACACATGAAGGCTGAAGAACAAATACAAACATTTCATAGAGCATACGATCACATAACCATGGTTGGGCTTATAAAGTTCAAGACCAAATAAGATCAACATGTCATCACATCTCATAACCCTCGAGCCTCTAGTAACAACCTAGGACTGGTCAACACTAGTCAACCCAAAATTCAAAACAAGAAGCATATAGAATACACGATGCAAACACATGTTTTAGTTTACTAAATTCACATAGTTGAATAATGTGTAAGGGTTTCCAATTTTCTGTTTGCAGGTATACTTCAAGTTTTTTAAGTTTCATCATTTGACCTACAAGTCAACCCAATTGTTCCCCAATAGCATTACCCTTCCATTATTAAGAATTACATTCTAAGAATAACTTAAGGATAAATATTCACTAAACTGATCATCATTGACTTTTAATTAAATTATTCTCTTTATTTAACTAAGATCCATATTCTAATTAATTAACTCTCTTTTAATGTTACTACAACTTTCGAGATAATCAAATGATCATTATTTGCTACATTATAAGAGAGCTAGTTATCAATCTTCAAATAAGAAGATTATAACTTTATTAAAATGATCAATTAATATAAGTACACCATCCATGACCTATTACATTCTAATAGTTCTCAATTAAATATTACTAAGTCTTCACCATTAAAATATCTAAAGTCATTATTCAAGTCATAAGAATAAGACCTATCAACTTGATATCAATATTTCTACAATCTCATTAAAAGAATTATATCAATTAAATTTCTATTACATAACTTAATTATTAATTAAATCCAATTAGCTCTAGTTAATTGATTTAATTAATAATTTCACAACCAAACCATCAACCCAATGAGTATTAGTTGACTAACAATAGTTTGTATGTCAAAGTCAACTTCAATCCAATACACAAATATTAATATTTTAGTAATAATAATATTAACAAGTTATTTTGGAAAGTTTATCCATAATGACTATATTCATCTTTCTTAACGATTTCGATAATCATTTCAAGTTAAAATTCTATCGCATAATATAATTATATTGACAACTCAATGAATATCAATCAATTATAATCCAACTCTAAAAACTAATATCTTTTACAAAACATTAATCATTAAATAATCTTCACTAGATTGACTCTAATCAGATTAGTTGATAACTAATTGAACCATTTATACTATTATTTATTAATAATTTGTTAGATCCAACCAACATTAATAAATAATAAACTCATCCAAACTAAAGATAATCAATCTTAAAAAAACTTTACAAAACTTCATTAGTTAATATTTAACTAGCTCTTAACACCATTAAGGTATATCAATAATTTATTTAATAATGCATAACGTATTAATAATAACAATTCTACTTATAGTTATGTTATAATAATGACTCCACGTCAATTAAATCTTAATCCATTATCATTAAAGTCTCCTCATTTAAAAACGTAATATAAAATTACCATCTCTAAATTATTTAATATATATATTAAATAGTATTTAATATACATTATAAAAAGTCCACTATATGAACTATATTAAAATCTCTTTTCTTTTAATTTTCTCTCATTCATTTACTTAGATTGACTAATAATTAATTACACTTCTTCTACTATTAATTAATCTTAATTAAACTTGATTTAATTAGATTAGATAATAAACCATATAAAACTAATGCATATTAATAAGATTCTAATAAGGGAAGATTTCAATAATATCTTTAATTCATTCCATGCTTTGATATATTATTTTTGTGAAGTTTAAGCATAAAGAACTCGTGGTTATGGGAAATGGAGAAATATTTGTCTTTGAATAAAATAGTCTCAGTACGACGGTCATATCTCCCTAATGAACCGTTGGATCGAGCTGAAATTGAAATATGTTGGAGAGGGCCAAGTTGCACCAACTCTGACCAAAGCGATCTAATAAATTCAATCACGATAAAAAGTTATGAATTACTGAGTTTGGGTTTATCTAAGGGGCATCGACATGACAATTAAAAATTTCTTCTTAAAAGGTAATTGTTCTCTAAATTTATCCAATAATTTCACTAATGGATTTGGCCATAAATCTTGAAACTATTTTCAAATCTATTTCAATTTGATTAATTCGAACCCAAACCCATTTTCTCTTTTTTTTTAAATCCATGCATATAAAATTTTCAAATAAATTTAATTGCCCAAATTGAAAATGCATACAATAAAAATATGAAATTCTTCAGAAGACATATGGAAGACACGAAGAAGACAAAAATGCATGATGCAGAAATAACATAAAAAAAATTACAAGAATCTACCCGGATTCTGATGCTAATTCACTCTTCTTCAGAAAAATCATAGAGCAAGCTCCATTCTTCAGAGTTCTTGAGTCCTCCAATGCTCCAATTGCTCTCCACCCCCTCTCTAAGCTTCTATGAATGCCTGAATATAAAGAGCTCTCAAGAAACCTTTGGATTGCTTCTTGAAACCGCTGAAAGGTGTCACCAACTAAGCATGGGTCTTTTCTAACTTTTTTGATGAGTCATAGAGTTGTAGACACCTTGTGCTTAATTGATGCACTAACCCCCGTGTTGTTAACACATGTTAATTCCCATGCAAGCTTATAACTCCAATTTACTTTTTAAATAATCTCTATTTAAATTTTATAACTTTTATTATAATTTTTATAACTTTTATTATTATTATTTTATTTATAACTTTATTATTATTTTATAATTATTATTAATTTTAATTTCTAATTTTCTTTTATTTAATTCCTTTTCCCTAATAATTCACATTTAATTAATTACAATCAAAATATCAAAGATCATGATATTTTATTAATTTTCTCAAATAAATAATTTATTAATTAAATCTATTTATTAAGACTTAATTAATGAAAAATTCACCATAGACCTCCAAGATAAAATATGAAAACCCATCATAGAACAAATCATACAAAATAAATCTGAAGGGTTTAATATCACGAATTACGTCATCTGACGCATTTAGAGGGTACTCAACCCAGATACTTGTCCTAATTTTCAATTAGGACAAATGGCTTAAAGGGTAAGGATTTGGACTTGAGAATTTATCTCCCATCTCTTATCATTAAGATAATATGATAAGATACGCTCATCCTGGCAGATTCAGAAAAGTCGATACCCAGTACCTGCAACCTGCATAAAAACCATGTATGTACAAGCACAATATATATACTAAACTAAACAGGCAATGGCAAAAAGTGGTGCATCGTGTAGATCCCGACTAGCAGGTGACTATGACTCCCTTCCTTAACCACATCAGACACACCATACAAAAGAAAACACGCACACCATACACATGCAAGTATGGGGTAAGTATCCATAAGAAAACACATATGGTAAATCATCTTACTAACCATCATTAATAATTGAAAGCACTGAAAATAATCATCATGCATACTTGAAATGTAAAGTCTAAGTAATCTCATCACATAATAAACTGAATCCATAGCACAATATCTGATAATCTCAAAAGAAGGTTGCTAACCAACAACATAAAACTAGTTCTAAAAGAGTTCAGCAACGATAACAAAATGTGAACCAGGGGCAGGCACTACAGTGAGTTCACTTAGCTATCAAAAGTTGTGGAAACTCAAGCAAAAATAAGGCATGATGCATAATTATTTGATATAGTGTGCACAAATGTAAGAAATGATTTGTAGACACTTGATGTTTTCATCAAGGAACTGAGAAGATGCTTAGAGGAAGGAAAGAAAGTGTATGGTGAGTGTACTATGTCATACAATCATATCATAGATATAAATGACAAATTAAGTGCAAAGATGAATGAATTGCAAGTTTTGTCAACCAAGCTATAGCAATTAGACAAAAGGATAGAAGATTTTGAGGTAGTCATTGCACAAGTTCATGACAATATCAAGAGCATTGAACTAGGGAAATAAAAAGTTATAAAGAGGTTCTCTCTATTAAGAGAACATTTGATATTAAAAAGAAGCAATGTATAAAAATAACTTGAAGAATATCTTACAGCAAAGACATCATATGAGAGATTTGTATACACTAATTTGAATGCAATAGAGATGGCATCCTATGGCCTATGTGCACTACTTAGCATATCAGAGGTAGTCAAGGACACCTAGAAGAAGGACTTTGAGAGCTTGAAGACAAGCTTTGTAGATTGTATTTCCAAAGTAACAAACTTGACATGAGGAAAGGTAACACAAATTTTGACTTGTACATAAGTTTTGGCACCTTTGTCATTGATGTCAAAGGGGGAGAAGAATAAGGAAAATTGCATAGATATATGTGTAGGGAGAAGAGAAAAATTGTATAGATATGTATGAAAAGGAAAGAAATAATATATATTGAATGTAAGGAGAATAGTCAAAGGGGGAGTAATAATCTAATTAGGAGATACAAGGAAAGATGGTTAAAATGTAATGATCCACAGTTTTGAAATTTTTGTAAAAGTTTTGTAAAGGCCAATTTTGAAGTTTGCCATTTTAGGACTTAGCCAATTTTCTCATATGTTTTCATCAATGTCAAAGGGGGATATTGTACAAAATTTGGCTAGGTTAGACTATTTGATGTTGTCATTTATGGAACATATCTTCTATGTGAAGAGGGTAGACTATAAAGAATCAGTTATAGAATTTGTACTTAGAAAATTGTCTAATTATCACTTAGCCTATTTGGAAAAATAGATAGAGTTTTGATCAATGTGGTCTATAGAAGTAACATGGACACATGCAAAGTTAGGCACATAAACCAAACACTATGATGATGATGTATGTGAGAGTGCAAGATTGTACAAACTATATGGATAGAGTTATGGACATATTACCAGTGGCACCCGTATACAAGTACAATAACATATAATATAGATATGGGTATATTGGGTTAAAGGAATTATTTTCTTTAGGAAATAATTACTTAACTAATTAGGGACAACATCCTAGATGTCAACCCTATGTCAAAAAAAGTTAATTTTATTTTTGTAATGTGTATAAAGACATAAAGGTTGACTTGGTAGATAATTGTAAATTAGCAAGGTATAAAAGAAAGATTGTGAATGCAAAGTTTTGTGAAGTATGTGTTATGTGTTATGCTAAATTTGATGTA
This sequence comes from Cupressus sempervirens, assembly GCA_028749045.1. Classification (NCBI taxonomy): domain Eukaryota; kingdom Viridiplantae; phylum Streptophyta; class Pinopsida; order Cupressales; family Cupressaceae; genus Cupressus; species Cupressus sempervirens. The sequence goes on along the minus strand of CM053783.1, from coordinate 31,073,895 downwards.
TGATCAAAGGAATGCAAATTGTGTGAGCAGCAAAGATAGTATAAGATATTGAAGATATTAGCAAAAGTGAAAAGGGGTTTTTGTATCTATCTCTTGTATTAAAAGAACTACATTGTATATTGTAAGTTTGGGTAGTGGGCTCATCTTACATACATTTTGTATTTGTATATTACAACTCCTAATAGGGTTGAGGCTTCTAATAAGGCATAAGTCATCTAACAAGGACCTAAACACTATACAGATGTAATAGACTCCTAACAGGTTCAATATCTTTCACAAGATACTTTTTATTAGTGGATCATTTTGGGGGTACCATCCCCACTAGGGTTTTACCTTAGCTAGGGTTTCCCTAGTTAACAAAATATGGTTTTGTGAGTTATTTTTTTACATGGTTACATTTATTGTTCAACATAGTTAGTTTTCTTTCATATGCAAGTTATAAGATTGTTAATAATATCTAATTTTGGGCTAAAGTTTGTAAAGTATTGATTCACCCCCCACCACCATCACCCCCCCCCCCAACCTCAGTATTTCCTATTTGTAAGAGGAAACAAACAAGTATTGTATTTCTAGATAATGTTGAAGACATTTTAAGATGGATTATTTGGGGGATCTAGAAAAATTTATTGCCAATATTACTAATGATTGTACTATCCCAAGACATTCCAATTATGATGCATTTTTGAATGAGGATTAGTTTGTTCCATTATACCTCGTTCTTCCCACTTTGAACCCTCGTAGGCTCATGAATTGGCTTCCTACTATTAGAAGAAATTTAGACTTCTTATTATTCTTCCTGCATGTTAGATTTTCATCATCCACTGATTGGATTGGTTATGTCAATATAGTAGACCAAGTGGGTATCTGGGAGAATGAAAAAAATATCAATCTAGAAACTCTTCAACCTTGTTCCCCTTTTAATGACTTCCTTGTATTTTGAAAGGTAATATTAGCCCTAGATTAAACATCTAATTTTATCAAATGACTAGCATGGTTCCTATGCATTGAAAAATGTTTTCATTAATATCATTGCATTATTATTTTACTTCACTTTATACACTATGGAAACATCCTTGTAGTTCATCTTCTTTATCTTTATATGTTAATTCATAATCTGGTTTCTTTTTGTTTATTCATATTGGGTGTTAATTCATAAAGGATGACCTCAGTACATCATGTTAATTTAGCACATTAACTAAGCTTAATTTACATCATTCCATTAACCTAGAAACATGATTTTTTGGAAACAACAAAACATACAATAAAGAAAATTATCAATGCCATGAACAAGAATGGATACCAATTTTTCAAACATCATAACAGTGATCTCAAAATGATAAAATTATTTAGAACTAAAATAACTTGAAATATGGAACTCTTTTAAGCATATGAATGTGGTATCTATTTAAAAATAAACATATTTAAATAACAAAAATAAAGTACACTATCATTAATTATGATTATGGTTTTATACTCACACTAATATCTCTTTCAAAAGAAATTTAAAGATTGTATGTGCAGTGTTACCCATGAATGGTCCATAATTATTTTTGGTACATGGTCATGTGATAAGAGGTAAGTGTTGCACAAGAGTTGTGCCTTTAAGATGTTATGTTGTCAATATTAACTCTCTTGGCCTTCTTTTCTTAAAAGTCCTTTGGTTGAACAGACCTGTGAACTTTAACATTGAACAATTTGTTCAGTGTTCAAGGTTCAAGGTTCACTGGGAAACTTAGTCATTTTAAGGAAGTTAGTCATGTTTGGAAACTAATACTCATCATCAGGCTTGAATGTGAACATTGAACACTTTGTTCATTTGTTCAACATTCAAAGTTCACAAGTGTGTTTTGTTTAGGTCAAGTTGTGAGAGTAGTTCCCAATGTTTCCTGACCTTTGAACTTGAACATTGAACTACCTCATAGTTCAATCATTCATGTTCACCTGATTATAAAGATGAATGATCCTAGTGCCACGTGTCTTTTAGATAGCTCAACAATGGCACAAGTTGCTAAATCTATGGAAAATATTTTCATTAATGAAGATCTAAGGCTAATAATGAAAAGGTATGTGGTGGCGCGCATATGGAACTTGGGTGAGTTGTCAATGATCGTAACTCCTATCTTGTCAATAGTTGTGTCATCCATATGAATCCTTCAAGTCTAGGCTTTACGTTTTAAAAAGCAACCTGCCTTTTTTTCATTCCCTACTATTTCTACTTCTGGGTTAACATTTTGTCTTGTCTAGGTCTATGCGGTGGTAGTTTTAGCTTTACCTTCTTGCAAATTTGTTTTTGCTAAGCTTGGTGAGTTCCTAGTCCTTCACTTTCAAGGTGTCTTTTCCTTCTCCTTGTTTAAAATTGTACATTCATTCTGTATCTTTCTTTCTTGCTCATTTCCTGTCATGGCTACCCCTTTTTGTCCAAAACTCCTTGACAAGGTTAGAGAGTCAGTAATAAGTAGTGTTCTCCCTAACATGGAAGTGATAAAGGGTGCTCCCCTTAATACCATAAACCATAACAAAAAACAAAGAAACAACAACAAATGCAAAAACAAAATATGAACTTCTTATTTGTGCTGCAAATGCAGAATTACAAAATTCAAAAGTACAATATGCTAACCCACATGGGCACCTTCATTACAATATTTTGCAAGACAAGCTGCAAACTATCACCCAGAGTTGTCCTAGACAATGTTCGATTCTTTCATAAATAAGCAATTTTATGCCACCTGGGAAGGTTCTAGACATTGAAACTTAATACCTTGGGTTGAGAGACCCTAAAAATACATAAATAGTTGGCTAAATACATCTTTAACAATTACTTTAGATATTTTGGGTAGCCCAACTTCAGAAGGCCATAACTCTTGAATCGTTGCTTTGATTGGCTATTATAACCACTTTTCAAAAATGTCAGCTCATGATATACAAGCTTGGAATAGTGCAAGCATTTTTCTATAAATTTTTTAGACCTCATCCAAACACTCTAAGGCCTACAATGATGAGCTTAAAGATTTTTTTGCACATGTTTCCACCAAAAATCTGCCATAACTTCTCTGATACTTAAGCTTGAGCAATGAGATTTTTATGGTAGGCTTATAACTCTAAAATGAACTTTTCTATAGAAAATAAGAACATTATGAGCTCATATAAAAAACTTACTAAAAATAGCAAGTTTTCATAAATAGTAACCACCCTATCTACTAGTCCTTATTAAAATAGAAAAGACTAAAAAGAATTTATTTTTGGGTGATGCAAGATTACTCTTACACCTAGGATGCTCCTACATCAGACACCTGGGATAATTTGAGAAGTGACTCTGTCACGTCTCAAGTGTTCAAAGGAAAACCAAGACAATGAACTTCCTCCCTTGCTAGCCATGATGAATCCTCTACTAGTCACCCTTTCAATTTGACTAGGTATTTCTCATAAGTTATGTTCTTTGTACTTTTTCCAATATGACTATCTAGTATCTCTTCAATCTCCTTTGTAACTGAACTAGTTGTTGGAATACTCCACTATGCTTCTGCAACTTCATGTCCATCACCTTCTTCATAATACTCTATCAAATCATAAATGTTAAATACTAGTGAAATATTCAATTTAGCAGGCAACTCCACTTCATAAGCATTTCTAGAATCATGCCTTTTCACTATCTTGCATGGTCCAAACTTCTTTATCTTCAAATTATTATATGTCCCCACTAGAAAATGCTATTTTCTCCAACAAACCATGACTTAATCTCCAATATGAAATTCCTTATACCTCTTTTTCACATTTTCCTTAGCTTGATACTATGTATTCATCTTTATGATGTGTTTCCTCACCTCCTCATGGATGTTCTTCAAATATTTAACAAATTCTTCTACTTCAGCACTACTTATCTCTCCTTTATCCAATTGCCTCAATTCAAAAGCATTTTTAGGACTACTCCCATATACAATTTGGAATGGTGATTTACTAGTACTATGTTTGAGATGAATAATTATGATAATAGTATTCCCAATGTTAAAGAAACTTATAAGGCCTCCTTGCCATTAACTGGTACAGGAGCATCATGGGTTTCATTGCTATCCTACTCATATTTTTTTGTAGTGCTTCTCATGTTTGTAGTACGTACCTTGATGTATTTTGATCTAAGAGTTACTTGTATTCATGTTATTTGTATTTTGAGATGACCTAATGGTCGTATGTTATACTTTGATTTCTAGTATCATAGATGTTAAATTACTATGTTGTGTATTTGATCATATTTGAATGTTGATGTCATTTTGAGATGACAATATGTTTTATGATGATATGTGGTTACCTAGTATTTGGACATATCTCTGATTGTGTTATACATGGATTTATGGTTATGGTTATTTACTTCATTCTTGCTTCATTATGCTTTGTGTAGACATGAGTGATTTAAATGGATTATTTTAGTACATCTAAATAAATGGTTAAATTGGGTATTTAATGTTGCTTTGGCTATGTTATTATATGCAATTGCACTTGGTCATGTGCTTTAGTGTGTAAGATTTATATCCCTAATAGTGGCACTTGGAGTTAGTGATTCAGTTGCTTATATTTTACCAATGTCATCCCTGTATGGTCGACATATCCTCATTTAATTGTTTAGATTAAACCTTTTGGTGATTATTAAATCCAAACTCATTTACATTATGTGATTATACATGTGAATGTGTCTGTGCATTTATTGGTTTGCTTTGTCACAAAAGTTGTTAAGGGAATTTCTATGATCTTGGGTTTTAAGCTTCAAATTTTATTGAATTTAATTTCTAGCAGCTTTTCCAAAGATGAATTTCAATTGCTTGGAATAGCCTTTTTTTTTTTGGGTTGATCCGAGATCTAATTAGTCCTTTTAGTTATTTTCCTAATTGATTATTCACTTGAAAAGTGAATAAGTATTGAAAGAGAAAATTAATTCCTCACTTCTCACTTTTGCAAATTACAAATTTGAGAACTTTTTCCCAAAATCCTGTTTTGGAGGATTACATTTATGTTCATTGTGAGAGCTATGGGCATGGGACCATCGCGAGATCAGTCTTGTTGGATCCATCTTGAGGAGACCTTGTTTTGCCATAGTTTTTGGCAACTTCTGCGAGATATTTATTTTATCCAATTGTTTTCTATTTCTACCCCTTTTGTTGTCAGGTAGGGCTCTCTTGTTTTTGTGTTTCACATCTATTTCTAGTTATTTTTTTGGTATTTGTTACTTAAGAGGCTAAGAGCTAGTTTTTTCCTCCATTTTTGTTTGTTAGTTCTGTCTGATTGGTTGGGTATGAACATTTTCCCTATTTTTGGGATAAGGGTTTTGGATTTCATGTCATTATGCTAGTCATTTTTGCATACTCTATCTAAACTTGAATTTTATATGATTTTTGTGGCCTTTGTGTGCAAGCACCAAATGGGTTTTAATTTTAAATTTTTAAAGTTTTGGGGTTTTTACCTCAACTTGTGTGTTGCCCAGTTTTCTCAAGTTCTCTTGGCATGATGTTGCTTGTGGATTTGGATTATCTGTAGGATGTCAGTCACACCATTATTGCACTTTTATGTTGCATTGGGTTGCATGCCACATCCATCCTCTTGAGCTATTATTTGGTTGAGTGTTTTATTTATGATTATGTTCTCAACTAGTCCTTGTGTATGATCTCCATGGTGGTGGTGCGCTACACATGAGCACGTATGTGTGCATTTTTTAGGTGACTTGCGAGGCTCGATCTCCCATTTTTATTTTGGTTGAGTTATGAGCATTTGGGGTTGGGTTGGGAATTTTCATGCCTATGGGCACTCATCATTGGATGAGTATGGGTAGGTTAGGGTAGTGCATGGAAGGGGCATCTATCTTGAAGTGTGGTGATCATTGTGCATAGTGGGTTGGTAGAGGAAGTTTTAAGCAAGTGATAAATAAATAAACTACTAGGTGGTAATAAAACTAAGATAATAAAATTATTCCAATGTGAGAGCCTTCCATTGGGAAGTTGAGTGAGCATGGTACTGAGCTTGGGCTTTTCGATGCCAAGTGACTCTTCATGCAGTGAGTCCTAACTAGTTATCCATTGTGTGTCTAACTAAGACCTATAGTACTTGCATTATCTAATATTCTTTATTTATCTCATCATTACTATCTAGCGTGAGTGTTAGCCATGGAAATTTTATTGATGTATGTTTGTGGTTGGGTCATTATCTCCATCATCATGGTGGGAGTGGACCTACAAGATCCACATGGTTGGGGGGCATAGCTACCTTTACCACTATTGGGGACTAGTGTACAGAGATGGTCTATTATCCTAGTGTGGCCATTTCTTGTTGTTTCACTTGGTACTTTAGGTTCTAGAGTATGTTATCTTGTGATTTTTGTTTTCATTAGAATGCTCAGATATCATCTTAGATGATGTTAGTTTATTTGATACATTTCTATATTATGATGTTTAGCATATGATTAGAGATGTGCTTGATAAGTTGGAATATCTAATGCTTTACTTTTTAGCATGTTAGATTTTCTTATTATTATGATGTTATTATGTTTTAGTAGTGATGTCCTCATAAGACAACACTGAAAATCTAGTCGGTAGTCTGGGATGTTATGCATGGGGGATGGCTAGGACCTTTGAGGTCTCATGATGCTATTATGGTTGGGAGGAACCATGCATAATATTTTTTGTGTTAGTACATGGTGATGTTGCTTTCGGTACATTTCCTTTACTGTTATGTTTTAGTTGGTTAGATGAGGTTTTTGTCTTGCAATTATAGTATTTGAGTATTTGAGCCTTGATTTGTGGATCCAGTACTAATTGGTGTGGAGAAAATATTCTTCTTTCCTTTTTACCTTATGTTTCCCTGGCTTGTTGTTGTGAATCCTCATGCAAGGTTGTACTTTCTTGTGCAAGAGTGAAAAAGTTCACATTGTGTGTTGAGTTTCTTTGTGCGGCTCATAGTGTTTCCTCATGCAAAACTACACACCAATTTTATGTTTTTTGGTTGTTGGCCCAATCATTTCCTCACAATGTTTGGTGGATTTCCTCAAGTGAAAGGCAGATCCTTACGTGGCTCATTGTACTTCCTCGTGCAAAGGAGTACTTCCTTGCACAAAAATTTTTCAATTGTGTTTTCTCATGTGGAAAACAAGGGGCATCTCCATTGGTTTTCAAGGAAAGCATTTTGGTGATTTGAGTACCCTTTGGGTTTTCTTAATTTTCCATGCTTCAATAGACTTGAGATTATATGTTCTATTGTCATCCTTGGTTTTCATTTTCTATTTGAGTGTGTCAATTTGGTAATGGCATTTCGAGATTCATTGGCTATTAGGATTGTGGTTAAGTATTCCATTGTGATCTTGTGATCCTCCTATGTTGAGTATCATGTACATCCATACTTGTTAAAAAAAAAAATCTTGGCTTGTGTTGAATCCTTGTTTCAAGGATCTCCAAGCGGGGCATTACGTTTGTTCATTTTGCATGTTAGTATAGAGTAACAGTCATTATCAAGTTCTAATAGTTCCCAAGTTGTAGTTGTTGCTAAGTTTAGTGTTGGTCAACTTGTTTAATGTTGATTGAGTACTTTGGTGGGCAAGTTTTCCTTCACATGCCAAGTGACCCTGATGTTTGCTAATTCTCGGTTCCTTTTTTGTCCAATTTTGTTTATGGTTGGTTCTTAGTTTGAGCCAACTTATGTATTTAATTTGGGTTATCAATTTAATGTAAGGATCTTGTCTTGGGATGTGTGTAGACCATTTTAAGGTCAACCTTCTATTTAGTAATAATCTAAAAATTATTGTTGTAGACACCTAAAAATCCTTTAGAAAATAAAATATTTTTATTTTCTGAAAAGAGTCCTTGATGACATTATCATTTATTAATTAATTATTTATTTAATTTATTTATTTATTTTTATGCCATTAAATCCCTTTATCTTAATTAAAAATATTTAATTAAGGAATCCCTTCAAAAAATGTTTAAATCTTATTTAAACATTATTTCCTTATTTATTAATTATTTAATTAATAAATTGACGAAAAATCCCAAAATAAATTATTTATTTATTTTTTGTCCAAAACTTGGCCAATTTCCTTAAGACCACTGACCTCTTACAAAATCTTCTAATCCTTCTTTAATTTTGATTAAAGGCTAATCCCATCATTTCCTACCCCTAATCCCAACTCAAAATATTTAATTAAGATTAAATATTAATCCTCATGTTTATTAAAAATATTTTAATAAATATCTCCTCAACCCAAACCCTTGAAATAAATAAAACTTTATTTATTTCCTAAAAACCTTATTTATCCTCATCCTAAAAAATTCTAGACTCTTCTAGAAAGTCTTCATCGTCATCCAAAGCCTAGACTCTTCTAGAAGATGTCAATCCTTATCTTTGACCCTAATCCTAATCCCCCCCTAACCTTGTCACATTCTCTAAACATGGGTTAAGACTTGCTAACCCAAGCCAAAGTCAACAAATATCTCCTTCTTCACCCACCCTCATTAAATGTCATCAACTTGCCCATCTCTAACTAGCCTAATCTAATCTTAACCCAAGCCTAATCCAAGCCTTAATCATTTGCACATTCCTAAGTCAAGTTTAAGACTTTCTTAATCCAACCCAAGTCAAAATATCTCAACTCTCTCACAAATATCCCAACCATAAAACTTTATGAAGCCCACAAATCCATAAATGACTCTTACAAGCTCATTCATTGCTCTTACAAGCCATTATGAGGGTCTTTATGAGCTTTGAGCCTCCTTTGTTGACCTCTCAACCCCTCTTGCTCTAACTAATGACCCTGTGACATGTGTCACTTTCTAATTGGTTGTAAGGAAGCACAATCCATGTGCTCTCCTCTTATTCAATCTAAACCTTCCGTAAGCTTTCTCCCATCCTTGCATCCTAGCCCTTGATCCCTCAAGCCCTTTGCCTATTTAAAGAATCCTCTCCCAAGCCATTTTAACACAATCTAAAAAGTAAAGCTATAATGCCATTTTGAGAAGCCATTTTTACATCAAATCCATTCACCAAAATCTATCAAAAATCCTCCATTGAAGCCCATTTGAGCATTTGATCATACATACATAATCAAGCCATCTTAGCTATTAGACACATCTCTACATCAAGTGATCATCCTCATTGAGAGAGCCTATCCATGGCTCATATTCTCATTTGAGAACTTCACTTTGTCTCTCATGAAGTTATGTTAAATTAATATGCAAATGATTTTTGATTGTTTTAATTTAGTGTTTCTAACATACTAAAGTAGCATATACAGTTGTAAGTTTTTTTGGCAAGTATAAATAGAAGTGTTTAAGTTTTAGTCAGGTATGCTTAGGAAATGTGAAGGCAAGAGAGCTAGAAGAGTTAGAATGAAGGATCTGAGGATAATTCTAAGTCTAGAATTTCGTAAATCTTGTTGGTTGTAACCTAGAAGGCCTCATGGTCAGGAATGTATGTTGACAATTTCATGAATTAATAAAGTATTTGTTTTTCCTTTTCTCGTTGGTGTTATTCTTTGTGTGTTTTCTTCAATTGTGTTTACACAGTGAGGTGGTTGGAGAATTAGGTTTGCCTATGTCCCTAAATTTTCAATCACTCCTTGTGTCAAGTGGTATCAGAGCTTGAAGTTCATCTTTGAGGATATTGGATCATGAATGTTGTCAATCAGGATTGCACCTATAGTAAGATGCAGAATCTAGCCATCCTATTGAAACATGAAAACTCTCTTAGGTGGTGGGTTGTCCTAAAATGAGAGATGAATCTTTGGAAGCTAGGCTGGTTTCTAAATAGTGATCACCTAAAACCTAAATTATACATGAGATAAGGGGTGAGAAGTGAATGAAAAATAATGAATAGTAACCTAAATGATCTGATACACCGATGGTTTTGAATGTAACCTTTAATTAAATCAACAAAAATTATGAAAGACACAATTGATTCACAATACTCAGACAATATGCAACTACAAAAGTATTTCTATGCAAGGACCTGAATCTTCTACTTTGAAAGGAAAGCCTAGGCTTTACCAATTTTTTGAAAAAAGAACAATGGTCATAAATAAAGACTTGTAATCACACATATCAAGACTCAAATCTACAATAAGGAATATAACTTAAATGAAGGCCAACACAACATAAAAGTTAAAAATTCACAATATTGCATGAGAATCAATGAGAAGGAATATTTGAATCTCTATAACCAATGCTAAGAAAAACCTCTGCTACAAATTGCTCTTACAATCAACTCAAAATTTACAATGCACAAAAATTTGAATCCAAAAGAAGATCCCTCATAATGAGGTGGATGTACAATATATAGAACTCATAACCCTAATTAGGAGTTCAAGATCATGCTTTAAAAAAATAAGTAAAAAATGATAAAAACTATGAAGAAGCCCCTGAAAATTGCCATCAACCACTTGCCCAACTTATAGATAACTAGAAAACTACCTCTAGCACCTCAAAATCATCCATAAAACCCTAACTCTAATCCCTCAAATAACCCAAAAATATAGCATTTAAAACTCCTCCAAAATATGCAAAGTATGCATAAAACAAGCTCTTATCATGAATTGCATGTAAAACTGGCCTTAACTGCTCCATAAATCACCAAAAATAGCACTAAAGTGCTCCATCACCACATGAGAAATTCAAACTATCCTTAGCCTCCAAAAATAGCTCCATACTTAACTCTATTACTGCATGTAACGTTCAGTTAACTCAAACAATCCATCTCTACTAAAATAGAACTTGTCTTTGCATGAAAGGGTTAACTGAATGTCACTTTGGAGTTCAAAAATAGCCACTAAAAACACTACTTTAATTTAGCATTTAAAAATGTTAACTCATTATAATTCCCTTTATTTAATTAATAAAATCAAAGGCTTTATAATTATAGCCATTTGATATATTAATTTTACAATAAAAATCTTCTTTTTCTTTTCTTTTATTTATTAATATTAATGTGTTTAAGAACTAACATTATATTTGTTAATTTTAAACACATTGGTATTAATAAATATAACAAAGAGAATATATAAAATATATTTTTTTATAAGTTTTATATATATTACATGATTAATAATCATAATTCATTTAATATATATAAGACTTAAATAAAATATCTTTTAAAAGTTTCAAAAGAATAATCAAATCTTTTCATGTTATGGACCCAAAATCTTATTAAATATAGCAAAGGGCCATTATAGCCAAAGGCAAAAAAGGTGAAATTGCTATGTTTTGTTCATTTAGTGATTTACACAAGGAAGGGGGAGAGAGGGCTTTTCAAACCCTAGCCGGTGCAATGAGAGAAGCTATTGGTTTTTCCTTGCCTTGGACATTTTTTGTTGTGATTCCTTACAATTTTTTGTTGTATACTCCTACTGTGATAGACACCATTCTTTTTGGGTGTCATTTTTTTGGCATGAACTCAGGGGTTGCTGGTTATGGACATAAGCCATTTTTATTGGGTTTTTTTTGTGAGTTGTTACCCATGATTTAGTTGGACATTTTTTAATACTTGATGGATGCCATGCTTGTTGAGTTATTCTTGGTGTGAGCTTGTTTTATGGACACCATTTTTATTAATTTTGAGCATGTTTCTCCTTACAACTTTCACTCACGGGTCTCCTTATTGGATGGATTCTTCTTGTTGCTATGAGACGCAATTCTCTTTCACCTTCTCTATGAGCTATATGGTATTTAATTTGTTACAGATTCAAAATCCATGAATCATGGTTTAGACTTCATTCTTGGAGATTTTCTAAGAGTTTATCAGGTAGCCTCTTCTTGCTTCATCACTTTAGATTTAAGAGTTTTGGATTCCAGTTTATGTTATGGTTTCTTGATGGTTTCCTAGTACTATATTACTACTGTTGTAACTCATAAATCACTTGTATCTACTATTGATTTTAGCTATTTCATGTCGTATCTTATGTTGTATAATATATCTTGATGGCTATATATATGATGGCTTAAAAAAAATGTTATCTTGGATGCATTGACTGATTCCTCAAAAAAAAAAGTTTAGGAACATAGTGCTCTGCTATTTTATTTTTTTTGAAATAGAACATTCCAAAATTGGATTGGTAGCTAAGGCATCATGAATATAGTCCTTTTTACTAGTTGGCACTTTCAAAACTATCAAAATTTGGTTTGTAGTTCGAATTGGTTCTCTGTCGGTTCTGTTATTTTCCATAGCTATGTTGTAGTACAAACCAATTTTACTTATTTCATGAATACCCTTTCAAAAAGTATTGTTCTCAAGGTCCTTTGCATATTATGCACTAACATCCTTATAGGTCAATATCAATGTGTTATCAACTTTTGATGGACCAACACAAAAATTGATACCATTTCATTTGAACTTGTTATTAAGGTCTTTGAAATTGTTTGACAAACTTTTGGCTTACTCAAATCAACAAGATATTCTTCAAATTCAATTATACAATTGCTTTCAATATCTTCTTGACAACTTAAATGCCTTTTCTCTAAAACTTTTCCACCTTCAGTTAACACAATTATCTTCCTCTGATTCGTATTACAACACTCTAGTACCATTTTTTTCCTCATGATATACTTCTCTCTTTTGATTCTAACTCTCTCAATATGTGCTATCATTATGACTGATCTACCCTAATGTAGCTGATTGTATCCTTATTTTCTAGATTCTTTTGTTGTTATATATGTGATCTTATGTTATGTTGGTGAAATCATGAGATTTCTGGTTATGTTTTTTGACCATTTTGCTACTGAATATTATGTTGAAAATATTCTTTCTGCTCCCATGAAATCTAATCTTATTTCTCTGAATTCTGTCTTATTCACATGCATGTTTATGCTCTGAATATTTGATTTTTTAATGACAGCAAATAATTTTCTATTTCTGTTGTAGCTTGCATTACACTTATCCCTAACTGCATACTTGTAAAGATTTAATTCCTTCAGGTCATAGACTAAAAATTCCATATGCCCTCCGTGTTTTGACTAAAAGGTTTTATACATGTAACACAAATACATCCCTTTAACAATCTCCTCATGTCTCAATCTTTCTGCTATGGTTCAACTAGAAGGTCCCATACTTGTAATTTATGTATGCCCCCTCAACAGTCTCCCCATGTCATTAGTCTTTGCTCCTATATGATTTGACCATAAGGTTTCATGCTTGTAATTTATGTGTGTCCCTTCAATAGCCTCCTCAGTCCTTTAGTCTTGGCCTCTACATGATTCAATCGAAAGGCTTCATGCATGTAATTTATGTAAGATCCTTCAACAACCTCAAACTTTATACCTATGTATGCACATGAAACAAAATCATTAGCATAAATCTATTTTATTTTTAGATTTCTCTCTTGCCTTCTTGTCTTCTAATATAGTTATCTGAATAACCATGTTGTAAGAATAGTAGTGTATAGATAACTGAAAATATTTCCATTGCTCAGTCCATATGAACTGACCCTCCTCTTCCTTCTTTCTTTTTTGCAAGGCTTTTCTCAGACGGAGATGTGGGCTCAATCCTTCAACATTCAGAACAATAAATCTTCCATTTAGGAAATGGAGACCTTTTCTTTTATCTTCTTAGTACTTTTCTATTTATATAGTTTGTTTATTCAAATATTATGTTAGGAGTTGAGAATGCTTGTGTGGTATCTAAATGCATTGTATTTAAGTATTGTGTAAAACTTAAACACTTTGTACCTTATCAAAAGTCAGTTTTGAATATTCCAATAAAAATGTATTATTTTGGTACTTGTATTTTTAATAAAAGTGATCAATTTTCTTGTTTACTAATTTTTGTACTTTACTTTCTACATCCATTTCATTTTGTAATATGTAAGCTTAGCAACTAAAAACACCTAGCTCAATATATAACATAGTAATTTAGGAGGTATGTTAAATTGGTAACATTTTTTAGCAACTTCTCCTGGTTGTTTTCCTACTAAATAGTAATAGACCAGCTACCTTATGCAAATACATTGGGTACAGAGTTATCTTCAACATTTAGAAAACTAAACCTTCTCAAAGATTTAGAAAACTACCAAGCTGAATAACTGAAAAATATTGCTAAAATAAACACACCTCACCACACCAATCTGAAACTAAAGCTGAACTGAAAACTAAAAACAAATCTATGAGTTGTCGTAGGATCCTATAGCTATTCATTTTGATAACGAAGATGGAGTTATTTCATAGCAAAGAGATGAATATGGTTTCATTTTTATGATCTCTTTTCTATGGCATAACAACTGTATCATAGTTGTGAGGACTAATAGCTACTAGCTATTATGACACCTTGCAAATTTGGCTAGAAAAAATCTATAAAAAATAACTATAAAACTCAACTGCTAAGATTGAATATGTACCTTGCGTCATAATAGCAATGTGGTGTGTTATGTATGATTGTACTAGGGTGATATACCAGCTATTTTGGAGTGATCATAGCTCCTTTTTTTTAGTATTTCCATGTTTTTATACAGTGATATATCAGTCTAGGATGATGATGGATAAGACATCATATTACTATTGTGTGACAAGATACTTATTCAAGTCAACTATAATTCAAAATTAGAATTTATACTTATTTTTTTGAAAGTATTTCAAAAGAATTTGCACCAACAATATGCCTGAATATTCTCAAATTTCCTTATAGCTGAATGGCTAAAAGCTATACCATGTCATCATGAACCTGTTATGAACCCATGGAGTATGTATGATTCAAGGCATTGAAATTCATTCCATGCTTTGTGTAATGTGTACCTCATGTATTGATGGAAGATTGATAATGATGTGTTGTAGTTTCCAATTTTATTACTAACAACTAACACACTAAAACTTCAATTTGAATGTGTTGAAACAACATTTATTGAAATCTAAAAACTATATCTAACCTCTACTCCACTATGTCAAAGCACTTATTGTAATCTGAAAAAATACCTCAAAAGCATTGCTTGAGGTGAATCCCATTAACTGAGATTTTTAATTCCTCACCTTCAAGTGTAGATAGATGAAAAGCATTATGTGGTGTGCTACCTATTATGTTATATAGACCAGCCCACATAGCATCAAATTTCATATGCTTTCCTTGCTAAAAAAAATTTTTGAGATGCTTTCTTCTCAAATGTTCTCTTCATTTGAGCTTGATGATGCTCAATTGTTTGCAAAGCACCTCTTCTTTTCTCTTTTGATTTAGTGAGTTGAGCTAGCCTTATAGTCATAGGCTCTTCATCAATCATGTCCAACTGATGCATAAAATCTAATGCTAGAAACTCAACTGAGATAGGTAATCTATCTTCTTTACCATAAATCAGCGTATAAGGAGACATATTAGTTGATCTTTTAGGAGTTATTCTATCAGCCCACGGTGCTAATTTCAACTTTTCGTGCCAAGAACGTTGATTCCCTTCTAATGTCTTCTTTATAATATGAATCAGATTCTTGTTAGTGGATTCATCCTGTCCATTACCTTGTGGGTAGTAATTTGAAGAAGTATTTAGATGCATGCCCTTTTGACAACTCATTCTACAATTTTGTTTCTTGTGAATTCAACTACATTATCTAAAATAATTGAATCTAGTACACCAAATCTGCAAACTAAATCCTCATAGAAATTTAAAATAATAGTTTCATTTTCATTCTTAAGAGCTATCGCTTTAGTCCACTTAGTAAAATAATCAGTGGTTGTCAATACCCACTTATGACTTGCACTTGATGGTGAGTTAATGATGCCAATAAAGTCTAGACCCCATTTCATAAATGGCTAGTCCACCTAAATAGTTTATAAGGGTAGCGCTGCTAACTTCTCTTTACTTGCAAAAATTGAATATTGCTTGCACTTTCTTACCCAAATATGTGCATCCTTAAATACACTTGGCCAATAATAGCCTATCTTCATCACCTTAAGAGTTGTAGCTCTTGGTCAGAAGTGACTTCTAGCTTACCCTTCATGAAATTGGTGCAAAATATGTTCAATCTGATTTGGTTTAATACATCTTAGCAAGACACCTTGCAAATCTTTCTTGAATAAAATATCATTCATTAAACAATAAGGAATGACCTGCAATCTATAATACCTTTGTTTTGACCTTTCCAAACCTTCAAGACAATGTCCTATTTGCAAGAATTTTATCATATCATCCACCCAATCATTCTGAATATTGTCAACAACAGGCTATTCATCATCTAATAGGGTCAAAATAGCAGCATCATCATGATTTAAATCATTATTTCCATTTTCAAAAAGTTGTTCACATAAACCTTTGTCTCTTACTAGTTTGGTTACATTGATTTCAATGTCATATTCCATGGCTTTTGTGATCCAACCTACTCTTTTAGTATTCAGATCTTTGTTGAGTAGGAAATTTTTAACAAAAGTATGAGCAACCATTAGTTTGATCTTATTATTTGAAAGCATATGTCTAATTTTTTTTTAACTCCTAATAACAGCAAGAACATGCTTCTCAACAAAAGTATAATGCAATTCATAACCCTCAAGCCCTTGACTAAAAAACACTAATGCTTGTTCAAAACCTTCGTCATTTTGTTGTACTAACATGGCAGCAATAGAATCAATGTTTCCATATGCATATAATATGAAATCTTTCAAAAAATCTAGATTTAACAATGTAGGAGCAGCAGCTAGTGCTTCATTTATTAGCTCAAAACTACGTTTACCTTATTTTGTCCAATTGAAAACCATACCTTTGCTTAGCATAGTTATTAATGACATTAATAATTCAAGAATATTCAGAATAAATTTCCTCACAAATTTTATTCTACCTAGGAAACTTTGGAGTCCCTTTTTATGTGCTGGAAGTGGTAGAGCGAAAATTGCACCTACTCTTTTAGGTTCAATAGTGATACCTTCTTTAGAAATAATGAATTCTAACCATTTACCTTCATGAATAGAAAAAACACTTTTATTTGGATTCAAAGATATACCATATTCCCTGCATCTCTCGAATATCACCCTTAAATGCTAAAATGATATATTGCATTCTTTGAAAAAATAGTAATGTCATCAAGATAAACAAGCACAAACTTGTACATTAAGTTTAAGAAAACCTTATCCATTGCTTTCTGGAAGGTTACACCTACATTTGACAAACCAAATGGCATCTTCTAATAAGCCATAGTTCTCCACTTGGTAGTAAATGTTTTTTTAAATATATCTTCTTCCTTGACCAAAATCTGATTATAAGCAGAGAAACCATCTAGCAATGAAAATCATTTTTATCCTAAATCAACTTGTAAGATTTGTTCCATTGAAGGCAAAGGATGTCTATCCTTCAATGAAGCTATGTTTAAATTACGAAAATCAACACACAATCTAATTTCTCCATTTTTCTTCCTAACTAGAACCAAATTTGAAACCTAAGAAGTATGCTTGATAGAGAATATAATATTGCTTTCAATTAATTTATTTAGCTCCTTGATCATAAGAGGTTCTAATTTGGGATTTATTGGCCTCTATTTTTGTCTAACTGGTTTTACACCAGGTTCTAATTAAATGGTATGTTGAGCAATGTTAGGATCAAATCCCTTCAAATTTGAATAATTCCAAGCAATAATATCATGGAATTCATGGCATAAATTCATAAAAGTTTGATGCTCTTCATGGGTACATGATGGGGACACAACCCAAGCACAGAATGGACACAACAAGAAAGAGAAAATTTTATTAACTATAAAAATATGCTAATACACCTAGTGCAGAGAAACAGACTCCAAAACATGCCCTATGGGCTTACAATAGCATAAATCTGGAGATAAATTCTTCTCCCAGTACCTTCTCTCAAACTCCGCTCCTAACTGCCTTTTACAATGCCAGAAATGTTCTTAAATAGACCCCGGAGGGTTAAGGATTAGGAATACATTCTAGAAAGTGCTAGTAGGCATCCACCGACCAAATAGAAGGCTCTAGAAGTCACATTAGAAGTCAGCACAAAATTAGAAGAATCTAGAAATGATAATCGAACTCTCGGGGGGCATAACTTTTGAACTGTAGCTCCGATTGACGAACTGTTTACATTTTCAAAAAGCTCTCGAAGTGCTCTATAGCCCTATGGATGATTTTTTCTCCTCCCCCATTTTTTGGCCCTATTCAAGGTCATTTAATACCCCTAACCTAACTTTGAAGCATTCTTAAGATGTCTCCAAAAACTAAAAAACTGCGATAACTTTCAAACTGTGGGGCCTTTTGACCTGATTCTTTTTCTGGAATGCTCTAAATTAGAATGACAATATTTCGAACAATTTACACCTTCTAGTTCACCAAAATGATGGCTGAATTACATACTCCTATTTTTTTGACATTTACATGTATCCCAAGGTGATTAAAAACTCTAACCCAGAATACTAATAGTGGGACTGTGAGAGTTGGAACCTTTATTTGACCCAAATGGGTATCCAAAAATGAAAACACATAAAACAAAAACTAAATCTAAGTACATTTTTTTGGATGACACAGGATTGCCCTTATACCTCTGAATGCTCCTGCATTAGTACATATCTTTCCAAGTTTCAACTTTTTATCCTTTGCTACTTCAATTTTGTCATAGTGTTCTTCCTTGATCTGCAAGCTAGAATTATCTTTTTTAAACTGATCATCAGTATTAAAAATGGATTCTAAAGTTACTAAACCCTTAGGCATCTTATTTTTTCTTAATTGAATAATCTAGTCCTCATATTGATCTTATAGTTTCTGCTAGTTAGGCTGAGAAAACTTAGCTTCTTCTCTTAAAATATTAACAATATGTTCATCAGATTCAAAAACTTACCAACTTTCAGTGTTATTTGCTATAGCAGATCTAACAATAACTTTTACATGATTATTTCTTTTATTTTTGCTAATTTCATAAGGTATATCATATTGTGCACCAATTGCAGCAAGTCTATCAGCATGCTTATTTTGATTTCTAGGTACAAATTGCAAATTAAATGCTTCAAAACCTTCAGTTAAATCCTACACAACATGTTTATAACTTTTTAGCAAATCATTTTTAGTAGCATGGATGCCTTTAACTTGGTTAACAATCAATTCAAAATCACAAAAAACTTGCAAACAATAGATACCTCACTTTATGGCCCATTTTAATCCATTTACAAGTGCTTCATATTTAGCAATGCTATTGGTATAGTTGAAAGTAAATATGAAAGAAGCATAAGATCTTTCATTTGTTGGTGAAATCAGCATACAACCTCCTCCTGCACCTATTTTGCTACATAAACCATCAAAAAATAATTTCCACACCTCATTATCTTGTTGTTCTAAACTTAAATATGCATTCTTCATGACATTTGGCAGAAAATCAGTAGTTTCATGAATGACATGATTGCCTAAACTTGGTTCTTCAACCTATTTTTCTATAATTTTAGCATTTTTAGTAGCCCATTCATCTAATAATATATTAGGAACATTGTCCATCTATGTTTTGGACTCATGAACAACATTAATTTTCTCTTGGTTAAATAAAATAGTTGTTATCTCATTTTCAGCAGTAATAATATTGTGTTCAAGGCAATCCTTAGCAATAGGTTCAAATGGAATTGTGGTTTTAGTACCATACCTAGTGTGGCAAAGCATGTAAGACCAATCCACAAATACATAACCTCATATTTTGGCAGTGAAATCATATGATAAACTTATGGAAAAATAAGGAGGTAAGTCAATGATGTATATATCCATAGGGACCAAAAAATTAGGACAAGCATGCAAGGTTAAATCCATATTCCTTATAACTCCAATTATCTCAATAGTTTTCCCATCTAGCTAAACTACCCCCCTTTCAATTGGCTCATATTTAAGGCCTAGCTGGTCAACAATCTTTTTTGGCATAACAGAGCTAGTAGCACCTAAATCTATCATACAATTATGAACAAGGTACTTTCCTATTATGACTATAACATAAAAAGGTGGTGGTTTAACTATCTTGGATGGTTGTTGTGACATATTAGCATTTGTAGCCATTCGCACTATAGGAGTTTGTTGTGCTAAAGCATTATCAGATAAGGTAAGTGACTATAATGCTTCCTGTAGCATAGCTTTTTGACCTGGGAGTGCTAAAATGTCCCACATGGAAACAGGAACATGAATCTTCTTCAGATGCTCAATAATATTAAAATTTTGTGTACTAATCTTAGACTAGTTTTTGGATAGAGCAAGTTCCTTTTTCTGTTTTGATGGTTGTAAACTTGATTTTTGCAATTGAGCTTGTTGTCCTTGCTGTCCCTTTGGAACATATTGCATCTTTTGCACATTTGATGATCCTGGTTGAGTATTATCAACGTTAACCTACTATTTTTTTGCTTTATCAACTTGTTGTTGTATATTTATAGCTTGGGTCTTTGACTTTGTTCCCATTGATATAGGCCTTCAAACTTAGTTTTGATCAAAATTTGCTACTATAATAGCCTCATCTTCACTAAAATTCATTAGAGTAGCATTCAGGTTACCTTGTTGTTGCACTTGATCATGATGAACTTGTCCTTGAGTAGTCATTTGTTGCCCTTTAAAAACATCTCTCTTTCTTGCCTCAAGTGCATGCACATAGTCAAGCCAGTAATGACCAATGTTACAAGTATTACACCACTCCTCATCATGTGCATAGTTGTTTTGAGGAACAACTACCAATTCTTTAGAATTATTAGGATTATCATAATTGTAGGGTTGGTTAGCTCTTTGACCATAGTTTCTTTGTTGTCCTTGAGCTTTCCTTTGTTGATTTGATCCTGAAGCTTGATTGAATTGCCTATTTTCCTTATAGGAAGCTTGATTATGTCTATTTTATTGACCTTGCTACCTTTTCAAATTCATTATTCATTTCCATAGGTCTGCAAGGTTTGCATCATACTATCACTTTTCTCAATTAAGTCCAAATTTTGTTCTTTTAGCTCTTTGATAGGAGCTGTAGTAGTGTGTTCTTCTGCTACAACTTGCACTTTGAATGTTGGTAATGCTAGCATAGGTGGAATTATAGATAACAATGGTATAACAGTTGGTACAATTTGTTATATTTCTATAGAATAAGGCATTAGAGGCCTAGGAGGTAGCTTGTTGGCTTGTATTAAGTTGTTTTCAGCTCATAGCAATATCAAATGCATCAGGCATAGTACGTCCTCACATAGATTGTATCATAACTAAAATATCATTGTTAAAAGCCTTCAAATAAAATAAGAATGCATAATCATTAGAAGGCTTAACAAATGCTGGAATTTTGTCCCAAGTTCATTGAAAACAAAAATTAAAATAAAAAATATGCTCATTAGGATGTCTTTTGATGGTAGTCAACTGTTCAACCAAGGAGAGATTATCAGACTTATCTTCAGACTTACTGATTAACAAGCTTCCAATGCATCCCATGAGACAATTGAATTTATTGCTAAACTTCTAAACCAAATTAATGATTTTCTTCTAAAAGAGGCTGCTAATAATTTCAAGGCCACATCCTCATGTTGAAATTGATGTAATTCATAAAGGGTAGCTATATCCTTGATATGTTCCACTGCTGAAACATGATTTCCATCGGTAAAATATGGCATGCTTTTCAATGCTAATGGTGGAATTGTTAGAATTTAAAAGTGGGAAGATTTACTTCTGAGAGGGGGAGTGAATCAAAAGTAACAATATTTAACCTTTAAAACTTTTTAGCTTAAATCATTCACATGCATTTAATTTATCTAATAAACATGAAAGTAAAGACATGCATGAAAATGGATAACACAAGAATTTGGTAACCCAGAAACCCTCCAAAATGAGAAGGTAAAACTGGGGTGGGGATGATACCCACAAAGTATCATTGTAGAAATATGTAACTATTTAAGGTTACAAAGTTTGATCACTTCCAATGGTGTGCCCTATGAAAAGTCTATCCTGTTAAAGACTTTTCACCCTATTAAAAGCAACCTGGTCAAAGGATTTACAAACACTCACTTGGAATGTTACCCTGTTAAAGGATTTAACACCTTGTTTAAAGGCTTACAACATGGCTATTAAAACAACCTATCCCCATAGGATTTCTATTCCTAATACAATGGCTACAGAGTATTAGAAAGTCTTGACCTAATGACTTGCAATCTTCAATTGTTTATTCCAAATCTTTGTTCTGCTCTATCTGCTCTAGTCCTTTCTTGATCTGATATATATCTCCTTAAAATTCTAATACTTTATTCTTGAACAACTAAATTCTACAATGTTGTTCTTTTTTTTCTAAGTCTTAAAACACCCCTCTAAACTTCACTATAATTCACCCATACACTTCTCACATTTGCACATAAAATGGGGTTTTGTCCTCCTTACAAAGGCTTCAAAAACTTAGGGTTAGGTATGAATCTATGACCCATATTCATTCTTCATTTCTCACTCAATTCTTTCACTTTTCTTATTGGTTACATGTCTTCTCCATTTTTCTGATTGGTTGCATGTTGATTACATAGGAAATACAAAAGATTCAATCTTATCTTCAAGATCCTTTGAGATTCATCTTAAGTCAGCTTAAAAAATAGTTTACATCTAATTTTGTGAAGATTAAAACTTGTATTTTGATTCTATGTTACTTGGCACTTACTAGTTGTTGATGCTCAACACATATAGGAATTATGTCTCACTCAACTCCTATAGTAATTATGTTTCACTTATCACTTGGCACGTGAATCTTTCTCAGCACCTAAAGTTCACTTGATACCTATTGAATCTCTAGCTTGACACATACTTTAGCTCAACATCTGTATTATGCTCGGCATCAACTTGAGAATTGGTTAAGTGTGTTAAAACTCAATTATCAAAACCAATCTGAGAAAAACAATCTCCCCTTTTGACACGAGTAGCAAAAACACTTAACTAAACATTATGGATATCATCTCTATGAGTATACTACACATTCTATTTTTCATATGTACAAAACTCCAAAAACTTGTTCAAAATTTTGTAGATGATTATGTACCTCAATAATTTGTAACTCCCCCTTAGTTGATGTGCCATTTCTGTACCCAAAATATCTTGTGTTAAATTTGTCTCATGCTAATATGTCTGATACTCTTTGCCTTGTCTACTTCCATGTCTAATCTGTTTGTACTCCCCCTTTGTTTTTGCTTCCCCTTTTTTCATACATCTCTTTGCAAGTTATCCTTTTTGCTGTATCTCTCCCTTTTTGAGTATTTCTCCCCCATATCTATATAATGTATTATTTCTCCCACATTCTTATTATCTCTTATCATTATCTCCTCCAAAATATTATATCTCCCCTTTTTGACACATGTTAAAGGGTCCTAAGAATGATGGAATATTTAGCCAAAAATGTTTTATTTACCTCCATTATCATATTTAGAGAAGCATCCCAATTATCTAAGGTAATCTCTAGTGCTTTGAGATGGATGGTTATCTCTACTGCAAGATGTACTAGGCCTTCTAAGGTAGAAAGATTAGGGTCTTTCTTTTAAAAAAATCTACATAGGCCACTTCCTTATGTAGTACTTCCAGATGTGGGGTGATAGCAGATTGAATCTGTATCAACTTGGCCTTGACATTGACCTCTTCTATTGTCAATACAGTTAATTATTTCTGAGTGTGAAGCACTATTGCAAAATGCTTCTCACTTTGAGTTGGATCTTTATGTAGCTATGTGCTAGATATTTTAAGATTTCTCTCCAATATCAGTATTCTCTGGCTAGTTTCTTGTGTGAAATATGATGAGTCACACAATTTGGAGTACAATGAGAATATGTTCTCAAGTACTATTTTCATGTTTTCTATTTTCTTAGCCAGTTCAACTTGTGATAGTGCTATCTCACTAGATATCTTCTCATTTACCTTTATTTGAAATTTTTTTTTAGACCATTCTAATAATTTGACATTAGTATCAAGGTCTTCATTTTGCACCTGGTCCACTATGTTGGACAATTGCTCCATGATGGACTTTGTTTCATTAGGTATTGGCAAGCTAAATGAATCAAGGAATATGTCTTTGATCTCTATTAATGCTTGCATCTATCTATACTCATTTTTTAGTATCTCCTGCTTCTTTTTCCTCTCTAATGCCTCCTGCACTTCATTTATCTATGTCAGGTTCATTGTTCTATAGTCATAATTGGGTATGACTATTTCTTCATCAAGCAGGGTCTCCATGGCGAAGTACCCTTGCTACCTTGGTGGAGCTCAAGCTTGGTGCTAAGATTTGTAGTGGTACTACATCAATGCTTGGCTACTTGTTAAGATTCCATGAGGTAGGAAAATTTACCAATTTTTGTATTGCCTTTTGCTCTCTTTCCTTGGGGGTTTTCTCCTCCTCCTTATCTTCTCCACTTCTACCTTGATCAATGACAATTATTTGAGGAGGTGCACCTTGGATTTGTGCTATAGGAACATCTTGTCCTATCTACTCCCTTATTGGCTCCTCAGTAGTTGTTGTTGCTATTACTACGGGATCAACCTTAGTAGTTGTGTCTTGTGCTACTTGCTCTTTTGGTTGATCATCTATAGTTGTGGGAGGTTGTGAAGGTGGTTCTTGTATGTTCACCTTATCCTTGGTAATTTCTTCTACAACTTTTTGCAACTCTTCCACACTCACCAAAATAGGATTTGTGTACAACTATGATTGCAATGTTATTTGGTGAAGGATCTTTTTGAGATCCTCTACAGTTAGTGGATTGATCTTCTGACCTAAGGTGTCAAAAACATCCTTGACAATTACAATTTCTATAGGTGTTTTATGTGGAGGACTTGGTGGTGGCAACTGGGTGTCTTGGACACTTTGTTCTTGTTGCTACTCCTCAGCTATTGCCTTTTCACCTTGTTATGTCTTCTCCACAATTACCTCTTCTTTCCCTTTCTCTCCTTCCTCCTCTTTTTCATTTTCCTCTTCTTCTTCATCATTTCTCCCCTCAAAGGGATTTTCCTACCCTTCCTTGACAATAGTCAATACATAAATTAATTTTCACATTTGTGTGGACTTTTGAAAATCTTCAATTTGATTTTGTAAAATTCTAAAGGCTCTGTATTTAGGTGCAAATTTGCTCCCATGTTTCTTGTTAGCCTTTCTTATTTAACCTTTAGTTAGGTCAGGCATTACATGAGCCAATGTTGACTCTCTTATTTCCTTCTCCATCTTTAGGTAGTAATGCCATTTATTTTTAACTAATGAGCTTAGCTCCTTAAGCATAGAATCGTCTAGTTCAAGTGGGGTAGTCTTGAACTTAGCCATCATAGTGTAGATGGACTCTTCCACTATGTTCTATGCTTCTCTTGACAATTTATTAAAATTAATGGTCTTTAAACCAATTAGATCTGCATTATCTCTAATGTCATTACAAACATTTTCCAATTTAGACTTGGTAGAATGTCTTACCAATTTGAATTGATCATTGTCAGATTTTTTCTTTTCTTCATCTAACTCTGGGGGTGCAACATATTTTCTTCTTTTCTGTTGTTCTGCAACCCCTCCTTGCTCTATGGTTTTTTGCTTCCCCTATTCCTTAGCCACTTGTGTTGTTTCCCTTGTGTCTACCCTTGTAGTTGGCTTGGTTGGGCTCGATTCCCCTTGGGTTGTGCAACTAGTTATTTTTGTACCTTTCTCTTCTTAGGTTCATCCTTGGTTGCTTCCTACTTGGCACCTTCCTCTTCTTCTACATCCTCACCCATGCCTTGGGTCAAAGCAAGTGTTTCCTATCCTTATTCTTCTTCATCATTCATAGCTTCTTCATCTTCTTCTTCTTCTATAGTGCCCTCACCAAATTTGGCCTTTAACTTCTTAACAAATTTTTTCTTCTTCTTCAGTGTGGAGGTAGTCTTCAACTCCATGTCCACCTTTGATCTCACCAGATCAAAAGTTCCAAAATGTGGTACACTTTTGTTTACTTCCTCAGCTAATAATATAATTATAGCTACAAATGCCTCATCTATATTTATTTCATAGCCAAGAGGTCTTAGCCATCTAACTCTTGGTGTGTCTGCTTGTATGCAAGTATAATCAATATCTATAAGAAAGCATACATTATTTACATGTTGTTCTACCAATGAAACTTGTATTCTTAACCTTTGTTTTATGGTCTTCTTGAACTCTTCAAAATAGCTAGTCATAAGGGTTTCAAAATTAGCTCCCATTTGCTCTATATACTCATTGACTTGAGCTAATATGGACCTGTTGGTCTTCTAGCTTACTTTTCCAAAGGATGGAAATTCATTCCGCACATAGAAAAATATGCAAATCAAAATTGCACCAAACTTGTATTGGGCTCCCTCGATTCTCCTTATTGCTGCTAAATTCTCATTAATTTGTTACAATTGTAGTTTTGCAAGATCATAAATATGACCCTTCTTTACTATTTTGTAACCCACATCTATTGCAATGCATGGTACATTGTTAAGTCTACTGGATTGGTAAAATTTGTATACAATAACTCTAATAGAAAATTCAACAAGAGGGTCTTCGATGGTGTCCATTGTCATTCCTCTCTTGTTCCACTTGGAACCTGTGTTCTTTTCAATTGCTTCCTTAGAATCATTTCTAAAGGTCTTTGGCCAATCTAGGGTTGGGTACCCTATTACTCTATGTATGATCCTTTTGGTTATTTTCACTAGATCATCCTCTAGCCTTAAGCTTCCATCATGAATCCTACTCAATACTATCTTGATCCATTTAGTTTTGAAAAATGTAGGGAATTCTAACGCACGTGTCAAACCCTTCTTCTCAACAATTTGATATTCCTCTTTCAATACTCCTTTTTCACACAATCTCTTTTATGCTTCCCTCATCTCCATATCTCCTATGGCTCCAATTTTGCAATTATAACATCTTCTAACATCCTGAACCATAACCACTTTAGGGGGTATAACAGATAGGGCTCCGACTGGGTCATTTTTGTATGCCACCTCTGGGATTGGTCAGAAATCTAATTGTTTCACTTCATTTGACACAAGTTGAACCTCAAATGATTCTTTCTCCTATGGTTTCCTAGAACTGGAGGCCATTTGTGCTAGCTAGGGTTTTAACACAAAGAAATTTAAAAACTACATAGCTCGGCACAAATGTAAATACCTTGAATTTCTTGAAACTATGTTAATCATTGTTGAAGTTGGCTCAAATGTTGGATTCTCTACTTTGAAGTCATTCTGCACTCTTCTTCATCTTTTCTCTTTGTTCACAATGAAAAAAAATGATTCAAAGAGTGATAATATACCCTATTTTCATAGCATTTAATGCTTAGTGCATTTACAGTTGTCCACTTAGCTTCTTAAGAATTTTTGCATTACTTAGCTTCCATTGTCTTTCCACCACTCAGCATCTATAGAAGTATCCCTCACTTGGCTTTAACTAAAATTTCTCTTTTCTTGGCTTCCACTACCAACTCAGCTGCAACTAATCATTTGGCTTCTACTATCTTTGGTAATCAACTCGACATGTATTGAAATTTTACTCGGCATCTGAGGGCAACTCGGAAACACTTATGAAATCTTGAAGTTTTAACTTTGCATCTCTATTCATGTTGATATCTTCTTTCAGTAGTTGCTCATTTAGGAACTGATGTATGATAAAGTCTTGTAAATTAGTTCTGTGTGTCTTCTTGTGCTTAGTTTGATGAAGTGTGATCACTTAACCTTTTAGGTGAAGTGATCTCTTCATTTAATGTGTTTCTCCCATCTTTCTTCTTCCATGTCTTATTCATTTCTCCTCTGATGTGTTCAACATCCACCTTCTCTTTTCCTTTGTTGATTTCTGGTTTGGGTGCCTTTAACTTTGTTAGACAATTTTTGCTTATATGTCTTGTCTTCAAACAACTAAAGCATGTAGTTTGACTTAACCATTTGCTGTAGTTTCCAATAAAATGTGTTCTTATGCAATTTTTAGGAATGTGTCCATAATCTTGACAGTAATGATAGCTATACCTAGTGTTTTAGTCCCAATTGTAGTGATGTCGATGGTTATTTCCCCTTACTAGTTGATTAGGTGTCCACATAGATTTTGATCTACACTCAAAAGCTCTATGCCCATACTTCTTGCAATTGTAGCACTGACCTTCAAATCTTGGTGTTATGATAGTCCCAGTCCTGTAGTCATGTGCTTGATGTCCTTGCTTGTTGCACTTGTGACAGTGTCCTACATTCTTAGGTTTGTCATGCTGATGGGCATTCTTGCTCCTGCATACATTAGAGGGATGTCCCTTTTTACCATAGAAATGACAAGTAGGTTTAGTGTTCTTACCTTTGTTACTTCTTTCTTCTACAGTCTTGGATGACTCTCCTATTTTAGTGCTGGTGTATCCTAGTTTTAAAGTATCATTGCTAGCCCTTAGTGATTTCAATAGCTTCTCAAAGTACTTAATAGCTTCAATGGGTTTATTGAAGCTCTTTGCAATTTCCTCCTCTCTTTTTAGGTCATTTTGTAATTGTTCATTTTGAATCTTCAGTGTAAAGATCTCAATATCTTTGACATTCAGTTCATGTTGTGCATTCATCATCTGACTTAGGGTGTCTAGCTACATGTTTGAAATTTTTGCAAGCTCAATTGACTTTTCTTCGAGTCTGTTGGCAAGATTCCTTTTTTCTTCTTCAAGCATAGCCTTATCTTCAATGGTTCTTTTCTTTTGTTCAGTCACTTCTCAAAGCATCATGGCTTGTGATTCATGTTCAATCTTGAGAGTTTTGATCTCTTTTGCTTGAGCTCTATTCTTCTCCATTAGGTTGATTATTGCTACATCAAACTCTTTATAATCTCCATTTGCAAATAATTTTGAGTATCAATCTCCTTGTATTGTGTATCATTCTTAGCTATGGCAATCTCTTTTCTTCTCTTTAAGGATTTTCTCAATTCTTCTCTTGCTTTCTCCAAAGTATGTAGAGCAAGTTGTATATCAATTGCCTAATTCTTTATGATCTTCCCAAGTTTGTAGACTTTCATTTCTAGATCTTTTCTCCAAGCTGTAAGGCTCCTCCTTGAGGGAACCTGGCTCTAATATCAATTGTTGGAATTTACAAGTGGGAAGATTTTCTTCTAAGAGGGGGGGGGGGGGGGGGGGGGTGAATCAAAAGTAACAATATTTAGCCTCTAAAATTTTTTAGCTTCAATCATTCACATGCATTTAATTTATCTAATAAACATGAAAATAAAGACATGCATGAAAATGGATAACACAAGAATTTGATAACCCAGAAACCATCCAAAATGAGAAGGTAAAACTGAGGTGGGGATGAAACCCACAAAGTATCATTGCAACAGTATGTAATTGTTTAAGGTTAAAAAGTTTGACCATTTCCAATGGTCTACTCTGTGAAAGGTCTGTCATGTTAAGGACTTTTCACCTTGTTAAAAGTGACCTGGTTAAAGGATTTACAAACACTCACTTGGAATGTTACCCTATTAAAGGATTTAGCACCTTGTTTAAGGGCTTACAACATGGCTATTAAACCAACCTATCCTCATAGGATTTCTATTCATAATACAATGGCTAGAGAGTATTAGAAAGTCTTGACCTAATGACCTGCAATATTCAATTGCTAATTCCATATCCTTGTTCTACTTTGTCTACTATGATACTTACTTAATCTAATATATCTCTCCTCAAAATTTTGATACTCTATTCTTGAACAACTAAATTCTGCAATGCTATTATGTTCTAAGTCTTAAAACACCCCTCTGAACTTTATTATAATTCACCCATACACTTCTCACATTCACACATAAAATGGGGTTTCATCCTCCTTATAAAGACTTCAAAAACTTAGGGTTAGGTACGAATCTATGATCCATATTCATTCTTCATTTCTCACTCAATTCTTTCATTTTTCTTATTGGTTGCATGTCTTCTACATTTTCTGATTGGTTGCATGCTAATTACATAGGAAATGCAAAAGATTCAATCTTATCTTCAAGATCCTTTGAGATTCATCTTAAGTCAGCTTCAAAAATGGTTTACATCTAAGTTTGTGATGATACAAACTTGTATGTTGCTTTTGTGTTACTCAGCACTTACTAGTTGTTGATGCTTGGCACATATAGGAATTCTGTCTCACTTAGCTCCTATAGTAATTTCTTATCACTCATCCCTTGAATCTTGCCTAGCACCTGAAGTTCACTTGCCACCTATTGAATCTCTGGCTCAGCACATACTATAGCTCAACATCTGTATTATACTTGACATCAACATGAAAATTGGTTAGTTGTGTTGACACTCGATTGTTAAAACCAGTCTAAGACCAACAGGAATATCATGATGAGCAACAATTTATAAAGTGTTACCAACATCAAAAGCTAAAAATGGAAAATTTTAGGTCATTTGATGAACTGGTGGTACTTGCTATTGTACTATAAATGGCAATAAAGGTTGGGTAGGCTGATTTACCTTTCGTTAATATGTTTTTAGACTTTTAACAATAGTTGTAGTACCACTCATAGATACTGAAAAAACAAATTGATCTTTTGGTAATTCCTCAAAAATGGGCACTTCAGATTCAAAATGATCATGAACACTTAGATCTTCAGGAAAAGCAATATCTTCAATAACTATATCAGATTCCTCAAAATTTTCTGGCTAATATTCAATTATAGGATATTCAAATGCTGGAAAATCTAATTCAAATGGTGAAATAGACCTTTTTCTTGTAACCAGTGGTGTCCTTCTTCCTCTTATTGACCTTCTAGGAGTTCCTCTCATTAAGAAAATCACCAAAACTATAGTTGCATCTATGATAAACCTTCAAAATAGAGTTGCCAAGTGTTAATAAAATACCTTCAAAAAGGCTGAAATATTGTTGTTGACACCAAAACAATAGTAAAGTCTTATAATTTAGAGAATTGTGAAGCAGTTCGTAGTCCATGTTGGGCTGTCATTTTACATGATGCTAAATGGTAGGAATTCTTGCGAACTCCTCTCTTAAAAAGCTGATTTTTTGAATTGACTCCAAGGTTTTGGTCAATCTTGCAACCTACTAGAATTCGCTCAATTGAAGATAAATGTGAATGTTCATAAGGAGGCCTTTGCTGGTTCATTTTGATCTTGGATGAAATGAAGAATCTACACACTGCTTCAAAATTAACACTAAAAAAGAACTATGTTTTTTTGTATTTTTGTGTTTTTTTATGAATGCAATCTAACAGTGCAACTAGTATGGAATCCTATTCTAACAATGGGTTTAATAAAGAAAATAATGAGAACTTTAAAGAAAATAAAATGAAATTCAAATTAAATAACGTGAAATTGATATCCTAGTGGACATAAGCTACAAAAAACAACATGTCTGCAAGTTAAGCTTTCAAATAAATCAATAGGTAACCAATGAAAGTAGGAGCAACACTTCCTCAATTCCATTGATGCAATTGTTAATGAGAAATTTTAATGATCCCTTCATCAAATCGCAAGGCCACAGAAAGTGTGCTCATGTGAGACAGAGAGTTATGCAAGCACAATTCAATGATTTCTTCTCAAGCTAGTTACATTAATAGAATTCATCAAATTGTAGCAAACACTAGAACTAAAATATCACAAAACTAGAAACAAAGCAATAAACTTTCGCTCAATCACAATTCCATGAGAAAAATTTACAAAAAATATGACACATTTAGGCAAGAATTACTACACTCCAAATACGAGCACCAAAAGTATAATTTTATTGCACAATAATGGTAGCCCCAATTACATATTATAATGGAATATTTATAAGAAATCATCTCCTCAATTTTTTTTGAGAGTGAGAGATATCTTCATGCAATAAAATGCTTTTAAACAATAAAACAAACTAATTATATACAAACAAACAATCTAATTGGTGCTAAACAGGACCCCATCCATATTTTATTCATTAATTTGATGCATGAGCCTTTACATGTTTAAAAAAAAAGAATTATGAGAGGAGAAAGGATGAGAAAGCCTTCAGTCAAAGTGGGAGTGTTTGGAAGTGCCAAAAATGGAAGTTGATCCTTCACTGGGAGTTTGTCAGAGTTAAACTTTTATTAGAATGCATTTTTAATGCATGGAAAGCTCTATTTTTGGAACTAGCAGTTAACTATTAGCAGAGCTTCTAGAAATGTACACCTATAGAGCTATGAATCTACAAACCTGTAGAGTTGCACACCTCAAAATGTTCCAAAATCTCAAAATTTTGTTGAGTGTCAAAATTGAAATTTTGGCATTTAGGTTTTGTTCCCCTTCATCCCAAAGCTATGTTTGGATGTTTTCCCTTGAATTTATCTATAATCTCCATGATTTTTTCCACATCTAGTAAATTTAAAGCCTCATACTTGTCCTTGACCTTCTATCTGTAATTCTCTACCTCAATTTAGGTGTCAAAAAAATCCCCTAGTTTAGTATCCAATTCTAACAAAGCTTCTTCAATCCTGTAGGCTTGTTGGATATCTTCATCATCAATAGCTTCCACAAAAATATTCTTAAAATTCTCTACCACTGTCATCTTCAAAAATATCCAAATAAGCATCGCTGTAATGCTTTTCTACTTCCAAAATTCACTCTTGGGCTTGTTCCTTGAGTTGATGAGTCTCTACATGTAATGTTTCCATTACTTTATTACTATATGGAATTTTCTCTATCCAATCATCAATCATGTCCAACTCCTTCCCTATATATACATCTATCAAAACTCTATACCTTTGCCCCTTTATAGCTTGCAAAATTTGTAAGTCCTTACTCAAGGCCCTTACTTCATCCATAATGTTGAAGTCCTGCTTTGAAATTGCTACCATTTTATTCACATTCTCTTATGTAGCATGTAGTAATTTCAAGTTTCCCTAGATAATCAAAATGCCCTTCTCTTAAAAACTTTCCTACCACTATTAACAGGCTTTCAAAAATGGGTCTGACTGTACACTTCCCCCTTCTCTAAGTATGGTATTCAATGTCTCCTCAGGGCACTCAAGATCTAGAGGACCAACCACTTCGGCCAAATATGCCCTTAGGATCTTGATCTACCTTCAAAGTGTTTGGAGTTTGATCTCTTCCTACTCCATGCTCTTAAATACTTCCTTAATTCCCATGGTCACCATTAATCAAGTTGTATCCCATGTGGGTCTCCCAAGCAAGACCTCTTTGAACTAATAATATAGTGCATGAAGGCCTTCTATAACTATATTATCAGGAGGAATGACCACTTGTGCAAACAACACTTGGTCTCCTATATTTTTGACAAATCTCAATGGTCTTGCCTCATGTGTTGGGGACACAGGTTTGTTCAGGACCTCTGCCAATTCAATCAGATCCTCCTCACTCGCACAAAATTGTGGTTTCATGCTCCTCATCATTTCTTTTCTTAGCGACCTTGGGATTCATTCCTTGGAGGACCTACCTATTGAGGATAAAGGAGCATGTTCGGCTACCTCCTTTCCCTTATCACTCCTCCTCGGAGTAATTTACCTCTATGAGGACTCTTCTTCTGTGGTCTCTATTTTAGTAGACCCTACAGCTTGCACCTCAGTGTCTTGAGAAGATGGTTGAGAATATTCCACCATTTCTCCCTCCTTCGACACTTGATCGATTGCCATTTGTTTTGGTTCCTCCTGTTGCGATGGTTCTTTCTGAACCTATTCCTCTTCTAAACTCTAGGGCAAAGGAGTAACTGAGCCTTTATCTACCATCATGACTTGTGATAGAGATGAAGGTGTAAGATCAAGACCTTGTGAATCTGGTAGCATCTGCGTCCAGTCTTCCTATTGGGGTTCACTTGTAGGGTATCCCTGATCTTGTTCCCAACTAGCTCTGTTCCCATGGGCATAAAATCAAAGTTTGACATTTTGAAAATGTCATCGCCTCTTCACTCTGCTCATCCACCTACTATTATACTTCATCTTCTGAAGAAGAGACTTCCAAGGGTCCTACTTGGGTGGATGGTGATGTCTCTATGGTACTCCTTCTCCTTTCTTGCTCAATGGTTGTAGCTAGTTAGGTTCTTCTTTGTAGAGGCACTTGTTCCTCTTCATATGTCTCCTCCTCCTCCTCCTCCTCCTCCTCTTCTTCTTCTTCTAGAATGGTTTTAGGGATAGTTGGGAAATGCACCATTCTCCTAGTCACCCTTTGCCTCTTCTTCATTCGGATCTTAATTCTCTTTTGTTTTGTAGAGGTAGAAGGGGATGTTGGCTCTTCTTGTGGAGGAGGAATGGAAACTTGCTAACTCTCTCCCTCTTATAACTAGCTGGGCCCAAAGGGAAGCAATTGAGGGTCATCCTGGACTTTAGTAGCTCTAGTATCCTCAGACCCTTGTACATCTTCTTCCTAATACTGGGAAGGTGCTTGTACTTCACCCTGTTTTGTTTCAATCTTTTGAGGGGAGGTCCTCTTCCTTTTGTTCTTTCCCTTCCTCTCTAGAGGATGATAGTATCCAACACAGTGATCAAGTTGGTATATTGTCTCTGGCTTGATGGAGACTAGACCGCAAAGGTAGGAATTCTAACTTTCTTCCCTCTACCTTTCTCTAGGCAAGCTTATGCATGAAAGATCACAGTGTTAGGTATTGGATCAAGTTCAAAAGGCTTCTTAATCCAATCCTTCATCATTCTAATGACATGCCTCACCCAATGATTAATATCATCAATGTTTTCCCTATCAACTTCGACATTCATGATGGGTCTTTCTCCTATTTTGTTTGATTTCAAAAGGGGGTCCAGTAGCTCCCTAGAATCCTGTTCTCTTATTTCCTCCAAGATTTTTAGTTTGAGAGCCTTCTCTACCAAATAAAAATTCATCATATAATAGTCCCTTATATGAACATCATAGTCATTTGTTGCATCCATCTAATGGTCTTCAATGGCATCTTCATGGTGGAACTCCCTGCCAGCTAGACTCTCCACTCTCCCGATATTATCAAAATAGGGCCTATGGGAATTGTACTTTTCGAGGGGATAATTCTCCCATTCCCACTCAAAGGATGGAATATCTTGCTTTTGTTTCACCTGGTATGGTCCTATGACCAGGGGCCATGTCCAACAAGGTATTCATTGTCTCTTTACCCTCTCATATGTAGATTTAATTTGGCATGCAATCTTTAGCAAAACTAATTTATAACTTGGATATTTGGGGAGCTTCTTAGGGTGAACAGAGACACCAGCTACCAGAAAATATGTGAATGTCTTAAACTAGATGTAATAGGCCACAAGAGCTATTATCAACACTATTGCCTCATTAGATAACCTCTTTGTGTAATCACCTTCTATGAATTGGATGACCATGAAGATGAATGCATCATTCACAATTCTATATTCCTTGTTCTATACAGAAAGCATCTTCCTCACTAGCTGAGGGTAGACAATGTAGGGTCAGGCATTAAGATCTTGCATATTGCCTCTCTTGTACAATCCAGGGTAGTTTTTGGCCCTTGCTATAAGAAAATATACTATGTAATAAGTCATATAGAACTTCTTCTTGTCTTTGACTGCCCCAATTGCTCACAGAAGTTTTGACTTAATGTGGTGGCCCAGTCCAATGGCATCTTTTCTGTCTTGATTGTTTCAATCAAATTGATCATGAAAGCACTAAGGTGGCCAATTACTGGTAGACCCATGACTCTGCTCAAAAGAATGATAGAATAGCCAATATCATCCTTCATGTATCCCCTACTCATGTCCACCTTTCCTATTATCCTGCCCCAAGGAAGCTTCTCAATGAGATAAGATGATTGAATGATTTCTATCACCTCGTTTTAGTGTTCCCTATGCTACTTCATAAGAGAGTCTTATGAATTGATCCACCTTTGGGAGATGGAAGACCCTTTCAATATTGTTGGGTCGTAGGTCCAATACAACTTCTCTAATTACACTTTTAACCACTCTCTCTTTAGGAACAAAATGTTGTGCCAATGTCATGATCAACTCTGTTGATTGTACTGATATTGGATGCGAAGCTGCACTCACCAACCTAGATTGAATCAAAGAGGATACTAGGGTAGATCTTTCTATGGGTTTTTTGTAGATTCTAAAGAACTCTCCCAAATTTATATGTCCAGATTAGTATCTTTGACTTCTGCATAGTCATCTTGAAACCTCAACTTCGACAACACACCTTGGAGTTTGACCACAATGGGCTTAGGAGCCATTTTCTCTCTGGATGTGGATGTCATTATATTTGAACCACACAAGAATGGCATTTATTAGTTCAAAATAATGTAAACTTACAAATTAAAATGCAAAAGCATTCAATTATTTATTAATGAAAAATAAAAATAAAAATAAAAATAAGATGCTCAATTTTGGTGCTTTTATTCATATTATTATTTATTTATATTTATTTTTATTCATTTTTATTTTATTTTTTAATTTTTTTTCATTTTTTTAAATTTTAACATTTTTTAGGGTTTTGGGTGAGGGTGCATGTGATGCGTGCTACCCGGGAGGTGCGCGCGGGGTGAGTGAGAGGTGTGTAGTGCATGAAGTGTGTGCAGCCCACAGTAGAGAAAGCACGTGGTGCGCAACCTACGGCGAGGTGAAGTGCATGATGCATGGCCCATGGCGAGGTGAAGTGCATGGTGTGCAATGCATGAAGCGCATGGTGCGCAGCTCATGGCAAGGTGAGTGAGAGGTGTGCAGTGCATGAAGTGTGCACAACCTACAGTGAGGTGAAGTGCATGGTCCATGGTGCATGAAGTGCAACAAAGCGCAAAGTGCATGGTGCATGAAGCACGCATAGCCCACTCATGTATTGCACGCACCTTAACACCGATGTGGAGTATGGTCCAAGTACATTGTGAGGGCTTCGGAGGGTACAATGGGTAGAGGGTGCGGCATTGGTTTTGAAGGTGAGAAACAATAATACAAAGTGAAGTAATTTGTGGGGGGGCAAGGTTTATATAACCTTGCCCCAGCCTTGGGATGCACAGCGCGCCCCTGTGCAACCATGTAGGTGTGCGCTGCACACCATGCCCGCTCATTATGTGTGGTGCACAAGTGCGCTAATTTATATATATATATATATATATATATATATATATTTGAATTTTATAATTTTTTATATTTTTCCAATTTTTATATTTTGTCTTTTTCGATTTTTCCAATTTTTTGTTTTTTTTTTTTCGATTTTCAATTTCTTTATTTATTTTTAGTTTTCAATTTTTGTGCTCTTTTCAATATTTGACTCTTTAACATTTTCCAAATCCCAAATTTTGAGTTCAAGGACTCAAAAGAAAAAGTAGGGGGTCCTCATTCCTAGTAGGGAATGGGGCATGCATTGTGGAACCAATAATCCCACCGCACATGCCAAAAAACTATTGTAAATTAGGATTATGCCTATAGCAAGATGTAGAATCTAGCCATCCTATTGAAACATGGAAACTATCTCGGGTGGTGGGTTGTCCTAAAATGAGAGATGAATCTCCAGAAGCTAGGTTGGTTCCTAAATATAATCACCTAAAACCAAAATTATACTTGAGATAATGGATGAGAATTGAATGACAAATAATGAATACTAACCTAAATGAGGTGGTTGGATCATTATCTCCATCATCATGGTGGGAGTGGATCTATGGGTTCCACGCAGTTGGGAGGCATAGCTACCTTTACCACTATTGGGGACTAGTGTATAGAGATGGTCTATTATCCTAGTGTGGTCATTGCTTGTTGTTTCACTTGGTGCTTCGGGTTTCAGTGTATGTTATCTTGTGATTTTTACTTTCATTGAAATCCTTGGATATCATGTTAGATGATGTTAGTTTATTTGGCACATTCCTATATTATGATTTTTAGCACATGATTAGATGATGAGTTTGATTAGTTGGAATATCTAATACTTTACTTTTTAGCATGTTCAATTTTCTTATTATTATGATGTTATTATGTTTTAGTAGTGACGTCCTCATAAGATAGCACTGACAATTTGGTCGATAGTTTGGGATGTTATGCATGGGGGATGGCTAGGACCTTTGAGGTCTCATGATGCTATTATGGTTGGTAGGAACCATGCATGAGTTTTGTTGTGTAAGTACATTGTGATGTTGCTTTCAGTACATTTCCTTTATTGTTATGTTTCAGTTGGTTAGATGAGGTTTTCGTCTTGCAATTAGAGTATTTGAGTGTCTGAGCCTCAACTTTTTGACCCGGTACTCCTTGGTGTGGAGGAAATATTATTCTTTCCTTTTTATATTATGTTTCCTTGGCTTATTTTTGTGAATCCTTGTGCAAGATTGTACTTTCTTGTGCAAGAGTGCAAAAATTCACATAGTGTGTTGAATTTCTTCACGTTGCTCATAGTGTTTCCTTGTGCAAAACTCCACACCAGCTTTAAGTGTTTTAGCTACTAGGCCAAGTATTTCCTCATGATGTTTGGTGCATTTCATCATGTGAAAGGAAGATCCTTGCATGGCTCGTTGTAATTCCTCATGCAAAGAAGTACTTCCTTGCATGAAATTTTTTCAATTATTTTTTCTCACGTGGAAAACAAGGGGCATCTCCCCTAGTTTTCAAAGAAAGAATTTTGGTGATTTGAGTACCCTTTGGGTTTTCTTAATTTTCCATGCTTCAATAGACTTGAGATTATATATTCTATTGTTGTCCTTGGTTTTCATTTTATATTTGAGTGTTTCAGTTTGGTAGTGTCATTTTGAGATTCGTTGGCTGCCAAGATTGTGGTTAAGTCTTCCATTACGATCTTTTCATCCTCATATGTTGAGTATCATGTACATCCATAATTGTTAAAAAAAATTATCTTTGCTTGTATTGAATCCTTGTTCCAAGGATCTCCAAGCAGGGCATTACATTTTTTCATTTTGCAAGTTAGTGCAGAGTTATAGTCATTATTGAGTTCTAATAGTTGCCAAGTTGTAGTTGTTGTTGAGTTTAGTGTTGGTCAAATTATTCAGTGTTGATTGAGTACTTTGGTGGGTGATTCATGTGCCAAGTGACCCTGATGTTTGCTAAATCCCAGTTCCTTCTTTGTCTAAGTTTGTTTATGATTGCTTATTACTTTGAGCCAACTTATGTATTTAATTTGGGTTGTGAATTTAATGTAAGGATCTTATCTTGGGATGTGTGTAGACCATTTTAAGGTCAACCTTCTATTTAGTAATAATCTAGAAATTTTTGTAAGTATTTTTGGCAAGTATAAATAGGGGTGTTTAGGTTTAAGTTGGGTATGCTTAGGAAGTGTGAAGGCAAGAGAGCTAGAAGAGTTAGAATTAAGGATCTAGGAATAGTTCTAAGTCTAGAATTTTGTAAATATTTTTGGTTATAACCTAGAAGGCCTCAAATTCGAGTATGTATGTTGAAAATTTGATGAATTAATAAAGTATTTGTTTATCCTTCTCTCCTTGGTGTTATTCTTTGTTTGTTTTCTTCCATTTTGTTTACTCAGCAAGGTGGTTGGAGAGTTAGGTGTGCCTCTGTCCCTAAATTTTCAATCACTCCTTGTGTCAAGTGGTATCAGAGATTGAGCTTCATCCTTGAAGAGATTGGATTGTGAATTTTTTCAATCAAGATTGTGCCTATAGCAAGATGTAGAATCTAGCCATGCTACTAAAACATGGAGACTCTCTAATGTGATGGGTTGTCCTAAAATGAGAGATGAATCTCTAAAAACTAGGCTTCTTCCTAAATAGTGATCACCTAAAACCTAAATTATACACAAGATAAGAGATGAGAAGTGAATGGAAAATAATGAATACTAACCTAAATGACGTGATACATCAATGGTTTTGAATGTAACCTTTAATTAAATTAACACAAATTATGAAAGACACAATTGATTCACAATACTCAGACAATATGCAACTACAAAAGTGTTTCTATGCAAGGACCTAAATCTTCTGCTTTGAAAGGAAAGCCTAGGCTTTACCAATTTTTTGCAAAAAAACAATGGTCACAAACAAAGACTTCTAATTGCACATATCAAGACTCAAATCTACAATAAAGAATATAACTTAAATGAAGGCAAACACAACATGAAAGTAAAAAATTCACAATATTGCATGAGAATCAATGAGAAAGAATCGTTGAATCTCTATAACCAATGTTAAAAAAAACTCTACTACAATTATTCTTAGAATCAACTCAAAATCTACAATGTGTAAAACTTTGAATCTGAAAGAAGATCCCTCATAATAAGGTGAATGTATAATATATAGAACTCATAACCCTAATTCAGATTTCAAAATCATGCCTAGAAAAAATAAGTCAAAAATGATAGAAACTATGAAGAAGCCCCTGAAAACTGCCATCAACCACCTACCCAACTGATAGATAACTGGAAAACTACCTCTAGCACTTCAAAATCATGCATAAAACCCTAACTTAGATCTCTCAAATAACCCAAAAATATAGCATGTAAAACTCCTCCAAAATATGCAAAGTATGCATAAAACAGGCTCTTATCATGAACTGCATGCAAAACTGGCCTTAACTACTCCATAAATTGCCAAAAATAGAACTAAAGTGCTCCATCATTACATGAGAAAATCAAATTTTCCTTAGCCTCCAAAAATAGCTCCATACTTAACTCTATTACTGCATATAACATTTAGTTCACTCAAATAGTCCATCTCAGCTAAAATAGAACTTGTCTTTGCATGAAAGAGTTACTAAATGTCACTTTGGAGTTCAAAAATAGCCACTGAAAACTCTCCTCGCATTTAGCATTTAAAACTGTTAAGTTATTATAATTCTCTTTATTTAATTAATAAAATCAAAGGGTTTATAATTATAGCCATTTGATATATTAATTTTATAATAACAATCTTCTTTTTCTTTTTTAATATTTATGAATAGTAATGTGTTTAATAATTAACATTATATTTTTTAATTTTAAACACATTAGTATTAATAAATATAACAAAGGGAATATATAAAATATATTTTTTATAAGTTTTATATATATTAAATGATTAATAATCATAATTCATTTAATATATATAAGACTTAAATAAAATATCTTTTAAAAGTTTCAAACAAATAATCAAAGCTTTCATGTTATGGACCCATAATCTTATTAAATATAGCAAAGGGCTAGTATAACCAAAGGCAAAAAAGGTGAAATTGTTTTGTTTTGTTCATTTAGTGATTTACACAAGGAAGGAGGAGAGAGGGCTTTTCAAACCCTAGCTACTGCCATGGGAGAAGCTACTGGTTTTTCCTTGCCTTGGACATTTTTTGCTATGGTTCCTTGCGATTTTTTACTATATACTCCTACTGTGATAGGGTATCATTTTTTTGGCATAAGCTCATGGGTTGTTGGTTATGGACATAAGCCATTTTTATTGGGTTTTTTCTGTGAGTTGCTGGTATCCATGATTTAGTTGGATGTTTTTGCTTACTTGCTAGATGCCATGCTTGTTGAGTTATTCTTGGCATGAGCTTGTTTTATGGATTCCATTTTTATTGTTTCTGAGCACGTTTCTCCTAACGGCTTTCACTCATGGGTGTCCTTATTGGACGGCTTCTTCTTGTTGCTATGAGACGCCATTCTCTTTAACCTTTTGTATGACCTAAATGGTATTTATTTCTTTGCAGATTCAGAAGCCATGAATCATGTTTTAGACTTTATTCGTGTAGGTTTTCTAAGAATTTATCGAGCAACCTCTTCTTGCTTCATCACTTCAGATTTATGAGGTTTGGATTCCAATTTATGTTATGGTTTCTAGAGGGTTTCTTGGTATTGTATTACACTTGTTGTAACTCATAAATTTGCCATATCTTATGTGTTGGGCCCATTTGCCATTGCACATCCATCTAGGCACAACATTACATAACAAAATAAAATATAACAATATTATGCAATGTGTGCAACACCCATTATCTCAACAATCTCCCACTTGTTGTATACATTGCATAGTATTGTTATATTTTATTTTGTTATGTAATGTTGTACCTAGATGGACGTGCAACAGAAAATGGGCCCAACAATTGGTATCAGAGCTTGGTTTTGGCTTGGTCATGGGTTCAAATCTCCCCGGTGCCTTCCCGACCCGCGTAAGCACCTGTATGTGCATCGAGGGGGAGATTGTTGGGTGATGCGACGCGCTCCCCTGCCCATAGGTGGTTAATTATGTGGTGTTCCATGTTCACTAACAGTCATGGCTTTTGGTGCAATGGCAAATGGGCCCTACAATTGGTATCAGAGCTTGGTTTTGGCCTGGTCATGGGTTCAAATCTCCCCGGTGCCTTACCGACCCGCGTAAGCACCTGGTATGCAAGTCGAGGGGGAGATTTTTGGGTGATGCAACGCACTCCCCTACCCACAGGTGGTTAATTACGTGGTGTTCCATGTTCACTAACAGTCATGGCTTTTGGTGCAATGGAAAATGGGTTTGCCGTTGCACCAAAAGCCATGACTGTTAGTGAACATGGAACACCATGTAATTAACCACCTGTGGGCAGGGGAGCACATCGCATCACCCAACAATCTCTCCCTCAACGCGCATACCAGGTGCTTACGCAGGTCAGGAAGGCACCGCATGACTTTTGGTGCAACGAAAAATGGGCCCTACAATTGGTATCAGAGCCTGGTTTTGGCTTGGTCATGGGTTCAAATCTCCCCGGTGCCTTCCTGACCCACGTAAGCACCTAGTATGCACGTCGAGGGGGAGATTTTTGGGTGATATGACGTGCTCCCCTGCCCACAGGTGGTTTATTATGTGGTGTTCCATGTTCACTAACAGTCATGGCTTTTGGTGCAACGGCAAATGGGCCCTACATTATGGTGTATAATATATCTTGATGGTTGTATATATGATGGCTTAAAAAAAATGTTATCTTGGATGCGTTAACTAATTCCTCAAAAAAAAAGTTTATGAACATAGTGCTCTGCTATTTATTTTTTTGAAATAGAACATTCCAAAATTGGATTGGCAGCTGAGGCATCGTGAATATAGTCTTTTTTACCAGTTGGCACTTTCAAAACTATCAAAATTTGGTTTATAATTCAAATTGGTTCTTTATCAGTTCTGTTATTTTTCATATATATGTCATAGTACAAACCAATTTTACTTATTTCATGAATATCCTTTCAAAAATTATTGTTCTCAAGGTCCTTTATATATTATGCACTAACATCCTTATAGCTTGATATTAGTGTGTTATCAACTTTTGATGGACTAGCACAAAAATTGATACCGTTTCATTTGAACTTGTTATTGAGGTCTTTGAAATTATTTGACAAACTTTTGGCTCACTCACATCAACAAGATATTCTTCAAATTCAATTTTGCAATTTCTTTCAATATCTTCTTGACAACTTAAATACCTTTTCTCTAGAACTTTCCCACCTTTAGTTAACACAATTATCTTCCTCTGATTCGTATTACAACTCTCTAGTACCATTTTTTCCTCATGATATACTTCTCTCTTTTGTGACTTATGCCTTGTATAATTTATTATCCATTGAGTAACACCAACCAAGACTTATCTCTGTTGATTCTAACCCTCTCAATATGTGCTCCCATTATGACTGATCTACCCTAATGTTACTGATTGTATCTTTATTTTGTAGATTCTTTCATTGTTATATATGTGATCTTATGTTATACTGATGAAATCATGAGATTTTTGGTTATGTTTTTTGACCATTTTGCTATTGAATATTATGTTGAAAATATTCTTGCTACTCCCATGAAATATGATCTTATTTCTTTTAATTTTGTCTTATTCACATGCATGTTTATGCTTTAAATATCTGATTTTTTAATGACAACAAACAATTTTCTATTTGTGTTGTAGATTGTATTACACTTATCCGTGACTGCATAGTTGTAAAGATTTAATTCCTTCAACTCGTAGACTAAAAATTCCATATGCCCTCCATGATTTGACTAAAAGGTTTCATACATATAACACATGTGTATCCCTTTAACAATTTCCTCATGTCTTAATCTTTCTATGATGGTTCAATTAGAAGGTCTCATACTTTTAATTTATGTATGCCCCCTCAACAATCTCCCCATGTCATTAGTCTTCACCCCTATATGATTTGACCAGAAGGTTTCATGCTTGTAATTTAT
Organism: Cupressus sempervirens; assembly: GCA_028749045.1. Lineage (NCBI taxonomy): Eukaryota > Viridiplantae > Streptophyta > Pinopsida > Cupressales > Cupressaceae > Cupressus > Cupressus sempervirens. The sequence goes on along the minus strand of CM053783.1, from coordinate 31,030,011 downwards.
GTGTGTCCCTTCAATAGCCTCCTCAGTCCTTTAGTCTTGGCCCCTACGTGATTCAGTAGAAAGGCTTCGTGAGTGAAATGTATGCAAGATCCTTCAACAACCTCATCTTTCATACTTGTGTCTACACATGAAACAAACTCATAAGCATAAACCTATTTTACTTTTAGATTTCTCTCTTTCCTTCTTGTCTTTTAATATAGTTATCTGAGTAACCAAGTGTTAGGAATAGTAGTGTATAGATAACTAGAAAGATTTCCAATGCTCTATTCATATGAACTAACCCTCATCTTCTTTCATTTTTTTTGTAGAGCTTTTCCCATATGAAGATGTGGGCTCAATCCTTCAAAATTCAAAACGACAAATCTTTCATTCAGGCAATGGAGGCCTTTCCTTTTATCTTCTTAGTACTTTTCTATTTATATAGTGTGTTTATTCAGATATTGTGTTAGGAGTTGAGAATGCTTGTGTGGTATCTAAATGCATTGTATTTAAGTACTATGTAAAATTTGAACACTTTGTACCTTATCAAAAATTAGTTTTGAACATTTCAATAAAAATGTACTATTTTGGTACTTGTATTTAGATTAAAAGTGATCAATTTTCTTGTTTACTGATTTTTATACTTTACTTTCTACATCCATTTCATTCTATAATATGTATGCTTAGTAACTAAAAACACCTAGCTCAATATATAACATAGCAATTTAGGAGGTATGTTAAATTGGTAACAGTAAAGAACCCTAAGTTGAATTTGGTTGTAGGGTGGTAGATCTTCAGATCTAATCTATAACTTGTAGATGTTGGAAATATAGGAGTAACTGAGAGGGGGAGGTGAATCAGTTACCACTAAAATATTTCTCAAATCCCTTGGATGTTAACAATGAAATTGATTGTTGTTGTTATTCAGTAAACACATAGAAAATATTGTAATTTATTAAATGCAGAGTGTCATTTACTTTTAACTGATCTTTAAAACATTGACAATGATTAATTTGCAAATGTAACAAAAATAACATGAACACATGATACACTAGGATTTAATGTGGAAACCCAATATGAGAAAAACCACCAATGTAACTAGTTTTTGTTTTCACTCTTTTGAAGTGAGCTCTATTAGGAGCCAACCTAGTTAAAGGTTACAAAATACACTATTAGGTGTGACATTGTTAGAGGATTTAATCACCCTGTAAGAAGTGGCCTTGCAAGAGGTCTTGAAACAATTCGATGGAACTATCACCTTGTTAGAAGATTTACAACTGGCTATTGAACCAACTCTGTTAAAAGATTTTAGATCACTACTACAATGGTAAAAAGGTAACAATGAAATGACCTAATTGTGATGCAACTGAATTGCTGATAACAGATCTCTATTCTAGCTTCATACTAGATCCTTCTTGATTGAATAAAGCTTTTCTTCTCCACAAGGATAGTTTCTTATCCTTCATGTTCACTCTCACTCTTTCTTTATCAATTCAATCAACACACTTGCACACACACACTAAAATCTCAACTTGACCTTTCATTTATACCATCTATATTTTCAAGTTGGCTCATTTACAAATTACAATAACCAATAATCATCGCCATTGTCAGGTAGAAACAATACTTAAAATAATTAAGCTTCTTATGTCAAAACAATAAAATCTTTTATTGGCCGACCCTGCTCGATAAACATTGGTTTTGAGATGATTTCCTGTGTTAACCAATAGAAGCTTGGTTAACACTATGAACTTGCAAAATCCTTTGGCAACCGAGTGAACTTGGTTAACACTATTTCCTATAAAAAAAAATTTGACACCTAAGTGAGCTTAGTAGACACTGTCTTTGCAGAGTTATTTTTAAGGATGCTCGATGGACAAGAAAAACTATCTTGTTGACCAAGTGAGCTTCATAAGCACTAACTAACAAATCATATGACATTTGTGTAAAGACAACACACAATCAAAAAATTGTATTCAACAATCTCTCTCTTTGGCATTGATGGCAACACAACATGTCATAGCATAATAAAATTTGAGAACAAGAATTTCTCTGATAGAAAGTTTCTCCCTCTTAGATTTTTATCAAATACTTCTTCTTTCATGTAGTAATCTCCCTCTATGAATTCTTCTTCTTTCATACAGTAATCTACCTATGTAAAGGAATTACATAACTTCTTTGATATTATACTTCTCTCTCAAAAAAAATTTCTGAAAGATTTGATGGTAAAATTCTCCCTTTTTGACAACACATGCCAAAGACAACACATACCAAATTAGTATCAGTGTACCTTGAGTACTGATTCATACAAAATATTTCCTCTTGACTATGCTACATCAACTAATTGATCTTCAACTTGGTTCTTGTTGATGCATCACTAAAACTTTATTTAGTGACCTTCAATTAGGGGAATGACCCCTAACTTACCTCTTAGATACAAGAATGCATCCTTAAGTAATGGCTTGGTGAATATATCTACAATCTATTCTTTTGTATGAACATATTTCAATCTGATTTCTTTATCCTCCACCAATTCTCTGACAAAATGATATTTTATAGCATTGTTCTTAGTTTTGGAATGCATCATTGGGTTCTTTGATATGTTAATTGCATTGGTGTTATCACAATACATGACAACTAGTTCTTTGATCTCAACCTTCATGCCTTCCAACAACTATTTAAACCAAAAAATATTAGAAAAATTAGCTACTATTGCAACATATTTTGCTTCTGCTATAGATTGGGATGTGCAATTTTTCTTTTTGCTTGTCCAAGATACCAACCTTTTACCAAGAAAGAATACTCCACCACTTGTACTCTTTTTGTCATCAAGATTTCCTACCCAATCAGCATCAGTAAATACCTTTAAGTCTAAGTTTCCATCAAATTTGTACCATAAATCATAGTCTTCAATACCTTTTAGATATCTCAAAATTCTTTTGACTGCCATCATATGATTTTCTCTACGTTTAGCTAAGAATCTTGCCACTATCCCAACTAGTAAAGCAATATCAATTCTTGTATGAACTGCATACTATAATTTTTCAATCATTGATCTATATAAGATCTAATTTACCTTTATTAAATCATCATCTTTGGTAAGTTTTAGTCTAGTACACATGGGGGTTCCAACTAGTTTAGAATCTTCCATTCCAAATTTCTTAAGTATCTTTTTTATATACATAGATTGAGTAATGTAGATGCCATTCTTACTTTACTATATCTGAAGTCCAACAAAGAATTTTATCTCACCAAACATGAACATTTCAAAATCTTTGTTCATTTGTTTTAAAAATTCTTTACATAGATCATCATTCTCTGTAAATAGAGTGTCATCTACAAATATTTTTGCCAATACAATCTCTTTATCTGGTCCTTCCTTGATATATAAACTACTATTATCATTAGTTCTTTGAAAATCAATCTATATAAGATAGTTGTGCAACCTCTCATACCATGCTCTAGGAGCTTGTTTCAGACCATATAATGCTTTGTGTAATTTGCAGACCATGTCCCTTTTGTCTAGATCAAAAAAACCTCCTAGTTGCTAGATGTAGACTTCTTCATCAAGAATACCATTGAGAGATGCAGATTTAACATCCATCTAATATATTTGAATCCTCTATAAGTAGCATATGCAAGTAGAGTCCTTACACCTTCTAATCTTGCAATAGGAGCAAAAGTATCACCATAATCAATTCCTTTTTTTTGAGAATATCCTTTACACACCAATCTAGCTTTGTTTCTTTATACTTGTCCATCTTCATTTAGCTTATTTTTGAATACCCATTTGTTCTAATCACATTTTAATCTTTAGGCTTAGGAACAAGAGTCTAGGTTTTTTTCTTCTCTATTTGCTCTATTTCCTTATTCATAGCCTCAATCCAACTTTCATTATCCAATGCATCTTTAACATTTCTAGGTTCAAAATCAGCAAGTAAACATATACCTTTTAGCTTACTTCTTGTCATAGTACCTTCTAATTTATCTCCAATAATCTAATTAGGTGCATGATGCCTTCTGACATACCTATCCAATATAGGTTCTTTGCATTTTGAATGAATTCCACTATCTTCATTTTGAATTTCAACTTCTAGCTTTGGTTGCTCAGACTCGGTATGCATTGGCTTGGTAGCTTCAGAATGTGACTTGGGTCCTTGTGACTCAGTTTGAACTTCTTGCAACTCAATAACTGAGGGAGACTTAGGAGTAGAAGTCTCCTTATTGATAGATGTGTTTGGAAATGTATCAAGTTCAATGTAAACAAATCTCCTATAATCTTCTAGTTCCTTTTTTATTTCTTCTTTAGTCCTTTTTGCAAACTCATCAATTCTCACATGTGCACTTTCTATGATTTTATGAGTAGACAAATTCAAACATCTATATGTCTTACTTCTGCAAAAATATACCTTCAGCACCTTTCACATCAAACTTGCCTTTTCTAGATTCTTTCGAGATATAACATTTACTTCCAAATACTTTCAGATAACTTGCATTGGGTTTATAGCCATACCATAATTCATAGAGAGTTTTATATGAGTCCTTCTTCAACTATACTCAATTCAAAGTATGTGTTATAGTGATGATGACTTCCTTCCAATATTTGATAGCAACGTTCTTTTCAATCATTAGAGTCCTTGCACAATCCATGATAAATACATTTTTTCTTTCATCTATTCCATTCTACTCGAGAGTACCAGGAGCTGATACCTGTCTTTTAATTTCTCTTTCAATGCAAAAGTTATTGAATTCATTGGATATGAATTCACCACCTCTTTCTGATCTTAAGCATTTCAATATTTTCCATGTTTCTTTCTCTATTCTTGCTAGATACCATTTGAATTTCTCAAATGCTTCTAAATTTTTTCTAAGATACATAACAATTATCATTCTGAAATAGTCATCGACAAAAAGAATAAATAATTTTTCTCCACTATAGCTTTCTATTCCAATGGATCCACATAGGTCAGTATGCACAATTTCCAAGACATCTTCAGATTGACATTTTTTTTTCTTTTAAAACTAGTCTTTCCCATTTTTTCAATATGACAATTTTTGCATAAACCAACGTCTGGTTTCTTCAAACTAGGAATACCTCTTACTTTTCTAAATTTTCTTATCTTGACCATATTATCAAAGTTTACATGACATAATATTTTGTGCCATAACCAACCTTTTTCCATTTTCGCAATAAAACATGAACAATCACCAAGATCAAGATAAAATAAGTTACCCCTTGTTTGTTTGCCTAATCCAATCTAATTTCCTTTGTCATCCAACACTTGCCTTACCATGCATAAATTCCACCTTGAATCCAATGTTGATTAGTTGTGCCACACTCAGCAGATTATGTCTTAGTCCTTCAACCCAATAGGCATTGTCACATACAAGTTCTTTGATTAATGAGATTCAGCCTTTCCCTTTTATGCAACAAGGTTTATTATTTCCAAACCTTACACTACCACCATCATAGTCTTCAAAGTTTTCAAAGTTTTTTTTGTCTCCAGTCATATGATGTGAACATCCACTATCTATGATCCATGTGTCATTATTAGTGACATGAGAGATAAGTTCCATCTTATCTTCTTCTTTATCGGATTTGTCTTTCATAGCAATGTATACTATTTCATCTTCACTATTATCAGAATCTTTAGCCATAAAACAAGTTTTCTTACTTGCGTCCTTCAATAATTTGTGATTTTTTAAATCATTCTTGCTATTACACTTGTGACTTTTCTTCTCATCCTTCCTTTCTTTGTTTAAGCACGTGGTAGCAATATGACCAATTTCTTCACATGAAAAATAGATTAGGGGAACTTTACATTTGTATTTTCCTCTACCTCTGGATTATTTCTTTGCAAGTAAAGCTTCAACAACTTCAAGGTCACTATTAGAACTTTCTTCTGATTCCTCTCCACTTTATGAATTAATGTGCTTTCTTTTCTTGCCTTTCTCCTTAAGTGAAAATTTGGCCTCAAATGCAGATTCAATATTCTTGGAAGCTAGAACATAATTGTCATAGTTGTCTACCTCAAAAGCTGTCAATCTTCCTACTAAGGTATCCAAAGTTATCTTGTGATTTGGTTCACACCTCTTTTCTTGAATAGCAGATACTCTAATTGCATAGATAGGAAGCAATGTTCTGAGAACTTTACTTACAACAATTTCTTCCTTGATTTCTCCTCTAGAAGCTTTGATTGCACTAACACTTGCTTTGATTCTTTCCACATATTTGGCAACATTTTCATCTTCTCTCATTCTCATTTGATCAAACTATCCTCGAAGGCTTTCTGCTTTGGCTCTTCTTACATTCTCATCACCACCATAGATGCCCTTTAGCTTGTTCCACATATCAAAAGTAATTTTTTAGTCCTTGACCTCATCAAATTCATCATTACTAAGAGCAGATGCAATAACAATCATCATGGTGTTATGGTTCTTTTTCTCAGCAATATCTCCAACAAATAATGTACCAATAGGAGTTGTGTATTCTTCATCAAGGTATTTCAAACCTAAATCACTAATGGAAGTTAGATGAAGTCTCATGAGTCCCTTCTATGCTAAAAAGTTGTCTTTGTTAAGCTTTGGAATTTCTCTCTTGTAAGACATCCTAATCTTATGATTACGTCCTTGAAACCTTTCCTGCAAGCATCAAAAGCTCTTATACTAATTGTTGAAAATATAGGAGTAACTAAGAGGGGGGGATGAATTAGTTACCAATAAATGTTTCTCAGATCCCTTGGATGTTAACAATAAAATGGATTGCTATTGTTATTCGGTAAAAACACAGAAAATGTTGTAACTCAATAAATGCAAAGTGCAATTTACTTTTGACTGATCTTAAAACATTGACAGTGATTAATTTGAAAACATAAGAGAAATAACATTAACACATAAGACTCCAAGATTTAATGTGAAAATCTAATATGAAAAAACCACCAATATAACTAGTTACTATTTTCACTCTTCTAAAGTGAACTCTGTTAGGAGCCAACCTGGTTAAAAGTTACGAAATACATTGTTAGGTGTGACCTTGTTAGAGGATTTAATCACCATGTAAGGAGTGGCCTTGAAAGAGGTTTTAAAAAAATTCAATGAAACTATCACCTTGTTAGAGGATTTATAATTGGTTGTTAAACCAACTCCGTTAAAATATTTTAGATCACTGCTACAATGGTAAGAAAGTAACAATGAAATGACTTGATTGTGATGAAACTAAATTGCTGATTATAGATCTCTATTTTGCTTCATACTAGATCCTTCTTGATCAAATAAAGCTTTTCTACTCCACAAGGATACCTACTTATCCTTCAAGTTCACTCTTACTATTTCTTTTTCAATTCAATCAGCACACTTGCAAACACACACACACACTAAAATCTCAACTTGAGCTTTCATTTACACCATCCAGATTGTCAAGTTGACTCATTTACAAATTAAAATGACCAATAATCATCACCATAGTTGACTAGAAATAATACTTAAAATAATTAATCTTCTTATGTCAAAACAAAAAAAATCTTTCATTAGCTAACCTTGCTCAATAAACACTACTCCTGAGATGATTTCCTATGTTAACCAACAAAAGCTTGGTTAACACTGTGAACTTGCAAAATCCTTTGGCAACTGAGTGAACTTGGTTAACACTATTTCCTGCCAGAATTCTTTCAACGCTCAAGTGAGCTCGGTAGACATTGTCTTCATAGAGTAATTTTTACAAATGCTTGATAGACAAGGAAAACTATCTTGCTAACCAAGTGATCTTGGTAAGTACTGACTGAAAAATGATATGACATTTGTGTAACATCAAAGACAACACACAATTAGAAAATTGTATCCAATAGTAGAGGGTTACAATGTTGTAGGAACCTATTTGTCAAAATGGTGTGAGGTAGAGAAAATGGTGACAATGCTATTATGAACATGTTGAGATAGATTGTAGCCAAATTAGATGTTGTGGAGATAGTCTAGAGGAGAGGAGCACATCTTGATGATGTGAATGATGATGAGGCAATGGCACCAAATGCTTATCTAAAACTTGAGGAAGATCAAGATCATGAAAGATTGTTGAGAGTTTTGTCTAGGGCACATTCCAAGCTTGTTGTGGAAGTTTCTCCTTATGATGGAAAATTGGATGCCAATGTTGTGTTAAATGGGATCTCTAACATTGAAAAGTTATTGAGTTTGAAAACACTCTTGATAATAGAAAGGTGAAGATTGTACTCACTAGGTTGAAAGGTCATGCCTCACTATAGTGGGAGAACTTACAAACTAATAGACAAAGAAGAGGAAAGTAGAAGATCAATACCTAGTTGAAAATGGTAAACAAGGTGAAGAAGAAGTTCCTTCATGTTGATTACCAATTTAATTTGTTGAAGAAGATGCAAAATTTGAGACCAAAAGACATGATTGTGAAGGAGCATACTGAGAAATTCTATAGGTTGGACATCAAATCTAGACATGTGGATGATGAGGTTAAAAAAATTCCAAGGTATCTAAATGGATTGAGATTTGGAATTCAATATGAATTAAGTATTGTGAAATTGGAAAGTTTGGAAGAAGCATATCAATATGCCTTGAAAGAGGGGGAGATCTTGACAAAGAAGCATGAACAAAGATAGAGAGGTTAAGGTGGTAGATTCTAGAGAGGCAGAGATAGATCTTATGGAGAAGGTGGTAGATCTAAAAATTATGCACAAGATAAGGTTAAATCTAAACAAAAAATTGATGAGAAGGGAAAGACTGAGTGGAAAGATCGTAATTCTTACCTAGAACATATTATTTCTTACTGAGGAAGAGTTAATTCTTATTGCAGACGTGGTTTTCATGGAAATTGTTTCAGATGTGGCAAAGAAGGGTGTAGATCTTTTGAATGTATATACTCTAGTGAGAATGAACAAGGTAACATAAATGATGTGGTTCAAGGAGATCTTGAGGGTTCACCTTGTGGACCTAGGGTTGGAGAAAACTTGATGGTAAGGAGAACTTTGTCTAGTAAGATAGTTGATGAGGAATCTATCCTAAGGAGAAGTCTTTTCGAGACCCTATGTAAGATGGCAAGAAAATGTTGAAAACTAATTGTTGATAGTGGGAGTACAGAGAATTTTGCATCAAAGGAGCTAGTTACAAGCTTGCAATTGTAGATGTTGAGATAGCCTAAACCTTATCATGTTTCATGGATCAAGGATGACCATAAGTTGTTGGTAAATGAGCAATGTGTTGTGAAATTCAAGATTGGAAACTACTTTGATGAAGTTCTATGTGATATTATACTAATGGATTGTTGTCATATTCTATTGGGTAGACCTTAGCAATATGATAGACATGTTATACTTGATGATAGATTAAACCAATATACTCTTTGGCTGAATGGAGAAAAGAAAATATTTTTGCGAACGATTGAAGCTCTTGATGAAGTGAATTGTACTATTGTTAGAGTTTGCTTAGTTAATGGAAAAATATTTGAGGAGATTAAAAATAACCAAGTTTGTTTTGTTATAATTCCTAGAGGGTCGAGTTGTGCTAATAATGGCTAAGCAACGAAGTATAGTACTAACCAAGTGATAGGTAAAGGTTGAGTGATAGAAGATAATATAGGTTGAGTGAAACCAAAAGTTAATAGTGTTAGTCGAGTACCAATAGAAATTGAAATCTTCTTAAATGAGTGCAAGGAGATTGTTGTAGAGGATATACCTGATGGCTTACCACCACTAAGAAGTATAAGTTATTATATGGATCTAATTCCTAGAGCTAGTTTTCTAAACAAAGCACCATATAGATTGACATCTACTAAGAACAAAAAACTTAATAGACAAGTGCAGGAGTTGTTGCAAAAAGGTTTGATGAGAGAAAGCCTGAGTTTGGGAGTTGTACCTATTTTATAGGCACCTAAGAAGAATAGAGAATGGAGAATGTGTACTAATTCTAGAGCTATTAACAAGATAACAGTAAAATATAGGTTTCCTATGTCAAGGATAGATGACTAATGGATTTTTTGAGTGGAGAAAAGTATTTTACCAAAATTGATTTGAAGAGTGATTATCGTCATATCAAAATCAAAGAAGGTGATGAATGGAAGATTTTTTTCAAGACAAAATATGGTTTGTATGAGTGGTTGGTTATTCTTTTTTGTTTGACTAATGCACCAAGTACTTTCATGAGGTTGATGAATAAAGTTCTAAAAAGCTTTTTGGGTAAGTTTGTGATTTTTTATTTCGGTGATATTCGGATATTCAGTAAGACTACAGAAGAGCATCTTAAGAATATTAGACAAAGTATTGTAGAGGTTAAAAGAGGAGAAGTTTTTGATTAATTTGAGGAAGTGTTCCTTCATGCAATTTCAGATGATGGTTTGACAATGGATTCTGAGAAGGTTAAAGAAATTTTAGAATGGCCTACACCTGAGAATGTGGGTAAAGTAAGATCATTTCATGGTTTGGCTAGTTCCTACTAGAAGTTTATAAATAATTTCATTTCTTTTTGTAATGCTATGAGTGAGACTATGAGAGGGGATAAAAAGGATTTCGAGTGGACACACGAAGCTAATAATAGTTTTGAGAGTTTGAAACAAAAGGTTGTTGAGTTATCTATATTGGCTTTGCTTGATTTCAATAAGGTATTTCAAGTTAAATGTGATACAAGTGGTAGTGCAATAGAAGTTGTGTTAAATCAATAAGGTAAACCTATTGCTTTCTTTAGTGAAAAGTTGAATGATGCTAAAAATAAGTATTATGTGTATGATCAAGAGTTTTATGTTATTTTTTAGGCCTTGAAGAAGTGGAGACACTATTTGATTCCTAAGGAGTTTGTCTTATTTACTAATCATAAAGCTTTATACTATTTGGGAAGTCTGCATAAGTTGAATCATAGACATATGAAGTGGATTGGATATTTTTAGAGATTCACATTTGTGATAAAGCATAAAAGTGGAGTCACTAACCGAGTTGCTAATGGATTGAGAAAAAGTTATTTTTTGTTCATTGAGATAAAGGTTGAGGTTCTTGGTTTTGATGAGATGAAGGATTTGTATGGCACTAACCCTGATTTTTTTGAGGCATGGAGAGAGTGCAAACTGCCAAATATATTAGTTCAATAGAGTAAGTATGAAGATTATTTCATTCGAGAAGGTATGTTGTTCAAAGTAATTTACTTGTGTATACCAAGAAGTTCTATGAGAGTTAATTTTTTTAAGGAAAAGTATTGTGGTGGATTGACTAGACATTTTGGCATTGATAAGACATTGAGTTTGCTTAAGGGTAAGTATTATTAGCCACAGATGCATAAGGATGTTCTAAATTTTTTAAGGAGTTGTGGAATTTGTCAAGTTTCAAATGGAGTAAGTCAGAATAATGGATTGTATACACCTATTTTTGTTCTTGAGAAACCTTGGACTGACATCAGTATAGACTTTTTTCTTGGATTACCTAAGATAGTAAGAGGGTATGATTCCACATTTGTTGCTGTGAAAATATTTTCTAAGATGACACATTTCATACCATGTAAGAAGACATCAAATGATGTGTATGTTGCTGAGATTTTCTTCAAAGAGATTGTTAAATTGCATGGATTACAAAGAAGTATTATTTCTAACAAAGATAGTAAGTTTTTTGGTTATATCTGGAGGACTTTGTGGAAGAAGATGGATACTGAGTTGAAATTTAGTTCTACATTCCAGCCACAAATATATGGATGAATAGAGGTTGTGAATAGAAGCTTGGGTGATTTGTTGAGATGTTTAGTTGGAGGTAATTCGAGTAATCAGAATATGGTATTAGCACAAGCTTTGTTTGCCTATAATAATAATGTGAATGGGAGTACTAGAAAAAAGCCTTTTGAGATTGTTATTGGAATGCATCCTAAAGGAGTATCAAATTTGAGGGATGTTGATTGTGAAGAGAAGAGAAGTGTTGAAGGGGATGTATTTGTTGGTTTTATGAAATCTTTGCATGAGGAAGTGAATTTGAGGTTGGAACAAAGTAATTAGAAGTATAAGAAGAATGTTGATAAGTCTAGGAGACATCATGTTTTTGAAGTTAGTGATGAAGTGATGGTTCATTTAAAGAAAGGTAGATTTCTTGTTGGAACATATAGTAATTAGCTGAGGATGAAGAAGTTGTGACCTTGTAAGATCTTGAGGAAGTTTCATAGTAGTAATGCTTATGAAGTTGAGTTATCTAATCACATGGATATATCTCTTATATTCAATATTGTTGATTTACATAAGTATCAAGAGTCAGACGATGAAGTTTTTGTACTAAATGATTATCCTAAGAAGCAGATTGAAGAGAATGAACATATATTGGATCGAGAGTTGGTAAAGTATAAGAGAAAAAGATTATTTTGAATATTTGTGAAGTGGAAGAATTGACCATTGAAGATGCTACATGGATTTTTCAATTTGAGTTGGATTCATCTTAGATTGTGGCATCTCAATGATTTAGGAGAATCATTTCTTTTAACCCTAGTTATCTAGTGCAGGAGCATCCTGGGTTGTCTTTCTACCCTACTCATATTTGTTCATTTTTTCCTATTAGTGTCAACTTTAAGTCATTGCTAAGTTCCAATGGTTGTAGAGTTGCATTTGCTATTGAGTTTAGTGTTGACCAAGTTGTTAAGTGTTGGCTGAGTTGTTCAATATTGATCAAGTGCTTTTGTAGTTGAGTCTTCCTTCATGCGTCGAGTGATCTTGATGTTTTCTGATGCTTGATTCCTTTTTTGTCCAAATTTTTTTGTGACTAGTTCTTAGTTTGAGATGACTTATGTATTTAATTAGGGTTACAAATTTAATGTAAGGATCTTGTCTTGGGATGTGTGCAAACTATTATGAGGTTGGTCTTCTATTATGTAATGATCTAGAATCTTCTATAAGCTATTGTGGAAAGTTTAAATAGGGGTGTTTACATTTAAGTCAGGTATGCTTGGGAAGTGTGAAGGCAAGGGAGCTAGAAGAGTCAGAATAAAGGACCTATTAAAAATTCTAAGTTTGAAATTTTATAAATCTTGTTGATTGTAACTCAAAAGGTATCACAGTTGGGCATGTATGTTGACAATTTGATGAATTAATAAAGTATTTACTATTCCTTTTCTCCCTGGTGTAATTCTATATGTCTTTTCTTCTATTATGTTTACGTAGCAAGATGGTTGGAGAGTTAAGTGTGTAGCTAGCCCTAGCTTTTCAATCCCTCCTTGCATCATTAACCCTGGGAAGCAAAGGCAATGAAGTAAGAGAGCTTGATTCAATTTTTTATGATGAGAAGAGACAATATGAGTTTGAGGCCCTACTTGTGAGGAAATTTCCTAGAGGTGTTAGTAATTGTAAAGGTAAATTACCTATGAAATATTTTTCATGTGAAAAGATTGGCCCTATGGCTACTAGATGTACTCATGTTGATCATAATGATAAGAAGATTTAAGGACAAAGGAAAGAATAAATGCTATGTTGTAGTAGATGAAGGATTGAATGATAAAGATTTAAAGAAAAATGATGGAGTAGTATTTTTTTGTCAACAAGGAGACCACGAAAGGTGAAGGTGAGAAGGATTTAGCTTTCTTCATTCATAGAAGACCCCTGAACCTTGCACCTAGAATTTAGATTTGTAGCCTTGTCATTCTTTTTGTGAACTAATGGTAGCATGTCATCCTTGCCTACTTGTGCCATTTTTATTTTACCTTTAGTCACATCAGTGGTAACTTATCATGTTGATGACATTATTTTTATACATTCGTCTATCGATGTCAGCGTACAATTACCCTTGACTGAATTGTCTCTCTTTTTTAATATCAAATTTCAAATTATATGCTCACTTTATTTGTAGAAGACTCATGGACCATATACCTAAGGTTTAGACTTGTAGCCTTGTTAGTCTTTTTGTGAACCAATGGTGACATGTCATCCTTGCATGCTTGCATCAATTTTATTTTACCTTATATCACATCGATGGTAACTTATCGCGTTGATGACATGGATAAACTATTGTCCATCTTTGACTTCATGTATCAACATGGGTGTTCTTGAGTGTATGCCAATGAGTCTCATGACCAATAACTATAGGATTCCTTCTCCTTCTTTTTCCTCTGATTGGTTTTCATGCATTTTTCCAATCAAATTATTTTGACCATCAATGAAAACAAATAATCTTTCTTTCATTCTTCACAATAAGGGTGCATGTGGGGTCAACATATGCTATGATCTTAGATAAATATAGGTATTGATACATTATAACTGTTATGATCCACACATTTTTTATGATCTCCCTACACCTGATGAGATAGTACAGTTACTCAAGAGTCATTTGCACACGATGAGCTCTATTCTAGTTAGAGATCTCCTTTAGACATATAAAGGTATCAATATGTTGCATGGGGTTAGTCTAAATAATAAGCCCAACTTGATTAAAGGACTAGTTAGGATATCCTCTAGCGTGATACAAGAGAATCCTAAGTGTAAGAGCAATCTTGCATCACCCAAAAATATTTTTACTTCTAGTTTTCTAGGTTTGTGTTTCCAATAAGGGCTAATTTTGTGTAGAGTTTCTATTTGTGGGAGCTTGCTAATTCTATTAAGTTGGTATTGTGCACTCAAATTCTTCTAATCTCATGTGTGAGGGGGTCATCATGGACCTATGAGCCTACCATATGATTTTTAATTGTCATATCATATGTATTAGTGTAGTTATTGTATATTTTCAATATGAATTTTGGCTATCTAAACTTTAGGTATAGTGATGAAGGCCTAAATGGCTCCAAAATGAGGTGAGACCTCAATTGATGAACATTTGTGCAATAAGCCTCTATATAAGTTTAGCTAAGGATTTTGAAATGGTTAATAGCTAATCAGGGAAATGGTTTGCTAGTCATGGTCTCCAAAAGTGGACCCATCCAAAAATATAGTTTTTAATTTTTCTATAGTGATCCAATGTAATAAATTTAAATAAATAATATAATATGAGGTTGTTTGGCCTTATGAGTTAAGGGTTATTGTCTAGAACCTTACCAAAATGGTGAAAAATACCTATATAAGGAAGGCCCATAGCTTATCTAGGGAAGTTATGGGTGATAGTCACAACTCTATCTTACATACCATTGTGAGGAAGGTGCCCATGTGGGTTTGCATAATATAATTTTTTAATTCTACATTTGTAGTGATAATAAATTCATATTTTGTTATTTAAATTTGTTTTGTTTCTTTGTTTCTATTTTTTGGTGTGGTATAAGGGGAGAAACCTTTATCAATTATTATTAGAGTGGGAGTTCTAGAGTGTGTAAACAAATCATTGACTTGGAGGCAGTTTGTACTAGGACTATGGTTTGGGTTGAGTGTGTGGATAGATCACCGATTGTGATGTAGTTTGCACTAGAGTTTTAATAGAAGCACAAAAATTCCTCCATAGTGAGAGCATGGTGCTCAAGGTGTTACACCTAAGGTTCAAACCCTCTAGAGAAAAATGCAAGCATTGTAAGAATAGATGCATAGAGAGATAAATCTTTTCCTAAGAAATGAGAATAGGGGTAAAAGAGAAGGAGAATGATAGATTGGTCAAGGAGAAGGGAAATTTTTGAAATAAGAAGAAGAAAAGCTTTTTAGAGCCATTTCCAAGCTTGGAAAATGTTGGGAATACAATAGGAAAAGTAAAATCTCAAGGGGGGGAGGGTGAATCAGAACTTCAAAACTTTAACCATAAAATCATTCACCACACATCCATCTCTACATTGTAAATTGAAATACCAAATCAAGCATATACATCCATAGCATATAAACACATAAAAATTCACACATATGACACAAGATGTGATTACCCAAAAACTCTCAAATGAGAAGGTAAAACTAGGGTGGGGATGACACCAACAAATCTTTACTACTATAGTTGTAAATTTTATCCAATGAAGGTAACAATTGTTTGACCATAAAATATGTTCTGCCCTATGAAAGGTATGCCCTGTTAAAGGTTTACAAGATTGTTAGATCTTACCTTGTTAAAAGGATTTCAACACCCTGTTAGAAGTGTGCATGATTAAAGGACTTTAACTCAAAATTAATTAAGCACCATGTTAAAGGATTTACAACATCCTATTAAGACTACTTTGTTAAAAGATTTAACTGATTCACCTGTTAGAATGTTTCAACAATGATTTTTTGGTTAGCACTTTGCTGCTAGACAATAGATCACCTCTTTGCATGTATCCTTGATCCTCTCTAATCAAATGTATCTCTTATGTCCTCTAACTCCTTTCCTTTGTTCTCCTCTAACTAATTTTGCAATCTATACACTATGATCACTATTCTTTAGTCACCCTTGAATGCTCTATTTGCACATGCAAACTTCTCTCTTTGCTCACACAATGTTTTAGGGTTCACCTTCCTTAAGAAGATCTAGGTGACTAGGGTTAGGTATGAATTAAAAATTATAATTCATCCATCTAGCCACTCAATTAATCCCTTATACTAATTGGCTACATGTACTACATAGGGATTCTCAATTAAGATTTGTTCTTATCATCTAGGATCACAAAAATAATCTTCAAGTCGACTCCAAAATGGTTTGCATAAATGTTTGTGTCATTACAAAAAACTATGTCAAAACTATATAACTCGACATCTAAAGTCCTTGATGCTTAGAAACAACTACAACTTCAATGTTGTCACTTGGCATTTGAATGACTCGGCATCCATTAATCACTTGTCACTTGAATCACTCAGCACATACTGATTACTCAACACTTGAGTGACTCTGCACTAACTATATACTTGGGACTTACTAAGTATCTCACTTAGCATGCACTATCTAACATGTTATGCTTTACATGCATTACTTGTTTGGCATGAACTAATTTCTAACTTATAAATGACTTAAGTGTAGAAACACTCATATGTCAAAACCAATCTAAGATCAATAGGAAAAATACCTAAATTTGAGGTTCTCACAATTTCGATAAATCTTAACCAAGAGGAATTGATCAATTACATCAATGAATTAGAAAAATACTTTGAGTATGAGAATATTGAGGATCTAGATAGGGTCAAATTTGAAAAGGCCAAATGAAGGCTTACACAAGGATCTAGTGGAAGGAGATTCAATTAGAGTGAAATAGAAGAGGGAAAGATAAAATTACTAGATAGGATCAAATGATAGATAAATTGAAGTGACAATTCATTCCCATAAATTACAAGCTTGATCTACTGGAGAAAATGAAAGGGTTAAAGAAAATAGGGAGATCTATTCAAGAGCATACCAAAGAGTTCTACCAAGTTCTCATTAGAACTAACCATGCAAAAGCTCATAAGGAGAAAGTCATATGTTATCTCAATGGGTTGAGGCCAAGCATTCAAGAGGAGTTGAGTCTAGTTTGAATGATCAATATTGGGGATGCATTCTAGTTTTTTCTAAGAGTTGAGGAAAATATGAATAAATAATTTGATAACAAAAATAGTGGTAGAGGTCATGTTGGAAGGTCTAGCAGACAGTCTTATGGAGGTTGAAATGATGATCAAAAAAAAGATTGATGAGGTTGACAGTAGAAAATCAAAATCAAAGGGGAAATAATCATTTCCATGACTATAATAATAGAGATCAAAGAGGAAGAGAGGAAGAATTTGGTAGAGGAGGTTTTCTTGGAACCTATTCTTACTATGGAAAGAAACGCATAGGAAATTTTAGTTTCCTCAACACTAAGGAAGGGCTAATAGAAGAACTAAAGGCTAGGCTAAAGTTGTACATGTTGATGATGATGCCAATGTTGATTGATGGAAGCATAAATAGGATAAAAAGATACTAAGAGGGGGGTGGGGTTGAATCAAAATCTTAAGCACTTTTACTTTTCACCAATTCATTAACACATTCATCAGCCATCTTTTTCATATAAAGCTTGTAAGAGTAAACTTGTTGTAACATGTAAAACTAATCTATCACATACATGAAAATAAACACAACACAATGTTTGTTACCTAGAAACCCTCCAAGGTGAAGGTAAAATTGGGATGGAGATGAAACACACAAATCTCCACTACTACAGTAATAAAGATAACCTGATATCGTTACAATGTTTGATCATAAAATATAATCTACCGTATGAAGGGTCTTCCCTATAAAGCTGTTTGAGTGCTAGGTCTCACCTTGTTAGAGATTAACACTTACAATAAAATTGTTGAAAATATAAGAGGAGTAATTAAGAGGGCAAGGGTGAATCAATTACTACAAAAATAAATCTCAGATCCCTTAGACGTCAATACAATTCAAAACATAAACACTGATAAAACTATATTCTGCTATAACTCGACAAACACATATGCACGCAGTTGATACTAGCAAGATGATATAACTTGATAAGAAATGAAATGTCAATTATAACTCGATAATAACTAAATATTCTAATCTTAAGATGTTTTGTCTAATTTACCTTAATTAACTTAGTTGCATACACATAAAAGAAAGCATAAGTGACACCAAGATTTAACATGAAAACCCAATTAGGGAAAAACCACCAATTGTAACAAGTTATTATTTTTCACTCTTTTGAAGTGAGCCATGTTAGAAGCCAACCATGTTAAAGGTTACAAAACACAATGTTAGGTGTGACCCTATTAGAGGATTTAATCACCATGTTACGAGTAACCTTGTTAGAGGTCTTCAAGACACTCCAAGTAGAAATGCCACATTGTTAGAGGATTTAAAAATAGTTGTTAAGCCAACTCTGTTAAGAGATTTAGTTCACTACTACAATGGGTAGTGCGAAATAATGATATGACCTGATTGCTGATGCAAACTTATCTTTGCTAATGCAAACTTATCTCAATTCTAAGTTTAATACTTGATTTTTCTTGATCTGATGTATCTCTACAACTCCACAAGGATATTTGTCTTATCCTTCCAATTCACTTCCTCTAAGCATCTTCTTATCTTCACACACTTGTTCACATTCAATCCCACAACTTGACCTTATATTTATATCTTATACACAATCAAGTTAGCTTGAATACAACTTAAAACCATTTATATTCATCTCCTCAGTAGACTAAAACCATCAAATAAATTCATTAAACTCAATATGTCAAAACAAAAAAATCCTTTGTTAGCTGACTCTGCTCGGTAGACACTAATCAAAATAGATTTTCCTTCGTTAACCAAGTGAGCTCAATTAACACTAGTTTTCATGCCAACTTTACTCCCAAATGAACTTGGTAGATATTTTCTTCTATAAATTCTCTTTGGTAACCAAGTGACCTTGGTTGACACTTGTTACCTTCCAAATTTCCCTTGTCTCTTGAATGAGTTTGGTAGACACTGTCATCTGAACTTGGAAAACACTGGAATAATCGACAGACACAAAGAACTCTCTTTATCTCTCGAGTGATCTTGGCAGACACTGACTGGTGAATGTATGACATTTTGTGTAACATCAAAGATAATTGATCAATCATTTTTAACAATCTCCCTCTTTGGCAGTGATAGCAATAGAAAAATGTCATAATACAATGAATTTTTTACAAAAAAATACAAGTAAGGCTAATATCCTTAGTTTTATTCTAATTATCATTCATGAGAACTCCCTCTATTAGTGTGAACTCCCTCTAACTTCAGTTTCTCCCTCTGTTAGCAAACTATTCTATCTTCAACATCTTCTAATAGAAAACTCTCCCTCTTTGATATCAAACCAAGTTCTCCCTCTTATCATATCAAACTCTCCCTCCTTGACATCTTCTCGGATGTATAAAAAAAATTGTGATATCACAAAGAAAAATCTCCCTCTTTGACATCCTATGCTAAAGACATTAAATAGTGTAGTTTCTAGTGTACCTTAAGTATTGATTCATATGCAATTTGCCATTTCATTACTGCATCAACTTAACTAATCTTCAACATGCTCTAGTTGATGCATCACTGAACTTTATTTAGTGAGCTTCAACTAAGGGAATGACCCCTAGCTAACCTCTTATATACAAAAATGCATCCTTGGGTAATGGCTTGGTGAATATGTTTGCAAACTATTCTTTAATGTTCACATATTCCAATCTTACTTCCTTGTCTTGCACCAATTCTCTTAGAAAATGATATTTTATTGAAATGTGCTCAATCTTGGTATGTATCACAAGATTCTTTGATATGTTAATTAAACTGGTGTTATCATAGAAGATAACCATTGGATCCCTAATTTCTACCTTCATACCTACCAACAGTTGCTTGAACCAAACAATATTAGAAAAATTGACTACTTCTGCAACATATTATGCTTTTGTTGTTGACCAAGAGATGTAATTCTTCTTTTTCTTATCCAGGACACTAGTCTTTTATTAGGAAAGAATGTCCCACTACTAGTGCTTTTTATGTCGTCAATGCTTCCTACCCAATCAACATTAGTAAAGGCTTTTAAATCTAAGTTGCCTCATTTCCTGTACCATAAGCCTTAATCTTCAGTACCCTTTAGATACCTCATAATTCTTTTGATTCTCATCATATGATTTTTTTTAAGATTAGCTAAAAATCTTGCCACTATACCAACTACAAGAGAAATGCCAGGCCTAATATGTACAACACACTACAGTTTTTCAATCATATATCTATATGTGGTCTGATCTACCTCCTTGGAATCATCATTTTTAGAAAGCTTATATCTAGAAGACATAGGCATTCCAACTGGTCTTGAATCCTCTATTCCAAACTTCTTTAGTATTACCTTGATATACTTAGACTGAGTGATGTAGATACCATCTTTCTTCTATTGAATCTACAAGCCAAAAAAGAATTTGATCTCTCCAAACATTAACATCTCAAATTCCTTACTCATTTTTTTAGAAAAATATTTACATAAGTCATCATAACCAGTAAATAATAAATCATCCACAAATATTTCTACCAACAATATCTCCTTCTCTAGTCCTTTCAAGTACAAACGGTTGTTATCATTTGTCCTTTGAAAACCAATCTTTAACAAATAACTATGAAGTCTTTCATACCAAGATCTGAGAGCTTGTTTGATACCATTTAATTCTTTGTATAGTTTACAAACCATATCTCTTTTGCTAGGATCTACAAAAGCTTTAGCTTGCTCTATGTAGACTTCCTCTTCTAGAATTCCATTCAAGAATGCAAAATTTACATCCATTTGATACACTTTAAAATATATATGTGCAACATAAGAAAGTAAGGTTCTAACACCTTCTAATCTTGCAATAGGAGAAAATTTTTCACCATAGTTAGTACCTTCCTTTTGAGAATAACCTTTGAAAACTAACCTTGCTTTATTTCTTGAAACCTTTCCATCTTCATTCAACTTGTTTCTGAATACCCACTTTGTGCCAATTACATTCTTCTCCTTGGGTCTGGGAACAACAGTCCAATTCTTATTCTTTTCAATTTGATCTATCTCTTCATTCATTGCTTCAATCCAACTTTCATTATCCAAAGCATCTTTAACAATTCTACGTTAAAATTCAGTAAGCAAAAATGTACCTTTTAGTTTGTTTCTTGTCATTGTATCTTCTAATTTATCTGCAATGATCTACTAAGGTGCATGGTGCCTTCTAACATATCTTGCTAGTATAGGTACTTTGGATTTAGAACTTATTCCACTTGCCTCACCATGATCTTCTGTATTATGCTCAAGTTGCATTGTCTGTGACTTAGGTCCCTTAGATTTGGACTCAGGTTGCACTGGCTTCAACCCAAGTACTTTTGGAAATTTTGAGGACTCAAGAGGTGAAGTCTGTTGACTTTCTATTGGATTAGTAAATGTATTAGGTTCAAAGTAAACAATTTTTTTGTAATCTTCAAGTTCTTTGCCACTCTCTTCTTCACTCTTTTCTATAAACTCATTAATCTTCACATGTGCACTTTTTATGATCTTATGAGTAGTCATATTCAAACACTTCTATGCTTTACTTTTACAGGAATACCCTAGGAATATGCCTTCATCACTTTTGACATCAAATTTACCTTTCCTAGATTCCTTCAAGATATAACATTTGCTACCAAATACTTTCAAGTAACTTACATTAGGTTTATAGTCATACTATAGCTCATAAGGTCTCTGATTTGAGTCTGTCTTTAGCTTACTCTATTTAAGGTATAAACTATTAACTGATTGCTTCCTTCTAGTATTTGATTGCAACATTCTTTTATATCATCAAGGTTCTTATACAATCCATGATAGATCTATTCCTTCTTTCTGCTATACCATTCTATTGAGGAGTACTAGGCGTTGATACTTATCTTTTGATTCCTTTCTTGGTGCAAAATTTATTTAATTCATTTGAGATGAATTCACCTCCTCTATCTAACTTTAGACACTTTAGTTTATTTCTTATCTATTTCTCAACTGTAGCCAGATACCACTTCAATTTTTGAAAGATTCAGACTTATCTTTCAAATACATTACAGTCATCATTCTAGAATAATCATCAAGAAATAAAATGAAATACTTATCTCCACTATATCTCTCTCTATGCCAATAGGTCCACACAAGTCTGTATGAACCAACTCCAAGACTTCTTCTAAATGATAGTTCTTTCTTTTGAAACTAGTCTTTCTCGTCTTTCTAATTTGACAATTTTTGCATAGACTCATATCAAGTTTTCTCAAACTAGGAATACCTCTTACTCTTGTGTTCTTTCTTATCTTGACTAGGTTATCAAAGTTCACATGACACAACCTTTTATGCCATAACTAGCTTTCTTCTACTTAAGCAATGAAACATGGACTTTCACTGAGATCTAGGTAGAATAAGTTACCTTTTGTTTGATTACCAGACCCAACTACATTTCCTTTTCCATCTAGCAACTGATATTTTCCATTCATAAATTCTACCTTGAATTTAATGTTATTCAACTATGCCACGGTCCTTCAACCCAATAGGCACTATCACATCTAAGTTCATTGGTTAGTGAAATATAACCTTTTCCTTTTATGAAATAAGGTTCATTATTTTCAAATCTAACACTTCTACCATCATAGTGTTCCATATGTTCAAACTTTGATTTATCATCAATCATATGATAAGAACAACCACTATCAATAATCCATGTATCATTCTTACTAACATGATGGATAAGTGTCACCTTATCATCTTCATAATCAGATTCATCTTTCACAATAATGTAAACCATTTTATCATTGTCACTACTATCAAAATCCTAAATCATAAAATAGAACTTCTTACCTTTATCCTTGTAGTCTTTGTAGCTTTTGAAATCCTTCTTTCCTTTGTACATGATGTCTTTCTTTTCTTCTTTGCTTTCTCTCTTTGGACACCTTGCAGCAATGTTACCAACTTCTTCACAAGAAAAATAAATTAAAGAAATTTTACCTATTTACTTTCATCTACCTTTGGTGTGTTTCCTTGCAAGTAGGGCTTTAATAACTTCAAGATCAATATCATAACTTTCTTTCTCTTCTTCACTTTCAAATTGTTTGTCTTTGGATTTTCCACCTTTTTCTTGAGTGAAAGCTTGGCTTCAAATGTAGACTCAAAATTCTTGGAATTAGGAACATAGTTTTCATTGTTATCTAATTCAAAGGTTGTCAATCTTCCCACTGAAGCATCCAGATTTATCTTCTTTTTGGGATCACATCTCATATCTTGAATAGTAGATATTCTAATTGCATAAATAAGAAGAAGGGTTCTCAGTACCTTTCTTATAATGATTTTATCACCAATGTCTCCTCTAGAGGTTTTGATTGCACTTACACTGGCTTTGATTCTTTCAACATATTTTGCAATATTTTTATCTTCTCTCATTTTCATTTGATCAAACTAACCTCTACGACTTTCTACTTTGGCTCTTCCATCACCTCCATAGATATCTTTCAGCTTGACCCACATTTCATGAGTAGTACCATAATCTTTGACCTCGTCAAATTCAACATAGTTAAGAGAAGAAGTAATGTCAATCTTCATGATGTTATGATTTTTCTTTTTAGCATTTTCTTCCACTATCAATGTTCCAGTAAGAGCCTTATATTGATTTTCTAGATATTTCAAACCTGAATCACTTATGGTTGCTAGATGTAGCTTCATAAGTTCCTAACATGCCTGAAAGTTATCTTTGTTTAGCTTGGGAATCTCTCTTTTGTAAGACATCCTGATCTTTAGCTTAGGTCCTTGAAAATATCTTTACAAGCACCAAAATATCATATACCAATTGTTGGAAATATAAGAGGATTAACTAAGAGTAGAGGGATGAATCAATTACTACAAAAGTAAATCCCAAATCTTTTATATGTCAACACAATTCAAAACATAAACTTTGATAGAACTATATTCTGTTGTAACTCGGCAAATGCATAGGCACTCAGTTAACACTAGCAAGATGGTGTAACTTGGAAAGCACTAAAATATCAATTGTAACTTGGTAATAACTGAATATTCAAATCTTAAGATGTTTACTGTGATTTACCTTAACTAACTTAGTTGCATACACATAAAAAAATAGCATAAGTGATACCAAGATTTAATGTGAAAAATCAATTTGGAAAAACCACAAATTGAACCTAGTTACTATTTTTCACTCTTCTGAAGTGAGCCTTGTTAGGAGCCAACCCTATTAAAAGTTTCAAAACACACTATTAGGTGTGACCCTATTAGAGATTTAATCACTTTATTAGGAGTGTCCTTGTTAGAGGTCTTCAAGATACTTCAAGTAGAAATGTCACCTTGTTAGAGGATTTACAAATACTTGTTAAGCTAACTCTATTAAAAGATTTAGTTTATAGTTGTACACTAAGAAAGTGTCACACTTTAAACCATTCTATTCAAGGGATTCCATGAGTTTAGAATGCTTGGATGTTGGCATAGAGCTCCCTATCCATGGAGTGCAAGAGAGTATGATTATGGTATGAAGGCTCTCAACTAAGCCCTAGAAATACTCTTCTTGCTAGTAAACCATGCAATGGAAGGTTCCAAAGATGAGATGCAAGAATGCAAATGTCCACAAGGAGTTCCTCAAAGACGCAATGCAAATGTGAAGTAAGCTAAGATGAAATCTAAAGTGTAGCTAAGTTAACTATTGGAGTTGATGAAATCCAACTCCGAAGATGCCCAAGATCACCTGCATGCAAAAACCTATCAAAGAGAAGCCAAGAAAGGAAGAGCGTGGAGCAAAAGAAAAACCCTAAACAAACATGAGAGATAATATGAAAAAATAAGAAAATATGTATTTACAATATGCAATAAGTGATATTTTTATTGATGTGAAAATATAATGAGGGAGCCCAAATATAAAGAGCTCTAATAATCTTTCAAAACAAGCTAGAAGATGCTAGGAGATAAGTGTGACAACTAAGCATACATCCACATGAGGTGAAAAGTCCTCGAACAAGGTGAGAGGATAAGTATGACTTAGGAGAGACCAAACTCCCATATTGTCAACAACTTATAACAAACTCCTAGATTACAATAAATAAATGAAATGCATTTACCTAAGTAAGCTTAAGTAAATAGAATAAATAATTAGTAAATAATTATTTACTCTAACACCCCCCCCCTTAAGTGCAACTTAGGAAAATGTCTTAAGCTCAAAAAACTAAGAAATGCAGAAATGTAGAATGCATAATGGGTCCCAGCAACGAGGTCATGTTAGGTACCCATGTACAATGCAAAAGATGTAACCTCTGTAAATGGAGAAAGAGAGAAAACCATGTGGAAAAAACCCTCCCCCAAAAAGAGGTAACCTAATGAAAAACTGAAGAAGTCTCCAACTAGGGGAATGTCCCCTAAAATAGGAACAAGGAGTGATCATGAAGAGCATCACTAAAGCAAGAAGAGCCACAAATCTGCAAAATTGTTGATCTAAAGTACCATCAATGAAGAAGATGGCACAAACTAAGTGTGTTTATATGGTAGATGATCCATCTCATTGAAATGCATAGCTAGCCAGCCACTGCAATCGCCTTGTTTATAGGATCAACCACTGAATACATATCTCACACTAACAAACCATCAAACCACAAATGCATTAGAGCAACAGCCAAACCCCCCCTTAATGTAGATGGGGTGAGATGATAGGCAACTAAGAAGGTGGGCCAATGTCTCTTGTAGACGAACCAAGAATGATGAGAGAGAAAGAGGTACAGACACCTATAAAGATACAATCAAACTGACTCTACATTGGGCTAATGTCGTGGAAGGGACACTCACTTGACAAAGGGAGAAGCCTAAAATAGCAAACAACTATCCTCCCCATGGTGCTTTATGAAAATAGTGCATGTACAACTGACTCAAAACAACGTTCATGACCCCCAAAATGCAAGAGTGACACTTTATCTTAGTGTGATACATAAAAGTGCTTCAAAATGATAGCTACAATGATCAAAACCAAAAAGAAGCTGACACAAAACATAGTATAGCCTAAAACAAAGGAAACCATGCCAGAAAAATGATCCTCAAACCTAAAACACTCAAGATATCCACCATATAGAAAAAAATGCCAAAAATATGATAAAAAGAGCATGGGCCAAAAACTAAGAAAAAGGACCACATTTCTGAAAAAGTGACAAAACTAGCTTTCCAAACATATAAAGTTTTAAAAAAATGGGCATGGGATGCAAAAGATATGCTTGCCCGAGTCAAAAACACAACTTCAAATTTCAACTAAAAAATGGGCAAAAAAAGCATCAAAACCTAAAAACACCTACACCAATGTCTTTGTCTCAGAACCAACTTTCTAACACTTCTTTCAGATCAAAAAAATAACTCTGTATGCTCAAGTTATGGCCAAAAAATCAAGAGTAGGTCAAAAAGGACCTAGAAAGAGAGTGCAAGAAGAAGGCTTGATGATGTAGTGTTGATGTCATGCTGACATCATCATTTCATGGGAAAAAATTTGATGGCTTGAAGGTTGTCTCTACAAAAAAGAATGCCACATAGCAACCACATGGTAGAACCTGACGTGGCAGGGTCCACATGGCACCCCCACAACATGTTGACTAGGTGATAACTACACCACGTGGGTAGCTGACTATGCAAAGTAGCAAAACCTAGGACAGAGTGGTGCAGTTGGAGGAGATGAGCGAAAAGTTGGCAGAAATCACCAGCGGAGGTGTTGACTGAGTGGCGCACCAGTGGAAGCAACAACTAAGTGCTAAGAGGTGGTGCCTAGGGCAACACTGCCTACTATGGCTGCATGCAGGTGGTGTGGTGGTAGCCCCATGGTGGTGCAGCGGCGGTGCTGCGAATTTTTTTAAAAAATCATAATAAATGTCAAAAATCATCCGTACGGCCTCCCAAGCTATAAAAAATTTTCCTCTCAGAGACCTGTCTCCAAATTTGACAAGTTTTATATGAATCTCGACTAAAAATGGCCTTTTAGATCCAATGAAAGCATCTGTTTGGGCTGAAAGTGCTTCAAAAAATTGTTGATCCTCTGACTTGAAGAAAAAATGCACAAATAAGCTAGAGTTTGTGACTCCAAATCACGCTTCAAAAGTCTTTCAATGAAGCAGTAGTAGGGAGGCTTTGATATCATGTTGGAGTTGATGAAATCTAACTCCAAAGATGCCCAAGATCACCTGCATGCAAAAACTTGTCAAAGAGAAGCCAAGGAAGGAAGAGTGTAGAGAAAGGGAAAAACCTTAAATGGACATGAGAAACAATATGCAAACACAAGAAAATATGTATTTACAATATGCAATAAGTGATATTGTTATTGATGTGAAAATACAATGAGGGAGCCCAAATACAAAGAGCTTCAGGAATCTTCCAAAACAAGTTAGAAGATGCTAGGAGATAAGTGTGACAACTAAGCATACATCCACATGAGGTGGAAAGTCCTCGAATAAGGTGAGAGGATAAGTATGACTTAGGAGAGAAAAAACTCCCGTATTGTCAACAACTTATAAAAAACTCCTAGACTACAATAAATAAATGAAATGCATTTACCTAAGTAAGCTTAAGTAAATAGAATAAATAATTAGTAATTAATTATTTACTCTAACATTAACAACATCAGAGTATTACAATATTTAAGCTAATTATGCTATGTGAGCTAGACTATTGCAATAAAAGAACTAAGCTACCATGCAAGATGCTTCTAAACTAGCATGCAATGGTGATGATAGAATGAGACAAGGAATGAGAAGTTCTCCACAAAGCTCCAAAGAAACCTATTAGAAAACCTACATCATAACAATAGTTAAAAGGTGGATGGATGCTTTGACAAGGGGAGAGCTCCTCCTTTTAAAGTCGTACAGATGGTAGAGATCAAGGTCAAGATGATGGATGATCAATGGTGAAAATCAAAAATAGGAGTGATCCATGTGCACAAGAAAGTCAACCAATAACATAGAAGTTGACTTCCCATCTAAGACAAAAGTCACAAAGCCTTTTATTTTAATTTGAAAAATAGAAAAAGGACTTTATGTGTGCACTTTAAGTGGGTCAGAAGAATGGGGTCTTTTATTTAATTAAAATGGGACATATTCTTTTAATCAAATAATGAATTTAGGATAGCACAGTCAAACTATATGTTATAATCAAATTAAATCATTATTAGCAATTTGGTTTAGGTAAATGATTAATTAAATTAGCCAAAATGCTGAGAAAGGGGCTAATAGTATAGATGACTATTTTTAGGTGATTACATTTGTTCCTCTTTGACTAATGTGTGATAAATCTGGGAACACATTATGTCAAAGAAAATAGAAGCCAAGTAGGCAAAAAATAAATATAAATATCTGATTATGAAGAATGAAATGCAAAAGAGATACCAAATCTTGAATGCACAGCCTAGTAGCGATAGTACTAAACACTAGGAAAAATACAATGTCAGAATTCAAGAAGAATGCTAACACCTAGCAAAATAGATAGATTGAGAGCAAATGAAAAGATCAAACATGTGCTCCTAAGAAATAGATAGTTGTAGGAAGTGATGATAGAGTATTTCTACCCCCTCAAGATAAAAATTGAAATGAGGTAAGGGGATGCAGAAACGAGTGAGATATAGCAATGTCCAAGGTGACAGATAGATGATTAGAAACAAAGAGTGATTGTTTAAGGAATGACAAAATGCCCCAATTTGACCAAAGTTTGACCATGAAGAATAAAGCATGAAAAATTAGGTCAAATTGAGTAGAAAAGTGATTTTAGACATGAAAAGGTGAATTTAAGAAGATATGATGCATAGAAGTGATGAAGACATGAAGAAATGAAGATGCCCTAGTGAAGATTCAAAGATTAGGCTAAAAAAGTTAGCTAACTCTTTAGAAGAAGGTACAATTTTGAAATGAAATTTTGACTATCAAGATGAACTCAAATTTCAATTTTGATCTCAAAAATGTGTCTAAGACATCGAAATTAGCCAAGGGTGCAATTTTTGCTAAATTTTGAGGAGTTTGAAAATTAGTTCAAAATAGGCTATAAAAGGGGTCCAAGTGTCATTTTCAAATTTATTTTGTCTGTTGTGAATTTGGAGAGCTAGAGTGATTTGGAGAGAGAAAATGGCATTAGCAGGTAATTTGACCCACCAACACCATTTTGACTATAGTCAATTGCACAATCAACTAGCCCACTACAAGGTGAAAGCAAGTTTTCAATGTTTTTCCACTTTTTTGAGCTTTTTAAACCTTTTTCACATGTTTTATAAGTAAAATGTAGAATATCATGCGATATTTTAAAAAATAGCGCACGAGTACTTTGAAAATATAGCACAATACTTCACATTTAAAAAATGTATCGCATGAGTAGTAAAAACTATGTTCTATGGAGCACATCTATTTGTTGCATGAATTGGTGCAAAATGTCACAGAACAAAAATGTATTGCACGGGTATATCAAGAACTATCACATGATATGTAATCAGAATTTTATATCACCTACATATAGTAGGAAATGTTTTTGATAAGGTAAACAGGTTTTAAGGGATCCTGAAACCCATAAGTTTAACAACAAGAAAGGCTGAAAATAAGCGAAAAAATGCCCAGCCAGAACATAATCCTTACGACTGAAAATAAGCCCAAAGGCCCAGCCCGAAATAGCTGCCCACTAAAAAGGCCAGAGAACCAACCAGAAAAACAGAGACCGGACAAAAAGCCAAAGCCAGGAGAAACAAAAACCAAAGGACAGAGACCAAACCTAGCAGACTACTTCTCCATCTCGAGCATGGTCTGGATAGCTTCGGTGCACTCTTGTTGCTCTTCTACCTTATGATCCTAGGCGTTCGTCAAATCCTGCTCCATAGTGTTGTCCTTGGCTTTATCCACATCCAGCCTATCTTTGTCTCTGTTCTATTTATCATCTTCCTCCATCTGGTTCCTATCTTTGATCGAAGCGAGGAGGGAGATCATTTGACTAGCCAGGTTGTGATTGTAGTTCTCAATATTTTTTACTCTCCTCTCCATCAGAGTCTCCCAGCTGTTCCGGTCACCTTGGCTTTCAGCACCTGTCTTGCTCTTGATTTTTTCCATTTGGGAAACCCTATCTCTGACATCCTCAAGCTCATGGAAAAGCCATTTAATTGATCTGAAGTTGTCGATCATGCTATTGCGGGCATTGTTCAACAGATTCATACCCATTTCTCTTGCATTATCAGAAATAGCCACCATCGTCGGGTCAATTAGCTCATTGAGTCTAGGCTTCTCGAGGTCATCCACCAGGAGTTGGGGGTTCATCACCTCTCTGTAAATTCCCATAGTGGCCGTTCTCACATTGAAGTTCTTCCAAGCCTTCCTTCTGTTATTAACTTGCACTTCCCCCTCAATCTGTCCAGAGTTGTCATTTTCCTCCAAAGGAGGCTGAGGATGAATAGGGGAGAGGGGAATGGGCAGAGAAGCCTTTCCCTGACTGCTGGAGCGCTCCATGCTCTCTCCTTCCCTCTTCTGTCTTTTTCTCAATTTCTCCTCATCCAGCTCCTCCTTCGAAACCTTGTCAGAATCATCAGTATCCATTTCCTCCTCCTCCTCAGCAAAGCCAATTTTTGCTGGGGTATGACCTCTAGGGCTCTTTCTACTGGTTAATTTGATAGAGGGGTAATCCTTCTTATGGCTTTTAGTCTTCTTACCAGAATGCTCAAAAACCTCATCAGAGCTGATGCTCTCGACATCGTCAGAATCTGAGGAAAAACTGGAGTTGCTCTTGTCAACATCCGCCCCCTGGATAGGGTTTTTGCTAATGGTTTGAGCATGGAAATTCTCATGAATCAGAAGCAGAAGACCCTCATGCAGTGCCGGGTTGACGGTAGCTTTCTTTTTAAAACTAGAAATGGCCTTGTTCATCGAGTTAAAAAGATAATACGGGAAGGAGATCTTACTACCATGGCGA
Organism: Cupressus sempervirens; assembly: GCA_028749045.1. NCBI lineage: Eukaryota > Viridiplantae > Streptophyta > Pinopsida > Cupressales > Cupressaceae > Cupressus > Cupressus sempervirens. The sequence goes on along the minus strand of CM053783.1, from coordinate 30,998,793 downwards.
AAATGATTCAGAATCACAAAATGGTGAGTCCTAACCCTATCAAACTAGGGTTATATATTCAATGATAGCGTAGAGAACATACCTCCAGAGCTTCTTTATAGTATCCGTTACAAAAAACGTCTCTTTCTTGCCCAGCTTGTTCAGCTCTTCTGTGTTTTTCACAAAATCCTTGATTGCATTAGAAGACATCTTCTTGTCTCTGAAGAATTTATGCCCCTCCATCGGAATCCCCGTGACTTCAGCAACCACATCCTCAGTAATTTGAAAGTAGACCCCGTTCACCTTAACCTTACCATTATTCCATGAATTCACCATGCTGTTAGTGATCTCAAGATCCGAGCCATGAAGTTTCTTGAAGAAATTAGTAACCCCACCCTTTTCCAGCTCTCTCCAAACTTTGGCCTTATTCCTCCACTTCTGAACTTCCCCCACCGGCTCCTTTCTACTCCTCTCACCCGTCATGTTTACCTGATCAACTTCCACAATTCTCATGAACTCTGATCTGTGCAAGTTATTTGCATTCGAAAAAATGGTGATGTTTCTTTTATGATACCCATGAATAAACCCCTTTCTGAAAATAATGGTATCGTCCTTTCGAGCGTGTCGAGAAGTCAAAGGAAACCCCTTTTGCTGGTGCAAATCATGATGCCGATAATGGCACTTACCATTTATTAAGCAATCTTTATTATCCATAATTGCATTGGATTTGAGCCGTCCTTCCCAAGATATTATCTTGGTCGATGAGCAACTTTGCCTCTGCCGAAAAATCTTTTCCGGCATGCCAGGACAGATTAATGGTGGCGTTAACCCCTTTATTAGCAAACCAATCAGCGACTGGGTTTGCCTCTCTGTAAACATGAGTGACGTGGACCTTATCGAACTTTGTGAGAGTGGCGCAAGTCTCAGCAATTATGTTCGCAATCGTCCACGAGGGAGGGGAAATACCATTAATGGTATTAATAATGTTTTTGGAGTCCCCCTCAAGCCAGAGATTAGTAATCCCGGCTTCAAAAGCCAACTTGACCACCATACTCGTAGCTCTAGCTTCAGCCAGATGAATAGTCTGGATTCCCAGCGGGGAAGCAAAGGCAGCTATTCCCTCCCCATAGCTATTTCTTATGATTCCACCGCATCCTGAAGGGCTTGGGTTACCCTTGGAGGCCCCATCAAAGTTGGCTTTTGACCAACCATCTAGGGGGAGAAGCCAGCTAGCATCCTGCCTTTTGAGGTTCCTGTCTTTTTCTTTAGCTATCTTTCTGTCCCCTTCTTCTTCTTCTTCCTCCTTCAGCACTTGGAGATTTTCCTTTATATTCTTCGAGACCTTCCTGCCAAGGATTATAGCCGGCTCCTCTCTGTCTCTAAATATTCTATTGTTCCTTTCCTTCTAGATTCCCTAGCAAAAATGGGGTAAAATCCAGTCCGAGTGATCCTGCCGACCCGCAATCTTACAAAGACCTTTCCACTGATGGAAAAAATCCATGAGATTATCTGATTTGCACCAGAGGGTCACATTATCCTGTGTGATGACATTCCACACCTCCCTGGCATAGTCACATAAGATGAAAATGTGATTTCCGGTCTCAGCCTGATTCTTACACAAGGGACATCTACTGGGCATAACGTGTCCTCGCTTCATGAGATTGTCATGAGTAAGGATTTTGTTCTGAAGAGCCAACCAGTAAAAAATGTTGATCTTTGGAGTGAGACCCAGAATCCAAGCCTCTGCCCAAGGGGCTTTCTCTTTTAAGCTCCAATGGGAATTATAGCCTGAGGCAACAGAGTATCTTCCATTGGGATTATCCCTCCAGACTAGCTCATCCCCCAAATTGATAGGAATCATGGAGTTGAGCATAAGCATTATAGGAGTCAAGTCCTCAGAGATGAGGGATAGGTCACTCCATTCCTGGCCATTCCAATAATCACAAAATTTGGACCCAATTTGTTCAGTACAAGCTTGCATCCATCTCTCAAAAACAAGGTTATTGATAAGTGGATCTTGGGAAAGCCATCTATTCGACCAGAATTGGATGTCCTTCCCATTTCCCAATTTCCATGATATCCTGGCCTTAGCCAGGTCCCTGGCTTTCATGATCCCATTCCAAATGTTCGATCCTTTTGGGATATCTTCATTAAAAAGGGTGAAAAGAAGAGTGGGTCTTCTAAGGTACTTGTTTACCAGGGTGTCCCTCCATTCACCGGTCCTACTGAAGATCCGCCATATTTGTTTAGCTAGGAGAGCCTTATTGAGGTGAGTGATCTTTCTAATTCCCAGACCTCCGTACCTCATAGAGAGGCAAACCTTCTCCCAAGCAACAAGAGGATATCTTTTCTTCCCTTCATTACCATTCCAGAGGAAGTCTCTCTGGATTTTCTCCATTCTTTCAGCTATTTTTTTTGGAATTCCAAAGAGGCTCAGGGCGTAGATTGGCAGATTTTGAAGAGAAGATTTGACTAAGAGGCATTTCCCCGCTTGACTAAGAGAGACCCCTTTCCAACCAGCCATCTTCCTGTTGAATCTGTCCAAAATATCATTCCAAAAAGACTCTGAGGGTGAGGATCCCAAGGGAAGACCAAGATAGGTAGAGGGGAAAGAGCCTACCCCACAACCTAGAATCCTGGCGATTTTACTTTGTCTAAACTCAGAGGTGTTGATGAAAAAAAGTGAGCTTTTGTTCCAATTAATCAGCTGACTCGTCCCACTGGAGTAAGTATCAAGAATCTTCTTCAGGGCTCTAGCCTCTTTGACAGAAGCTTCTCCCCCCAAGATTGTATCGTCAACAAATTGCTGATGAGTAAAGGGAATGCAATTAGAGGAGGGAAGGATCCCTTTGATACAAGCCTCACGCTTTCTACAATCTATAATCCTTCCTAAGCATTCAGCTAAAATGATGAACAATATGGGCGAAAGGGGGTCTCCTTGTCTGAGGCCTTTGGAAGGTTTGAAAAAATTAGAAGGGACTCCATTAACCAGAACAGCCAGAGAGGAGGTGGAGACCAATTGAGAGATAATTTTGCAAACTTTACTGTCAAAGCCAAAAGTCGAGAGGACCTTCCCAAGGAGAGACCAGTCCACCCTGTCATAAGCTTTAGAAAGATCCAGTTTGAGAAACATACCTTCCCGTTTGGATGCCTCAAGAGAGTGGATGACTTTGTGCACCATCTGGACAAAATCCAAAATTTGTCTTCCTGGAACAAAACCCGATTGATGCTGCGAGATTATCATGGGCAATATCTTGAGCATTCTTAAAGTGAGAACTTTAGAGATGATCTTGTAGAGAGAGTTGCACAGACTAATAGGTCTGAAGTTATCCAACAAGTCCGCCCCAGGGGATTTAGGAATGAGAACCACAAAAGTCGAGTTTAGCTCCTTGAGAATAGATTTGGCTCCAAAGAATTCCTGGACAGCCTGAACAACCTCTCCCATGATCACCGGCCAGAACCTTTGGAAGAAAAAAGTGGGAAAACCGTCCAAGCCAGGAGCCTTGTCAGCAGGCAGAGAAAAGAGAGCCTCTCTAACTTCCGAAGCCTTAGGAATAGCACAGAGCTGTTTATTATGGATAGGTTGAATGAGCTGAGGGATACAGTGTAACAAATCCTCCTGGTCCAAATTGGAAAGCATTGGGTCCTCAGAGAGAAGGCTAGAGAAAAAGGAAACAGCTTCTTCCGAGATGGCAGATTCTTTAGTTAACAGCTCCTGCCCCTTTCTGATACCATAGATCTTGTTGCTAGCACGGTGCTTGAGGGTGGTTAGGTAAAAAAACTTAGTGTTCCGATCTCCTTCCTTTAGCCAGGTGATCCTCGATCTTTGCCTCCAAAATTTTTCTTCCTTATTAATAATGTTATGAATTTCAGACAGGGTCTTGAGCTCCGAAACCTTGTTGGTCTTAGTGTAACCTTCCTTCTGAATGCAATCTTGGATAATAGTTAGATTATCAAATAACTCTTTCTTTTCATGGAAGATGTGACCAAAATCAGACTTGTTCCAAATTTTAATCATCCTCTTCACATTGCTAAGTTTTTTGGCGACTCTGAACATGGCTGAGCCCTCCACCTCTATCCCCCACCATAACTTGATATTATCCATGAGGTCAGGGTGAGAGTTCCACATTTTCTCAAACCTGAAAGGATGGTATCTCCTGTGTACCAGAGGGGAAACTAAAAGAGAAATGGAAGAGTGATCCGAACCAATTCTGGGAAGCAGAGATAGTCTGCAGCTGAAGGATTGAAGCCAGTCCGAAGATATAAGAGCTCTATCCAGCCTAACCTGAATGTAATCATGGCCTTTTCTCTTGTTTGACCAGGTAAAGGATCCGCCCTTAAGCTCTACGTCCATAAGGGCCAGATTATTTATGAAGTTAGAAAGATCCTGTTTACTTTCCCAATCCGAGGGGCATACCTCCCTTTTTCTCTGTATCTTCTAGTGGTGTGTTAAAGTCTCCCATGATTATACCTTTCTTAATGTCACAATCTTGCACCATATTACCAACTTTGGTCCAGAAGTTTTTTCTATCTCTCTTATTATTGGGGGCGTAAATATTCACTAAATACCAGGAATCATTGGTGTGCAAATGTTGAACTCTGCAGAAAAGAATGCTATCTTCATCATACTCAGGTACTATATTGAAATACTTATCATTGAAAAGTAATAGCAGTCCTCCAGACGCTCCTTCAGAGTTAGAGGCTATGCCCTTCATGCTATTGTTGAACTTAATATTTTCCATCCTTTCCTTCTTCATTTTAGTTTCCTGGATTAGAAACACATCAGGCCTTTGGTCCCTTATCATATTTCTAATAACTTCTTGCTTGTGGATTCCATTGAGTCCACGAATATTCCAAGATAAGATCTTCATGATTTAACTACTGAACATGCTTCCTGGATGGTGTGCTGCGTTCCATCCTTAATGTTTCTTCTGGCTTCCTCTTTCCTGATTTCATTCTTGTTTTTCCTTCCCACTAGGTTAGATTTGTGGCCGAGATCAGCCTTGGCCATGCTTCTAGTAGAAGGGGGAGATACCGGAGAAGGGTCCCTTCTATTCTTCTTCTTTCTACTCCTGACTTCCGTCCAGGGATCCTCTTCTCCCTCTAGTCCTTTGTCCAGCCAAGCATCAATTCTTGCCAAATCTTCCAATGTCGATGCAGACAGCCTCTCTATGATTCTGTTTACTTTTGAAGGGGGGGGGACAACACACCGGGTTAGGGTCCTAGGACATGGGTTCCCCCTCCTTTGGTTCTTCCATGGAGTTCGGGGCAAAGGATAGTTTCAAGTCATCCTCCTGAGAATCCAGAGGGGGAAGAGTCATTTTTTCACCTATCTCCTCAGATTTCTTCTCAGATTCCTTCGCATTGGGGAGATGTGTTGAATCGTCTTTCACTCCTTCCTCTTCTCCCCCTCCTACATTTCCAGTCACCCGAGGAGGCCCTGATTCCTCTTGGGGCGCATTAGTAGCAAAATTATTTTTTTCTTCTGCCTCTCCATTTGCCTTGACTTGCGATGCTTTTTTTCTCCATTCTTTTTTGGGATCTAGAGAGTCTTTTATCCCCCCTTGTGGACGAGCCTTTCCCACCGTACTCTTTCCTTTGAAAAGTGGACATGATCCAGCCTTGTGGCCAGCCTTCTTACAATGGAAACAAGCAAAAGGCACACTTTCATAGTCAATCTTTTGAGATCTATTTCCCAGACGAGATTGTAGTTCTAAAACTTGAGGCATGTCCTGGCCTTCGATGACTCCTACACAGATTCTTGTGTAGTTCAATCTTTTCTTAGCTGTTGTGATAGGGTCAATGGAGAGGAGCTCTCCAAAGGTCCTGGCTATGCCATCAAAGACATCCTCATGCCAATATTCCAAAGGAAGTTTCGAAAATCTTAACCAAACTGGAACCTGAGATTGGAAATCATTGTTCAAATTCAAGTTGGATGTCCATTTTTGCAATATTAGGTTGGATCTGCCCAAAGACCAGTTCCCAGCACATTGTATACGAGAAAAATCTTCCGAGCAAGAAAACTCGAAAGACATGAAGCTTTTGGCCATAGCAGTCACATCTACATGCCCTTTAAGGTCCCATTTTCTCCTGGTAAATGTCCTCACTACATCAATATTAGGTCTTGGCCCTACAAATTTTCCTACCAGAGTGTTCGCCATGCTTAGGATATTGTGGTCAATAATTTCCCTAGGGATTTCCAGAGCAAAAATACCTTTCTCCTTATCAGATTTGTCAATGACTTTTGGGAAAGACGATTTACCTGATGGTTTTATCCCGAATAGATTCGACCAGCGTCCCCATGTCCCAGACGGCCCACTGCCCACATGGGGGGGAGGGGGAATCTTCTCACCTGGATGGGGCATCAAAACCTGTGGGTCCCCATCCTTTGAGGCATCCTCATCTTTCCCCTCCGTTTCCTGCCCTGCGCTTGCTGCATGCCCTCCTGCAGACGTGGTCTCCTGTCTCTCGCCTTTCTCCAGATTCGAAACAACGTGATTCGAATTGCAATTCCCGCCCGCTCCATCCCTCTCTCTCACCGTTCCCATTGTTGTAACACCTTCCTGATTTTTTATTCAAAGTTTGAATCCATATAGTAGGAAATGTTGCACAGCTTGTTTTGAAGCATTTTATATTGAATTTTTACATGTTGATCATGTTTTTGATGTGTTACTAGTGTTTACATGTCTTGTGTTGTAGATGGTATTTCTAGCCCTTCTTATGAAAGCCCCTAAAGTTGTGAGGTTGTGTGTTGTACAATATCTAACAGATGATGAGACTACCACCATAGCTAGCATGGGCTTGAGATGGGTTATATGGATGCCCCATATACGGGTGAATCATGGATTGCTAATTGCAATTGGTGAGTGGTGGCATAGTGAGCATAACACATTTCACTTGTCAGCTAGAGAGGCCTTGATCACATTAGAGGATGTGTATCACATCCTTTGAGTACCTTGTCCTGGTGATTCAATGAGTTGTATGCATGATTTCTCTTGTTATGCTTTTAATTTTTGATATTGATAGGAGGTATACTGATGCAATGTTTGGTTATATGTCATAGGTGTACTATGATCAAACCCTAACAAAGGGATGGGAAGTGATGCAATAGATTTTTCATGATGTCACCATCTTAGACCATCATTTTAGTTGGGAGAAACTCATTGATGAGTATGGGAGTGATTACCCATTACTATGTTTATTATTTTCTCTAGTTGCTTACATGTTGGTGATGTATAGGGACTAGAAGGGCTTCCCACTGGGATGGGGTCAACTAGCAAAAAACTTGATTGTGTGGCCTTGTAGGATAGCATGGGGGGCAGCTATTCTTGTAGACATGTATCATGAGCTTCATGAGATAATGTATCATGAGGGTCACTCTTGGGCATGTAGAGAAGTGCTAGCATAGATCTAGGCATGGGAGCACGTTGGTATAATCCAGCCATGAGTCCAGCCATGGGAACAAAACTAGCCCTATATTTTTGGATACATAGGATTTGTCCCACAGACCGTAGTGGGGATGTTACATATTACCAGTGCATTTTTTATGAGTTGATAGCTTTCACATGGTGGCCCTATCAAGAGTGTCATAGATGGTCTGATGCTTGCGAGCTAGAGTATATGCAACATAGCAGACGATTAGTAGGCAAGCACTCAGAGATCATGGAGAGATTTGTGATCAGCTGGGTATGGCATTAATTTGCAGAGCCATAGATGATTTCAATGGATACTACTACTTATGCTCATTTTTAGTTGGATGAGGCATAAAGTTGGTTACTTATTAGGGACTATCAAATGGCCATCTGAGAGATAGTAGCCTTGGTGTGGACTCTTTGGGATTATTTTCCAAATGTAGAAAATGTAGGGGCAAATCCAACCTATCTATACAAGATGTAGAGACATCCTTTTCTATGATTTACATAGCTAGATGCCCTACCTGCAGCAGGGGGACATGGAGGAGGTAGAGGTGGAGGTGGAGGTGGGGTGGAGATGGATGGAGGTCAAGGATAATTCCCAATCTAGGAGGAGACAGACGTGAGCACAAGATGCTACAAAAGTGGAGGAGGTGCCACTGAGGTAGTAGAGAATATTGTGGGTAGAGATATAGTTAGAGAAGCCTACCAGGGGAGATGATGATCATGATGCAAGGATCCAGACCTTAAAGGTAGACTTATAGGTAGCCCAGGTCACTATTGCAGTATGGGATCAGTAGCTCATGGATGAGCAAGCATGAGGAGAGGAGCTCTACAGGGAGCAATATTTTGCTAGGTGAGAGGCATTGCATCATGGCACATGCAATGTATACTATTATGCCACCTATAGAGGTGTGGTGCCACTAGAGTAGGAACTTCCTAACTATTCAGAGCGGGCCAACAGATTAGAGGGTGCAGTATAGCCATCAGATAGGAGATAGTCTCTGCCACTAGGGCGACCACTAGCTACAGAGGGTGTGAGTCAGCCGTAGGCCAATTTTGAAAGTTTTGATAGCTTTTATTGTACTCCATATTTTTGAGATGGATACCTAGATTTTGGATCTCACATTTTTATATGTATCATGACACATTGATTTATCTGAGATACTAGATTTAATCAAAAAAAAATTGTACTTGTCTCATTTTGATGGATGTTTTAGCATTTTAAGTTTTTATGTGATATTTTAGTTTATGTTTCTTGTTCATGTCTGTATTTCTTTGATACTTATGTGGATATGCTCAGGTATCTCTCTCATGTATGATGTTTAGCTCTCATGTGTATGATATAGACTTATGTTTTTGAAACATGTAACACTTGGATAGATCAAATGTGATTGTTAGATTAACCCCTTGTGATGATAAGATAGCAAAAAGGTGAAGTGAAAGATCGAGAAGATGAAAAAGACATAATTCAAAAGAAAGCAAAGAAAGATATGAAAGTAGTTAGCTGATATGTTCAAAAATGAAGAGAGACCCCTCCCCATATGAAAAAGATGCAAGAATTAACCTATAATGCCAACTAATATGCAAAATGGTTTACCAACAAGAAACATATAACATTTAGACTCTTATTTCATCATTTAGCATTTATTAGGGACATCATGAGATCATACAAATATTACTAGTATAACTATGACAATATGAATATGATCGATATCAGATAGGTATGTGAAAAGCCAATCTAAGCATCAAAGATATGTAAGTCAAGATGACTATGTGATTAGATTATCTAAGTTTAGTATAGCAAGATTACACTTGTATCAAGGCATAAGTGCCAGGATAACCCCCAAGTGTAGTCTTGTGAAAATAGTCAAGGATGCTACATTTTCCAATCAAAGTGTCAAATAGGACAAGCATGAATGCTTGAAAACACCTTAGACAAACAAAGTATACCCACAAGTAGAAGTCAAGAAAACATGCCCCATGCCCCCAGTTTTCTAGTCAATGACATCCTCGAAAGACTATTAGGGAGAGAACACATAGAAAATAAATCATCATAGACAGCACACAAAGTAGATAAAGATTAGCATAGCTCAATCATTTAATTGTGTGTGTGTGTGTGTGTGTGTGTGTGTGTGTGTGTGTGTGTGTGTGTGTGTTTAAGTCACTTGGCCATTTCTTCAAGACTTGAATCTGATAGTAAGAAATATCATGACATCAGAGATTGTAGGTAAACTATCTAAAAAGTGTTGAGAAACACTTGATGTCAAGTTGGGGGGAGTGTTGAGAAACACTATTTTGTGAGTAGTCAAAGAAATCCTAATGTACAAGGACACCTCAATAAGCGAAGTAGCTATGCCCCTAAGACAAAGACAAGAAATAATCCCAAGCTAGGAAATGTATTCCAGAGTGATTGATTTAAACTAATAGACATAGGTGCAAGGGTCTCAAGTAGCCCCTATTTCCAAGTTTTCACCACTTGATAGATTTTTTCAGGACTTTTCTCATTTTTTTTTTTTTGATTTTTTTTTATTTTTTTGGTGATACATCAAAGTGTCTATTGTTAGGTTTTCACTAAGATGCTCATTTTTTTAGGACATTTTCTAATTTTTAAAATTTTTTTAGAATCATAAATATGTACAAGATAGCTTAGCAGTGAGCCTCTAAGAATAGAACTTCTTCAAATGTAGGACATTGATAGGCTCTACAAGTTCTTCCCCTTCAGGAATAGGCAATTGATAAGTACCAAACCCAAATATTGATGTGATAATGTACGGACCTAACCAGTTAGGTTCAAACTTTCCCCTCTACTCTCTATGCTACTAATTTTTTGGATTCTCTCTAAGCACAAGTTCACCTACTCGAAACTCATGAGGGTGAACTTTCTTGTTATACTAAGTAGACATGTGCTTCTGATAAGCTCTCATGTGATCAAAAGCAGCCTTATAGCATTCATCAAGAGTCTCTAATTCATATGCTTGCATTGCTTGATGGTCTTCATCAATTATCAACCCATGTAAGGAGACTTGCAAGGAGGGGGTCTCAACTCTGAGGCCTCACCCCAACCTATCATAGCATAGATATTTTTACTTGAATTTTAATATTTGGGACTTTAATATTTTGACATTTATCTAAGACTTAGATGGACAATGGCTTGCTTTATCTATTGATTTTCACATTAAAGTAGTGTTTTACATCTATGATATGTACTAAGAACATAACATTGTGAATGGGATGATCAAACAAATATGGATGCAACTTTACACATGGCTGGATAGAAATTAGATTATGATGTGGTGATAATTTGATTATGATGATTTATTATTTAATGTGATATGCAAATAAATGTTAATTTAATTATGATGATTTATGATATGTATATTTTGATATTTTAGCATTTTGAATGATTTATTTGAAATGATTGGGAAAGGAAATTTAATTGAATAATGTTAATATGGACTACGTAACATTTGAAATTATATGCATTTATGATATATATTTTATATGACCTTGTTGGACTACTGATGCTCGATTTTAATGTGTAGGAAGTGGAACCATAAAATTTTTTGGGGGAAACAAGTTCCAAACCTATGTGAACACAGTTTAACCAAGGTGAATCTTTGGAAGATTCAAAAGCCTCATTGTGAAAGTATTTTTTCTTTATAAATGTAAGTTTGTTAGTATTTGAAAATTTTCAATCACAAGGATGCATTAGGGACATGTCATGGTGATGTGGAATGTGCTTTTATGTATCACTTGACACTTGTGGTATTTGTGTGTAATGACATGTCATTTAGAGGTTTTGGTCATGGTGGCATTTTACCCTAAAACTAATTACATTGTTAATGATTAAGTAAACCCACTTGACAAGGGATAGGATGGGTCACAATCAAAGGAAATTCGAATTTAGACTTGACTTGGGTTTTGAAGGGTCATTAGGTGATTTTAAAGTGCCTTTTGTGTGAAAATAAGCTACGCATATGATAGTATAACATGTTAGGGACCTAATTTTGACCATGATAGTACCTAGATAGCCTGGGGGGCCCTTTACCAATGTCTTCTTCCACCAATATGAAAATGGAGTTGTCACATGTGTTCTCTCCCATGTTTCCACTAAGTCAAATATAAATAACAAACTTAGAGGGAGACAAGTTTTTAAGAGGAAGTGGCTTGGTGTTTTTTCCAAAATAGATAGTGGGAAAGCCTTTTTAGAGAGCCTTGGACACACTAGTGGGGTCTTCACCCACTCTCTAAGTTTAGAGACAGTTACGGTTTTGGAGGGAGGCTAAGGGAGTTCTTCATCAACTAGCATTGTCATTAGCTTGGACCAAAGTTGGTGCCCAAACCATGACCATTTTGTTTTAGCATTGCAAAATGAATCTTCAAGTATGGAGTGTGGTTATGGATCATGTATTGTATTGTAATCCTTGTGTTCTAATCCTGCATTGTGTTCATGAATTTTTTTTATTTTTGTTGTGGTGTCCACAACACATGCACCATTCCTCAATAGGAATGGGGACCCCCTAATTTTTTCGACTCCCGAACTCATAATTCAAGAGTTGGGAGAAGAAATTTGATTATAGTTAGGAGTCCTAAAGTCAAAATTTTAAATAAATAAATAATTTTTTTTAAAAATTCATGTTCACATACATCGAGGCATGGTGCACTTTACACAAGAGAGAGAGGGTTATAAAACCCTCCCTCCCCTTTTTGTTTTGCTCATTTTTACACAAGAGCAAGGAGGGAGAGGTAAGAACACACCCCCTCCCCCCCCCCTTTTTTTTAGCTAAGCCACATGCCCTCATGGGAGTGTGCGCACTACACGCGCATGGCAGGTAGCACACAGCGCTTGAGTGGTGCATTGCTATGACGCCAATGGCAATGCACTTCTGGGCATGAGTGGTGCTCGTGCCCCGCACCCCTTTTTGGACTAGCACGGCGCCGCTCACGCAGCGCACCACGCCCCTTTTTGGCCCATGTGCAACATCGCTCACACCCTTTTTTGGGTGTGCATAAGGCACCCACACCACCATGCAACCCTTGTGCCCTCATACAAACCCCCGCACTCGCTTAATCAACTTTTTAAAAAAAATTTAAAAAATTGATAATTTAGAAAAATAATAACAAAACAAATAAGTCCCTAAGGGGGACATTTTTTTCTCTTTTTTACATTTTTTTTCTCGATGCCCAATGATTAATCATTTTTTTTCTCTATGATGCGTAGGTATTATAATTAGATGGCATCCACATCTAGATCAACAAAAAAAGTAGTTGTTTACAAGTTCCAAGGCGTAACCCCAAAATCATGATTACACGATGAGTACACTGAGATCAAAGATACGGACCTCAGACACATAGACTTGGGAGAATTCTTGAGAGTTTGTAACAGTCCAACCGAAAGGTCATCCTTGAGATCCACCCTAATCCATTATGGATTAGTAAATGTAGCATCACATCCTGGGACCATGTAGTCATCTGAATTGATTATGACCATATCTCGGCATTTCATTCTTTATGAAAGGGTGGTAAAGAGCGTCACTGGGGAAGTGGTCTTGGATCTGCGACTTAATAATATTGAGAGGGTTTTTCATCTACCCAGAGCCGATCAGTTCATCAAACTTTTGTATGAAGCAATTGAGAGGTGGCATAAAGAGCATTACCAAGAGGCCATCGACATCATAAATTCCTTATACTTCACTGAGAAACCACCTCGGGGGAAGACAATCAATAAAATGGATATGACTCGAAGATACATGAAGCATGACATTGGATATGCAATTATTCTCCTGAGCAGAGTTATGGGATTGCCTATAGTGGGTCATCTCGCTCCATTCATGGTCAACTTCATTGAGACCATCAGACATGCAAAGATGCCATTGGATTGGGCCATCACACTTAGTGAGAACTTGTGTGACCAGTTGCAGACAATAAAGGACAAGAAGAAGTTCTATATGACTTCTTATGTGGTGTATCTACTTGTAGCAAGGGCAACCAACTATCCTAGGTTATACAAGAAGGGCAATATGTAGGACCCTAATGCATGGTTGTATATAGTTTATCCTCAGCTAGTGAAGAAGAAGCTCTCACCATAGAGCAAGGAGTATAGAATTGTGAAAAATGCCTTCATCTTTTCCACCATTCAATTCATTGAAGGGGATTATGGGAAGAGATTTTCTGATGAAGCCAAGACACAGATCACAGCTCTCAGTGCATATTTCATTTAGTTCCAAACATTCACATACATTCAGGTTGGTGATGCATCCATCAATCCAAAGAAACCCCCAAGGTACCCAAGTGACAAGTTGGTTCTGATGGAAATATCTTGGCAGATTGAGTTAGTGTATGAGAGGATCAAGAGACAACAGAGGCCTTGTTGGGATTGGCCTTTTGTAATAGGAGCATACCAGGTAAAGAGAAAATAGGATATCCTGACTTTCAAGTGGGAATGGGAGAATTGTCCTCTTCAAGAATATAACTCTCCCCAACCATTCTTCGATAATGTTGGTAAAGTGGAAAACCTGGCAAGAAAAGAGTTCTACCATGAGGATGCCATTGAAGATCATTGGATGAATGCCACAAATGACTATGATGTTTGTATCAGAGATTATTGTAGAATCACTTTGTATTTAGTAGAGAAGGCTCTCCATTTGACCATCCCAGATGCGATAAGGCTACAGGACTCATAAGAGCTACTGGATCCCCTATTCAATATAGATAAAGTTGGCGAGAGGCCCATTCTGAATGCAAAAATTGATAGAGAGGAAGGAGATGATATTAATCATCGATCAAGACATGTCATTAGAATGACAAAGAGTTGGATCAAGAAACCCTTTCCACTTGATCCAATTTTGGATATAGTGATATTTCATGAACATGCTCACTAGAAAGGGGAAGGGAAAGAAAGTCACAGTTCCTATCTTTGCGCTCTAGTCTCCTATCAGGCCAAAAACATTCTACCAGCTAGATCGTCCAGTGGGATACTACCACCCTCCAAAGAAGAAGGGAAAAAGGAAGAGAGCCTCTCCTTAGAGGTTTTAGGAAGAGCATGTTGAAGAACAGGCCCCTTCCCAATGACAAGAATCCAATCCCCAAGAGCCCCAAGATGGTGGAGCTTCTCATATTTAGGTTGAATTTCCATTGCCTCCTGTTTTGTCAAGTCAACAAGAAGAGGGAGAAATTCTAGAGACATCCATTCATCTGGTGCATGAAGAGCTCACTTCTCCTATGGTTCCACAGAAATAAAAGAGGATCAAGGTTAGAATGAACAAGAGGCAAAGAGTTCATAAAAGATTAGTGCCTAATCCATCTATTCCTAAAACCATTCCTGAGGAAGAATCAAATGAGGGGGAAACAAAGTCAGATGAAGAGGAGGAGCAAGTGCCTCTACAAAGGAGAACTCAATTGGCCAAAGCCACAGAATTTGAAAGAAGGAAGAGTGTCACAAATACCCCACCACCCACCCAAGCTAAGATGGTAGAACTCTCTTCTTCAAAAGATGAAGTACAATGATGGGTGAATGAGCAAAGGGAACTAGGTGATGATGTTCTCTCCATCCCAAATTTTGATTTCATGCCAATGGGTATAGAATTAGTTGGAGATAAGATCAGAGATACCCCTACAGGTGAACTTCAATAGTAAGATTGGATGCAGATGCCACCTAAGACACAAGGTCCTCATCTCACTCCCCCATCTTCACCTCAGGTTATGACGGTCGATAAGATTTTAGTAACACCTCCACCTCCAAGTTCAAAAGAACATGTTCAAAAGGAATCATCATTACAAGGGCAACTAGAACCAAGGGTTACTGATGAGCCATCAAAAGAGGCATAGATAGTAGAATTTATACAACAACTTTCATAGGAAGTTAAGAATCAAACTATAGGCTCTACAGAAACTGAGACTACAGATGAAGAATCCTTACAACAGGAGACTCCAAGAAAGAGTGATAGAGGGAAGTAGGTAGTTGAACACATCCCTTAATCATCTAGAGCCAAGGTTATAGAAAGACATATCCCAAGATGGTTTCGAAAGGAGATAATGAGAAGTGCCAAGCATCAATTTTGTGCTTCAGAGGATGATATTTGTGACATTGCAGAGATTTTGAATAAGCCTGAATCTCTATTACATGATGCAATTCCATTTGCATTCATTACTACTACACAGAACTAGGACTTATTTTCACAAGTGGCTCACCCTCCAAAAGGTACAGATGAAGAAGTTGTTAGCCTTCAAGACTATGAAGTGAAAGATATCATGTTAGGAAAGCCTAAATGGGATACATCCTGATAGATGATGACTATGGGAGTCAAGGAGGTTCTCACCCATATGGAATAGGATGAGATTGAAATCAGAACACTTCAAAGGCAAGTTGAGATCTTAAAGGAATATCTAGCTGAAGTTATTGGTCCTCTTGATTCTGAATGCCCTAAGGAGACTTTGAATACCATTCTTAGAGAAGGGGAAGGTGTATGGCTCAGTCCATTTTTGAGAGCTTGTAAAGATTGGTGAAACAACCTTGAGTATAAGGGTGTCACTATAATCAAAAGAATTTTGAATTTATTGCATGCTACACAAGAGAATGTTGATAAGATCGTGGCAATATTGAGGCAGGACTTTAGCATCATGGATGAGGTACGAGTATTGAGCAAGGATTTACAAAATCCACAAGCCATAAAAGGGAAAAGGTACCACATTTTGATTAATGTATATACCGAAGAGGAGTTAGACATGATAGATGATTGGATAGAAAAGATTTCAGATGGAAATAAAGTGATGGAAACATTGCATGATGAGATACATAGGCTCAAGGACCAAGCCCAAGAGCAAATTTTGGAAGCAAAACAGTTGTATAGTGATGCATGCTTGGACATTTTTGAAGATGAAGAATGAGAGAAGCTTTTTCCAATTGAGGTAGTTGTGGAAAATTTTAGAAAGACTTTAGAGGAAGCATCTAGTGTTGAAGACATCAGATAAGCCTTCAGGACAGCGGAAGCACTATTAGAGTTGGACACCAAACTCAAAGATTTTGTAGAGACTCGAATTGAGGTAGACAACTACAGATAGAAGGTCAAAGACAAGTATGGTGCTTTGGATCTTTTGAATGCTACTAAGATTACTGAGATTACAGAAAAATTCAAGGGCAAACATTCAAACATAGCTTTGGGATAAAGATGAGAAAAACCTAGATGCCAAAATTTCAATTTTGACATTTAGTAAAATTTTGAGATTTTGACCCATTCAAGGTCCGCAGGTCTATAGCTTCGCAACTCCGCAGCTCCGTAATTTAGAGGTGTGCCGACAGTTAATTGCTAGTTTCAAAAATAGCACTTTCCATGCATCGGGAGTGCATACTGATGACAATTTAACTCTAACACACATCTAGTGAAGGGGTAGCTTCTATTTTTGGTGTCTCCATGCACTTCTACCTTGACTGATGGCTTCCTCCTACTTTCTCTCTCATGCTTTTTCTATTTTTGATATGTAAAGGACTTGTGCATCCAATTAATGAATAAAATATGGATGGAGTCCCTCTAAGCACCAATTAGATTATCAGTTTGTATATATTTAGTTTGTTTAAATATTTTAAAAGCATTTTATTGCATCAAGATATCTCTCACTCTCAACAAAAATTGAAGAGAATATTTTTTATAAATACCCCATTGTAAAATGTGAGTAGGGCCGCCATTATTATGCAATAAAGTTATGCTTTTGGTGCTAGCATTTGGAGTGTAGTTATTCTTGCCTAAATGTGTCATTATTTTGTGGATTTTATTCATGAGATTGTGATTGAGCCAAAGGTTTATTGTGTTGTTTCTAGATGTGCGATCTTTTAGTTTTGGTGTTTTCTACAGATATATGAATTTTGCCGATGTAATGAGCTTGAGAAGAGATCACCCAATTGTGTCTACATAGCTTTTTGTCTTGAATGAGTGCACTTTCTGTGGCCTTGCGATTTGATGAAGAGTGAAACATCATTCAATTTGTTAAAGATTCTCATCGATGATTGCATTAGTGGATTCTAGGAAGTGTTGCTCCTATTTTCATTGGTTTCTCACTGATATCCTTGAAGGTTTTAACTCGCAGCATGTTGTGTTCTGTAGCTTATGTCCATTTAGGAATTTCAATTCCAAAGTTATTTGATTTCATGTTAGTTGCTTTCAATTTCATTATTTGCTTTACTAACCCGTTGTTAGAGTAGGACCTTATACTAGCTGCATTTTTTAAGTTGGATACATTGAAAAATAGAAAAATACAAAAGCATTGTTCTTTTGGTGTGATATTTTGAGACAGCAAACAGATTTTACTTCAATTCCAAGATAAAAGAGTTTTTTAGAACCAGAAAAGGCCTCCTTGTGAACACTCACATTTATCTTCTACTAAGAAAATTTTGTTACATCGCAAGACAAATACTGAACCTTGGAGTGGATCCTTAAAAATATTTTCTTTTCAAGAGAGGAATTATGCAATGGATTCCTGTCATTGACCTTGTGCAAAATGAATGCCCAACAATTTTCTTCTTAGATTTTCCTTGTTTTGATTGAATGTGAATTTTTTTATAGGTATGAAGGCTTACTCACCCTTGAAGAGAAGCCTTGGGTGAAGGAGTTAGTTGGGCTCAACATTGTACTTGAGAAAATCTACCTCATGATGAGGAGTTGTTCTTTCTTTCATGGAGTATGGGCTCCATTGAAGCCATATGCCTTTTTTTGTTTTGGAGGTATAAGTGTATGTGTAAGGAGGAGATATTATGATAGCCTTGAGAGGCAAAAATTAAATTGTGAATTGATTTTTTGTTATGGATATGGCAACTCTCCTCCTTGAAGAGCCCACCTTCACCCAATGTAATTTTGGTTTCAATGGTGAATCAATGTGCAAGCCAAGGAAGGGATTGCTATGTGTTGTGTGGTATTTTTTCATGCAATGTTGTATGTGTGTATCCCATTTGGGCTTTGTTTCCCCTACTCGGTGGGTGGCTTCATAGAAGCCTAGGATGGGAGGTGAGCCTCCATGGTTCCAAGTTTGTGTTTATTTTCAAGTTTTGAAAAGATGGTTCCTATGAAGATATTAGGGTTTCACTCTTGGAGATGTTGAAAGTAAAGTGTGGGGAGAGATTAATCCTTCCCATGTCACCTCTTAATGTGTTGGGATGCCAAGTTTCCTTTTTTGTTTCATTGTAATGCAAAAAGGGATTTACTTCTTATTGGTGTTTGTTGTGATTGTGTAAAGTGGAGTTTTGAGGAAATTGTATATAGTTATCTTTGTATGGAAATATTCATTGTAAGGAAAGGCATGTTAAAAAATGATGATCAAGCTTTTCCACCTATGAAGATGTATACATTTATTTAAAGCTAGATCTTATGAGCCTTCATATAGGTTAATCCTTGTAACAACTATGCAAGTTAGATTAAGTAAAATCATCTTAAGTTTCACAGTATGTGATTTGATGTAATATGGAGAAGAATGTAAATGAGACACTTCTTCTTATGTTGATCTATAAATCAATTGGTAAAAATACTTCATAGTTTGTTGCATGGGAGATTCTTATTAACATAGTTGGCTCAATTCGAAACATAGGTGATTGAATTGCAAAATCATGTGTTATGTATTTGATACAATGGAAGGAAAGCTACTATATTTTTACATTCCATTGTGTATATATGAAAATTGGTTCATTTGGTTTTCAAGTTCTAATAGACCCTTAGATGAGATAGATGCTATAGCAATAAAAAACTTGGAAGCTAAAAATTAGTAAGGAAGTCAAATTAGATCATTGGTAACTCATAAATATGGCCTCCTAAAATGAGAAAGAAGAGAAATGCATTAAACTTATAGAGAAAACCTCTTGTAGCTACACTTTTTATTCTCTAGAAAATGTATGAGGATGTGAAAATTAATCCTTGCCTATTATAGAGAAATATAATAATTGGGAGGAACATACCTGGAATCTTCCTTATAAGATACCATTAAAATAATCCCTCCCATCTAGGAGGCAAGAAACAAATAAAAATAAATAACTATCTAAAGGACAAAGATATGTCTACTCACCTTGGAATACAAAAATACCCTACCTAGGAAGACAGACCCGTGAGAATAAAATACCTCTTCATGTAAAATGGAACAAACAAAAGAAAAATTAATCAAAATTAAATTATTATTTTTTTGAAATACTAATAAATAAATAGGGGAAGGGAATGACCTAGGTGTCCATCCCTCTAAAGGCTAGGAAAGTCAAATTTTAAAGTATGGGAGAGGGGGACAATGGTCCCCACCCTCCAAGCACATCATGCTCCTCTTAATCTAATTGGGCACATTTGATGTTGACCCTTTTTCTGAACATAGGTCAGCAAGCCTTCACTAGGTCCATTCCCCTTTGCAACCACCTTTTGGGCATATAAAAACATGATTCATATGTTGGCCTAAGTTATGGACCCTTCCCTGGTCACCACCACCTTGGAACAAGAGAAAAGGCATCCACCCTTGGTCCTAGTGCTTGTCATAATGTTGTCTCCCAGGGGCAGGTGTTGGGGAGTAAAGAGGGAGTAAAGTGTTTTTTCATACGGGAAGATGGGCACCTGATTTGGAGGTACGGGATTTTATTTTATGTTTTGAACTTTTGGTAGTGTTTAGAGTTGATGTTATATTAAGTCATGTGTTAATAGGTGGGTTAGGGGGAAAGGTGGAAACTAGGGTTGGTTAGTATGTAGTAGAAAAGGAGGAGATAGTAAAGTAAGAGTGTTTCTAAATTAAATTAGGCATAAGTTGTTAAATAGTATTAGTTATGTATGTTATGAGAAGGGGGTTGTTGTGTGGTAAGTTAGGATAATAGGTAGGGTATAGGTATAGGTGCTGCAGTAGCAGAGCGAGAAATAGAATAAGAAAGGTTTATGCTTTGTGTGTTTCAAATTTAATGTTTTCAATAAACGTCCTACATGTGGTGGCATACCTAGAGTAGCAGTTCGATGAGCTCTCCAGATATAGCCACCTAGGACCGGGTATAGGTTCTTTAAATTAGAATAGTTTTAATTTGTAGATAATGATTGTCAGATTCCAATAATAGGTAGTAGGCAGTTTCGGATTCTTATCCTTTTCTTGGATAGAAGACGAAAAAATGTTTCTCATCCTTTTATTAGAAAAGGAGAGTCAGTTTTAAATAAGCTGATTGGCTATGTAAGAGATTCATTCGAATTTGGGCAATAGTGAAAAGTTTTCAATTTTTTTCTTTTCAGATTTGGGATTCACCTGATCTCTCCTCTTTAATATCGATATCTCAAAGAAATCGAATGAAAAAAAAAGAGTTATGAAAATGATTTTCATTGTGCAAGTTCGAGTTTCTATGGTGTTTTTTTGATGCTTTCAGCAGAGATATACGGTCTTTTAAGATTCCTGTTGTCTGTCATATATGGTGAGGAATTTAGTGCAGGAGACTATGTTATATTACCATCGATCTGCAGGAGAATACAGGTTTTGAGAGTGTTGTTTCCTCGTCCCCCATACGGCTTCTGCCTCATTTTATTCAAACAGTCTTTGTTCACATCCACTCTTCCCACGTGACTGTGGGGCTGAAATGGATCCGTTTGTCTGAACTATCATCCCAAGCTGAGGAAGTAGCGGAAAGCAGCAGAAGAACATCAGTGAGAAGCTGAAAGGGGAGGCTTGTTACATGCTTGGTTGTTGTATTGAGGATTTCGCTGAGCCTGTGCTATTGAGGGTTGATTCTTGTTTTCACAGAGTCCAAATTCATAACAAAGAAGGAACATGGTGATAGCCGGTTGGAATATCAAGTTGATCTTGCATGGCAACATATGACATGATGTTAATGCCGATCTTTTTGATGGAAATCAGTTTGTAGTGACTTTGATATTCGAAGGGATAGTTTCATGCATATGGAGTGGAATAGTTTTTATTTTTAGGACCATTTTTGTTGTTATGGGGGTTTTAGGAAGAGGAGAACGTATCTTGTAATTGACTAATTTTTCCTTTGCAATAGATCGATTGATAGGGTGTTTGCAAATTCGCTTGAAGATCTCTATATAAACTTTATTATGATATAGAGAGGATCCACTGTTGAGTCCCTTGAGTGTTTAATCCCTCGAGGAGAGTTCTAGTGTTGATCTCTTTGCATTATTTTTGGTATCAGAGCCTGAGAGTTGCAGGTTCTGAAGTTATATGTTGAACACCCCTGATCAAGATTCTTTAGCAGGGTCAAGCGAGATGGTGACCAATGCAGAGTTAGTGAAGAAGGTCGAGGAGCAAGAAGAACTTCTCCAGAATGAGAATAGAGAGTTGAAGGGGATAGTGGCAGAACTAGCCAGTAAGTTGGAATATATGCAAAATGTAGTTGAGAAGAAAGACATGAAAGAAGGAATGGAAGAAGAGGAAGATGTACCTGACAGTGAAGAAGATAGAATAGCTGAGAACGAGAAGCCATTTTTTAAAGCTTTAAAGGCTTTGGGAGGAAAACCCGTTGATTTACCTATGTTTACAGGAAAGATGGACGATGAATTAGTGTTGGAATGGATTGAAGCCTTAGAGAATCATTTTGAATGTGAGAAAGTTTCAGAGTCACAGCAAGTTAAATTGGCCAAGTCCAGAATGAAGGAAGCAGCCCTTACATGGTGGAATTTCATGCAAGAAGAAAGGGTAAAGGAAGATAAGAGGAAGATCTGTTCATGGAAGAAAATGGTGTCAATGATAAGAGAGACGTATCTCCCTAAAGACTATGAGGTACAGTTGCATCAGAAGAGGCAGAATCTCAGACAAAGGGATATGGATGTCTGTACTTATACAGAAGAGTTTTAGAAGTTAAGTCTAAGGTCAAAATTTGCAGAACCTAAGAGTATCAAGGTAGCAAGATACCTAAATGGTTTGAGGATGAACATACAAGAAGAGTTACAGTTGCTAAGTCCTAACACCATAGCTAAATGCTATCAGCTGGCTTTGAAGGTGGAAGAGAAAATCAAAAGGAGACAAGAAAATAATAATAGAGGCAGAGGAAGACAACCATTCAGAGGAAGAGGTACATTTCTAGGAAGGAGTTCAAATTTTCAGCCACAACTGGAGATGCATAATGAAGTTAATAAGTTTGATAATTTCATAGGAAGTTTTAGAGGTAGAAGGCCAAATTTCAGAGGAAGATCACCAGGAAGGACGAATGGACCAATAAGATGTTACAACTGTAATCAGGAAGGTCATATGGCACACAAATGTCCAGCAAAAGCAAGCTTTAGTACTCATGGTGAAAGAAGAATACATCTAGCACAAGAAGCGGATTTACAAGAAGATTCAGACAATCATGGTTATCCGAAAAAAGGGGAAGCACTTATGATGAGAAGAACACTGTTGAAAAGGCTTGTCAGAGAAGAACCACCACAAAGGAAGTCCATCTTCAGAACTACCTGTAAATCTGGAGGAAAAGTTTGTAAGGTACTAGTAGACTCTGGTTCTACAAAAAATTTTGTGTCTCTTGAAATGGTGGAAAAGTTAAAGCTACCAAGAATACAACACCTATACCCTTGCAAAATATCTTGGTTGAATAAAGAGCAGCATACTATAGTGGAAGAGCAAGCTTGGGTGGAATTTTATATTGGATCCTATAAGGACAGATTATTGTTTGATATTGTTAACATGGATGCATGCCATTTACTTTTCGGCAGACCCTGGCAATATGATCTCAAGGCACATCATGATGGAGTGAAGAATACATATACCATTACAAAGAATGGAAAGGTCATTGAACTGATACCTTTAGTTGAGCCAAGTCAAGAAGAAGCAAAAGTCGTAGAAGCCAATGTTATGGTGATGGGTAAGAAAGAATTCTTGAAAGAAGTGAAAGAAAAGAAGAGCCCACTCTTTGCACTGATTCCTGTACTCAAGGACAAATTGCAAAATGATGCTGAAAATTAGACTGAGGAAGAAAATTCAGGGATGGAGTCTTCAAACTTGAAGGTGGAAGTGATAGTAAAGAAGAAGGAAAAGGTACCTGACGAAGTGGAACCAATTCTAGATAAGTACAAAGAAATTATAGCTGATGGAATACCAAAAAGTCTCCCACCAGTGCGAGAAATCAGTCATTGTATTGATCTCATACTAGGATCAAAATTACCCAACAAGGTGGCATATAAACTAACACCACAACAAAATGAAGAAATGGCTAGACAAATTGGAGAGTTGCTCGAGACTGGTTTGATTGGTAAAAGTCTAAGCCCATGCGTCGTACCTGCAGTCCTAGCACCAAAGAAAGAAGGAAGATGGAGATTATGCATAGATTCAAGGGCATTGAACAAGATCACTATAAGGTACAGATTTCCAATGCCTAGAATAGAAGATTTATTGGATTGTTTAGGGAAAGCAAGATATTTTTGTGCATCATTTTCTGGATTAGATTGTGTGACAATTTTTACCATCAACGTTTCGAATCACACTACGTGATCCATCATCAGGATGAGAGAGCAAGAGATGTCAAACAAAATAAGTGTGGATTGTGGAAACGTTGATGGTAAAAATTGTCACACAATCTAATCCAGAAACTGATGCACAAAACTATGATGGATTGTGGAAACTTGATCGCATTAAAAGCAAGATATTTTTCAAAGATTGATTTGAAAAGCAGGTATCATCAGATAAGAATTAGGCTAGGAGATTAATGGAAAATCGCATTTAAGATAAATGAGGGATTGTATGAATGGAAGGTAATGCCATTTGGATTGTCCAATGCTCCTAGTATGTTTATGAGGCTTATGAATGAAGTTTTGAAGGATTTTACAAGGAATTTTGTGATAGTATATCTAGATGACATTTTGGTTTTCAGCGAAACAAAAGAGGAGCATCTGAAACACATAGATTTGGTGTTGAGAAGGTTACAAGAGGAAAAGCTAATGATCAATATCGAAAAGTGTAGTTTTATGCGAGAGGAACTGACATACCTTGGCTTTGTGATCTCAAAGGGAACACTCAAGATGGATCAAGATAAGATAAGTGCAATTCTTTCTTGGCCAACTCCCAGAACTATTGCAGCAGTTAGAAGTTTTCATGGTTTAGCCACTTTCTATAGAAAGTTTATCAGAAATTTCAGCTTGATTTGTGCACCTATTTTGAACACCATAAAAGGAGGGAAAAAGTGTAAATTTGTTTGGAAAAAAGAAGCCAATAAAGCCTTTGAACTTCTTAAGCAAAAAGTGGCCCGACAACCAGTCCTGGCATTTCCTGATTTCAATAAAATCTTTCAGATAGAATGTGATGCAAGCAACATAGCCATAGGAGGTGTTCTTAGTCAAGAGGACAGACCTGTAGCCTTTTTCAGCAAAAAGCTCAATGAAGCCAAACAAAGATATTCATCATACGATTTGGAAATGTATGCACTTGTTCAATCCCTGAAGAAATGGAGACACTATTTGCTACCCAAGGAATTCATTGTATACACAGATAACCAGGCACTTAGTTTCATAAACAGTCAAGAAAAATTGAATCATAGGCACATGAAATGGGTGGAGACATTACAAGAATTCACATTTTCTATCAAGCACAAGAAGGGAGTAGCAAATAAGGTTGCTGATGCATTAAGTAGGAGAACTTTGACTACGTCACAAATTCAGTTGGAAACTACAGGCATTTCACATCTGAAAGGTATGTATGTTGATGATGTTGATTTCAAAGACATTTATCAAGCATGTATTAATTTGGATGAAAGGTACAATAGGGAATATTTTGATTTTCTAGTTCAAGAAGGATTATTGTTCAAAGGAGGACAACTTTGCATCCCAAAGTGTTCAATGAGAGATAAAATCATACAGGAGAAACATAGTGGGGCATTATCTGGTCATTTTGGACTGGATAAGACTTTAGAGCTGGTTCGTAGACATTATTTTTGGCCAAAGTTACAAAAAGATGTGTGAAAGTTTGTAGAAGAATGCATCATTTGTCAAAAAGGTAAAGGTACAAGTACCAATGTAGGATTGTATCAGCCCTTACCTATTCCTTCACGACCTTGGGAAAGTATTAGTATGGATTTTGTTATGGGATTACCAAGAACTCAAAAGGGGTATGATAGCATTTTTGTTGTTGTAGATAGATTCAATAAAATGTCACATTTCTTACCATGTAAATCCACCAAAGATGCATCATACATTGTAGATTTATTTTTCAAGGAGATAGTGTGAATTCATGGACTACCACTAAATATTGTTTCAGACAGAGATGGTAGATTTGTGGGTCATTTTTGGAGGACTCTTTGGAAGAAACTAGGCACAAATTTATCATTTTTATCTGCATATCATCCACAGACTGATGGCCAAACAGAAGTTGTCAATAGATCTTTGGGAAATCTATTGAGATGCCTTACAAAACAACATGGAGAAAAGTGGGATTCCATACTTGCTCAAGCTGAATTCTCATACAATGATACAGTGAATAGAAGCACAGGGAAATCTCCATTTCAGATTGTGTATGGTACACATCTAAGAGGAATTCTCGAGCTGAGGGAACTTCCAAATACTTTTCCAAGTAGTTCACATGCTGAAGAATTTGCTGAAGCTATTAAAGAGGTCCAAGATCAAGTCAAGTTGCAGCTACAGAATTCAAATCAAAAGTACAAAAAAGTTGCTGATCAAAAAAGAAGAGAAGTACAATTCAAAGTTGGTGATTTAGTATGGGTGTATCTAAAGAAAGAGAGGTTACCTCAAAGGAAGAATACAAAGTTACTACCTAAGAAAGTTGGCCCTTGTCAAATTTTGGAAAAATATGGACATAATGCTTACAAAATTCAGTTACCTACAGACATTGGTATTTCACCCATATTCAATGTTTGTGATCTCACACAATACAGAGGTTCTGAAACACAAGCCGTACATGAAGATTTAGTAACAAAAGATCTGCAACAACTACCTAAACCAGCACCACCTCAATTGGAGAAAATCCTAGATACAAAAATAAAGAAAACTCGCAGATGACAATACACTCAGTATCTAGTCAAATGGAAGAACAAACCAGTGACATAGGCTATTTGGATGGATGAGCAACAAATTAGCAAACATGGTTCATCAGTTCACGATCTCATCTCAAGTGGACTTGAGATTCTTTCTACAGGGGAGTATGTTGCAGTAGTAGAGTGGGAAATAGAATAAGAAAGGTTTATGTTTTTTGTGTTTTAAATTTAATGTTTTCAATAAATATCCTACATGTGGTGGCATACCTAGAGTAGCAGTTCAATGAGCTCTCTAGATATAGCCACCTAGGACCGGGTATAGGTTCTTTAAATTAGAATAGTTTTAATTCGTAGATAATGATTGTCAGATTCCAATAATAGGTAGTAGGCAGTTTCGAATTCTTATCCTTTTCTTGGATAGAAGACGAAAAATGTTTCTCATCCTTTTATTAGAAAAGGAGAGTCAATTTTAAATAAGTCGGTTGGCTATGTAAGAGATTCATTCGAATTTGGGCAATAGTGAAAAGTTTTTAGTTTTTTTCTTTTCAGATTTGGGATCTACCTGATCTCTCCTCTTTAATATCGATATCTCAAAGAAATCGAATGAAAAAAAAAGAGTTATGAAAATGATTTTCATTGTGCAAGTTCGAGTTTCTATGGTGTTTTTTTGATGCTTTCAACAGAGATATACGGTCTTTTAAGATTCCGTTGTCTGTCATATATGGTGAGGAATTTAGTGCAGGAGATTATGTTATATTACCATCGATCTGCAAGAGAATATGGGTTTTGAGAGTGTTGTTTCCTCATCCCCCATATGGCTTCTGCCTCATTTTATTCAAACAATCTTTGTTCACATCCACTCTTCCCACGTGACTGTGGGGCTGAAATGGATCCGTTTGTCTGAACTGTCATCCCAAGCTGAGGAAGTAGCAAAAAGCAGCAGAAGAACGTCAGTGAGAAGTCAAAAGGGGAGGCTTGTTACGTGCTTGGTTGTTGTATTGAGGATTCCACTGAGCCCGTGCTATTGAGGGTCGATTCTTGTTTTCACAGAGTCCAAATTCATAGCAAAGAAGGAACATGGTGACAGCCGGTCAGAATATCAAGTTGATCTTGCATGGCGACATATGACATGATGTTAATGCCGATCTTTTTGATGGAAATCAGTTTGTAGTGACTTTAATATTTGAAGGGATAGTTTCATGCATATGGAGTGGAATAGTTTTTTTTTTTAGGACCATTTCTGTTGTTATGGGGGTTTTAGGAAGAGGAGAACGTATCTTGTAATTGACTGATTTTTCCTTCACAATAGATCGATTGACAAGGTGTTTGCAGATTTACTTGAAGATCTCCATATAAACTTTATTATGATATAGAGAGGATCCACTGTTGAGTCCCTTGAGTGTTTAATCCCTCGAGGAGAGTTCCAGTTTTGATCTCTCTGCATCAATAGGGATATTTAAAAGATTAAATTTAGAAAATAGATTAGTAATTTTGATTTGGGGCTTTTATATTTTCTTTAGTTATGTAATCCCATTAATTGATAGTTATATCATCCTTAGCTAGGATATAAACTTAATTGATCTTCGTACAATCCAATTTAGGTGTTAACCAACACTAAATATTTGATAATCAATAATAATAATTTAGAGAAATTAAAATTAAAATTAAAATAAATAATATATGTATATACACATTTTCAATAGTCAAATAATGGTATAGGATCAATCAGGAATTTAATGAAATGTCAATGACCAATAGCTCATTAAAATTTGTGTACTTAAATAAAAGAAAATAAAAACAAAATACAATAAAATATTGAATCATTACAACTACATTAGCATAGAAATTGGACTTCACATTCATAAACATACAGTCTAATTCTTAGGATAGGACGTGGATTAAAAAGGGTAACATCATCTAGTGCTTATGTCATAACCTAGATTTCCTATGAAAGTTAGAAAATTAATTGGCCTCGCATGGAAACTTGAAGTACTAAATTTCTAATGAAAGTAAAATTCTTCCACACCAACTAAAAATTAATTATTTCCAACTCAATGATTGATTAAAGAAACTTTTTGATATTCTTGAGGGATAAGAATTGTTATCTTCCGGACACCCTATAGTTTGATAAAATACTCATAACAAAGTATAGTTCTATTTATGTTCTATCCTATAGTTCACCTTTCAAAAAAAATCTTTTTTGGTTGTGTTTTGTCTTGCAAATTAGGGCATGACATCAACTTCTAATGGGAGAACAACCTTAGAGCCATAGACTAGAGAAAAGGGTGTGACCCCTTTAGGAGTATGAATGGTTGTTCAGTAGGCCCAAAGTGTTAGATTTATCTATAAGTGCCAATCTTTCCCAAACTTGTGAACCATGTGGTGTAGGATCTTTAGCAATTTTTTTTTGGAGGCCTTAGCTTGGTTGTTCCCTTGAGGGTAGTAGATAGAGAACCAATGTTGTTTGATTCAAAAAAAATTGCACAGTTGTTTGAGGTCCTTATTCTTGAATTATCCTCCATTAACAATGAAGGAACAAAAAATATAATGACAAATGATGTGGTTCAATATAAATAGGGAAACATGTTTGCCTATAGTAGCAAATAGTGGTACAAATTCAACCCATTTGATGAAATACTCAGTTGCTATAATGATGAATTTGTGACCACTAGATGAACTTGGATGAGTTTTTCCTATCAAGTCAAAGGCCCATTGTTGAAATGGCCAACATTTCATAGAGGGAATTAGGTCACATCTAGGAGCATGAATTAAGTTTCCATGAAGCTAACATTTCTAATAGGACTTGGCATAACGAACAACATCAACTTGCATTGTTGGCCAGTAATAACCTGTCCTAAGTAGTTTCTGAGCAAGTGCAAGGCCATTAGAATGTGCCCCACAAATGTCATTGTGGACTTCAGTGAGTGCCTTTTTGGACTCTTCTAGCTCTAAACACCTAAGAAACATTCCATCTAGACTCTTCCTATACAAGTCACTAGAGACCAAAGTGTGATGTGAAGCATTACAGAGGAGTTGGCATTTTTGGTTGTGCATGAGGGTTTCAAGAATAACTTGATCACACAGGTAAGAGAAGATAGTTGTATAGCAAGAGGATTCATGGCCTAAAACAATGCAGATCACCTGATTATTTGAGGAATCATAGGTGGAATGCATAGTTCTTTCACCAGGAACTCAAATCATGATTCATGTTCTTGTAGTTAGAGGATAGATGCTAAAGTGAACATAGCATCAGCAACCTTATTTTCTATTCTAGGAATTTGCTAGAATGTCACAAAAGTGAAATAGTTCTTTAGAGTGTCTATCAACTTCTTGTAAGGTATTAACTTGTCATCCTTTGTTTGATATTCATTATTCACTTCATTTATAACAAGTTGATAATCTCCATAGATGCACAATTTAGTGATTATTCATTCAAGAGCCATTTTGATCCCATTTGTAAGTGCCTCATATTCTGCAATGTTGTTTGTGCAAGGTAATAAGAGTTTGTAGGATTTTGGGATCGTATAACCATGAGTGGAAATAAAAAAGACACTTGCTCCAGCCCCATCCTATGTATGAGAACCATCAAAGAACTTTTTCCAAGTTCTCTCAGTGATGTACATAATTAAGGCATCAAGAAACTCAATTTGCATGGGTGTTGTATCCTCTAGTGGAAAATCAGCCAATTGGTCAGCTATGGCCTACCCTTCAATGGCTTCACATTTGACATACTGAATGTCAAATTCTAAAAGAATCATCATCCATTTAGCTAGATGACTAGTAAGCATAACTTTACTCAAAAAATATTTCAAAGGATCAATTTTAGCAATTAGGTGAAATGTATGTACCAAAATGTAATGTCAGAGTTTTTGAGAAGCAAAGGCCATTGCAAGGAAGGCGTTCTCAATACTTGTGTAGTTCATTTCATAAGCTACCAAAGTTTGACTGATGTTATAAATAGCTCATTCTTTACTAGTCTCATCACTTTGGGCTAAATAGAAGAAGTTCTAGCTCAAATATACAAGATCAAAGGTTTTCTTGGAATGGGTGGCATCAAAACTGGAGGTTTAGCCAAGTATCCTTTGATTTGGTCTAGACTTTGTTGACATTCGTCATTCCATATATGAGCAAAGCCTTTATGAAAATTCTTGTTAAAAGATTGAGCTTTATCAGCCAACTGAGAAATGAATCTTCTAATGGATTTTAGACATTCTTGTAGACTTCAAAGTTGATTGATATTTCCTGGAGGAGGTATTTCCATGATAACTTAGACTTTTACAAGATCAACCGCAATGTCTTTTTCTAAGATAATATAGCCTAGCAATTTTCCAAATGTGACACCAAAGGCACACTTTTTTGGGTTCAGTCTAAGTTGAAATTGTTCCATACAGTCCAATATCAGACCAAGGTCTTCAAGATGTGTGTCTCATTTTTTGAATTTAGCCAATGTATCATCAACATAATCTTTCATATTTCTATGCATCATATCATGGAAGATGGTGGTAATTTCTCTTTAATAGATGGCACCAACATTTTTTAGCCCAAAGGGCATGAAATTCCAGTAGAAAGTACCTCAGGCACATGTAAAAGTTGTCTTCTCTTGATCAGCTAGAGCAATCTTAATTTGGTTATACCTAGAAAAGCCATCCATGAGGGAGTACATTTCATAATCTGTCACTGTGTCCACTATCATATTTATGTTTGGTAGCAAAAAGGCATCCTTGAGGCATGCTTTTTTTAGATCTCTAAAATTAGTACAAACTCAGATGGATTTATCATATTTAGACACAAGTATAATGTTGGAAATTCATTCCGCATAGTCAATAGCTCTGATAAAGTTCGCACTCAAGAGTTTTTCCAACTCTACTTTAACTAATAAGGCTACATGTGGATGCATCTTTCTTAGATTTTGTTTAATAGGTTTTACACCAAGAGAGATAGATAAGTGATGCATGATAAAATCTGTGTCAAGCCCTAGCATATCTAAATATGCCCATGCAAAATTGATCTTCTTCTCTTGAAAGAATTTGGCAGAATTCTCCTTTTCCTCAGTTGACAATGATTGAGCCATATGGATAAGTTTAGGAGATTCCTCTATCCCCAAGTTTATAGGCTATGTAGGTCTGATGAGAATCGAAGATCTATCCTAAAAATAGCTTGGAAAACTACCAAGTACCTCATCTGCAAGTGCCTCAAGGAGGTTTTCACCATTAGATACATCTTTATTTTTACTTTTTTTAGGTTCATTTACTACCACAATGTGGTTTTCATCATTTGACCAGTTATTTTTAATTTTAATTTAATGACTAAGGTACTTGATATCTGATTCCATTATATTAACCGCAGGTTCACTGGTGGAATAAATAACAAGATCGATGGTATTTAGGTAACAAGTGATCTCATAGTCATTTTGAAAAGATGATATTTCAAGTCTTTGATTTTGAACTGACCAATCTATGAGATCAAGTTGAATCAATGAGAGTGATGTGGAAGTTTCAAGGTTGTTAATATGAAAAGAGTCATCTCTAGTGACATGCAAATTCAAGCCTATAGTGAATGTTGCAAAGGAGTCCAGATTAGAAATAGACCTAGAGGGACTAGTGTGATCCACTAAAGCATCTTGGAAGCCAAACTTGTCTAACCCTATACTAGACTCTTCGACTCCATTCAGCTGGGTTGCATAGACATGAATGGCATCCACTCCTAGCTCACAAGATGCATCTAGCAGGCTTTCCCATTCATATTCATGAGAGTCTATACTCTGGTCTCTAGCAATTAAATGAGAAATATTTTATCTAATTCATGCTCTGTTCATGTCTTCATGGTCGAATTCATTTTGTTCTAGTTGCTGAGAAGTGGAATGATGTAGAGCATCCTGTAAATAAACCAAATAGTGAGATACATGTTGATCCCTTCAAAATCTATGAAATAATTTCATTATATAGAGGCATCTTGCAAGGTAAAATACATGTTTTAATACAAAAACATCAACCCTTCTCCATTTACATATCTTGATTTTTATATATGATTCCATTGTTCATAACATTGGTTCTAAACATCTTTTTGAAAAAACCCTTTGGTTTAATTTTTCCAAATTAGACTTATTAAAATATATCCAAATCTTAGTACAATCTAATGTACCAATTATAAATTATGTTATTTGCACCGAGACCCATTTTCTCTATCATAAACCAAAAGTAAAACATGTGACCCTTCCTAGGGCATCCAATAACTTTCACAAAACAAATCCAACTAACATAAAACCAATTCCACATTATCAATTTTTGAGTCTAGTTTCCAGATATAAAAGCTATTAATTTATCCAATACATAAATTATTTTATAAGATCAAATCTTTTCCTACAACACCATAAAAGGCATATAAAAATGAGTTTTCACTCAAATTTGCATTAAAAATGTCTCAAATAAAAAGTAAATAGAAGGTAATTCACACATCTTTCAATGAATACATTTAGACTTCCTGAACCATCCATATGTATCCATACCAAATTCAGCAACATGACTATTTGTAAGAGTTCTCAAATCTGAAAACAACAACTTTCACCAAAATGATCATAACTTGCTCAAAACCACATGAAATTACTCCAAACCAAAGAAAGAAGAAAGATAATTCAGACCACTATCCAAATATATATATATATATATATATATATATATATATATATATATATATATAATAGGGTTTCTAGGTTGTACATAGTCGTACAAGGCCTGGAATCAACATGAATCCAAAAAAACCAATCAAAATACCAATAGCTGAAAACACCAAAAATTCTCCAAAATGATTCTTTCTTCTCCTTGTTCTCATTAATAAATTTGGAATGACCATTACAATTTTTTTATAATATTTTTGATAATTGAGAACTTCCTAACCAATTTTTGAACCAACTTATTACATTCTTTAACCATACATTTTTTAACCAAAGTTTTAAAGTTGCAACATTTAAGAAATTTTTATATTTTAGAAATTTTGACCTCACAAATTTGTTCCAACCTTAAAAATATGTCATAATGGAATATTAATTACCATTTATAATTATTTTACCCTTCCTTGGGTTTACAAACAAATTTTGACCTCTTGACTAATTCATGACCTTACTAGGACAACTAGGGTAAATTGACAACATTTACAATTTATCACAAAATGGTCTCATAGCCTTTACAGCTTGACCCAAATACAACATAAATGAATCAAACGGATTAAAATATCTCATATAAGAAATCTTAACCTTATCATGTTCTTATACTTTAGGTGCTCCTGCATTATGGAAGTTTCAACATCAGTATTGCTAGTTAGTGCTTCTTCTCCCCAAAGGATAGAAGCTATAGGCATAAAGTCCTCATCTTGAGAAGTGGAAACAATAAAAGGAGGATCATCATCCTTTGATTCACTATACATGGGTCCTCTTTGATCAAATTTTGGTATTTCATCTTCTAGCCCAAAACTTAGGCTAGTAGTATCTCGAGTGTCATGAACCTGAGTATGACTTAAAGGTTCAACTAGAGCTTTTTTATTACCAATTAAGGACCCGTGGCAATGATAGCCCATATTTACAAGAAATTTACATCCTTCCATAGCATTTAGGAGAGATGAGAGTAGTAACTTTGACTTCCTCCTCATCTTCCTTTTCTCTATAAATTCAATCTTTAATTGCTTGTTCTTTTTTTTTCTGCTTCTAGGGGAACTGAGGATTGCACAAAGGTGCCAAAAAGATTCATTGCAGAAGTAGAAGGCTTCTTTTTGGTAGAAGGTTTCCCATAAGACTGAGGAGAAATAGGTAAAGCATCGATAGAGTCTAGAGTATATTCACCCATACCAAGGCTCATCATTTTCAATTTCTATTCACACCCTATAAAGGATGGTGTCAGCTCATGAGACGAGTGATTATGTAGGACCAGTGTTTCTACAATGGATAATGTGGTTATAGACATTGAGTTGTCATTGGGGACAACTATTTCAATACCATTAAAAGGGAACTTGATGCACTGATGGTACGTAGAAGGGACCGCTTGCATGTCATGAATTCATGGTTGTCCCAACAACAAATTATATGCAAGTGGTATGTTTAAGACTTGGAAAATGACATCCTTCTCAATTAGACCAACTTTGATTGGAAGCATAATTAGACCTTTGGAAGGTCTTTTGACCTCATCATAGGCTTTTATAGTGACCTTGCACCTAAGTTCAATGGAAAATTCAAACATGCCCAACTGTTGGATCACATTGAGGAAATGATAATCAACCCTACACCATTTTCTATCAAGACTCAATGAACACGAGTATGGAAGATTTGGACTTTGACATGGAGAGCAAGGTTATGGGGATGACTAAGAGCTCGATCATCTTCTTCAAAAAAGGTGAGGTAGTGAGGTGAAGAAATATGGTTCGCCATAGCTTGGAATAATTCCACATCAATATCTGTAGAAACATTGTTAGAATGTAAATCTTTTTCAAGGATATCCTTCTGCAAAGGAGATAATTCTAACAACTCAAAAATGGAAATTTGAGCTAGGGTACATTGCAGTTGGCATACAAAGTCATAGTTGGAGATCGTGAAAGTAGTTGGTTTTTTAGAAGAAGAAGGATTCTTAAGATCATGAACAAATTTTAGGAAAACTTTAGATTACCACCTAGTGATGGTGTTAAGCAGTTCACACTATGAAGAGGAAGATTCGATCACTCGAAGTACCACCTTAGGTCTAGTTTCATTATGGTGTTGAGGAGCATTTCACATTTTTGGGACAACTTTGGGTCTTATGTCTTCAGGTTGGTTGTCATCATTAGAATTTGCCATGCATAAATACTCAATGGGATTAAGCATGCCTATAAGGTTTTTTGTATCAACGTAGGCATAGTTGATCTTGGAATCAACATTCTTCTTAGCATCTTTGGAGGTTTCACCTTTTTCATATTCTAGCAAGGGTTTTATAAAAGCTTTATGGTCAAAATTTTTAACGAGGCCATCGATGACAACCTTACCAACCTCAATAATATCTTGAATTATGTCCTTGAGCTTGAAAGAATTTTCAGTGTTGTGACCCTTGCTTTAGTGATAACTACAAATGTGATCCTCTCTCCACCACGAGGTTCTGACAAGTGGGTCATAAGGATGGGAATTATCTAGTAAAGTGACCATCTTTTTTGCAATTAAGATTTTTAAGACCACTTCTTAAGGCTCAACCATTGGTGTATAAACATTTTTTTTGGTAAACTTAGAGCTCTTTTCAAATGTTTTTGGTTTCAAACCTTCTTGTTGTTTTGTAGCATAGATAGCAATAGAAAGGTTAAATGTAGGTTTGTTGGTCTTAGGAGTTTCCACTACTCTGTCATTGACAACATACTTATTTTTATTCCAAGGTTTTCCTTTGTCTTTTCCATTTCCATTCTTATTTTTGTTTTTTTTCACAACAATGTCACCCTTCTTGATAGCAACATCCTTAATGTGATATGCACTCTCAATCATTGCATTAAAGAATGTGAACAAATATTTTCTTAGGTCAAAGTATAACTCAGGTACAA
Source organism: Cupressus sempervirens (assembly GCA_028749045.1). Classification (NCBI taxonomy): domain Eukaryota; kingdom Viridiplantae; phylum Streptophyta; class Pinopsida; order Cupressales; family Cupressaceae; genus Cupressus; species Cupressus sempervirens. Next base: position 30,962,943 of record CM053783.1, on the reverse strand, counting down.
GTATGTTGATAAAAATGTTGATTTTCTCAGCTTTAGGAACTTTTCGAGGGTACCTAGAGTATAGGGATCTCCATCATTGAAGGTATGTTGCAAAAAGTTCTCCCTATTTTTGTTTATTTTGGTATAAGTCCAACATAGTTACAAGATGTTGAATGTTATAAGAGCATTGTTGGATAAAGAGTTGTAAAAGATCATCAAATATTTTGAGAGGAGGATTCAATTTTGTGAACCCATCCATAGCTTTCCCTCTTAGACTTCTATGAAACAAATGCATAAGATAGGAGTGTTCATGCATGAAATCTCGGCTAATAGCATAGAAATGCCTCACATGATCATGAGGGTTACCATTTCCATCATATTTTTCATATTTAGAAACCTATATATCCTTAGGAAATGGAGGCATGTATAAACTCCTATCAAATGGAAGAGCACGTATTGATTCAATAAATGAAGTTTTAGGTGGCTCTTTGGAAGTTTACAATTGTGTGAATTGCTTCCTTAGTTCTTGCATTTCTTCTCTTAAGATTTCAACCTCAATAGGCTCTTGTTTTTGTATTATTTGTTGCACATCAAAATATTGGGGGAGCTTCCATCCTTTTGTTGTCATATACTAGAAGTATTGATCCCCATTTCTCTCTAAAGCTTTTAGCATCAATTTTTGAGTGAGCTCATCTTGTTGAAATCTAACAACATCCTCACTAGTGATTTCCTCCCCACTTTCATGATGTGATTTTGATTATCTAGGTGGTGATGGACATGCTCTTGTGTTGACTCTAAGAGTCCTTGGAGGTGTGTGATTAACATTATTTCCACCGATGGGAATGTGGTCAAAAGGATTGTGATAATATTCTCTTCCAATTTCCTCATTGTGTATATGATGGTTAGCTTTAGCTTGTTGATCCACTCTTTCCCTAGCATGGATAATTTCCAAAAGTCTTTCATTTTGATGTGCTTGCTCTTCTAAGAAGAATTTGATTTCATTAGGATGCATGTTGGTAAAAATTTTTTCACTCGAGGGTGTGTCAAAAAGTGTTCCAAATGGACTCTCAAAATTGTAAAGTAGATTGTGCCAAACATTGACTATCTATGCTTGACTAGAATCGGGATCTTGCACACAAGGTTGTCCACAAGGATGCCTAGGTGGAGTCTCTAACTATTTGAAAATAAAAGAGGAATGACTACCATTACCAACCTAGAACCTCGTTGTGATTGGCATGTAAGGATGTGTCTTTTATTAATAGGATGAGAGAAGTGTTTCAGATTTGAAGCTCTTACAACCAAGAATAATCACTTGTCAAGGTAGAATATATGGCTTATCAAAGGTGCTCAAGAATTTACAACACTAGTGACTCAAGCTAAGAAAGTGAGCAAGAAGCTCAATAGCGAATAGCTAGCATAGAATGGTAACCAAATTTTGACAAGTGATCATCAATGACATTTCAAGACTTACATCTAACAGACTAAACCCATCTTTTCAACTTTGGACAACACCTAACATACAGATTTGTGACTAGGACCAGGAAGGACGTAGGTGCCAAGACCATAGATCAGATAAAGTAGAACACAAACACTATTTTGGTAGCAAAAAGTATCAAGTGATATTCTTTTAGAACCCAGACGATAGTAGGATAGCAAAATATATTGCACGATACAATTTGAAATACTTGGGTGACACTTTTCTCTTGGGCAACAGTTTGCACAATGCAAGACAATAGATTTTCGTATAACAAGGTGATAGACTTTATAATAGTAGGGCAACACAATTTGTAAAAATAATGGTCACATGATATTTCTCTAGAGAATTTGTAATAAAGTGCTAGTTTTGTGTAAAAAAGAAAAGTTTTGACTCTAATTTGTGGTGTTTTAGTTTGAAAGTCAAATAGTTTTCGGACTAGACATTCGTAGATTTCAATTTGTGTCGAGTAACCACAAGGTTTGCAAATAGTAGGGGTTTTTAACATGTCTCAAACAATTGAACAAGGGTAAAAACAACCTTGCAAATGTGCATTTGTGATATCATAATATCCTTCCTACCAATTTTATCAAGATGTTTGATTTGTAAGAACGTTAACATGGGTCAACACATTTGAAAATATTAGTCAAGAAATCTACCTTAGGGTCATGGTTCATTACTCAAAAACTTAGCCTAGGCTTGATTCTCCTTCACCTCACACCAAGTGGTTTCCCATAAGAGATATTGGCTTTGTCATGGAAGTGCAATAAGCACAACCAAGGGGACATAGATGGTGAGTGTAATATCTTGGGGTGATCTGGTTAATCCACTAGGACCAATCCTTGCACCAAGAAATTGAGTAGAAAAATAAGGTAGCTACTAACCTTAGGTTTTTAGAAAGGGCTTCCATTCATAATTTTTCTCTAGTACCCAATTAAGGGACACCTCACCTTGTGGTGGGTAATAGACCTCCCAATCACAAGAGCACCTTAAGCATTCTTTCCTAGTGATCTCCTAATGGTCAAAATCTCAAAAGTGATCACACTAAGCAAAGAGAAATCATATGTCTACCAAATTTTTGTGTCCTTGATAGCCTTGAGTTTATAGTTGGTTGGAAGAGCTGGGTATTAGCTTGTCCCCACTTGGGTTGTTCCTCTTAGGTTGTCCAAGAGCAAGCCCTCTGAAAGATTCTAACTACCACATATTGGATCCACTCTCAAGGGTCAAGATTTTTTATTCACCACAAAGGTGAAGAGCATACTCTCCTATCTTGATTGCTTCCCCCAAACACACTAAGAAACTTCAATTAATCCTCTTGTTCTCAAAATATAAAGGTGAGTCAAGATTTCTGAATCAGCAAAAGGTTGAAGAGCATACTCTCCTATCACCCAAGAACCCTAATTGCAAGTTTAATGTGCCTACAAAAATGAAATAGATAGTAGATGTTGCACATGAAAAAAAAGAAAAAAAAGAAAGTAAGTTTGGGTTTTTATGCATTGGGTAGCCTTACAAACAATAGCTAGTAGCCCTTGTGCATTTGAAGCTTTTACATGCATTCTTTTTTAAAGACAATTAGGCAAACATCTCAAGGTAACAACCTACAAACATAATCATTAGCCCCATGACTTAGCTTCAAAATAAAATGTAATCTACAGATAGACCTTTGTAAAACCATTATAGACCTGTAAAAATATAGCAAACAACAAGTACAACTAAGAAACTGATCTAATCACTCAATCAACAAGCAAGTTCAAACCAGGTGACAATTTTTGCTAGAAGTATGTTATGTAATATTTCTCAATATATGTGTGTCACAGTTTCCTTCCATGAGATATTTCTATCTAAGTCAGGCGAGAGGATATGCTATAGTGGAGTGACAAAATTCAATACTATCATGACACTTTTACCGAAAAAGTATCGCACTGTAGTTACAGAAATGTCATACAAAACTAGCAAAATATCGCTTGAAAGTTGAGACTGTAAAAAATAAAAGTGCAGAAAGCATGCAGAAAATGTAACAAAAAACAACAAGATCAAGGACAAAACCAAGTGTTCTACCCCACAGTGGGTACCAAAAATCTACACTAAGAAAGTGTCACACTCTAAACCATTCTATCCAAGGGATTCCATGAGTTTAGAAAGCTTGGATGTTGGCTTAGAGCTCCATATCCATGGAGTGTAAGAGAGTATGATTTGAGTATGAAGGCTCTCAACTGGGCCTTAGAAATACTCTTCTTTCTAGTAAACCATGCAATGGGAGGTTCCAAAGATGAGATGCAGGAATGCAAATTTCCACAAGGAGTTTCTCAAAGATGCAATGCAAATGTGAAGTAAGCTAAGATGAAATCTAAAGTGTAGCCATGTTAACAAGATGAAAGTATTACAATATCTAAGCTAATTATACTATGTGAGCTAGACTATTGCAACAAAAGAACTAAGTTACCATGCAAGATGCTTCTAAACTAGTATGCAATGGTGATGATAGAATGAGATAAGGAATGAGAAGTTTTTCACAAAGCTCCAAAGAAAACCTACAGCATAACAATATTCAAAAGATGGATGGATGCTTTGACAGGGGTAGAGCTCCTTTTAAAGTTGTATGGATGGTAGAGATCAAGGTCAAGATGATGGATGATCAATGGAGCTTGAAAATAGGAGTGATCTGTGTGCACAAGCAAGTGAAACAATAAAATAGAAGTTGACTTCCCATATAAGAAAAAAGTCACAAAGTCTTTTCTTTTAATTTGTAAAATAGAAAAAGGAATTATGTGTGCACTTTAAGTGGGTTAGAAGAATGGGGTCTTTTATTTAATTAAAAAGGGACATGTTCTTTTAATCAAAAAATGAACTTAGGATAGCATTGTCAAACTATAGGTTATAATCAAATTATTTAATTATTAGCAATTTGGTCTAGGTAAATGATTAATTAAATTAACTAAAATGTTGAGAAGGGGGCTAATAGTCTAGATGAATATTTTTAGGTGATTACAACTGCTACAATGGTTAGAGAGAAACAATGATATGACCTAATTGTTGATGTAAACTTATCTTTGTTGATTTTAGATCTCAATTCTGGCTTTAATACTTATTCCTTCTTGATCTGATGTATCTTTGCAACTTGACAAGGATATTCTACTTATCCTTCCAATTCACTTCCTCTAAGCATCTTCTTATCTTCATACACTTGTTCACATTCAATCCCACAACTTGAACTTATATTTATATCTTATACACAATCAAGTCAGCTTGAGTACAACTTTAAACCATTTATATTCATCTCCTCACTCGAATGAAGCCATCAAATAAATCCATTAAACTCAACATTTCAAAATAAGAAAATCTTATGTTAGCTGACCCTGCTCGATAGACACTAACCAAAATAGATTTTCCTTCATTAACCAGGTGAGCTTAGTTAACATTAGTTTTCATGCCAACTTTGATTTGTCTCCTTAATTAACTTAGTAGATATTGTCTTTTACAAATTCTCTTTGGTAATCAAGTGAACTCGGTTAACACTTGTTACCTTTAACTTTCCTTTGTCTCCCGAGTGAACTTGGTAGACACTGTCATCTGAACTTGGAAAACATTAGAATTCTTGGGAGACATAGAGAACTTTATTTATTGCCTAAGTGAGCTTGGCAGACACTGACTGGTGAATGTATGAAATTTTTTGTAACATCAAAGATAATATACAATTTATCAATTGTTTTCAACAAAAATAAGGAGTTTGTTAGGATATTTACAAAAATCTATTAAGACCACTCTATTAATAGATTTACCCTAATTCAAGTTGGTTAGAACTGATTTAGTACCTAACTCTCTATTTTCTTTGTAAGCTAATTTTGAGTCTTCTCCTTATAAATTGATCCTCTCTTTTCATTGGATAAAACTTTTCTTCCCCTTCAGTGCTCTAAGTAAGTCACTTGCTCTATTAAGAGATAATAAAACACTTCCACTAAATTTTGATCTAATCTCAACCTTTCACTTCTCCATTCACATATTTCTCCTTGTTCGCATACACACTATTCTCTTCTCATCCCATTCCATACAATCTAGGTTAATATCTTCTCCATTTAAAGAGTTTCGAAAAGAGTTTTCTAGATACTTCCATATTTTGTCTCTTCATCTGAATGTTGATCACAAAACATAGGGATATGTGATCCACATCGTAAATATGTAAAACTCTCTATAAAAACCTCTTCATATATTAAATGTTCCTTTCATGTCAGCTCAAAAATAATTTACCTCAAAATTTGTACCATTCTTGACTTTTATGTATGCTCTACATTGCTTAGCCTTTACTATTTTCTGATACTCAACATTATTGTTGTTCAGTCTGTATTGTGCTTGGCATGTACTATGTCCCTTAGCACTTGTATTCTTTGTAATGTGCATTAGTTATTGAGCTCATCTGTATAGAAAATACTTGGTGACCATACACTTACTCAGCTCCTATAGAGTTTGGTACATACTTACTTATGTACATGGCATAGCCTATAAAGAGTAGCTCGAATGCAGTGACAACCTTCTAACTCTACCTTGTAGATGACTAAGTGTTTAACACTAATAGACAATAATAGTTAGAGATACCAACAATATCCCCCTTTGATATTAATCGAAAAAAACTTTTTCATATTTACATTGTTACAATCTCAATCTGATATAAGCTCTCCCCCTAAGTCTAATGACTTATGCCAAAATGAATAATAAATAAACAATGTAAAGTGAATACTTATCCACGTACTTTACTCTATAACAACAAATTCATTCATTTCCCCCTCGTTTTTTAGCATGTATGTCATGGTTTTTGGGGTTGAATAGGTGGAAGCAAACCATATATATCAATAAATGTCTAATGAACTCGGGTGATCATGGATAGTGCATGATCTCATGTGGTTCTTGTTGCCTCCAAAATTTGATTTTGCAACTGTAATCTTGCAGCTAAGTCAATCAGGGTATCAACCACTAAAATATTGTGATCTTCTTTGATAAGATCCTAGGTTGATTGCATCTTCCTTTGCATGACCTCTAAATGAGGTATTACCATTAATAAATTTAGATCTCGTGTTATTGTCAGCTATCTAAAGCTCGGCCAATGTGCCTTGAGCATTTAGTAAATCATTGTAATGGTCAATATTAGATCTTTTTGGCTGTGAAATAATGTTATTGGATCTCTTCATCTCAACTTAAATCTTGTCCACTTGTGCCTGAATATCATTTGTGAATCTTGGCACAGCTAACAAAATGTTGTACAAATGTTGTAATTTTTCTATAAGTTCTATCATAACGTGTACACACTCTTGCAATTGAAATTTCTACTACGCAATTGTTATGGAGACTTTATCCATAACCTTATTCTTGATCTTCTTGTAGACCAATTCATTAATTTCTCATTGGATTCCATATTATCAGCATTTACTTTTTCAACAATATTTACAAGTTGGGTAATAATTGGGGCTTCTTCATCAAAATTTTAAATATCAGAAGCATCGACAAAAAAAATTCACATCATAAAGTACCTACTTATGTTTATGCTCTCTTCTTAACTCTTCTTGTCATTTCATTTTTTCCAAAATCTCTTGTAAAAAAATTGTTTGTTCTAAGGTGAAATTTACCAAATCTAATTATGGCATCTCAATTATTTCATCTAGACTAACTTCAATATCTGGTGAAGTGTCATTATTGTTTTTCCTCTTCTTGGTGAAGGAGTGATTTTTCTTGGCACTACTTTGGGAGTTGGTGAGGGAGTTTCACCACTTGGTTGTGTTGGTGATTCAATGCTCAAGACAAAACTGGTCACACTCAGTTTAAATCTACTTATCTCTTTATTTTCCTCAATGTGAGGTGCTGAAATAGTTTGACTATTTACACTTGTGTCTTTTACCTTAGTTCTTGCCTCTATACCTTTGAACCTTAATTTTTCAACCTTTGGATTGTCAGAGGTGTTAGCATATACTAGTGACATGTTGCCTTTCAGACTCGACACACTTGAAATTTATCCATTGTTGTGATCATCTTCGATGGTCATAGTCTTAGTTCCTTTCTTTGTATTTTCTCCCTTGGTTGATAGCCCAAAAATTATTTTCCAAAGCAATTCATCCTGTTGTGCTACAACTTCCATTTTATTTTGTAAAATCAAAAACATTCTAAACTTAGGAACAAATTCATTCCTATACTTGGCCAAAAATGTTTCCTTTTGATGTTGGGATAGATCAGGCATAACTCTAACTAAGCTATTAGTCCTTATCTTTTTCTCTTCTTCTCTTTCCTATTGCCATCTTCTTTCCAATCTATCATACAAGTCCTTGGGTATTTTCTTCTCAATTTCACTTGGAGCTAGCTTATGATTAGAAATCATATCTACCATAGCCTCCTAGATGTGGGTTATGTCAGTATTATCCAACATTTTATATTTTACAAATCTAAAGCTAGATAATCCTAAAGATCTTCTTAGATCTGTGCATACCTCCTCAATAGACTTTGATTTCCCTTTCTGTGGTCCAAAAATGTACTTTGTAATTTATCTTGAGCAATCCAATGTAATAAAGTGTAACAAAATAATATAATATGAAGTTGGTCAGCCTTAAGGGTCAGGGCTTAATGTCTGGAACTTTCTTAGGTGGTGAAAAATGCCTATATAAGGAAGGCCCACAGGTTATCTAGGGCAATTATGCATGATGGTCATAGCTCTATCTTACAAACTATTGTAAGGAAGCTACCCTTGTTGGTTTGCATTTTGTAATTATGTAATTTTACATTTGCAGCAACAATAAGAAGCCCATATTTTGTTCTCTCAATTTTTGTTGTTTCTTTGTTTATGTTATGTGTCGAGGTATTAAGGGGATCATCCTTCATTGTAGTGTTATTGGCCAAACACATGGAGATGTAAAGGAAAGTAGTTCTAGACAAGGGTGTTGATATATGATTGAAAAGATCATTTGAGTGGAAGAATATTGGAAGAAGACTATGTGTTTTCAATCATTGTTCTATCACTGATGTCAAACCTGCCACATGTTGGTAAGACAATCGCTTATATGTTTCAAGCACTATTACTTAGTTGATTGATGAGAAGGATTTGATCAATAAGATATAAAAAAAGTACCTAGAGAAAAGGTTGAGTTATGATTATGTATTGAAGTGCAGGAATCAATTAAGATAGCGATAACATAATGTATTGATGATCTACTTGAGGTTACAAAATGATTGGCTACACTTAGAAAGTTCAAAAGAATAAGGTTGGACAAAGTTCATTTACTAAGCCTAACCAAGTTGATAGAAGGTATCGAGCAAACTTAGTGCAAGCTGAACAAAAAGTAAGTTGGAGTCGAGTGAAAGTGATTTCTAGTGGATGCCGAGTAAGCTAGTAGGTGTTGAAAAAGATAGTTGAAGCCGAGTGATTTTTAGTTGATGTCAAGCACAAGTAAAATTTAGTTAATGCCAAGTGATTTTACAATAGATGTTGAGTAACACAGCATGTGTCGAGCATCAGTAAATTGATAATGCCGAGCTACTGTATTATGAAAAAAATCAAATATTCATCAATTAAAAGCTAACAATTTTATTTTATTGGAACTTGTAATTCAGAAGGAAGATAAGATTGATGAGTTGGAGGTGTAGAATCTTATGTAAACTATTTTGGAGATGAATTCAATTGAATTCTAGGAAGAATTTTTTAAAGAAGACAAGATATAGGGTAGATACATTTTATCCTACCTAATCCATCAAAAACCCTAATTTTTGAGATGGTTAATGAGTGTGAAAAAGAAATCTAATTTCCTATATGTAGGGATGTCTAGTCATGAAATAATGTTGGATAGAGGTTAGAAAGTTTTGGATGCAAAAATTTGACAAGGAGAAGGAAGAGGATTTGCTTCATCTAATGACCTAAGACAAGATGTTTGCAATGGTGAGCTAAGAAAGAAGGCTAGAGGAGGATGAATGCTTGAAGGGTGAACAAGCTATCAGAACTACAAAGATAGGAAGCCAACCAAAGTTGAGGATTAAATAGTGATCTATAATCTACAAGTAAGGTTGTAATTTGAATCTGATCAAAGCCCTACTATTACTTTCTAACAATTGTATCATATTAGGGTAAATCCTTTGGAGAAAGGTTGACTTAATAGTCATTGAAAAATCCTTTAACAAGGTGGCATTCCAAGAGAATGGCCTAAAGTCCTCTAACAAGGCTCACTTTTAACAGGGTGATTGAAATCCCTTAACCAGGCCACATTTAACAGTGTGTGTTGTAACCTTTAATAGGGTTAGCCTTTAACAAGGCATCACTTTAGAAGAGTTAAAAAGGAATAGCATATTTCTGGTGGTTTTTCCCAAATTAAGTTTCTGTATTAAATATTTTTGTCAAGTGTACTGATGGATATGTTGTTTTTTATGTTTTACATTCCTAGATGTTGATTTAATAGTAACATATCAATTTTGGTTAACACACAATGAATGCATGCATGGTTGAGAAAGTTTTAAGGGTTTATTGAATTTTGAAAAGTTCTATTTGTACATCTGGACCTTGAATACTAATTCACACCTCCCCCCCCCCCAATGCATCTTAGTTATTCTAAAAGAATTCTAACAATTGGTATCAAAGTGCAGTTGCTTAAGAGGATTAGGTTTAAGGTACTAAAAGCATAAAGATCAGGATGTCAAAAAGAGAGGTACCCAAGTTAAACAAAGATAACTTTCCTGCATGGAAAAGTTTGATGAAGCTATACCTTGGAGGACTTGGAAATTATGAACAAACTTACATTATAGCATAACATGTTGATCCAATAGGAGCCCCAACTGCTGAAGATTTGAAGAAAAAGAAAGAGCACAATTAGGCGATGTTAGAGATTGCCTCTGCTCTAAGCTATGCTGAGTTTGATGATATCAAAGACCTTAAAAGTGTGAAGCAAATGTGGTATGCCCTAAACACCATCTATGGAGGAGACAAAATTGTTCAAAGAGCCAAATTAGAGAGCCTCAGAGGTAAGTTTGATGACATGAGAATGGAAGAAAGTGAAAAAATTGCTCAATATGTTGCTAGAATAAAAAAAGTTATTAGTGTAGTAAAAGGTGTTATTGGTCAAATTGACGATGATATTGTGCTAAGTAAAGTCTATTTATGCCATTAGAGTATCTGTAATCCAAGAATTAAGATGTATGCTAAGAAATGATCTAACCCTTGAAGGTTTGGTAGGAAGACTCACTGCTTTTGAGTTATCTAATTTTGACAATTGTAGACCAGAAAGTATTGAATCAAATTTCAAAGTAAAATTGTTACTAAAGGATACAAAGGAGGTAAAGCAAAAGAAAAAGAAAAGAAAGATAAAATATGCATCCAATGACAGCAATATATATGAAGAGGACATTGAACAATTGGAACCATTACTGGCTAGTAGATTTTACAAAGGAAAAGGTAAGTTTAAAGGTAAGTTGCCTATCATTTGTTTTAATTGCAATGAAGTTGGCCATATAGCAGTAAGATGTACACAGAAGAAGAACTTCAAAGAAGGGAACAAGCACAAAAATAGAAGAAAAGATGATGGAAGAGACTATAGAGATAAAGGCAACAAGTCATGCTACATTGCTGATGAAAATAACTCTAATGAAAATGATGATGCAGTGGTATATGTTGCAATGAAGGATGAATTAGGTGAGGATGAAGTTACTGCACTTATGACTTGTGTAAACAAAAATGACAAATAGATCATAGACAGTGGATGCTCACATCACATGACTGGAGACAAAAGTAAGTTCATTACCTTAACTCGTTATGATGGAAATAGTGTAAGATTTGGTAATGATGTACCATGTTCAATAAACAGAAAAGGGTCTATTAAGCTTATAGACAAGATCTCATGTGACAATGTTTACTATATTGAAGGATTGAATTATAACTTGTTGTGTCACAATTGAATAATTTGGGATGCAAAGTTGAGTTTGAAAACAAATCAGCCAAGATATATGATATAAATGGAAACTTGATTGGAAAGGGTGATCAAACTATGAGTAATTTGTTCTATTTCGATATAGAAGATGCTACTTGTATTATTGCAAAATTTGATGATGTATGGCTTTGGCACAAGAGATTATGTCATATTAACTTTGATAATTTGATTAGTATTAGTAACATGAAAAGAGTTAGAGGTTTACCTAAGTTGAAGAAACCAGAAAATGTAATGTGCAACAGTGTCAGTTGGGCAAGATGACAAAGTCAAGATTTAAAAGTAAAGTTTATACCTCTAAAGAAATACTTGAAGTTGTTTATATTGACTTGTGTGGACCTATTGAAGTGTAAAGCTACAAAGGAGATAGCTATATTATGCTACTTCTTGATGATTACTCTAGAATGATGACAATCATGTTCCTAAAACAAAAATCAGATGCTTTTCAAATGTTTAAATGGCACTTGGAAAGAGTTAATAAAGAAATAGGTAAGACCTTGAAATGTTTGACATTAGACAGAGGAGGTGAATTCATTTCACATGAATTTGAGATGTTCTGCAATGATAGAGGAATCAAGAGACAAACATCAGTGCCTAGGACCCCCCCACAAAATGAAATTGCTGAAAGAAGAAATAGATCAATAATGGACTGTGCCAGAACACTCATGATGGAGAAAAATGTTTCTCTAAAATACTAGAGAGAAGCTATAAGTACTGCAGTATACACTTTGAACTGTGTACAAGTAAAGAAAGGTACTCACTAAACACCTTTTAAACTATGGTATGGTCATCCACCTACTGTAAAATATTTTAAGGTATTTGGAAGAAAAAACTATATTCTTAAAGATGTTAGGAATAAAAAGTTTGATGCTAAGAGCGAAGAAGGTATATTCCTTGGTTACTCCACAAGAAGTAAAGTTTATGAGTGTTTAATTACTAACACTACTAAAATTGTGGAAAGTGAAAATTTGAATTTGATGAGTCTACAAAAGCACATAAGGCTAAAAATATGAGAGAACTAAAAGATTACAAGACATTTGTATACTATTATGAAGGAATACCTACTAAAGAAGATGTTACAAATCATGCAACAAGTCAATAGCAATTTTTAACAATTGCCAAGTCACATCTTGTGAATGTCGAGTTGCATTCAGATGTCAAATTGTAGAATGAGGAGAATGCAGAATATAACTCTAAGATTGGCACACATGAAAGAGATGTTGAAACACCTAACAAAGATGCACATAGTGATATTGAAGCTAAGAGATAGAATGCAGCCACAAGAACTGAGCCTAGACTATCAAAATATGTCAAAAGACACCATCTTTTAGATCAAATCATTGGAGACAAAGATGCAAGGCCAATGACAAGAAACAGGTTGAGAAGTGAATCATGTTTGTTAAGCATGAAAGAACCTAAGATAGTGAGAGATGCATTGGAAGATGATGATTGGTACAAGGCTATGGAAGAAGAAATTCATCAAATAGAAAAGAACAAGACTTGGAGCCTAGTTCCTAGATCAGAAGACAAGAATGTAATTGGCACAAAATGGGTATTTAGAAACAATCTAGATGAGAATGGTGAAGTGACGAGAAATAAGCAAGACTAGTTTGCAAAGGGTATGCACAAGAAGAAGGAATTGACTATGGTGAAACATGTGCCCCTATTGCAAGAATGGAAGAAGTAAAAATTCTACTTTCTTATGTTACTTATAAGGGTTTTAAATTTTAGCAGATGGATGTCAAGTCTACATTTCTAAATGGAATATTAGAAAAAGAAGTCTACATAGAATAGCCAAAAGGATTTGTTGATAAAAAAAATTTAAGAACATGGTATGTAGACTGCACAAAATCTTTTATGGATTGAAATAAGCACCAAGAGCATTGTATGAGAGACTTCATACTTATTTTGTTAAGATTGGATTGTTGGATTTAACAAGTGGGAAGATTTACTTCTGAGAGGGGGGGTTAATCAGAAGTAACTAACGTTAACCTTTTCAATTCCTTTCAACTAATATTATCCACATGCATCTAATTCATCTAATAAACATGAAAGTAAAAAATATGCATGAAAATAGATAACACACAAATTTGGTAACCCAAAAACCCTCCAAAATGAGAAGGTAAAACTAGGGTGGGGATGACATCAACAAAATATCACTGCAGTAATGTGTAACTATTCAAGGTTACAATGTTTGACCACTTTCAATGGTCTACCCTATGAAAGGCATGTCTTGTTAAAGACTTCACAACCTGTTAAAAGTGACTTGGTTAAAGGATTTAACTACCCTACTAAAAGTAGGCCTAGTTAAAAGACTTTAGCACATTCAATTGGAATGACACCCTATTAAAGGATTTACAAATGGTTGGTAAGCTAACCTAAGTCCATAGGATTTCCATAGCTAATACAATTGCTAGAAAGTATTAGAGGATTTTGACCTAATAACTTGCAATCCTCAATTGTTGATCATAGATTCTTATTATGCTCTAATTGACTTGAAATTTTCTTGATCTGATATGTCACTCTTCAAAGTTTTGATACTTTGTTCTTAGTCAATTGAATTTTGCAATGTTGCTCTATTCTTCACTAAGTATTTTTAAACTCCCCTTTGAATTTTGTTATAGTTCACCCATACACTTCTCTCATCCACACATACAATGAAGTTTTGTCCTCCTTTTAAAGATTTCAAAGACTTAGGGTTAGGTATGAATCTATGATCAATATTTAATCTTTATTTCCTACTTATTTCTTGCACTTTTCTTATTGGTTGCATGCCTTCTCCATTTTTCTTATTGGCTACATGTTGATTACATAGGTAATGTAAAAGATTTTCTCTTATCTTCAAGTTCCTTTGAGATTCATCCTATGTTAGCTCTAAAAATAGTTTACATCTAAGTTTGTGAGGATACAAACTCATATGTTGATTTTGTGTTACTCAAAACTTACTAGTTGTTGATGTTTGGTACATATAGAAAAATTGGCTCACTTGGCTCCTATAGTAATTCTGTTTCACTCGGCATCTATAGTGACTCGGCATCTATACTTTGCTCAGTGCTTGAACTTTTCTTGGCACCTAAAGATTGCTTAGAACCTAAAGTTCACTCAGCACCTATTGAATTCTCTAGCTCAGCATACATTATAGCTCGGCTTCTATATTATACTTGGCATCATCTTGAGAAATTGGTTAAGTGTGTTGACACTCAATTGTCAAAACCAATCTGAGACTAACATGGGTTTGAAAGGATAGATGATAACAAAAATTTATACATGAAGATAGATGAAGAAAAAGGTATATTGTTATCTGAAATATTTTTTGATGACATCATATTTGGAGGACAAGATGCTTTGTGTAAAGATTTTGCAAATCAAATGATGCAAGACTCTGAAATGTCAATGTTTGTTGAGATCAAATTCTTTGTGGGATTATAAATCTATCAAATGAAATATGGTGTATATATCACTCAGTCAAAATATATCAAGAAGATATTAAAGACATTTGGATGTAAGGATTCAAAATGAGTAAGTACACCTATGGTAACAACACTCAAGCTATCAAAGAATGATGATTCAGTTGAGGTCAATCAAACATTATATATATTTATGATTAGCAAATTTTAATATGTAGTACATAGTAGACCTATTATTGCATTAGTTGTCG
Organism: Cupressus sempervirens; assembly: GCA_028749045.1. NCBI lineage: Eukaryota > Viridiplantae > Streptophyta > Pinopsida > Cupressales > Cupressaceae > Cupressus > Cupressus sempervirens. The sequence continues at coordinate 30,947,894 of CM053783.1, read as the reverse complement.
GTATAGTTGCTAGTTTCTTTGCTAATCCTAGAGAGAATTACTTGATGGCCGTGAAAAGGATAATGAGATACTTGAAAGGAATTAAAGAGTATGGTTTATACTATAACAAGAATGAAAAGTTTGAACTAAAAACCTACGCTAATACTGATTGGGCTAGAAATATTGATGATAGGAAGAGCACTAGTGGAGGAGCATTCTTCTTAAGCAGAAGACTTGTTACATGGACAAGCAAGAAGTAAAGTTGTACCTCCCAATCTACTACAAAAGTAGAATACATTGTCAGTACTATTAATTGCACAAATATTGTATGGATCAAATAGCTACTAAAGGGAATGAAGGAAGAAATCACTAAACCAATGACACTTTATTATGATAATAAAAGTGCTATAAATATATCAAAGAATCTTATTATACATATAAATAAAAATACAGTGCAATAAAGTATCATTATGTAAGGGAATTGGTTCAAGACAAAGAGGTGAAGATGGAATATATTAACACCAAGGAGAAAATTGATGATATCTTCACCAAAGCATTAGCTAAGGATGATTATGAGTATCTAAGAGGTAAACTAGGGGTGATACCCCTATCAAAGGCTATGTAAAAGAAAAAGGGAGTACCCTGCATCAAACAAGCTGACATTTATTTCATGCAAATTGATATAGTGGATCTTACTTTAGGAAGTTACCTAAAGTAATCGTAGAGTTGGAATTTCAAATCAGTCACAAGCAAGGTGATAGAGGTAAAAAATTGAAGAGCCTACAAAAGCCTATGTCTACATATATCAAGATGTCAAGTGTTGAGTACATCTCTTTGGCATTTTTGTCAAAGAGGGAGAAAGTAAAGTAAATTGATCAAGTGCATATTGATCAAGAGGGAGATGATCAAAGCAGGAAATCAAGGGAGAAAGTACATAGAAAGTATAGTGCACAAGAAGAGCAATGAAGTGAGAGTTCATCATCAAAAGACTATAAGAAAGAAAGAGGGAGAAACCAAAAAAAAAAAGAGGGAGATATTTAGATATTCTGTTGATCCATGATAGAAGAGAATCAGATAAGAGTTATATTTTGTAACCTAAGAGGGAGTTGCTGATAGAGGAAGAATTTTTATTCACAAGCTTTCTTTTTGGTATTGCCTTACTATTTTAACCTAGTTAGTTTATCATTTGTTTGGCTGGTTGATCAGTTTGGCTTTTCATCAATGCCAAAGAGGGAGATTATTGATATATGATTGAAAAGATCATTTGAGTAGAAGAATATTGGAAGAAGATTGTGTGGTTTCAATCATTGTTTTGTCACTAGTGTCAAACCTGCCATGTGCTAGTAAAAAAATTGTTATATGTTTCAAGCACTATCACTTAGTTGACTGATGAGGAGGATTTGATCAACAAGATGTAACAAAAGTACCTAGTGGAAAGGTTGAGTTATGATTATGTATTGAAGTGCAAGAATCAGTTAAGATAGTGATAACATAATGTATTGATGATCTACTTGAGGTTACAAAATGATTGGTTACACTTAGAAAGTTTAGAAGAATAAGGTTGGACAAAGTTCATTTGCTAAGCTTGACCAAGTTGATAGCAGGTGTCGAGAAAAGTTAGTGCAAGCCAAGAAAAAAGTTACTTGGAGTCGAGTGAACGTGATTTCTAGTGGATGTCGAATAAGCTAGTAGATGTTGAGCAAGATAGTTGAAGATGAGTGATTTTTAGTTGATGTCGAGCACCAATAAAATTTAGTTGATGCTGATTGATTTTACAATAGATACTGAGTAACACAGTATGTGTTGAGCATCAATAAACTAATAATGTCGAGTTGTTGCATTATGAAAAAGATCAAAGATTTGCCAATTAAAAGGTAACAAGTTTTTTTTTCTTGGAACTTGCAATTCAAAAGGAAGATAAAATTGATGAGTTAGAGGTGCATAATCTTATGTAAAATATTTTGGAGATGAATTCAAGTGGATTCTAGGAAGAAGTTTCTAGAGAAGACAAGATATGGGGTAGATACATTGTATGCTACCTAATCCATTGAAAACCCTAATTTTTGAGATGGTTAATGAGCGGGAAAAAGAAATATAATTTCTTATATGTAGGGATGTCTAGCCACGAAACAATGTTGGATAGAGGTCAAAAAGTTTTGGATGGGAAAATTTGACAAGGAGAAGGAAGAGGATTTTCTTCATCTAGTGACCTAAGACAAGATGTCTACAATGGTGAGCTAAGCAAGAAGGCTAGAGGAGGATGAATGATGGAAGGGTGAACAAGCTGTCAAAACTACAAAGATAGGAAGCCAACTAGAGTTGAGGACTAAAGGGTGATCTGTAATATGCAAGTAAGGTTGTAAGTTGAATCAAATCAAAGCTCTACTATTACTTTCTGACAATTGTATCAGATTAGGGTAAATCCTTTGGAGAAAGGTTGACTTAATAGTCATTGGAAAATCCTTTAATAGGGTGGCATTCCAAGTGAATGGCCTAAAGTCCTCTAACAAGGCTCACTTTTAACAGGGTGATAGAAATCCCTTAACTAGGTCACATTTAATAGTGTGTGTTGCAACCTTTAACAGGGTTTTTCTTTAATAGAACATCACTTCAGAAGAGTGAAAAAGGAGTAGCATGTTACTAGTGGTTTTTCCCAAATTGGGTTTCTATGTTAAATCATTGTGTCAAGTGTACTGATGGATATGTTGTGTTTTATATTTTACATTCATGTATATTGATTTAACAGTAACATATCAGTTTTTGTTAATACACAATGAATGCATGCATGGTTGAGAAATTTTTAAGGGTTTACTGAATTGTGAAAAGTTTTATTTGTACATCTGGACCTTGAATAATTGAGTCACCCCCCCTCCCCCCCCAGTTATTCTAAAAGAATTCCAAAAAAGAGGACATCGTGATATGTCTTATAGCTCTAAGACCTCCTCAAAAGAAGACATCTCCTATAGTACAATCCATACCTCATACAATATAGTTTACACTTCCTCATTTTTAGTAGACACCTATGAGGTCCTGATTCAATATTAGATTCTAATATCTTCTTATGGATGAATTCATAGGTTGATGCAATCTCCATACACTCTTCTGAGTTATTTAAGATTGGATGTAATAAAGTGTAACAAAATAATATAATATGGGGTTGGTCAACCTCAACGGTTAGGGCTTAGTGTCTAGAACCTTCTCAATTAATAAAGAACACCTATATAAGGAAGGTACATAGGCTATCTAGGGAAATTTTGGATGATATTTGCATCTCTCTTGTAGACTATTGTAAGGCACCCATGTGGGTTTGCATATTGTAATTATGTAATTCTACTTTTGCGGTGACAATAAGAAAGCCCATATTTTGTTCTCTCAATTTGTACCTAGAAATGTACATCATAAGGGGTCCTTATGTTTCATTTGGTAATGTTAGACTCATTATTACCTAACAATACCTATTGTATCCTATTAAGATGTATTAGGACCTATTACAACCTATAACACACATCATGCCCTAGTAGGATTCCTTAGGTCCCCTTATGACAAAAATGTGTCCTAATTACCTAGAAGTGTATCATACAAGGTCTTTATGTGTCATGTAGTAATTTAAGACTCATTATAACCTAATAAAACCTATTACATCATATAAAGACACATAAGGACCTATTCAAACCTATAACACAAATTAGAACCTCCCTAGGTCCCCTTAAGACAAAAATGTATCCTAATTACCTAGAAGTGTATCATAAGAGGTCCTTATGTATTTTTTATTAATTTAAGACTCGTTATTAACTAATAAGACCTATTTTGTCCTATTAAGGCACATTAGGACCTATTAGAACCTATGACATACATTATGACCGAGGAGGACTCCATAAGTCCCATTAAGACAAACATACATAGGTGTCCTTATGTGTTTTTTAGTAGTGTAAGACTCATTATTACCTAATAATACCTATTACATCCAATAAAGATCCTTTAGGACCTATTAAAACCTATAACACACATTATGACCTAATAGGAATCCTTAAATCTCCTTTAGACACATATGGATCTAAGTACCTAAAAATATATATCATAAGGGGACATTATGTGTCGTTTGGTAATGTAAAACTCATTATTACCTAATAGGACCTATTAAATCCTATCGAGATGCATTAAGACCTAGTAGAACCTATAACACACATTATGACATAGTAGGGCTCCTTAAGTTCCCTTAAGACAAACATGTATCCTAATTACCTAGAAGTGTATCATACAAGGTCCTTAAGTGTCATTTGGTAATTTAAGACTCATTGTTACCTAATAAGACCATTTCATCCTATTAAGAAACATAAGTACCTATTAGGGCCTATAACACACATTAGAACCTAGGAGGACTTCATGGGTCCCCTTATGACAAACATGTATCCTGATTATCAAGAAGTGTATTATAAGGGGTCTTTATGTGTCATGTATTAATGTAAGACTCATTATTATCGAATAGAACCTTTTATGTCATATTAAGACACATTAGGCCCTATTACAACCTATAACACACATTAGAACCTAGGAAGACTCCTTAGGGTCCCCTTAAGACAAATATGTGTCCTATTTAACAAGAAGTGTATCATAATGGACCCTTATTTGTCATGTAGTAATGTAAGACTTGTTATTACCTAATAACACCTTTTACATCCTAATAAGACACATAAGGACCTATCAAAACCTATAACACACATTAGAACCTAGGAGGACTACCTAAGTCCCTTAAGACAAACATGTATCCTCATCACCTAAAAGTGTATCATAAGGGGTCCTTAACTGTCATTTGGTAATGTAAGACTCGTTATTACTTATAAGACCTATTATATATTGTTAAGACACAATAGAACCTATTACAACCTATAACACACATTAGAACCTAGAAGGACACACTTGGTCAGAATGATAATATTGTACTTGAAGCTCCAATTGAGGGGAAGACATCTAGTCCTCATAAAATCATACAATTGAGACCAGGTGGAAAATATTTTTTAGATTCACAAAACTATTTTTCTTTTCATTGTCCACCATAAAAATTTGGAATATGTGGCTAATTCATAGTACAAGATATAGTCATAAACTGAAGGTAGGGAAATCCACTCTCCTTCAATGCATTTTTATTCCTCTCTAATCTTAATTTTGTGTGTCTCCTATTCAAATATCTTCCCTATATCTAACTCTATAACACCAATATTCTTAGTTTGAAATGGAAATTTTTGTAAATGTCCACAATCAATGCATCCACCTTTTATACGTTGGACATTGAGCTCATCTGCATCATCTAATTTATCACATAGAATGGACTTCTTAAATTGTATCATACTTCCAAGGACAACAATATTTTTATTAACATTTTCCATGAAATTTTTATATAATTGCAAATATAGATGAAAATCAACATGATTTCAAAAACAATGGGTTTCATGGACTTTATTTATGAGTACAAAAAAGGGGAACAACACTCAAACTTTCTATGACCTATTTTCACATCTAGAAATTATAGCTTGAATGAATCGAACAACTCACTTTTTCTTGTATCAACAAAATTTTTTGGATGTTAAATCTTTCTACCTATCTATTCATCTCCTGTTTGTATAACATCCCTTCTACTATATGAAACATGAGAGGGACTAGTCCAATATTCAATGACACATCTTCTTACATATTAAGAATTTTGACTTAATGAGATAGTCTACAAATATTTACCCAAATATTTTGAATATTTTCATCTAAAATATTTCTTCTTAGAATATATCTTTGAGTGATTCTTCTCAAAATATTTAGTAAACTAAAAATTACATGAACTTGTTTTTTAAATGTAAACCTCTTGCTAGAAAACATAGTCATCAATGATCTATGTGCATCAGATAAATTGGCTATGATCATGCATGCAAAGTGAGTTCAGTAATCAAGAGGGTAAAAAGTTATTAAAGGTTAAAAAAATTAAGAGATAACCCCCAACCCCCTGCCCCCCTCCCTCTTAGCATCTCACCTTTTCAACAAACTTTCCAACAATTGATATCAAAGCTTGATCTCTTAAAAACAAATTTAACCACTTGAGAGAAAAGATTCGTGGAGATGAAATTTCATAGACTTGAGAAGGGGATTGAGAATCAAAAACTTGAGCTAAAAATTGCAATGGGTCAAATTAGTGAACTAAGAGAGAAGCTAAAACAATCAATGAATGAAAGAAAGGAATTAGCACATCACTTGAATGGCACTCAATATCAAAAAGAAGAATTTGAAAAACTGTTAGAGGGTAGTATGTCTAATGAATCTAAAGGTTCTATATCAGATATGATAGAAAAGAATAAAACCCTAATCCAGCAGGTAAAATCAACAAAGAAAGAACAAGAAGCTCAATCACTAAGAATTTGTGAGATCCTAGAACAATAGAGACAAGATTAAGATGACAAGAGAATGGAAGAAGAAGATAAAATTAAAATGACTATAATATGGGATGAGAAATATGTAGAAATTTAAAGGTTGACACAAAACCACTATGATATGGTAAATTAGTTACTTAGTGTCAATCAAGGGTTGGTGGACTGATGGAAGAGATCACTTAATTGAGAGAGAGAAATGAGAAACTAAGGAATGAGTTAATAACTAAGAAAGAAACCAATGAAAGGTTAAGACATCAAAGGAAAGTATAAGGAAACTTGATGAATAGTTAAGAAGTTAGAGATGACCTAGAGATACCACTAGACTAGGATATACCAAGCACTCTACAACTAAGCTAGGAGAGACATCAATGAAAGTTTAAAAGAGGAATATTTATGCCAATCCAAAACCAAAGAAGCCTACATCTTATCATTATGGAATACCTAGTCACACAGCAAATGTTTGCACGATCAAGGTTAGTAAGACTAGTGTTACTCTTGAATTTGTTGGGTATTGTTATAATTGCAATAAGTATGGTTATCAATAATTTAAGTGTAGATTAAATTTTAACAAGATTCCTAAGCTACAAAATTTTTAATTTTATTGTTACACATGCACTAAGTACAGGCATAAGTCACAAGATTGCATATCATAGGAAAAGAAAAATTATGAACCGAGCAGGCAAGGGAACATTGTCAATTGGAATGATAAAACAAGGATTACATGTACATCATGTGGAAGATATAGTCAAATTGTAGCTAACTACATAAGGATACACATGAGAGGAAGATCTAGTACTTAGAAAAGTTTATGGCATGGAATTTTTTCACTCTCATCATGTCGATCACCTAAGAAAAAATTGTAGGTGTTGAGCATTAGCACCTAATGATGAAGACACCAAAGGAAAGATCAAGGTTAATAATGATTTCACAAGGAATTAGATGAATAAGAAATAGAGAAATAAGTTTAAAGATAGTGAAGCTAAAACTGGATCAGTTGGTGACACCTCATCCTTTGGATTAGGTGAATCCACAACTTCAAACTAAATTCCTGAAGGTGTGTATGGGAAATTCATTTGAATTGATAGATCATTTATGAGTTCCTTAGAGTCATGGAATTATGCCCTAATTAGCATAAGAAAAGATGCATTAGGATAACTTGTGTAAAGTTGGACAGTCTATGGAAATGTATTGTGAACCAAGAAAGGTTTTGAGGTCAAAAAGAAAGTTGGTTGGCATGTAACTAAGGTGCTAAAGTAAGAGTTTATAGCAACCTACCTACCTCTAAATACACTTTTCACTATAAATAGAGTTTCAAACAATTCATTATTTACCTTGCATTCGAGATATGTTTTGAGTGAATTTGAGTGATTTGTAAGCACATTACAAATTTGAGTTGAAATCATTGAGATTTTTGGTAGTTTGAGTTGTTTGATTGATTTGAAGAAATATTTGGGTATGCCTGAGATAGTTTATTGATATTTATTAAAACACTAGTTCACCAAGTTGCAAAAATGGCATCAAGTTCAGCAGAATCAAAGGTACCAAAGGTTAGAAAATTAAAATTTGTAAGGAATGAATACTATGAGGAATAAAATTATAAATTACATCTAGAGGTCGGTGCTAAAACTAACAAGACTAGAGAATTATTATTGTTACCCCCTAGAATTCTATTGGTATAATATATTCAATCGTATATCCATTGCTAGATTAGAGAAGTGGGTATTTTGAGCTCCAACAAGCATATAATGAATTATGTGAAAATGGGCAATTGAAGGATGAACACAAGAACCCAAAGACAAAGGTTTAATTGTTAGAAATAGGGATTACTGAGAGGGAGGGGTGAATCAGTAATCTATGAACTTTAGTTGCCAACTAGGTATTATTTCTTACTTTAAACCATGCATAAAAAAGCAATAAAGTAATGTTGAATAGTAACAGTAATAGTGCACAAAGATAACTCATAACACCATATTTTGTTAACTAGGGAAACCCTGGCCAACAAAAAACCCTAGTGGGGATGATACCCACTAGATAATATACTAATATATAAGTTCTTTGTTAGAGGATGGACCCTATTAGGAGTCAATGAGAAAATTCAGTATAAGAATTCCCTATTAGGAGACTTTGAATCTTTGTTAGGAGATTCCAACCCTATTAGTAGTTGTGGTACAGTAAATGCAAGATGAACCCACTACCCAAACATGCATTTCTAATTATAAGAAAAGCTCACTGCCCAAACTCGTAATCAAACTTCTGGAGTAGCTATTGTATCTTCTTCTTTGACTGATCTCAGGTCTTTAGCTCAATCTTAGATCACAAAATAACTTATACAAAACTTTGCATATATCGCTTTCACGGTAAGTTCGCACATCACAATATTTGCACAACTTACATCATAAAATACACTTCTTATCGCAAGATGTCCTTTGCATAAATACCATGCCTTTACAAAAAATGTGTCTAGATTGGATAAGGTCACAATCCATGTTTCCAACTTAGAGTAAACATCTAGGATGTCATCCCTAATTGGACAAGTAATAATTTTGTAAACAAAATAATCATTTCCTTCAATTTCGTTGTCTTGTTTCGCTAAAACATGATTATCTCTGTTTCATATAGTCTGTACTAACTTTTGAGGTTATACACGTCATCACCAGCATGTATACTATCTCCATATAATTTTGCTACTCCAAATATGACATCAACAACAAGTTATAAACAAAATAATACACTGTTGTATACCAAATTCTATACTTAGAAAATTTTCTAATTACCAAAAGCTAAGTCTCTTTATTTTTGAGGTTTCTTGTAAGAATTTACATCATGTGTTGCATTAAATTATAGTAGTTACATATCTCTATTAGCCAATTGTCAACAATCTCCCCCTTTGGCATTGATGGCAACAAAATAGGGAAAATTGGCTAATTAACAAAAACTACATAAATAGTATAATAACATTGCATCTATTACATTTGTCCATCTTTACATATGTTCCCCCTTACAATATACTTTACAATATTTACCTTCCTTAGATGTAATTTTAACAATTCTCATGTGTACTTCTCCCCCTTTGACATCAATGACAAAGGTCAAAATGTAAAAAAAGTATCCAAAATTGTCAAAAGTGTTGTCCTTCCTTAAGCTAATATGATCTTCATGCATTCATAAATTTTTTCCTTAAGATTATCCACATCCTTAGTCTGTGTCTCCTTGGTGGATTCAGCTTAAGTGAGAATTGCACATAAAGCATGTGATGCAATCTCAACTGCATTAAGATATGAATACAAAAGGTTAGAATAGGTGTCCTTGACCTTGACACAATCTTCCAACTATTTTTCAACAAAAATATATTTTCAGAGGAATAGACTCTTTGAAATCCGATATCCTCTTCAAAATTTGTTCCTTCCAAAATTCTAGTTTCCTAATATCATTGTGGAAATTGGCCACTTGTCCTTCAAAATCCGAAACTTTGCAAGATGGATGTTGGATCTGGCTGGATAAAGCCTCTAGCTCAATCATCTTTTCCTCTATCTAATTTTTAATGTCCTTAGTCATTTTGTATGATAAAGTACACTTAATGTACAATATTTTCCCATCTTATTGATATTTCCAAAGTTCCTTGATACAAGTATCAAGACTAACCAAATCATTCTTAATGTTATGACAGATGGTGCTAAACAAGTTAGCATCATGTGAAATCTATGCCTTTACTTCTACAAAATTCAACAATTTATTAAATTCTTTATCAAATGATTTCAACACTGCTTGTGCCCTCTATTCAAGATCTACTTTTGTGTGTTGTACTACCAAAGTACTATGTTTTTTATCAGTAACCTCCATCAAGGTTTTCTATAGGCTCTTCACTGTCCTATTCTTTTGAATAAGCTTTAATAGGGATGTGATCAAACCAGTTTGATCATCATCATCACATGCTAAGTTGGCAAGTGAAAGCAGAGTAGATGAACTAGAAGGTTTAGTGTCATCCTCCCTGTGCTTCTTGGCTGCTTCTTTTACTCTTCTCTCTTCTTCCTCTTTCTTTTCTCTTTCCTTTCTGTCCTTTTCTCTCTTCTCTTCCAATCTCTTTTTCTCATCTTCCTCTATTTTCCTTCTCATTTCTTCTTCTGCTACTCTTTTCTTTTCTTCCTCTTCCTTTCTTTTCTTCTTATCCTCAAGCAATTCTTGCTTGGCCTCTTCAGTTTTCCTTAGTTTGTCTTCAATATCCTCGGTATTAGGTTCATTAGGTTTGGACCCTTCAAATGTATTAGTATCATCAATATTTATGATAACATTGGTCTGATCAATCTACATAGTGTCACTACTCATTGACACTTTCAAGGTTCTAGGTGCTAGAGGAGATGTTGCCTTTGATTCTATCAACATCTGATTGATAGCTACTGCAGTCTCACCTCTAAATTTATCTTTCTCACCCACCATAAATAGAAATGGTCCTACTTTATTTCTTAAGTAAGGTGCGAGATTATTCAACAATCTCTTAATCTCTTCTTTGTCATTAGTCTTGCAAATAGTTCTAAGCATAGACTTTCAAAGTTCTAGATCTTCTTCTCTTGTTGGAGCCTTCTTCTAAATAAGTCTATCATAGACTTTTTGATTTACTAAGCCCTCAATATCCTTCAATTTCAGATTATTTTCTATGATGTATCTCATAGTAGAGATATCAATCTGATCCTTCTCAAAAAAATTATACAAATCATAAAAAAAATTCATCAAAACAAAGTTACCTTCATTAGCAACAGTTGTGTTAATCTTTTCTATCTTCAGCTTCAAGGGTTGTCGAGCTTTTCCTACTAATTTCTTTGACTATATCACCTTCTTTGCTTGCTTAACCTCTTGTTCTTATTCCTCTTTATCACTAGATTGAACAATTGTCAACAATGTCTTTTGCATTTTCCCTAGTCTGGTGGCTTGTTGCTTGACCCTTTTTGTCTTTGTGGTCACAGCTTCCACCAATCTCTCAAATTTTCTCTTCATCTCACTAGGCTGCACATCTAACACTGCTACATATGGAATGCTTTGCTCCGAAGATGTCTCTACAATAGATACTAACAAAGGTTGTATATTTAGTATTCCTTGTTTCATAGTTTTCCTAACTGCCTCAGACTCACTTTTAGTCATATCGTCCTCTAATAAGGATTTCTTCATAATTGACTCTATCTTCTTGTGTGATGCCTTCTCAAGGGTTTCTTGACGAGTTGACTAGTAAACTCATCATAAGTTCCAAATTTATATTCTGCTTTATCTTTCTCTAATTTCAAAAATAAGTCAATCTAACTAATTGATGTATCATCATTCAATTCATAACCCAAGGGATCAAGAAATGTTTTCAAAAGTTCTACTACTTGTATATAGGTATAATCTATATCAAACATAATGCAAATGTCTTCTTTAAATCTATCTATAATTGTAGGTGCAATTCTGAATTTTTGTCTCATTTCATTCTAAAATGTTTTCATTATCAGGTTTCCACTATCTAATATATTATCTACAGGATGTCTTCTACATACTTTTGTGATCTTCACTATTGTACATCTATCACTACTCATTATCTCGATGACTAATAAATATGAAAATATTTTAAGCACATGAAAAAATATGATTGATCAATGACTAAAATCTAAACGCACCATTCTTAGTCCTCTTGATCCTCTCTAGGTTCTCTAAGAGTTGTATTCCCAAAATTTCACTAAGATTTACTTGTTCCTTCTCTACACATATCTTATATGTTGCATAGATGAATTCAACTAATAGTTCATCAATCTTTGAGCTTGCACATATAGATTAGGTAATGATTCTACTCAAGAATCTTACATCATCTTGCTTGATGGTGTTGATCATCATAGCCTTTCCATTATACACTGCTTTGATATAACTCTCAACTTTCTTCTTGGCCATTTTCTCACCTATAGGTACACTGCCTTGTTTACTAAGACCAGTTATTTTATGAATAAGGTTGGTAGAAATATCAATTACATTATCTTGCATCCATAGTTTCCCATCATGTATCCTACTTATATGATATGTGTCCAATTCACGGTAGAAATAATATTTGAGTAGGCCTAGTTCATTTAAATGTTCAAATTTGGGCTTCACAATCATGTCATGATTGAAAACTAATTCCATGTCCTTGTTCATGTATTCACTACCAATAGACTCAAATTTACTGTTGAGATAATTTCCTACATCTTCAAGATATTCTACATTGTTCAGAGTGATGGATAATGTTAAGTTAGGGTTTCCTTTAGTAGGTTTCATAGAAATAGACTTCAACTTAGGTCTATCCTTGTTCTCAACATTGTGCACTACTGACATATCTATGATTCTATCAAGTAAGAACTTTTACCAAACAAATTTGTGGAAAAATGATAAAATACCTCTTTCCAAAAATAAAGTTTGCTTCAAAATCACTCTGACAAGTTGCTTCTAAGTGCTCTCTACTTTGGATGCATTCGCAATGAAGTGAAACTCAATTATGTACTCCATTTATTCCATCAACTTGAACTTGCATTAATTGCATACCTTGTAAACACAAAAAAGTTGTCAATTACATTATGTAATCAAATAACTGCTCAAGATCATTTATTTGATCTTCAAATGCCACCCGAGGTTTTCCATAGTTATTTTCCATCATGAAAAAACACTAATAAACTTTTCTATACAAAATTATTTGCAAAAACATACTTTTCATCTTCTGTTACAGAATTAACCTTTTCTATAATGTCAGTACCTTTTAATTCCTTTATAACTTGTTTAGATAAGCTCCAAATTACAAGTGAGCTTAGGTACCATCTAAACTTAACTGGATAAACCTTTTCCCAACTTTTCTACCTCTAATTCGATCTCAGAATGAAGATCTCAAATTTTGTTGTTGTGAACAAGCTTAATTCAACTTAATTAAATCAAACTCAACAACTAATTTTGATATTCCTATCTCATCATCATCTAGCTTTTATTTTGAGATATCTACTCCTTTTACAAATGCCTCATTAAGTTCTTCTTGAAGTTCACTAACAACATTTCTTTGTTCCTCATTGTCTCTGTTAGTTTTGGAGTTCCTTTCATGGTTCCTTCTATCATTTCTGATGGTCTTTCCATTGTTCCTTCTTTTCTTGAAGCTTATTCCATTGTTCCTTCTATCTCCATGGTTTTTGTCCACTCTACAGGCCTTTTCTATATGTCTGAAGTTGTTGAATAACTAACATATTGGTGCTTTACTTCTAGAATGTTGTCAATCCTTAGGTGCCTGATAATTCTGAGTAATGTGTCCTAAGTTGTTACACTTATAACACACGATCTATCTTTTGTCTTCATAAGATCTTCCTTCACTTGATTTCCTTTCATTAGATCTTCTATCTTCAGGGTTAATATTTCTATACATTCTACTATTCCTTATGTCATCATCATACTTAGGTTTCCTACAATCAATTTTTTTATGACCCATACCATGACAATTGTCAAAATAAAAGTCCTTAACATGATTGAATGGCTTATCTATAAAATCTCTTTTCATATGACCTATTTCATTACATGAAAAAACACTTACCTTTAAATTCATACCTGGTTTCTTTAGGAGATTCCACTTGCTTTGGTTCGTTCAAAATATGAACTTCCTTGTCTTTTCCAACTTCTTTGGATTTATCAGAATATTGACTGGATTCAATCTTATCATCAAATTTGTCTTTTTCTTTCTAATCTAATCTAATCTTAGGTTTCTTTGTATACATGTTAATTAGATAACCAAGACTAGTCTTATCATAAGTAGGTCTTTTTATTGACATTGAATCATCAAGCTTTTCTCTACTAGAATAAAGCTTCTCAAGTTGTTGCTTTCACTGAGTTAATTCACCTTTCACAATAGTATTGTACTTATGAAGTTCTTCATGATCTTCTTTCAATGTTTCAAATTCAGATGTTTTATTTACCAAACTTTTTCTAAGATCTTCATTCTTAGTCTTCAAATCATATTTCAACTTTGTTAGGATCATTTCTCAAAGTCAAATTCAGATTTTTAATTCTATGATTGAGACAATGAGAGAAGATAAAAAGAAATTCGAGTGGACACATGGAGCTAATAAGAGTTTTGAGACTTTAAAACAAAAGGTTGTCAAGTTCCTTGTATTAGCTTTGCCTGATTTTCATAAGGTATTTCAAGTTGAATATGATGCAAGTGGTAGTGCAATAGGAGTTGTATTAAGTCAAGAAGGTAAACCTATTGCTTTCTTTAGTGAAAAGTTGAATGATGCTAAAAGGAAGCATTCTATGTATGATCAAGAATTTTATGCTATTGTTCAAGCCTTGAAGAAGTGGAGACATTATTTGATTCCTAAAGATTTTGTGTTGTATACTGATCATAAAACTTTACAATACTTAGGAAGTCAACATAAATTGAACCAAAGACATATGAAATGGGTTGAGTATTTGTAGAGTTTCACAATTGTGATCAATCATAAGAGTGGAGTTACTAATAGAGTTGTTGATGCATTGAGCATAAGATGTTCTTTGTTGACCGAAATGAAGGTTGAAGTTCTTGGTTTTGATGAAATCAAAGATTTGTATGATACTGACCCTGATTTTTTTGAGGCATGGAGAGAGTGTAGAGCACCAAATCTAACAGATCACATTAGTAAGTATGATGAATATTTTATTCAAGAAGGTATGTTGTTCAAAGGTATACAATTGTGTATTGCTAGAAGTTCTATGAGGTTGAATTTGATCAAAGAAAAGCATACTGATGGATTGGCTGGGCATTTTGGAATTGATAAAACATTGAGTTTTCTGAAGGATAAGTATTATTGGTCACAAATGTATAAGGATGTTTAAAATTTTTTGAAGAGTTGTGGAGTTTGTCAAATTGCAAAAGGAGTAAGTCAGAATATTGGTTTGTATACACCTATTGTTGTTCCTAAAAAACTTTGAAGTGACATCAGTATGGATTTTGTTCTTGGATTGCCTAGAACAGTAAAGGGGTATGATTATATATTTTTTGTGGTGGATAGATTTTCTAAGATGACTCATTTAATACCATGTAAAAAGACATTAGATGTTGAACATGTTGCTAAACTTTTCTTTAAAAAGATTGTGAGATTGCATGGATTACCAGGAAGTATTATTTCTGAGAGAGACAGTAAGTTTGTTGGTTATTTTTTGAAGACTTTGTGGAAGAACATGGGTACTAAGTTGAAGTTTAGTTCTACATTCCATCCACAGACAGATGGACAGACAGAGGTTGTGAATAGAAGCTTGGGTAATTTGTTGAGATGTTTAGTTGGAGACAAGCCAAGTAATTGGGAGATGGTATTGGCACAAGCTGAATTTGCATATAATAATTATGTGAATAGGAGTACAAGGAAGACACCTTTTGAGATTGTTACTAGAATTTAGCCTAGAGGAGTATCAGATTTAAGAGATATTGTTGGTGAAGAAAAGAGAAGCATTGTAGGAGAAAAAATTGTTGATTTTATGGAGTCTTTACAGAAGGAAGTGAAGTTGATGCTGGAACAAAGTAATCAAAAGTATAAGGAGAGTACTAGTAAGTCTAAAAAACATCATGATTTTTAAGTTGGGTGATGAGGTGATGGTTCATTTGAAGAAAAGAAGATTTCTTGTTGAAACATATAGTAAGCTAAAGATGAAGAAGTTTGGACTTCGTAAGATCTTGAAGAATTTTGATAGTGGTAATGCTTATGAAGTTGAGTTATCTGATGATATGGATATATCTTCTATACTCAATGTTGTTGATTTATATAAGTATCATGAGTCAGATGATGACATTTTTGTATTAGAAGATTATCTTAAGAGGCAGATTGAAGAAGTTGAACAAATATTGGATTAGAGAGTTAGTGAGAGCACAAGAGGAAAAGATTACTATGAATATTTGGTGAAATGGAAGAATAGACCAATTGAAGATGCTACATGGATTTCTCAATCTGAGTTGGACTTAGCTCAGGTTGTAACACTTGAATGATTTAGGAAAATCATTTCTTTCTACCTTGGTTGTCTGATGCAAAAGCATCCTGGGTTGCCTTGTAATCCTACAATTTTGTTCATTCTGCCAGTTGCTACCAAGCTCTAGTTATTTTCGAGCACTAGTCTTCAGTTGTTGTTGAGTTCTTAGTTCTTGTCAAGTGATTTCTTTGGTTGTCGAGTGATCCTTTGGTCACCAAGTGATTCCTTTGGTTGTCAAGTGATCCTTTGGTCACCAAGTGATTCCTTTGATTTTTGAGTGATCCTTTGGTTGTCGAGTTCTATATGGTTGCCGAGCATTAGAGGATGCCAAGTTTATAGTTGCTGCCAAGTGATTCTTTGGATGTCGAGCTTGTGTGAATGTCAAGTGCCAGTTTTGAAAAGCTTTCATTTGCCAAGTAGTCTGTGTCTCTGGTTCCAATTTGGACCGACCTTGCTAGTATTTAATTCTAGTATAGGTAGTTAATATCTTATGTGAGAAAACTTGTAGCTTGATTATGAATTTTATGTAAGGGTTTATTAGTTTTTATTTGCATCAAGCCAAGTTGTGGCCTTTCTATGTTCTAGAATCTTCTGTAAGTCATTTTCTCAAGTATTTAAGGAAGGTCTAGGATTGAATTTTAGATATTTCTTGTTGGAGTTGATGAAATCCAACTCTAAAGACATCCAAGATCACCTGCATGCAATAACTTGTCAAAGGGAAGCCAAGAAGAGAGGAGCATGGAGCAAGAGAAAAAACTTAAACAGAAATGAGAGAGAGAATGATATTGCAACACAAGAAAAAATATATTTACAATATGCAAGAATGTCTTATGAAATACAATGAGAGAGCCTGAATATAAAGGACTCAAGGAATCTTCTAGAAGAAGCTAGAAGATGCTAAGAGATAAGTGTAACAACTAAGCATACATCCACATGATGTGGAAAGTCTTCGAACAAAGTGAGAGGATAAGTATGACTTAGGAGAGAACAAACTCTGGTATTGTCAACAACTTATAAAAAACTCCTAGACTATAACTAATAAACAAAATGCATTTACCTAAGTAAGCTTAAGTAAATAGAATAAATAATTAATAATTAATTATTTACTCTAACATTTCTTCCCTCCTTGCATCACTCATAACACCATATTTTGTTAATTAGGGAAACCTTGACTAAGGTAAAACCCTAGTGGGGATGATATCCACTAGATAATATACTAATATATAAGCTCCTTGTTAGAGGATAGACCCTATTAGGAGTCAATGACAAAATTTAGTATAAGGAAACCCTATTAGGAGACTTTGAATCCCTATTAGGAGATTTCAGCCCTGTTAGGAGTTGTGGTACAGTAAATGCAAGATGAGCCCATTGCCCAAACATGCACTTCTAATTACAAGAAGAGCTCACTGCCCAAACAAGTAATCAAGCTTCTAGAGCAGGTATTGTATCTTCTTCTTTGACTGATCTCTGATCTTTAGCTCAATCTTGGATCACAAAATATCTTATACAAAAAATTTCATATGTCACTTTCACTATAAGTTCATGCATTACAATATTCGCACAACTTACATCACAAAATACACTTCTTATCGCAAGATGCCCTTTGCATAAATACCATGCCTTTACACATTGTTTTTAGGTCAGCTAAGAGCACAATCCACTTTTCCAACTTAGAGTAAACATCTAGGATGTCAGCCCTAACTGGACAAGTAATTATTTTGTAAACAAAATAATCCTTTCCTTCAATTTTGTTGTCTTGTTTCGCTAAAACATGATTATCTCTATTTTGTAAAGTTTGTACTAACTTCTAAGGTTATACACATTATCACCAACATGTATGCTATCTCCATCTAACTTTGCTAGTCATAATATGATGTCAACAACAAGATATAAGCAAAACAATACACTTATGTATACCAAATTCTATACTTAGACAATTTTTTGATTACTAAAAGCTAAGTCTCTTTATTTCTAAGGTTTCCTGTAAGCATGTACATCATGTGTTGTCATAAATGACAATAGTTACATATCTCTATTATCCAATTGTTAACATTAACTCATGACCTACATTTCCTAAAGCTATTCAGCACTGAATGGATTTTAATTGTGCTTAGCCGAGTGCATGGCATGCCAATGTAGTTGGAAGGTCAAGTAAGGATCATGAAAGATGTGTTACATATGGTTACTATCTAGTCAATAAGGATAAAGGTATGAGAGATGTACCAAAAGGGGAGATAGAGAAGTATGTTAGGGCAAGATGGGATCAAAGAGGACTCAAAGTTTCAACTATCACCAATCTTAAAAAAAAACTTTTTACCTATGTGATAGCATACAAAATATTCCAATCTAGAAGACCAAAGAGTGTACCATGTAGTGTTGTAGATTTTTCGTACAAGATTGTAAAGAAAGACTATAAGATTGACCTAGTTGAGCTATTGTTGAAGAAACTTGAAGATAATATGAAGACCATCCGAGTGGAAAAGGCCAACACGTTAAAATATGGCTCACTATTGGTATGTATATTTGTCTATCTATGAAATTATTTTCCTGCTATAGGAGATGTTGACAAGGACACCAATAGGCATGTAATATATCAAATCAATGAGTATATTAATGTACTCGATGAAAACTTTGAAAAGGTAATGAATGAATAGTTTGAGAAATTTAAGGCTAGGATGCACCAAAGGTTCAGAATTCCACCACAACCAGTGAAAGATTACAAGGAAACTATTTTTTTTCTAGCTGATACAAACACATGTCTGATAAAGGAAGTTGAGCCTAGGAATTCATGGTTGGAATCGATGGAATATGAAATTGACATTAGCCGAGCCACGCATGCTACTAAGGAATTGTTGAATGAACCTATTGATAGGAAATCCAAAAGGTATGGAATTTATGATGAATCCAAGAAAAGAATAACAATGGATATTTCAGTTCCAAAGATGGAGAAAAAGTCTAAAAGAATGATCAGAACTCTTGAGGAGAAATTTGATGAAGGTGAAGAGAGATTTCATTTGGTTGAAGAGGCAACTGATTGTAATGAAGAAGAGATTAGGAAAGAAGTAGAGAAAGAAGTCGAGGAGGAAAAAGAACCTAGAGAAAAGAGGGGTAAGAAAGAATAGATTACAAAACCTAAAATTCCTAAGGTTACCCGTACTAGGACTAGAGTTTCCACAACATCAAAACCCCTAGCCAAGAGAGGAAAAGTAAAGATAACTCAAACTGGGTAGACACAAACTCAAACATACTAGAAAAGAAAGAATATGAAAGAGTTGGATACAAAACCACCATAGAAGAAAAAGAAGAAAAGTAATGAAAATGATGATCGTGAAAAGACTGAATCTGATGAGGATCAATTTAGAGTTGTAAAGAACTTTGTACCACAAACAATTGATGAGTGTGTTCAAGAAATTACGAAATCTACAATAGTTGGGTCTATACATACTCTAAAGTTTCATAAACTAAATGATAATGACAAGATGAAGATTGAGGAATTTGTAATAGATAATATGTACTCTAATAGGTATGCATCTATTGAGATTGCAGACAAGCTTCCAAATGAATTGTACAATAAAATAATTGGAAGGTGGAGATATGGAATAGCCACCTAGAGACATGTAAGAGAAAGGGTATTGGTTTTTTCTATGCCTAACTACACAATAAATAGCATTGATAAAGACATAGAACAACATAATAAAAGATTCATGCTAAAGAGAAAAACTCTTAAAGTTATTATGGGAAGAAAGTAAAAAGATATAGAAGAAAATATCTCACTTGGATGAAGAACAAGGAAAAGAGGATTTAACCAATGTTGAGAAACAAGAACACATTCAATTGGATAATTAATACATTGTGGACAAGGCAAATGAAGTGATTGATAATATTTCACAAATGGTGATGGGTATAGAAGAAGAAAGAATAGAGATTGTAGATATCACAAAAAATGATCTAGATGAATATGTTAACAATGATCAAGATGTTACGAAGGGCAATTGGAAACCATCTAAAGAAATACCTATTGTCGAGTCAACAATTGGACAACTGGTGATGAATGCCACCATTTTGCAATAAGTTCATGAATACATAGCCCCTACAAGTACAAATAATAATGTAAATGATTCTTTTGATTCTTTAGCTACTATAATTCCCAATGATTCAGATGATAAAAATAAGGATGAAAATCCTAAGGCAACTGAGCAAAAATATGAAGATAATGTTTCCACCAAGCCGAGGAAGGATGAAAATACTGAGAACACAATAGACACATATGCCAAGGATGCATGACAAGGTGCACTAAAATTAGTTATAGAGGAAAATAAAGAAACAAAAGAAAAGATAGAGACATAAAAGTAGAAAAATAAAGATATTCCTACACAACCCATAGAGCAATAGCCACAGCTAAAAGCTACCAATGACAAAGATACAATCCCCGAGGCACTTACACAACAAAAGGAAAGTGAAAGGAAGGAAGATATGCCTTCACATATTGAGCAAACAAAGACAATGAGGAGCAACATGATCTAGTGCCACTAAAAATAGTATCCCCAAGCACAAGCTCTATCACATCAAAAGAGAAGAAGAAGAAGAAGAAGAATAGAAGGGATCAAGTTACACTTGATGAAATCATTTTGATATCTCAATGTGATTTAACAACACTACCACTAGAATAGATGATGTGGTATGGTGAATTGGTTAAAAGAAAAGAAACACAAGATAAGTTAAGACAATAAGTTAAGCATAAACAAGTTTTAGCTGATGTAAAGGACATCCTACTATAGATTGCACCAAATACAAAGTTGAATGAGAAGGAGATAATGATTGATCAACTTGGATCACTAGTAGAGAAAGTGAATGATTTTGATGTAGATACACAGGAAAGATTGGTAGAGAGAATTGAGAAGAGACTGGAACATAAAATAATAGAGAAAATAAACCAATCTATTGTTGTTGAACAAGTTGATCTAGATAAATTTGCTACTAAATTGGAAGAAATACTCAAGGAAATAATCCAACTATTCCAATTGTTATATGATGTATCCTATTTTACCCAAAATATTTGAGAAAAGTTGAAGAATATTAATTAATATTTGAAGGCTAATGCTAAAAATTTAACCAAGTAACCTTGGTCATTCGAAGTTCACTATCAAAAGATTAAAAACTTTATGGGAGTATAGTTAGAGCTAAGGAGAGAACAGGATAATATGAGAGAAGAAATACTCAAATTCCAGTCCATCCTCATATTGCTATCGAAAGTGATGCAAAAGAATGTAAAGAAGGCCAAAGAGCTTATTGCAACTAAGGAGATGTTTTTGATTGGTCATATGATAAAACTTTCATCACAGCAAGTGGCATTGGAAGCTTTGAAGGAAGCATGGAAGACCATATTGAAGAGTAAAAAGAATGCACGAAAAGTTTTGTTTGACAAAATGTAAATATAACTTGTATATTAGTTTTATTTTTGGTGTTACTATCAAAGACAGGGGATAAATATGTGAATGTAGTATCTGAAAAAATGATATGGAAATAAGGAGATATAAAGATGATACAAGTTTTGAAAAAAAAAATGAAAAACACAAGGAATATTTTGGAAAATTTGAGGAGTATAGGTTTAGGGGGAACAATCCAACTTTTTCACTAAGTACAGTTTTTGGCTACATGCAAAAATTTTTGTCACTAATGCTAATGGGAAAGAATGTCACTTCTAAAAGCATTAAGTTTTTTCATTAGTGCTAAATAGGTTGAAGAATAAGGTTGATAAATACAAGCTAGGAAGGTCAGTGGACCTTATCACCGAACAAATACAAAGTTACCAAACAAAGGTAGATACTGAGAGAACTATGGATACCGAGCAAGATATTTTAATCGAACATAGTTATAATCAAGTGTGTACATTACTAAAGGAAAATATATGCACTGAATGGATTAGTTAGTGTTTATTGAGTGAAATAGGATTCCTATCAGAGTTTGTAAATACACAAAATTCTATGTTGTTGAATCCTACCAAGCTAGAAAATGATTTGCACTGATCAAGAAGATGATTAGGTAAGATGTATTGGAATTAATGCTTTATTTCATGGACCCCAATACGAATTTTTACTCAATGGAATAAAAGCATTATGGACTTAAAGATAAGGATGAATTTGAATCATGGATTTGACCAGATGTGCATTCCAAAAGGATATACAACTCTAATTAGGTCACGTATTGAGGAAGCTAAAATATTTCTATAAGGACAGATTGAGGACACATTTGAAGTTGTTGAAGGTTGGTTAAAGAATGAAAGTTTGAAGATATAGGTAAGGTAGATCATAGAAAAGCTATTGAGCTAAGATCAAGGACTAGTTGGGTGAAATATATCACTGGAAGGTGATGTTAAAATACAAATCATAAATGATATGAAGAGACATAAAGGTATATACACTATTCCAAGTCATTTATAGAAGGAATACATTTCTATTTTTGTATGTATAAAATCTCATTTACTAGGTAAGCATTGAAAACCCTTTTATTGTCAAATCTCCTAATAGAGTGCACACTTGATGAGTGTTTCAAAATCCTTTGACAAGGTGGACTTTAGCAGGTCTTAATGTATTACTCCTAATAGGGTAAGTCACCAGAAATGCCATCATTGTATGCTCTAACCAAGCAGCCATTATGCTATAGTAGTGAAGGATTTGTGGGTACCATCCCCACCACAGTTTTCCCTCTGACCAAGAGTTTTTGCATGACCATACCATTGTGTCATGTGCATTTATTGATTACATGATATGTTATTGTCATGGATACTTTATTTATTTTCTTCATTCAATGAATGTTGTTATCATCATGCATGCAAATCGAGTTTAGCAATAAAGAGGGTAAAAGGTGATTAAAGGTGATTAAATGCCATAAAAAATACTTTGATTATTGGTACCAATATCTCCCCAAACTTGAGTTGCATTTTCTTCAACATTAATAGGTACCTCTTCATCATCAACAACTTGTTGATTATGTTATGTATGTCCTTTCATTTTTTCATCCCTCTTTTGATCATATTTCCTTGCTCGATTTCTTTGACTTCCCATTACGCTGGAATTCTTCAAACAAATCCCTTGAATACTCCTTGATAAAAATATCACTATTCTGTTATTATGTCCCAAAGTGCCAATTTAGTACCCAAATAATCACTAGGAGAAAATTAATTGATTAATTTGATTGAAAAATGATCAATTTGATGCATCCTTTGTATGAGCTGCTAGCATCCACACAACCGGATGCATAAGGCCAACCCATGCATGGGATCGAATGGGACTTAGACTAGTCTAACTTGGTCAAGTACCATAATGTGGCATGCCATGTGATAGCCACATCACCAAAATATGTGTTTTACTGAAATTTTTCACTTTAAGGCCTAGTTTTCCTATTAAAAATGGACAAAGATAAATAGCCAAAAATATTGTTTCATAGATCTTAGAACATCAAGAATATAATTTTTATAGAATTTGGACTATAAATATAATTTATATTAAATAATAAAAGTAGATACATTAAGTTTTCAAAAGAGGTAGATTTTAAAATAAAATAAAAGTAGTAAATCATATCCAAAATTTATTAAATTATATGCTACAATAGAGGAGAGAGTCCTCTTCAAGAAAAAAAAAATTTGGTTTGATATAGATTTGATAGGGAAACTATGGCAGAAGATGAAAGTTATCAATTTTAGAAAAGTTTGACATTGAAAAGATATAAAATACAAAATATAGATCAAAAATGAATCTTTCTTTTTTCTTGCACTAGTTATACATGTTTTCTAACACATTTTGAATTCAAACCAAAAATATATTTTTTACATATATTTTTTTGGTAGTAGGTAAAACCACTGATTTTTAGCATTTTTCAACAATAAAAGAAACATCTTTAAAAATTAAAATTAAAATATGTCAATTCTAATTCAAAAATATAATCATAAACTTCATGTTGTTTGACGCATTTCATAAATTTATATCATCTTCAAATTCCTAACATAAATATTACTTTTTGGTCCTTGAAGTTTATCAGCATTAGTGTTATTAACCTTTTCCTTTATAAATCTATGACAGTTGAGTGTGCTTTTACCCCTATTCAATGCATAAGGTCTTTTAGCCTTGACAATGTTTCTTTGGATTCATTTGTTGGAAAATTAACTACATTTGAGTCAAGAAACTTTGATAATAGTTTACTTGCAATTGAAACTACTTTTCTAGCTTCTCTAACCCTTAGTTCATCAAGAAAAGGAAAAGGAATTGATCATAGTTTTGATTATTATGAATTTCTATCGGTTGAAGAGAGAGAACTAAAATAACTCAAGGCTTTAATAGCTAAGAGGTTTCCTAAAGGTAATGGAAGATACAAAGTAAAGAGTACCCTTTCTTGTTGGACTTGGAGATAGATTAGTCATCTTGCTCATAGATGCCCCAACAAAGACAAGGATAATGACAATGAAGGAAAAGTACAAGAAATTTAGAAATATATGAGGAAAAAAGTAAGAAAGCATGCTACATAGATGAAGATGATGGAAGTGATGATGATTTGGATGGAAACAATGATAATGAAGAAATAGTGTGTGTTGCAATAAAGAAAGAGTCATCTACAAATTAAGAAGGAACTAGTGAAGAAAAAATAATGATATCAAGTATGAACAACAATGATGACTGGATCATTGATAGTGGATGCACACACCATATGAATGGAGACAAGAACAAGTTCATTAAAATAGAACAATGCAATGGAGACACGGTCATATTTTGCAATGGATCACCTTGTGTCATAAGGGGTAAAGCTTCTTTCGCTCTTAATGAAACATTACTTGTGATTATGTCTATTGGGTTCCTAGTTTCAAGTATAACCTATTGAGTGTATTTCAGTTGAATAACAAAGGTCTAAATTTTGATTTTAGTAATGGAATATTCAAGATATCAATAAATTCTGGTGAATCAATTTATACTAGTGAACTAACAAGAGGCAATCTTTTGAAATTGAATACTTCTAATGGACATTGTTTGATTGCTAAAGAAGAGGAATGGAGGCTATAGCATAAAATGTTGTCATGTTAACTTTGACAATCTAATAAAGGCTAGAAAGAAGAAATTTGTCAGAGGTATTCCTTGTTAGAGTAAATAATTAATTAATTGTTAATTATTTATTCTATTACTTAAGCTTACTTAGGTTAATGCATGTAGTTGAGGTTAGGTGTTGACAACACGAGAGTTTGTTCCCTTTAGCATACTTATCTTTTCCACCTCTTGTGGATGTGTGCTTAGTTATCAACCTTATCTCCTACCTCTTTCTAGCTTGTTCTACAAGCTTCCATGAGGCCTTTTTATTTAGTCTCTCACTCATTGTAAATTCATTCCAATTCCATTTTCACATAGCAATTCTAATTTCCTATTGTGAAATATTCTTGTGTGATATTTGTTTCAAGCTCTTTGCTCCCTAGGTTTCTCTTCAGCAAGCTATTTGCATTGCAGGTGATCTTGGCGCATTATCAGAGTCAGATTTTGAACTCCTACATGTTATCAAAGCCTCTCTGCTTCTTCTTGTTCAAAGCATTTTTGAAGCCATAATTTGGAGACACAAACCCTAGTTTGCTTGTGCAATTTTTCTTCAAATCAGGGGTAGAGAAAATTTTTAGAGCATTTTCAGCCCAAACGAACACTTCCATTGGATCTAGAAGGTCGTTTACAACTAAGTTTCATATAAAACTTTTCATTTTTGGCTTCAAGCATTTTTTTTGGAAATTTTTTGGCCTCCCAAGTAGCCGTATGGACGAACAGAGTGGAAAAAAATAAAAAAATATATAAAACTTGTGTGCCACAATAGCAGCACTCACGCACCATCGTGGGGCCACCTACGCACCACCAGTGCACCTCCCACTCAATGCTCCACCAGTGGCTCCAGCCATAGCGCCATCGGAGGATCCCGCCACCAGTGCACCTCCGGACCCCAACCACCGCTCCACCAAAGACAGCGAGCCGCCGAGTTTTCCTCTCGGGCACCACTGCCACCGACGATCTTTGCTCAAGCACCATCTCCAACCGCCTGCTGACACATGGACACCTGCACAGGGTTGCTAACATCACTTCCCGACAATCTGACATCATTTTCAAGTATGCTTACATCATATTGCCAGATGCTTACATCACTTTTTCGACAACTTTGCTGACATCATTTTCTGTCAGTGATGTCATCTTTCCATCAAATGAAATCATCATTCTAGCTGCTGAAATCATCTTCCCAGTGACGGTCTTGTAACGGCCACACGGGCATCAAATTTAACCCAGTGTCTGTGATTTTCCAGCAAGGTGCATTTTTGGAGCAGCAGTCTTTTTTTGGCTATAACTTGAGCATACGGAAGTCTTTTTTCGTTCTGAAAGAAGTATCAAAAAGCTGACTCAGAGATGGAGACATTGGTGCTAGTTTTGTAATATTCTGAGTTCATTTGAGCTCCCATTTTTGGTGTCAAATTAGAGGCTTGTGTTTCCTCCTATTCTGCATCAACAAATCTAGGTTCTTTTCCAATTTTCTACTTTCTATAGTTGTCTTTGTGGTATTTGGGAGATATTCTTGTACGTTTGTGGGGAGGGGTGGCTTTCTTTTCTATAATTTACTTCAATTAAGACCCTTCTACTTTTGTCGTATTATTTCTCTCAATGGTGGATCCATCTGTGACCCGTCTCACACCACACAACTATCACACCTAGAAGGCACAAATGACTTGGCTTCTCATGTCAAGAGGTCTATGGTCTTTTCTGGATGAGAATCAGCCTACTCTTACATGACCTTTCAAGGTTCTATAGCACAAGAAAAAAATAGATGAAGCCATGGGACTGATTGCACTCAACCTTTTAGACAATCTGCTATTTCACTTGGATGGTTTGACTACTCCATGGGCTTATTGGTAGAAATTTTAGACTTTTTTTGGACAGGTGAATGAGTTCTTAGCACTTCAATTGGATGCAAAATTGACTTCTTTGTCACCAAGCAACTTTCCCACCATCGAGGACTTTTTGATGAATTTCAAATCCCTACGTGCAGTTTTACAAGGATGTGGGAAGAACAAAACAGATGATAAGTGTATATTTTTTATACTCTCAAAGCTGAAGGCGCAGTATTAGGTTTTTTCTTCTACTTTCTACTCCACCATGGATGCCCTTGGAGACATACATAGATGCCTATGTTTGAGACACTTTGTGATAGGTTGAATAGGGAACAAGCAAAGATCCAACAGGTGGATGGCTCTGGCTCTTCCAGCCAAGCATTGGTTGCTCAAAATTCTAAGAGGAAATCAAAGAAAAAAGGAAAATCAAAGAAAGACACATCAAAATCTAATCCTAAGCCTCCAACTAATCCTCCAAAAAACCCTTTCAAGGGTAAAAATTCTTCAAAGTTAGGTGAGTCTACCTCCAAGACCAACAAGAAATCAAGTGAGAACTACAACTTTTGTGGGAAAGATGGACACTCAGTTTCTAGGTGTTGGAAACAATTAGAGGCTTTAGAGGAAGCCATGAAGGAGCATCACATTTCAACTCCTCAGTCTTTATCTCCACTTGTAGGGAAAGGTCAGGCTCTTTCTACACGAGCTACAACTTTAGTACCTTTATGGATTCTTGACTCTGGGGCTTCTCACCACTTAACAAACACTCCTAAGTTGCTTACTTCACTTGCTCCTTGTGCCATCACACAAATTGCAATTGGGAACTGGCACTGTTGCTTTGGTCGGGGGCTCTCTATAGGATGTACTTTGTGTTCCTAATATTTTGATGAACCTTCTATCTATCTATCAGATTTTCCACTCTGGCTCTAGGAAGACAGTTGAGTTCTCACCACATGATGTGGTTATTCAGGACTTGCATGATTCGGAGATGATAGTGGCCACTGGGAGTGTTGACTCTGCATCTCGCCTCTACAAATTTGATGGATTTGAATCCTCTAATGACATAGGTTCATGTTTAGTTGCACATGCAGATTCAGTAAGCAGACCTTGGCATGAACATTTTGGGCATGTCAATTACAGATATCTTCAGCATATGAGCACACAGGCACTTTTTTTTGGGCTTCCCCAAATTTCCTATCCAGATGGTGTTTGTTAGGGATATGCACTTGGCAAGAAACATAGGGATTCTTTTCCACATGGACGAGCCATTCGTGCTTTAGCACCTTTGGAGTTGATTCATAGTGACCTCATGTCATTTCCTACTTCTTTTTCAAGTGCTAGATATGTGCTTACATTCATTGATGACTTCTCTAGACACACATGGGTGTACTTTCTTAAGTACAAGTTTGATGCCTTTAACTCATTTTGAGTTTTGAAGGCATTTGTAGAGAAGCAGTCTGGACTTTCTATTCAGCAGATACGCATGGATAATGGGGGGGAGTATGTGAACCAAGCTTTCAGAGATTTATGTTCTAAGCATGGTCTTCAGCATCAGCTTTTAGTGCCCTACACTCCTCAGCAGAATGGTGTGGCCGAGAGGAAGAACAGAACCCTTCGAGAGATGGCAAATTGCATGATTCAGTCTAGATCCATGGATTCATGTTTTTGGGCAGAGGTAATCAGTCGTGCCAACTACATTCAGAATCGGATGCCTCACAAGGCACTTGGACATATGACTCCTAAGGAGGCTTGGTCCCATGTCAAGCCTGATGTGTCATCATTCAAAGTTTTTGGGAGTAAGGCATACACATTTGTACCTGATGCTCAGAAGAAAGCAATGGAATGGAAGAGCCAACAATTGATTTTTTTTGGCTACTGCTAGGATGTAAAGGCTTACAGGTTATTTGATCTTGATTCCAGAGAGGTCCTATTTCAATGGGATGTCCAGTTTGATGAGAGCCCTCTTGTAGAACATTCCTCACCTCCAACAACTCCTCCAGCTCCCACTACTCCCTCTTCATCTCCACTTTGTTTCACAGATCATGAGGATGATGATCATGGTGATTCTGATATACCTCCACCACAGGATCCTCCCTAGATGCCTAAATGGGCTCGAGCTACTGTTGAGGCTGCAGGATCTCTAGCTGGTAACCCATCCACATCCCATCGCACCCGTTCTCACACCTACAGGTTCTAGTCTACTTAGTCACGCTATTAGTACTAATCCTTAGACATTTGCAGAGGTGATAGGACATTCCAAATGGGATAGTGCAATGGAGGAGGAATATTCTTCTTTGATGAAGAGCCACACATGGGATCTTTGTTCTCTTCCCAAAGGGAGAAAACTAGTGCGTTATAAGTGGATTTACCGCACTATGTTGTTGATGGTTCCATTGATAAGTATAAGGCTCGTCTTATTGCAAAGGGTTTTTTGCAAGTCAAGGGTGCTGATTACTCTGAGACATTTTCCCCTGTCGCCAAGATGAATTCTATACGCCTTGTCTTATCCCTTGCAACTTCATAGGGATGGTCATTTTATCAGATGGATGTGAAAAGTGCCTTCCTACATGGTGATATAATAGAGGATATTTATATGGACCGACCTCCAAGTTTTGTGTAGGATCCCACCTTGGTTTGCAAGCTTCGACGTTCATTGTATGGTCTCAAACAAGCCCCTAGGGCTTGGTATGAGAAGATGGACTCATTTTTTCTATCTATAGGCTTCACTTGCTGCCATTCTAATCCCACAGTGTACATTCAACATCTTGGTGATGAGATTCTGATTCTTGTTTTGTATGTTGATGATCTTATCCTTATAGGTAGTTCGTCATCCATGCTCTAGGATGTTAAGCGTGCACTAATGAACCAGTTTGAGATGACTGATCTTGGTTTGCTGCACTACTTTCTTGGTCTTCAAATTCATCAATCTCCTATTGTCATTTTTGTGTATCAACAGAAGTATGCTCTTGACATGCTTTGTCTCTTTCACATTCTTGATTGTAAGGCTACTCCTACACCATTTTAGTCGGGTGTTACTTTGTCTACCTCCTACTCTTCATCTACAATGGATGCTACTTTGTATCGGCAGTTGGTTGGTAGCCTGTTGTACCTGACACACACCTGCCTTGATCTTTCTTTTGCAGACAGCCTAGTCTCTTGGTTCTCTTAGGACCCTCATAAGAGTCATTGGCAAGCTACTAGGTGTATTCTACGCTACATTTATGGCACACTCATGTATGGCATTCATTACACTATGGGGACTCCACACATTGTTGGCTACACTGACTCAGATTGGCCCAATAATGTTGATGATCGGAAGTCTACTTCTGGCTTTGTCTTTTGCCTTGGCTCTGGTCCCATCACATGGACGTGCAAGAAGTAGCATGCTCGAGCACTTTCATCTATAAAGGCTGAGTACAGGGCTGAAGTTCTTGCTAGTCAGGAGGCTTTATGGCTTTGTCAGTGAATGAATGAGTTTGGCTTTCCTCCTGATTGTCCCACTATTTTGTGCTGCAATAATCAGAGTGCTATCCACATTTCACGCAACTTGGTGGAACATCAGCATACCAAGCACATTGAGTTGCATATGCATTTCATCCGTCAGTTGATCCAGGATGTTGTTATTGCATTGGAGTACATTCCTACCACTAGTTAGGTTGCAGACATCTTCACTAAACCTTTTGCATTGCCACGCTTTCTTCAGCTACGGTCAATGCTTGGGGTTACAGAAGTGATCCTTGGGGGGATTGGTTGAGGCCTTCCTCCTTCACTTCATTTTTTTTTCAACATGTTGTTTTTTACCTCTTTTGGGGGAGAGTTTTTCCCATGGGGTTTTCTCTCTTTCCCCATTTTATAGAGGTTGCATTTACTTGCATTATACTTGCGTACCTAAAATGGCCTCATTTTTGGGACCCATTTTGCATTTTTTCCTTTTTTTTGTGAGCTTAAGGCATTCCCCTAAGTTGCACTTAAGGGGGGGTGTTAGAGTAAATAATTAATTAATTTTTATTTATTTATTCTATTACTTAAGCTTACTTAGGTTAATGCATGTAGTTGAGGTCAATTGTTGACAACATGAGAATTTGTTCCCTTTACCATACTTATCTTTTCCACCTCTTGTGGATATGTGCTTAGTTGTCAACCTTATCTCCTACCTCTTTCTAGCTTGTTCTACAAGTTTCCATGAGGTCTTTTTATTCAGTCTCTCACTCATTGTAAATTCATTCCAATTCCATTTTCACATAGAAATTATAATTTCCTATTGTGAAATATTCTTGTGCGGTATTTGCTTCAAGCTCTTTGCTCCCTAGGTTTCTCTTCAGCAAGCTATTTGCATTGCAAGTGATCTTGGCACATTATCGGAGTCGGATTCTCAACTCCTACATTCCTACTTTGGTCAAACCAAAAAATGCTATGTGCAAACAATGTCAATTAGGAAAGATGACAAGTTCAATTTCTACCATTAAACATTCTTTAGAGAACATCCTAGATTTGGTACACATTGATTTTTGTTGGCCTATTGGACCTAAGAGCTATTATGGTAATTAATACTTCATAATATTTGTTGATGATTATTCTAGGGTGATATTCTAAAAGTTAAATTTGACTATTTTCATATGTTCAAGATGTATAAGGCTAGAGTTGAAGAGGAAGTAGGTAAAACTCTCAAATATCTTATATCTGATAGAGGAGGATAATTAACTTCACATGAGATCAATATTTTTTTTAGTGAGAATGAAATCAAGAGGTTGTTGACAACACCTAGAACACCACAAAAACATGGAATTGCAAAGAGGAGGAATAGATCCATAGTGGAATGTGTAGGGATATTGTTGAAGCAAAAAGGTGTGGCACAATAGTTCTAGAGAGAGGTAATAAGTATTGCAATCTACGCATTGAATAGGGTACAACTCAAGAAATAAGAAACCCTATGAAATTTTTATGGTTTTATAGCTAATCTCATTTGTTTCAAGATATATGGAAGAAAATGTTACAGTAAGAAGGATGAAATGAATGGAAAGTTTGATACTAAAGGAGATCAAAGCATATTTCTTGGTTACTCTAATAGAATGAAATTATATAAATGTTTGAATAAAAGGACGAACATGATAATTGAAGTGAAAATTTAAAGGTTAATGAGTATTCAAAGAAGAAGGAAGAAGGAAGTAGAAAGAAGCTTGAAGATTATGTCAAGCTTATTTACTATGATTCGATAGAACCTAAAAGTTCACCACATGTGTAGGAGCAAGCAATGCCCAAATGGTGAATGAAAATCAAGATTGAACTGATAATGAAGATGAAGGAAACTGAATTTTTATCTTATAACCTCAAGGTATGTAAGGTTTTATCATTCTCATTAGTGATAAGAATGCTAAAACATTTACAAGGAGTCAAGAAAAAGTACAAGATACAACCTATTTTCAATCTAAGGTTGAACCTAAGATAGTCAAGGATGTATTAAAAGATGATTATGTATTGGATGAAATAAATGAAAGAGGAGATTGATCAGATTGAGAAGAACAAAGCATGGTCTTTGGTACCAAGACCTAGTGAAAAAATGGGATGGGTACTAACTAGATTTTCAAGAATAAACTAGATGAGAAAGGAGAGGTAATAAGGAACAAAGAAAGATTGCTTTGTAAAGGACAAGCTCAAGTGGAAGGTCTTGATTATGGTGAGAATTTTTGTGTTTTTTGCAAGATTGGAAGGAACTAGAATATTATTGGCATATGTAGGATATAAAGGATTCAAATTCTATCAAATGGATGTGAGGTCCACTTTTCTAGATGGAATACTTGAAGAAGAGGTATACATTGAACAACCAAAAGGATTTTTAGATGAAAGGTGTAAGAATATGGTTTGCAAAGTGCATAAAGCATTGTATGGATTGAGACAAGCACTAAGAGCATGTTATGAAAGACTTCATGCCTATCTGATTCATATAGGGTTCACAAGAACTAGTGACAATAGTAATGTGTATCTTAAAGCTGAAAATGAGGATGGGATACTAATAGCTAAAATATTTGTTGATGACATAATCTTTGTTCGAAATGAAGCAATGAGCAGGTCCTTTGCAAAAGAAACAAGAAAATAATGTGAGATGTCTATGATAGGTGAAATCAAATTCTTCATAGGACTTCAAGTAAAATAGATGAGGAGAGGTATCAACATTAATCAATTAGAGTATATCTAGGAGATACAAGAAACTTCTATATTGGAAGATGCAAAACTATTAGGTACACCTATGATCACAACCTAAAAATTGTTTAAGGAAGATTATTAAAAAGATGTTAATGAAACATTGTATAGATCAATCATAGGTAATTTTTAGTATATAATTCATAGCCGACTAGGTATAGCACATGCAGTTGGCATAGTTACAAGATTTTCATCAAATCCAAAAGATTATCATATAACAGCAGTGAAGAGGATACGCAGATATTTAGAGGAACAAAAGACTATGGTTTATGGTATGCAAAATAAGGAAATTTTAGTTTGAATGTGTATACAAATGTCAAATGGGTTGGTGATAGTGATGATAGAAAAAGGACCAGTGAAGAAATTTTATTTCTTAGACAAAGATTGGTGTCATGGATGAGCAAGAAGAAATATTGTATTTCATAATCTACTGCAAAGGTAGAATATATTGTTGTTGCTATCAATTTTCAATAGGTAATCTCAATTGAGAAAATACTTGAAGGTATTTATGAGAAGGTAACTGAATCAATTGTGATACATTGCAACAACACAAGTTCTATAAATATTTCAAAGAATCTAGTGATGGATTCAAAGGCAAATCATATCTCTACTAAGTATCATTTTCTAAGGGAGGAAGTACAAGAGAAAGACATTATACTTGAATACATTCCTACAAAGGAACGTATTGTAGACATGTTTACCAAATCACTACCTAAGGAGATCTTTGAATATCTCATAGGTAGATTACAATTTTTTCCCCTATTTGTAATCAACTAAAGGAAAGATGTAGATTGCATCAGTTCATATGAGTAAATCAAAATATCTTATGCATGAATAGATGTACAAGTGGACTATCCTCAACTAAGGGAGAAGTCTTAGAAGAAGTAGAGGAAGAAGAATAAAGAAAGAACAAGACAAAAATTAGAAGTAGTATAGGTAAGATTAAAAAAATGTAAAAGGATACATAATTTATTATCTTTGTCATTGTTGTCAAAGGGGGAGTGATAAATATATCTACAGAAAAAGATAGAAGGGGGAGTGCAGCATATATAGAATAAAAACAAATAAAAATGCAGAGAATAATCATATACATAAGTGATGTTGAAAAGAAAACAAATGGAAAAGGGAGAAATGTGCATAGACAAAAAAGAACCTAACGGGAGTGATAAACAAAAAGAGATTGGATTAGATGATTGATAGGGAGACTAGTATTAAAGGGAGAAGGTATCAGTAAAGAAGAAGTATGTTACCATCAAGGAAGGAAGGAGACAAAGATCAAAGATCTAGTATTGACTCAAGGGGAGTTTTAGATAGAGTGATGAAGAGGAAAAAAAATTCCACCTCTATCTATAGTGATCATGGATCACAATGTGTTTTCATCAATGCCAAAGAGGGACATTGCTCACATAATTGATTTGATGACAAGTAAAATAGTTATATGGTTGTCATTGATGTCAATTATTTGACTAATAACATGTTACCACATTATCAGTAGGATTTAACTGTGTAGGAATATCCTGATAGCAATATCACAATGTTACCACATATTTATTAGAGAAAAGAATGAGTTACCAGTAGGAATTAAGTGTTGTTATCCTAAAAGAAGAAATGATCTCTCATGAAGCTATATTTATGATAGCACCCATTTATGTGAAGAATTCAGTAAGTTATGAATGTTGGAATTAAACTAGGTAATTGTTAAATGAGTCAATGATAAATAGTTAAATGATTTGAATGTTTCATCAAATCTATAAAGAATTGGTTGGATCAATCATGAGATTTGGTAGAGGATGATGTAAAGATGATATGTTTGAGGTAGCACCTTGAAATGGTCAAAGGTAAAGGTATTTTAGTGGTTAGAAATTGATGCTAACTAGAATAGGTAAATAGGTGAACTAGATAGTTGAACAGGTAAATAGGGACAAACTAATAAACTAAGCCAAACATGTGAACTGATTGAATGGTACAAAAGATAAACAGTAAACAGAGAGGTGTATCCATAAAAAAAGAATTGTTTTTAATGAATTGAAGCACAATCATAAGATTTGAATTATTATTAGAATTGATGAATAGTTTTGGAAAGCTAGAAGGTATATGTGTGATTTACAAAAGGAATAAATTACACATTAATTGAGGTAATACATTCGAGGAAGATTATTCAAGAACTTTTTGTTGACATTATAGTCAAGTTTTTTATTAGTGACACACACTTACTCAGATAGTAAGTATCTACTGAGCTTATTATATAGTTAACAGTGTTAACCAAGCATTTCAAACTCTACTGAGTTATACAATTGCTACCGAGTTCAAGGAACAGTATTCAATTTGCGTCGAGCAGTTTCTACCATGATGGTGATCAGCAATGTAAACTAAGCCTCTTAGTTTTTACCAAGTTACTCAGTGCAAACTGAATTGTGCATTAGTTACCGAGTTCATAGTTTCAGCGATGTGAATCCAATGTTGACTGATCCACTCAGTGTTAACCAAGTAATTCAGTTTATATCGAGCTCGTAGTGATAGCATTGACCAAGCTATATAGTGCGAATCAAGTGATTCAGTTCATATGTTGAGTTTTGCAGTATTCATCGAGTCACCAATGCATATCAAGTTCAGACTACTTGGAAGTGATCAATATGGACCAATCTTCTTCATCTACTGAGTTCAGGACAATGTCAACCATTGACAGTGGATGTCGAGTATCAAGACCTCACCAAGCTAGTCTTCAAAACTTGAGTTCCTGCAGTTGAGTCGACTTTGTGTATTTTGTGTAAACTTGTATTGTAGCCAACTTTTTTGAATTGTAATTTGGATTGGTGTATATGTAATGTATTGTATCACATCCAAAACATGTATGAAAATAATGTAACAAGTAGTGAAGAGCAGAAGTGTGAAGTAAAAGGTTGCAGTAGTATAAGGAGAAGAAAAGATTTATCTATCACAACAAGGTGATCATTACACTCAAAGGAATCTCATTCAGCAAACCAAGTTGTAGATCAGAGATCAGACACTATTTCATCCTAACATGTGGATCAGTTAAATCCTTTTACAAGGTAGACTTAACAATCTTTTGTAAATCTCTTTACCAAGTGCTTACTTCATTGTATGTTTGTAAATCCTTTTGCAAGGTGGACCTAGCAGTCCTTATTGCTCCTAACAGGGCAAATCATCAGAAGTGATCATTGTAATCCTTAACAGGCCAATTTTATACTGCACTACTAAATTTTGTGAGTATCATCCCCACCCCAGTTTTACTTTCTATTTGGAAGGTTTCTGGGTCACCATATTGTGTGTTAAAGTGTTATGGATGTTTTAATGCTTTGAGTTTCTTATAAATGGAATTAGATCAAAATTCACATGAAGGATTAATTGGTAAATAAAGATTAAAGCTTTATTGGTTACTAATTCACCCCTCCCCTCTCAGTAACTTAGCTTATCATATATATTTCCAACACTTTCTACATGCTCAAAATGGCATATGGAGTTGGAACAATTTCCAAGGTATAGATTGAATGTGAGCCGACATGGTCATGAGAAAATAAAGAATGACTAGTTAGATTCATTATACTTAATATGGATTGTTGGATCTAGATTTAGGGATTGATCTTAAGGTAGTGTAATAGATTTGTACTTGAAGAAACTATAAGAATAACCTAATTATTGATTGCAAGTGAAATGTGAAGTTGGAGAAGGTTGTGATCACAGAGGAAGTTATAAAATTGAGTGTAATCAAGCCAAAGTACAAAGTGCAGTATGTTGATGAGTTTCATGCATAATTAGATATGATCTAGTAGAGTTGGTGAAAATTACATATCATTTTCTATATGTAACTCTCTAACCATTGTAGCAGAAAAATCCCTTAATCAGGTGGATCCTAACGATTCCCACTATAAATCCTCTAACCAAGTGATATTATAAAGAGTGTTCAAAATCTTTTAACCAGGTTACTCCTAGTAAGATATAGACTTTTAACGGGTCTTAAGGTAAATCCCTTAATAGGGTAGCATCTAATAGTGCTTTCGTAACCCTTAATCACGCAAGCTCCTAGCAGATCATGTTCAAAAGAGTGCACTATTTGTGAGCATCATTCTCACACTATGGTTTTCACCCTAATCAGCTTTCCACAAGATATATCTGGTGTTATACTAATGTGGATGATTTTTATGTGTTTTCATATTACTTAAAGTTTATTTTACCTCTTGTGTTGATTGACATTTTAAGAGTTTAAAGTGTTGATCGGTTTGAGTTGGGTTGGTTTAAGTTTGGGTTGGTGATTATTGATTCAAACCCCCCTAGCCCACCTTTCAATTTTCATTCTCATATTAAGAAACAAGTGGTAGATGGAAATTGAGATTAGACAAAGCACATCTTAAAGGTGAATGTAAAAGGTCAAACCAACTGAATATGGTTTATTTATAATTTTGGACATGATTGATAATAATAAAAATATTAGCTTCACCTCCATATGTGCATTTTTTTTAGTGGTGAATATTGAAAACTTCAAACTATAAGAACCTCCTATGACCATGGATCATAGTGAGAGTATTTCAATTCCTTTTGTTGATGATTTTACTCTTGAATATCTCGATAATTTGTAGGAAAGTGTTATTCTTTATAGAAGGACTGGAAATTCACAAGGAGGAGATTTGTGAGGGACAAAAAAAAAAAATCCAAGGCACTATGGATGAAAACTAGAAGAGTAAGGGATATATACCCCCAGTTGTCAAATAAAATCAAAATTTTGGTGGTCCAAAAGCTTCTCAGTGGGGAGGATATGATTCAAAAGGATTCTCCACAATCAAACCAAATTGATCATGACAACAATAATGGTATCAAATGTTGATGAAAATTATGTGTCCTATAAGTTGTTAAGAGCTTTCCAATGCATTTGAAGTTGGCTCAAATAGACATTATATGAAAAGGTTATGGTCTTCATAAATTGAAGGCAAGATAGGTCAACTAACATGTGGCACACTCAAATTTTGACATGTGACATGATGAGGCTAACATGAGCATGGTAGAAATGACACCTGGCATGATTGTGGTTATATATGGCACATTGTAATGTGGGCATGGATAAACATAAAGTTGCCATATAGACCAATTAGGAGTTTTCATGTGGACAAAAATGGCAAGTGAGTTTACAAGCGCAGTTAGTGGGATTCAAACCTACAACTCATCCAAAGTAATATTATAACTTTACCATTACATCATGTTTTTCTTGCAAATAGATAAGGATTCAATCTTATTTAAAGATAAAGTAATTATATGTTTAAGTCAAAAGAATGTTTGGTGGGATTTGATCCCAAGGCCTACCCCCACCAAGTCCTAATAATAACCAATATGCCACACATGTGAAAATAAATATTGAAAGACGTGTGTATATATATATATATATATATATATATATATATATATATAATAGAACTTAGTGCTATAAAAAAATAGATTTTTAGCACTTATTTTGGATTAATAAGAGTAACCAAGGAAAGCATTGTAGCCAACGAAATCCTTTAAACCTTCAAACAAGATGTTACATATATGCTCCCCTCCTTAAGATGACAACATATAGCCATGATGGAATGTTAATAAAAGAATAACAAGGATACCTACCTTCAATGCCAAGGAGATATCATTTAGGAAACATTGTACATGCAACCCTAGACATTGGAGCATAACCTTTTTCAACCAAGGAAGAGATAATTGTAAAACTATATCTAGCAATAAATGTACAAGGATCCTTGTGAGGAACAAGGAGAGGAGGAAGAGATCTTTTCTCAAATACATCTACCTCCAAGAGGATATCTTGACAAAAAATGAATCATCAACCAACAGAGGGGATGAATAACGAAATGCCCACTTTCCCTGTTACAAGATAACAAGATTATGAATGAAGGATAACACTTTAAGCCCCCAAGTAAGAGATTTGTTAATAGACATAAGCTCATAAAAAAGGAAGAGGTTTTAATCAAGGATACATGCGTCTTCCATAAGACAAAATCCTTCAGCATAATAAATAATTCCATGTAAAAAAGGACATCACATAATACACAAAAATTGCTCCACCAAGGAAAGTGGATCCTTAGGATAAGAGATAGAGGATTGAAACATTGTCCCCTAATGTATGAACACGAAAAAGAAATATTATATTATTCATATTGAAAAGAAGCAAAACTAGGGTATTGAGCCTTACAAAGACATAACAAAGTGACCATTTACAAAAAGGTCAAAAAATACCATTAACGAGACACTAGTAGAACCATTAGTAGCTCACATAAAGAGTGGGTAGACAACTCACACACATTATAGGGAGGAGAATGAGAAACTAAAGAATGATTTTTCTTATGCCAACAAATAACCATCGATAAAATACAATCACTAAGATCCCCACCACAAGGAGCAAGAGGTGAATTTTCCATTGTAATACTATCAACACAATGGGAAAAGTGTTGGGAAATTTGCACGTCATCACCCAACTATCAAAGCAACAAACAAAGAAGGGCCCACATGGCTAGAAGGAGCATACCAACAACAAGAGGTTGAGTAGGTTCCATAGGGATTGAGAAGTTTGGATCCACAAAAAGATCATTATCCAAACGGATTCATCATCAACTTGTGAAACCTCATCAAAAGGGAGAATCAAAAGTTGGGGTAATCAAATGATCAACTTTACCATCCTTCCACCAAGTGATAGTGCCTTTATAAAAAGAGAGAAGAATTTATTGTTATATGACCATTATAGAAGCAGTGGTGGCATTGAAAGGGCAGGCCATCATAATTCTTTGTGATTCCATGGCCTATACCCAACCATGAGAGCCACATGTCTAGGAAGAGGCATGTATATATCAATGTCAACCAAAATGCATGTAAAAATAGATAGATCCATAGTGGTGGTGGTATCATCCACCTTTATGAAAAGGCTAATGGAGTTGCATAAGATCTCAAAATAATATTTTTCCCAAAAATGAATGGAAAGATTAGCAAGACGAACCCACATTAAACACGCACTAAGTGTTTCAATAAGAGCATTGAAGGAGATTGTCTAGGGTTTGACAGAAAGGGAGTGAGTCCCAAAGCACCATAAGCTATGATTGTAAATAAAAGTATACTTTCCAAAGGAACTAGTAGTGCACAATATTTTTAACATTAGGAAAAAAAACATAATGTATGTTGTAATATGAATAAGAGATTTATGTACTAAATTTTTAAGAAATTCTCTAAATTGAACATAATCAACAAGAGAATTAAAATAACTATAATGAAAAAGGAAATGAACAACATTATAATTGGGTTTCTGATCTTTTGATTTGTATTTTTTTCTAGAATAAACATAAGGAAGTTTAACATTTTTGTCATATTTAAGTTTCCATATTAGAATTTGATGTAGAAAGAGCAATGTTACAAATCCTATACTATATTTAGTGACTTGTATAGGAGGGTCTAGAAAGACTTGTGTTCCTTTTTATGCTAATCTAAGACCTTGTCCACTATATCCTTATTTAGAAGTAATGTTATATCTTACATTATAAGAATTTTTTAGTTGAGATGGTGAAAGACTTTCATCTTCATAGAAGGATGGGTAGGAACATTGAGCTCTTTTGGGAGATGGGAAATCATGTCATCATTAGTTACTTCCACTTTACGTTAGGAAGAAGGCTCATCTAGGTCTTCATCCTCAATGTTGTGTTAGTAGACATATCATGAATGTAATGCATAACATCATCTTGATTTAAACTATTTTGATAGTGAAGACAAAATCTAGGAGAATGAAAGGGTCCTATAGAAGTACTTAAACATACATACATACTCTCTTGCACCAAAGTACCTTTCTATGGAGAGGACCTATTAATCTCTAATGTGGTATTATTAGAAACGGTATGAATACAAGCATGGATTCTATCCTCGTTGATAATTGATAACTTAAAAGAGGTATTAATGGTGTTCATTTTAATCTCATCATTAGGATTATCACTTTTTTTAAAGGTCTTATGAGATCTATGTATTGCACAAATTTTCTTAAGAAAATAATGACATAACATGTCATATGAATAAAAGCTTTGAGAAATGATCTACGAGTATGAAATATTTTTTAAATTTTGATGATGTCATATGTAAGAGTACCGTGAATGAATGCAAGTAAAATGAAATGAAAAAGCCATTAACTAACACATGATTTTGGTGAATATAACTAAGAAGCAATGTAATCACCTGTGAAATATCCATTATTAAAATGAAATACACCCAAATCAGATCTACAAATCAAAAGTGCAAAAGAAGAATTGAGTTGACCCAAAATGAAAAGGTGGCAAACCTAAATTTTTAAATACATAAAATATAGCAATGATGTCATACAAATATAGACTGACGCAATGCATACAAATCAAATCTAGACATCCAAATCAAAATTAGTGTAAATTGATGCAATGCACACAAATCAAATTTAGACATCTCAATTAGATTTAAAGAAAATGTAAGATGGGTCAAGTGCACCAAAATGTAAGGTGGGGAAATAGAGTTCACTAGCACAAGAAATAGAGTTCACTAGCACACCTAAAACAAACTCGGAAGTTGTTGCTTATTTCCTTCATACATTGAAAGGAAGATGATCCCCTAAGCTCAACAAGACTCAAACACTAAGTGGACACAATGATCCATTGTTGTGGAGAACTATGACTATGAAAAAATAATTGAGAAATGCAAGATGTCGGACTAGATAGGAAGAAAAAATGGTTTTATGCAGATACGAGGTGACTAGGAACTGATAGTCCAATTCAAGAGGCAAATATAGTAAATACAGACTGTAACTAACTTGTTGTTCCAATTTCAGTTAAAAGTAGGATGACTAGAGAAACCTAGTCCCCTTGTTGGACTAAGGCAACTTAGTCACCTTTTTCTTGGTAGTTTTTGATTTGGCAACTTGCAAAGTATAGCTCTCCCCTTAATTTGTCTCTTATCTCTTTCCACATATCTACCACATATACTTGCACATAGAAAAGATCAAAAATGTTGAAGGGGTATGCATAAGGAAAACCTTAGTTTAGGAATAAACCTCAAAATGAAAATTAAATATAATTCAAAGAAAAGTTTACTAATATGTGGAGGCTAGATCTAAGAATTATGAACGTCTCATACCTTGAAAATATAATGTTCTTTGGATATAATCACAAGTGTTGATGTAATAGAGTGACTCCTCAAAAACATAAAAGGAAGTCACCAAATTCATGTTTGCATAAAAGGGTGTTGAAGCTTGCCATAATGAGGAACATGGTGGGATGAAATTTCTTAATGCTTAAAAACTTGCTCTCGAGGACCTAAATGCAAGATTGAAGTTAAGAGCTCCAATTTACTTGTGTATTGATTGTAGATTTTAAAATGAGGGAGGAAAGTGTGCCTTTATAACTCTCCCAAACGTTTCATGGTGCAAAATAGGAAGAGAGCCAACACAAGCTTAAAAGTCCTACTAAATTAAGGTTACCATTAAATGGGTCTAATTTGGGGCCAAACATCTATGGATGTCTAATAGCTTCACCTAAAAAACCTATATATTATTATATAAGAGATATAATTTGTCTGTGTGTGTCTGTGTGCATCTGTATGTGTGGGTGTGTGTGTGTGTGTGTGTGTGTGTGCACATGTGCATGTGTGTGTGTGTGTGTGTGCTTGTGTGTGTGTGTGTGTGTGTGCGCGCAAGTGTGTGTGTGTGTGTGTGTGTGTGTGTGTGTTTCTGCACGTGTGTGTGTGTGTGTGTGTGTGTGTGTGTGTTTCTGCACGTGTGTGTGTGTGTGTGTGTGTGTGTGTGTGTGTGTGTGTGTGTGTGTGTGTGTGTGTGTGTGTGTGTGTGTGTGTGTGTGAGGATGTTGCATTTGGAACACACATACCTAGTAAGGCAGCGATTAATACATTTCCATAAGATCTATGAAAATCAACATAGTATCAAAGCACATTCGATTATAGCCTATGAAGTTCAATAAGTGATGAAGTTTCAATTCTAT
Organism: Cupressus sempervirens; assembly: GCA_028749045.1. NCBI lineage: Eukaryota > Viridiplantae > Streptophyta > Pinopsida > Cupressales > Cupressaceae > Cupressus > Cupressus sempervirens. The sequence goes on along the minus strand of CM053783.1, from coordinate 30,904,467 downwards.
GATATCTAAATATTATTTGACAGATAAATAAGTTAGAAGACCATCTCTTGTTGCATCAAAAGTTACATTATATTTCATAAATGTTGGAATGAATAATATTATATCAGAGCTGCAAATTAAAGAGTCGATGTAATAGAAGCAAATGAATATATGAGAGAAACAATGATTGGGTATTATAGAGATGTAATAGAGTATAAAGAGTTATTGTAAAGGATATTAATTAAGTTTTGTATTTCTTTTCATGAAAGCCCGATTTGTGTTTCAATTTTGATTTATCAAAATTGTATCATTTCCATTAGATTTCCCATGTTGTTCACATAACACATTGAAATCAAAACTCTTAGTATGAAGTTAGATTAAAAGGTTTGCAAACACTCTTCGATCTGTGTTGATTCCCATAGTTCTTGGGTTAGTGAACATTGAATTGGTTTGAAATGTAATTTCTTACATACCTCGAGTCAAGGGAATGATGGGGTGCAAATGTAAGGTGCATGCTCAATTATTTCAGGCAACAGATATGTTTTGGTCTATGCCATGAATTAATGTGTCAATGATGGTGATTGGACTTAGTGTCCCTTTGTATATGCAGTTCACCATGTTGGGACCATGTGCTATAGGAAAAGGCACAGTGAGGAAAAGAATGTGCAGTAATATGTGACTATGACACTATCATAAGTCAAACAATTATGAAAAGTATTTCATATCAAGGCCATTAAGAGTTGGAGACTATAGTGAATACCGATGATGTGAATGATCGAGTATTGTAGAGCTTGGGAGGCACTATGATGTTGTAAGAATTGTGCTAGAGTATTCATGCACAGACATCTTAGAAGGATGTCTTGGGTTAGGACAATGATGTGGTTGTTATAAGGAGAGTGGAGGACTTTAAGAATGTCGATAGAGTAAGTTGTTTATTTTATTGAAAATTTGCAAAGACTTTGTGGAGCAAATCTGTGCTCGTGTTGTGGATAGGAATGAGAACCAAGGATACCTACGTGGACATTGGTTGAGTTGTTGATCAATCCTCTGAAGGTATGATATATTATTTCAATATTATCTAAATAATATTAATCAATAGAAGTGTGGTCATATTTATTCATGCTTATAATTATTTATTTATTCATTTATATGGATAGATATAAATGTACACTTATGAAAAATAGTTAAGAGGCTAATTTAAATGGTTATCTAAATTTTATAATATTATAACAAATAGAATATTTCACAAGGGAAAGAGTGTGTTAGTACGAGAGGAAATTGATAATCTTCAACTAACTCGACCATATAATATCTTTTAATGAAATAACTAGTGTAATAAATAATAATAAAAATTGGCTAAAATAAAGTCTAATGAAATGAAAGATTAAATATTGATGTGTAGACGATTATTTATGTGTATTTCTATAAGAGATGTTTGCCTTGATCTTTTCCTCCGAGAATGTTATTTGCAAGAAAAAGGAGATTAATATAAGATTCAAAGGAAGTCTAAAACTTCATTAGAAGCATAATTGGATGAGGAGCTCAAATGATTGATATTCAAAGGGAGTTCAAAAGTTTGTATGTGTGATTATATGACTTTAATGAGCCTACACCATGTGTACATCATGAGGCAGTGACAACTTCCAAATGATGTCACTTGTATTTGCAAAAGTTATTGGAAAGTGACGATCTTACAATAACTTGAATTATGAGATCAAAAAAATTAAGTATATCATGAATGTCCTTTATCTCAACATTCTAGAAGGTCATTACTTAGAGTATTCGATGAATATCATTAATATTCTGGGAGACCAATACTCTTTATATCAGATGTGATATAAAAAAAAAATTGAGTATTTGGTGAACATCATTGATATTCTAGGAGGCCAATACTCTTGATATCATATGTGATATCAAAACCTTTTTGTATTTGGTGAATATCATTGGTTTTGGGGGGCCAATACTTTCGATATCATATGTAATATCAAAACCTTTTGAGCACTTGGTGAATATCATTGATATTCTAGGAAGCCAATACTCTTGATATCAAATGGTGGAAATCTTCTGAGATATCAAATGAGATGTCCTTAAAATTGTTATTTGTAATATTACATTGAAGTAATAATTATTCTTATGTGTTTATCCTTCTAAGCTAAGAGGGAGTGTTGATGTTCGATAGCTTCAGTCAGATAAACCTATATATGATTATATATGAGATATAATTTATATCTATTTGTGTTCTTTATATTGAGATATAAGGCTATTGTTATATGAGATATATATATATATATATATATATATATATATATATATACATACATACATACATACGTGCATACGTACGTACTTATGTACATACATACATACATATGAGGATGTTGACACACATACCTAGTAAGACAGTGCTTAATACATTTGCATAAGATCTATAAAAATTAACATGGTACAGCCTATGAAGTTCAATAAGTAACGAAGGTTCAATTCTGTGATATCTAAATATTATTGGAGAGATATATAAGTTTGAAGTCAATCTCTTGTTGCATCAAAAGTACATTATATTTTATAAATGTTTGGAATGAATAATATTATATCAGAGCTGCAAATTCAAGAGTTGACGTAATAGAAGCAAATGATTATATGAGAGAAATGGTGATCAGGTATGATAGAGATCTGTTGCAGTGGTAGATCAAACAAATGCTACATGAACTAACATGGTTGAAAATGCTACATGAAGCTAATGTAATGTTTTATGTGTGTTTTCAAATTTAATGTTTTAATAAAGTCCTATGTTGTGGTGGCATAAATGGAGTAGTAATTCAATGAACTCTCCCAGTATAGCCACTTAGGACAATGTGTGTTTGATTTTCTATTGAGTTGGTTTTCTTTAAGTCAAAGTTTTGTGTGCTTAATAATTGAGCCAACTAAGCATTGGATAGCTATAGGAAGTTGGCAGCAGCTTCTTACTTCTGACCGATTCCAATGATTTGAAAAAAAAATCACTCCCTATTCTTGATTTTGGGAAAGTATTGAAAAGGGAGATTGTAATCAGATAGGGGTATCGAATAGAAAGAGGAATAGAAAGTTTCTGAGTTTTTTTATGATCTATCATTTGAATGTGTGATTTTTCCCTTTTCTTTCTAAAATTCACGAACCTACAATCTGTGATGTAGGAGCATCCTAGGTTGCCTTGTTATCTTGCTCATTTTTGTTCATTTTGCAAGTTGGTGCCTAGCAAATCCTTCATATGCCTAGCAGTCCTTTATGTGCCAAGTTAATATAGCAATTCCTTCATGTGTCGAGTTACCCAATGTATGTCGAGTGTCAGCATTTGGACATGATTTCTGCGAGCTAACTTGCGGGATTTATTTTCAAAATCGTGACATTTATGTCTTCGGATGTGTCCTGATCATTGTTGGGCCAGTCCTCCTCTTACGTAATGTTCTAAAATAATTTGTAAGTCATTTTGGCAAGTATACATAGAGTTTTTAGGCTTAGAGTTAGGCAAGCTTTTAAAAGTAGATTGTAGAGCAGAACCGAAAGTGCGAATTTGTAGTTGGATCTTTAAATGTGAATGTATTTGTAATTGGCTCTAACCCAGAAGGCCTTATATCTGGTCATGTATGAAGATGTTTTGATGAATCAATAAAATTATTTCACTTTTCTTCCTCCTTTGGTTGTTGTTCCTTGTGTTTGCTTCCATTGTGTTAACTCTTGTAAGGTGGTTTTGATAGTTAGGTGAGCCTTTGGCCCTAGTTATTCATCATTTGTCTGTGTCAGTTAGTATTAGAGCTTGAGGTTCATCCTTGTGGAAATTGGATCGTGTAGAACCTTGATTTGGATTTGGTTGTAGGGTGGAAGATCTACGGATTTGATCTATAACTTGCAGAGGGTTATGATCTTACAGGAACCTAATTTGTAAATATGGTTCATGGTAGAGGAAATAATGTTGATAATGTTATATTGGATCAATTGAGACAAATTGCAACTAGATTAGATGTTGTGGAGACAACCCAAAAGAGAGGAGTGCATCTTGAGGATATAAGTGATGATGAAGCAGCAACACCAAACCATAATCCAGAACCTGAAGAAGATCAAGATGAGGAAAGATTGTTGTGAGTGTTTTCTAGGGAAAATTCAAAGCCTATTGTAGAAGTTGTTCCTTATGATGAAAAATTGGATACCAATTTTGTGTTGGATTGGATCTCTGATATGGAGAAGTTCTTTGAGTATGAAAACACTCCTGATAATAGAAAGGTGGAGATTGCAGTCACTAGGTTGAAAGGTCATGCATGACTATGGTGGGAGCACTTACAAACTAATACACAAAGGAGAGGAAAGGAGAAGATCAAAATTTAGCTAAAGATGGTGAACAAGGTAAAGAAAAATTCCTTCCTATTGATTACCAAGTTATCTTATTGAGAAAGATGCAAATTTTGAAACAAAAAGAAATGACCGTGAAAGAGTATACTGAGGAATTCTATTGATTGGACATCAGATCTGGACATGTAGATGATGATGTTGAGAAAATTGCAAGGTGCATTAATGGATTGAGATCTAGAATACAAGATAAAATAAGTTTCGTGAAGTTGGAAAGTGTAGAAGAAGCATATCAATATGCCTTGAAAGCTGAGGAGATCTTGACAAAGAAGTATGAACAAAGACAAAAAGGTAGAGGTGATAGATTCTAGAGAGACAGAGGTAGATCTTATGGAGAAAGTGGCAGATCTGACAATTCTATGTAGGATATAAAAAAAATTGAATGGAAGAATGATGAAGGCAAGACTGAATGGAAAAGTGGTAATTCTTACCAAGGAAGAGGTAATTCTTATTCTAGAGGTGGATTTCATGGTAATTATTTTAGATGTGGTAAAGAGGGATATAGATCTTTTGAATGTAGATCCTATGAAAGTGGGCAAGATAACAAAAATGTTGTGATTCAAGGAGATGATGAGGGTTCACCAAGTAGACCTGAGGCTGGAGAAAACCTAATGGTGAGAAGAACCTTATGCAATAAGGGAAGTGATGAGGAACCTATGTTAAGGAGAAGTCTTTTCAAGACGTAAGATGGCTGAAAAATGCTACAAAGTGATCATTGATAGTGGAAGTTCTACAAATCGGGCATCAGAAGAGCTAGTTACCAAGTTGCAGTTGCAGAGGCTAAAACATCCCAAACCTTATCATGTTTCATCGATCAAATATGAGAATAAGATATTGGTAAGTAACCAATACCTTGTGAAGTTCAAAATTGGACATTACTTTGATGAATTTTTGTGTGATATTATGCCCATGGATTATTGTCATATTTTGTTGGGTACACCTTGGCAATATGATAGATATGTTGTACATGATGAAAGATTGAATCAATATACTCTTTGGGTAAATGGGAAGAAACAGATACTGTTTCCTTTAATTAAAAGTCGAGATGAGGTTAATTGTACTGCTATAAAAATTTGCATGGTTAATGGGAAACAATTTGAAAAGAAAATCAAAAAAGAATCAAGTCTATTTTGTCATAGTTCCTAGAGGAATGAGTGTTCGTAGTAATGACCGAGTAGCAAAAGCTAGTAATGACCGAGTGATAGCAGATAGTGATAGTCGAGCACCAGTAGAAATTATAGAATTGTTGAATGAGTATAAAGACATTATTGCTGATGATATTCCTGATGGTTTACCTCCAGTAAGAAGTATAAGTCATTGTATCGATCTGATTCCTAGAGCTAGTTTGCCAAACAAAGCACCATATAGATTGACACCTGCAGAGAATAAAGAACTTAAAAGGCAAGCATGAGTTGTTGCAAAAAGGTTGATCAGAAAAAGCTTGAGTCCATGTGTTGTACCTATTGTATTAGCACCCAAAAAAAATGGAGAATGGAGAATGTGAATTGATTCCAAAGCCATTAAAAAGATAACAGTCAAATATAGGTTTCATATGCCAAGGATAGATGACATAATGGATTGTTTGAGTGGAGCTAAGTATTTTACCAAGATTGACTTGACGAGTGGCTATCATAAGATTAGAATGAGAGAAGATGATGAATGGAAGACTACTTTCAAGAAAAAAGATGGTTTGTATGAATAGTTGATTATGCCTTTTAGTTTGACTAATGCACCTAGTACTTTCATGAGGCTGATGAATGAAGTTCTAAAAATATTTTTGGGTAACTTTGTGATTATTTATTTGGATGATATTCTGATATTCAGTAAGACTAAGGGAGAACATCTTGAGCATATTAGTCAAGTATTGCAGAGGTTGAAAGAGGAAAAGTTGTTGATTAATCTGAAAAAGTGTTCCTTCATGCAAGAGGAGATTGTGTATTTGAAATTTGTGATTTCAACTGATGGATTGAAGATGGATCTTGAGAAGGTTAAAGCAATTTTGGAGTGGCCTAGACCTGAGAATGTGGGTGAGGTAAGATCATTTCATGGATTGGCTAGTTTTTACTAAAAGTTTATAAAGAATTTCAATGTTGTTTATAATGCTATGACTAAGACAATGAGAGGAGATAAAAAGGACTTCAAGTGGACACCTGGAGCTGATAAGAGTTTTGAGACTTTGAAACAAAAGGTTGTTGAATTACCTATATTGGCTTTGCCTAATTTCAACAAAGTATTTCAAGTTAAATGTGATTTGAGTGGTAATGCAATAGGAGTTGTATTAAGTCAAGAAGGTAAACCTGTTGCTTTCTTTAGTGAAAACTTGAATGATGCTAAAAGGAAGTATTTTGTGTATGATCAAGAATTGTATGCTATTGTTCAAGCATTGAAGAAGTGGAGATATTATTTGATTCCTAAGGAGTTTGTGTTGTATACTAATCATAAAGCTTTACAATACTTCAGAAGTCAACATAAATTGAATCAAAGACATATGAAGTGGGTTGAGTACTTGCAGGGTTTCACATTTGTTATTAAGCATAAGAGTGGAGTTACTAACAGAGTCGTCAATGCATTGAATAGAAGATGATCTTTGTTGACTGAAATAAAGGTTGAAGTTCTTGGTTTTGATGAAATGAAACAGTTGTATGATGTTGATCTTGATTTTTTTGAGGCGTGGAGAGAGTACAAAGCACCAAATCTGACAAAACACATAAGTATGATGAGTACTTCATTCAAGAAGGTATGTTGTTCAAAGGTATTCAATTGTGTATTCTTAGAAGTTTTATGAGGTTGAATCTGATTAAGGAAAAGCATAGAGGTGGATTAGCTAAACATTTTGGAATTGATAAAACATTGAATTTGCTGAAAGAGAAGTATTATTGGCCACAAATCTATCAGGATGTTAGAAAATTTGTAAAGATTTGTGGAGTTTGTCAAGTTGCAAAAGGGGTGAGTTAAAATATTGGTTTGTATACACCTATCACTATTCCTCAGAAACTTTGGACTGACATCAGTATGGATTTTGTTCTTGGATTACCTAAGACAATGAAGGGGTATGATTCCATATTTGTTGTAGTGGACAGATTTTCTAAGATTGCTCATTTCATACCATGTAAGAAGACATCAAATGTTGAGCATTTTGTTGAACTTTTCTTTAAAAAGATTGTGAGATTGCATGGATTACCAAGAAGTATTATTTCTGACAGAGACAGTAAGTTTGTTGGCTACTTTTGGAAGACTTTGTGGAAAAAGATGGGTACGAAATTGAAGCTGAGTTCTAAATTCCATCCACAAACAGATGGTCAGACAGAGGTTGTGAATAGAAGCTTGGATAATTTTCTAAAAATTTTAGTTGGGAATAAGCCAAGTAATTGGGAGATGGTATTGGCACAAGCTGAATTTGCATATAATAATTCTGTTAATAGGAGTACAAGGAAGATACCTTTTGAAATTGTTACCGGAATGCATCCTAGAGGTATATCAGATTTGAGAGATGTTGTTGGTAAAGAAAAGAGAAGGATTGCAGGAGAAGAATTTGTTGATTTTATGGAATCTTTGCATAAGGAAGTGAAGTTGAGGTTGGAACAAAGTAATCAGAAGTATAAGGAGAATGTTGATCAATCTAGAAGACACCATGATTTTCAAGTTGGTGATGAAGTGATGGTCCATCTAAAGGAAGGAAGATTTTTGGTTGGAACATACAGTAAGCTAAAGATTAAAAAATTTGGACCTTGTAAGATCTTGAAGAAGTTTGACAGTGGTAACGCTTATGAAGTTGAGTTACTTGATGACATGGATATATCTCCTAAATTCAATATTGTTGATTTGTATGAGTATCATGAGTCAAAGGATGAACTTTTTGTATCAGATGATTATCATATGAAGAAGATTGAAGAAGTTGAACATATATTGGATCAAAGAGTTGGAAAGAGCACAGGAGGAAAATATTACTATGAATATTTGGTGAAGTAGAAGAACAGACCTATTGACGATGCTTCATGGATTTCTCAATTTGAGTTGGATTCAACTCAAGTTGTGACATCTCAATGATTCAAGAGAATCATTTCTTTCAACCCCAGTTGTCTGATGCAGGAGCATCCTAGGTTACCTTGTTATCTTGCTCATTTTTGTTCATTCTGCAAGTTGGTGCCTAGCAAATCCTTCATGTGCCTAACAATTCCTTCATGTGCCTAGTAGTCCTTCATGTGCCTAGCAGTTCTTTCATGTGCCTAGCAGTCCTAAACGTGTCAAGTTACTATAGCAATTCCTTCATGTGTTGAGTTACCCAGTGTATGTCGAGTGTCAACATTTGGACGTGATTTCTGCGAGCCAACTTGCGAGATTTATTTTCGATCGCGACATTTATGTTAAGATATTTTCTTGGGATGTGTCCAGACTATTGTTGGATCGGCCCTGCTCTTATGTAATGTTCTAGAATAATTCGTAAGACATTTTGGCAAGTATATATAGAGTGTTTAGGCTTAGAGTTAGGAAAGCTTTTGGAAGCAGATTGTACAGCAAAACTAAAAGTGTGAATTTGCAATTGGATCTTTGAATGTGAATGTATTTGTAATTGGTCATAACCAAGAAGGCCTTACAGCTAGCCATGTATGAAGATGTTTTGATGGATCAATAAAGTATTTTGTCTTCTTCCTCCTTTGGTTGTTGTTCCTTGTGTTTTCTTCTATTGTGTTAACTCTTCCAGGGTGGTTTGGATAGTTGGGTGAGCCTTTGGCCCTAGTTATTCATCCTTTACCTACATCAGTCTGAGAATAGGTTGTTAACCTAATTATCGTATGTAAGGATAGTTGTGTGGTTTCTTGTAATTTTCAAGTAAGTCTTTGGATTTGAAATCTATTGCAGGAAGCTCAATTGACTGAATTGGTGAATGTAATTATATGTTGTTTTGAAGGTTGTGATATTCCATGGGAGTCTTTTAGACTCTCTACGGACTATTTTCTAGGATTGCAAAGGAGTTATGTATTATATTTCTTTTGCTTTCATTCTATTTTCTTATTCCTTAGTTCCTGCTCAAAGTCACATGGAAATCATTCTCTAGATCGGGTGAATATGTTCATATATTCACCAATATGTTAATCACATGATTATTGTGGTCTAGTGATGAGTATTGATCTAAATCGTGGAGTTGCAATTTCGATTTATGCACAAACCTACTATAGTTAATGATTGGTCTTGATCTCAGGTATAAATATCAAATACAAAAGGGTGGTGTGGATTTGAAACATAGTCTATTGTTGTTTGGTAACCAGAGTGTAATTGGGTGGATGTTCCATTTATGTATTCAAAAATGTTCAAATCATTTTATGTAATTCAAATCAAATAGGGAGATGGTCAATTTATATTAAATTAATGCAGGGAACCATAGATTGCTATAAAAAGTCAAGGAAGTTCCTATCGCATGACAGTGTATGAATTAGCATTAAGGTAACCAGTCAGTCCACAATCTAAAGTAAGTTTTCAAATGATCTTGAAGGTGTATGTGCCCCTTGATGCAACTTAGTTGACTAATTAATTTCCTCCTGAGTTTACCAAGGTGAGGCTCTGCATCATTTTTGGTATCAAAGCTAAAGAGTTTTCAGATTGTGTGAAGTTACATTTTGGACGTTCCTAATCAAGATTCTTCAGTAGGGTCAAGCAAGATGGTGACTAATGTAGAGTTAGCTAAGAAAGTTGAGGAGCAAGAAGAACTCCTTCAGAAAGAGAATAGAGAAATGAAGGGGATATTGGCTGAATTAGCCAGTAAGTTGGAACACATGAAGAATATGGTTGAGAAGAAAGGAATGAAAGCAGAAGAAGAGGAGGAGGAGGAAGTGTCAGATGATGATGAGGATGAAGTATTTGAAATTGAGAAACCATTTTTTAAAGCTTTGAAGGCTTTGGTAGGAAAACCCACTAAGTTACCTATGTTTATAGGAAAGATGGATGTTGAATTAGTATTGGAATGGATTGAAGCTTTAGAGAATCAGTTTGAATGTGAGAAGATTTAAGAATCACAAGTCAGGTTGGAAAAGTCTAGAATGAAGGGAGAAGCCCTCACATGGTGGAAGAGGAAAATTTGTTCATGGAAGAAGATGGTGTCTATGATAAGAGAGATGTATCTCCCTGAATATTATGAAGTACAATTACATCAGAAAAGGCAAAATGTCAGACAAAGAGATATGGATATTTGCGCTTATACAAAGGAATTTCAAAAGTTGAGTCTAAGATCAAAATTTGCAGAACCTGAGAGTATCAAGGTAGCAAGATACCTAAATGGGTTAAGAATGAATATATAAGAGGAGTTGTAGTTGTTGAGTCCTAACATCGTAGCTAAGTATTACCAACTAGCTTTGAAAATGGAGCGGAAAATCAAGAGGAGATAAGAGAATAAAAACAAAGGTAGAGGAAGGTAGCCATTCAAAGGAACATCTACATTTAGAGGAAGAAACCCAAATTTTCAACCACAAACACACACATATAATGAAGTAAACAGGTTTGATAATTTCAGACGAAGTTTTAGATGTAGAAGGCCAAATTTCAAAGGAAGAACACCAAGAAGAATGAATGGAACAATAAGATGTTACAATTGTAACCAAGAAGGTCATATGGCACACAAATGTCCAGCAAAGGCAATCTCTAGTACTCATGGAGAAAGGAGAATACACCTTACACAAGAAGTTGATTTACAAGATGATTCAAAAACTTATGGTTATCCAGAAAGGGGAGAAGCACTTATGATGAGAAGAACATTGTTAAAGATTCCTATAAAAGAAAAACCACCACGAAGGAAGTCTATTTTCAGAACTACTTGTAAGTCTAGAGGAAAGGTTTGCAAGGTATTGGTAGACTCTGATTCTACAGAGAATTTCGTAGCTCTTGAAATGGTGGAGAAGTTAAAGTTACCAAGAGCACCACATCCATATCCTTACAAAGTGTCTTGGTTGAATAAAGGACAGCTGACAATAGTGGAAGAACAAGCTTGGGTTGAATTTCAGATTGGAGCATACAAAGACAGATTATTGTTTGACATTGTTAATATGGATGCATGCCATTTACTTTTTGGCAAACCATGGCAATACGATCTCAAGGCATAGCATGATGGAGTGAAGAATACATACACCATTACAAAGAATGGAAAGGTTATAGAATTAATACTTCTAATTGAACCAAGTCAAGAAGAAACAAAAGTTACAAAAGCTAAGATCATGGTAATGGGTAAGAAAGCATCTTTGAAAGAAGTGTCCACTATTTGCATTAATTCCAGTACTCTAAGATAAATTACAGAATGATGTTGAAAATCAGATTGAGGAAGAAAAATAAAAAATGGAACATTCAAAATTGAAGGTGGAAATGATAGAAAAGAAGAAACAAAAGGTAGTGGAAGAAGTTAAACCAATTCTAGACAAGTAAAAGGAAATCATAGTTGACGAAATACCAAGAAGTCTCCCACCTATGAGAGAAATTAGTCATTGCATTGATCTCATACCAGGTTCAACATTACCCAACAAGGTTGCATATAAGCTAACACCACAACAAAATGAAGAAATGGCAAGGCAAATTGAAAAGTTACTTGAAACTAGTTTGATTGGAAAAATTTCTAGCCCATGTGCAGTACCTGTAGTCGTAGCACCAAAGAAAGAACATGGAGACTATGCATAGATTCGAGAGCATTGAAAAAGATCACTATAAGGTATAGATTTCCAATGCCTAGAATAGAAGATGTACTTGATTGTTTGGGAAAGGCAAGATATTTTTCAAAAATTGATTTAAAAAGTGGATATCATCAAATAAGAATTATGTAAGAAGATGAATGGAAAATGACATTCAAGACAAATGAAGGATTAAATGAATGGAAGGTAATGTTATTTGGATTTTCTAACACTCTTAGTACATTTATGAGACTTATGAATGAAGTTCTCAAAGATTTTACAGAAAATTTTGTGATAGTATATCTAGATGACATTTTAGTTTTCAGCTATACAAAAGAGGAGCATTTGAAACATATAGATTTGGTGTTGAAGAGGCTACAAGAAGAAAAGTTGATGATTAATTTGGAGAAATGTAGTTTTATGCAAGAGGAGCTGACATACCTTGGATTTGTAATCTCAAAGGGAATACTCAAAATGGATTGAGATAAGGTAAGGCCAATTCTTTCGTGGCCAATTCCTAGAACTATTGTAGCAGTTAGAAGTTTTCATGGTTTAGCCACTTTCTACAAAAAGTTCATTAGAAATTTCAATTTGATTTGTGTGCCTATTTTGAATACCATAAAAGGAGGGCAGAAATGTAAATTTGTTTGGAAAGTTGAAGCTAGTGAAGCCTTTGAACTTCTTAAGAAGAAAGTAGCCCAACAATCCATCCTTGTATTTCCTAATTTTAGTAGTCTTTCAAATAGAATGTGATGCAAGCAACATAGCAATAGGAGGTGTACTTAGTCAAGAGGGTAGACCTATAGCCTTCTTTAGTGAGAAACTCAATGAGGCTAAACAGAAGTACTTTTCATATTATTTAGAAATGTATGCCCTTGTCCAATCCCTTAAGAAATGGAGACACTATTTGTTGCCCAAAGAATTCATTGTATACATAGATAACTAGGCCCTTAGTTTCATAAACAGTCAAGAAAAATTGAATCATAGGCATATGAAATGGGTAGGGACATTGCAAGCATTCACTTTTTCTATTAAGCACAAAAAGCGAGTTGCCAATAAGGTCGTTGATGCGTTAAGTAGAAGAACTTTGACTACATCACAAATTCGGTTGGGAACTACAAGAATTTCAAATCTGAAAGATATGTATGTTAATGATGTTGATTTTCAAGAGATTTATCAATCATGTACTAATCTGGATGATACGTACAATCGTGAGAATGCTAATTTTCTTATTCAAGAAGGATTATTATTCAAAGAAGGACAACTTTGCATACCAAAATGTTCTATGAGAGATAACATCATACAAGAGAAACATAGTGGACCATTATCCAGTCACTTTGGAATAGATAAGACTTTGGAGTTGGTTCGTAGACATTACTTTTGGCAAAAGTTACAGAAAGATGTGAGGAAATTTGTTGAAGAGTGCACCATTTGTCAGAAAAGCAAAGGTAAAAGTACTCATGCAGGATTATATTAGCCCCTACCTATTCCTTCAAGACCATGGGAAAGTATCAGTATAGATTTCGTTATGGGATTACGAAGAACTCAAAAGGGGTATGATAGTGTTTTTGTTGTTGTGGATAGGTTTAGTAAAACGGCACATTTATTACCATGTAAATCCACCAAAGATGCTTCATACATAGCATATTTATTCTTCAACGAGATATTTTGAATTCATGGATTATCACTGAATATTGTTTCAGATAGAGATGGCAGATTTGTAGCTCATTTTTGGAGGACTCTTTGGAAGAAACTTGGCAAAATTTTATCTTTTTCATTTGTGTATCACCCACAAACCGATGGTCAAACGAAAGTTGTCAACGGATCTTTGGGAAATTTGCTAAGATGTCTTAGAAAATAGCATGGAGAAAACCGGTATTCTATAATTGCTCAAGTTGAATTCTCATACATTGATACAGTGAATAGAAGTACGAAAAAATATCCATTTCATATTGTGTATGGTACACACCCAAGATAGATAAGATAAGATAAGATAAGATAAGACAAATTTATTAATGTCCAACGGGAGACCAACAAGGTTCTATGGGACTAAAAACTTACAAAGCAAGAAGCAAAGAACCAGCAGACCACCAAACAGTGGTCGGGAAAGTAAACAAAAGAGAAAGAGAACCAGATATGAGACGTAAACTAAGGGTTCTTCTTAGGCTAGAAGAAGTCTAGTGCTGAGGGATATGGACCTAGGCAGGAGAGAGCATGTAGTCATGTTTGAGATCTGTTGGTGGGATGACGCAGATGAAGATGAAGATGGGGATGAAAATAAGTCCTACGAGGTCGCACAGATCTAGAGTGAACAATGGTGGAGGTATCCGAGGGCCGCTTCACCCCCTGCCCAGGGGGCAGGGGCAAGAAGAAGTATGTAATGAGTTGTTGAGAGAACTTCCAAACACTTTTCCGAGTAGTTCACATGGTGAAGAATTTTATGAAGCTATTAAAGAAGTCCAAGATCAAGTCAAGTTGCAACAACAAAATTCAAATCAAAAATACAAAGAAATTGTTGATTAGAAAAGAAGAGAAGTACAATTCAATGTTGGTCATTTAGTGTGGGCATATCTGAAGAAAGAAAGATTACCTCAAACAAAGCATAGAAGTTTATTACCTAAGAAGGTTGGTCCTTGTCAAATTATGGGAAAGTATGGACACAATGCATATAAGATTCAGTTACCAACAAACATTGATATTTCACCCATATTTAATGTTTGTGATCTCACACCATACAAAGGTTTTGAAACACAATCAGCACATGAAGATTTAGTAACAGCAGATTTGCGGCAAGTCTCTAAACCAACACCACCTCAATTGGAGAAGATACTCAATACAAAGATAAAGAAGACTCGTAGGAGACAGTATACCCAGTATCTAGTCAAATGGAAGAACAGACCAGCAACAGAAGTTATTTTGATGGATTAGAAACAAATCAGTAAACTGATGAAGGAGCATCCTAGGTGTAAGGGCAATCTTGCATCACCCAAAAATATATATTTTTCAGCCTTTTCTATTTTAATAAGGACTAGTAGACTGGGTGATTACTATTTATGGGAACTTGTTATTTTTAGTAAGTTAGTCATACGAGCTCAGAATGTTCTCATTTTCTACAAGAAGGTTCATTTTAAAGATATAAGCCTACCATAAAAATCTCATTGCTCCAACTTAAGTATCAGAGAAATTATTACAGATTTTCGATAGAAAAATTTGCAGAAAAATCTTCAAGCTCATTGTTGGAGGCCTTAGAGTGCTTGGATGATGTCTGAGGTTGTAGATCAGGAGCTGGCATTTCCGATAAGTGGTTATAACATCCAATCAGAGCAATGGTTCGTGAGTTATGGCCTTCGAAAGTTGGGCTACTGAAATTTCTAAAATAATTTGTCAAAGAGGTATTTGGCCGACTCTGTGTATTGTTAGGGTCTGTCGGCCCTAGGTATTAAGTTTGAGCATCTAGAATCTTCCCAAGAGGCATAAAACTGTCTATTTAAGAAAGGCCCGAACATTGTCTAAGACAGCTCTGGGTGATAGTTCGCAACACTGTCTTACATATTACTGTAATGAAGGCGCCCATTTGGGTTAGCATATTGTAATTGGAAATTTTGTAATTTCACATTTGCAGGGATAATAAGAAGTCCATATTTTGTTCTTGCATTTGTTGTTGTTTCTTTGTTTCTGTTATAAGTTTATGGTATTAAGGGGAGTCCCCTGCATCACAAATTGGTTCATCATTACAACATCTCATCTCAAGTGGACTTGAGATTCATTCTACAGGGGAGTATGATGTAATGGCAGATCGAACAAATGCTACAGGAACTAACATGGTTGAAAATGCTATAGAAAATTAATGTAATGTTTTATGTGTGTTTTCAATTTTAATGTTTTAATAAAGTCCTATGTTGTGGTGGATTAAATGGAGAGTAATTTGATGAACTCTCCAAGTATAGCCACTTAGGAAAATGTGTGTTTGATTTTTTGTTGTGTTAGTTTTTTTTAAGTCAAAGTTTTGTGTGTTTAATAATTGAGCCAACTAAGCATTGGACAACTACAAGAAGTTGGTGGCAGATTCTTACTTCTGACCGATTCCGATGATTTGAAAAAAAATGACTCCTTGTTCTTGATTTTGGGAAAGTATTGAAAAGGCATATTGTAATCGGATAGGGGTATCGAATATAGGGAGGAACAAAAAGTTTCTAAGTTTTTTTTATGATCTGCGAATTGAATGTGTGATTTTTCCCTTTTTCTTTCTAGAATTCACAAACCTACAATCTGAGAATAGGTTGTTAACCTAATTATCGTATGTAAGGATAGTTGTGTGGTTTCTTGAAATTTTCAAGTAAGTTTTCAGATTCGAAATCTATTGCAGGAAGCTCGATTGACTGAATTGGTGAATGTAATTAGATGTTGTTTTGAGGGTCGTGATATTCCATGGGAGTCTTTTAGACTCTCTAAGGTCTATTTTCTGGGATCGCAAAGGAGTTATGTATTATATTTCTTTTGTTTTCATTCTATTTTTTTATTCCTCTGTTCCTACTCAGAGCCGTGTAGAAATCATTCTCTAGATTGGGTGAATATGTTCATATATTCATCGATATGTTAATCACATGATTGTTGTGATCTAGTGATGAGTATTGATCTAAATAATGGAGTCGCAATTTTGGTTTATGCACAAAACTACTATAGTTAATGATTGGTCTTGATCTTGGGTTTAAATATCGAATATAGAAGGGTGATGTGGATTTGAAACATAGTCTATTATTGTTTGGTAACCAAAGTGTAATCGGGTGGATGTTCCATTTATGTATTCAAAAATGTTCAAACCATTTTATGTATTTCTAATCAAATAAGGAGATGGTCGATTTATATTAAATTGATGAAGGGAACCATAGATTGCTAAAGGAGGTCAAGGAAGTTCCTGTCACCTGACAGTGTATGAATTAGTGTTAATATAACCAGTCAGTCCACAATCTGAAGTAAGTTGTCAAACGATCTTGAAGGTGTATGTGCCCCTTGATGCAACTTAGTCAAGTGATTAATTTCCTCCTAAGTTTTACAAGGTGAGGCTCTACATCGAGATCTAGTTGAATATGAAGAGTTGTTGTAAAGGATAACAATTAAGTTTAGTATTTCTTTTCATGAAAGCCTGATTTGTGTTTCAATTTTGATTTTGTCAAAGTTGTATCATTTCCATTAGATTTCTCATGTTGTTCACATTGCACATCGAAACCAACACTCTTAGTATAAAGTTGGATTAAAAGGTTTGCAAATACTCTTTGATCTGTGTTGATTCCCATAGTTCTTGGGTTAGTGAACATTGAATTGGTTTGAGATGTGATTTCTTACATACCTTGAGTTGAGGGAATGATGGGGTGTAGATGTAAGGTGCATGCTCGATCATTTCAAGCGACAATATATGTTTTGGTCTACAACATGAATTCATGTGTCAATGATGGTGATTGGACTCAGTGTCCCGTTGTATATGCAGTCCACCATGTTAGGACCATGTGCTACAAGAAAAGGCAAAGTGAGGAAAAGAATGTGCAGTAATATGTGACTATGACACTATCATAAGTCGGACAATTGGATTCCAAAGATTGACTCGAATGAAAAGTATTTCATATCAAGGCCATTGAGAGTTAGAGACTATAGTGAATGTTGATGATGTGAAGGATTGGATGTTGTAGAGCTTGGGAGGTACTATGGTACCGTGAGAATTGTGCTAGAGTATTCATGCACAAACATCTTAGAAGGATATCTTGGGTTGAGACAGTGATGTGGTTGTTATAAGGAGAGTGGAGGGCCCTAAGAATGTTGATAGAGTGAGTTGTTTGTGTTATTGAAAATTTGCAAAGATTGTGGAGCAAATGTGTGCTCTGGTTGTGGATAGGAATGAGAACCGAGGATACCTGCGTGGACATTTGTGGAGTTGTCGATCAATCCTCTAAAGGTATGATATATTATTTCAATATTATCTAAATAATATTAATCAATAGTGTGGTCATATTTATTCATGCTTATAATTATTTATATATTCATTTATATGGATAGATATTAATGTACACTTATGAAAAATAGTTAAGACGCTAATTTAAATGGTTATCTAAATTTGATATTACTATAACAACTAGAACATTTCACAAGGGAAAGAGTGTGTTAGTATGAGAGGAGATTGATAATCTTCGACTAACTCGACCATATAATATCTTTTAATGAAATAACTAGTGTAATAAATAATAATAAATTTGACTACAATAAAGTCTAATGGAATGAAAGATTAAATATTGAAGTGTAGACAAGTATTTGTGTATTTCTATAAGAGCTACTTGCCTTGATCTTTTCCTCCGAGAATGTTATTGCAAGAAAAAGGAGATTAATATCAGATTCATAGGAACTCTAAAACTCCATCAGAAGCATCATTGGATGAGGAGCTCAAATGATTGATATTCAAAGGGAGTTCAAAAGTTTGTATGTGTGACTATATGACTTTAATGAACCTACGCCATGTGTACATCATGAGGTGGTGACGACTTCCAAATGATGTCACTTGTATTTGCAGAAGTTACTGTAAGGTGACGATCTTACAATAACTTGAATTATGAGATAAAACAAATTAAGTATATCGTGAATGTCTTGCATCTAAACATTTTGGAAGGTCATTACTCAGAGTATTCGGTTAATATCATTGATATTCTAGGAGACCAATACTCTTGATATCAGATGTGATATCAAAACTTTTTGGAGTATTTGGTGAACATCATTGATACTCTTGGAGGCCAACGCTCTTGATATCATATGTGATATCAAAACCTTTTTGTGTATTTGGTGAATATCATTGGTTTTGGGAGGCTAATACTCTTGATATCATATGTAATATCAAAACCTTTTGAGTACTTGGTGAATATCATTGATATTCTGGGAAGCCAATACTCTTGATATCAAATATGATATCAAATGGTGGAAATCGTCTGAGATATCAAATGAGATATCCTTAAAATTGTTATTTGTACTATTACGTTGAAGTAATAATTATTCTTATGTGTTTATCCTTTTAAGCTAAGAGTAGCTTTAGTCAAATAAACCTAGATATGATTATATATGAGATATAATTTATATCTGTGTGTTCTTTATATATATATATATATATATATATATATATATATATATATATATATATATATATATATATATATATATATATATATATATTTTTTGTTATTATTATTATTAATTATTTGATTAATGAATAGACACGTCCCATGAAGGGACGTCTCTATTCATGGCTCTCTCTCTCTCTCTCTCTCTCTCTCTCTCTCTCTCTATCTATATATATATATATATACATACATATATATATATATATATACATACATATATACATATATATATATATATATACATATATATATATATATACATATATACATATATACATACATACATATATATATATATATACATACATATATATATATATATACATATATATATATACATATATATATATATATATATACATATATATATATATATATATATATATGAGGATGTCACTTTTGGAACACACATACCTAATAAGACAGTGCTTATTACATTTGCATCAAATATATGAAAATCAACAATATCAAGGAAGACCAAACTTGGTTGCCTTGTTCTAAAAATTGGGCAACCAAGTCACCTTATTTCTCCTAATGAGATCCCAAATTTGAACTATTGGTCCTGTTTGGAGAGAGGATGCCAAAATTATATGTGGAATTGGGCCAGGGTGAATAGAACTAAATATAGGAGGTCATGCATACTAAAATAGGAACTAAGTGAGAAATCACATAGGTGTGCAATTTATGATTCTACAAGGAGAGAACAAACATAAGAAAAATATGAGCTCTCTTCAACTTAGGCTTTACATAATCCATTCTCAAATGGTACGTACTCTTTCTACATGAAGATATAACACCACTTGAAAATTTAAATGTCTCTTCTTTTTCCTAGAAATGCCCTTGCCTAAAAAAGGAAAGTAATAAAATCTCAAAGATGAACCTCCAACAAAATAGCTATTATTCCCAAAAAATTAAGTGATGCTCAAGTCTTAAAGTGTTTGGGACATAACAATAATAGTTTTTTATAAAAGATGGATTTACTCAATTTGCCACAAAATCAATGGTTGGGTTCATATTTTGCGTCATTCTCCAAAGCCTCATTTACGTGGCATTTTAAAATCCAACTTCTACCCATTCCCTTCCAACATTACCCACAACATGGGATATCCTTCTACATTCTAGCCACTATCCCCATAGCATCCAACTTCACTATTCATTCTAATATTAGAAAAGGGACCCTCTATATATTAAACTCCCTTTATAAACTATGAGAGTTAATGCTCCATCTAAATTAAATTTTACAAGATTAAAACTATGAGAGTTAATCCTCCATCTAAATTGAATTTTACAAGATTATTAGAAGGAAACTCGCTTCTTATCAATAAAGACTCATTTATTGCAATGATTGGACATGCCCTTTCCAATAAAGACTCGCTTATTGCAATAATTGGACATGTCCAAGCATTTGAGTTCAATTGGCTCAAATCTTGGATTCTTATAGAGACGCAAGTTTAAATCCCCCAAAAGGATATCAATTTCTACAATGGCTCTCAATCTCTTGTTTTTACTTATATTGTGGATTTCTAAGTTGCAACTTTAGGTATTCCACTGTTGGTTTCTAAAATGGATATCTAAGTGTTTTTAGATGTTAACACTCAAAAGGATATAAGTATTAATCTTATTAGTGCTTGTAAGGAGAGGTTGGTCTTGCTAGAACCTTATAAAGAGGTAAATATAGCTTCATTTGTATACAATTGATGAACCATATTCATAAACTTCTTTAAGAAAAAGAAAGAGATCACTAAGCATCCTATTTTTCCTTCAATTTGTATTAATTCTTAAGCCTTGAAAAAGGTTCACCATGTTCATCTGTAATCTTAAAAGGTCTAACAATTAGTTATGATGTATTTCAATATAAATTGTTGATGTCCCAAATAAATTGCACTTGCACAGACCTAAAATTCAACTTAATTAAGCACCTGGTCTCATTAATAACAATTCAGAGTACTTGATCGAGCCATGCCACCTTTCAAGCAGGTCAAGCCCTCCCATGGAAGTGGAAGTTGATCAACTTCTCTAATCCCTACATAATTTTTTATTTTAGACAAGGTTAGTTAAGGAAAATCAAGATCATTAAAAAAAAACTTGTAAATAGTTACTTGAATAAAGACGATGTTTTGGTTCTCTTAGAAGATTACAGAGCAATGATGCACAAAATCATGTACTTATTAAGAAAATAATGTTCTTACTCTCGATTAGGGGATAAAGTTAATGTAATAGAAAGTCATCCTTACTGCAAATTCAATGAAGTATCCCAAAAATCTTCGAAGTCAAGGGGTGGAAGACATCTCCGCAAATTTCCTCACGGTAATAATATTCACAATTAATGCATATATATAACATTGACAATGAGACAAAATGGAAAATGATTTGTCGATAACTAGGTAATTATTGATTGATAGTTTCAATCATATAAATTTAAATGATTAAAATTAAAGCTCATGAAGTATGAGTTGCATGAGCAGAATTTTTATCATCGTTGAATTACAAAATCGTTTTCAGATTCATGATGCATAGCACATCAAAATATTCAACCTTCATGCCTCCAGCTTCTTGCTTGGTGCCTCACTTCATACCAACATAAAAATGTCTTTGCATCCAGTTGCTGATGTATGGTTTGGTCGAAACTTAAAGATAGAGCTCCACTATACTGAAAAGTCTGATGCTAGCCCATAATTTAATTCTAATTCTCAAAAATTGTCGTCTAAATATTTACAAAAGACATTTGCCGGTTTCTACCAATTTCTATACAAAAACTAAAAATAGGGCAAACAATTCACCTGATCAAAATCAAAGCTAGATGGCTGTTTTGCAGCTATCAAACTATGCAAACAAACATTTACATTAGTTAGATCTTT
Source organism: Cupressus sempervirens (assembly GCA_028749045.1). Classification (NCBI taxonomy): domain Eukaryota; kingdom Viridiplantae; phylum Streptophyta; class Pinopsida; order Cupressales; family Cupressaceae; genus Cupressus; species Cupressus sempervirens. The sequence continues at coordinate 30,882,453 of CM053783.1, read as the reverse complement.
CTCATCATAATCAAATGTATTACAACCATCAAATACGCGCATACAAGTACTGATTAAAAATGTTTTCAATCCACAAGTAGACAATTATCTTGTGACCTGCAAGTGTGTGGAATTTACCAGGCTAGTTTTTAACAACAAAAAGACTCTCCAAATGGCTCTTTTGTGGGAAAACCTGATTTTTGGTATTTGTTCGTATTATTTGATAGCTCAAAAATTGATACAAAGTTACCCATGATAGTAAATACAGTAAGGAATATATAACAGATATTTATGCGAGTAAATATTAAATCCCTGTAGGTGAAAAAAAATAAATTAAAAATATTAAACAGGGTATATTGATTCCTTCAAAGAGAGATCGAAGGTAACTACAGTCACCTAATTCAGTAAAAACAGTGCCTCTTACTTTTGCATGCCCAACTGACATTGACATTATATAGATTTGCTTTCAATAGAAGGTGCTCCAAAACCCATACTACATAATCATATACACACTGGCAAGCATCTTCTATGATTTCCCATGGAAATACAAAAATTGATGTCCATGTGGACAGATGCTTTGTAAGTAGACAAATAAGATGTCCACTAGACAACAATATTTGTTTTTCTTACCGCTGAGATGGCTTGAAAATTGTCCTCTGCAAGTACTCCAATTCAGATATGCTCTCTTTAATATCATCAAGAGCACGGTGTGCCTTCTTCTTAGCAGGGGCATTTTTTGCATCTAAATAGGAAGCAGGAAAAAATATTTAAAAGATAAACCCAGGATTTCTACCCATACACCATTCAGTCTGCTAGATTTCCGAAGTAATCAGATTAGGCTTCAATATAACCAGTTCTCATCTAAAAATACTTATATAGTAATATATCGAACCACAGAGAGATTAATTTAAAAAGTGCAACAACAATTAATTCCAAACTGCACTTATTACTGTCAAACAGTAGCTATTAGAAACCATGTTGGTCCCACAATAAAATAAATAAACTATAGAAAATACACAAGATAATGAAAAAAGGGAGTTAAAGAGTAATTGGTATCATACCTTTTGGATACCAGCGAAAACACAATGCCTTGATGCTACTAACATCAACAAGTATATGTGAAAAAAATGCTGCCAGGTTTGGCATGTACTTCTGCAGAGAAAGACCAAGCAATAAGGGGAGTAATGCATGTGAAAGAATAACATAGAATAAAGTTTAAAGCATATCAGATTAATTAGGCCAGAAAATAGCTTTCAACTTCCAAAAAAGAAAAGCCTACACTCAAATTGCAGGCTGGTATTTGGTTCTGTTCCACAAGGCTGTGTCTGCTCGCCTCCCAAAAATGGGAAAGGGATGGAATATTCTAAGACACACCACTACCCGCAGAGGGAACACCCCAAGGGCACCTCCACTGCCCCATCAATCCCATGCTTATACAAATGGTTGACCTCATAAGCAATTCAAAAAAGGAATATTTCCACTGTAATGGAGGCGAAACTGAGTCTAGACTATTAAAACAGCTGTTATTGTTTTTGTTTACTTGGACATACACTCTCTTAAATCTGGGAAGTTGGTGATCAAATGTTTCTCAAAATGTACATCACCAAAACCTAGGCTTAGTGGAGAGTGAAGGAATTGATGCGAGTGTGGTACTAGATAATGTTATTATCGAGTTTTCATAAATATTTGTGAGTTTCAGCTGACTGCTGTAAACTGTTTCTAAAAACAGACAAAATAATAAATAAAAGGATTCAAGAATGAAGATATTTCTCTCTACAACTGTGGAGCACTCATCACTTAGAGAGGTTTGATTCCCCCAGCTTCACCACTAGTTACATGAAGAACAAAGATTTGTATTTATAGCATAATATTTATTACTTCCATAATTATTAATACCAGATATATAAATGGCCGCTCCACAACAAGGGCTAGAACTTAAATTTGATAGGGCCTTTGGTATAGGCCACTTTATCAGAATGATGCAGGAATCCTCATTTGGGGTTTATCCAAGAAGCTCAAACACGTTATAATCACAAGGCCACAATGGAGGCCATTTATGGGGGCCTGACATTCTATGTACAACAGCATTGTTTGCTGACTTGCCATGTACTCAGCAAAACTCACCAAACTTGTGAATCTACCGGGCAACTGTGGCGAGTTGACCAGGCTTGCAAACCAAGTCTCGGCAACTCAAGAGTCCTGCAGTCGGACTCCCAGTTTCCTACCAGATGTGTTCTAAGCCAACAAACTTCGTTTTGTTTACATTTTTGGCTCTTTTCTGTCCATTCAACCCAGCCAGACAACAAACTAACAATAAGAAGGAAACAAGATGAGAAGATAAGTTTTGGGATGGAAGCTGGATCAAACCATCAAACAAATTATTATTATTTTGATTATCTTTTTCTTTTTTCTTAATTTCAAAAATTAGATGAAATGCTGTCAAAAAATATATTTGTTTCCCCTCATCCCTTAAATTCTAACACTTTTACCTTGCTTTTGGATTCTTTTATTTTAAATGAATGCTTATCATTTTTATTGTTGCTGGAGTTTTACAAAACCTTACTTTTTTTCATGTCAAAAGGACAATGGCAACTTCAAGTTCAACACAAATGACTGGTAAATAAGATCCTGCATAGAAAGTATGGGATACTGGGAGCTATCAAGGGCCAAGTCACTTGTGTTGAATGCAAGCAGTCTATGACAGGTGGAATTAATAGATTGAAATACAACCTTCCTAAAATGCCTGGACAAAATGTGCCTTCCCAAAATGCCTGTACAAAATGTGAAGATATTCCCTACGCAGTTTGAAGAGATTGCTGAAGAGATCAATGCCCTACTTGCCGAGCATGAGATGGAAAAAAGTGAAAACCAAAAGACGAAGGAAGTAATAGCAATACTGATCAATCAAAATGTATCTAGTTTGTACCCTGACGAATTCTTTTGTTGGCCCAACTCCAAGTTCTTATGTACCGGTGTGAATCATGAGTATTCTTTCTCTACTTCTGGCTAGATTCCTTCATCATCATCGAATTTCTTTGTTCCACACAATGTTCCAGGAGCACAACCCTCACTTGAAGGTACCACTTGGAATAAAGAAAAATATTATGAGGGTTGCATAGCAGAGGCAAACTTTTGGTACTATAATAATTTACCTTTGCTGTTGCGAACAGCTCATATTGGATAGAGTTGGTGAATGCATTGACAGTTGCAGGTAAGGGGTTTATGACTCCAACAGCTGGAGAATTGAGTAGGGCATTGCTAGAGGAAGCCATAAGAAATACATGACTTGTGGTTGATGACCAAAAGAAAGTATGGCAAACAAAAGATTACAACATCTTATCAAACAGATGGACAAATGGATGGAATAGGAGTCTCCATAACTTTTTAGTGGCTTCAGATGGCACATTGGTGTTCTTGAGATCTATAAATGCTTCACATGAAGTCAAAAATGTTGAGAGTTTGTGTGAATTATTGGATGGGGTGACCCAGGAGGATGGGTTATGAATGTCATCCAAAATCATCATGGACAATGCAACTACAAATGTAGCCGTAGAGAGACTTATTATGGAGAGACATCCTACTATTTTATGGACTCCTTGTGTTGCACATTGTTTGGATATGTAGTCAGAGGCCATTGGGAGGATCAGTTGGCTCAAATTTGCAGTTGAAGATGCTAAGCAGGTTACCAAACTTATCTATAACCATACTTGGGTTCTTTCTTCCATCTGAAAACACACGAAGTGATAGAATCTTGTGCAACCAAGAGTGACATGATTTCTTAGCCACTTCTTCACTTTGCAAAGCATTTTTGCAGCAATTCCTCACCTCAAGCGTTTGTCTGATGCTTGGTTGGAGTATCCACTTTCCAAAAACAATGAAGGGGAGCACGAACAAGTTTTGATGACTCATTCATCAAAAAAGAATATGAATTAAACAAAGAAACATATACAAACATAAAATTAGTACCAAATAATCTATTTGATGTTTTTCTTTTGGAAGTTAATTTTGTAATAATTTTTAAAATTGTTTTCAATTTTGGGGGTGATAGGGCCTTTGGTCAAGATTGGTCATATGGTGGATGGAGACAACATGCCAATGGGTTCCTTTATGAGGCCATATAAACCCATTGATAAGGCCAAAGAAACCATTTTGCATTACTAAGGCAGAAAAAAAATATCAAATCATTTGCTGTGTCATTGATCATAGATGGACAAACCAACACCCGCAACTGATACATGCCTTGGCCCACTACTTGAACCCAAAATTCCACTTATCTAATACATTTAAGGTTGATGAGGAGACCATGGGAGGTCTTATTGCATGCATTGATAAGATGGTGCCAAATAGTGAGATGAGAGACAAAGTTGTTCATTGATTGTAGATGAAAATTGCTCTGTTTTACAAAAAAAAAATTCTCTTAAAAATTTGGCAATGTTGACTCTCTAGAAACATTCATTTTACATACATAGTAGTTAATTTTCGTTATTTCATTTGTCTATTCAAGGTTCTACAAGGGTGCAAAGGGAAGACTTTTTTCCTCAGCTCAAGCAATTCATAGGAATCGAGGATAGAAAAACAACCAGGTAAAGATTTCAATTAAATAGTATAGGTAGAAATTAGAAAACCAATTCTTATATTTTTTACTTAATTCTTATGTTTTTTTTAAATGTCGTTTTGTAGATTTATGTTTTGGAGAATTATGGTGCTTCCAGCCAAATCTTAGAAGGCTCGCCATCCATATTTTGCCCCAACCATGTAGTGCTTCCGGGTGTAAATGCAATTTGAGTTAATACGAGTGAATTCACACAAAAAAGAGTAACAAGTTGACTGAGGAGCACTTCAATGATCTTGTCTTCATCGTATACAACCTCTGTCTTTGAACTAGACAAGTAGAGGACATTTCACATGATTCCATCAACTTGGATGAGATCAATCCTTATGACAAATGGACTGCAGACAAAAAAGATGATGTCCTCCTTACTGATGAAGATCTTGCAGAATTGGAGAGATGAGAAAAAAAGCAGCATAATTGGATGCAATGGAGGAAATCGAAGCCATTTTTAAGAAACAAAGAATTCTCGTTTTTAAACTATAAAACCTTCTTGTTTGAGGTCTGAAAAATTAAGTTACTTTTGGCAGGAAAGATGAAAATGTAGATTGTGTTTGGTTTTCTTTTCCATTGGAATATCATCATATGTAAAGAAATATGCCTTTAAAACCTGTCATACATTTCAAAAAGTGAAATTTCAATTTTTAAGAGTTTGAGGATTGTATGACATGTGTAGTGTTTCTATTGACAAGTTTATAGTTTAATTAGGCGTTTATTTTGTCTAAATGCATTAACTTTTTTATGGTGTAATTATAAGGTTTTTACTTCACAAAATCCATGTCAAGTCTCAAGTCTAAGTCAGACTTTTGGGCTTTTGAGTCAAGTCCAATCCCGAGTCCTAGAACTTGTTGATGTGAGTTTTGTTCCACTGCAACATAAACAACTAAAGACTTCATATCCCAAGATGACATACCAAGTTTCCAACTCTCTCTTGAATAAGGATGCTCGTATGTAAACAATATAGATGAATTGTGTGCTCAAATGAGACAACTTCAAGGTTCCTTCCTATTCTAGATTCCACTCAGTTTTATAATGTGATATGTTGATTATCGCTAGGGGACTTACATTGTTCAATAAATGGATATCGACTTGACTTTGACTTCCCCATTTGCTCTCAACTTAACAAACTTCAAAGGATAAGGGTTTAGAAAGCTAATCTACTCCTAGAATGCAAGAAATTGTGAACGTCTTTCCAACTCTACTAAACTTACTTTAGCCATCAGCATAATGTAAGATGTTCATACTACCACCATTCCATTTACACCATCCATCAATGCATATCAATGTGTAAGCAAAAATCAAAGTTGAGTTCATGAAAATGTCATTCGGCCACACAAGACCAACTTACAATCGGCAAGCAGTTAGTAGTTTGGTCTAAGCGAGTTCATCAAAGAAACGTCGAAAATATCTTTCATCCAACTAAACACTACTTCTAATCAACATGAAATGAAATCTATTCTGAGGAATTAAAGAAACCATGCAATACTCCAAAGCAACACAAGTAATCAAAGATAAAGACCAGCAATGAATCAACATTTGCTTTGATAGCATTATGGCACCAATTTCAAACAAGTCTCCTCCTACCCTACTCTCTACCCTTATATGTTAGAAACGAGGAGGCATTGGCCTTTTCTAGTTGATCAATTACAATGAAGGGCTAAGATCAATTTAAGATCATGGACTAGGATTAACCCATTACAAACCCTAATAGGGTTGTCACAATATGCTCCAATTACATAAAGGCACCACCCTGTGGGCCAATAAGAAAATTGCAATGCTTTTGAGAACCACCGAAAAAATATGTAAACTTGGCATGATATGATTAGATATGCTTGGACATGTGTAACTAGAGCCCTCTGATTGGTTGAGGACAAGTGAGTGTTGCCTCAGTGTTCTTATCTCATACACTTGATCAATTCTTTGGGGATGAGAAAACATATCTTGATACTCACCATTATCAAGCCTCCAATTTCAGGTTGGGAAGCAGCATCGCACCCCTTTTTCTGATAGCGACACCTCGAGGGCTTCTAAGGTATTATAACTAGTCCATGCTAATATCTGTGGACCTATGGCTACTTTTGTTGTTACTAGGTCCAAGTATTTTTTACTTTTTGTTTATGAGTTCAGTCATAAAATGTGGGTGTATTTCCTTCGTCAAAAAATTGAGGTGTTTGTTTTGTTTCAAAAATTCAAAGCATTCGAAGAAAAAGACTATGGTCAACATATTGTTACTCTTAGAACTAAAAATGGTGGAGAATTATGTTACAATGCCTTCTCCCATTTCTATGAACATGGCATATAGCGCCAAATCACAACTCTCTATATCCCTCAACAAAACAGTGGCATTGAACATAGAAACCACATGATCACCAAAATGGCCCTGTCTCTGCTTGAACACAAGTGTTCCAAAGAAAATTTGAGCTAAAGAAGGCCACATTATCGTTTATCTTCTCAATCGCTCTCCTATAATGGTTGTCAAGAAGCGGACTCTAGAAGAGACCCGGTTAGGTTGTAAGTCCAAAATCAAACATCTCAAAGTTTTTGGCTCCACTACCTTTCTCTAGAGCACTGATGCTACATATAAAAGGCTAGATGCCAAGAGCCAAAAACTCATTCTAATCAACTACAACGATAATCACAAAGCCTACCTTTCTCTAGAGCACTGATGCTACATGTAAAATGTTAGATGCCAAGAGCCAAAAACTCATTCTAACCAACTACAACGATAATCACAAAGCCTACCGCCTAATACATCAAGACTAATCATCTCATCTTCAATTGAGATATGGTGTTTGACGAGGAACAAGGGCCATTTCAGTTCTCCTCCAGTTATTGAATCTAAGGATCAATCTCTAACTGCTCTAGACTTAAGTGTTTGTCTTCCATTAGATCCATCTAATGGGAGGGCTCCAGTTGTTCCTGTTCTTACCTTTTCACCAGTTCCTTCTCCAGAAGGATCACCTAGACATGTAGCTTCACCACTTGATTTCCCTTAGGATTCATCTAATCTTATGTTTGATAATGATAATCATGTTGCACCTCCTACCTCTGATGGTGGTATTTGTACTCTCCGGCCTAAATGGTGAGCTAAGACGATTTGTGATCTCCATGATAATGTGCTCATCGAGAGTAGAACTAATCGAAAGAAAATTAAGCCTTCTAGTTTTGTAAATTTATCTGTCATGACCAACATTTAGAGTATGTATGAACCTCAAACATACCCAAAGGCAAAAGGGATACCTCAATGAGAAGAAGCTATGCAAAGAAAGCATCATAGCCTATTGAAAATAACACCTGGGTTCTGGCAAATATTCCTTCAGAAAAGAAAGCCATTAGATGCAAATATGTCGACAAAGTCAAGTACAAGGCTAACGATACTTTAGATAAGTACAAGCTCCTCTTGTTGCCAAAGGCTACTCTCAGCATGAAGGAATTGATTATGAAGAGACCTTTGCTCCCACAACAAAGATAAGCACCATCAGATTAATCCTTGCCATGGTAGCTCAATGTGACTGGAAGGTCCATCAAATGGACATTAAGAGTGCCTCCCTGAATGGTGAGTTACAAGAAGTGTCTATGATACAACCTCTTGGATTCAAGGTTGCCGATAAAAAACACTAGGTACTAAAACTGGTGAAAGCACTCTATGGCCTCAAATAGGCTCCTCAAGCGTGGTACATGAAAATTGATAAGTACCTCATAGATCAAGGTTTCTAAAGGATTCCTTCTAGCTCAAATCTGTATGTAAAGACTATTGGCAGTGATATCATCATTCTAGTTATATATGTCGATGATTTGACAAGCAGTTCCCCATCGTTGATTTAGGGAATCAAACAAAATCTATGTTAGTCTTTTGACATGACCAAACTCGGGCTTGTGCACTACTACCTAGGTGTCAAGGTTTGGCAACAATCACATGGCATATTCATCTCTCAATCTAAGTATGCACAGGCTCTACTTAACAAATTCAGAATGCAAGACTGAAAACCTGCATCTACACCTATTGAGTTTGGCCTAAAGTGTTGATGTTTGCTAGCTTATGTCAGATAAATCGATATATGATTATATATGAGATATAATTTATATATACATGTTCATCATATATAAGACATAAGTTTATATGAAAGAAATTAATATTATATATATATGATTAAGTTTATATATATAACTATGACTAAGTTTTTATTATATTAATTATCTAATTAATGAATAGACATGTCTCGTCAAGGGACATATCTTCATCACTTATTCTCAATTTAAATAAGAGGTTGCTGTCATTTGGAGAACACGTACCAAATATAATTTTAGTGCTTAGTACATTTGCAGAGATCCGAAATTCAACATGGTATCAAAGCAAGGCTACAAATGTAAGAAAAGCCATCAAAGACATGAGAGAACGATTTAGTACCTATACAATAGATGGGTTCCAAATGTATGGGAGAGATATCTAAGATCGGAAATCTGATTCAATGGTGACACAAAAGTGGAGATATAATATCATCTGCACATAGCATCAAAATATTACTCATCAAAATGGGAAAGGAGATGGGGGAGCGATGGTGGAATGGAAACCAGAGAAGATTTTCAGCAAACAATAGGTTTTCAGAGTGGTCTGGGGAACCAGGAAATGGTTGGGAACCGTTTAGGAGACATGAAGGAAGGGTTTACTGGGGGAATAAGAAGGGGAGATGGCAAGATGGGAATAGATCTCTAAGGGAAAGCTTTCAATGGAAGAAGGTAGGATAGAATAGGGAGGATAAATGGCATAATGGGAGAGCAAGACAGAATGAAAATGGCTGGAGAACTCACCCGATGCAAAGATTTACTTAAGTAAATTTGGGCGGGAAGGTGGTTTTTGAAAATATAACTAAAAAACTAAGAAAACCACAAGCTGCTGAAAACCAAGAGAAACAAATGGTGGAGGATCAGCAATGGACTAGATGCACAGTGGAGAAAGTAGTGTTAGATAGTAGCCTGGTAAAGGAGAGGAGTGAATTTCTAGAGAAAAATGTTTTTTTTCTGGGTGTGGAGGGCCAAAGTTTGCTATAGAGAAGGTTAAAAAATGGTGTGATGAGAAATGGGGGGAAGTGAAAGATTTCAAAATGCTAGAAAATGGTTTTTGCATGGTAGTAGTTGAAATAGCACAAGATGAGATTGGATTCTGAATAGTGGACCATATTTTATGGATGGGTATGGATTCTATTTAAAAAAGTGGAACATCAACTTTGACCCAACAAAGGAGGTAATAACAAAACTCCCGATATGGATAGGGTTAAGAAATCTGCCTCAGGAATATTGGCAGGAGCAATGCTATAGAGTGATTGGAAGCAAACTTGGAACCTTTATTAAGGCAATAGAAATGGTGGATAAAGAAACCCTGCAAATGTTCCCAAGGATTTGCATAATGTGGAATGATAGCCACTCAATCCCGGCAATGATTGAGATTTATAGTGATGGTGTAGTGTGGAGACAACCAATGTCTATGGAAGAGGGGTTAAAGGTCTATGAATATTGTCTAAATGAGGAACATGATTCGGAAGAACGCAAACAAGAGGGACGGAACAAAGGAAGGGAACTAGAAAGACTTTTGAAGAGGGCAACAGAGATAGCAAAAAGTTTAGAAATGAAGAAGGGGGAGAGTGACCAGCGATGGGAAAGGGATAATGCAGAAATAGAAAATGTGATGATAGTAAAAACAAGAGCAAATAACTTTCAAGAAAAAGGTTGGAGAAGCTGTGAGTTTATGGTTGAAGATAAGGTGATGGAGATGGATTTGGGAGTAGAGGAAGGAGTTTTAAATTTACAACATAATAAACAAATGGCCGAGACAGACAAGCAGAGGAGGAAGGGGTCAAAGACTCTTGAGATAGGGTTTGGTGTGAAGGCAAGGGAAGTGGAAGAAAATGGAAGGATAGACAGAAATGCAAACAAAAATGAAATAAGGAGGTGCAGGGAAGAGGTAGGAATGGAAGAACCTCGGAGGGGAGAATGTCAATTGATATTGAGGCTTGAAAGTTTAGGTGAAGGACATAAAGAATGAGAGGTGAATCAACAGTACATGATTGGGCAAGAGGGTGATATGGATAGGGGGATCGGGGAGGTTTTTAAGGATATTAAAATCTCCCCAATCCGAAACTTAAAAGGAAGATCAGGGGAATCAAGCTCAGAGGAGAGTCTGAATAGTGAGGAAACAGATGGAGGGGCTGAAGAGGAGGAAGATTTTTTTGGGATGGAGGAGAATTTGATTTTGAAAGAATACAGAACTATTGGAAAATCTGAAAGTAAAAAACCTAAGGTGTTGATTGGGGAAAGTCAAAAAAGGGGAAGATGAACAATCAATGCATTGATCCAGATGGAAAACAATTTCACAGGAGGACTTTTCAAAAGCCTTTGTGATGGACAATGGACTAATCAATATTCCCTTTAAACAAGGAGAGTTTACATGGAACAACTCGAGGCAAGGCTTTGTTAATATTGCTTAAAAATTGGATAGGTTCTTATTGGGGGGGGATTGGGCTAAAGTTGATTGGTTTGTAGATGCGGAGATTATGCCTATCCATGGGTCTGATCACTTCCCCATTAGTCTCAGATTACAGAAGGAACTCACCCCGAATCGATGTCCTTTTAAATTTGAGGCTATGTGGTTGAGGGCAGATGGTTTTAAGGAAATGGTTGAAGGGTGGTGAAAGGATGCTCCAAAGAGGGAGGGGAACAATGGCTTTTAAAATATTTAAGAAGCTCCAATTTATAAAAGGAAAAATGAAGGTGTGGAATAGAGAACCATTTCAAAACATTTTTAAAAGGAAAGAAGATTTGGAAGCTGAATTGAAAATCTTGAACAATAAAATAATTCAGGATGGAATGAATGAGAATGATTTTTAAAATGAAAAGTGGCTAAAAAAAGAGTATGAGGAAACCTTGTTAAGAGAAGAAGTGTTCTGGAGACAGAAATCCCGGGAAACATGGCTAAAGGAAGGAGATAGGAACACAAAGTTTTTCCATAACTCAATAAAAGTTAGAAGAGCTCATAATAAAATCTTCTCAATTAAAAATGAAGGGGATGAGGTGAAAATGACCCTATCATGATAAAAAAATGTTGCAGCGAATTTCTTCAAGGATAAAGGAAGATCAGAGGCTGAGGATGAGGTTTTAGATGAGGAGGTTTTGGAAAGCATTCAAAAGTGCATTACAGATGAACAAAATACAAGGTTAAATGATGTGGTTTCTAACGAGGAAGTAATAAAGCGCTCTGGGGCTTGGGGAAAGACAAGAGTCCAGGATCGAATGGTTTCACAGGGAGTTTCTTTAGATTCATATGGGAAAGCATTGAAGATGAAATCTGGGAGATGGTGGAAGAATCTAGAAAGGGTGGATTTGTTCTCAAAGATCTAAATAACACTTTTATAGCCCTTGTTTCAAAAAAGGAGGAATGTAACTCCTTTGAGGATTTCAGACCTATCTCTTTATGCAATATTGTAGATAAAATTATATCAAAGGTGGTGGCAAATAGGCTAAAAGAGGTACTAAAAGATGTAATCTCAGAGGAACAGAGTGGTTTTACTCCAGGAAGATCAATTTTTGAAGGGGTGATTATAGCCCATGAAATGATTTATTCAATTAGAACAAACAAACTCTGCAAAATGATGGTCAAGTTGGATATAAGAAGAGCTTATGATGAGGTAAAAAGAGTTTATTTTATTTTAAAGTTTTGAAAAAATTAGGTTTCAAAGAGGAATGGATTAGTTGGGAAAAGGGTTATTTAAATTCAGTTAGGTTCTTTGTGTTGGTTAATGGGAGCCCTCAAGGTTTTTTTGAATTGGAAAAGGGGATAAGATAGGGTGATCCTCTATCTCCTTTCCTATTCATTATTTTAGCAGAAGTCTTGGAAGGCTAATTAAGGAAAGAAGGGTTAAAGTCTATGGAAAGGGGCTAAAGTGGCAAGGGGAGTAGATCCTATTTCACATCTACAGTTTGTGGATGACACTTTCCTCATGGGGGAGGCTTCGGAATAGGAAGCTAGATTAATGAAGAAAACTTTAGAAATCTATGGGAAAGTTTCAGGACAGAAAATAAATTGGGCAAAGTCTGAAATTTTCTTTTTTAACACCCCCCTTTATAGGAAAAGAGCTATAGAAAGAATTTTGAATATAAGAAAAGGTGTTTTGCCGAGTAAATATTTGGGAATTCCTCTGTTCCAAGGACAAAATAAAAGTGAAGTTTGGAAGGCTTAGTTGAGAAGTGTTTGAAGAAGATGGAAGGCCGGAAAGGTAAGTGGCTAACTTCTACAGGAAGGATTTTGTTGTTAAAATCTGTTGTTTCAGCAGTTTCGATTTTCTCAATGATGTGCTTAAAAATCCCGAAAAAGATGATTAATCTAGTGGAAAGGCAAATTAAGAAATTCTTCTGGAGTGGGGCAGAAGAGGGAAAAAATGGCCACTACTTATGTGGGAAAAAATATGTAGGCCTAAAAAATTTGGAAGGGCAGGTATTAGGGACTAGACTACAATGAATACTGCCTTAGGGGCTAAACTAGTGTGGCAGATGGCAAATGATGCTGAGCAAGTTTGGATGAGGATCCTGAAGGCTAAATATTTGGATTCTAATGAGAATATAAAAATTTTAACTATTAAAAACCCGATAAGAGGGTCAGCCATATGGAATTTTATGCTGTCATACAAGCATGTTATTACTAACCATACATCTTGGGTCATAGGAAATGGAAATAGGGCAAAGTTCTAGGAGGATTCTTGGAATGGATACAAATCCTTAGATGAGGAATTAAGTGATGAACAGTGGAAACAGAATTTATGTGAAAGATGGGGCAGGAATGTTAGAGATTATATAGAGGAAAGTGATGGGGTCCTTGGAAAAATATGGATTTGGAAAGACTGGCGAGTGGAAGGCCTTTTGGAGGGACAGCAACAATCCCTAAAGGAGATTTTTAAGAGAAGGAAGGTATGCATATTAAATAAAGATGATAGGATAAGCTGGTGTGCAGCAACATTGGGTAAATATTCAGTTAAGGTGGGATATGAAATTTTAGATTGTAGGGTTGATGAATGCTTTGAAGCAGGGGACTTATGCTAGAGCAAAGAAATTCTCCCAAAGGCCAGCACCTTTGCTTGGCTAGCAATTCAAGGAAGGATCTTAACAAAAGAGATAAGAAGAAGATTTGGTTTCCATGGCCCTACAAAGTGTGTAATGTGTGAAAAGGATCAGGAGAATGTAGACCATTTACTTTTAAATTGTGAGATAACAGCACAATGTTGGAGTCATCTTCAAGGAAAGTTGGGATGGGAAGGTCCTTGGAGCTCTTCCCTCAAGGCCTTTTTCATTGCATGGCCGAGGGGAGCGAGAAAGAATTGTTTTGAATGCATTTGGAGAATATGTCCCTCGATAGTAATATGGGAAATATGGAAAGAAAGAAATAGGAGGATTTTTCAGGATAAATCAGATTCATTGGAATACCTTTAAATCAGATTTCAGATAAAAAAAGAAATACCTTTAAATGAGGTAGAAAATGGGAATACAGGGCATTGAATGTCGATTGCAGACATGGCATTAAATATCCACTGTAAAATACATGGACATGACATCAGATGATTTGTAATAAACTTCACTGAATTTTAATAGCAGAGTTTTGAGATTTTAACTAAGTAATTTTATCGAACAATTGTCAAGAAGTCCAACTCGGTACAGAATGTTGAATATTACTGTAGAAGTTAGTTGCAGAAATTGATGTATTGGGAATTGTTAAACAACCAAAAAAAACTTGAATCTATAACCAGGGCTCAAAAGGGTCTCCAATACATTTAACATTGCAACATGAGTAATAAAATGGCCAATCTTATAACTAAATATATTAACTCTCGAGAACAGTATCCAGGAGCAATGCAATATTAAAATAATTGGCGAAGCATACATACAGTCAACCTGGAGAACATCCCGACTACTGGACTGGTTCCACCTCACTTCTACCAACACCCTGACTCATCACCAAAACGTCTGCTCCATCATCAGGAAAAAACCCGACTGTTTGGTACCAACGGCTAACAGTATCTTAGACCCCGCGTGCTTTGACGTGACCTTTTTCCTTGATCGGGCTAAGCTCCCTACTACGGTGGACAAGGACCCGAGCTTCCTATGGTTGTCGTGGCACACCCAACACTCACTCACCAGCGGAATTCGCACTCTTCCCGACTAGTGAACTTTATACTTACACCCAACCCGTGAAGTAAACTCTCTTGTGACTTCCCAACGCTAATGAGGAACTGTCGTGTGTAGCAGATGCCAACGTAGACGGTTCTGCTATTGAACTGAATCGGTGCCTTTAGTATTCTCATTTTCCACACTACGGTATTCTCCCTTGGTCTCTTCATTCAGACACCAGTTCTTGCATACAACGGTTTTACCACTAGAATTTTAAAAAAAACATGGGATTCAAACTGTGAGTTTGATAGCTTGCTCAAATGCTGCTTGCTCCATATACTCCATTTTTTTGAACATCTTTCCCATTGCCAATTTTTTTTCTGCCCAAACCAATACAATACTGAATATAAGGAAGATTGGGGTGACGTCCAACTCCCTTAGAGTCTCCAAACTTGAGGGGTTTCGTCCTCATAGTCTCAGACCAGTCACATTAAAGCAACCAAAACTCACAATATTTCTATTCATAAATTCTTGTGTTGTAAATCCCAATGCAAGCCCCTTCTTTTATAACCTCGAAGTGACGGAAAAACAATGAAGCAAGGAATGTGGGATAAACCACAATTTTTGCCCTGTAGTCACTTAAGTCACTTTATAAAGTAAATGACTTTATAACATAAAGTGACTTTATCCACATACTTAAATTACATACTGAAGTACATATGATAAAACCTCCAATGTGACTAGTAGGCATCTTGATAGCAAATGTTGTTAATCTATCCAGATGTGGAGATAGATTAACCTAGTGCCAAAACACTAGTACGAAGAAGGGGGCATGACATGATTAGAGCATATACAAATGGTGATACCAGACTGGTTCAACCCTATATTTATGTTATCATCGAGGGTGGAAAACCAGGCATAAATTTTGTATTTACAATTAGGAGGTGCATCTGGATACCACCAAGTGGGCAGTATGACCGGACCTTGTTCTCGATGAATACATTGACTTTATAAATGCATTTGTATAGAGATGTTAGTTACTAAAGCTTATTTGCCATGCAAGAAGGAGGACCCACCAAGAACCGAAGTCAGATAAAATATATGTTTAAAAGGCACTGCTACGTCAACAATGAGGTGAGCTTGATGGTAAGAGTGATTATGTTATCTGCAACGACTGACAAGACCAATAAGAGGACACATCCAAAGTATATATGGAAACATTAAATCGTTATTAGAGTGGGGGCATCAGTATTGAATATTTAATATGGTGGACAAAAATAATTTGAAGCTTCATAAGGAATCTAATAACCACGAAGATATCGATCTTGGAGAAGTCCAAAGGCGAGGACCCTCTATTGATATTAAATAGAAGGAATAGAGGTATAGTTCACCTAGTAGGATATAAGAGGTAAGATTAAGAATTTATTTCATTTTTATGAATACATGGTAAAATTCATGTGGAAGGATATAAGAGGTAAGTTTATGAATTTATTTCGTTTTATATGAATTTATCTATAGAGACTTTTATATATACAAATATAATTTATTCATTTATATATGGATGTAAATGTTAATATATATATATATATATATATGGTGAATTATATATGTATATAAAGTAAACATATTTTCTAAATGATTTCTTATGAATATAGGTGATTATAGATTGGGAAATTGGTCACCATAGAAAATAATGTGTTAAACTATAGATTAAAGATATATACTTAGAAGATTGAATATATATGCATATATGTTCAAAGTATATATTTAAATTAGATTTTTATCTATATTTTATTGGAATGGTCTTATATTATTTGAATATTATATTAGTCTCCTATTATTTCAATATGTACTATAAGCGCTATTTTTCCCGAGAATGTTCTTACAGGAAAAGGAGGGAGATTGAGATTTAGAGGGAGCTTGACATTTCATTAGAAGGCAACCTTGAAAGAGAGGGACCAAATAGAGGCTATGGTTCAATCAACATTCGATGATCTCAATCATATTGAATCAGAGGGAGTAGAACATGTCAAAATGGATTCTCCAGTGATCAAGAAATTGTAGCAGTAAAGAGAACTATAAATTATGAATATACTTCTTGACTATTTGGGCCTAACCCCTATCTACATCATGAAGAAGTGACGACTTCCAAATGATGTCACTTGTATCTGCACAAGTTATCGAAAGGGGACGATCTTACAATAACTTAAATTTCTATTATGATGGATACCTTACCATATCTATGTAGATCATGATAGATTATACTTTTGCATGTTGGATTTTTATATGGTAAGCATTATGAGAATGCATGTGCACATACCTTATAAACCTTGTTTAAGTACATGGTTAATGGTATGCAACTTGATGTTTTGGAAGGCTATTACACAAAGTACTTGGTGAATATCATGCAACTTGATGTTTGGGAGACCATTACTTACAGTACTTGGTGAATATCTTGCATCTTGACATTCTAGATGCCATTACTTAAAGAGTATTTGGTGAATATCATATGTTGATATTCAGTAGACTAATACTCAAATGTGATATCAAAATGGTGAATATCATATGTTGATATTTTGCAAACCATTACCTTATTGACTACATGGTGAGTATCAAGTGTTGATATTCTTGAGACCAGTACTCAGAGTATTCGGTGAATATCATATGTTGATATTCTAAAGGCCAATACTCGTCATATCAAATGTGATATCAAAATCATGGATATCTTATGATCAAATATATCCTTAAAATTCGTCATACCTAATATTACCAATGGTGTAATATCTATCTTATGTTTATCCTCCCTAGCTAAGAGGGAGTGTTGATGTTTGGTAGCTTATGTTTGATAAATCTATATATATTTATATATGAGACATAAGTTTATATGAGAGAAATTAATATTTTATATATATAAAACTATGATTAAGTCTTTATTATATTAATTATCTAATTAATGAATAGACATGTCCCGTAAAGGGTCATCTCTTCATCGCTTCTCCTCAATTTAAATAAGAGGTCGCTGCCATTTGGAAAACACATACCAGATATAATTGCAGTGCTTAGTACATTTGCAAAAATCTAAAATTCAACATAAAGTTGTCATCCAAATTTGGTTCTGTTGTTGAGAATGAATCCGCATTCAAGAAACTAGTAGGCAATTTGATCTATCTCATTGCCACTAGACCTAATCTCAAGTTTGTAGTGAGTTACATATCTCAATTCATGATAGCTCCTACTTTAGATCATTGGGTTGTTACGAAGCGCATCCTACATTATGTCAAAGGCACTCCCAACTTTGGTATCCTCTATAGACAAACCAAAGATCCACAACTCATCAATTCCATGGACTTGGATTGGAGGGACTCTATTGATGACAAAAAAACACATCTAAGTATGGCTTCAATTTGGGCACAGGTGCTATTACTTGGACTAGTAAAAAGCAACAGGTCGTATCTCTTTGTTCAATGGAAGTTGAATATCGGGGAGCATTTAAAGCCAGTTGAGAGACAATTTGGCCTTGTAAGATGCTTTCCAACATCAATTTGTGTCAGGCAAGCCTTTTACCCCTTTTGCAACAATTAAGGGGTCCTCAAACTTGCCAAAAATCCAGTCTTCCATGAGCACAATAAGCATATTGACATTCATTGTCACTTCATCCATCAACTGGTTGAAAATGGATTGGTAGATTCGGAATATGTTCCTACAACATACTAGATTGTTGATATTCTCACTAAGGTTGGGGTCCAATGGGGGGCTTAAGCTTGTTTTTTAAAGGAATGAGAGGTCCTATGAAGAAAAAATTGAAGTGCAAAATAAATTAGAATCTTGACCGGGAAAATAGGAGCCCCTTCATTTTAGGGCATATTTGAGCAGGAAAAAAGGTGGGGCTAAAATTTTCCCCACCAGCTTAGGAAAATTCTTTGTCATGTGTCAAATATCTACAAATTTAGATATATCCAAAAACTCTAAATATATATATCCAAAAAATCGAAATAGATATATCCACACACTAATAATTTTGTGATGTTATTAGATATTAAAAATTTATGAGACCACCAGATTCCTTAATTTTTGGAGCTTAAATTTTTAAGTTGATTTGCATAAGAAACTCATGAGACTATTGGGTTTAAAATATTCCTAAAAATTCTCTCCAACACTTGCTGAGATTTAATTTGGATGCCCCTCTCCATGGGACCACACCCTAAGTCCCTACTTTCCATAGAAGTTTGTTAAGTTCAAGGGGCTTCTTGGTGTCATAAACAAATTGACCATTATGGGAGGGTAATAGAATAATATCTCCTTAATATTCTATTGAATATTATTTTAATGGTCAATATTATAAATCTTGTAAAAATTAGAAAGTTTTTAATATTGTGGATATTCTTTCATTATTAGAATGTTTCTAATCATAACGATTGTTTCATAATAAAAACATCATCTTTGTAAACTTTAATTGAGTTTCTTTCTCATCCATTAATCTATCGAATATTCTACCAGTTATTTGTGTTATAATGATAACCACAATTACAAGGGCCGAACTCAGCAAGCATGTTTCAAGCCCATGCAAACAACTTGTTTAAAGAGATCAACCTAGTTAGACCCCAAACCTATGATGTCGTGTTCAAAGAACTCAGCTTGAAAAATTCCTCATCAGTAGCCTTGCTTGGACTCATATCCATACTAGGGGTAGGCCGGTTTCAAACCGAATTATCAAACCATGGATCACATCTTCACTCTCCAGAATATTATCAAGAACCGTCATCACTCCTCAAAGATTCATTGTTGTTTTCTAGACTTCTACAAGGCATTTGACTCCATCCCTTGGATGGCACTCTTCCAATGGCTTCGGGATATTGGAATCTTTGAGACACTTCTAGCAATTATCATGAATCTACGAGATGGTTTTGGGTCATCTCAAGACTCCTTTTGGGTTCGTATCCTTTTTGGTATCTACATTGATGAGCTTCAGAGGTATCTTTAGGACCAAACTCTCGTCGATGATGGATGTCTTCTTCGCCTGGTTGCAATTTTTTTTTTCTCCTTGCAAATGATGTCATATTTTTTGGCTTCATCCCTAGAGAGCTTACAGTGCTAGTTGGACAAACTTGCCTCTTTTTGCAAGAAACAACACTTGACAATTAATTTGGCGAAGACTCTAAGGTGGTGGTCTTTAATGCTCTTAAGAATTTCTCATCTTCCTTTCTTCTTTAAGGGCTTGATGGTTGAGATCTCATCCTCTTATACTTACCTAGGGGTCAAGTTTTTTGGACCTCGTTTCACTATAAGATCCTCTCTCCAAGCACAAGTCAATAAGCAATATGGTCCATTGGCCCTATTCGAGAGAGAGTTACCGGCACCATTTTCAAGATGCTCTATCCAAGAAAACACAAATGGATACACTTATTAGGCCTAGGGTCCTCTATGGCTCATTCGTGTGGGGTCCTTCCCTACTAGTTTCTAAGTGGGCATCTGTTGAGCAAGTACAAATTCTCCTCCTTCGGCACATTATCAGGTGCAAAAAATCCATTTTGCACAACATTATTCTTGCTAAGTTTGTGGTCCATCCCTTCAAGCTCGAATCTATCTTTGATCTTGTTTGATACCTTCACTACCTCTGGTGCTTTGTTGATTCTTCGGAGGTTCGTCACAGGTACCCATACCTAACCTACCGTTTATTAGAGCTTATCAAATTTTTTGCCTTCCCCTTTGGTCAGGCTTGTGGTTGGTTTGCAAAGACTTCGGCCCTTCTTGGCTGTATGGAATTGAGATGGGCCACCTCTCCCCTTTCAGTATTCGCTTGGGGCACAGCCCCCTCACCCCCCAATCTTCTTCCTCCTTGCCATGAGCTGAACAGGTTCATTAGAGCTGACATTTACAGGCAGTTCATTATACTATACAGATTAACCCCCAGATAGCCTTCTACGCAGAGCACTTTCTAAAGTTGAAGACAAACTATAAGAACCCCTGCTGGTTCTAACTTTGACAAACACCAATTTTCTTTACTATTGTTTGACATTTCGTCAAACACTTTGCATGCCAGCTTTATCTCGCTGTACTTTATTTTCAGATTGTGTTTGGGTTGAAATGTGAAGTTTTTGCAATGTGAAAGTTATACAAATGAAGCGAATTGAAGTACAATGAAATATAACTAATTAATGACAATTACATCAATGCTGTTACAAATTTAATGGACTGTAATTTATTTATTTATTTTCCCAGCAGTTCAAAATATACATCCAAATGACAAGTACAACAATACTTTGCAAAGATTCATTCCTGGAATTAAGAAAACAACATTTATTTGTAAATTTGGGCATGAATGGTGATTGTTGTAGCTAAAGATGCAGCTTTAGAAGGAATTTACTGCAAGAGAAATCCCACATCACCTCTCAAATTCAGGCCACCTAGTATGCATTCAATTGCAAAATAAAAATGCCCAATCACAAATGAAATTGGACATTTGATAACTCCCAAGTTGCTAGCAAAATATTTACTTCTCAGCCACAGTGGAAAACAGTAAGAGAAGACGCCAAATTCTCCAATCGACAATTGCTCCTCGGCCACAGTTGATACAGAAAAAGGAAGCACCAAATTCAAACCCTCAGATCAAAACCATTATACTTCAGTAATAAAATTGAATTCTCAAGCTCAAAACCCTCACAATAGACAATTGGATGCTCAATTCCCGGAATGGAAGCCATATTTATAATCTCCATTGTACAACTTTGCTCCAATTACACACCTTTCACTTAAAAGCCTTTTTGCTTTATACTTAGAAACATAATATAATTTATTAATTTCCTTCCTCCGAAAAATGACCTTTTCAACCATATCATGATATTCTGACATGCAAGGTCATTGTTTCTTGTGCCCAAGATTTAAAACTTTTCAACCCAGTTCCAAGGAGCTATGACACTAAGGTGGCCAACATATAATACCAGAAAAAATAGCAACCTCGGCATATTTAATTGAATAATAAGAATAATACATCCATCTTATGATACTAACTGGGGAAGCATCAAAATCGAAATCTAACAACACAAGAATGATCCTAATGAAGAAAAATGATGAACGAACCTGACAGGGGACTTTCGAAAAATAGTCACTCCCTCCAAGATTTTTGGAACCCAAACTAGAAGCCAAAAATAAAAACTAAGAGCATCACTCAACTCCTCTAACTCAACTGAGCTCATCAAGACCAACTATTGGCTTACTATAAATAATAAGTCCCTCAAAATGGAACCAAAATAGTAAGGTCTTAGAATCTACATTATAACTCCTAGAGATCTAAAGACACTCTCAAACATCCTACCAATATTTACATGAAATATAACTTGAGCATAAGAAAAAAAGACACAAATCGAAATGTGGCTTATACTTAAAGTATAAGTCAATTAGCCTAGCATAAAGGCAAGAATGGAGAGTTAAATGTTATCTTCCATGTATATAGTCTAGGGGCATCTCATAAACCAAAAATAGCATTGAAATTTTCTGAGATTTAATAAAGAATGGTCGTGTATTAGGCCTAGATTCCCCAAGACTCAGCGAGTCTAGGAAAGAGCAACCAAGTCTAAATCAAAGTCCCCTAGACTTGGTGAGAATGCCTCCCCTTGTGACTCGTCAAGTACTTGCAAGTGGGCAAGTCTCATTTCTATGAACACTCTTAAGTGTCAGGACTCCTTTCTAAACCAACCCAAAACTATCTCTGCCAAGTTTGACAATCAATGAAATTATCTGTGTCTTCCTGCATAACCAAAAATGAAAAACTCAAAGGAGAACCAGCTAAGAACAAAGGAGATAATTGTATGTCAATGGCTTTTTGTTTCTACTAATAGAGAAGGCAATAATATCCTAAGAGCCATATAAGAAAAAGTTAAGACAAGCAAATGCAAGGACAGGTCCACATTGGAAACCGAACAAACAATTCACATGAATGAAATGGAGTAGAAGAATGAGAAATAAAAGATATAAAAGGATTGACATCATGTCCCACCTCCGGCAGACTGAAGTAAACTATATTAAACAACCCGACTCCAATATGGCTCTCCTGTCACATATGCAATGCTAAATGTACCCAATTCACGACAGCAACAACATACCCAATAAAATATAATATATCAAACTCTTAAAGTATTCAGCCAATTGTTAGAGACTCCACAGCTAGGAACAATTCATAGGAAAATAGCAGTTACTCCTTATGCTGCCCCCTTGGGGAAGAACATGGAATGTTATACTGTACTGGTAATATTCACGGGAGGCTATATTCTTAAGCACAAATAATATACATGTCCTCTTCATGTCTTTAGCATCTCTCAAAGTGTCATCTGGTCTCCCATTTAAGAGTTTTAGGAATTATTTCCACGTTCTATGCATCTATAATGAAATACTTCATACAGTGTCTTTGTCGCCTAAGCAATTAGGGTAAACAGTGCAGCAATTGACTTAGGGAAAAGAACTTAGCAATCTCTCAAGGGGTGCATTGCAAACTAATTGAGATAACAAAGAATTATCCAGGGGGTACACAATGAAGCATCCCAACCCTCGTGCAGGGACAACCTTTCGATAGATGCACCACTCGCAGATCACGATAGGCATGAGCAAGGAAGGGAAGACATCGAGCAGGAGGAAAATATCAGTTACCTTCACAGCAATCTGAGCATATATGGCAGAGTCAAAGGAAAAGCAACCAGCATCTAATACAGTCTGCATGTACAATAAATAAAACAGTAACCAGTGATTTACATACACATATAAATATATATTAATATGTTATAGTAGCTCCAACTTAGGCATCAAAAGCATCTGATTCAAACAAGAACATTAAGACCTTCAGAAAAACAAATCGGCGCAAGGACAGGCTACAAATCTGAGTCTAGGTTGCTTGTATTATCCCCTTATTGGAAATACAGAAACAACTTATTTGTATGAACTTATAACGCATCTTTATCTAATGTTGGTAAACGCTAAAACATGAAAATAATATTGCAATGGTCAAGGGAGTGGAAAGACAGTTGGCAATTAGGGGAGAACTACTAAGGGCACCCTGTTGTAGTGTCAGCTAAGGAAGAATAGCTATGAGTGCACCATACTGCATTGTGAGAGGGAGAACCAGTAAGGACACTCTATTGCAAGACCCTTTCCGACTCCAATGTCAGAAACTACTGTTGAATCATCGAAAAGTCCAATCATAGAAGAATGGACTGTATGGAGGGAGAACTACTGCTTTAAGGCACCCTACCACGCCTGCTTTTTCCATATCTTCTATAATTGGAATTCACATACCATTTAAGTGCTGCATAATGATGAAGATACATTCTCTTCAGTCTAACCTTTGATTTATATATGATTCATAATGTTTTGCATTGTGATCTAATCGTGTGCATGTGTGTTGGCATGTGTTCATGTGGGGAATCAAGTTACAGATCACAAAATTTAAAAAGTCATTAATTTGATAAACCCTAACCCTAATTTGTAGCAATTGTGGTTTTACTTTTAGAGCAAATTTTAGGGAAAATCAAGAGGGGGATAATCACAATCGATAATCACCCAAGATTAACAGTCAAAAGTCATAAAATTAAAACCCTATAATAATTATACTTTATGGAACTAGAAGGGAATTCCTGTCATTTTCAAGATTATCACTATAAAATTTATAATTTATTTTCCCTTATTTCATTACAATTCGTATTTTCAGTTTTTATTTTTCATAAAAATCTATTTTAGATTTTTTAAATAATATTAATTTTTGATGAGTAAAATTGCAATATTAAATATATTAACGAGTATTTTGATATCATGCTAAAAATAATTTAAATAATTACAATTACATTCATCAGTTCTTTCAAATTTCATTATTGACGAGTTGAATATGATTTTTTGTTGACGAGTTGAATATGATTTTTTGTTCTTTCCAACGCAACCCTTAACCTATGACTTAGTGGGTATGCATATAACCCCAACCAGACCACGAACCCCCATCCCTGAAACTCCATGAAACACTGATTTGACTAAGGCTGGGGAGAGACACATTTCAAAAATCACATTCTTGTATCTAAAAGAATATTTCTATTATAATATTATTGCTTTGCATAAACTATTGGAATTGAGCAATAGAGATTGTTAGAATATTGTCAGTGATAATACCAATGATGTCAAAGGTTATAGAAAATTGTTATGGTCAAAGGCCACCATCTCGCTATTGAAGAGTCCATTTAATTATGACACCTAGTCTGATTATGTGCAACACAGAGCAAACAAAATATATAGTATTTTATGATGACTTACTTGTTTCATGCTCGATATCCATGTTTATGCAAGATAAAACTGAATTAATGACTCCAAAGATAACCAACCCTATCTTGATAGAGGCCGAGTAAACTACTGGTTTCTCAGTGCTCCACGAAACGTGTCAGACCATTCACCCAAAGCTAAGAGTAGTTCCAACCAGTAACAGGAACGGGAAAGCAAATGCAAAAGTGGATAAAAACCAGTAATAGGCACAAGAAATAGGAAAGCGATAACAACAAACAGTCGGACCTACAGACAACAGCAGGGCATCTGGAAAAGCAGGACGACCAAAACCAGCACGAGTAACAAAACCCTTTTATCTTATTGGCATTGAGATTTCAACTGGTAAGTCTAAGTACCCCACTCAGCAATCATTTTCTTACACATTGCTTTTCCAGTATTGCTTAGTCAATTTCATATTATGTGAGCATGCACAAAACTTCTACACTAAAATGTGTGTCACCATTTAAACAAAATGCAAAAACCATAAAGAATCTATAACAAGGCACCAGTGAGAACAATATGGTCCTCATGGAACGAATAAACGGGGGAATCACAGAAACACCTATAGGGTTTCAGACTGATGAGAAGATACTTGCACAAGTATCATCGATTGATCAACCAAAGATAAGAGAAGCCCAGTTAGAACTAGATGGGTCCACCTTGCAAAACACACGATCTGACAATAACAAGGTGGCAGAGAATCAAATAGTCAGGGCACCCGTAACAACAAAACAGCAAACAAGTTTGGGAGAAGCTACTAAACACAATGACATCTCTGGTAACAGTGGCTTGGTCCCAACACATGGGGATAGTTTAATGCAAAGCAGCATCATCAAGTGGAATCAAGGGAGCTTCCTTATTCTTCCAGGACCCCCATGTCATCTATAAATATTGTGTAGCCAACGGGTTCATGTCGTCGGTAAAGATTTGTAGCTAACAGATAGATTAGTATTGTTATGTAGCCGACGGCAGGAAGGTTCAGTGGAAAGTATTTATACCCCGTCCGAGATCATTGTAAATCATCTTATCTTATGCTTTGTATGTAATTTTTTGGCATATGCAAATGATAAACGAAGTACTGTTGTTGCTGTTCTTGTTCATTGTCTACGTGCATTAATCTATGCGGTAAACATTTGGCGCAACTGCCCGATGGACCTGGAACAAAGGCTAGAATGAAGACTGATGCCGAATCAATTAAATAAAAATAAGAATAAGCTGAAGGACAAAGATGAAATCCACACAGCTCAAGGAAATTTAATTTTGGCACAACAGGCCAAGCGCCGAAGGAGGTTTCAAAAGATTGCCGATGGACACCACAGTGCGGAGGAATTGTTGGAGGAGATTTGCCAAAGGGTGGAATTGGTGGAGGAAGCAAGAGAGGAATTTTTGAACTTGTATTCGCCGAGGGAAGAGAATTTAGACGGAAGGGAATCGACTCACATGGCTCGGAGTGCCGAGGGAGCACGAGTGTGGAGTGAACTCTTCGTCCAGGATACAATTCCGGAAGGGACAACTTCAAAAGATCCTTCTTCACCAAGGTTCGCAACTGTTGAGACCGTTGGTGTGGGAGAGCAGATCGCCAGTGTGGGAATGCAGACCGTTGGTGTGGGAGTGAACAGCGCCAATGTTGCAGTACCAAACAATGCCCATGCACAAAATCCAGTAGTAATGGCGGGACCAAAGGAAAAGCTGCCGAAGTTTGATGGCGATGGTACGGCCGATCCAATCCAACACTGTAAAACATGCGAAACAATTTGGAGAGCAAATGGCATAACAAATACAAACGAATGGGTCTGGCAATTTCCGGCCACCCTACGAGGTGTTGCAATTGATTGGTTCGCCGATGCAGATCCCCAAAAATTAACCACTTGGGACGACCTCAAGAAAGAGTTTACTACGGAATTTCAACTACTCTGCGACGACAATGAAATTGTAGCTGAAATATACAACACAAAACAAGGGAAAAATGAAACAGTCCGAGTCTATACCAGGAAGTTGAAGGACTTGATCAACAAAATGGAGAATAAGCCAGCTAATGGATTACAGAAAAGGTGATTCATTGAAGACCTAAACCCGAAATTGCAAAAGAAAATGAAGATCATGCCGCCATCATCATACACTAAAGCGTACAACCGGGCACTGAACCTAGAAAGTGAGCAAAAGACAAAAAAGAAGAAGAAGAAGAGTAGCTCCTCTGAGTCAGACAACGATGCATCCTTGGAAGAAGAAAGCAATGATGAGGAAAACAACAGCAAAAAGGTCTGAGCTCTCCAAAAGGACATGATCCGTATGATGAAGCAATTTAAGAAGATGCAGAAAGAGACAAAGGGAAGTGAGATCTGGTGCACGGAATGTAAGGCAGAAGGTCACACAAAGGGCTCCTGTCCAAAGAACTAGTTCTGCAACATTTTCCAAATCATGGGACATTCCACAAAAGAATGCCCTTTCAATATGAAAACCAGAGGACCTCAACAAGTGCTCCTAACACAGGCAGCTTCCACATCAAGAGGGAACGGAAACACAAATATTGATGGTGCCACTTCGGGTGGGTATAGAAATAATAGCAGAGGGCAAAACAACAATGCAAACAATAACAATAACAATGGCAGCCGAAGTTGAATTTAGTACAATGCGAACGACGGCCGATGGTGCAATGTCGAGCATGTAATTTGTGGGGCCACTTTGTCCGGGATTGTACAACAGCAAACACACCAAAATTATTATGCAAATGGTGCGCGATCATGAAGATGCCAAGTGCCCAAAGTCTAGAGTGAATTTGACCACCGTTGGAATGGGCGAAGAGGAGGTGCTGGCACTCACGCGAAAACAAGCAAAACTATACCTCGACCCAACAGAAGAAAAGAAGAGGCTGGAGGAAGTACGGAAGGAAATTGAGAAAGCAACACAGGCAGAGATATCTTAGTTGAAGGACACCGCAGGGACCTCACCAAGGAATTGCGCAGAACAGAACATTGTACGGCGGATACTACAAACGGAGGTACCTGTCAAAATAAGCAATCTATTGCTCACAATGCCTCAGCTCCGATCAGCACTCACAAATATTGCACCAGCTGCTAAGTTATCAAGAGAACCAAGAAGACGGAAGTTACCGCCAATGGAGAAGACCCAATGTTGTTAGCCCTCACATCCGGATGACATCCGACAGTTGTCAAAATGGGGATTTTGGGAAATGTGCTAACGGACACAATTATCGACGGAGGGTCCGACGTGAATGTCTTACTCGAGGATACCTGGAAGAGGTTGGGACAGCCGACGTTGTGGCCACCTACATTCCAATTGCTGACAATGGACCAACACGGCATTAAACCTCTCGATGTCCTGATGACACAACCTATGACGATTGGAACACAGCCATTCCTGCTTGACTTCATCGTGATCCCACTGAAATGACGTCATTCTGAGCCGAGGATGGCTCATACAAGCAAAGGTTAAACATGACTGGAAGAAGAATACCCTATTAATGGAGTGCGAAGGCAAAAGATTCATAATTGACCTGCACACACAAATGGTAGGTGAGGAGGCAGCGTCATCAGATTCTGAAGAAGAAGATGAAGGGAGGCAGCGTCTGGAACCAGATCAGGAGGGAGTCCTGCGGTTGGAAGGAGGATCAATGAACGACGATTTGGATTCTGTCAACAGTCTTTACCACTAGTAGATAAAGGACTACGAACTCTTTCTGAGCTGTAATATGTTAAGGGTGGACGAAGGTGAGAAAAAAGAGGAAAATGAATGTCTGAAGGAATACAGAGAAGTGGAAGAAGGAAAGGCGGTTATAGCTAAAGTTGAGGGGAAAAACGTACAGTACGAACCCAGAAAAAAGAAAGATCCCACCATATGAGTGCGCAGAAAGAAAAGGTTACGACGAACCACTGATATATTAGAAGGGTGCCGGCAGCAAGGAAAACACATCGCATAGTCTGCACAGGAAACAAAGAAAACAGGCTTAATAAAAACTTCAGCACTACAGAGTGAAGGTTCTAAAATCAAGAATACAGTTATTGACGGCAAGGGATGGCAGTTGACGAAATTGCAAGCACAATGGGCCACGAAGGTGACACAGAACAGACGCAAAGCATGGTGTGAGAAGCACCCGGAACTCAACAAGTTTCCACCTAGGCAGTTGGTGTTAAAGTATGACGGACGAAACGAAGTCAAACCAGGCAAATTCAAAGTCATTGAGTCGGGCTATACCAGATTCGGGAGGTAGGTGACAATGGAGCAATAAAATTAGGGACTTTAGACAAACAAGAAGTATCTCAGGCAGTCAACAATTCAAAGCTGAAGATGTACTATGCCAGGAAGATTCCATCGTCGTCGCAGAATGGCCAAATGACTCCCTCATCATCGCAGGATGGCAAAGTTTGGAGGAAAAGTTGAGTTGTACTTTTTTTTGTTAAAAAAAAAAAAGAGGGGGCAGTCTCCAACGGAGCCTGCGGGTCTCCCTTAGTTCCCCACGAGGTGGCTTCCGCGGTTAAAGTTTTTCTCCAGCGGATATCTTCTCTCTTGCGAATGTGCTTTCCTCTTCCCGTAGACGCTTTCGATGAATACTCTGTCTTTCTGCAAATTGGCTCCCGTCGATATTTTCTACCCGCGGCTTAAAGTCTCTATTCTACTGCGGATGGTTGTGTTGCCATGGATGACTTTGTTTTCGGGATGTTCTGGTTGCCCACGGATGCTTTAGCTTCCCCACGGAATGGTCTCCTTTGCCGTGACTTCCTTCCACGAGTTCCTAACCTTTATTCTTCGTAGCTGCCTTAGTTCCCAAGGTTGTTTTCTTGCCTTCTGCAAACGTCTTTTCCCATGGACTAGTTCCTTACTTCTTTGCAGCTAAGCTGTCCCCACGGGTGCTTATTCTTTTCGCGGACACTTATGCTCTCCCCGTAGACTGGCTTCCTTCCGTGGATATCTTCTTCATGACTGCAGCTAAAGTCTATTTCCTCCTCGCGTATTTTGTTTGTTGTTTTCTCGCAACTTGATTTCCTCCTCCGCGAACTGTCTATCCTCCCACGGCTGTCTTATTTCCCGCATCCTGCCTTCCTTATCTCAGAATAGTTGGCTGGTACCGAGGACGTTCTATTGTGCGCTTGTTTCCCACGGTGTGGATTTGAGAAGTTATCTGATTGGAACAAGAAGAAATTCTCGGGGAGTTCCAGACAAAACCTTGCCGCAGAAAACAAAAGCGACAAAGGAGAAACCCTGCGTTGTAGAGAGGCAGAACTGATGAAAGAGGCACAGCAGCGAACGAGCAAAAAAAAAGACGACGACAGATTGAAACAATTCAGAATGAGTAACATATGATGCCAAGGGGAAGGGAAAGACAAACAAGAGGAAAATGCAAGTAGTTGCCAGAAAGAGTGTCGGACCGAAAGAAAATCACAAAAATAGTGTTTTG
Organism: Cupressus sempervirens; assembly: GCA_028749045.1. Classification (NCBI taxonomy): domain Eukaryota; kingdom Viridiplantae; phylum Streptophyta; class Pinopsida; order Cupressales; family Cupressaceae; genus Cupressus; species Cupressus sempervirens. The sequence continues at coordinate 30,852,013 of CM053783.1, read as the reverse complement.
TGTGGCTTCGAAAGTGCTAATTTGGTCTTGGTGGCGAGGGGCGCTGCCCCTCGACCCCGCCTTATATTGCGACAAGGAGCACACCTGGGGTGCTACCCCTCAACCCCGCTAGGGGCACTACCCCCTAGACCCCCAGTCGTTGCAGTTATCAGTCGTGGGAAGTGTGACCAATTGATGAGACCTAGAGCTGCTACAGGCATGAGTGTCTGTGTACCGAAGGCACTTGAAGTAGGTATTGGACGTGAGGCTGTCTTGGTGGATGTATAGAGAGCTCGAGAGAAGTTGGTCATCCAGTTGAAGACAGTACAACAACACTTGGCTCAGGGTACCCAGAAGTTGGAAGCAGAGAAAGCAGCACGGGTGGCTATCAAGGTCATCTTGATTAAGAAGATAGTATTGTGTTAGCAGAGGCTACAGATGCATCATGGGTTGGAGACCAGTTTGGTGCATGCATGGGATGAATGTGAAAGTGATGTGACAGAAACAAATCTATCTTGTTATAGTTAGCCAGTTAATGTATTTTGTTTGTTAATTTGTCTCGAGATATTTTGTAATTGTCATCCGGAGACGACTTTTTCTTTTGGGGGGGATGATGTCGTCTATAAATAGTGTAGACAACGGGTTCATGTTGTCGATAAAGATTTGTAGCCGACAGATAGATTAGTATTGTTATGTAGCCGACAGATCCCTTTGGGAAGGTTCGACGAAAAGTATTTATACCCCGTCTGGGATCATTGTAAATCATCTTATCTTATCTTATGCTCTGTATGTAATCTTTTGGCATATGCGAATGATAAACGAAGTACTGTTGTTGTTGTTCTCGTTCATTGTCTGGCTGCATTAATCTTAGCGGTAAACACCCCAGCCGGACACACGAGTTCATTCAACCTTGGAGGGACAAATGGCAATCTACCCACAAACATTCTGAGCTTCTCACAAGCCAGCGGACCACCTACAGGAGGAAACTACATCTATGTGAATGCCAAACAATATAAAAGAATAATTAGACAGAGAAAGATAACAAAGTTTAAAAATGCAAAAAGAGGGAAGCTCACAGCTTTACTTCCGAAACCAATTCCACAAACCCCAGACAGTGCAAGGGAGGGGGAACAAAGTCTGAGGCCCACTAAAATCTCTGAAACAATCAAGCGGTTTGATAATATCAGAGATATTAAAGGTAAAAGAAAGACAGATAATTCTCAGGCGATAGACACAGTGGAGGATGGGCTGCCAAATAATTACAGCCCCACAAGGACACTTATGACGTGGTACCCAAACATCTTTGTGAACGATTTGGTAGCTATGAAGGAAAGGGTGTGGGCATTTGAAGAGAGAAGCCAAATAGAAAGTATCACAATGAAAAGAGTTACTGAGGATAACTGGAAGCTGGCAATGGAGGTCAAGTCACTTAGGGAACAAATTCAAAAATTGCAATTTAATATGGAAAAAGGAGAGTATGAATTAATATTGTTAAAGAAAGAAGCAAGGGAAAAGAGGATAGCAGCAAGTACTGTGGGAGGAGAGGCTACGGAAGGAGATAAAAACCCGCAAATGAAAAATATACAAGATGCCATGGCCAATATGGAAATAAAAGAGAATCAACTCAGAGAACAAATCGAAGAAGTTAGATCATGGGCTAACATAGTAAAAGGGCCAGCAAACACTTCTATTGACAACATAGAAAAACAAGTTCGGAAGCAGATTAGAGAGGAAAAAGAAAGAAATGAGAAAGCAGCAAATATCGTCATCAAAGGGCTACGAGACTATGAAGAACAGGAGGAAACAACAGATTTAGTTAAAGACTTCTTTAAAGACCAATTAGACTAGCATGGAACAACCATACAAGCACAAAGAATCGGAAAATGGATTAGAGGAGGCAAAAACAGACATGTTAGAGTGACAATGAGGAATACAGGGGACAAAAACAACATTTTCAGCACTTAGAGGCACACACATATATCTTGATGATGACCTCACCGTAACTCAGTAGGAAGAAAGGAGGAAGGAATGGGAAAAAGTGAAAACAGCAAGAGAAAACGACAAGTGGGCATGGCTACAAAATGGTAAAGCCCAAATCAGCGACAAAATCACACACAATAAATAGGAACTCGGGCCCACCCAGGAAAATTTAACTATAGTCAACTAGAACTGTAGAGGTTATCCTTGGAGAAGAGGACCTAGGTTAGGGCCGATAGCTAAATATAATGACATCATTGTGCTTACCGAGACTCGTGAACATGATGGATGTAGGGTTCCAGATTTTGAAGGGTATAAGAAGATATCACTGTGGAATGAGAAGATAGATAATGGTAAGGGGCATCGAGGCATCACCATTCTAATTAAAGAAACTTGGAGCAGATTTATAAACTTAGAGAAAAAAGATGTAAACAAGCAGTATATATGGATAAAAATAACAGAGAATCAGATTTCTACAAGGGTGGCTATCTACTACTTCGCCCCAAAAGGCTCAAAAATGTATTAAAAAAATAGATTGGACCGAGAAGACCCGTTCGCTGCACTCAAAAAAGACATAGTAGCCTTTAGCTCTTTAGGGGAAATAATGATAATAGGGGATTTCAATGCTAGAACAACAAACAACCAAACTCTCAATCTTAAGGAGAGTTACAATGAAAGCAGAGACCTAGTTTGGCTCAAAGAAGAAGGGACACAAAAAATGGAAAGATCTTCACCGGATAGCACGGGAAAGATTAATCGTTTTGGTGCTAAATTACTAGGCTCATGCTACCTATATAACATGGTCATATGCAATGGTATGAAAAAGTGGCCTAAATCAGGTGGAATCACATGCAAAAGATACAATGGACAAAGTGTTGTAGATTATGTAATATGCTCGCAAGACTATGTCACAAAGATAATTAACTTTGAGATAGAGGATTGCCCCATGGAGCTAAAATCTGACCATAACCCCATCTTGATGAGGGTGGGCACTCATTTTAAAGATCAACATATTGTCCCAAAACCTTTACAAAAGAGGAAGACGAGTCCAGCCGGCAAAGTTTTAATAACATAAGAAAACCATAATACTTTCCAAGACTCTCTTTTGCGGCTATCTAGGGTTCCAGGAAAGCATCCCAAGTTTGATAAACAACATTTCATGGACAAGGATAATCTTGTTCTTACTATCATTAAAGAGCTGGAGGAGTGTAAAAGATCTAGGGCCACAAGAGAAGCCAAGAACACTTTCCCAACCAATCCATGGTTTGATGAGGAGTGCAAAATGGCAAAAAGGAATTGGAAAAAGAACATGAACAAAGAAAGTAGAAAGGAATATGATCAGCTGATTAAAAAGAAGAAAGAAGAGTATGTGAACAGGAGAAGAATCGAGTTGATTAATCTTGGTAAAAGCAGCCCCAGAAAGTTTTGGAAAGAGCTTCAGCAGAGAAAAACACAGATGGAGAACAACATCACAGGAACCAAATGGCTGGAATATGCCAGGACTCTCTACGAGTGTGATTTAGGAGAACGTAGAACCATGGAAATAGAGACTACAAGGGAGTTAATTCAGCCAAAAGGATATTATTCAAGGCATAAAGAGGTTAGCTACTGGTAAAGCGCAAGATATAGATGGGCTACAAGTTGAATACTTAAAATGGGGTGCTGAAACCCTCACACCACACATCACTAAGATTTTCAACAATGTCAATAGAGAAGGTTTCCCTATAAAATGGACAACAAGTGTGGTGATCCCACTCCACAAAAATGGAGATATAAACAATCCTTCTAATTATCGAACCATCATGATCAATCCACTATTTGGCAAGTTATTTGGCAGCTTGGTAGAACAAAAAATCAGCAATTGGGTTGAAACAGAAGGCAAACGTGCAAAAGGGCAAACAGGCTTTAGACCAAAACACTCTACTATAGATCACGACATCACTCTCAGATACTTGATAGAAAAAGTTTGGGACACTGCGGGTGCTGAGGCTTTTTGTTGTTTTGTGGATTTTACAAAAGCATTTGACACAATGCCACATAATAAATTATGGGATAGAATGGAAGAGTTGGAAGTTCCTAAAGAACTTAGGTCAGCTATTTACAGATTATACGAGCACGTCAAAGCTAAAATCAGAACGATAGAAGGGCTATCAGAGGATTTTGACAGCAACATCGGGGTTAAGCAAGGGTGTCTGCTATCTCCAACATTATTCAAGCTCTATATTGACAAGTTAGAAGAATGGATAAACAAGACCAATGGTGAGGGGGTGCAGCTGGCCCACTTTGTGATAAGATTGCTCTTATATGCTAATGATCTCATAGTTCTTGCTAGAATGGCTAAAGGTTTGAAAGAACACTTGAAAGCACTAGAAAGTTTTTGTCATGAAGTGGGAATGCAAGTTAACACTAGCAAAACCAAAATTATGATCTTCTCGTTGAAGAAGAATAGGGGAATACAAGACAAGTTTCTGTTTGAAAGTAACCCCCTTGAGATTGTGGAGGAGTACAAACACTTGGGCATCGATTTTCATAACAAACTCAATTGGGATACTTGCAGATCAAAAAGGATCCAAGGGGGCTAGAAGGCGTTATACTCTTTAAAAAACAAGTGCAAGAACACAAAATTATGGGATTGGACAACCATGAAAACTCTTTTTGGTTTGCTGGTCACTCCGGTTATTCTATATAGATGTGAAGTGTGGGGCAGTAGTATGTTTGAACAGAAATGGCGGCAAGTAGGAAGAATTCAAAAACACTTTATCACATGCAATCTTAAAGTCAAGACCACAATTTTGTATGAGATCCTTTTGGCAGAGGTGGGTTCCTTTCCATTAGAAGCCGTCGCATTGGTCCGGATGCTAAGCTATTTAAAGAAAACCCAAGGTCTGCATACACATCGCTGGCCCAAGCTAATCATAGAGGAAAAACTTGTTAGGCAGAAAAGCACATGGATGAAGCAAAACGACAAATGGATGCGGAAATGGGATATCAACATCCAAACTTGCCCGGATAACATTAAAGAAATAAAGAAGTATGTCAGTGAAAAATTCCGCAATATTCTGTGGACAAGACACATAGGGCAGAAAAAATCTTATTACATTAAAGAATTTAATCCCACTTCTAGTCATGATGAAAAGGCCTATATAAGAGCACCTATTAATTGGAAAGCAAAAATGTTGATAGCACAACTTAGAACTAGTTCATATCGGCTGCGATGTGAAACTAGTAGATGGCAAGTTCCAAAGGATGAGTGGGCAAACAAAACGTGTTTATTCTGTAATATGGGAACAGCTGAGACAGAGCAGCACTTTGTCAAGGAGTTCCTGGCATACAATGACATCAGATCTAGTTATACAGAGATATTGCAGAACAAGGACTTCAACTATCTATTCGAGGAAGATCAAGTGAAGAGAACAGTGGATTTGATTATCAAACTTTAGAGGAGAGACAAGTTAACCAAAACTTTGCAACTGACTAGTTTCACTCCTGTCTTGGGAGGGCGATTGTGTGGGTCCCATAGGCTACTTTAGTCTCGTGGACGTCATTAAAATCTATCATATCATATCTTGTTTATGAAGATGTTTTATATACGAGATTAAGTTGAAGTGAATTTATTAAAGTATGTTGGCCAACTTCATCACGCTTACATAACATCTGAACTCTCTAGTGTTTCTTTTTATCAATTACTATGCTAGCAAACTTCCTCTTTATGGCAAATAAACTGCAATTAATCAACAGTTTATGTTGGTCAACACTGATGTGTTTGGCACACAGGTTAAGTATTTAATGTTTTTAAACAAGTATTAAATTGCGTAAATGTGAGAGGAGTGAATATATTTTAGAACACTAATTAAGTGAAGGCATATATTTACAAAGCTTTAGTTACCCAAGTTAGAGGAAACAGAGGATTAAAGGTGCAGCAGTTCATATATTTATTACAGTGCAGAAATTAGTATCAATGAAGGCAATCGTATATTAATTATACTATTTAAATTGAATAAGACAAAAGGCAGAAATTAATAATGAATAAAGATGGTTGTGAAATATGTAGTAGAAATATGGATAAAAAGAAATATCAAGCAAAACATATCCAGATCTGCAGATGAAGATATACTTATCCTCTTCATTTAGATAGAAGAATTTATAGCAGATCCATAGTATAAGCATGTTTGAAGATAAGTATAAGCAGATCAAAAAAGTAAGGCGTATAGAAATGAATGTATCAATTTTGTGAAGAGCATTATATTTACAAGATCTTTTATAAAGGTAGATTTGAAAGAAAGTATATTAGATCTAAAAGGAAGGTACATGGAAATAACTGTATCAATTTTGTGAAGAGTATTACATCTACAAGATCTTTTATAAAGGTATATTTGATAGAGAAATATACTTAGATCTAAAAGTAAGGTACATGGAAATGACTATCAATTTTGTGAAGAGAATTAAATCTACAATAAGACCTTTTATAAGGGCAAATTTATTGATCATCATTTATCAAAAATTTATATTCAAGAACCGAAGACCTTCTTGAGTTAGAGATGGGTGCCTCCTAATGGAGAGATTGGCACCTCATATTGGAGAGATTGGTGTCATTGTGTTTATCAGGATGATTATGCACCAGGACATGCATTTATGCTATATACAGTGAAAGCCTGGAGATAGAAAAGAAAAATGTATCAATGAAGCACAGTGATAAGAAACTTTCACTTGTCACACACAGCCTTGTAGAAAAAAAACAAAAAAGTGTGTAAACATGAAAATGATGTCATAATAAAAAGCAAGCTGAAAAAGCATAATCGAGACAAAAATAATTGATTTCCATGGATGGAACATCAATGGACACCTGAAGTAGCAAAAGCATCCAATCAGACTTTATTAATTTTGCAAAAGATGCCAAAAATTCAAACAAGAGGATTAGATATTCAGGTTCTAAAATCAGTATAAGGTACAAATGACTGCTATGGTTGAAAACTGTAAACATATTAAGAGAATTAATTTCACTAACAACAGAGCTGAGGAGTAAAGCTTATTCCAGAAGACCAGGTTCTACATATTCTTTACATGAAACATTTACTTATTTAAAATCACATTAATTAATATCCATAACTATGGACAGATTCTTTGTCTGCTAAGGAAAACTGCATAGCCTCCCTAAAAAACTAGATTAAAACATATAAAAGCTTCCATAAATAACCCAATCCATGTTGTTTACCGTACGGGTAAAATAAATCAATGCATACAGACAATAGATACGAATAGTAGATAAGGATAGCAGAACTCCTTTTATTATATTCACACATGACAAAGATATTACATTATGCTTGATCTGATGATTACAATGATCCCGAAGGGGGGTATAAATACTATCCGAGGAACCTTCCCGAAGGTATCCGTCGGCCAAATACAACATGTCGGCTACAACAGTAGAATCTTCCCGATACACACCTTGTCGGCCGATATCGACGACATACATCCTGATACAGATGGAGTACATCCTGATACACCAACGGGATACCTCCTGATACACTAACGGGATGCATCTTGATACACTATTTACTGTCGACATCATCCCCCCCAAAAAGAAAAGTCGTCTCCAAATGACAATTACAAAATATCCGAGACAAATTAACAAACAGAATACATTAACTGACTAACAATATAGACCACTTTCACATTCATCCAGTACCTGCACCAAACTGGTCTCCAACCCACATTGCCTCTGTAGCCTTTGCTAACACAATACTGTCTCCTTAATCAAGCTGACCATGATAGCCACCTATGCCGCTTTCTCTGCTTCCAACTCTGGTTACATCGAGCCAGGTGTTACTGTACTGCCTTTAACTAGATGATCAACTCCTCCCGAGCTCTCCATGCATCCACCAAGACAACTTCATGGCCAACACCTACTCCAAGTGCCTTTGGTACACAGACACTCCATGCCTACAGCAACTCCAAGTCTTCATCAACTGGTCAGACTTCCGATGACTGATATCTGCAATGACTGGGGGTCTAGGGGGCAACGCGCCCAGCGGGGTCCTGGGGCATACAGGGTGAGGTCAAGGGGTCACCGCCAAGACCAAGTTAGCACTTCAAAACCCACACAAAACTACATGAAACACACTGTCTGTGTGATTTTCTTCTAATCCCACACTCTTTCTAGCAACTGCTAATGCTTCCCCTTCGCTTTGGCATCATCCGTTAACACATTTTGAGCATTCTTATTTGTCGACTTTTTTTTTTTTTTTAAGAAAACCAACCTGTCCGAACATTAATTGAAACGGTGTGTGCCCGTTGTGACTTTATACGCCGTACGGTAAGCCCAAAGGGCGCATGGATGAGTTCATGACCCTGCAGCACAAAACATTCTATATGCCGCACTACGCCATTGGACTCTTTCTGGAAGCTACGGCCAGGACGATACCCCATGAGCAATTGGAAATTAAGCCAAGTCTGGTAGTACCTGGCGAGCCTCCGGTAATGCAATAGAAGCATTTGGATTCACCTACAGGACAAAAGGGTGTGTGCCAGAAGAGGGCACGGCAGGAGATGGAGGACTCGGGCAACACAGATTGTGGCCTACAGGACACATCTTGTGAAGAGGACGACTCTGAGGGTATGGAGGTGGAGCAGGATGAGGAGGAAGATGATGTGGAAGGTGGAGTAGTTTCAACAGTTCCACTTCACTTTCCACGTCAGTTGACGGCTGCACCAATAACTACTACTTCAGTTCAGGCAGGTCCAACACCACACATACACACCATGGTAGATGTCCACATCCCAAGATTTGGAGAGTTTCAGCATCCAATGGTGATGACCCCGATCACTACATTCTAGATCACGGGCAGCAACGGCGGCAGGATCAATCTCACATTCAACACCTATCCAACCTAGAGTGAGCCAGAGGACAGCATCACCAACGGCCACAACTATGGGTACACAGCCAGCGAGATTGCAGCCTCAGCCGGCAATCCAAGAACCGACTCCCATACCTGTAGCAAAGAGTTTGCCTCAGCCACTTCCTATAGTAGAGCCAGTAGCAGAGGGAGGAGTCAGTCACGAAGGTGCGCAGGAGCAGGTTCATCTAGAGGTGATTGGGTCAGAAGCAGTAGTCACCATAGTGGACACTTTGTTGGATGAGGATTAGGGTGATCATTCTAGTATTCCGGAAGCGGAACCCTAGGCACCAGCAGTAGTACCAACAAGCCTAGCGAGTCGGGCAAGTGAGTACTTAAGGTGGCGACTACTTGCCCCTGTTACCAAAAGTCCCTCTATCCAGTCTCCCATGAGAGAGCACATGCACGTGGAGGCCAATTGGTCAAACAGTGAGGTAGTCGAGATATCGGCATCACCAAAGGAGGAGGATCAGAGTCCAGTAGCAGAAAAAGTGGATGGAGGAGCGCACGTGTCGAACCCCCTACCAGTAGCAGAATAGGACATGGATATTCGTTCTCGCCTGGCTATTATCGCAAAGCAGAGCAAGTCCATAGAAGAGTTGGTGCTGACAGAGAGAAGAAGGGCAGCGGCTGGGCAGAAAGCTCGGGAGATGGCGGAGAAGGCTCGGGAGGAGATGGCCGACCAACTTACCACCGAGCAGATTGCATGGGGCGCAGAGCGGACAGCCCTATTAGCACAGCTCGAGGAGAGTGCACAAGGGAAGCAATAGGCAGAATAGCAATTAGCCACAGTGGAGCAGCAATTAGCAGCAGCCGAGCAGCGGTTGGTAACAGCACTTCAGGAGAAGGACTTAGCGTAGCAGGCTCATGATCAGAAGGAAGCTGAGTACCAGGAGGTTACATTAATGCTGAAGGAAATGGTGGAGGAGAACTCTCAAATTCAAGCTGATTTGCAGGTCCGGACAAATCAGGTTTATTAGCTTTGACGCAGCCGGTCTTCGCAGTCAGAGACTCAGCCTTCTAGTTCATGATGTATAAGTCCATGCTTTTGTTGTTCTATGAATAATATAGTTAGTTGTTGGGTTTTTGTTGTGTTGTCATCAAGAGACGAATTTTCTTTTTGGGGGGGATGATGTCAACAGTAAATAATGTATCAGGATGCATTCCATTAGTGTATCAGGAGGTATCCCGTTGGTGTATCAGGATGTACTCCGTCTGTATCAGGATGTATGTCGTCGGTATTGGCCGACAGGGTGTGTATCAGGATGTGTATCAGGAAGGTTCTCCTATTGTAGCCAACATGTTGTATTTGGCCGATGGATACCTTCGGGAAGGTTCCTCGGATAGTATTTATACCCCCCTTCGGGATCATTATAATCATCAGATCAAGCATAATGTAATATCTTTGGCATGTGCAAATATAATAAAAGGAGTTCTGCTGTTCTCATCTATTGTCTGTACGCATTGCTGTTCTCATCTATTGTCTATACGCATTGATTTCTTTACCCAGTACGGTAAACACATATCATAGAAAACCAAGCTTCAAGTGTACTTGCTTGGAATCCTGAGTTCAATTACTGAATAAGAGAATTTTGAAACAGCTCATAATCTATATCTTACCTTCAGAAACATGAAATCCACATAAACAGAATTCCCAGCTAGAAGTGGTGGTGTAGGACCAATATGCTTCTTAACGAATTCCAGAACCTGCAACCAAGATGAATCTCTTCATTAGATGACCAAGATGAATCTCTTCATTATCTAGCTATCTTGTATATTAGCAATATAATCAAAATTATAATCCAGAAAGGCGACCGTAATCTATTCTAAGATAATAATAAGCAATATATACAATGAAATTTTAAAGACCTAGGCCAAACTAGCTGCCTTAAATCCCATTACTGACAAACTAGTTTTATCAATTTATTAAAGAAGATAACCAGACAAAAAAATTATTTCTAACTTTCATGTAATTGCAAAAGCAAATCACTGATGAAAGAGAAAAAAATTGACTTATATGTACATATCCCAAATGAAGATGGATTATTAAATTTTCTATTCACAAAGCTTCTAGGAATATAAATTTTAACTTCAAGAGGAGAGAGAATGTATAATCAACAGAGCTCCTTATAACCTTGGTTTCTGCAAGATAGCAGCATTGGCTAGTAATTAGCTTACTAATCTTCAAATAATGTATAAAGTTTTATACAAAAAAATGGATAAACAGATCTGTTGAAGACAGAAGCTAACCTGCTGCTCTGCTTCTTGCTCGGTGACTCTACTTTTCCGAACTGCTTCTACCAGCCCTGAAAGAAGATAGTGATCAATAAAAAAGTTTAATACAGTTCAGTTAACCTGGTTGAGGATGAAATTACAAACACAATTAGCATGATGCAAATGGTCCAATAGACTCCAACAGAAGGAAGTCCTAAACTTGATTTCCACTTGTTTTAGCTTCCATTATTCAATCGTTGAAGACAAAAGAAATACATACCACTGGCAGAATGCTGATTCTGGCACCATTCCCCCATTCTCGCCAAACATTGATCCGACTGATTAATTATCAGGTCTGGCCCCTGTGAGAAACAAAAACACTGGTAAACAACTTGATACAAATTTACAGTATGCAGAATGGCAAATCAAAGTGCCATTCAGTATCATGCAACCTAACTAACTGAACAAGTTTATTATAACATGAGTTAATGTCAGATTGAAAAGTATAAACAGAGCAGGAACAATTCAATGAATAGTTCGAATGCAAAGATGAATTCGCCATACCATATGTGTCATTAGTAATGTCAATTTACCAAATATCATTACAAATTTACACTTATTTGTGTATATTGTCAGGTATTGCCATGCAAAATATATCTTGGGTAATCATGCATAACAGTCATAATTTCAAAGATAAGTATTTCAGGTATTTCACACAATAGTCTGGTGGCCCTGCCAAACAACAAAAAGAATGTTCTAACAGTAATTATAGACTGAACTATACATCATATACCAACATGCACAATGTCAAAATAGGTTAGCGCATAGTTAAAAAAACTGAGTCATGGAAAGAACATAGTTATCCTTACATTCCTCAACAACCAACAGCCATCAGTCAACCTCACAGATACATCAATGACATCTCACTTGATGCACTAGATAGGACAATCTGAAGGCCATGTATCTTATGACATTGGTTCTCAAAATTTCACAGGCAAAGAAAAGTGAAATCCAATGGTTTTGAGAGGATGAAATGGTAATGTCAAAGATACATTAAATGTGGAAAAAATAAATTGTGAATTTCAAACTAAGAACTAGCAGATATACATGATGGCAAGCTTTGGAATGGACCTTCAAATATAATTTGGAAGTTTATTTGTCTGACTTGTAACATTTGCCAGCAACCAACAGCCATCAAAGAACCTTGCAGATATGTCTCACTTGGTGCATTGAATAGAAAATGCGCAAGGCATCTTTCTTCTAAAAACACTTCGAAGAGTTTCAAAAGAAAGCAAAAAATAAACAAATCCAAGGGTTTATAGAAGATGAAAACAGTAATGTCAAGAATCTCAAGATACATTATAGGTGGGAAAATAAGTTGTCAATGCCAAACTAGGAATAAGACAATACACATGAAAGTGAGCTTTCTATGAGAGCTTCAAGAATAATTTAGAAGTGCATTTGCCTGAATTGTAGATAGTGCTACCTCTATTCTTTTCACCAACCGTCCATCAGTAATGATACAGGCAATCTCTAATATCCTGTCCTCTTCAATACTTAAACCTGGAAAAGAATGATAGCCCGTGATAAACTTCTGTTAGTCCAAGACTCCAAAATAACATACATAAAACATCAAAGAAATGATATGAATATGGTAATAAATACATAAGAAAATATTTAATTGCATTCGGAAACAGAAGCGGTGAAGTTTCCAAATAAAACTCCCAGATAATTTGAGCAAGAATCCAGCGTTCATATAAAGCAGATTCATATAGATATGTAATAGAACTTTGTAAGAAAAATATATATAGTTAGGTTTATAAAATATCATAAGAAACAGATCTATGGAATTTGGAAGCAAAAATAGATCAAAATACGGCAGCAATTGAATTATTAAAGAACACAAAACATTCCAATTATATAGATAGACATTTCCAATTATATAGATAGACATTTAGGTTGTTAAGGAAGCATCTATTCTTGTTTAATTCATGTCTTCAATAAGATTAGCAATTTACATTAATGCATTATTTTAGAGGACTTTGTAAAGCAAATGTAAGATTTCTGCAAATTCTGATGAAACAATACTGATATAATACCTTTAACCTTGCTGAAGATGGTCCTTATATATTCAGGACAGAATATTTAGTGTTCTTGGAGTATGATGTATTATTCTGAAAAATGTTTTATCCCTGCTATAAATTGCATAAGACAGCAATGCTAGAGGAGCAGACTTATTTGTGTTGAGTGTGTGTCCTCTATCCACATTCTAACCTCTTATATATATAGCACCCAAGGGACAATTCCTTAGAAAGGACATGACCCTTTCCAAGTCGGCCCTATACAATCTAAAAAGTATTTGCCAAGATCGGCATCTCTAAGGGCTTGCAATTAGTTAGTAATTACACTAACTATAACTATGCAATAAAGCATTAATAAATGCTCCCAAGGAAGGTGCCGATCAGGTTAATAATTTAGAGTACTTTAAGAGGCCAATCCACTTAAGGATTTTCATGCTTTACCAGATCTGTTAGATCAAAGAAGTCAGATCAGAATGATTATCAAAGTTACTAGTATATTTAACACTCCCTCTTAACTTGATAATCATAATAAGAGATAACATATCTAACTTCATCAATTATGATGACTAAGCATAGATTGATACTCTATATCTATCTGAATCTTCTAAGCATGTGATATCATTGTACACATGATACCTTGTCATATTACTATACCTATGATATGACTTATCACTTATACTGTGATAATAGTTTTCCATGGAATGCAATATACAAGATAAAATCCGGAAAGTGATTAAATTCATCCTTTATCCAAGTTGTGAATCTAGACACTAACAAGCCTACATCACAATATGATCCTGCGTTAAGTTCTGTCAATACACAAGATAAAATTCAGAGAATGATTAAATTCATCCTTTATCCAAGTTGTAACTCATAGACATAAAATGTCTATATCACAACATGATCTTAAACTCATCTAGATATGTCAGTAGTTCTCTATTGTTTAGTACATTATCTCAAAGATCGTCACCTCTTATAATGTTTTTCATACAAGTGTTCATTATCTCAGAGAACGTCACCTCTTAGATAATGAATACAAATGGTGAAGCCCATAACAGTCAATAGCCTAACAATAATAATTTTAACACAAAATTATTTCATTAATAATTAAAGAATACAAATGTATTATAATTCAACCATACCAAGTCTTTTTCTAAAGTGATTGTTAACCAAAAATGCCCTCCTGCCAGAAAACCAAATTCAAATAATGGGTTGCTCAACGGTCACCTAGGGTTGTCATGAAATAATTTAACATTGGCTATATCCTTTGTCTTCATGTTATGCCTCAAAATGTTTTAAGTTGCGATCGTGCGAATCACCCTTTGATTCGCATAGTCACGGCGAGGTAAGAGCTAATCGAAGTTTGAATGGCGAAGGTGAGATTGCATTGTGTTCGCATTGTTGCAGAGTTAGTTGGCTCAACCAAGGTTCAGGCCTCGAAGGCGCGATTGCACTATGTTCACTTGGTCACAAAGTTATAGTGACATACCGTGGTTTAAGTCGCAACAATGTGGAAAGGGAAAAATCTTCAATGTTTCAAAGATGTATTTTGCACCGTTAGATTTTTTTAAAATCTATGACCAGCGCGCTATTGCAGTAGGTTAAGAGGAAGTTAAGGTTAGAGTTGTAATCGAGTGACTCCTTTGTTCCACTTGGTCACAAGGTTCGGAAGTAAAAATTCGGTCACAATGGCAACAGTGCGAATGCGGTCAGGATCTCAATCTTTGCAAGGTTGCGGCGATTAATGAAAGATGTCAAGGACAGGCTGCGAAGCAGTGACAGTCGATTGCGGTCTCGTAAGCGATACCTGTTACTAAAGAAAGTTAGTGGTAAAGTTGCAATCACGAGTGGTCAAAGGCAGAAAGACTTCGTAGAGTGGCAAAATGGTAAAGGATGATTGGTCCACATAGCAAGGCTTGATGGTTTGACTCTAGTTGACCGATGACACAGCTGATTTGGCAAGTTGATGACAGAGGAAGCAGCTCTTTGATGATAGATCTGATCTTTTCGATCTCCTATAACCACTTTCATCGTTCCCCAGGTCCGATAAATGCAAAAGAAAACTCCATCACCGCCAGTTGATCCATCTACTCAGTCAAAAGTTAATAGTCGTTGTTCCTAGCCTCTTAGAGCTTTGTTTGGTGTACAAGTGAATTTCCAGCATTCAGTTTTGTACCATGATTAGATATTTTTCAAATTTGCAATAATGGTTAGATGTAGTGGTTGTGAAGTGGTTCTCAATCAGAAATATCTAGTTATGCTTAAGCTATAAAAGCACATTTGGTAGCCCTTGTAAGTCTAGTAGATTCTTCTCTGTTTTTTCCTTGGCATACTTTACATGCACATTGTAAATTCCCTTTGCCTCTAAGCCATTGTAATTCTCTATTGTATCTCTTTCAGCCATTAACACACTGTGCAAGACTTCTTTGCCTTTGGTTAATGTTCTTGTCTATATTCTGCAATTTGCATGATTGTTTCTAATTTTGGCATTTGAATGAAATTGAGTGAAGTTTCTTCCTATAGCATTCTTTTGTTGTTTGATCTACATGTGGTTGTTAGATTAAACAAGGTCTGAATTTGTATTTTTTGAGGTTATAACTAGTTAACTGTGCATATATGGGCAGAGGTAGGATTGAACACCCTATTTTGGTGCATCACCTCCTTAGAATAGATTAGGTAGTTGCTTTCATGTATTCCTTCTCCCTTTTCCTCTTCAAGTGTAGTTTAGGTGCATCCTGATAGCAAAGAAAGTCAACCTTCTCCGAAGACTCAACCTCATTGTTCAAGTCCCACAACTTGAAAGTTGTTTCCATATTTCACAAAATTGTCCTTAGGTAAAAACTTTGGACAAGGGTGCAAGCTTTTGTGACAACAGTGATCTATCTTCACTCGAGAGAGAGAGGTTTGGTAAGAACATCTGTTGTCTATTCTACAGTGCAAATGTATTCTAACTTGACAGTTTTCCTATCTACAATATCTCTTACATAATGGTAAGGAATTTCAATATGCATGGATCTGTCACGAAAAATTGGATTCACAAAAAGCTCGATGGAACTCTGATTATCACAGTGAATACTAGTGAGATTCATGGGTTGACCAAATAATCCCACAAGTAACTTTCTAAGCTAAACTACTTCCCGAGAAGCTATTACAGCTGCAATGTATTCAGCTTATGTGGAACTCTGTGCTACTAATGCCTGCTTTCTACATATCCATAATATCATCATTGAGCCTAAACTGAAACAACATCCTGAAGTGCTTTTCCTATCAGTAACACTTCTAGCCCAATCTAAGTCTGTGAATCCATGTAAGTCCAAGTCAACTTTCTCATACTTGAGCTCAAGGTTAAAAGTGTCTTGTAAGTATCTCATAATGTGTTTGACTACAACCAGGTGAATCTCCTTTGGCTCACACATAAACTGACTTAAGGCATTAATAGCATAGCAAATATCAGGTCTTGTATTTACCAAGTACATAAGAGACCCAATCATCTATCTGTAAAGAGTAGAATCTATGGAGGGTGATTTTGATGCTGCCTCCTTAAGTTTGTGTAGATTACTTGTAATTTTCCCGCAGATTCTAATAACAAAAATTCTGAGATTACGATCAAAATTAGGTGAAACTCAACCCTAATCCAAATACTGATGTATAGGTCTAAATATGCTGAATAATGAGATGACTGTACTTCTGAGATAATCTCAAACCGAAGTGTGAAATCAGTGCAAGAAACCCATGAGGTGATGTATGCTTTTAGTCCAGACTATATATGTCATGTGTGTCCTAAAAACTGCATACATTACCCGTCTAAATATCCTCATTGAAGGGTATGTTCTTAAGAGACATAACCCTTGACATACATCCATTAATTAAGAGTCTCTAAGTCGGCGACTTGAAATAGTAATAAGACTTAACTAATAATTAGTTACATGTCAAATTAACAAATCTCAACTTGATCGCCAGCACCTCTATAGAGACTATAAGTAATATAGAATGTCATTCTTTAGAAAATATTAAACAAGAAGAGTGAGGTACGATTCTGTACCCATAGACCTATAGGTTATTCAGGTTACTTTCTTAACACTCCCTCTTAACTTGATAATCCTACAGAGAGATATTATATTGAGCAACATCAATACAGATATTAGACAAGAATTAATACTCTATATCTGTCAATCTCTTCTTAATACGTAGTATCATAAAACACATGATACTGAGTCATATTACTAAACCTGTGATATGACAAATCACTGCTACTAGTGATAAGACACATGTTGTGACTCATAGAAACTGGTATTTCTAAATCACAACTAGATCTTGAATTTAAGATCTACCAGAATACAGGATAAACCCAAAGAAATTCTAGAATTCTTTCTTTATTCAATTTGTGACCCATGAACATGTCAATGCCACAAGACGATCTAAAATTCACCTGAATCTTACAGTAAAATCTACTGTTAGGACATTATCTAAGAGACCGTCACCTCTCATAATGTCTTTTACATAAGTATTCATTATTCCAGAGCTCGTCACCTCTAAATAATGATTACACATGGTGGAGCCCATAATAGTCAATAGCCTGACAAAATAAAATTCATCATTTTATTAGTAATCAAATAATACAAAATGAATTACAACTCAACCATACCAAGTCTCTTTCTGAAATGTTCTATCTTTAATCTAGATAGAGGTTTGGTGAGTATATCCGCTGTCTGATCTGCAGTACAAATGTATTCCAATTTAATAGAATTCCTATCTACCATATCTCTTACATAATGGTAAGAAATTTCAATATGCTTGGATCTATCATGGAAAACTAGATTCACTGAGAGCTTGATAGAACTCTGATTATCACAATGAATGATCGTAGGATTCATGGCTTGCCCAACTAATCCCACAAGCAACTTCCTCAACCATGCTGCTTCTCGAGAGGCCATTGTTGCTGCAATGTATTCAACTTTTGTGAAGCTCTAAGCTACTGAAGACTGTTTTCTGCATATCCATGAAATCATCGCTGATCCTAAACTAAAACAACATCTTGAAGTGCTTTTCCTATCTTTAATACTTCCACCCCAATCTGAATCGGTGAATCCATGCAAATCTAAAGCAACTCTCTCATATTTGAGTCCATAGTTAAGAGTACCTTGACGGTATCTCATAATGTGTTTAACAGCAACTAGGTGAATCTCCTTAGGTTCACAGATAAACTAACTTAAGGCATGAACCGCATAGCAAATATCAGGTCTTGTATTTACTAGGTACATTAGAGACCCAATTATCTACCTGCAGAGAGTGGAATCTATTGGAGGTGATTTTGCAGCTGCTTCTTTAAGTTTATGCAATTGGTTTCCATCGAAGAAGACATGGACTTGCAGTTCCACATTTTGAATTTCTTCAAGATATCTAAAGTGTACTTCCTTTGATTCAGTATGATACTATCACCATTCTGTCGCACTTCTAATCCTAGGAAGTAATGAAGAACACACAAGTCTTTCATCTTGAATTCTCTAATAAGGTTTTTCTTACATTGATCTATAAGATGATCATCACCTGTGATTAATAAATCATCAACATACAATATCAAGATTACCATACCATCTTTATCTCTTTTATAATACAAGTTCGGATCAGCTTCATTCTTAGAGAATCCGAAGCCAGTGAGATATTTATCAATCCTTTCATACCAGGCCCTGGGAGCCTGTTTAAGCCCATAAAGAGCTTTCTTGAGTCTGCAAATAAAGGCATTTGGATCATGAGTTTCAAATCCTTCTGGTTGCTCTATATAAACTTCTTCTAAAATCTTTCCATTGAGAAATGTTGTCTTTACATCCATCTTATGTACCTTCCATCCCTTACATGCAGCAATTGCTAAGACAGCTCTAACGATGGTATATCTGGCAACAGGAGCAAAAGTTTCTTCATAATCAATTCCTTCTTTCTGAGAAAAACCTCTGGCTACAAATCTGACTTTATATTTCTCAATACTTCCATCAGCAGCATGTTTTATTTTAAATATCCATTTTGAAGATACAATGGATTTTCCTTTTGGCCTAGGAACTATTTCCCAAACATCATTTTTCATAATTGATTGATATTCTTTTGTCATAGCTTCTTTCCAGGCTAGATGTTGAATAGCATCAGAAGGATTGGTTGGCTCTGTTTTTGAAAAGTCAATCATATTTGCTGTATAACCAGAGAATCTTTTAGGTCTCTTACTTTCTCTGATAGATCCTGAAGGTGCAGCAAAATCTTGAGCTGCTTCAATTGTTTTTATGGCCCAAAGTGGCCTTTGCTTTGAACTTTCTTCAAGGTTTACTTCATCTTCAACCTCTTCTAAGTTCTCCCTCTAGGATTCAGACTCACTTAGGCTTTCAGAATTTGATAAAGGAGAGAGTTCATGAGAATTTATTACCTTTTTAAATGCAAGATCTTCCTCAAAGACTACATCCCTGCTCAGTTCAATAGTTTTCTATCCAGGTATGAAAATTCTATATGCTTTAGAAGTTTCGCTATACCCTACAAAGATACACTTCCTCCCAGATGGTTCCAATTTGGTTCTCTTTTCTTTTGGCACATGAATATATACAGGACATCCAAAGATTCTGAGATGACTTATATCAGGTTTTATTTTAGTAAATACTTCTTCAGGGGACTTATCTTTAAGATAGGAGTGAGGGCTTCTGTTTTGGATGTATACAACAGTACAAGAGGCTTCTGCCCAAAGATAGTATTCTAGATTTTGGTCAAAAATCATAGCCCTAGCAACTTCTATAATTGTTCTATTTTTTCCTTCAGCTACCCCATTTTCTTCAGGGTTATAAGGAACAGTATACTCCCTCTTGATCCCTGATTCTTTACAAAACATTTTAAACAAATCTGAGGTGTATTCTCCTCCATTATCTGTTCTAAGGGTTTTAATTTTATGACCTGAAAATTTTTCAGTTAATGTTTTGAATTCCTTAAATCTTTGTAAGATTTCTTCTGATTCTTTGGATTTTAAAAAATAAATCCATGTTTTCCTAGAGAAGTCATCTATGAACAAGACATAATACCAAAATCCTCCAAGGGAGGGAATGGACATGGGTCCACATAAATCTGAATTAATTAATTCTAGTACATTATTTGTTTTTCTAGTACCATCATGAAAAGGTCTTCTAGTACTTTTACCTAGGGCACACCCTTTGCAAATACTAGGGTGATCTTGTTTTAATTTTGGTAACCCGGTAACCATCTTTTCCATACTAGATAGGGTTTTAAAGTTTAGGTGCCCTAATCTTCTGTGCCATATTTCGTTTGAATCTTTTGCTTTGTGAACAAGGGCTTGAATGGGTTCTATATTTAGTTCATACAAATATCCCTTTCTTTGACCAATTACTTTAGCTTTCTTGATGGAAGAATTCCTAGCCTAAGTTAGTACTTTGCCATCCATGAATGCAACATTGTGTCCATCATCTTCTAATATTGTAATTGATATTAGGTTCCTTTTTATCCCTGTTACATATAGTACATCTTTCAGAAGGAGAATATTTCCTGTTTTCAGCTTCAAAGTGCAGCTACCAATCCCTTTACCTAAATGTGTTCAGTTATCACCAATAGTAACTTCACTGTTGAATTTCTCGGACAAGAAATCTAGAGTTTCTTTGTATCCTGTTATATGCCTAGAGGATCCACTATCTATTACCCATGCCTTATTTGAGATTTCATTTGATAAGGAGGAATACAAAACACGATTCTCCGGATCATAAGTTTCTTCTTCTCTAACAATATTTGTGCAATTCGCTTGTTGTTTGGAGTTTTCTGGGCAATTAGATCTAAAGTGTCCAAATTTTTCAAATTTAAAACATTTTATTTTTGATAGGTCTTTCTTGGACTTTCCATTCTTCTAATTTCCTTTATTTTTCTTGAAATGCTTTTTCTTGCCTTTATAAGAGTTGGCATTAAGAACATGAAGTTCTTCATTTTCCACTTTAGATTTTCCTCCTTTCTTTAGTTTTCTTGATTCTTCTTGAAGACAATCATTCTTAAGTCTGTTAAAATACGGAAGCTGATCCCTAGCACTTATTCCTTGTGCAAATGTTTTCCATGATTCTGGCAGTCCATCTAAGGCCATGAGCGTTAGTTCGGTGTCATTTATGATGGTTCCTATGCTTGCCAATTCATCTCTAATACCGGCAACTCTTAGAAAATAAGAGTTGATTGATTCTCCTTTCTTTACTTGGATGTGATTTAGTTGTCTCTTTAGTGCAAGGACCCTCGTTGCATTATTTACTTCAAATGCATTTCGTAATGCATTCATCATATCGTAGGCAGTTAGGTGTTTTGTAAGCATAGGTACAATGTCATTCTTAACTCCATCCAAGATGATTTGAATGGCTTTCCTGTTTCCATTGGACCATATGGATTTGTGAGGTTCAATAGGTGGCTGTTTGGATGCTCCATCAACAAACTGTCTAACATTATTTTCTTCGAGAATCATCAAGATTTTGAATTTCCATAATTCAAAATGTTCCTTTCCATCGAATCTATCCTCAGGTCTGATTGTATATGCCATTGAATATGAAAGATAACTTACTGGACATAATAAGGACTGATAATAAAAAATCTGCAGAGCCCTAGATCTAATAACAAGGCTCTGATACCATGTAATTTTTCTGCAGATTCTAACAACAAAAATTCTAAGATTAAGATCAAAATTAGGTGAAACTCAACCCTGATCCAAACACTGATGTACAGGTCTGAATATGCTGAATAATGAGATGACCATTCTTTTGAGATAATCTCAAACCGAAGCGTGAAATCAATGCAAGAAACCCGTGAGGTGATATATGCTTTTAGTCCAGACTGTATATGTTTTGTGTGTCCTAAAAACTGCATACATTACCCATCTAAATATCCTCATTGAAGGGTATGTTCTTAAGAGACATAACCCTTGACATACATCCATTAATTAAGAGTCTCTAAGTCGGCGACTTGAAATAGTAATAAGACTTAACTAATAATTAGTTACATGTCAAATTAACAAATCTCAACCTGGTCGCCGGCACCTCTATAGAGACTATAAGTAATATAGAATGCCATTCTTTAGAGAATATTAAACAAGAAGAGTGAGGTACGATTCTGTACCCATAGACCTGTAGGTTATTCAGGTTACTTTCTTAGCATTACTCTCCATTGGAGAAGACATAGGTCTACAGTTCCACATTCCAAATCTCTTCAAGATGTCTAATGTATACTTTCCTTGATTAAGTGTGATGTTGTCAAAGTTTTGCCATACTTTCAGTCCTAAGAAGTAATGAAGGAGTCCTAAATCTTTCTGTAGAGTGGGTATATCACAAATACAGAGGTATGCTAATCACACAGAATAATCCAATTAATACATATGAAGTAAAGCCTAGAATATACCATAATACCAGCAGACAACGAAATGATTTCTTTATTAATACCAAAAACCAACATGAGTACATTACCAATGTTCCAAACATTTATAGAAGGGTCAGTTAGTTGGAAACCAACCGACGCATTTCCTCACCACCTCACTACCCAACCCAACTAGCTTTAACAAGTACTAAACATAACAGTTACCTTATTCTAACTATATCTATCCCCCCAAAAAAAGAAGTCATCTAGAAAACAACTATAGAACATGAAACCAACAAAAAAAAACTTTTGCTTCAAGAGGAAGGATGGGAGGACATTCTTGTGCTCAGAGTTCCGCTTAGCCGTTGCAGGTCTCGCTCAGTTGTCTTTTGCTTTGTCTGAACGCCCTACAATACCCGTAGTGCATCCATCTTTTTAGCTTCTGTCGCGGCGACCTTGCTCTCTAATTCCACTTTTTCTTTGTTCCAGACTTCCTGCATAGCAACTATCTCCGTTGCTCACTACTCGTGAAGACTCTTTCTTTCTAGCCCCAAACTTTAGCTAGGTTTCTCTCCTTTTGAAGTTTCAAAAAGGTTCCCCGAAAGGCAACCTCCATTGCTATCAGCGCCTCTATGAGGGCCGATTGTTCCTGTTCCCAGGAAATGATACAGTTGCCCGTCCATGTAGTAGCCATGTTCTCCTTTGAATAGCCACCCTGTTCTAATAGTCCCCAATCTATGTGGCAATCAATCTGCATAAAGGCGGCCAAGCCCTCTGCTGCCCTGATGATAGTTCCTAGATTCTGACCCCCTGGCCTGCTACACAATTCTCCAAGTAGACTGCTCCATGACATGAAGCTCAGTGAGGAACAGTTTGGCCTTGCCTGCAAAAGAGGTTGTGTCTAGTGGTGAGGAACAATTCACCCTTACACATCTAAAGCATATAAAGTTTTCATACCTGGTCAAAAAAACATTGCACTTAGTAGAAATGTAATATTTGAAGAAGATTTAGCATTCAAAAGAGCCCTAAGTTTTGAAGATCCTCCACATATACCTAGTTCTAAAGAAAATCATGAACCTGAGTTTCAAAGGGAGAACACTGCAGAAATTTAAGATGAAATTCAAAATCTTAACCTTGAGGAAACTCAAAATCCTAAGAAAATACCACTTTAGGCCTCTAAATTCCTATTTTAGAGTAAAGATGTGATCCATAGTCTGATAGTCTACTCTGAAACCAACCTGTCTTCTAGCCCTGCAACCAATCCTGTCAAGCTCACCGGATAACATAATATTAAGGGTTATCCCATAAAGTTTGGCAAACGTGTGCCAAATCATGATGGTTCTGTAATTTCCCGGATCAAAGACCAAGTTGGTCTTGTGAATAGGATAAATCAAATGCCTGGACCAGGAAATTGGAAAACCAGTGTGGATCACTCTGTTAAAGAGAATAGAGAGATAGGGTCGCAGAACTAAAGCACCGAACTTAAAAAGTTCAGCCTAAAAACCTTCATGATCAATAGCTCTAGTACACTTTATGGATCTGATGGCCTCATAAATGAGGGAAGGGGTGAACAGACGGAACTGTTCCTCACAAATATCCTAAGATGACTTATATTTGGTTTAACCTTAGAAGATTTATATGCTTTATATGCTTTAGGGTGAACAGGCGAAACTGTTCCTCCCAAATATCCTAAGATGACATATATTTGGTTTAACCTTAGAAAAGACTTCTTCAGGAGTTTTATCTCTAAGGTGGGAATGAAGACTTCTGTTTTGAATATAGACAGCAGTACATGAGGCTTCTGCCCTAAGATAATTTTCTAAATTTTGATCAAATATCATAGCTCTTGTTGCTTCTATAATTGTTCTATTCTTCCTTTCTGCTACCCCGTTTTGTTGTGGATTATAAGGAACAGTATACTCCCTCTTAATTTTTGCTTCTTTAGAAAAATCTTTAAACAAATCTGAAGTATATTCCCCTCCATTATCAGACCTAAGAGTTTTAATTTTGTGTCCTAATAGGTTTTCAGTTAAGGATTTGAATTCTTTAAATCTCTTAAGGATTTTTCTTGATTCTTTATATTTTAAGAAATAAATCCATGTTTTCTTAGAGAAATCATCTATAAAAAGTATATAGTACCAGAATCCTCCAAGAGAAGGAACAGACATAGGTCCACATAAATTTGAGTGGACTAATTCTAAAACATTGTTAATTTTTCTAGTGCTATCTTGAAATGGACTTTTGGCATTCTTACCTAGAGCGCATCCTTTGCCTGCTCAAGTGATCTTTATTCAACTTAGGTAAACCAGTAACCATCTTTTCCATAGTCGATAAGGCTTTGAAATTTAGATGTCCTAACCTTCTATGCCACATTACGTTTATATCAGCAGCTTAATGAATTAAGGCTTGAATAGGTTCTATATTTAATTCACACAAGTATCCCTTTCTTTGACCAATCAACTTTGATTTCTTAAATGAAGAGTTCTTAGACTAGGTCATTACTTTACTGTCCATGAGTGCAACCTTATGTCCATCATCTTCAAGTGTTGTAACAAAAATTAGATTCCTCTTGATTCCTGGTACATAGAGTACTCTTTTGAGATGAAGAGAAATACCTGACTTCAATTTCAAGGTGCAGTTCCCAATTCCTTTGACAGAATGAGTGGAATTATCACCTATGGTAACTTCATCATTAACTTCTTCTGATATTGAGTCTAGTACTTCTTTGTATCCTGTAATGTGTCAAGATGATCCATTATCAATTACCCATGCTTTGCTTGATATTTCATTTGATAGCGCTGAATACAATACACGTTTCTTAGGATCATAGTTTTCCCTTTTCCTAGTAATGTTTGTACAGTTTGCTACTTGTTTTGTATTCTCAGGGCAATTAGATTTATAGTGTCCAAATTTTTCACATTTGAAGCATTTTAATTTGGATAAATCTCTCTTAGGTTTGTCATTTCTTTGATTACCCTTCTTCTTCTTGAAATGCTTCTTCTTACCTTTATAGGAATTTGTGTTGAGGACATGGAGTTCTTCATCTTTAGTTTTCAATTTCCCTCCTTTCTTGAGTTGCCTAGATTCTTCTTAAAGACAATCTCCTTTAAGTCTATTGAAGTCTAGAAGTTTGTCTCTAGCACTTACTCCTTGTGAGAATGTTTTCCATGAATCCGATAACCCATCTATAGCCATAAGTGATAGCTCTTTGTCTTAAATTATGGTCCCTATACTTGCAAGTTCATCTCTTAGACTAGCCACCCTTAGGAAGTATGAATTCATAGGTTCTCCCTTCCTTATCTTTATATGATTCAATTGCCTTTTTAGTGCAAGAGTTCTAGTTGCATTGTTAACCTCATGTGCATTTAATAATGCACTCATCATATTAAATGTTGTCTGATGTTTCATTAACATAGGTACTATTTCATTTTTAACTCCATCTAATATGATTTTCGTGGCTTTCTTGTTTCCTTTAATCCACATAATTTTATGAGGATCAGTATCAGGTTGCTTGGATTCCTTATCAACAAACTGTTTACATCATTGTCTGAATTTCCAAGCAACGAAATGTTCTTTTCCATCAAACCTGTCTTCGAGTCTGATTGCGCTGGCCATTGAAGGTAGAAGGATGTTGCTAGATATTTTAAATCTGATTGTCAATTTGCAGAGCCTAGGTTTGACTACCAAAGCTCTGACAACACGTAAGATTTCTGCAAATTCTAATCAAACAATACTGATATAATACCCTTTAACCTTGCTGAAGATGGTCCTTATATATTCAGGACAGAATATTTAGTGTTCTTGGAGTATGATGTATTATTCTGAAAAATGTTTTATCCCTGCTATAAATCACATAAGGCAGCAATGCTAGAGGAGCAGACTTATTTGTGTTGAGCGTGTGTCCTCTATCCACATTCTAACCTCTTGTATATATAGCACCCAAGGGACATGTCCTTAGAAAGGACATGACCCTTTCCAGGTCGGCCCTATATACTCTAAAAAGTATTTGCCAAGATCGGTGTCTCTAAGGGTTCGAAATTAGTTAGTAATTACACTAACTATGACTATGCAATAAAGCATTAATAAATGCTCCCAAGGAAGGTGCCGATCAGGTTAATAATTTAGAGTACTTTGAGAGGTCAATCCACTCTAGGATTTTCATGCTTTAACAGATCTATTAGATCAAAGAATTCAGATCAGAATGATTATCTTTTGTATTGTTAATTCTTCATGTTCCATAAATAAGTTTTTTAATGTATCTACCTTATCCTTTTCATGGATCTTGTCAATCTTCTACTTTAAAACATTTTGCCTCATACTTATACATGATTCATAATGATATGCATCATGTGAAAACATTCACTTCTAATGTAGAACTATGGATACTTCATTGCTCCTTGTTCATTGTGCAATGATTTATAGCTTGTCGAGAGGATTTGTAGCATAATGACTTTCATGGGTCCAGAGATGCATCTTTACATGCTATATTATCTTTGCACTCACTAATTATTAATAATTAGATAATGTTTTCTTATTTATATAGCATGATTTTGTATTCCATTTAAGCAATAGTTAATTGTAATGGTTAATTTGTTTTGTTTATTATATCTATCAATGGATTTGACAAGTTTCTATTTTCTATACAATTATCTTAAAGTGCTCAAGGATAGTGTGAACCTTAGTGAACCTTGCCACAGTAGATCTTTCGATTCTCATCCACTAACTACTCCCTTCTATCCATATGGTATATACATCTTCATGCGTTACCTTTCATGCTAAGAAAACTCCCACTAGAGACATCCTTTTCATATTACTCCACAAAGTCACCATATAATTGGATATAGATATAAAAAAAGCCTAAGGGATAAAATTTAATTGATCAACTTTATGTCACCAAAATATCACTTTAGGATTTAATCAATTTGTTTAAGTGAAAACATTTTGAGGCAATCTTTTCTATAGTTATCCCCTTTAATTTACTTCTCCATAGGTAATTATTATTGTTGAGCCTAACTATTAGCAAAAGTATAGTGGTATGCAATAACTTTGTTGAGCCAAAGAAGGCATGTTTTAGTTGGCTCCTCATTTAAAGGTTGCCATATACAAATTGTTGAATAAAGAGGTAGACATATGCAACATTTCCAGACTCCTATCTTCTTCGATTGTTTTATTGCCAAATAAATCTTGAATATGTTTTGTTCCTGAGTGTTATGATTGGAATATCAAGGCTGATTGGATGGATATTTTATGTGATAAGATCAAAAATGCAAATAAAATGATGAATAACTTTTGGTTTTTATTATCTTCTACGATTTTATGGCAAATTTCGATTTTCTAAAAAAAATTTAAAAAAATTCAAGGAAGTATGGATTGCTTACTGATGAACTTACACATTTTATGCCTGGTCAAGAAAATCTTCTTAAGCCCAAACTTTTCGATCAATGTACACTCTAATATGCAAATTTAAACATAGTGAAGATATATTGTCAATAATGTTTGGCCAAAACTCACTTTGAGGAACCAACTCAAATGGGCTACAGATTGAAATTAGTCCAAAAGATGCCATTTAACAGTAAATAAAACATTTGGCTTTTGTCTCAGGCATCTCTTTATTATTTGAGACATTTTTTCAGTATCATAATGTGACTCCCGTCACATGGTAACCTGCAAACAATTCTTAGAAAACCAAAGACAAAGTTTCTCTTTTGGTTCAAATCATTAGTTTGTTGTCTCTATTTCATTTAAAATGATTGCAAAGCACACTCTCGATCACCATCATTCCATTGAAGTTAACAACTGAGCTTGATTTCATCAGCATTTGGTTAAGATTCATATGTACAAATCCTAATAGTGTCTTCATATGCAGTAAAATTATTGAGTAGTGTTTACCCTTGATAAAAACTGATGGAAAGTAATACTAATCTACAACATCCTGGCAGGCCATAGCAAACTAAGTGATTAGGGCATGGTAACCAGGAAGGCAGCAGCAGCCAGCGAGGAAGTCGAATAAGTAAAGGATACAGGTTACAGGGGATAGGCAGATTTGCAAAATGCTCGTAAGTTCAGCTTCAATCTCAAAAGAAACCATCTTCCATGGAGTTCTGAAATGAGAGAACAAAAGGACAAGCTTTGGGAATGTCTGGCCCAAACATAATATGGCTCCTTGTGATACTCTAATGGATTATATGCAACAGATTATCAACACGGAATAACTGTGATCATGTATGATGGTAACCTTCTATATTTTATTAATCGTATGTTTGTGAATTATATTTATGCTTTGAATAAATATTAAAATAAATCCCATAACTCAAATATTCACATAAGTTGCTCAGATGTATAATAATGTGATAAAAACCAACCAAAACATTCATACGAAAGATTTAAAACTGAAATATGCACATAAAATAAACAGATGTACACATAAACTCACTAGAAGGTACTATTTTATTCAAATAGTTCATTCAATGATTACAAAGTTTGTTACTTAGGTTGTTTGTTAATAAAAAGATTACAATGATCACAAATATATGTTAATGGTGAATACCCACACTGAAATCCACCAAGCTTGAAGTGCAGATGCAACCTCAATGATAGTTAGCCTCAAAAATTTAAAGGGGTTTCCCCCTCCAAACTCCAAGAAACCACTGGAGTTTTGTTCGATGATGTTCAAAACCTCTGGGTTTTCATCCACCAATCTCTGAAACCTATGGATTTTCATCCTCAAATCCAACAGGTGAACGCTTATGTTCAACTTTGCTGTTTCGGATTTTGCTGATAACATGTCCAATGATGGCCCAAACTAATAAAGTTGTCCACCTTTTATGGAGGTTGGCAAGCTAGAATGGGTCCAAAAAAATTTACCATTTTATTGCATTAGAATTTGAGCCCATTAAAAAAAATTGAATGATTCTGGTAATGGGTGAAGTCCTTTGTTCAAATAGCAAATTTGACCATGCATCTTCTCCAAAATGGTTCTCATTCATAGACATTGTTTAATGTTTAAACTGAAATGGTGGTGTAGAATCACATGTACACTACACATTAGAGGATGAAAACAATCATTTTCATTGATACAGTGATTGAAATTTGATTACTATTTCTAAAGTTTTCTTCATGGATCTAAGGACACCATTAATGCTGATGACATGGGAAAACGATCAGGAATCTGAAGGATGTGAAGAGAAAACACATCCTTTCAAAGGAAACCATGCAGTCTTTCACACATAGAAACCCTAACTGAAACCACTTAAAGAACTTGTGTTCCAGTGGAAGATTGAAGGATCAAAAACCCGCAATTTTGCAAGAAGCCAAAAGACACAAACCCTTAGGTTTTGTGAGGTAGAGAACAAAACCCCTTTTACCGGCCAATCTCTCCGAAGGTCACACATGAGCTTCAAAGTAGTTATTTGTCAGCTTCAGCTGATGTATATTTTGCAGTTTTGTCTTGGGTAAGCATTGTATTGGTCATCTGTTGTTGCTGCTATGGCAGCTCCTTCTGAAGGAAGTTTCCAGCTTCAATCTAAATGAGAAACATTGGGAATTGGTTGTGTGTCTCAGCCACCTGATTCCACATGATCTATCATTGTTGTGGGAGCTGAGAACAGCAATTTAAGGCTGTTATAACAATTATTGTCACAACATTGTGTATTGTACTTAAATCTTAGTAAGGAAAGGGTCAGATTATTTATGTTTGCTAGCTTCATTGCAATATATTATAGACACAATTAATGGAATAGATGTTTTTGCAGTTTGGTTTGCAATAGTGAACCTGATGTGCAGTCTGAGTAATCATTGCTAAAGCAAAGAATCATGTTTGCAATCTAGGATTATAGATTAGGAAAAAATATTTAAATCAATATTTTATCTACGATTTGTGAACCCCGCTAATAATATTAGGATTTATTGTATTTTTTACCAATATAAAGGAAATTTTCGGTAGGATCAGTAAATTTAGGGTTAAATACAGAAGTTTGAAATATACTATCAAGTTGATAATACTGTTGAGTAAACATTCAAATAACCTAGGGTTTTATAAGGTTCTAGTTTTAAATATTTAAACCTTGACATAGAAATAGGCAAAATAATTTCTTTAGTTTTCAAGGTTTAATAACAGCCCCAATTGAATATATTGAATTCTATCCTAAAAATATTTGCATTAGAATTTAAAATAGACCAGGATATTACACCATTGTGATTCATGGTATGGCTGTGTGTTGAGTAGTCTATTGTGATGATGCACCTCTCCGTGTTAATTATCATGAGGACATATTTCAATTACTAGTTCTAGGATGAGATTTAATGTATACACTAATGAACAAGGCTTTTATAGGCATCAGCCAATACAAGGTTAAGGAGAAAATAAGTCCTGGATCACCCCTACTATCTTTTTTCCACCTCATCGAGAAACAAGACTTCTAGCAATGTAAAGTTGCCTTGTGACTTTGGTCATATTGGATACACTGACCCTTGAAATTGTGATTTATTCCACACTTCTTTGAATGGGTTGACATTGTGTGATAATATTCTAATTCAATGTAATTAATTTTGTAATTTGATAATCTTTATGTACTTATTAATTTAAATTGGGCTTTTTCCTTGCATAAAAACTATATATTCAATTTAATTTGGAGATGCTAAGAGCATTTTGAAATCCTTGTAAGTTTTCATTTAACCCAAATGGAGTTTAAATGTTTTAGTTATTTAGAAAGTAGTGTATTTCCCATGCCGCCTTGGCTAATTGCTCCCATGGGGCTTCATATAGCTTGAGATATTTGTTATTTTATCATTTTATTTTAATACACTCAATGTCATTGTTCATTTTAGTATTTGCTTGATTAAAATGTCTCTAATTATCTTCTTTTTAATTTAGTGCACTCTTTGAAAGGATTGTCATTGTTGACATTCCTTTAGCTTGGGCTTCCTTGAGGGATAAATGGACAAATGTCCCAATCGGTTGGCGAAGGCATGTAAATTTGAGTTTAGTTTTACTGTTATGCTTAGGTTTAAAGAAGAGATTCCTTCCTTTGCATTTCATTATTGCATTATGGGGATGAAGATTTAGCAAACAAGCTTGGAAGACAAATGTCTCAATCAGTTGGCGAAGGCATGTATATTTGAGTTTAGTTTTACTGTTATGCTTAGGTTTAAAGAAGAGACTCCTTCCTTTGCATTTCCTTATTGCATTATGGGGGTAGAGATTTAGCAAACAAGCTTGGAAGACAAAGTTCTAATGGAGTTTTTAAGGGTTTTAAGGAGGGTTCTCATTTTGGGTTTCTACTGTGTGTGTGTATCAAATAAATGAAACGATACGAAACAGTGAAAGTTTTGTAAATGATATTAGTAAAGTCTACATTAAACTTATTTTCAGTTTGAAACATTCTGATTAGTTCATCAGAAACAAAAGAGAATTTTCCCTGCAATGCCAATATTACATAGCATTTTATATGACACAGAGCTGAAAGCATTAATCCCTGCAGCCATATATGAAAGAATTCCAAAGGTTGTTGCAGAAAACTAACATGAAAATCTTCATAGAAGGCAACAGACTGGATTCAATAGAGTATACCTGTCATTTCTAAATCTATCCACACAAGAGGCATGCTGAGAGAAGTACCAAGCACCTGTGATTTCGACTGTATATCAGAATTATTTTCCTCTGGCATCTTTGATCTTGCAGCGCTTGCTTTTTTTTTCTCCTTTTCTGGATCAAAAACAATCAGATTATCCTGACAAAGCATATCTCATTTGATAATTACAGATGCATCTTGAGAAATTTTAATTTTGATTGTGGTTGTGTAGAACAATTACAGCACAACAAATCTTTCCATTGGTTATAACCCAAACTATATGGCAAGAAATGATATAGAGAAAGACACTAACGGTACCCATGGAGTTTCAAGCAAAATCTTTGAATTTTGCGTTAAAAAAATATATTTATTGCATCCAGTTTCCAGGAAATAAAATAAGTCTAACCAAAGAAACAACGACAATATTATAAATTGTGTTTCAGATTGATATTGAAAGTTAGCTCAAAAAGAAAAAGAAAAAAATGCTAGTAGAAATAACATCAAAATCCAGATGAAAGCAAAAAAAAAAAAAAAGTTTGCCTGTGAAAATCTCATAGATCTGATTTACATCTCAAATTGCCATGAAAGCAATTTCTTCTACAAAAATAAACTGAAGAATGCAGCCAATCGTAGTTGACTCTAAGCTGAACTGAATCTATGAGTAGATTGCAATGCAAAACAACATAATTTTCCAGTAAAAGATTGACTAAATTTATCCTCTCCAAAGAGGCCTTGAAGAATTGAAAATAATCTACTAAACAGATGTCCAATATATGATTGCTCTCAGGGAGTACTTATATTAGACAAAAAACAGGCAACAAGATAAAATCTTGACTGTGGCCTAAATCCCCTACCACTTGTAGTTTCGTAAATTTTCTTTTTAGAATTTTTTCTTGCAATTATAATGGGCTGGAGCCTTCCCCCATAAAGGTCGGGACCCACTTAAAGCATTACATGTAATATTTATGCATATTAACTTTTAAAAGGACCTTACATGAATATAAATCTGGAGCATTCTCAGAATAATACTACTATAATAGACTCATTAGGAAGTAAGTTAATCCAACTCAATTATGCATTGTTTGAAAGTATCTTAAAGTGGCTTACTATCTTGATAATCAGACTTGTGGTGACTGTTGAAGATGGTAGCTGCAATAGAGATCTTTATGTCTGAAAATATGAACGTTATTACCATTATTGTTAAGTTCAGCTGAAAAGGACACTTGTGTTTAAATTGTAATATTGAATATAATGACATGTGTCATTCACATGCATTGAGGCATGAATATTCGAAGAGTTATTATTAATTATAGGAGTTATAAGAATCTCAAGAGACCTTTCGATTATCATGTGAAGAGTTTCTTCTATTGTGATATATTTGCATCATGCAAAGGATATTGTACTCTTGAACATTTCATTATCAATAAAGATATATTTTTGTTGTGTGGCTGGGTTTTTCCCTTCATTCTTGAAGGGTTTTCCCAGGATATTTCTGGTGTTCATTGTTTCAGTTTTCAGCTCTATTCTTGTTGCTATTGATCATTACTGATTTCTGAGCTCTAAGTTTCATCAGAGGTTGGTTAGGTTACAGCATATTAGGATACCTATCTAAGGATTTTATATTGCCTCTACAATTTTCAAAAAAAAAAGGGGATTTCTGTGTGAAGTGTTGTATGGTCGTCCATATTGATTAGCGTGTACTTGCTTATGTGAAAAGAGCCATGTTGGTTCTGTCAAAATTCCAATCCATGGATGTGTTGTTGATTCTAGCATGGGCTCCTCTTGATATTGAAATGGAATGTGTCCTTTCTTCAATCAGAGAGGATGGAGCAGTCAGATCTGCTATTTTTTTGACATGTTTTCAGCACGCTAGTATTTGGGATTCAAGAGCTGGTCTTTCTCCTAGCGCTAAAGGATCGACCAAGAGCTGTCAAGGGGCCTTAAGTCGAGCTACTTTATTTATCTTCTGTCAGATTCTGCCACCTATAGTAACCAGTGAAGTCAAGTTCTATCACTTCCCACCTTGTGTTAGATTTTCATTTGTGAAGGGGCCAACGAGGAAGTGGATTCCATGAAAATAATTCTATTGTAGCTTTTGTCCCAAGATTGGTGCATCAGATCGGGTGTCGGTGCAAAATAGATCCGATGGAGTGGATTCCATTGCAACATCTGGATGTGCGAGGCACAAGCCCAAGCACAAGCAACACCAGTAGTTGCCTCAATGTAGGGATTTCATCATTCACAGGCCTTGTTTGAGGCAGCCCTTGACAAATACATTCTTGCCGTTTTTTTATATGGAGCTATCTCTTGCGACACTGGTTGTCTTCCTATAACTGACGATTATATCCATGAAATCATCTTCTTCATTCACACAGTTATGAGATATCAAAGCAGAACTCATCAGATCCCCACGTTTTTATCAGATAAGTATTATCGGGTTTTATTTATGCAGTATTCGGTTGTCAATTTTGATTTTTTTTATTTATCCCTTGTCTGATATCAATTTTGTCATATTCAATAATGTCAGTTTTCCTTCCTATTCTCTGACGGCATCCCTTTTTTTTTTGTGCCATGAGTCACCAGTTTTATTTGTAACTAACGTTTTATAACATCAAAGACCAATGAGAAGAGAAGTCATGGGAGTGCATAATAACAGGCAGAGATATCGATTTCAATCCATGCAAAACTCTTGCAGAGTTCATTGATTCCTTTCTAAAAATGTTTAGTTACAGGAAATTGATGATTGCGACAAGCATTCTCAGGTCTAAGATGGAGAGCAGAGGTTTTGGGTCAGTGTTCAAAGGAACACTCACAGTCGATACACTTGTGTATATCTGCAGAATTACAGAGGTGATGGAGTTCCAAGAATCACATTCTTTGCAAATTAATTCTTCTGGAATGGTCACCGGCCTATATAGCGAGCTTTAGAGAGGGGACAGAGAAAAAGTAGCTTAAAATTATCAATGTTGTTCAGTCATGAACCACATGCATTAGCTTTTAGAAAAGGGGAGGGACCTCCCATGGCTTCCCGAGGCTAGAAATGGGTGACAGGTAAAAGAGCAAAGGACATTTGTTTTGTCTCACCTGACGGAGTGAGAATTTGTTCTAAGGTTGCCCTCTCCGATTTTTTTGGCTACCTATCCCAATCCCCCAGCTGACCACGAGTTTCTTTGGAGAGTTGAACCTTCAGTTGGTTGGCTGATTTAGGCAGGCTTGACCTTATACATGCCTACCGTGGGTGCTAACACTTTGATTGCATTCTTTAGCTACGAAGTGAGACTTTGTTATTCTATTGCATGAGGTTACAGAGATAAGTATATTTGTTAAGTATTGCTCAGAAATCTGTATAATGCTAGTTTTTATGGATGGTGATATCAGCTTTTAATATTTGTTACAGTTGCAGGGTGTGAGAAGAATTTGCTGATTGATTCATTTAGAGAGATATGCTCAATCTCAGAGGGAGGACTCAAAAACAATGATCTTCAGAGGGAGAAAGTTCAGCTTCAGAGGGAGGTTTTCTTTCTTGAGAAGGAGTCTTTCTAGTATCCCTTCCTTTTATACATGTTTCTAATATTTGTGTTTTTGAGACTCGTGTTGGAAAAGAGTTTCAATTGTGATTTTATGAGTTATTATTTATGTGAAATCAATAAAATGAGATTGTACGATCAGCTATGATAACTCTTTCACTATGCGATAGTGAACATCATGTTGAGAGAGTCCATGATGTCATCATGTTGAGAGATTCTGTGATGGGAGTTGGATGTCATGTTGAGAGATTCCATGACAGCTCACGTTGAGAGAGTCCATGAACAAAGGCTTAGCTGTGAGTCTTGCAAATCTCTTCATGTTGAGTGATTCCATGAATGTGATCGATTGTTGCAGGTCTTCATGTTGAGTGATTCCATGAATGCGACTAATTGTTACAGGTTTTTCATGTTGAGAGATTCCATGAATGTGATTAAATGTTACAAGGTTTCATGTTGAGTGATTACATGAATGTGATTGATTGTTATAGTTTTTCATGAATCTTATAGGATATATGGTATAAGAT
The DNA here is from genome assembly GCA_028749045.1 of Cupressus sempervirens. Classification (NCBI taxonomy): domain Eukaryota; kingdom Viridiplantae; phylum Streptophyta; class Pinopsida; order Cupressales; family Cupressaceae; genus Cupressus; species Cupressus sempervirens. The sequence goes on along the minus strand of CM053783.1, from coordinate 30,815,895 downwards.
TTCATCATTAACATTTTGGTTGCAATCTTGTGTGACTGTTCAGCCAAAGATCTCTCTCTCGCTAAGAGGGAGTGTTGAAGATGGTAGCTGCCATAGAGATCTTTATCTCTAGAAATATGAACGTTATTACCATTATTGTTACACTCAGCTGAAAAGGACACTTATGTTTAAATTGTAATATTGAATGTAATGACATGTGTCATTCACATGCATTGAGGCATGAAAATTCGAAGAGTTATTATTAATTATAGGAGCTATAAGAATCTCAAGAGACCTTTCAGTTATCATGTGAAGAGTCTCTTCTATTATTATATATTTGCATCATGCAAAGGATATTGTACTATTGAACATTTCATTATCAATAAAGATATATTTTTGTTATGTGGCTGGGTTTTTCCCTTCATTCTCGAAGGGTTTTCCCAGGATATTTCTGGTGTTCATTGTTTCAGTTTTGAGCTCTATTCTTGTTGCTGTTGATCATTACTGATTTCTGAGCTCTAAGTTTCAACAGTGACTAACAGGATGTCCAAGTGGCTTGTGATCTTTATTGGAAAAGACTGTTTTTCCTTTTATTTTTTATACAATGTGAGTCCAACAGAATGAGCTTAAGTCCCAGATGCTGAAATCAGATTCAAATTCCATAAGCAATGTTCAGTGTTGAAATTAAGCCTCTTAGAATCCTCAAGAAAAGGATAGAAGACCATCATGGAAAGTGAAATACAAATTCTCAGAACCTGACTGACTCAAATCAAGTCATATCTTCCTTTTCCAACATATTACTCAGATAAGTATGGGCAGGAATAAGTGGCCAATTACTTAGCCAAGGGAGCAAATGAGCTTATTTTAGGCCAATTTATTTGGCAAGATCACTTGGCAATTTTAGTGAGTTCATGTTTGAAGAGCTTTCTATTATTCTAATGAAGGATATTTATAAAAAGACTATGGAGGTCTCTTCAAGTTTGAATACCTAAAAAACCTTCCAATTTACTGTGATTTTGGATTTGCATATTTAGTATGCAATTGCTGACCATTAGGATCCATTGAAAATTGCAAAGTGTCCCACGCAATGATTGGTTGTATTTTTATCACCTCCTTTCTTTGTGATCATTTTCAACTCATATTTCCGTGAGCCTTCCTATTTTCAGATGAAAAACAAACATTGTACTCATCTCTAAAGAATTACAGAGTACAAAGGGATGGCTGCAGAGAAAGAACCTATCCTTAAGTATGTGTTGCTACCTTGTGTGGATAGATTGCTTCAATTAAATACCTTCTTTCTGATGCATAGGCAAGATGCCCATGTCCACTAAAAGCTCTATCATCCTGCAGGCTATTTTCCTATTTTACTCCCTGTTTCCTCCAGTTATCTACAGTTCTCTGGAAGCTTGATCAATTTAGTTCTCTATTTCTTCATTGATTCACTTACCATAACAAGAGGGCTTCATCATGGACAATGGCAATGCTCATCACTCTGAAGGTAGAAAGGGACATACGTTTAAAAGAACTTTGGAAAATCCACCAATACCAGGGCTTTAGCAGTCATGAGAAAAATGTCTTGGATGATTGGGAACAGCATTGATAATCTATAAGCAATCTGTTTCTATCAAGGAAACTTGCAAAGTGAGGAGCTGACTTGGCATCTAATAGAAGATCCTAGAAATAGCTGCAGCCCCTTCCCACAGTTCCCTATTATATATTGTGGTGGAGTTGATGCACATGAAAATGGATTTGATGATGAGCTGTGTAAGACAGGGTGCCAAGTCTTCAGCTGTTACAAGACTAACCCAGTGGCAGTTCAAATTTCACTATTTCTGCTATAACAAAGGTTTTGATGCTTAATTTCCTTCTTGATCCCTGTTAGTATTACCTATTAGAATAGACAGAATTTCATTATTTCATGCTATAGGTTTGTGGATATTCGTGTCATTCCAAATCTCCAGAAAGGCCTCTTGGAGCAAAGATAACTCAGATGACTAATATTTACTTGCCTATTCGCTCAGATTCTTTCAAAAATATTTACAATCTAGTTAAAATTTCTAGAAAAAACATTTATTCTTTATGAATCACTTTTTTATCAAGAAAATTTAAATTTCTAAGCTTCTATAAATGTGTACCTTTGTAACATTTTTCCTTGCAGAGCTCCTGGAAAAGCTAGAGTATTGACATGAGGGTGCAGTAATGCCTGGTGATAGAAAGCAAGCATCTCAACTTTGTGAATCATGGCAATGGGGAGGCTAGCTCTAACTGCCCTATCAAGTAATAATCTCCAGCTCTTTCTATTTCTGATGGATCTGGTTTAGCTTAGTCGTTGTCTAGCCGCTAACAAGTCGGTTGTAGTACAAATGACAGCTAATTGCTACTGTTAATGATTACAGACAGACCATGTCTTTAAGCTTATGCTCCAGATGTGATTGGCAAATTGATGGGTGACACACTCAATTGTTTAACTTAGTTTTGTTGTAGGAAGAAACAATTAACTACAAGAATTGTAGCATAAATAGTAAATACAATTGCAATAACTAATGAACTATGAACGGACAGAAATAAAAATATCCAGAAGACAGATAATATTTGTGAAAAAAATACTAACATATTTATAGCTATGTGTGAGAAGAACAGTGAAGCCACGAAACGTTTCTGATTGATAGAGAAGAGATGGTAATATTTGAGAAGTGATATGAAGCTACCACAATTCTACTCACGCTCTTTTCTTTGGTACGAAAATTTGATACAAATGGAATAGCAATCTTTGAGAATCTTAACACTCTTACCTACAACAATTTCTCTCTGATTTTTACATTCAGACTCCAATGTAATTACAAATATGAGCATTACATTTCAGTCCACAAAAGAAATGCAAAGCTCTTAAAGAAAATTGTGGAGCTTTTTCTATCAATAACATCGACATTTTGGATAACAGTGCATTTCAGCGGTAAATGAAAAATAGAAAAATAGAAAACAGAGCTATTCGAACAAAATATATAAATGTGTGTGGCAAGCGTTTTAGCACAAAGCATCTGTCATGACGTAAAACTCACTAAAATGATATTTTCATTTTCTATTTTATGTCGAGGTGGTTTAACTTTAATACATCTTGATATGTTGGGTTTCCGCGGGCTTATGGGGCGTTCTCCAGATCAGAGTTGCCAACACAAAGAGAAGTAATTTAATTAAAATCTTAAGCTTTATAATGCATCTTGCATTATTAATTAAGAAACTACAACCCTGAAAAGGCTCCCGTCGTAAAGCTCAGGTAAGTCCAACTTTCAACTAGATCGCCTTGTTTGTGGTAATTACACATAATATATTCAAGTGGTCTAGCGACAGCTTAGGCCGGGTTTTGGTGATAAATGGTATTTCGGAAGGGTGTTAACAAAAGTAAGGTTTCTTTTATCGTTTATTTTGCGAACGGACTCGAACCCCTGGCCAGTTGGGCCAAAGAAATTGCATCGTTCTCTGTTGAATGACATGATTTGGTTTGTTAGCTTTAAAAAGCTTTATATCTCATATGAAGCAGCTCAATGAAAGCCTCTGCACTATGAACTGTGCTGTAAGTTGAAAGGTTGTCAAATTTGAGTTACAGTTTTTCAAATTTTGAAGCGTAAAAAGAAACAAGAACCTAACATAATTTGTTGCAGAAATGCAATTAACGGCTTACTCGTCATCTTGCGGCCTTTACCCGTGGATAAATTGGGTTGAACGCAGTCTTCCCGAGGATCACTAGAATCCAAAGATAAAGCGGCAAAACTGTTTGAAATATTATTCATGTATGGAAGTGTTTTATTATTCGAATCCTCCGCAGAAGTTAACAAGGTTTCAAAATTCCTCCTCCTGTTCTGCAGAAAACTCGGACAATTTCATTTACAGAGAAAAATGAGTATCTCATGTGTTGGCGTTAATCTTAGATAAAATAAATTACTATTCATATACTGTAAACACCTTTGACAAATCCGCACTTAGTATGTTTTTTAAGTTTTACAAGCAAGTTACTTTGCTCGCTTTGATGTGTCAGCACGAGACTCTTCTTCAATGTAAGGAAAAGCTAGATACAACATCATTATTACTAGGGATTGCACTTGGTTCGATCGATAATAGGACAATAAATTTAGAGTAATTTTAATTGAATGTAAGAGGACAATTAACTTAAATCTTGTGAAATAAGTTAATTATTATTCAAATACACCGCTCATGTCAAATGCACGTTGATGTTATTTGTCGTTTAAGATCTAAAGAAAAACTATAAAATGATGGCTTGATATTGATGAGTTAAGTGCAAGCAATTTTGTTGATCAAGATGTGTGTTGGATTCTTGAAATTGTTGTTGGAGCATTTCATGATTTTAGCATTCTTTAGTTCTATAGTTTAACCAAATCATTCACTTACAATAAAAAATTTAAATATATTACATCTTTTGAACCTTCCATGTATTAAACAAAATCTATTAAAGTCTTCAAAGAAATGTGTGTAATGGGCACCCTAAAAATGCCCAAAAACTGAACCAGTTATTGAAATAGATTTTTTAATGCAAACTAAAGATGGAAAATTATATTATTTGTCAAAATGATGAAATCAAGTACAAGCAATGTATTTCAAAAGCCAAACCCCAAGGGAATGACGTCTAGAATGTTACAAGAGAGGATGAACGTCCCCTATTGCCAAGAAAGATATGTGATTCACACATCCAAGCTCTTATCAAATTTCATTCACAAAAATTTGATGCTCAACAATGAGACTTTCACCCCTATTTATCCTTTTTCTTCACCCTTTTAGAAGGAACTAAAACATTAATTAATTGCAAGTGTTGGAAGCTTCCCCCTTCCAATAATTAATGCACTCTCTAGAAACTCCTCCCTTGCAATACAATAATTAATTGTGCTTCTAAAAAATTAAATTGCTAGAGGCTTCCGCCTTTTCAATAATTAATACACACTCTAGAAGCTTTTCCCTTGTAATACAATAATTAATTAAATTAATTAAATATAAAGTCACTTTTAATTTTTAATTTATTTAATGACTTTATAAGAAATTAATTTAATTTCCTCTTATGCTCCACTTAGACTTTAGAGAACATGAAGGCTAAAAGATGGGGTCATTACATAGACTTTGGAGAACATGAAGGCTAAAAGATGGGGTCATTACAGTCCGCCCTCCTTGAAATTGCTTGTCCTCAAGCAATCTTAGTCCTATTTGTTGTAGCACCTACTCACTCTCCCAAGTAGCATCTTCCTCTCGCAGATATCTCCATTTGACTAAATATTCTTTAATCAACCTGCTTCGCAGAGTCCTTTCACTAGTATCCAGAATAGCCTTAGGAATTAATACGAGCTTTCCCTCCTCATCTAATGGTGGTAATTATGTTGAAGGCACAACTCTCTAATCGATGGCTTTCTTAAGCCTTGACACATGAAACACATTATGTACTCGACTACCCTCTGGAAGCTCAAGCTCGTAAGCAACCTCGTCCACCTTGCGAATCACTCTATAGGGGCCATAAAATCTAGGCTTCAACTTTTCTGCTCTGCTTTTCTTGAATGATGACTGTTTGTATGGTTGTAGCCTTAGGTAAACCATATCCCCAACCTCAAAACTGCACTCTATCTGGTGTTGGTCTGCATACAATTTCTATTGATTTTGGGCTTGTTGTATATTCTCCTTGAGCACCCTCAAAATATCATGACTATCCTACAAGTAGTGTTTTGCTTTGGGCACCCAACTATCCCCCAAACTAGATCCATGAAACTAGGGGCTTCATAACCGTACAATGCCATGAATGGAGTCATCTTGATGGACATATGATAAGTGGTGTTATAACAATACTCTCCCATATGTAGCCATTTGACCCAAGCCCTCTGTTGTGCAGTCACATAGTTCCTTAGATATCCTTCCACCAATTTATTCACAATTTTTGTCTACCCATCTATCTGTGGATGATAACTAGTGCTAGGTGTAAGATCTGTGCCACACAACCTAAACAGTTCCTGCCAAAAAGTACTCATGAATTTACTGTCCCGATCACTGACAATGAAACTAGGTAGCCCATGTAACCTGAATATCTCTCTAAAGAAAAGATCGACCACCTGTGTTGTCGTGTAAGTGGATGGAATAGCAAAGAAGTGAGCAAACTTCGTCAGCTGGTCAACTATCACATAGATGCAATCTTTCCCTTGTACTCATGGTAACCCAGTGATGAAGTCCATAGAAATACTTTCTCATTTCCTATCTGGAATGGGCAAAGGTTGTAACAACCCTGCAGGATATGTGTGCTCTCCCTTATTCTGCTGGCAAATTGCACACTCCCTGACATGCTTATGAATATTATCCTTGAGCCCTTTCCATGTAAACCACTCATGGATATGCCAGTAGGTCTTAAAGACCCCTAGATGTCCAGCTGTAGGTGCATTGTGAAATGCCTTCAATATTACCTCCCTAAACTGTGATGAAGGAATCAAATATATCCTACCCTGAAACTTTATCAATCTGTCCATCACCATGTAATGATCATCATGTATGGTGCCTACAATTACTCTAGAAGCCCAAGTGTCCCTCGCATACTCTTCTATGATCTTATTTCTCCAATCTCCTATAATCTCAAATAGAGCATAAATATGAGGTCTCTTGGATAAAGCATCTGCCACCACATTCTTCTTACCTTTGACAAACTCAATGTCAAAGTCATAGGCCTGTAACTTCATAATCCACTTCTGTTGTCTATCATTCAAATCACGTTGGCTCATGAAGTATTTGATGTTGTTGTGATCAGTTTTGATAACAAAATTTCCCCCAACTAGGTAGGACCAAAACTTAGCCAATGCATGCATTATAGCCAACATCTCCCAATCATAGATGGAATAGCTCCTCTCCACTCCACGGAGTTTCCTACTCTCAAAAATAATGGGATGCTTCTCCTACATCAAGTCTGCCCCAATCCCATCTCCTAACGCATCACAATGAAGCTCAAATGGCTTTGTGAAATCTGGTAGAGCTAGTCTTGGACATGATGGCATCATCTTCTTGAAATGATTGAAGCTTCTTTGAGCTACCTCTGTCCATGTGAAGGCCCCTTTCCTAGTAAGGTTTGTCAAGGGTACAATGATTTGTGAAAATATTTTAACAAATCTCCTGTAAAATCCACAAAGACCAAGGAATCCCTTAAGCTATGTAAGATTCATATGAGTAGGCCAATCAACAATAGCCCTAATCTTTTCAGGATCTATCTGAACTCCATTTGTGCTGATAATATGCCCAAGGTATAGTAGCTCAGTCATCCCAAACTCGCACTTAGATTCCTTGGCATACAGTGACTCTTCCTCCAAAGTGGACAACACCATCTCAAGATGTTGTAAATGCTCCTCCCAACTCTTACTAAAGACTAAAATGTCATCAAAGAAAATCAAGACAAATCTCCTAAGTTGCTCCCTGAATACCTGATTCATGCAACTCTAGAATGTAGCAGGGGCATTGGTTAGCCCAAATGGCATAACCAAAAACTCGAAGTGGCCATAGTGACACCGAAAAGTTGTCTTCTCAATGTTCTCCTCCCTCATCCTAATCTGATGATACCCTGACCGTAGATCAATCTTTATAAAAAAGCATGCACCATGTAACTCATCAATCAACTCATCCATTCATGGGATGGGATATATGTTCTTGATTGTCTTCTTGTTTAATGCCCTGTAATCAATGCACATGTGCATCAGCCCATCCGTCTTCTTTACCAACACTACTATTGAAGCAAAGGGGCTCTTACTAGGCCTGATATGCCCTATTTCCAACAACTCCTTATTTGCCTTTGCTATCTCATCCTTATGTTTCTTAGGATGACGATAGGGAGTAATCATGACTAGTTTAGCTCCCTCCTCGAGCTCAATAACAAGCTATATCCCCCTATCAAGAGGAACCCCATGCAGAATCTCGCCAAATACCTTAGTGTGCCTATCAAGTATCTCCTGGATATTTGGTGGATGACTCTTCACCTATGGCTCTTGTGAAGTTGGCATAGTGAAACATTTTGCTGCCCACTCTATGTTATTATGCCAAAAAATTCTCTGCATTCTCCTCAGGGAAACTACTCTGCAACTCCCATCTGAAAATCCTCTAAGTACAACAGTTCTTCCCTCATGCTAAGACTTCATCTCCAATTTTTCTAGGTTAAGTGTGAACTCTACTAGTGAGGCCATCCATACCATGCCAAGGATGACATCATAGTCTCCCATGTCTACAACATAGAACTCATCTTCCAACTCATAGCCATCTCCAAACCTGATGTGAAGATTAGATATCTTCTAAGTGCATAATAGTTTGTCACCATTAGCTACCATAACTCTAAATTCGGCATGCTCCTCAATCTGTAGACCTCTCTTGGCTACTAATTGTGCATCTATAAAATTATGTGTAGCCCTAGTGTCAATGAGTGAGATCACTTTCTGCCCTTGGATAGTACCTCTAACCTTAAATGTGATTGCCTTCTAAGCCCCCATTAAACGTGCTAATGACTTCTCATCCTCAGGAATGCTACTCTCCTCTGTAGTGCTATCCTCATCTAAATCAGAGTGTTGATCCTCCCTCTTTGACTGTGACTCTTCTACTGAGAAATACTCCATTTGATTTGCCTTAGCCTTGAGAGGACACTTATGAGATAAATCCCAAGGCTCTCTACAATGAAAACATTTCTTCTTTCTCAAACCATTCAAGGTGTCATTATCCAACTTATCTCTTTTGGCCTAAGCATCCTTGTGAAAAGGTTTTTTGTCCTTCTCCTTGTCCTTTTTCATATAAGAATCCTTGTGCTGAAATTTGCTCTTAAATGAAGAAGGTGCTAAGTCACGAGCCTTTTTAGTGGTCTCCTGCAACGTAGGCGATTCATGCCCCTTGACCCAACCTTGCAAGGGTTCTGAGAGTCCATCCATAAACAACACCACTAACCTCCTCTCTGAAATATCTGTGACCAACATAGCTAACCTCTAAAACTCATTGATATACGTCTCAATTGATCCCCACTACTTGAGTTGTGCCAACTCCTTAAACCATAATTTAGGATCCTTGGTATCAAATCTCTCTATGAGCTTCTTAGTAAACTCCTCGTAAGATGTGATCTGATTATGTCCCAAGGTTACCATGCCATGGTGCCATCACTCACGTATCGGTCCATCCAAGTGAATAGTCACATACTTTATAGCCTCCTCTTCAGGCATAGGATTCAGCTGCAAGTATGTATCCATCTTCTGCACCCAATCTTGTGCGGTCATCTTCCCTGAAGCATCACAATAAGGTAAAGAAAGTTTTCCAAATTTCTTTCTCAGCTCAAGGTTTTGACTTCGTCCTCCTGATCTGGGCATGTGTCTCATCCTTAAGTCCAAGTAATCTTTGAGAGAAATGTCTGCCTAAAACTCCAGTCCACTAGCCTCCTAATCCCTCCTGAACTGATCCTGTAACTCCACAAGTTGTGGTTCATTAATTGGCTGAACTGGATCTCTAGGTGGGAAGGTGGGTAGAAGAGGTCTTGGGCTAGTTGTTCGAGTTGGGCGTGCAACATGTCTAAAGTTATTAGCCTTATTTCCATCATTGTCATATCCATTGTTACCATTAATGTTGTCTCGGCCTCCATTATCATTGCCCCTATTATTGTTGTTTCCATTGTTGGCATCACCTGGATTAATATTGATGCCATCTGTCTAGCCATTAGCTGCAACATCATATCCACTCACCTATTCTGATCATGTTGCATCATATGCATATGCCTATTCTACTCCTCTAATGTACCCAATAACCTGAACATTACATTTTCTTGATCTAGATCGATATTCCTATCATCTCGGTCACCCATACTATTGTCTTGTTCAAAGAATGTCTCATTTGTGTCTATATGACTGGATTGTATGTCCCTCTACATAGATGAACTACCTTGTTCGTTCTAATAGTCTGAACTCCTACTTTGTCTTGCTCTAGTATTGCAAAAATTATAAAGCCCTTGTCGCATGCTCAAACATAGATGCTAAAGATCTCCACAGGATGGCAGAACTTATAGCTCTAATACCACTATAATGGGCACTCTAGAAATGCTCAAAAACTGAACCAATTGTTGAAATGGATTTTTTAATGCAAATTGAAGATGGAACCGATGTTGAAATTATATTATTTCTCAAAATGATGAAATCAAGTACAAGCAATGTATTCCAAAGGCCAAACCCCAAGGGAATGACGTCTAGAATGTTACAAGAGAGGATGAATGTCCCCTATTGCCAAGAAATACATGTGATTCACACATCCAAGCTCTTATCAAATGTCATTCACAAAAATCTGATGCTCAACAATGAGACTTTCACCCCTATTTATCCTTTTCCTTCACCCTTCTAGAAGAAACTAAAAAATCAATTAATTGCAAGTGCTAGAAGCTTCCCCCTTCCAATAATTAATGTACTCTCTAGAAAATCCTCCCTTGCAATACAATAATTAATTGTGCTTTTATAAAATTAAATTACTAGAGGCTTCAGTCTTTCCAATAATTAATACACACTCTAGAAGCTTTTCCCTTGTAATACAATAATTAATTAAATATAAAGTCACCTTTTAATTTTTAATTTATTTAATGACTTTATAAGAAATTAATTTTATTTCCTCTTATGCTCCACTTAGACTTTGGAGAATGTGAAGGTTAAAAGATGGGGTCATTACAACGTGATCTTGCATATTGCAATGATTGCACATATGCATTAATTCTTAAACTTTTGTCCATGATGAAGTTCGTTCATCTTTGCAGCAAGGGATCTAAATATTTTTCCACCTTATAATGCATAATAGCATAACTTAATTTGTAACAAACCTTTTTTTTCATCATTTCAACTTCACCACCTCAAAAAAATCCACTCAAATATAATAAGCAAAAAATATTTCCTACTATACTTGCAAGAGTTCTTTTTCAATTAGATTGTGTGATATTTTTTACATCAACATTTTGGATCATGCTCCATGATCCATGATCATCGGGATGATTGGGTGCTAATTTTTTGGAAGTTTATTGAGAAACTAAGATAATTAGGATCTACAAAACTTTTCTCCTTCTAAACAACTATATTGTATTCACCATGTTAACCATCTCTTATCTAGTTTATGCATAACATAACTTCAAATATCAAATGCTAAAATAAATCTAACTATGTATCACATCCATGAAATGTAAACACATAACACAAAAGATTTTGGTAACCAAGAAACCCTCCAAGGTGAAGGTAAAATCAAGGTGGGGATAACACCCACAAATCTTCACAACTGTAGTAACAAAGTTAGCCTATTAAGACTACAAAATTTGATAACTTATGATGATATACCCTGTGAGGGGTCTTCCCTATTAAAAGCTTTACAAGATTGTTAGTTCTACCTTGATTAAAGGATTTAACTCTTACAATGAAGTAAGGACTCTATTAAGAGATTTATAAAGGTTTGTTAAAACCACTTTTTTAAGAGATTTGTCTTGATTCATTATGTCAAAACTAATTCAATACATGATCCTTTGGTCTGCAGTTATAATTGTTGATTACAGATCTCCTCCTTCAAATCTCTGATCTAATCTTCAATCTGATTTGTTTTTACTCAATCCTTCACTGCTTCATTAGGTTGCTAACTTTGTTCTTCACAACTTTTGCATGCAACTTCAAAAACCTAATTCATTCACACAATGCTTTACTTCCTTTGCACACTTCACATTATCATCCACTATATTGAAATAGGGTTTGGATCTACCCTTTTAGAGATATATGTAGAGTCTTCTACAATAAGATCAACAATCTAGATGTTTCCCTTTTTGCCTCTTCATCTAATTGGTTGTTCATCCCTCATAGGGATATGTGATCCACATTAAACGTGTAACAACCATTGTAACAAACTATATGATCATTAAATATCATTTACATTTCAGCTCAAAAAATGGTTTACCTCAAAGTTTGTACCATTCCAAACATATGTGTTCACTTTGTGTCACTCGACACACACTATCTGTAATGCTCGATCGTAACTATTTTGCCTATTATTGCTTGGCCTTAACTTACTCAACTTATACTGAAAGTACTCAGTGACCAAAGACTTGTTTAGCTCCTATAGAGCTCTACTTACATATGATTATTTACAAGTCTTTACATGACTCAGTCTATATAGAGTAACTCGGTCACAGTGATGATCGACTAAGTCTACCTTATAAATGACTAAGTGTTTGACACTAATAGACAACAAAACTTAGAGATACCAAAAATCTCCCCCTTTGACATTAGTGGCAAAAATACTTTGTCATGATTACATTGTTACATCACAAAAATAATAAAACTCCCCCTAAGCCTATGACTCAATTCTTATAGAATCTTAAAACATAGTATACAATATATTTGATATGACTCAAAATAGTCTAATTGTAGGTTCTTATACCTTGTATGATTTTTGCCTTTCTGAGCTTCATATATCTATATCTTTACCATTATTTTATATTATCATTCCCCTTTGTAACTCATTTCATTTCACTCCCTTATATCATCTATCCATACTTTCTATATCTATCCCCCTTGTTTTTTACACTTATGTTTGTTGTTGGGGTTGAGTAGATGGAATCAAACCATATTTTGTCAATGAATGGTTTATGGGTTTACATGATCGTGGAAAGAGCATGATCCCATGTGGTTCTCACTAATTCCAAAACATGAATCTTTGTCTCCAAATTTGCAGCAAAGCCAATTAAGTTATCCTCAATAAAAAGTATATGATCTCTTTGAACTAGATCCTTTGTTGAAGCTAGCTTACGTTGCATAACCTCTAAGTGAGGTATCAACATGGACTAGATAGAGATAAGTCTAGCCCTCATTCTGTTATTTGATGTGTGTAGCTCGACCAACCTCCCTTGTGCAAACAACAATCTATTGTAGTCAATTGAGCTTGATCCTATTGATTGAGAGATAGAACTTCTTGATAGCTTCAATTTCATGTCATCTTGAATCCTCTAAATGTTTGCCTCAAGAAATTCATTAGTAAATCTTGGCACATCATAAAGAATATTGTGCAGATCTTGTACCTTCTTCACAAGTTCTTCTAGATTATCTACTAGTGCCTACAACTCAACCTTTCTTGTTGCAATTACTGTAGAAACTATCTCTATTACTTTCTATAAGAATTTTCCAAAGAGTATCATCATAATGTCAATATGTATTTGATTCAATGTGAAAGTACACTAGGAGTGCCTATATATAAAGGGCTCTGGAATGCTTCTAGAATGCATAAGAATTAGCAACATGATAAGTCATACAACCAGGCACATGTCCACTAGATGTGGATTATCCACCATTAAGCACAAGAGTAAGTGTGATGATGAGAAGATAAGCCTACAAAGGTGTAGCGCATAAAATAATGTTGTAGACACCATGTGCTAAATTAGAAGTGTGAATAACTATGATGTCTATATGACAACTCAGTTAATGATGCAAGCTCTAGTTTTGCAGACACCATGTGCTGAATTAGAGTTGCTTACTCCAGTGTTGTCAACATGAGAACCCATAAGAATACACAAACTCCTAAGTGTCTCACCAAATAAATAATAAAATAATGCATTAACCTAAGTAAACTTAAGTAGAGTGTAAATAGTAAATACATATTTACACCAACACCCCCCCTTAAGTGCAACTTAGGGGAATGCCCTTAAGCTCACAAAAACTAGGATGAAATGCATGATGGGTCTCGGCTACTAGGCTATGTTAGGTACTCATGTACATAATGAAATGCAATCTCTCATAAAGTTGAGAAAGAGGGAAAACCTCATGGGAAAAACCCTCCCCCAAAAAGAGAGATGAAAAGACAAGATGCATGGATGAATGGAGTAATCAAGACCCCCATTACGACATACATCAAGTATATAAAATAGTGAGAATGAGAAGAACAAAACCTCATAAGAGGAAAAAGTCCCCCTCCCCAATAAGAAAGAAGAGGAAGAGAGAGAAGATAGCCCCCCCCCCCCCCAAAAAAAAAAAAAAGAGTGTCGATCAGTGATAGTCGCTTTGATGTAGAAGCTGATCTAGGAATGTTGAATAGTGTTCCTCCCCTTTGGAAGAAACAATGGCAAAGGTACAAGTGAGATGCTTCCCCTGTGTGTAGAAAGAATCCCAATGATGAATGATGTCTCTAAAACTTGCTCAACTATCCCTATGCCAATGCTGACTGTTGCCCCCTCCAAGAACCCTGAAAAGAATGAGTGCAGATTTGACAAGGATGGATGTCAAACCTATCCCAAGGAACTAACTATCTTCTCAAATGATAAAGAGACCTCCTACAACTGTTGTACATAAGGATCCACAATCATATCAACCTGTGAAGATCGATCATGTAGAGAATGGACATGATGGTTAGAGTGAGCCCTTGCAACAACTGAAGAAGGATCTTCTTCATCAAAGAGAAGTTGTATATCATCGATGATGTCTGCCAAGTCTGCTATGTATGACTCCACAAACAAACCTAAAATGTCTGCTATGTAGTCATCCCTTGTTGCTAAAGTTGGAAAACAAGGTGTACCCTATTGTGTTGGACCTATCACTGTGGTAATATATGCATGTGGAATATGCTAATGTTGTGACCTCTTGCTGTAACTGTTGATAGAACCCCACGTGTTTGAATCTATTGAAGCACTATTGTTGGTGTCACTATTAATTTCTACAATGTACGAAGTGTAGAGAGGATTAGAGGATAAGCTGGGTGAACTTTCCTCAAAGTGAACATCCTCCTCCACAAAAATCTCATGTGTCTCAAGATCCATAAGTCTTTATGCCTTAACACCATCTTCATATTTGATGAAAGTACAAGGCCTCGGTGGTGGTGCGTTGCATCCCCTAGAAGATATTTTGCCCATGCTGGACAACTGAAGACTTTGAAGTGTTTCACAACTAGTTTTCTATCGCACCATGCCTCAAAAGGAGTCTTTCCATCTAAGGCATTATGATAGAGACCTGTTAAGTATGTGAGTGGCAGTACTTATAACTTCAACCTCTAGTGTTGGATCAAGAGAATTGGCTTGTATCATGCAACTTGCCATGGACTTAAGAGTTCTAATCCTCAGTGCTGCAACATTTGTCTTGTGCGGACTGAATGCTAGTGGATTCTAAAGATCAATTCCCTCAAGTTTACAAAAGTCTTTAAGTCTTCTGTCTACATATCTAATTTCATTGTCCATCCAAAGAACCTTGATGGCTTTCCTTGATTATTGTTCAACATGACTCTTGAAGGCTTGAAACTTATCAACCACTTCATTCTTGTGATGAAGAAAGTAGACCCATGTGTAGTGTGAAAAGTCATCAATGAAAGTAAGGATGTAGAAACCTTGGCTGACTGATGCCACTACAAAAGGACTTGTTAAAACCATGTGAACCAACTGAAGAACAAGTAGTGCTCTTGAAGACTTCCTTTTATCAAACTTCTCCTCAAGATGCATATCCACTAAACATGATGAACATTCACCCTTAGAAAATTTGATTGTTGGTAGACCTTTGACCATGTTTTTGGAGCAGAGTTGTTGAAGATAACGGAAGGCAAGATGATCATACCACTCATGCCATAATTTGATTTGTGAATTAGATTGAGTTAACAAGGCATGTGAAGGAGACTTAGGCACAAAGTGGGAGAAGAAATAAAGCCTCTTGTCATGATTGACTTTCCCCACTACAACCAATGAATCATCTTTAAGACTTTGCACCATTACTAAATGTGGAAGGAACTCAACTTTGTTTCCATCTCCAAGGTGAGTGATTTGGTAAATTGAGAGGAGATTAGAGCTTAAGTATGGAACATAGAGAACATCTTTGAATTCCCCATTTTCCATCTCCACATGTCCTTTCCCTTCAACTTCCATTTTAGTATCATCTCCCACAAGGATGTGCGGTACCTATGATTACTTTAATGAAGAAAAGTCTCCATTTCAAGAACCCATATGATAGGAGGCACCTAAATCAAGAATCCATTCAATTGAAGAACTTGTGTTTGCCATAAGTGCTTGCCCTTTTCCCTTTGAAATTGGTGGAGTTGAATCCTTAGAAGTACCTGGCACTTGAATTTTGTTCTTCTTGAGTGGGTTTTCCAACTCATCGACTCTTTAGTCTTGCAATGATGCTCATCATGATTTGGCTTTTTGCAATATGCACAAAAAAGTTTATCCTTCTTTTCATTACTTCCCTTCTTGTTGGAAGAAGAATTGCCTTGTTGCGAGGAGGATTATTGTGTCTCAAATTGTGATATTTTCTTCCACTGCTTTTTCTTGTTGTTGTTAGAACTTTTTCCTCCTTGACTTGATTGTTTCTCATTACTAGCCACCAATACTTTGGTCTTTGATGATATAAGAAGTCCCGTATCTATCAAGTGAGATTGTTCAAAAATCAATGCTTCTACAAATGCATCAAAAGTAGGCTTTTGGAAAGCACTTCCCATGGTCTACCTATGAGTGTTATAACTTGAAACAAAGGAAGCATACTCTGAAGGTAGCCTCTTTAGGATGTGATGAATCAACTTATCATCCTTCATGGGATTACCACAATCTTTAAGCGGTGCTCTAAACTCATTGGATTTGTTGATATAATCTTGAATTCTGTCAAAATTCTTAAGATCCAATAGAAGTAGGTCATCCTAAATCTAGAATCCCTTTTCCTCATTCACCTTACCATATAATGCTTCAAGTTTGTCCCATGCAGGTTTGGATTCCTTGAAACTAGAAATGTGGAAGAAGAGATCTCTATGTACAAAAGTCTTGATAATTCCTAAAGCCTATTGGTCTTTAGTTTGCCAATCAATGAGTTTTGTAGCATCAGTGGGTTTGGGAATTGTACCATCAACATAAAGACTTAGACCTTTTTCCATTAATCTACTCCATGCAATATCTTTCCATGTAGAATAATTACGTGAAGTTAGAAGTGGACCTTTAGGTGAACCCATGATGCAAAAAAGTAAAAGAGCACAAAAGAGAAACACAAGAACACAATACACACCCTCCCTTTTCACTCAATCAAAAGACCCCCCCAAAAAAGATGCTTTTGGCACTTTATATGTAGTGCATGTACAATAGGCCACTTGTCAAAATGTATAAAGTGGACTTCTAATTTTTTCTATTTACAATTTTCTTTTGAGGCTCAAAACTATCCCTAAGCACTGCAACTCAGTGTTGGATACAATTGATTAATTGTGTGGTCTTTGATGTTACACAAATGTCATATCAGTTGACAATCAGTGCATGTCGAGCTCACTTGGTTAATGAAGATAGTTTTCCTTGTCTACCGAGTGTTCCTGAGTTCACTTTATGTAGAAGGAAATTTCTACCGAGCTCACTCGAGCGTCGAAGGAAGTTATGCAGAAAAGAGTGTTAACTGAGCTTACTTGGTTAACAAAGGGAAAGTTGAACAGAGTTAGTATTAACGAAGTTCACTTAGTTACCAAAGAGATTTTGTAATTTTGCAATATTAATCAAGCTTCTATTGGTTAACATAGGAAATTGCTTCAAAATCAATTTCTACTGAGCTGGGTCGACTACCAAAGGTTTTTCTTATTTTGGCACGTATAGCTTAATTATTTTACCTATTGATTCTAGTTGATTGAGGTGATGAATATTGGTTATTCTAATTTGTATTTGAGCTGACTTCATAATCTAAAAGGTATAAGTAAAAGGTCAAGTTGTGATTTCAAAGTGTGATATGCAAGTTGAATGAGTTGAAAAGAGATAAGAAGAGAGGAAGCAAACTTGAAGGATAAGTAGGTATCCTTGTGGAGCAGAAAAGTTTTATTCGATCAAGAAGGATCAAATATGAACTAGAATAGAGATCTGTAATCAGCAATTCAGTTGCATCACAATCAGGTCATTTCATTTTCATTCTCTAACCATTGTAGCAATGATCTAAAATCTCTTAACAAAGTTGGTTTAACAACCATTTTTAAATCCTCTAACAAGGTGACAATTCCATTGAATTGTTTCAAGACCTCTTGCAAGGCCACTCCTAATAGGATGATTAAATCCTTTAACAGGGTCACACCTAACAGTATGTTTTGTAACCTTTAGCAGGGTTGGCTCCTAACATGGCTCACTTCAGAAGAGTAAAAAATAGTAACTAGTTACATTTGGTGGTTTTTCCCAAATTGGGTTTCCATGTTAAATCCTGGTGTCTTATGTGTTCATGTTATTTCTTTCATGATTGCAAGTAATTATTGATAATATCTTAAGATCTACTAAAGTAATTCACACTTTGTATTTAACGAGTTACAACAATTTCTATATGCTTACCGAGTATCAGTAGTAATCAATTTTATTAGTCTGAATTTTAATTAACATCTAAGGGATCTGGAATTTATTTTAGTAGTAATTGATTCACCCCTCCCCTCTCAATTACTCCTCTTACATTTTCAACAATTGGTATCAGAGCTTTTGGTGCTTGCAGAGAAGGTTTCAAGGACCTAAGCTAAAGATTAGGATGTCTTACAAAAGAGATATTTCAAAGCTGAACAAAGACAACTTTGTAGCATGGCAAGGACTTATGAGGCTTCATCTAACTACCATCAGTAAATTAGGATGCAAATATCTTGAAGAAGAATTTAAAACTCCCACTGGAACATTATTAGTTGAAGATATTGCTGAGAAGAAGAACCATAACATTATGATGATTGACATTGCATCTATTCTCAGTTATGTTGAATTTGATGAGGTCAAAGACTATAAAATTGCTTTTGATATGTGGAACAAACTAAAAGAAATATATGGAGGTGATGAAAATGTAAGAAGAGCCAAAGCAGAAAGCCTTAGATAACAATTGGATCAAATAAGAATGAGAGAAGATGAAAATGTCGTAAAATATGTAGAAAGAATGAAGGCCAGTGTTAGTGCAATCAGAGCATCTGGAGGAGAAATCAAAGAAGAAACTGTTGTAAGTAAAATACTCAGAACTTTGCTTCCCATCTACGCAATTAGAGTAAATGTTATTCAAGAAAGGAGACGTGATCCAAATAACAAGATAGGCTTGGATGCCCTAGTAGGAATATTGACAGCTTTTGAACTAGACAACTTTGACAACTATGTTCCTACTTCCAAGAATATTGAGTCTTCATTTGAAGCTAAACTCTCACTCAAAGAAAAAGGCAAGAAAATAAAAGAAAATTAGTCAGAAAGTGAGGAAGAAACTGAAGAAATTTTTGATAGTCATCTTGAAATTGTTGAAGCTCTACTTGCAAAGAAATATTCTAGGAGCAGAGGAAAGTACAAAGGTAAAATCCCTCTAATATGTTTTTCTTGTGAAGATATTGGTCATATTCCTGCTAGGTGTCCAAACAAAGAAAGCAAGGAAGAGAAGAAAAGCCACAAGTACAAAGACAAGAAGGAATTCAAAGGTCACAAATCCCACAAAGACAAAGGTAAGAAAACTTTTTTTATGGCTAAAGATTCTGATAACAATGAAGATGAAATAGTGTATATTGTTGTAAAAGATGAATCTGATGATGAAGGAGATAAGATGGCACTTGTCTCTCATGTTAGAAAAAATGACACATGGATCATAGATAGTGGATGTTCTCACCATATGACTGGAGACAAAACTAAGTTTGAACATTTTGAACACTATGATGAAGGTAGTGTAAGATTTGGAAACAATGAACCTTGTTGCATAAAAGGAAAAGGCCAAATCTCATTAACCAATGAACTTGTGTGTGATAATGCCTATTGGGTTGAAGGACTAAAACATAATTTACTAAGTGTGGCACAACTGAACAACATTGGATTCAAGGTAGAATTCATGAATGGCAAAGCAAGATTATTGGATAACCAAGGAAATCTGATTGCATCAAGCAGGTAAACAAAAGGTAACCTATTTTATCTTGATCTTGGTGATTGTTCATGCTTTATTGCTCAAGTAGAAGAAAGTTGGCTATGGTATAGAAGACTATGTCATGTAAAATTTGATAATATGGTCAAGATAAGAAAACTCGGAAGAGTAAGAGGTCTTCCTAGTTTGAAGAAACCTAATGTTGGATTATGCAAAAATTGCCAAATTGGTAAAATGGGAAATACTAGTTTTAAAAGTAAAAACTATCAGTCAGAAGATGTCTTGGAAATTGTGCATACTGATTTATGTGGACCCATTGGAATAGAAACTTATAGTGGAGAAATTTTTTTCATTCTTTTTGTTGATGACTATTCTAGAATGATGACTGCTATGTATTTAAAAGAAAAATAATAAGCTTTTGAGAAATTCAAATGGTATTTGGCTAGAGTAGAAAAAGAAACTTAAAAAAATTGAAATGCTTAAGATTAGATAGAGGTGGTGAATTCATCTCAAATGAATTCAATAATTTTTGCATTGAAAGAGGAATCAAAAGACAAGTATCAACCCTTGGTACTCTTGAGTAGAATGGAATAGCTAAGAAGAAATAGATCCATCATGGATTGCACAAGGACACTAATGATTGAGAAGAATGTAGCTATCAAATACTAGAACGAAGCTATCAGCACTGCAGTTCATACTTTGAACCAAGTTTAATTAAAGGACTCAAACAAAACTCCCTATGAACTATGGTATGGTTACAAACCCAATGTAAGTTACTTAGAAGTATTTGGTAGCAAATGTTATATCTTGAAAGAATCTAGAAAATGAAAATTTGATGTAAAAGGTGATGAAGGTATATTTCTAGGATATTTGAACAGAAGTAAAGCATAAAAAATGTTTGAATTTGTTCACTCACAAAATCATAGAAAGTGCACATGTGAGAATTGATGAGTTTGCATAAAAGATTGAAGAAGAAAGCAAAAAGGAGCCAAAAGATTACAGAAGATTTGTCTACTATGAACTTGATACATTGCCAAACACATTTGACAAAAAGGAGACTTCATCTCCCTAGCTCTCCAAGACTCCATCAGTTACCAAGTTGCAGGAAGTGAAAACTGAGTCATATGGACTCGAGTTACATTCAAAGGCTACCGAGTTAGTGCATACCAAGTTTGAAGAACCCAAGCTATAGATAGGACCCAAGTTTGAAGTTGAGATTCAAAATGAAGATAGCTCAATTCATTCAAAAGTCAAATAACCTGTATTGGCTAAATATATCAGAAGGCATCATGCACCTGATCAGATCATTAGAGACAAATAAGATGGAACAATGACAAGAAGCAAACTAAAAGTACATGTTTACTTATTGAATTTGAACCTAGAATTGTTAAAGATGCATTGAAAAATGAAAGTTGGATTGAGGCTATGAATGAAGAAATAGAACAAATAGAAAAGAATAAAACTTGGACTCTTGTACCTGGGCCCAAAGATAAAAATGTGATTGGTACAAAATGGGTATTCAGAAATAAGCTGAATGAACGCTAGTTTATTTGGGCTCATTATTTGACCTTTATTGGTCAAAATTTTGACCCAGTTTTCGACCAAACTTTGACTAAATTTGACCAAGACATTGGTCAAAAAAAATTTGGTTGAAATTTTGACCAATACGTTGGTTGAAAACTTTTGAAATTGCAAGGACATAGTCTGCCAAGCATTGGTCAAAATTTTGACCAATTCTTGGTAGAAAACTTGTAGGAATTGGTCAAAATTTTGACCAATGCTTGGTAGCAAACTGCAGGGCATTGGTCAAAATTTTGACCAATTCTTGGTAGAAAACTTATAGGAATTGGTCAAAATTTTGACCAATGCTTGGTAGCAAACTGCAGGGCATTGGTCAAAATTTTGACTAATTCTTGGTAGAAAACTACTAGGAATTGGTCAAAATTTTGACCAATTCTTGGTGTAAACTGCTACAAATTGGTCAAAATTTTGACCAATGTTTGGTAGAAAAATTTTAGGCATTGGTCAAAATTTTGACCAATGCTTAGTCAAAAAAATTTTGAGTCTCACAATTGTTGAGGTCCACTTCAACAATGGCCCTTCTTGTGAAATTGCTGTCTAAAACCTTTCTAATGAGATAATGTGTTATGAGCTCTTCATCAGTGGGATGGAATGTGAATCCAATAGGCAGTTGTGCATCACCCATATCATGAACTGATGAAGAGCTCATAACATATTATCTCATTAGAAAGGTTTTAGATGGCAATTTCATAGGAAGGGCCATTGCTGAAGTGGACCTCAACAACTATGAGCCTCAAGGAGGGTTCAATTCCCTCCTTTATTATTCACTATGCATATAATCCCATACACCCATTTGATCTCAAATGATGATATGTATAGAATGTTGAGTGTTTGTGCTGAGTGCTCCAAAACCATCCATTTCATGCCTTCATTTGTACACAATGTCTTTCTAGTTTCTTTCTACTCGCACTCCCATTTCATTTCATATGATCATGTGAAAATTGTGTCACTCTAAGCTCTCAACTACTTCCTCTTGATTGATCATCTCATAACTACTGAATGAGAGCTTTGGGATAAGCTATAGGCATCCATCAAAAGTTTGGGCAGATTTCGATCTAGGATATAGTACTAGAAGCTATATTTCATGCTAGTCAAAAAATCTTCTTGGCCATGGCCTAGTGCAATATGAACCAACCAGATGAATGCCACATTCATGTTTGATGGAGAAACCCTTCCTGAGAAAGGGGATAGATTTTTTGTTGACCACTCAGTTATTGTTCTCCTAAAGCTACATGCCAGAATTAGAAAAAAATAGACTCGTCTTTGGAGTTGAATCTACTTCCAGTTATAACGAGCAAGCTTCTATCAGATAATGGAAGCCAAGAATTGGGGACTTCAAGGAAAATGAGTTAAATGAAAGCGGATTTACAAGAGAGTTAAATGAAAGAGGATTTACACTAGAAGATATGCATTGTGCATAACAAAAAGAATCAAGAGAATTAATGAAAGAGGATATATGTGTAACAAAGATTGTTTGTTAATGATTGCAACCCATCAGTTGTAAATTTGTTCTCGTCCCAAAGCATATGATAATGTGTTGGTCTGCTAGTCCCCTGTAAATGATAAAAACTAGATCAATTTTTGTTATAATACATGGCAAAGAAAGAAGGATAAGTTGATCTAAGGAATAAGTATTATACCTATATCCTAGCATGACTGCAGAGATAAAAGTTGAATTCCGTGGGATGGTAAATTTTGGAATCAACCACAGTGCCTAAAAATATAGGAAACCCACATCAGCGTTACAAATTGACACCTTTGAATAGAGTATAATAGTACTATATAGCCTTATAGGACCTTCATACCTGGCAAGATGTTCCCACTTGTCTATAGAATGCCTATCTGCATGGTTGTTTGCAAATAGTCTAGTATGGTTCCACTTTTGAACAACAAATGTCATTGGGGGTTGGTAATTTGGCTCAAGAGATGCACAAGCCTATTCACACCACATAACTTATAGTTAATATAGCATTCATCTGTCTTCTTGAACAAAATTCAAAGAGAATACAAACAAACTAATGAGCCATGCCAATCTCAATTGAATAGAAAGCACTATTGTGAGTATTAGGAAATTGACCCTACGAATAGCATCTAGTTCATAAAGTAGAATTTGGTAAAACTACCCTTCACTTACACCATCTCTAAAGAAATACCAAAGTTGTCACTAAGGAGACATGAGAAATGCAGAACTAAATCTCACCACAAAAACCAATCAAGATGAAATAAATTACCTATAAAATATGATTCGTAGAGGCTTTTGTCCTGTTGCTCTACGAAAAGAAATCAGTAGCTCCCTACAAAGAATCAAAGTGAAATAATCATTCGAATTCCTAATATCATACTTTAAATTTTGAGTAGCAAGTGAATTTTCAAAAATCATATTTCAACCAAATGGGTGAATGGATCATATATAAGGTTTCGTTTAGAATTTTATAAGGGGAAGAAGCTTGCAGGAAAACCAAAGTATCCAACTTCCTTGGGGTGGCACCCTTGGGACCACTTGTAGATTTTGTATAAAATCATCATAGTTCGCATCAAGGAAGGTGTATTTTGAATTTCAAGATTTAAAGCCACGATTTTCATTTGTGTGAGTAAAGTGAATACTCTAGGGTGACGTGTCATAAACTATACAAGTCTCCTTCCTCTTCTCCATACTCTCTAAGTTGAAAGCTGTAAATGCAAAAAGGATTGCTGTAATTGTGAGTGGCATTGCAAATATGTGTGTAGATTATATTTAAGGTTTGTTTAGCATTTCATAAGTATCACAGAACAATATGTGGGCCCCCACTCCTTATTTTTCTTTCAATTTATTTTAGTAAGTGTCTGTGATTTCATATACTGGAACTGTGATTCCTTCTTGTTAAATCAATTAAAGTCATGTACAATGTTCCTTTCCCGATTGGAGGTTGAGGCATTGTGTAAAAGAAGCTCTTTTGCTGGGCTCTTAAGTTTGTCAATGTTAGGTTTCAAAATTGCACACTCCATTTAGATGTGATAGAAGACATTTTCACTAATCTTGGAGTCAGTCAAGATCCTTTGCGTTATAAGATAAGAAAGGATTGATTTATGAACAAGGAGAATGTTCTAAGACAACAAATTTTAGAGCTATCAGATTGAGAAACCTAATGAGATGCCTACAAATCAAACCAACGGATAGAAATTCAATGGCAAATGTTTTACATGCAACAAGCTTGATCATAGGGCAAAGGAATGCCAAAGCAATTCAAATGCTATACCCTTTTCCAGATATTGTTCCCAAGTTGACAATATGGACATAGATCCAAAGAATGCAGATCAGATCTAGACCAGAGGTGAGACCTAGTAAGAATGGAGGAAACCATACATGCTACAAATATAACAACTTTGGACACATTGCAAGAAATTGCAGGTTGAGGACTAATCCAAACAATCAAAGGTATGTAAATTAGAATGTTGTTTATTACAAATGCAATATTTATGGACATATTGCTAAGAATTGCAAAGATAAAGGTAATGAAACAAGAATAAATGGTTTAGTTAAGAAGAGCAATGCAAATAGTGATGATAGAGGAAAGAAAATTGATGTAAGTGAAGTTAAGGATGAAACGGAGATGACATGGGTTAAGAGAGAGTAGATAGACTCTATTGTGGTAGATCACACTAGTCCTTGATGTGAATTCTTCATCAACAACCTGATTAGGTCAAAGACCTAAATGGGGAGAATATAGCATAAAATCTAAAGACCCTTGGAGATGGCATCAATTTTTGATGTGGCATTAAGTATAGTTGGAGATTGATCCTAGAATGCTACATCTTGGATTGTAGGAAGAGATATTGTCATATCGATGATCACAAAGGATTTTTCAGTAAACTAGTTTTTATCATTCTTTTGGAGGTTACAACATGAATGACATTTAACAATCGAATTGATCATATCAAAGGGTAAAAAGAGGATAAGAAGTCATATTGCTTTACAATACAACTTGAGAGCTTTTAAGAGAGAGACTAAGAGGTGATTTCATGTTTGGTTTGATAAATCTCTCAAATTTACAAGAAAACCCTAGCAGAGTTGAAAAGGTAGTCAATACCAAAAATCACATCTATCTTCAATATAACTTTGGATACACCACAAATTACTAGTGATTTGGAGAAACCTAGGTGTGAATTCAAATTGCACCAATTTTAAATCGATAGAAGATGACCCTAGAGACACATTTTTGCATGTGCAACATTGTGGATGCATGTTGAGGACATTCATGCCTACATCCATTACAAATTGGATAAATTGGTAGTTTGGATATTCACAAGAAGTTTAAAGACTCCATGGAGTTCAATGAACCAGAAGCATAATTCATCATCATCTTATTTGGATTGGTGATTAGCCAAGCAAGATCTCAAAGGAGATAATTCAAGAAGTCACTGGATTTAGTTCCACTAGTGAGCCCCTAATCTGAAACCTACCAAAAAAAAGATTGCGGAATAGCTTACTAAGCCAAGATGGGCTGGAGAGTAATGACAATCAATGATATCACTCAACTAGATGCCAAACTTTCCTCTATGATTCTCGGTTACAAGGTATACTGCAGTAGGAGCCTTAATTGTATTTCAGTAACTATTATTCACATAGCTTAGCAAATGTTGAAAGAAGACATATGTTCGATATGCATGTTTTATTACTTAGGATTTCATGCCATCCAAGATGGGTTAACATCACCTAAAGATTTCATGACACAAAATAATAACAATAGTTGAATGGAATGCGCTCGTGATAAATGCACATGCCCATTTGAGAGACAAGAAAAAATATTAAAACTAAATAAAAGACCTACTCCAACATGCTGGGCAATGCCAGGTAGACGTGTTTCACGACATAGACAAGAGAGATTCCCCTTCATCAGCCTTAGGCAAGCCTGCAAAATAGATTCCATGCAACCTTAGAACTCATTCGCATGCCAAATGAGACTATTAATCTCTCTGAGAAATTAATGAATGAAAAAAATTCATCTCAATACTGTTAACATATTCACAGGGATATCACAAAATTGTTGTGTTCAATAATTGAAGCAAAGAAAAATTTGGTGTATTGTGCAAGTCTAAATAATGCTATCATTTTATATTTATAAAAATACTTACTGGGAAAAATAATGAAGTGTTCTCCCCTTAGATTACTTCCCATTTAACAAACCAATGAAAATGCAATAGATATATTTATCAACAAAGAAATAACATCAACGAGAGTAACCATGCCATCTCTTAGCATTCTCAATATTGCCATTGGCACATAAAGAACTGGGCTACACTTCACAATGCCAAAACCTTGAGCAGAATTCACTATGGGAAGAAGCAAGTTATGTTTCCTTGGCAGGTGTTAGCTAGCAATCATTTCATATAAAATCTTATAAAAGAATTCCTAAAGATAACCACATTTTGAAATGAGATAACAACTGATATATATCATTTCAAACTCAATTTATTCCTATTTCTACATAACATTAGCAAGTTAGTATAATGCCAAGAGATTGGAATTTATGTATCCTCTTGACTCTAACAAAGAGAAAGGGCCATTCTTGTCACTCATTGGAGGTAAACCATGAACTCTGAAGAGACACTAAGCCAAAATTATTGGGCACACAAAGGTCAAAAAACATGGCAAATGTATAGGACAAATAGAGTCAACTTTTATGAAAATGATAAATATCTCCTAGCAACAATTGAGAAAGGTTCAAAGCACATGCCTCCTCATACAACTTTAGTAGCATTTATGGATGAGATGTTATCACAACAGACAAACACTTAGCTACTGCCCTCTGAACCTTCCAGCTGATATCCTCATCATCGCTATATTCATTAGCACTCTCTCTACATCAACATAATAGTATTCACATGTTGGTAATAAAATTCATAATTACATGAAAATAAAAGACACCATTGTGCAAAAATTAAATTTTCTCAAGAAAATAATTCTCTTAAGCAATTTTAACATACTCATCCTCCTCTCCATTACTCTCTTCTGTATCTTCTTCCATATTATCAGTGTAGTTTGGATCATAGCTTATGTAGTCCAAAGCAAGTTCCAAAATTGTATCACAATAAATAGCCACATCTCTGGCATAACATAGGACAAAACTCTCCAATGCCTGCAAATTGCATCTTTAAGGTGATTATTTACAGATTTTTGAATAATCAGGGTTTTTTATTTAAAGAATGAAATCTAAAGATGCATTTCACAAAACATACATATACTTTCAATATAGATGATATGAACTTTTAAAATGGAACCACTAATGTTAACAAATAGTGTGAGATGAAAATACATAATTTCTCTACAAACAAACTCTTTTAACACCTGCAAGCTATATTCTCTTAGCTCCTCATCAGCTTCAAATGCACTTTTACAATAGTTAATAAGCAAGGGAACAGTTTCATTTAGATGTGGTCCAAACCTATACCCAATAGCTCAACTGCAAGGGGAAAGGACATATATTAGAATAAGACTATAACTTATATAGCTAAAGAACATTGATGATACATTGATGAACATGTGGACTACAAGATTAAAAAATGGAAACAAATTATAGAATCACATTTTTAAGTAACATAAAATTTCATAAATATTATATTGTTTCTATATTTTCTATATCAATTACAATATTCAATTATTTTTCAAAAGGCCTTCACTTTTTTAGCTTCTAAAACCATTTTTCCCATAAGAACCAACCATTAACTACCCAACACGACAATACATTATTAGTAAGTAGGAGATATTTTCCACAGCAAGTCAAATTATGATATTGCTATGCGAATTCAACTTTGTAGATTTTAAGTCAAACTCATTGACCCATGTTTCATGAGTAATAGTTCACAAGGACTCATCTCTCATGAGAATGAATGGAACACTTAGCACTCATTGCAATTAGATGATGCTCATAGGTGGTGGATAAGCTAATATTATAATTTATTACCTATAAACTAACACTATGGATTATAAACAAACAAAAGACTAGTAGACTGAAAATGTGTTCTTAGCAACAATAGTTGTCTATTCATTTAATGTGACAAGAATGTATTTAGAGCCATGCATGAGAATCTCAAAAGAAGTTTAGCCTTCACTGTTTGAATGTCATGGCTATACTAGGATAACTGTGGTAGAAGGAGTGAATTGATAAATCTGTCCCTACAATTGGGACTGACAATAGCAACAAATAAATAAGCAATATTTGAGGGAGATTTAAACAACATAGATCACCTAGAAGGCTCTTAAGGTTGGTGCTAGATGACAAAATTAGAGGTTTGAAAAGCATAGTTGAATTACTAGTCACAATGGAAAATAGAGGCTTGCTGCCTACTGCTTGGAGAGCTAATGTGGATCCAGAACTGTAACATTTCTCGTTCCTATACATGTGATTTGAGATATAAAAATGCCTTAATATTGACTATGAAACTCAGTCTTTGCTTCTTTATAGTCAGTTCTGCAATTTATATTGACAAAGCATTGATGAGAAATATCATTCAGTGTGAATCTGTAATCTACTCAAGTAATCTAGTTCCAGATGTTTGGTGTAACAAAATCACAATGTACTAGTCATTTGAGTTCTTAGTTTTCAATATTGGAATCAAAGTTGCTTTTTAAGATTGAGGATCTGAGGACCAAAGGAACCACATTTTCAAGAGTGGTGGGTCTTTCCTTGGAAAATTTTCTAAGATCAGAGCCTTTCACACCAAGGAAATTCGTATCCCTTTCCAATGAATCAAATTGCGGAGGAAGAGAATGAATCCCTTCTATTGGATAATACTATCCTTTAGGAATTTCAATCATAACACCTTTCCCACTATTTTCTTGCATTCTCAAACCTCTTCCCTATCCAAAAGTTCTAAAATTATTCATATCATATGACATTTGGCTTGTTCTCTGTGTAACAGGGTTAGCCGTTCTTGTTTGACCTATATAAGCAGGATTCAAAAGCATTTTATTCCAGGGTAGCTTACGTAACCTTGTCGAGGCTCGGCCACTGTCATCTACACTTTCTCATCCAAAAGCTTCATACCCATCACTGGTAGATCTTTGGAGCTTGGAGCCTTTGGGAATACATGAAGGGCCAGCTGAAACAGATGGTATGTCTACAATGCTTGATGATGATTCCATGAAAGATTGAAGATCAGGTGAAGCAAAGCTGCTTCGAGCAGACGACGCAATCAACCTTCCAGTTGACATTCCCAAGCTAGATCAAAATGCACTTTGTGCCTCTAACTATAAAGGAGCCAATCTCTTTAAATTTTCTATCACGTGATTGGGATGATTGCACAAGAATGCTCTGGGTATTGTGTTATAGGTTGTATGTGACTTGTAAGGAGGCCAAATTTTATAAGTAGATCGTCACCCCCACACATTACATGTGGTGATCCAAATGTTATAATAGGCAGCAACAAAGACATAAGTACCACTCTCCTTATTAGAAGCATCAAATTTACTGACACGGAGAGACTTCCTCCAAGTGAATGGCTCATAAAATGGACAAGACCATCCTCTCCATGTGTTTTCAAATGAGAATAAATCTCACAAAAATTTGCTCGTAAATACCATTAGCTGCTTTATATATGAGGTTGAGGTTTAGTTTGTTGGATAGTCACAGGCCATGTGGAGGGGATATATTCTTTTGACTAGTACCTTTAAGTTGAGTTCATATAGGGCACTTTCTATTGACTTGTACATTTATGTTGTAGGCAAAGGGTATCTATTCATTTGTGTATATAAACCAAGACTCCTAGGAACTTCTAATAAAATAAGTTTAAGCTGATCAAATTAAATTCTTTCTTGTAAAAGTATTATCACTGGCCAAAGTTTAGAAGACTATCTAGATGCAACTAAACAAAATTTGGATGTGGGCTACAGTTATTCCATATGAGATGGCAAAAAATCTTTTATGTATTTACGAGTCTGACAATAGGTTCTATAGGTGAAGCATTGTTGTAATAATTGTTGTATGTGTTTCAAGCACTTTATGAAAGGACAGATAATTTAATGACCAACCATAAGAGAGCACAAGAAGCCAAATACCTTTGTTGCATGAGGTGCTATGGTCTCAACATGGCATCTCAAACCAATAAGAAAGTTACATTGTGTGTTTTCTAGGGACGAGACAATACAGTGCTGTTTCTTGTTCTTCTGAAGTACTTGGAACTATAATTGTGTTTGTCTGAAGGCTTAGAATTAAAATCCTTACAGGTGTTGTTAGGAGTTACAGTTGAGACATTTGGCATATGTAAAATGCTTTACCTATATTTCCAAATCTGCAAATCTCTTTGCATTGGCTTCAATCTAAACTATTTAAGTACAATTTGTTCATTATTGGAGACAATGTGAAGATTGCACTAAGAGAGGTTATTCTCTGTATAACCCTGTTACCCAAAAAAACATTGTAGGTAGCCACACATAAATCCCATATCACATTTGCATTGTATGTTATGGGCAGCAGTAGTTGTGGATCATTTTAGACCTACAACATGCAAAGTGTCCATTTTATGTTAGTTTGAGCTTCACTTGGTTTCAAGAATACTATAATATTCTCTACTTAACAAGGTCAACCACGTGAAGGTGGAAGCTCATCTAGCCTCACCCCCCTCCCCCTAACATAAATCTAAAGTACCCATTATCATCTAATTACATACTTCATTCATTCATTCATCCATTTATGAACTATAACATTCAATCAATACAATCACATAACATTCATTAATATGATATAAAATTCATTAATACACAATACTAATCAAAACTTCATTAACACATAACAATATTCATTAACATAAAATAAAAATCTGTATTAATACGCATCATTCATACATAATTACTTAAAATAAAGTTCTTTCATTATCCAACAAGGTTTATCAAAGAAGATTTTTAAAACGTCATTTCTTTTTTTTTGTTTTTCTGAACTCTCTTAAGAAAAGTGCTCATAGGAGCATCCATATTTGCATCATTCTCCTCCTCTTTTGGCAAGTGTAATGTCAAATTATGATGGCTCGTTCTCTTTGGAGGAGTAGGAGGTTGCTACACTAAAGGGGGCTCTGTTGCAAGAACAAGTGAATGGGATAAATTGACATACTCTTTTTCTTTTTCTAACTGTTACAAGTCTGTAATTAAGTACGAGTACAACATAAAATGCATTTTTCTTACCTGAAAATGCCACATCATGTACATTAACATTTTGATCTGCCACCATGTCAACGTGTTGAACACTTGGAACATTGTCCACTCCTTCAACATGATGTTCAACATGCTTTGAAATATTCAAAAAAAGGATACACGTCAAATTTCAATTGAAGATGTTAAATTATATTCATAATTGCATAATTAATTTCCAATAGCAAATTAATACCTCCACCACTATAATGCACATCACGACCTTCTTCACGAGCAGGTTTTGTGGTAGGATATGAAGGTTACAGTAAAATGTTATGCACATTGTTATGTAGTCAATTTATGTTTAAAACTAATACCAAAAAGGAATCTTCTCAACTATTTAATTTCATTTACTTTTCATCTAACCAATTTACCTGTGAGATATCATTTGGTGCACTAGATTCTTTGGCAAAGCTTACAGATTCTTCACGTAGGTGTGCAACCACAACTTTATAGCCTTCCTTCAAGGTAATTTTTCTATCTTCATCTATGACCTCCACATTGAAATCTGTGCCCTGTGTTTTTTTCTTGATAACATCAGTTTTCCATGTATGGTTTCATTAAACAAAATTGTTTGCAACATTATATTAAAACAAAATAAAAAAATTCATTGCTCTACTTACAAGTTGAGACTGCAGATTCATATAGCCACCAGAGCCAAGTTTGTGTTGGCCAAACTTTTCTACTCTTGCTTTTGTAGCCACGGATGTGTCCTACAATCTATGAACAATTTCAAACATCTTAGATTATATATTTACAAATATCAATAATTAGTGCATGATTACAATGTACTTAATACTATAATAACATACCTCTTTTTGCCCTATGCTACTTCATTATCTCTATCTTCACATAGCCTTTTCTCCTTTGCATCTTCTATTATTTCATTCCACTCCATCGGTGGAATCATAGGAGGACGGTCGTACTTTGGGTTATCCTTAAGAGCCTTTCTATATTGATCCCTCATAGTCTTTATATGCTTTGCTACTCTTTTCAGAAGTAGGCCAGTGTCAAAAATGTTTTTTTCAAATTTCTCCTCAATAGATGCAATCTGCTAATTTTTTAATTCCATAGCTTGTAAATTCCACCTTTTTAAAAGCAAATAGATTGTTAGATCAATAACATTAATATATTACAATAAATAGAAGAAAAGAAAAATTATGTAGCAATGATATGAAACTACGTACCTTTTACGTATGGTGGGTCCAAATAGTCTCAATGTCATATGAAAAAGATGTTCAAAGAAAACATTATTACCTACAAAAACATAAATGATTTGTTAGCTGAAGAATAGAATATTGTTAGCAAAGACATTTGCAATGGATAAAGATCAAATGGGATACTAGCGAGAAATGTCCACACAAAAGAAAGGTAAGTCTTATAATGTTGATCAAAACAAACAAAGTGTTACTTACATGAAGGTCGTGCGCAACAACCCTGACTATGCTCACCATGTGATGTCGCAACTGAAACATATGTCTATACAAGAATGTTCACATAAAATTAGAGATCATGATCCATAAGATACTATAAAATATTAATATCTATTACTGCTTTAGTTGAATTACTGCTAACCTTCAGAGCTTGGATTCTATGGTCCAATTCTATTCTCAGTGCCTCTTTCTCCTCACTTTTGTCACCCTTGATGATAATGTTAACAAGTTCATTAGTGTATCTTTGTGTAATTTGTTGGGTGATGAATACAGGGTCAGTATAAGGCCAATGCCATGTAGATATGACACCGGTATTTCAGATTGCATTTGATCAATAATCATTGTAGCTTTTTCCTATCATTTGTGACATCAAATATTCATATACTTTCATCAAAATAACTCCAAAGCCATAAAGAAAAGAACATACTAATATGACATTTGTTTCTATATTAACATTAAAATTTACAATAATTAATGTTTACCTCTATTGAAGGTGTCTGAGATGGTGCATCCATATCACCCTGTGAAATTTTTTAGTAAGTCTTAGAAATCAGCAGCGAAATTAAAGTAATAGACTTATCAAAAAAAAAAGTAGATTGTATATGTAAATCATTTGTCTTAAGTTAAAAATTTAGTGTAACTAATGTTTATATCTAAAAAAATATTTGACATGTTCTACTTAATATTTATATGTGCACATATGGTTTGGAAAGAAATATTTGGTCATACAAGACCCCATCATAGTTGACATTGATCCTACCTAGACATTTCATTGATCATCATGATCTTCATCATCATCATCATCATCATCATCAGCATCATCATATTTGTCACTTTGATTGTCGTCGTCACCACCACCATCTTCATCACCATCATCATCCTCTTGATCACTATCATCATCATGAA
Organism: Cupressus sempervirens; assembly: GCA_028749045.1. Classification (NCBI taxonomy): domain Eukaryota; kingdom Viridiplantae; phylum Streptophyta; class Pinopsida; order Cupressales; family Cupressaceae; genus Cupressus; species Cupressus sempervirens. Next base: position 30,782,014 of record CM053783.1, on the reverse strand, counting down.
CATCATCGCCATGATCATCACCATCTTCATCAACATGATCATGATCGTCATCAGCATCATCATCACCATTATCGTTAGCATGACCAAAATCATCACCATCTTCTTCTTCTTCATCACTGAGTAACTGTCATTCCTGATAATCATTTACTTCCTCTTGTGCTTCTTCAATATCTTCTTCTTTGATCACATTATACTTTACTGGCCTTCCTCTTAGGTCATGTCTAACAAAAAATAACTAACCTGATTTGTGCGGAACACCAAAGTAAAAAACTTGCTTGAATTGGCTTGAAAAAACATAGGGCTTATCTCCGATTGGCTCAAATGACCTTGTATTAATAATAGTAAATCCACTATCATGTTCAATAACAGTCCTATCGGGATCATTTCAATTTAGTTGTAACCTGAACCATTTGACAACAAATAGAACTATTTTGAATGAATTAAAGTCACACTCAAGTATATCATCCAAAATGCCATAGTATCAATTTTTAGATTGTTGAGGATGTATGTCAGTTCTAGATGAAATATTGGTGATTGCGAAGACAACACTTATCCCAGAATCACACGTTTTCTTCGTTTCATCTAACTTTTTTGTACATAATTTATAGCCATGGTAGTACATAGCTTTGTGGTGTTTGACCTGCAATTATTCAAACATGTCAAGAATCTTCTCATTGATTTGTGAGTTGATATTAAACTCATGTCTCATGATTAGTAATCTTATGCATACCTTTGTATCTCTTAAGCCATATATTAAATCAAGTACCATTGGCGTAACATTGGGATATCCATTATGATGAGCTTATTTAACCAATGATGCAACACCATCCCATGTTAATGAGTGACCATTTTCTTGAGACTGTTCAATCCATACTGTCGTCTAATCAAGATTATTTGCAATATACAAGTGTAGTGCATCCCACTCATGACCAACTATAAAGAAGACAATTACACCAGTTAGAAACAACTTATATATATTGATGATGGATGAGAATTGTTAAATTACAAAAAAAAACTTATAATTACCTCAGACCCTCCTCAATCTACCTTTCCTCATCAAGTATTCCCCTTTGAATTTGTCATTACAGTTGGGATCCCAAATGCGATCTACATGGATACCTGCTGCAAACTTTGGAAGATATTCACTGATATACACCATGGTCTGGTATGTCATATATCCCTCTATCATAGAACCCTTAGGACGTGCTCTTTGTTGAACTAAGCCCTTCATAAATTCAAAGTGCCTCTCAACCATCCACATTGATCTAGCTTGTACAGGTCCACACAATTCAATCTCCTCAACTTGATGTATGAGGTAGTGTTCTTGAGCATTGAAAAATGTTGGAGGTAAACACTTTTGCATTTCACACATAAGCTGTGGAATTTTTCTCTTCAAATATTTTATATCTTTTTTATCAATTTCTTTAGATGATAACCACCTAAAAGAGATTCAACACGCAAAAACACATAAAGGAGATTTCAAATAAAATTCTACAATAGATTTCATATAAAAAGCTACAGATCTATGAAAAAACACTTCTAACCTCATGTATTTTTCAAGATAATATATAACTTGTTTAATACTATTGTCAAACTGTAGTGGAAGGGATAGAGGTAGAATGAATTGTAATCATTAAAAATTGATCATTTCAATATATTATTAAATAATGCAATTGGTACTACATTCAATCTTACAAATATACCGTAAATAGAAAACATGACTTACTTTTAGGAAGGTATGCCAATCATGTGTTTTCAACCCTAGCCCAAAATCACCTTTCTTTGATAGAAGAGTGCTTATATTTGTAGTAAATCCTGTTGGATTTTTTTTATTTTAATGACTTCTTTTAATGCATCACTTTGTTGCTTCGTTAATAACCAAGGAAGGGCACTTGTATTTATGCGGTCTCCATTCCTATTTGATTCAATGAAAACTTTTAGTGCATGATTGGATTCATGAATGTTAGTACAAATTTTAGCAATTTGTTCTCTATCACGCCTTCCATCCAACATTTTCCATAGTGTCTATGTTACATTCTTTCCAATATGCATAGCATCAAACAAATACGTGATTGGGAGATAGTATGGTAACCTACTAAATTGAGTAGGATAACTTTTCATTCCTCTAGGAAGTTGGTCATTGATGCCTTGACAACCTTCATGAGCATCAATTATAGCATTAGTAAATATAAGACAATATCAAAATACAAATTGTAAACTTCGGATGACAAATTGGACATTACCTCGACGATTTAGTCAATCGTATTCCAACTTCCATAAATGAGGTGTCATTCTTCGTGGCCTTGATGATGTCTCTTCTTTCCCATTGAAAAGATGTTTTTCGGCAATTTGATACCTATAATTATTGTGGAGAAAGTGTCTAAACTCATCAAACACCTGCTTTCCTAAACTTCTCAAATGATGACATTTCATCTTCGGACCACAAACTGGACATGCAAATTTTCCCTTTGTTTGAAGACCTAAAAGATCATGTATAATTGGATCATGTACAATTATCATGTGCAACTTAAGCATTTGATAGTAATGTGTAAGCATTATAACAAACCAAAAATATGTGTTCTTAACAATATAACACACTGCAAAAATGAGTTAGCCCAGGGGCATCATGTATTGTCCATACAAGCATTACATGGAATTGAAATTATCGATGTCCTATTGGTCTAGAGATGTCATACATAGTGATGCCATGCCATAACTTCAACAACTCGTCAATTAGGGGCTCAATATACACGTTCATATCTTTAACTTGGTATTTACCTAGCAATTGAATGAACATAAATATTACATAATTATTATAACCATTTTCATGCACTATTTATAAATTAATTTAGATAACTATAAAATAAAAAAATACCTGGCACAATCATTGACAACATTATGTGCTCCCTCTTTATGGACATCCAAGGAGGAATGCTATTGTTAATAACAAAAATAGGCCATACTGAGTAAACAAATCTCATATCTCCATATGGATTGACACTGTCTGCCGCCAATGAAATTTTTAGATTATGAGGTTCTTCTTTAAAGTGTGACCATGTTTCTTCTATCTTTTTAAATACAGAACCGTCGGCAGGCATTCGCATAATGTCATCCTAACTTCTATTGCATGCATAGTAATCCATAAATTGTGCCAAGCTAGCGCACTTGAATAACCATTCAAGACATGAAATAATGGGAATGTACCAAAGAACCTTGTGAGACACTTTTTTTGTTATTTGATCTGACCGATATCTACTAACATGACAATCATGGCATTCTATTGCAAATTCATGTTGTTTATGATATAGAATGTGATCATTGGGACATGCATGTATTGTCTGATACTTCATTCCAATATGATCCATAGTGTTAGATAATTCTTGGTATAAACGAGGCAAAATGTTTGATGGTGGTAACAAAAACTCACTAATCAACCTACAACAACAAATATGCATTGTTAATATAATGAATAATAATTGTATGCTAACATTGAAGATGAAAAAAATGACATACCTTAGCATACGTGACATTGCTACATTGGATATACTATTCATAACCTTTAAGTTCACCAACAACACTATAGCCGACAATAGAGTTGTTTAGGAGCCTTCGTATAAGGGTTCGTGTGCCTTCTCAAGTAAAGGTATATCAAGACCATCTTCATCATTATTATCAGATTCGCTAGTACCATCATTATGAGCCTCTTCATCACCTGCCCCAATACCATCTTCTTCAATCATGTCCTCTAACACATTATCATCTTCTTCCATGGGAGTGTTATCCTCAGCTTGGATATTTACACCTCCATGTTTCTCCAGTAGGAAATCCACATTCAACAATGGACAAAAATTATGGCCCCCTTCAACATGACCATATTGCCTACAATGACTCTGGGCTGTTGTGATTAGAATTCTTTGATTATTTAAGCCCTTACACTTTTTGCAAGGACAATAACATTTATCAAGTTTTCTTTAGAACCGAGCCCACAATGCAACCATTGTCTTATTATTTTGTTCTGGGTTCATATTTTCAGACGTGGTCTTTCTTCATAGGAAAATATACCTGCAAATAAATTGGACATGTTGTAGTTAATGTTTTATATCTGCACATATGGAAATTGTTGATTAATGTTTTCAAATGTAACTAAAATGATCCTATCATTTCTAGAATAGAGGCTTGGAAGTAGTGGATAGAGGCTTGAAATCTTGTTGAGGAATATAATCAGAAGATGAATAAAAAATGTGGACAAATCCCAGAATGATGATTAATAATTTTAAAACAATACACCGTTAATCAATTTAGATGACTCCATTCAAAGTGATTGTTGGTTACAATTCTCCTTAACTAGAAGATTTGACCATTGAGTTATAGAAATCTCCAACAGCTCAAAATATAATCTAGAAAATTGAAGATATCAATATGTTAAAAGATAACTAAGTTGTAGTCATAAATATAATGAAGGAACCAATGCACTAGTGTTGAAGTAAAATGAGTTTTGAAGTTACAGTCATATGCCTTGCATGAATGCCAAAAACTTATATGCAGATAACATTAAAAATAAAAGTTGAAACCTGAACAAAAATTCCTAGATGATGAAACGTGCAACTTATCAACTCCCAATCAGACCTTGCTGATGCTTTGATGCCACCTGATGGATTTATACAAAGTCATGTGTGGTGTCACATGATAAAACAGAGACTAAAAATTACATTCCTACCAGTTTCCTGCGAGTGAGCTCAACTGTTGCTTTCACACTACCAAGACGATGAATATTTGAGGCAAATTGTGTAGTAATAACTCTTCCTTTTGCAGAAGCAATCTTTCTCAATAATGCTTTGGCAACATCTGTTTCATTGGTAGTTCTTCCAGGTGAAAGAATGTGGAGTCGCTCATCATCTAACAACAGAACAAATTTCAGCAAAGAGCATAATCTAACAACTATCAAGTACATTTGATATTCCAAGCACTCTGATGGACCATAGAGAAGTTGATCAATTCCTGAGCATGACAAATAAAATAGCAGTTTTATAATTCATTGACATAGATTAAATAATAATTATCTAAGAAGTATTCAATTATATTAGACACAAAACCTTGATCCTTGGGAAAAAACCATCTATTCATTGATTTTCTGCTAAGACACTGAGTCAAAGGTATTCTATTTCCATTTTTCATTTCACACCCTACTAAAAAACAAATAGAAAATATTTTTAAAACTATATCCACAAAAATCCTCATCAAATGGGTGTATGAAACTTCAATAGAACAAAATGTTATGTGAACTATAGTTAAATAATATAGCTTTAGTTTCTGATTAAGATTTGCAACTATTATACCCCATTACAATTTTATTTTCAAGCTTCTTATGCAAAAGGATTTGCTGGAAAATGGTCAAAGGTCATTCAGTGAACTAGAAATTGAAACCTTCCTAAAATTCAGTCAAAAGATTGATGTTAGATATTTTCTAGGGCAATTGAGGGATACAAATCCCTATAATCATCTCAATCCACATATATGATGTGGCTTTGAAGTTTTGAATGGTTCAGAAAGATACATATTTAATAAATAAGCTTCTCAAATACAGTGTAAAGAATTGTTTGGTTTGGCATCTCAAAATTCTCCGTTGATCCCCTAAAATCAACAACATTCTCATCTTCTAGGGAGCATATATGCTAGCAATCATATCAAGCCCTAAAACATAGAAGACAATAGCATAACATTGCTAAGATACATTTTGATAAGGATAGATGGGAGAAGGGTCTGTGGAGATAGCAGGACCTTTTATTAGACTGAGATACAACACCCATCTATAAAAATGCCACTCTCTTAGAGTGGTGTAGGATATTTGTGCAGTTTTTTTCTTGTATAAGATTCCCAAGCTTCACCATTCATGGATTTTGTTATCTTTTCATTGCTAAAACTCAATTGTTTCTAAGATTTTAATGCATTCACCTTCAAGTACACAATCGAAGTTCTTCAAAGTTGTATCATATGTTTAGTTCCTTCTGAGGGATTCCTTCTAAATTCTTATGAATGGAGATGTGTATGTGTGTAAAAAGATAAAGATATTGTTAAGAAGTGGGGGGCATTGAGAAAGACTGGATGGATGAGTAATGCCTTCATTTTTCCAATCCAAGCATTGTTACAAAAACTGATCTGTATGAAAAGTGGCAAATTTGGAGAGGACCCATTTCTAAAACTTCAAGAATCGATTCAGCTCACCATAAAATACCCAATATCTTCCATTAAATTTTGGGTTATTAAATTTTGGGTTGCCCAATTCAAGTATGCTTATTGAAAGGCATTATATTATCGACACAGGGCTCTCAAATTGCCAAGTCTGCAAAAATATTTAGGAGTCTACAACATAAGAATTCATGCTCAAGATGTTAAATTTTGGATTACCCAATTCAAGCACACTTATTGAAAGGTGTTACATTATTGACACAGGACTCTCAAATTGCCAAGTCTGCAAAATATTTAGGGGTCTGCAATATAAGAATTCATGCTCAAGAAGTTAACATTTATACTTCACTTTGATAGCCTCTCTTCAGTTTTTATCAACATAAACTAAGGTAGCAAGAGTCTAAACGATGAACAGTCCACGACAAATAAGAGTTTTTCCAAGAGATATTGGGAAGTTTTGGATATCTACAAGTTGTGTTTCACTGTCCCTGTCTCTTGTTGCACGAAAAAACAATCTCCAGGGCTGCATCATACAACCCAAGATCAAGCCTCAAAACAACATTTTTTCTCATTGGAAATCCATGTGACAATTAAAATGCAGTATATCTTAGATCATATTAAATCCTTTGGCTATCGATAGTTTGGCTTAAAATTAAGCATTGCCTAAATATGGAATGTCAGGTACTGGTAAAACCTGAGATTAATTGTTTATGTTTAGCCTACAATAATTCTCATTGCAAATGTGGGTTTCATGGAGTAAAACTGATCTTCCTTATCTCCTTAACGATTTGGAAGTATTTGGAAGTAAGAGATATATTGATGAAGAGTTTGTTTGCTTTCATTGTTCTTTGATTAAGACCATTAATGTTTGGTAACTTATGTAGGAGAGAAACAGATTTAGGTCTTATTTTCTCTCTAATCTCTATCTACCAGATGGGTGCAAATTCAATATGATATAGATGGAGGAAAGAAAGATAATGTTGATGAAAGATCAAGTAATACTACCCTTAAGGTGAAACAGGGAAATACTGAAAAGAGAATATTCCAAGGCTCCATCTACACCTACATAATATAATGGGCAGAAAGATACCATAACAACTGAGTTATATATGCACAACTTAACTACCAATCAAGGCATCTTTGATCAATGTCCTTGTTTTTGTATTCATTCTAAGTTACTCTTTGGTCCAAACTGGTTATAGGTGAGTAAATTGCTCCATTTGTAGGGTTATCAAAAATAGTTATAAAAGTGAATTAAAGATGCATTTAGTGTCTCTATCAAAAGGTGTTGTGATGATGATGAAATAAAGATAACAGCAGAGCCTCATAGCTAGTGAGCTGAGTTCCCATGAAGACACTAAAAAATCACACCCATGTGACTTAAATAATCAACTCCATATTCATGCATTGTGATCCTCGTGATTGACTTAACTACCATTTTCAACCCAATTTATCTTATAAAATTAAATTAGGCGCAATAAATGTTCATCATCAATACAACTATAAATCTAAAATTTTAGGGCTGGAATAAGGGACTGAGTAGTAGAAACGTATGTGATAGGACATAAGTCAAGATTGTTACTAATACTGAGTTGGCTGCATTTTGAACTCTTACAAATTCTGAAAGGTATTCTCCCTCTTATATCGTCAACAATTTGAGTTATAGACATGTGATAATATCAAGCACACACTACAAATTTTATTTATCTTTTACAAAAATGTTCTATTAACTATTACTTACGCACTGAACTGCTACTTTACAGGGTATGAAATTCCAAATCCATTCCCTATATTGATTTCCATTTCTATAAATTGACACAATCAGAACAAAAATGTCCAGCTAACAATCTATGCATTGCAATGTCATAAAATATTTTGAATCTTTGAAAAGGCCTAGGTCAACATACCTATTTTAGCAGATAACCCTTCAATGTCTTTAATAGATCTCTCCAAATTAGAGAGAGGTGTGCAGGCCTACTCAGTCAAAGTGTTTCTGCTCACCATACACCATCCCAAATGTAAATCTCATCTAAGAATATCCTATAAACTACATCTACTAAATAACACTACATGCATACAAACCTGCTTTCTTATGGTTTGATATTATGTATTCTCTTTCTTTAATTGCAAATTTTTCCTGTTTGTATTCTTCCTTTAAAGCTGATATTGTTTTCCTGGATTGCTCAAGAATTTTCTGTACGCTTTCAGATATAGTTCAAAAAGGGGATCTTCCAAAACTAAGTTACTACACAGTGACACACAATCCTCCCTTAATTTATGACCATTCAATTATTAGAAAACTCAAATAATAAATGTTTTCTAACGACATTAAAAAACACAAACTATATAAAACTACCTTTTTAGCATTACAATAACTATCTTGAGCTCCAATAGATCATACACCTCTACTGTAGGTGGAAATTTTCATTAATTGTTGCAAATCAATTTTTATGCAAGCAAAAATGAAGATGGAACAGTCAGATATCATCTAAAACATCATTTAGAACAATTATATACTTGCAGAGCTGAGTAAAATGCGATTTATAATAGTGAGAAAGAAACAATCCTCAATGTATCTTTGTCTCGATGATAAAGTAATTTTTTGTAAGTCAGATTACCTAATCGGTGCAACTGAACAATTCATTTTGTTGGAAGCTGCCAAAGAAGTTAGACAAAAAAGAGAGCATAATAGTTGAATATAATTGTCCTACAATGCTGTCATTCTATCACTATCACTCTTATTCCAATGGTTCATACCTCCTTCAAGAACTCTCTTAGGATAAATATGAAGATCTCAATAACCTCGAAGCCCATGAAACTCAAAAACCATCTGAATAGTTTTGATCACATTCACATTATCCATGAGCAATGGAGCACACGACTTCATAGAAACTAAACAATAAATCAATACAAGATTTGAGGATTGTACTTCTACAACTGTTAGGAAGTAGTTTATATATGCGAAAGAGAGGGACTTCCAAAAATTGTCACTTATCACAAATTAGAAAATTAGAGCAACTTTCTACACAACTACTCTCCACACATCGCTGTCGGTACCAGAACACAAGATTTGAAGAAAATATTTAGTATTAAATCTTATTCATCTATTCTACAATTCTTAGTCTTTTAAGAAATAGCTCACAGTGGGCATATGTCTCCAAGAAAAGTGCAAATGAAATTTAACAAACAAGAGCAGTAACTACAAAGATGATAATACATTTCCAAAAAAATTGATTTTGAGCACACAATAATCCAAGTTTTATCAAACATCAAGAACTCAAGGCATTCATCTATTGCCAAAACATTAACAATGGAGAAGCTAGCCAAAAACTTTTTGACACTTCACTGTTAAAAAAAATCAATTTTGTCTTTCAAGTCTTTTCCTACCAAGCAAAGGATGAGATTGCCATCTCTACTTCAAATTTTCATTATAGCTGAAGAATTAATAAAGGACAAGAAAACCAAAAACTTTCGAGGCTTCACTGGAATAGAAAACTATTTCAGTATTTCAAGACTTTTACCAAGTAAAGTATGTGCTTACTAACTTCTAGATTTGTGAAGCTTGCTAAAAAAAAGTCTATTATCATCCATTAGTATGAATTCAATATTTGGACATAGATCCAAATGGGTGAGAGAAAATCTGAGCCGCAAAAGGGACAGGACCTTACAAAGAGAATACAGGTGTCCAGTGAACTAAACTTTAAGATATAACCAGTAATATCAGAAATATAAATTTTCCACAACTTTATCCTTGCACTTAAATATATGCTAACCCTGAACCTAAACATCATCTATAAAACAACTTTGTGACCTGAAAGAATTAACAATGGCTCTATTTTTTAAATTGCGATGAGTAGAAGAGAAAGAGAAAATGTAAAGGCATTAAATAGCTTTGGAATCCACCTTTGCAACTTTCTGATAGATAAAAAAACTTGGAATGATATCTAATGACCATATTTAAATATGTGAATACAGTCCTCATTCTGTTGCTAAATTGGACAATGGAGGCTCTTGCTTGAAAAGGCATAATTGCTAATATAGTTTTGGCCTATTTTGCACTAAAATTATTCCAAAGTGGGGTATAAGGATAGCACGACCAGTCCAAGATGTGGCCATGGAAACCTGTACAATTATCTTTAGACAGGTCAAGATTGGGATAGAGCAATCTCAACTAGCAAAAAGTACAGTGCAGTTGATGTTGTATGTTATACCAATTCTTCCAAGTCAAAACTAATGGATAGTAAGGCAACTACGACAAACAAAAAATTACCCCCTACAAAAAACATTAAATCTCTTGAGCCTTGTGAGTGTAAAGTTCCCATTAGATTAAGCAGTCATGGCCACACGCTTTCTTTTCAATCACCAACAATAGGATAATACTGGAACTACAGGGTGGTCGATTCTTACCTCCTTCTCCTCTCCTATTGACCCTGTACCAAACTCCTACCCACTGTAGTCACCGTGCGTGTGAAAAAAACATTTAACACTGCCGTGACCTTTTATTATCACATATGTTCTGAAGGTCAAAATTTCTGAAGGTCAAAATTTAACCAATTTAACCATGGTCAAAATTTTGATCATATTGAGCCCATTTTTTCAAAAAAAAAAGAAAATAGGCCTTTGGTCAAAAATTTTGGTTGAAAATGGGGGCCTAATGTACTAGTGCTATTATCAATCGTTGGCATGTTGATCACTTTAATGTCATAAATATTTGGGGTGTTCCAATCAAAAGGCTCTAGAAGAATACTTCCCATTTTCTTTTTATTGAAGTGTGAATCCAAGATCAATGTGTCATCAATGTATTTCTTTGAGAAAGTCCTCAACCTAAACGACTTCATGTTTTCTATTGTAATTTGGCAATGCCTCCATAAGAATGCATCAAAGTCATCTTGACAATCTACTTATAAATCCTCAAGGAAAGGGAGGTGACCACCATAGCTAGTGGTAAATGTCTTGTTTAACTTACCTCTTGGTGTCAAAATTGGGCCTCAACAAGTAGAACTTTCTCAGTTTAAGGATTTCCAATTTGGCACTTGCATCTTTAGCAGTTGCTAAAGTGCACTTATATCCTCTACATGATAATGAGAACCCCACAAATTTTATCTTTTCTATGGAAAATACATTATGTACATCTAGGATTTACTTGTAGAACTCGAGCATGATGATTTGCTCACTATAATGTTGAGGTAGTAGATAGGGATGTCATTAGAACCCATACACATGGATATAGGTGTGTCACCAACTCTTTATGAACCACATCCCCCATGGCTTGATAAAGGTTTTCTCCTTCTTGGACAATTAAAATATGGGGTCCCCTTGTAGGCATATTATTGTGTTGTATAGGAATGTACCATTAGCCTTGCAAAATATTGCAAAACATATTTCAAAATGGAGCCCCCATGTGGTCTTTAGTCTCCAACGCTTCATATTGTAAACACAAATCTATCATCCAAACTACTTAAGATGTCATATAAAAATTATGAGTCTGCTACAACTCTTTTAGTTGTGAACCAATATTTTCAAAGATCATTTATGCCTAGTCAAAAAAGGTAGTAGATTCAATAATGTTGAGATTAGATAATACATCCTTGGGGAATATTCTTTCACATTTAATTCCATAAATATGCAACATAAAATAATGATGATCCCTTGGATGGGTAATATGACCTTTTTCCTAGAGATAGTGGATGAGGAGGATTATCCACTATGTGTTCACTTATCACTTGCATTCATGCTTCATGGATTAATACTCATTAAGGGTAAAGACCTTATTATTAAAAGTCATGTACTTTCTTCTAGGAGTGCGGAAGACTATGGTTGTGTTGATAGAATCAAAGGAAAAAATGATAGTATTGTCTAGTAGGGAACAAAATCATGTAGCTAGTGAGTAATTATTGTCCAAGGTGTTGCTGATTTTTGGACAGTGAATGGATGTAGGAAAGAAGCATTTCTAAACTATCCTAGACTAAGAAGGTTGGTATAGTATTCCTATTGAGAAACATTTCCTTTGTGTACATCTTCCTTGATTTCCTCTTAAGTTGCATTCTTTGATGTCTATGTCCATTAGAAACCAAACCAAGTTCTCTATCTTCAACACTTGGAGCACATCATCCTTCATATATTTCATTGTTAGCACTACCTTTTCAAACTCTTTGATCAACTTTTCTCTTCTTTCCCATGGGTTTGATGATACTTGTGTCGGGTTTCCGCTGGTCTGGATGATGAGGAAGCTATGCTCTTGACTCTATCTTTTCGTACAAGATAATATTTTATTAGTATACAAAGCCAACACAATCTCAGTAAAACCCAAATTGAATTATTACTTGTGTCCAAGCCTTGAGGTTTCTAATTACTCATTCATAGGTTACTTAATGAGGATTAAGGAAACTTGAAGCTTTGATATTGAAATCCATAATATGTTCTCAGGTAATTGATGTTGGAGTAGGATTAAAGAGGAAAATATTCCCCCAAAAGATAATCACTTGATGAACATTATAACAAGGGCTTAGGTATGCAAAAATCATTTCTTTAATACCAACTATGAGAAAAAGAGTAAGTGGTAGAATGAGATCCTAGAACCTAATGATCTAATGTCTAGTTTTGAATAAAGGGTGTCAAACCAAAACTAACAAGGGAACTTTTGATGTGAGACCTATTATTGGGCCAATGTTAAAGAGGGTTTCAAGGGAAACCCTCTTTTCAACTACAATTTTGGACAATGCACTTAGGGGGTGGAGTACTTCAAACACCAAGGCAAGGATCATGAAAGGCCAAATTAGGGCATCAAAAGATAAGCTCCAAGGGAACTTCCTTCTACACATTTCTGACACAAAAATTGCTAACCTTTCAAAAACCCTTTTGAAGATATGCCCCAAAAGTGTCTTAGATCCAAGAGGAAGAAGCCCAAAAACAAGACCAAATTTATGCAAGGTAGAACACTCAACAACCTATGACTAGGATACACACCTAACACATAAGCCATAGAAATACAAGGGTGATATTTGAATTCAACTTAGAAGCCTCTAAGGGGTCCAACAAGAATCCTTTTATTGACCCTAGTACAAAAATATAAAACAAACAAAGCCAAACAAAGCTAGAGCCAAACTCTCAGCAAATAAAAACCCAATTAAAACTACAAAAAATGAGACTAGGAATCCTACATGGAAAAACACCCCATGTGTGTACAAACACCCTTTCAGCCCAAAGCAAAATCACCAATTTGCTTTGCAATATGTAGTCAAAAAAATCCTTAATTTTGAAAATGTGATAAAGCTTTTAGGCAATTCAAACTATTGAATAGTGAAAATGATAGCCAAAGGGTCTTTGTTTAGAAATCTTTAAATTTAATGCCACATGGTATTATTTTAGTGCTACACACATCTAGTTTATAGTCTTCGGGCGTTTGGGCTTCATAATATTGTGTGAGCATCAAAGAACCTTTAGCCTTTAACTGAAATCTTTGGTAATATGGGATGAGACTCTAGGAACCCAGTTCTTGTAACAAGGAAAAACAACCACAAAGACAAGGCAAAAAAGGGGTGGGCAACACCTTATTTAGAAAAAATGTGGGGATTGGTGTTGAATACATAACACAAAGGAATTGTAACCATTATATAAAACCAACAAAAAAATAATTGAATGAAAAATAAAAGGGAAAGACACATCATTGCAATATACTCAAATAATCATTGACCAATTATTAATTTTGCACAAAATTTAGCTACCAATATAGAGGACCTTGGTACATCAAAATATTGTATTTAGGTCTTCTTGTAATTGATACACTTATATCCTCCAATATATCTCACCTTGTAATATTATCAATCCTTCTCAAGGCCTTCTCTATAGACTTTCCAACTCTATTTTCTTGTCAACATTATTTTTTATTGAATAAAATGGAGTGTAATATCCTCCAAAGTCAACAATAATTTTAACATGTAGTAAGTTGACCAAAAACATTCAACAATCCACAAAACACTATGTAGATTTCAAGATACCACAAAAAGATCCATAAAGAACTCTTAACCCTTCCCTCAAATAAAATCCAAAGTAATAATTCATAAAATAAATAATCAAAATCAACCAAGTTGGCTAGAGACCAACACCAACAATAATTGCAAACATAGAGAAACATAACTTCACTTTTAAAGGAACCTAACATAATAGATTTGAACTCAAATGCAAAAAAATCTTTTGTAACATGCCCACAATCTAATCAAAGGTTAAGTTAGACAATTTATGTCAAACCCTAGAGTGCAGAATCTGCATACCATATGCTGAAGTTTAACATAAATGAATAGACAAATCTAACATTGTGGCTATCAATGACCAAGAAATAAATTTGAAATAACAAGGAGTTGCTGGATATGTATTCTTCAAAAATGAGTAAACAAAGTTTTCAGCTAGGCATTGGCCTACAATGTGAGTTATTAGCACATGTCTCGCACACATCTTAGTTTGAATGCACGAGCTAGTGCATTACACTATTAAGAATTAGTGAGAATGAAACCTAATAAGTAATAATGTTGTGCATATGTATATGACTTATCAACCAAAAGAAAAATGTTATTAATGAATATATTCATCATAATGATAACCACTAAAAGAGACGACAGAGTCCTCAAGGCAAAAAAAGGATATTAATTCTAAATTAGTTGAACATATCAGAAACATTGACACAGGCAGGGAGAATTATGAGGAAGGTTGTGGAGTTCGACTTCACACCTGCCAATAGCATTTGTTTGAAAACTTCTAAAGGTCTATCAACATATCCATTTTGTGCATATCCTGAAATGATTGCAGTCCATGAGATGACATCTCTATGAGGCATTCTGTCAAAAAATTCTCGTGCTTTCTCCATTCTTCCATATTTTATATACATGTCCACTAGACAATTTCCAACTACAACATTTGTCAGAAACCCTCCTTCCAGTATGCTTCGATGGACAACTATACCTTGTTCCAATGCTCCAATTTGGGCATAGGTTGGAATCACGCTGGCAAATGTGAACTTGTTTGGTTGGAAACTTGTTTTTTGCATATGACTGAACAATGTGAGTACCTCATGATGACCCTCATATCTTCTCTACGCTGTGATAATCATATTCCATGAGGCACTGTCTCGATCTCTCATTTGGTTAAACACTTTATAGGCATCTACTAAATTTTTGCACTTGGCATACATGTTTATAAGCTTATTGTGAAAATTTGTGCGTGCACCAAAGGCAAATTGCCTATGAGTGAGGAAATGGCAGGACATTTTTACCTTGTAAAAAAGGTGTTCTGTTGAATGCAGTTCTACAAGCATTGGACATCTGCGGATCAATCTTCAAGGGATTCATGTGTTGAAAGCAAAATGTGAAGCGTCTCCTTCAATTGGCCCTCTATAAATGGGCAGTATGGTGCGAGATTGACAAGAGTAGGGGACACAAATGGCATTTTGTGACAGTAAAATGTGCAACATAGTTCAGTCTAATGACATTACACCAATGGCATTATCGGTGGAAGGCTTTAGGTTTTCAATAAACCTCATGAAAGAAGAGCATGCCATATTTAGTGTAAGAACCTAAGTGTGAGACAACTCAAACTAGTTGCAGAAACAAAATAATCAACCAAACGTATGAAAACATAAAAAATGTATGAGGTGAATACCAGTTTAAGTGCAGAAACTGCTAGATTTAGAGTCATATGTGAGAGATGGAGTCCAGTGTTCTAGATGAGGAGCCAACGATAGGACAGAGAGCAACACTAGCATGGGTGGACCCAAGGTTCTGTAGCTCCAGCTACTTCGTGCACTCAACAATGAAATTGAAAACAATTTTTCATGTTAAAGTTAAGCTCGTGTTGGTCAAATTTTTGATCAACATGGGCTTAGATTTTTAAAAACAAGAAAATTTTCCTTCTACAATTTGACCAATCAAAACCTTATTAATTGATGGTCAAAATTTTTGGTCAAAAAATGACCTCAAATGTACTAGTGGAAGATGGAAAAGTGTTAAGAAACAAAGCAAGGTTGGTATGTAAAGGCTATTCTCAAGAAGAAGGTATTGATTACAGTGAAATTTTTGCTATTGTTGCAAGATTAGAAAGTGTTAGAACTTTACTGGCTTATGCAGCTCACAGAGGATTTAAAGTATATCAGATGGATGCCAAATCTGCATTGTTGAATGGAGTTCTTGATGAAGAAGTCTACATTGAACAACCAAAAGCTTTTGTTGATCCAAACAAAAGGGACATGGTCTGCAAATTACACAAAGCTTTATATGGTCTAAAACAAGCTCCTAGAGCGTAGTATGAAAGACTACATAACTATTTGATACATATTGGTTTTCAAAGAACAAATGATAACAATAGCCTATATATCAAGAAAGGACTAGATAAGAAGATTGTGTTAGCAAAAATATTTGTGGGTGATACTCTATTCACAAGAAATAATGACTTATGCAAAGCATATCTAGAACAAATGAATTAAAAATTTGAAATGTCCATGTTTGGTGAAATAAAATTCTTTGTTGGATTGCAGATACAATAAAATAGAAATATTATTTTTATTACTCAATCTAAGTATATCAAAGAGATACTCAAGACATTTGGAATGGAAGATTCAAAACCAGTTGGAACCCCATGTGTACTAGACTTAAGCTTACCCAAGATGATGACTCCAAAGAAGTAGATCAGACCTTATACAGATCAATGATTTGGATATTATAGTATGTGGTACATACAAGGCCTGATATTGCCTTAACAGTTGGCATAGTGGCAAGATTCTTAGCTAAACCCAGAGAAAACTACATGATGGAATAAAAAGAATCTTGAGGTATCTAAAAGGTACTAAAGAAAGCTTGACCTAAAAGTATTTACTGGTGCTGATTGGGTAGGAAATCTTGATGATAGAAAAAGCACTAGTGGTGGAGCATTCTTTTTTGGTAAAAGACTGGTATCTTGGACAAGAAAGAAGCAAAACTACACATCTCAATCCACAATAGAAGCAGAATATGTAACATCAGCAGTGAATTGCTCTAACATTGTTTGATTCAAATAGTTTTTGGAAGGAATTAAGATTGAAATCAAAGATCCAATAGTGATGTATCTTGGACAAGCAAGAAGCAAAACTACACATCTCAATCCACAATAGAAGCAGAATATGTAGTAGCAGTAGTGAATTGCTCTAACATTATTTGGTTCAAATAGTTGTTGGAAGGAATGAAGATTGAAATCAAAGACTATCCAATAGTGATGTATCTTGGACAAGCAAGAAGCAAAACTACACATCTCAATCCACAATAGAAGCATAATATGTAGCAGCAGCAGTGAATTGCTCTAACCTTGTTTGACTCAAACAGTTGTTGGAAGGAAGATTGAAATCAAAGATCTAATAGTGATAAAACCAGTGCAATCAACATATCAAAAAATCTAGTGATGCATTCCAAAACAAAGCACCTTGCTATAAAATATCACTTTGTAAGAGAATTAGTACAAGACAAAGAAATTAGATTGGAGTATGTGCATACAAAAGAACTATATTCACCAAGCCATTACCTAAGGATGCATTTTTGTATCTAAGAGGTAAGCTAGGGGTCATTCCCCTATCTGAAGCTCATTAAATAAAGTTTAGTGATGCATCAACAAGAACCAAGTTGAAGATCAATCAGTTGATGTAGTATTGACAAGGACATATTACGAATGAATCTGTACTCAAGGTACATTGATACTAATCAGAATTGTCTTTGGCATGTGTTGTCAATGAGGGAGAAGTTTACTGTCATATTTTTTTAAAATTTTGTAAAGAGAGAAGTAGTTCATTCACAAAAGGAGAACACTATAGGAGAATTTTTCTATATAAAAATAAAGAGAGAGAAACTTTCTAATAGAGGGAGTCTTGTTCTCAAAATTTCATTGTGCTATGACATGTTGTGTTGCCATTAATGCCAAAGAGGGAGATTGTTGGATACAATTGATTAATTTGTATTGTCTTTGATGTTACACAAATTTCATATTAGTTGACAGTCAGTGCATGCTAAACTCACTTGGTCAATGAAGATAGTTTTCCTTATCTACTGAGCATTCTTGAGTTCACTCTATGCAGAAGGCAGTTTCTACCGAGCTCACTCGGGCGTTGAAGGAAGTTACGCATAAAAGAATGTTAATTGAGTTCACTCAGTTGATGAAGGGAAAGTTGAATAGAGTTAGTATTAACTGAGTTCACTTAGTTACCAAAAGGATTTTGTAAGTTGGCAGCGTTAATTAAGCTTATGTTCGTTAACACAGGAAATTGCTTCAAAATCAGTTTCTACCAAGCTGGGTCGGCTACCAAAGGTTTTTCTTATTTTGGTATGTATAGCTTAATTATTTTACCTATTGATTCTAGCCGACTGAGGTGATGAATATTGGTTATTCTAATTTGTATTTGAGCTGACTTGACAACCTAAACAATATAAGTAAAAGGTCAAGTTGTGATTTCAAAGTGTGATTTGCAAGTTGAATGTGTTGAAAAGAGATAAGAAGAGAGGAAGCGAATTGTAAATAAGTAGGTATCCTTGTGGAGCAAAAAAGTGTTATTCGATCAGGAAGGATCAAGTATGAACCAGAACAGAGATATGTAATCAACAATTCAATTGCATCACAATCAGGTCTTTTCATTGTTACTCTCTAACCATTGTAGCATTGATCTAAAATCTCTTAACAGAGTTGGTTTAACAACCATTTGTAAATCCTCTAACAAGGTGATAATTCCATTGAATTGTTTCAAGACCTCTTGAAAGGCCACTCCTAACAGGGTGATTAAATCCTTTAATAGGATCTCACCTAACAATGTGTGTTGTAACCTTTAACAGGGTTGGCTCCTAACATGGCTCACTTCAGAAGAGTGAAAAATAGTAACTAGTTACATTTGTTGGTTTTTCCCAAATTGGATTTCCACATTAGATCCTGGTGTCTTATGTGTTCATGTTATTTCTTTCATGCTTGTAAGTAATTACTAATAATATCTTAAGATCTGCTAAAGTAATTTACAATCTACATTTAGCAAGTTACAACAATTTTTGTATGCTTACCAAGTATCAGCAGTAATCAGTTTTATCAGTCTAAATTTTAATTGACATCTAAGGGATCTGGGATTTATTTTAGTAGTAACTAATTCACCCCTCCCCTCTTAGTTACTCCTCTTACATTTCCAACAGCTTAGATGTACAACACTTTTGAAAAGTAATCAAAGCATTGCAATGCAGAAAAGGTCGTAAGTCTAAAAGTGAGATTTTTGTCCACATAACCCTATAATCTGATTGTAGATCTAGAAAGTAGACAAAAAATAATGCATTTTAAAAAAAGAATGGAACCTAAAAATGTTCCCAAATGAGTTCGTACGTAGTGTTTGAAGTTGCAAAATGTAGGATTGGGTAGGTATAGTCGCCAAAAAATGTAATTTCTAACAAATTCATGCACCAAAACCAAAAAAGAACACCACCATTGAAAAGTTCATGAAATTCTACCCAAAATTTTAGAAAAATTGCACCTGATTTGGAGACCAGATGACTAAGTTATGGCCTTACAAAGTCAGATTGTCAAATCAAAACTGCATCTGTAGAGGGGTCTGGGCAAAAAATTGTGACCTTAAATTTGATGGTCAAATGACCATTGTAATAGTTTTAAAATACCTGGGAATGACAATTAGATGGTCATTAAATTTATTCCCCTAAAATGCTAACATCAATGAAAAAAGTCTGCATGGGTGACGCGGCAGGCTGACGAGGCATATAGACAATATGGTTAAATGATGTCACTATACAATTTTGTACAAAAAGAGACAGAGTGTCATGTATGATGGATGGCGAGGTGGTAGTTTGATGTGTCATGTGGGTCCACGTGGTAGGGCCATGTCACTTTTTTTTGGGGACTATGGTGCCAACGTGGAGTGTCTAGTGGCATCATGTGTCACCATTGGAGAGCACCGTGTGGAAAAGTGCAACGACTGCCACATGGTGAAGCCTATCATGATGGCTGATTACGTAGGATGCTGGAAAAGATAGAAGGAACTGTGAAAGGAATCAACTGGTGAGGTTTAAGAAAACTAGTGGGGAGCAGACTTCGAGTTGCCAAAAGTTGACACATGGGTGCCTTGAAGTTCGCAGGTCCGGTGTTGGGGAAGAAAGGTGGGAGCAAAGGGTAAATCACCTTCGAAAGGCTTATGTTGATGGTTGAAACTGCCATCAAATTTTTTTAGCGGTGTCGATGTTTGGAACAAAAATCCCACAATAGTGGGAAGAACACTCTGCAGGGTGTATAATAGCAAGAGGTTGTAATTTGTAAACAAAATTGAGCCGCTGGTATGGGATGGTCACCGGGGGCTTGTGCTAGCTAGGCTTTGCCTGCAGCTAGAAATATGTGATCGACCGATGACTTGTGGGTGATGTCGGTATTTTTTGGGTTGTCCATGTGTTGTGTAGTGCTCAATTAGAATTTGCAAAATATTTATTGCCTAAAATGAGAATATTCTCTGCGATACATAGTGGAATATTCTGCATAAGGTGCAGGGCAGAGGTTTCACTACCCGGTGCCTGTACAATTTTTTTTTCTCTATAACCCGACCTAGCCTAATTTTTTTTTTGAAAATATTTCGAAAATAGAAACAAAAAACTAATGAAAATACAGAGGAAATTAAATAATATATCTGAATTAAATTAAATTGCAGATCTAATAGATCATACCCAAACTTGCAAATCGGGCCTTCGAGTGCCGATTTGCAAAAACAATTGCCTCAAAATTGACTTGGGCCTAGGGTAGGAAAATTTATAGCCAATTTCATCGAATCAACATTCTGGATGCAATGGAAAGGTCTAATCTAGCTCTAGATGCTCCCAATGACATCGATACTCTAAATTTAGGTCGAGGTGTTGAAGCAATAATGGTCTCGAATGGCTATGTGAAGAGAAATTCTCCAACCTTTGATACCATGTAAGAATTTGCCTTAGGGAAAAATTCACCCAAAATCAAAGAACTCAAGCACAAGTACAATTGTAGACCAGAAAGAGTATGATCAGAATATCAGTATGTATTCAATTTAATGCGAAAGTACACTAGGAGTGCCTATATATAAAGGCCTCTGGAATGCTTCTAGAATGCATAGGAATCAACAACATAAGAAGTCATACAACCAGGCACATGTCCACCAGATGTGGATTGTCCTCCATTAAGCACAGGAGTAAGTGTGATAATGAGAGGATAAGCCTACAGAGGTGTAGCATGCAAAATAATGTTGTAGACACCCTGTGTTAAATTAGAGTTTCTTACTCCAATGTTGTCAACATGACAACTCATATGAGTACGAAAAATCCTAAGTGTCTCACCAAATAAATAATTAAATAATGCATTAACCTAAGTAAACTTAAGTAAAGTGTAAATAATAAATACGTATTTACACCAACACTTTATTTTCAAACTTATATTTAGACTAGGCCATTAGTTTTTCATTTGCTTCAATATCCTCAATGTTGACTTTTTCAACATTTTGCACTAGATGAGAGATAATGGGGCATGTGCATCAATGGTATGTATATCAAAGGAATCAAAAAATATATCTTTGATATCATGCAACACGTGTTTCTATGGCTGTTCTCTCCTCATCTCTTGTTGTTTCTTTCTTGCTATAATATCTTGCAAGATGACAATGTGTTCGAATGTGAGATTGGTTAGATCCCATTTTGGCATTTATATAACTTCATCTAGAGTAAGAGTATTATCTAGAGAACTTTCCTTTTTCTTCTTTCCTTTGCTTTTGTTTGGAGTGTTGTTTCTTGGCACAACTTGAGTGATAGTAGGTGAGGGGTGTCACCACTCAGTCTTACTTGTATTTCAGTGCAGGGAACAAGATTAGTAGAACTTGACACTACATTCTCTTTTTCTACTTTTTTTTATACAATCTCCTTATTTCCCTCATCCTAAGGTCTTGAGACATGTGGTCTTGTTTGACCTGTAGCAGATGGCTTTACATTTGTTTCCTTTTCTAGTTCCTTTAGTTCTTGCTTCTTTTTTACTGACTCCTTGATGTCTATGATCAATGTTTTGGTTTGAGAAGCATGTTGTTGTTGTCTTTCCATCTATTTTATTTGTTCATTAAAATCAACAATATGGGTTGGTGTTTTTATTGCCTTGGGATATTTCTTTATTTGTTGTAATTGTTGGTGTAAATAAGTATTTACTTATTACACTTACTTAAGTTTTACTTAGGTTAATGCATTATTTAATTATTTTGCATTATTTTATTATTATTTTAGGTGAGACACTTAGGAGTTTGTGTACTCTCATTGAGTTATGCAACTCTAATTATGCACATGGTGTCTACAACATAGGAGTATCTATCATTCACTGAGTTTTCATGTTGACAACATAGTTATCTGCACTCCTCATTTAGCACATGTTGTCTACTCCACTAATTTGCATGATACACCATTGTAGGCTTATCCTTGCATCATCACACTTAATCCCGTGCTTAATGGAGGATAATCCATATCTAGTGGACATGTGCCTAGTTGTATGACATATCATGATGCTAACTTCTATGCATTCTAGAAGCTCTCCTAAGGCCTTTATATTTAGGCACTCTTAGTGTACTCTTGAATCCAATTATTGAATGAATATCGTCATTCTGATCATACTCTATCTATTTTGGTCTACTATGTGCTTGTGTTGAGTTCTTTAGTTCTTGGGTGAATTCTAGCCTAAGCCAGATTCTTACATGGTATCAAAGCCAAGGAGGATTCTCATCATGTAGCTATTTGAGACCGTTCATGTTTTAGCACCTCGACACGAATTCGAAGGATCTGCAAAAATTGGGAGTGTCTAGAGCTAGATCTAACCTCTTCGTTGCGTCCGAAGCATCGATTTAGTGAAGGTTGACTATAAATTTTCCTATATTGGGTGAAAGTTGATTGTGAGGCAAATTTTTTTTGCAAATCGGCACCTGAAGACACCGATTTGCAATCTAGGTATGATCGTTTAATTTGATCTGATTATTGATTATTTATTTTTTTAGATCTGAATTATTTCTCTGCAATTTTTTGGGTATTTTTCAAAATTATTTTCGACATTTTTATTGCCCATTCAGAGAAATTATTATCTGACTTTTTTCATTTTTGAAATTATTTTTAGTTAGAGAAAAAAATTTACAGACTCAGGTGGTCAAATCCCAGATCTGTATTTGGCAAAAAAATTTATTATTTTGCAGATATTTTATTAATATCTGCGGGCTTCATTATGTAAATCCGGCTTCATAAATTGAGGGTCGGACCGGCATCAGTTTGTATTGCAGATAAACACTTGCAATTTTTCCAGCAGCCCCTCTCACGAAATTTTGGCATGTAACTCCCACCGGCGGGCATGTCATTTACATTCCCTCTGTGGATGCTACATTTTATTTAGTGCTTCGACCTCTTTCCCATCGCATGAGGGACTAATCCCCACTTTTCAGCGGTAGAAAATGACTCTCGACAATGATGAAATATCTTGGCAAAATAGACCATTTCCCGATCGTCATCATCCAAGTTTTTAGTGGTTTGTTCCTCTCCAAAGGATGGACACGTGGCATCCATCCAATGGTTCCATGTCATTCCCTGCGCAATGTCACCAGAATCTGCCTCGACCCACATAAGGAGTACAGTCAGCAGTGAGTGGATAGCTCTGTCATTTGCCAATCAGTGTTGAGTTGTCATCCACATCAGCATCCATGCAGATCGTCCCTATTAGCAGACACGTGGAATTTTTGCACCATTCCGTACAGTACAGATTGATGTTAGCTGCCACGTCATCCAGTGGGCCAATTTTTCTTGCTGACATCATCAATTCATGAGCCTAAATTTGATGCCCATCTAGACATCATTATAGGCCAATTTACAACTACTACAATAGCCATATGACCATCAAATTAAACCCCCTAATTCGCTGATGCAACCCCTCTCTAGATTGATTTTGGTTTTTGTAGTCTGACTTCAAGAGGTCATAACTCGCTTATCCGGACTCCAAATCAGGTGCAATTTTTTTTGAAATTGGATAAAATTTTCTAAAGTTTTCAGTGGTGCAACTATTTTTTGGTTTTGGTGCATGGATTGTTCAAAATTTGCATTTTTTGGCGACTGTACCTAGATAATCATACATTTTGCAACTTCAAACGCTCCGTATGGGCACATCTAGAGTCAAAAATAGATTCTATTTTTTTTAAAAGTGCATATTTTTTTGTCTACTTTCCAGATTTGGCATCAAATTGTAGTGTTGTGTGGACAAAATTATCACTTTTAGCAATAGGATGTTTCTTTGCTTTGTAATGCTTCAGAATTGTAGCACTTTGTAAAGTTTCAGATTTGTACTCCATTAAGAAGTTGTAACAAGAAAAATCAAAAGTCCACAAAGGCCAAAATTGGCAAGTGACCCATTGTAATCACACTATTGATAAAGTGCCCAAAGCATCTATTTTGGGGGGGTTTCTTGATTTAGTGAAAAGAGGGGGTGTTCTTGGTGTTGTGTTCTCTCTTTTCTACAATTTTCTTTCATTTTTTGCATTATGGGCGACTTTAAGTTTCCTAAATTAACTCCTCATAACTATGCTTCATGGTCAATCAACATGTTGTATCACTTAATGCATAATGGAGTTTCACAATATGTAGATGGTACTCTTCCTAAACCAATAGGTGATAATGTGTTTGCAAGTGATATTTCAAATTGGGTAGCAATGGATAGGAAAGCCCTAGGTGATATATGTTTGGGGGTAGATGATAAGATCATGTATCAAATCAAGAAATGTACTACATCCAAGGAAGCTTGAGATACCCTCGAAAGCCTTTATGGTAAAGTGTCTGAAGAGGATGTGTTCAAAATTGAAGATGAGCTTGTATCCTTAGATCCTAAGTCATATGACTCAATACAGGACTTCATCATCAAGGTGAATGAATTAAGGACAAAGCTTACTGATTGTGGGAGTTCTATCAAAGATGACAGATTGATCTATCTAATGCATAACAAGCTACCATCAAAATATTCCACATTTGTATCTTCTTTCAACACCTCAAAGACTACCTTAGGGTTTGCCTAAAAGAAAGTCACATTTGATGAATATGCAAAACTATTGGATGATGAAGAAAAGAAGTTGAAATCAATGGGGATTCTCAAAGCATTGGTGGCCAATGAGGGTTCTCAACATTTAGCTGGACAATCTTCAAATAAAGGAAAGGGTAAGAAGAAATGGAAGAACAAATTTGAGGATACAGGAAAGACAACACCACAATCTAATCAACAAGGCAAGTCCTCAAATTCCAACAAGAAAGGGGACAACAATAATAAGGAGAAGAAGAAGTGTGCTTATTGCAAGAAATCGGGTCATGAAAAGCATGAGTGTTATCTTAAAAAGATTGATAAGTTGACAAATATCATGAAGAAACATAATGTTCCATTACCTAATGCTTACAAGGAGAAGGGGTCTTCTTCTAATTCAAAGGGCAAAGGGAAAGCACTCATGGCAAATGCAAACTCTTCAAAAGAATGGATATTTGACTCAGGTGCCTCATATCACATGGGTTCTTCAAAGAAGGATTTTTCTTCAATGAATCACTCAAAGGTACCATACATCTTCATGGGAAATGATAATAAAATGGAATTTGAAGGAAAAGGAAAAGTGGAAATGGAAAATAGAGAGTTTCAAAAAGTTCTGTATGTTCCAAAACTCCTCTCAATCTACCAAGTCACTCACTTTGGAGATGGACATAGAGTTGAGCTCCTTCCAGACTTAGTAAAGGTGCACAGTCTTAAAGATGATTCCTTGGTTGTAGTGGGGAAAGTGAATGATCATAAGAGGTTGTACTCTTTCTTGCATTTTGTGCCCAAGTCTCCTTCAAAGGCCTTGTTATCACAATCCAATTCAAACATGCAATTATGGCATGAGCGGTATGGTCATCTTGACTTTCCCTATCTTCAACAACTTTGCACATACCACATGGTGAAAGGTCTACCTCAAATCAACTTTTCTAAGGGTGAATGTTCAATAGATTCAGTGGATATGCATCCAGAGGGGAAGTTACAAAGAGGGAAGTCTTCTAGAGCAACAAGTGTTCTACAAATGGTTCACATGGTATTAGCGGGTCCTTTTGCATTTAGCTAGGGTCGCTACATACTCACCTTTGTTGATGACTTTTCAAGGTTCACTTGGGTCTACTTTCTGCATAGTAAGAATGAAGTGCTGGACACATTTCTAGCCTTCAAGGCTCATGTTGAACAAAAATCCAGGAAAGCCATCAAAGTACTCCACATGGACAATGGAAACATGGATGTGAACAGAATACTTAAAGACTTTTGTAGACATGAGGGATTGATCTTCAGACTCCTTCAACATTCAGTCCGCATAAGATAGATGTTGCAGCTTTGAGGATTCACACTCTTTAGTCTATGGCAAGTTGCATGATTCATGCCAAGTCTCTAGATCCATCATTAGAAGTCAAAGAAATCTCTAGTGCCACTCACATTCTTAATCGTTCTCCTCATCCAGCCTTAGATGGAAAAACTCCTTTTGAGGCATGGTGTGGCAGAAAACCTATTGTGACACACTTTAGAGTCTTTGATTGTCTTGCATGGGCAAAGGCATCTTCCAGGGGATGCAAGGCACAGACATCTCGGCCTTGTACCTTCATTGGTTATGAAGATAGTGTGAAGGCATACAAACTTCTAGATCTTGAGACACATCAGATATTTGTGGAGAAGGATGTATATTTTGAGGAAAGTTCACCAAGCTTGTCCTCTACTCCTCTTCGCACCTCATATAGTGTGGAAACTGATAGTGAAACCAACAATAGTGCTTCAATAGCTTCAGACATGTGGGGTTCTATCGACAGTTACAGTGAGAGGTCACTTCATCAGTTTAGTCCACATGCATACATCACCACAATGATAGGTCTAGAATAGTAGGGTACATTCAGTCTTCCAGATACAGGTTCAGTGATAGATTTGAGGGACAATATTCATGATCTGCCTCTTCTTCTTGATGTAGAATTACCTTCTTCAGTTGTCACAAGGGTTCCATCAGACTCTCTTGTTCATTCTCTACATGATCAATCCTTATAGGTTGAAGTGATTGTCGATACTTATGATCAGCAGTTGCAACAGGGTTCTTCATCAGTTGTAGAGACAAATAGTTCTTTGGGACATGTTCTTTAGCCAGATGAGTAGGTTTCCAAGACATCACTTATCCATGGGATTCTTTCCACACACAGTGGAAGCATCTCATTTGTACCTTTGGCATTGTTTCTTGTTAAGGGGAGGAACACCATTCTGCAGTCTTGGATCAGCTTCTTCATCAGAGCAGTCACTATTAGGCATTCTTCTTTGGGTGGGGGGGTGGGGGGAGCCCATCCTGTCTCTCTACCTCTTCTCATCATTCTCTTATGTATATACTGGATGTATGTCATAATGGGGGGGTCCTGATTACTCCATCCATCCATGCATCCTTATTTATCTCTCTTTTTGGGGGAAGGTTTTTCCCATGAGGTTTTCCCTCTTTCCCCGCTTTATGGGAGATTGCATATCATTATGTACATGGGTACCTAACATGGCCTAGTAGCCGGGACCCATCTTGTATTTCATCTTAGATTTCGTAAGCTTAAGGGCATTCCCCTAAGTTGCACTTAAGGGGGGGTGTTGGTGTAAATAAATATTTACTTATTACACTTACTTAAGTTTTACTTAGGTTAATGCATTATTTAATTATTTTGCATTATTTTATTATTATTTTAGGTGAGACACTTAGGAGTTTGTGTACTCTCATTGAGTTACACAACTCTAATTATGCACATGGTGTCTACAACACATGAGTATGCATCATTCACTGAGTTGTCATGTTGACAACACAGTTATCCGCACTCCTCATTTAGGACATGTTGTCTACTCCACTGATTTGTGTGCTACACCATTGTAGGCTTATCCTCACATCATCACACTTAATCCCATGCTTAATGGAGGATAATCCATAGCTGGTGGACATGTGCTTGGTTGTATGACATATCATGATGCTAACTTCTATGCATTCTAGAAGCTCTCCTAAGGCCTTTATATTTAATCACTCCTAGTGTACTCTTGAATCCAATTATTGAATGAATATCGTCATTCTGATCATACTCTATCTATTTTGGTCTACTGTGTGCTTGTGTTGAGTTTTTTAGTTCTTGGGTGAATTTTGGCCTAAGCCAAATTCTTACAGTAATACATGAGTTTTAGGTGAAGTATCATGAATAGGTGATACATTGCACTACGGGCTCGACACAATTGAACCATCTTCATCACCATGAACATATTCAATAGTTATTGTGTCCATTTCTTTCTCATGTTCATCTTCTTTGCCAAT
The DNA here is from genome assembly GCA_028749045.1 of Cupressus sempervirens. Taxonomy (NCBI): domain Eukaryota; kingdom Viridiplantae; phylum Streptophyta; class Pinopsida; order Cupressales; family Cupressaceae; genus Cupressus; species Cupressus sempervirens. The sequence goes on along the minus strand of CM053783.1, from coordinate 30,753,459 downwards.
CTTGTCAACTTATTTTGTAGTTAGTCCAAAAATGCTTTTCCACAACAATTTATTATGTTGCACAATAGCCTCAATTTTATTTTGTAAAATCATAAATGTTCTAAATTTAGGAACAAATTGGTTCCTGTACTTATCCAAAAGTGTTGTATTTTTCTTATTTGTCAACTCAAGCATAATTTTGGCTAAGGTGCCTCCTCTAGTTTTCTTTTCAATTTTAGTTGCCTGCTACCACTTGCCATCAAGTCTACTATACAAATCATTTTGAATCTTGTTTTCAAATTCTGTATGTGTTAGCTTATTGTTAGCCATCATTCCTAACATAGCCTCCTCTACCTTGGATTTATCAACATTACTCAATGTCTCATACTTTACATATCTAAAACCTAATAGGTCTACAGAGTTTCTAATTGGCACATACCTCATCAATAGTTCTAGGCTTTGTAGGTACAATGGCTCAATGGTGACTAGGTTCATCAAATTTAGTTCTCTTTGCATCTTCATTTTTAGTATCTTTTTCCTTAATCAACCTTCTTCTCTTGTACTGACCTTTAGTGGCTAGCATTTTCCTCTTCACTACACTTGTGCCACTTGGTTTTGTGATCTTTACCACTCCTTTCTTTAATGGTGGCTTGACACCAGCTACTACTATTGCCCGGTCCTTGGTCTTTATGTTGCAGGAGGAGAGAGGAGCTTAGATGTTACCTTCTTTGCATCCTTCCTCACATTAGGCTTAGTAGTTTCCACTATTTTGGCATTTTTCAGTAGTGGGGTGACAAGTGCTAGGGCTTTTACCCTGTTTCTCTACACTCTCTTCCTCTTCCTCTTCATCATAGTTTCTTTATCCTGTCCAAGACCTTGTATCAGCATTAAAGGTTCTTTGTCTTTAGTTTGTGTGCCCAGATTTCCTTCTAAGTCTTCAATAATTTTCTCCCTTTTCTTATGAGTAGAAGAAATCTTGATGTCTATTATTATTCTGGCTTTTTCTTCTTCATATTTGCCAAAGTACTCAGCCTTTGCACCAATTTCTTCATTTAGTAGTGTAGTAATTCCTACACTCACATCATCAATCTCAATTTCATAGCCAAAAGGTTTAAGCTAGACTATCCATAGCATAAACATTGAATTCTTTGCTTTCCCTATTAATATCAGGTTTTTTGCTAGTTACAACTATCATAACTTGGCAAGACCATACTTATGATCTTTCATCACAATCTTCCATGCCTAATCAACTACCGTACATGACACACTATTCAATTGGCTTGACTAATAAAACTTATGAGAGATTACTCTCACTACAAACTTAATCAATGGATTAGTAATGGCTGAAATAGACATGTCACATCCATTCCACTCAACTTTGGTATTTGTCTCAACAACTTCTTTGCTTTAACAATGATTTTTCTTCTTCTTGTCAAATGTTGGGTAACTAGTAACACCGTGTATCATCTTCTTTGTGATCTTAACTAGTCCATTCTCCAGCCATAACTACATGTCATGAATTCAACTCAAAACAACTTTAATCCATTCAAAATTGAAATTTCTTAGAAAGTCTAGGCCACGAGTTAACCCTTTCCTCTCAATAATTTTAAATGCATCCTTTCATATTCCTTCATCAAATTTTTTTTGATACACTACATGAATCTCATAGTCTCAACCTTCACCGATTTTGCAACTCTGTACATAATTGGTGTAGGAGCATCCTAGGCTTGTTGGCTATCCTATAGGGTGGTGTGGTTTAATGTTGGAGTTGGAGGGCTCAATGAAAGAAGGAAGTGTAACTCGATCGATGTTGAGTCGGTTTGGTTGATGTGCTAACCAAGTGATTTGGTTAATGAAGACATTCAAAGAATCTTGGAGGAACTTAGCAAATATTGTAAGCTTAATTTACACTGGGGATCTCCATAGTAGTGCTGCCCAAGTTGGATTGGTTACTTCTGGAGGACTCAGCACATACTATAGCTCAATTTTCATTAGCAAGTTTGTCTTGATCTGCATGGTTTTGGTTGTAGTGATGCCCGAGTTGGCTCGATCTGTAATGGAGCTTGGTTATTCTTGGAGTGGAATGTTGATGCTAAGCTTGGTTATTCTTGGAGTGTAATGTTGATGCTCAGCTTGGTTTCTTTGACTCTCAGTTTGGTCTTGGTCTCTGTGCTACCTAGTTATCTGTGAGCCAAATTTTGACATTTAATTTGTGTATGGGTATTTAATTTGTGTTGCAGCCAACTTGTAGCTTATATATATATTTAATGTAAGGATTTATTTAATTTGTAATGGGCTAGGATGACTTGTGGCTTAGTTGGGTATAAGTAAGGGTGTTTTGTGGAGTCTTAAGTTATGATTCATGTAGTTTAGAGAAGAGGATGTGGTAGAACATAAAAATTTGAGAAGGGCTAGTAGCTGAGGCTTAGGAAACAAAGAGATTGCTTGGTAGGCTTGCTAGCACAAGTTGAGATTTCCTTTGGGTTTTCTTCCAAAATGTAGATTTGGACTAGCTAGTGTGGGTTGGATCTTGAGGGATCTTGTGGAACTATTTTGTAATTACTTTCTATATTTGGTCCTAACCTGGAAGGCCTTATAGCTAGGCACATTGCATGTAAATAATCATTTTATGAATCAATTATTGCATTTTAGTATCAAATTGTGTATCTTGTATTATGTTTCCATTATGTGGTTATTTGCAGGGATTTGGATTACCTCTAGTAGGGATACCCTCTGACTATCATTGCATCAATCATGGCTCATAATAACCTTAGGTTGTATCAATAATAATGTACCCATTAAAACTCTTTCATAGAAATTTCAGGAATAACATGATACTTATGTGGAGGACAAGTGTCAGTCTTCACCAATTGAACATTTCTTACCTCTTCGCCTTCAATTTTTACTATAGACGATGATGTAGATGCCATTTTTGCATGTTGGGGTTTTGAAATTTTGCTTCCTGAACAACTCAACACAACTCAAAAATCAACACTTGATCACACTTCCACTTCTGATCTTCTTTCAATTGCCTTAAAATTTCTTTGTAAGTTGTCAACTTGTCTTTATATCCTCCAATGGAGAACTCTACCTATGTCTACTCACTCACAAGTATACTTTGACCCTTATTCAACCATTTCACCTTGTATGGATTAGCATAGGGCATCTTTTCCAACTTAAGCTTCTTTACTTCTTCTTTTGAGATTATGTTATTTGTGGAACTTGAATCCACAATAACCTTACACACCTTACCAAGAATTTTACATCTTATCCTCAATAAGGCTCTCCTCTACTTTGGCTCCTATTTGATTGGTTTTTTGGTTAGAACTCTCATAAACATTAAGTTCTATACCATCTTTGACTCAATAGGGCTAATCTCTATTGATTTGACACTTGATGTATCCTCTTGAACATATGTTACTCTCTTCTCAATTTTTTAAGAAGATGCTCTCTTAGGGCACCTATATGTAAGGTGATCCAACTATCCACAACTATAGAACTTCATGCTAGAAAAATATGAGTTTCTTTTACCTACACTTCTTCCTCTGTTAGAACCCCCTTGAGTTCCTCTACCTCTTCCATGACCTCCTCTAGAAGTAGTTTCATTCCCATGATCTTCATATTTAGCCTCTCCTTGATTTCTAAACTTAGTCCCTCTACCTTGGTATCCACCTCTATGACCTCTTTGGTCTCTTCATTTTCCTCACTATTCCTATGAGGTCATATAGATTGGATGATGGGAAAGTGAGTTACAACCCAATCTTTGCCAATAGCCTAGATAGGACCAACAATAATGCAAGAACAAAGATATTTACAAAAATAAAATAAAAGTGCACAAAATACCTATCCAATGCCTCCTAGAATCAAGAAAACACCTAAGCTACACATACCAAGCATCAAAGTAACAAGTTTAATCTTCTAAATAACTACTATCATAAAAAATGCACAAATTTTCTTAGAATTACTTCCAAACCCTAATGTCAGAACTTTTATGTCTCCACAATGGGTGACCAACCCTGTATGTTGGTTAGGCATGCCTTTTATAAGGTGGTTGGGTGGTTATTTTCCCCTTATTGCTCTTTTCCATTGAGTTTCAACATTTTGACAATGTTGTCCAAGCAACTTTTCAAAGTTGCAAATTTGCACCATGCAACTTTTACATATTTTTGGCACTTTCACACAACTTAGCCAAATGAACTCCAATGCTTCCCAAGCTTAACTAGGGACTTCAACTAAGGTTAAAACATCATAATAATCCATCCTAGACCCTACTAGCCTCATGATGATGTCATCATCATCCTTGTGCAAATCAAGGGCTTTTACATCTTGTTGATCCCCAATTGCACTTAAAAGTATCCTAGGAGTCTTCAATTCACACCCTATTGTAATTCTACCATGGTTCACATGACCTTATGTAAAATACAACCAAAATTCCCTAGAGGCACACACACAAAATAATAACTTGATTGATTAAGAAATCCTTGGGTGCTCTTGCACCATTCTCCCCCTCTACACAACTTTCAAGGTACATGAGGAGAAATAAGAGATAAATCAATACCTAGCTTCTTGAAGTTAGGTTCCTCTACCCATGTGGATTCAAATTATGGTTTCTCCTTCAACTGTATCAAATTCTCCATATATACCTTATGTCTAGTATATTTCTTTGCCCTAGATTTCAAGACCCTCTCTACTTGTAGTGGAACCTTGGGAGGCAACACTTTTTCACTTACATCCCCCAATATCTCTTGGCTATTTTGATTCACATCTATCAATGGTCCTTTGTATTTGACTAAGTCAGCCACATTGAACACTAGTGAAATACTTAACTCTGTTGGAAGTACCACCTTGTATGGATTTTGTCCATACTTGGATAATACCTTGCATGGTCCTACTCTCTTCATTTGCAACTTTGTTGGCATTCCATTAGAAAATATAGAATTTTTTAGGTGGAACATCACATCATATCCCACTTCAAATTGTACATCTCTCCTTGACATATCCACTTTAGTCTTCAGCTTATGGGTAGTCTCTATTGTAGTCATCTTCACCTTCTCTTTTATCTCTTTCATTGTTTGTGAGAAGTCTTTTTTATGTCCACTTCTATACTCTATGGCTCCTAAATCTCTAAGTTCACATTCTCCTCTTGGGTGCATCTCATAGACTATCTCAAAAGTATTCCTTCATGTGGTCCTATTCACACTATCATTATAAGCATATTCAACTTGTTGGATGATTAAGTCTCAAGTTTTTCCATACTCCTTGGTTAGGTATTTGAGTAGGTTACCTAACACTTTATTGATCACCTAAATTTGACCATTTGTTTAAGGATGGTAAGCCAAACCAAAAGACAAATTAGTACCTAATCTACTCCACAGAGTTTTCCAAAAATGACTCATAAACTCCACATCTCTATCAATTACTATGCTAAGGGGTAATCCATGTATCCTTACAATCTCTTTGAAGAATAGATGAGCAATATAACTAGCATCATGGGTGGTCTTGAAAGGGATAAAATGACTCATTTACTAAATCTATCTACCACCACATAGACACAATCCATCCCTATCTTAGTCTTACGAAGACCTATCACAAAATACATGCTAATTCACTCCCATGGTCTATTAGGAATAGGAAATGGTTAGTAAAAACCTACATTTCTAGCTCCTTTGGCTTTCATACATACCACATATTGCTCTACATACCTTCTAACATCTCTTGGCAACTTGGGCCAATAATAGAACCTCTATGCCAACTCTATTGTCTTATTGATACCAAAATGGCCACTAAGACTACAAAAAGACTACCATTGTGCTTCTCTTGAATGAGGTTCTCTCTCATGCAACTACAATCACCTAAAAATGGTCATCTATGTTATATTAATAAGATATTGCCTTATTAATTAGATCATTTTGATTTAATTATTAAATCACTTATTATCTCTAGTATACTTAAGCTAAACTTTAGGCTTATAATAATTTATTCTTTTATTAATTATTATTAGGCAACCTAGGTTAGTTACTTGATAGGGTTTTGATATCCTTTTATAAGGATTGATCTATTTGTAGTTTATTCATTCAGTTTTAATAATAGCAATCTATTTTTTGCTCATTAAGAATGTCTCATTTATGGATTTGGCAATTCCAACCTCCATAGCTTTTTGCTTCTCTTTCTGTGACAGGTGTTTGCATGCAAGTGATTCTTAGGAGCGACGGGGTTGATCTTTTATCAACTTCAACATGGTATTAGAGCTCCAAACCTTCATGCCCTTGTTCTGTTTATGAAAGGTTTGGCTTGTCTTTCAGATCTATGTTTTTTCTTTCAGAGGGTTTCATTTTTTAGAGTTATTTTGTATTGAATTTGGGGGGTCACTAATTTTCAATACACTTTGAGCCCAAATGGACATCACCGTTGAGCTCAGAGTGCCCAAAAATCCCTATTTCATATAAATTTGTCCAATTTTGATAGAGTTGGAATTTGAAGCAAAATAATATTGCTTCTAGATTGGGCACATTTCTTGAGACGATAATTTTCTTATTTTTTTGGCATGTTTCCCGAGGTGGTGATTTTCTAATTTTTGATATGTAAATCAAGATTTTGCACATTTCTTGAGACAATGATTTTTTGATTTTGGCAAGCAAATTGAGATTTTTTTTGTTCAAAATTAAAATTTTGGCATGTTTCCTGAGGCGGTGATTTTTTGATTTTTGGCACAAAAATAGGGCATTTTTTGTTGCATAAATTGAGATTGTTGGTCAAGCAAATCAAGAATTTTTGGGTGCGCAAATCAAGAATTTTTGTTCACGCAAATCAGGACAATTTGTATGCAATTGGTAATTTTTTTGAGGTAATTTCTAGTATTGTTGGGCATGCTTTTTGAGGTATTTTGGCACAGATCCTGAGGTAGTGATTTTTTTTTTGCTCTTTTGACACTTTTTTGACCTACCTATAGTTTCTTGGCAGTAGCTCGCTCATCTGGACTTTGTTTTTCGCAAACAAGGTATCATTAGGAAGCTAGTTTTGAGCCCGTCTTGACGGTGTAGTTTATTTGGACTTTTGATGTTGTTTAGTCGCTAGTTTTAGCTATCAAATTTAGGAGCTCTATTTTGCACACTAGGAGACATATCTTGAAACATTATATTTTCCAAATTCTGCTCCAAGCACATCCCATTCAATTTTTTGCTTTTTTGCATTTTGGTGGATATTTTGGTGGATATTTTGGTTGATTAAGGTCTGGGGATTGATTATGTTTCTTCAGATGATTTTTCATGGGTTGTACTATCTTTTGTATCAGCTTTATGTCTCTTTTGATCTTTGTTGACATCCTTTTTAGTATTTTTGCAAATGCACTAAGATAAAGTGGCACTCTATTATATTTTGGGATCTTGAACAACTTTGTGTTTTATTGTACTCACACTACATTATAAAGTGCCTTGGGGGGTTTCATGTTGGCCACATTTGTCATCTTCCTTTGTCAAGTGAGTGTTCCTTTAATGAAAGTAGCCTCGTGATGTGTTGATGGCACATGCCATTATAGGTATTTGTACTTCTTTTGCATTCTTGATGTTCCTAGTTTTTATTTCTACAGAAGATATTGTATTCAGTTTTAGTATTCATGTCTTACCTCTCAACATTATATGGGGGTTATGTTGGTTCTATTACTTTCTTAGTTCGATAGAGTGAGCTATGTATTCAATATTTGATCCTATGTACTAGGTGATTAGAGTGGTTGGATACCTATGCATTTTAGTGAGATGGATCATTTACCATATAGACATTCTTTATTCCTATTTTTGGAGGTCATGAAGATACCTTCCATCTTTGATTGATCAACTCTTCAAACTTAGTCTTCTCTACCTAGTCATGTTCTATATAGTGGAGGATCTTTGTATCAATAGTTTGGCAATGGTTGCAGCTTCATGCTTCAGTGGTATTCTTCATTATCATCTTTTGTTCCTATCTTCTGAGACATTCCCTAGTTTAGAGGCTTCTTCAGTCCTTCACTACTTCTTTCATCATTATTTCCATCTCTTTTTGGAGTAGGGTTTTTCCCATGTGGTTTTCTCTAGTTCTTCTCTTTTCAAAGATTTGGTTGTGCTTGAGTACCTCATCATGCATTGTTGCTAGGATCCAATTCTTCTTTCAGCAGTAGCTTCTAGGTTTTTAGCTACTCCCTAAGTTTATCTTTGGGGGGGGGGGGGGGGGGTGGGGTGGGGACATTAGAGTAATAAGATATTACCTTATATATTAAATTAATTAAATTAAATTATTAAGTCACTTATTATCTCTAGTTTACTTAAGCTAAACTTTAGGCATATAATAATTAAATATGTTATTAATTATTATTAAATAACCTAGGTTAGTTACCTGTTAGGATTTTGATCTCCTTTTATAAGGATTGATCTCTTTGTAATTTATTCATTTAGTTTTGATAATAGCAATCTATTTTTTTCTCATCAAGAATGTCTCATCTATGGATTTGACAATTCTAGCCTCCATAGCCTTTTGCTTCTCTTTTCATGACAAGTGTTTGCACACAGGTGATTCTTGGGAGATGTGGGGTTGATCTTTCATCAACTTCAACAATCTAGACTATTAACTCCCTTCTCATCATTTTGGCTAAATTATTTAATCATTTGCCTAGGCCAAATTGTTAAAAATCTATTAATTTGATTCTAACCTATAGTTTGACTATATTATCCTAAGTCCATATTTGATTAAAAGAACATGTCCTTTTTTAATTAAATAAAATACCCCATTCTTCTAACCCACTCAATGTGCACACATAAAATCTTTTTTCTATTTACAAATTAAAATAAAAGGCTTTTGTCTCACATGAAAAGTCAACTCCCTTTCATTGGTTGACTTGCTCTTACACTTGAATCATGCCAAAAGTCAACCCCCTCCCTTGATTGTCCACTTCTTGATCTTGATCTCAACTGTCTATCTACTTTTAAAAGAAAGAGCTCTCTCCCTCTCTAAGGATCCACTTCTTGAGTATTGTTATACTACAAGTTTCTTGATTAATTTCTTGGAGCTTTGTGGAGAACTTCTCATTTCTTGTCTAATACTGTCATCACCATTGCATATTAACTTAGATTCATATAGTGTAGCTTTTCCTATTGCAATAGATTAAATCACATAGTTTAACTAGCTTGGGTCGGTAACACTCTCATTTTGATTAATCTAGTTGTATTGCTCATATTATTCTAGCTTATTTTCATTATTTTATTGCATGATTAAGAGTTCTTTGGGACACTTTCATTCTTTCTCTTGACTCAAGAACCTCCAATTGCATGGTTTACTAGCAAGGGTTGTGTCTCTAAGGTTCATCTAAGAGCTTTTTATATGCTTAAAACACACCTTTGCACTCCATGGATAAGGATCTCTAAGTCGACATTCAAGCATTCTAATTCATGGGATCACATGAATAGAGGGGTTTAGAGTGGTGTACATTTCTAGTGTACATGAAGCTTGAGGAACACACAATTGATTCCCCTTGAACAAAAGTCCACTTTGTAGTGTATATTTTGAGAATTGAATATGAAAATGGTTTTGGAAATTAGACAATACCTTATATGCTTTAGAGAAGTCTTCATCATCCCTATAGAGGTCTTTGAAACTCTCTATGCCAATGCTTTGGAGTTGTATCTCTTGGACTGTCAACATCCTTTTGCTTAATGCATATACCACTTTGTTCAATTGTCATCTCCTATGCTTGATATTAAATGTAAAATCTTGCAAATACTCCATCCACTTCAAGTGTCTATTACTCAACTTTTCTTCTGTGTTGATGTAGCTAATTACTTGGTTATCTATAAACACCACAAATTCCTTAGGTAGGACATTATGTCTCCCTCTCCTAAGTGACTACACTAGAGCATATAAATCCAAGTCATAAGCAAAGTACTTTTTCTTGGCTTCATTGAGCTTCTCACTAAACAAACCTATAGGCCTCCCTTCTTGGTTTAGTACTCTTCCTACTACAATCCCACTTGCATCGCACTCCACAGTGAAGAATTTATCAAGACCAAGTAATAAGAGGATAGGTTGGGTAGCCACTTCTTGTTTTAGTTTCTCAAAAGCTCTCCTTGATTCAAGTGTATATTTGAACTTGGTCTTTAATCCACCCTTGATGGTATCTAATACTAGTGCACAAATACCACTAAAGTTCCTTATAAAATTTCTATAGAATTGAGCTAACACATTGAAACTCCTTAGCTTTGTCCCTGATTTTGGTGTTGGCCATTCAAGATAGCCTCCACCTTTCTCGAGTCCATCTTCAATGAACCTTGTGATACTACAAATCCTAGGTACACAAGTTCTTTCTTTAAGAATTCACACTTGTCTAGGTTGATAGACAATGTCTCTTCCTACAATCTCCAAGTGTTTCATATGTTCCTCCTTGGTTTTTCTAAAGATGAGTATGTCATCTAGGTATAATACTACAAACATGCCCATGTAATCCTAAAGCATTCCATTCGTTAGCCTCATAAATGTGCTAGGAGCATTTTCAAGCCCAAATGGCATGAATCTCCACTCATACAACCCTTCAGTGGTCTTGAATGTTGTTTTCCACTCATCTCCTTCTTGGATCCTAATCTGATGGTAGCCACTCTCTAGGTCCAACTTGGTAAAATACCTAGATCCTTTTATACAATCCATCAAATCCTCAATCCTAGGTATAGGAAATCTATATTTGATTGTAATCCTATTGATTTCCCTAGAATTTATACAAAGCCTCCACTTACCACCTTTCTTGGACATTAATACCACTAGTATTGCACAAGGGTTGATGCTCTTCTTGATGAAGCCTTGGCCTAGTAACTCCTGCACTTGTCTAGCCACTTCTTGGTTTTGCTTTGGGGTGAGCTTGTAAGCTTCCTTGTTTGATAAAGTAGCACATGGGATAAAGTCTATCTAATGAGTAATAGACCTTTTAGGAGGTAATGTTGTAAGTGTCCCATCACTAATTATGTCCTTCAACTTTCACTTCATCTCCTTGTTGAAGAGTATTAACAAACTCCTTGCCACTACTTAATAGGACACTAGGAGTCTTTGACTTTATTTTCTCTTCCTCTATCAATGACTATATTTTGAAGGTCCATCCATCATTCTTAAAAGAAATGGTGTTCTCCTATCCATCATAGATTTCTCCTCTATCATATTGCCATGGTCTGCTTAATAGGAGATGGCATGCATCCATAGGCAACACATCATGAATCAACCTTTCTTTATATCCTCCAATAGAGAACTCTACCCATGTCTCCTCATTCACAAGTATACTTTTCCCCTTATTCAACCATGTCACCTTGTATGGATTAGTATGGGGTATCTTTTCCAACTTAAGCTTCTTTATTGCTTCTTCTAAGATTATGTTATTTGTGTGTTGGTAAACAAATTTTTCTTTATTTAATAACTCTCAAAGTGCCAAAATGTTTGAAGAACAATTGAATATAGTAGTTGGGAAAAAGTTACTTGATGACTAATTTCCCTCTGAATTATAGGTACAACTACCTTGTAGGTGATTTTCAAAGAACTTATTTATTTCTAATCCTACTATGGTGTGTTATTGACCAAAGAACAGAAGAGGTAAACCAAGTTAAACCTAGGTAGGAATAACTTAGGCAATGGATTGGTCTTGAAATGAGATCAAATTTGAAAACTCACACATCTTATGAATCCATGTAATTGATTATGCAATTATAAAAACTTTTAGTATGAATTATATGCAGAATGATATGATATGATGCTAAGATGCAAGACTACAATGTATATCTTATGACAAAATTATTTCCATTAACTTTAGTAATTCTTTGATTACTTGTCAGTTCGTTAAATCTGAAAAGAGAGATAAAATTATGTTTGTTTTCAAATTTCTAATCTAATTTGAAAGAAATACACATATTAACATATGCATGGAATAATTGATAAATGGTATCAAATACTTTTATTCTTGTCTCTACAAAAAAAGAGCATTTCACACCAAAATTTGCCGACCTCTATACTATCAAAAGAGATTACATTTATAGGTCTCTATCATTTCTTAGTTATGGCAAAAAAATAGGCATTCACTAGAAAGAAAACAAGAATAAAAAGATGAAAATATCTAATTTGTAGCATGGAAGGAACACATGGCATCTTCTCCATTGATGATTATGACTCCATGACACTTTTGAAAACACACGATGATTGTTCATCTTCATGCAACCTCAAGAAACTTGTAGAAATCATCATTTTCTTCATATTCTATTGTTTGGCACCAAGTCCTCCAATTCATATTATAACAGTCACTACAACTTTGAATTTCCATCATTGATCTCAAATCAATGGTCAAGATTAGATTATGATAAACCTTCTTTGCTTTTCCCTTTGCAATCTCCTCCATGGGTCTCTTTGTGTACATGTGTCATGTGTTTGTATGCTCACATTAGTTATCTTTCATGCATCTTTGAAAAGAAAGAATACAATAACTACCAATTTCATGCTTGATCTATGATTGATGGTTCTCCTCAAGATCTTACCCTCAATTGGATCTTATAGACAAATGTTAGGTTGTCATTATATTGCTTTGGTTAAGACATCCCTATCTTTGCATAACGACAAAGCGACATTTATAGATCTATCTTGAGATCAAAAATCATCATTATGTTTTTTAATTATTATGCATGCAAAAGGAGGTCCCACCTATTCCATATGTCACACCATCATCACGTCGCTTTGGTTATTCTTCTTGCAACTCTTGATAGTGACATCATGATGATCGTGGATTAGAGATCAACGGTGAAAAGAATCTCTTAAGAGCCTAACTCTATTTTATATAAAATCAATAAAATGAAGACACCTATCATTTTTTTGACAACCATACCAGTTTGCAAAGGGAAATGGCCCACAGGGACACACTGTTCTGTCGTTATGTCACTTTGGTTATCAATCGTGCAACTTTTGAAAGTGACATAATTTATTTAGATCTGATGGATATGATTAAGGATCTTAACTCACTAATTTCCTTTGTAGTATAGACCCATCAATGTATATGTACCAAATTCTCATATTCTCGCATTGGTTATTTTTCATACATCTTTGAAAAGCAGGAATATGAGCATCGTCGATCTTTTGAAATTTGATGGTTGAATGCATCTCTTTTCATGTTACATCTTTACTTGTAGTTTTCAAGCTTTAACATTTGTTTTAACCATGAAATAGTATGGTTCAAACAAATAACCACATCGTAACATTGCAACTATGATTCATATAATGTCTTCTTTAGATGCGATGATGTGATAGCTGGCTTTCATGACTTCAAAACTTGGAAACCTTTAACTATCTATTTACATGTGATGATATGATTAACATGTTTTTTCTATGTGGGTTCATCTTCCATGTGTCATATGCTCACTTTCATTTATTAGCTAAACCTCATGCATCTTTGAAAAGTAAGGATTTCAAGAGATTTAAAGAGATTTCAAATGTCTATAATATGCATGGTATTGCAGAGGATGATGTTGATGTTAATTTCTAGCCTCATCACTAAAAGGAAAGGCCTTAAAATGGTATAGGGGTTTACCACACAAGTCTATTATTGATTGGATGGGTTAGGAATAGGACTTTATAAACATTTTGAAGATAAGAGTGATCACTTGTCACTTTTAGAGCAGCTAACAACTATTAAAAGAGCACCCCATGGATATATGAAAAATTTCAATTACAATTTTCAAAAGGCATGGGATATAATATCCACTGCAGGAAAGCCTTCCCCTGGTAATGCTTTCTTGTATTACCTCAAAGCCTTTAATAGTGATATTGCTACCACTTTACAATCCATGGGAGAAGACACTTGACCTACTCCCTATGAAATTGCTATAAAGGTAGAAAATATCTTAATAAACAGAGGGAAGTTAGCTCCAAGGCCTCCAATGCCTTTCTTCCTTGACATGCCTAATCATCATCCTATTGTAGCCCTCATTCCTACCATATCTACATGTCAACCTCTTGCCACAACTTTGATAGCCTTTACATCCACTGGTGAGTTAGGAGAGTTGAAGGCTTTGATGCAAAATATATAGCTTCTTAGTGATACAAAAGGTGATCAATAAGGTGGTACCCTTAGAGAGGCAACAAGCTTAAAGAAATAAGCCTCCCAACTTCAATATCAAGGTCCCATACATAATAGGCCTCCAAATCAAAATCAGGGTCATGTTCCATATAATCATAACAGGTCTACTGGTAACATCCCTTCTACAAATGCAAATACAAACCCAAACATGGCTTTCGTCCCTTAGAATAATCTTGCTCAAGACCAGGACTTTTGTCCTTCTTGTAATTATTCATATTGTTTTTGTATGTGCTAGAAGGAAGAATCTTTCTTAGCCCTAGCTATAAAAGATTGAGCAACATAACAGTAATACAGTGTTGGTCAATCAACTGACGCTTCTCATCTATAGCAATCAGGTAATTGTTCCTTTATGAACCATTAGCCAAAAGAACATTGTTATGCTAATCATGGTGCCATAGCTCATAAAACTAGAAGCAAAAGAAGAGCTACCGAAGATTCTATCCCTCCTCCACCAAATCAAGCTCTAGCTTCAAGTACTACTCCTCATGTGCCAATGATGAATGCACAATCCAATGTTTCTCCTCAATAAAAGCATAACATAAGCAACAAAGATTTTGCTAAATCTCAGGCTGCTCAATTCCAGTCATCAGTCCCCATAGCCCCAAAAGTTCCAACCAAAGTAGTCAATACTCCCCTTAATGTGTGAGATAAAATGAAGAAGGCTACAACCAGCATCTCTATATGGTATGTTGTTACCTTCATGCCATCCCATAGGAAGATGTTGTAGTAGGAGTTAGAAAACATAGAGGTGAAATATCAACCACCTAGAGAAGAAAATGAAACAAGCCTAGTCTAGCCAAAAAAAGAAGAAGAAATAAGTAAGAGAAACATACCTCCTCCTTTTTATGTTTCTTTGATCATAGGAGATAAGCCAGTCCATAATTGCATGATTGATTCAGGGGCTAGTAGCTCTATAATGCCTAGAAGTGTAGTTGATCTCCTTGGCATTAAGTATGAACCCATTATTGGGGATGTCCTTTAGTTAGATGGTAGCTTTCTCAAAACTATAGGGATATTAAAGGACATGGAAATGGCCTTGCATGCATGCCCTGGTTGTACTATCACTCAAGATACATTAGCAACTGAGGTTGATCCATACATTTTCATTTGTCTTTGTAGGGATTTCACTGCACAAATAGGAGATCATATTGTTGGAGATTGGTCCTATATGTTCTTTAGAACAAGACATAGGACAAGAGTATCTTTATGGGTAGAACTCTAGCCCTTAATCACATAGAGACTTATACTCCAAGCCCTATAAATATGAATTGTACAATTAGGGAGGAGGACAAGAAATACATAACACATGATCATGCTACTTCCTTAATAGAGGTGCCTTATTATCTCTTGGATGAATGGGCCACTCCTTATCAATTTGACCCAACACAAGAAGCCCTAGAGGTAGGCCTTGGCACATATTGTGTATTGGAGAAGGCTACTCGTATTCCTAGTCTCGTGAAGACACAAGAGGACACTGATGAATTATGGAGTGTGTTCTTTAATGGTTCAAGGAATAGGAATGGCTCAAGAGATGGTGTGATTCTTGTCTCCCCTAGTTTAGAAAAGTTTACTTCTCTTATAGACTCCAATTTAGTTTCACCAACAACATAGTAGGATACGAAGCATTGATTCAAGGCCTGCAACTTGCTCACAAGAGGGGAATCAAAGTCTAGGGGTCATTGGAGACAATGAGCTAGTTGTTAATGAAGAAAGGAGCTAGAAAATCACTAAAAATAATCTTCTCAAAGCTGATAAGCAAAAATTTTGGGATTTTCTTGAGGGTTTTCAGGCATTCAATATCCAAAGTGTCCCTAGAAGAGAAAACAAACATGCTAATAGACTTGTAGCAATAGGTGATCATTATGATGTACCAAAGCATATTGAGGATAACAAAGAATAACACATTAGATTGGTTGTAAGACCCATTTTTCCAAATAACCACACCTATTAGCAAGTGTTTGACTTTGATGTACAAATTGTCAACTTCCTGCAGTGTGAGGCAAAATTCTCTGAGAGGAACCAATCCAGGCTACAAAGCTAATATGGTGATCAGATCATGAATCTTAGTTACAAAAAGTTGCCCAAATGTCTAATTACTTTGGAGAGTATCTTTAATATTGATGATCAAGCAAGGAGAAAAGGCTCAAACTTGGTTGCAAGTAAAGATGATCAGATACCAGTTGCCATTGCTAATGGGAAGACTCTTAGTTTGGGAAAGGTATTCTATGAAGTTGAGCAGGAAAATTTTATTCATTTATGTCAAGAATTTAATGATATATTTGCATGGACATATGATGATTTAAAGGGTTTAGGCCCAAGTTTGTCTCATACCATAGATATGAGTAGTGATGCAAAACCTGTTAGATAAAAGAAGAGACCAGTCAACCCTAAGGTTGAGCCCATGTTGAGAAAGGAGCTATCTAAGTTGATAGAGGCTAATATTATTTTTCCTATTAAACATTCCTTTTGGGTAGCCAACCTTGTTCATGTTAGGAAGAAGAGTCTTGAATAGGGCTTCTCTCAAAGATCACCATCCCTCCCTTCCACGAAACAAATCTTGTCCAAGGTCAACGGTTCTGAAAGGTTTTCTTTCTTAGATGAGGTTTTAGTGTATAACCAAGTGTTAGTCCAAGAGTCTGATGGATACAAGACTAGTTTTACTACTAAATGGGGAACTTATGCCTACAAAAAAATGCCTTTTGGACTAACTAATGCAAGTGCTACCTTTCAAAAGGAAATGGAGATGGTCTTCAAGAATATGATTGAGAAGTTTTTGTTGGTCTACCTGGATGACATAATAGTCTACTCTAAGTATGTGCCAGATCACTTTGGACATATGAAGCAAGTATTCATCAAGTACAGGGAGTATGGTGTGTCATTGAATCCAAGCAAGTGTGTGTTTTCCACCAATCAAGGGAAGTTACTTGGACACATTATGTCTAAGGAGGGCTTAACCATTGATCCAGAAAGAATAAAGGAAATCCTTGCTCTCCCAATTCCTACTCATAATAAAGGGTTGCAAAGATTCCTTGATAGAATCAACTCTAGAAGTAGATTTATCCCTAATCTTGCTACCATGGTTAAGCCTCTTACAACCATGCTAAAGAAGCATATGGCATTCACTTGTACAAGGGAGGGGAGGGGTAGTTTTGAAGAAATAAAATCAGCAATAGCATCAACTCCTACCCTTATCAATCCCAAATTTGATAAGGATTTCATTCTCTATACCCTTGGAGGTAAGTCAAGTATATCAGCTATCTTGACATAGTTGAATGATGCTAATGAAGAACAACCTATAGCCTTTTTTAGTGAAGGCCTAAAAGATTATGAGGAAAAATAAAATTATGTGTAAAAATAGGTCCTCTCTTGTCATAAGAGCCTTAAAGAAATTCATACATCTATTATCAAATAACAGGGTCCAGCTCCTAGTCCCACATGCAAGTGTGAACGAGTTTATCCTAAATAAAGAAATAAATGAGAAAAGAGCTGGGTAGATCACCAAGGTCATTATGTATGATGTAGATATTAAGATCATTATGCTTGTAAGAGGTAAAGGACTATGTGAACAGATGATTTCATCCCAGGAGACAATTGAGGAGGTTGCTCTAGTTATAAGAGATGCAGAACTAGTAGGGGATGAAAATCTGAATAATTGGATACATGACATGAGAACCTTCTTATTGGGAGGAGGACATTCATGAAGACTAGATAGAGATTAAAAAGGTAGTTCATATTGCAGTCTATTCCTTTTGTCCTAGTGGACAAGATTATTTTCATAAGGGATCTTAACCCTAATCAACATGATAGGATGATCAAGGAGTTTCATGATGGCCATGATGGTGGTCACTTCTTAGCTAGAAGAACAACTATGAAAACCATGAGAGCTGGTTATTATTGGCCAAATTTATTCCATGAATGCCATAAACATGTAAAAAAATGTTAGAAGTGTGCTTTCTTTAGAGGAAAATAAAGGTTAGGAGCTCTGCCTCTCCATCCCATCCAAGTTGACCAACCCTTTTCTCAGTGGGGTTTGGAGTTTATTAGTCCAATAAACCCACCTTCCAGTTTTGGTCACAAGTGGATCTTAATTGCAACAAACCACTTTACAAGGTGAATAGAGGTAGTGACCCTAAAGGATGCTACTAAGACTTCAATGGTTAAATTCCTTGATGGAATTATTACTAGGTTTTGTGTCCTTTCAACAATAGTATTAGATAATGCCAAGTCTTTTGTTGGGAGCCATATTTTTTCTTAGGAAATTGACCGTGGTATCTATTTGAGTATTTTATCAAATTATTATCCCCAAGGCAATGGCTTGGTTGAGTCCTCCAATAAGAACCTAATCAAAATCATGAAGAGGACAATTAAGTATAACAAAAGGTATTGGCATTCAAAACTGAAGATAACCCTTTGGGCTGACAGAATCACACCTAAGAGAGTAGTAGGGAATTCAGCTTTCATGCTAGTATATGAAATTAAATCTAGGCTTCTTATTTTGCTGGAGTTTCCCTCTCTTGAATTAGCTCATTAGTTGGAGCTAGTTGAAAATGATGTCATGAAAATCAGGATGGCAGAACTAATGGAGTTAGAAGAACAGAGATAATAGGTTATGTAGACACTTGAGGTACATCAAAAGAAGTTTTAACTAAAAAGCTAAAGCCAAGGTTTTTAGAGAAGGAAACCTTGCTCACAAGTGGGATGTAGACAAAGCCAAGTCAGGCAGAACACTCCAAATTTGATGCTATTAGAGTGGCCCTTATGTTTTCACCAACTACAAAGAGGCCAATGCTTTCCAATTATCTAGGCCCAATGGTGATGTTCTACCCATTCCAATCAATGGAATTTACCTCAAATCTTGCTTCTAGATAGGGTTAGGTTTATATATATATTAGAGTAGTGTTTTCTTATTTTCCAAGAAGTGCACGAGTATAAGTTATTTCTTTGCGAGATAACAAATTTTGAGTTTTGCAGTTGCAGAGGAGACAAAGTTTTTTGTAGTTGTAGAGGTTGTGGTATTTCTAGTTTATAGAGAAGACCTTAGTCTTTGTGACTCTATAGCTTAATGGATGCTTAAAGCTACTGGTTCTATGCTTAGCATGCAAGCATCCCCCTGAATCACCAAAATTGTTAGTCATTTTTTCCCTCCCCCCCAATTTAAATTTTTAGAGTGGCAAACATGTCCAACTATCAAATTTGACTTCTTCAAACTCAGATTTCCATACATGCTTGAAAAGGGATATGCAAAAAACCTTAGTCATATCCTTATATCCCTAAGCCTTCAAATCTTAAATATTGTATGTCATATCCTTAGGATTTTCAAGTTGTGATCTCGCGATGATTCCACTTTTCACTCCGTCGAACACAGTTATGGCCTAACTGTCAAAAGGGTGGCAAGGCTATGACACAATTATTCCTACAATCAGCACAACTTCATAAGGATTAAATTTTGATTC
The DNA here is from genome assembly GCA_028749045.1 of Cupressus sempervirens. Taxonomy (NCBI): domain Eukaryota; kingdom Viridiplantae; phylum Streptophyta; class Pinopsida; order Cupressales; family Cupressaceae; genus Cupressus; species Cupressus sempervirens. Next base: position 30,733,914 of record CM053783.1, on the reverse strand, counting down.
CAATTTTAGGTTGCAAAGATGTGAGCATCAAACACCTGTCTTGCAGGCCCCTCTCTAGTTCCAAGTAATGAAAGATAATGCATCTTCTTGATCATAAGATCTTAGAGGATCTATGGTTGTCACTTTGTCATTATGGAAAGATGAAGGAGTTTTAAGTTACGTAACATAAGGATAGAGAGACTCATGTCCCAATGGGCCCATCTCATTCTATAGTGCAATTCTTTTCTCCCAACCATCAGATCAAAAGGCAGGTCAAAGGGTATCACTTTTTCATTATGGAAAGAAGCAGGGTTGCTAGCTATAGGGACATAACAACAGAGGAATATTTGGCTTAGTGGGCCCCAGGTCATAGTCTCTTCCTTACATCATCACAAGGATATTACATTGAATGAAATCTGTTCATCTCAATCAATGTGATCTCCATCAAAATGGGCTTCATGGTTTAAGTTGCAATGGTGCAACAATGGAAAGGACTGTATTCATCTCCAGTGTTTTGCATGGTCACAATGAGTTAATGGTTAACCCGAGTTGGAGCTGCGATGTGGCAAAATAAAAGATGCATGGTCACTGGGGTTAATATGTAATCATGGGTTAAGGTTAAGGAGATGCGATAGTTCACCATGTCGATGAGCTTGATGATGTGGTAGTTTAGTGTTAGTGAGTTGACAGGTTGGCAGTTCTTGATTGGCTAGGGTACTAAACTATGCAAAGGGACCTCAACTTTATTGTGATTATTAGATCTGGAGGATTAATGACTCTCATATTCTCACATTTTCAAGATGCTAAAACTTTAGCCATTGTGAGAATATGACAAGTTTTTGCGTGTCAAGGTGGGCCAAGTTCATAGGCATCTTCTTTTTGCATCATCATAGGAGTCAAAAGTCATTCATCAAATGCAAAAAATATATTGAATCAATGTACTCCTTCAAAAAGCTTCAAGGGTTCAAGTTACAATAATGCAAAAATTAGGGGTAGTGTCAATTTTTATCTCCACCTCTAAATTGAAGACAGATCAATGGTTATCATTATGTCGCTAGCCAAAGCTGCATAATGAATTATCATAGTGAGATAGTGATAATACAATAAGTGTCCTAGCGGGTCCATCGTAGTTTATAATATGTTTGTTTTGCTCCATTGTTAGATTGAAGATAGATTGAAGGTGGTTGTTATGTTGCTAGCTAGAGTTATAAGGTTATTAATCATAGCGATATAACAAGTTGACACATGTCTAGGTGGGTTTGATCTTTTAGTTCCAATTGTTGTAGCATTGCAAGAGCTAGTCTCTAAGGGGTAATTCATTGAATGAAGGTTGATATATTCATTTGACATGCATTCTAGTGAAAAGGAAAGCAAAGAGGTCTCTGATCTTATGATGTGCTATTGTTTGTGAGATCACAAGGGTAAAAGGTTATAACCAAATATGTTATGACTAGGTCTCTAGGCTACAATCTTATGATGTTTCATAAGATTGTGAAGACAATTTTGGGGTCTCTCAATAGTACAATACTTAGTTTTTGTAACATCTTAGAGATGTATGGTTGCATGGAGATTATAAGAGGTCCCCAATCTTATGATGTGTTGTTGTTCATGGGATTGTAGAGGCTGATGCTAAGGGCTGTGACCATACAAGGTAAGGTGTTCTTGATACATCATGGTATTGTAGTGTCAAGTGATTGTAGGATCATAAGAACATAAATGCTGAGATTTTGAAAGGTTTTGATGCTACAATAAATAGTAGATTGTAAGATCTCAAAGGTGATTTTATGGGCTCTTGAAGCTACAAGAAAGGTTGATCATGCCATTATATGATCATGAGATTGTAGGGAGCATGAAAAGGTAAAGGGCCATTTTCAGAGTAGTCATCCATCAAATGAAGAGTTAAAAGTTGGATCAAGGTTTTCATTGTGAGATCATGGAGCAAGGAATGCAGTGTTCCAATCTTACAAAAAGGTTGTTATTCATGAGATCACACGGGTAAAATATGAGACTTTTGAAGACATGACAAGGGTTAGCTGACCCTAATCATAGGATCATGAGGGTTATGGTTTTTGCTGGTGATGTTATGATAGACTATGATCGTAAGGTCAAATTAATTGCATTCATAACATCATAAAGGAAGATTGATAGTCCCACAACCATATGACAAGTTGTGTATTGTAAGATCTCAAGGGTAGGTTTAGTGCTTTACAAAGCTATGAGGCAATGACGTATCATGAGATCAAATGGTCATGAAGGAGGAAGGAGGGCCCGATGTCATGATAAGTTGTGATTGTAAGATCATAGAGATTATAGAAGGCATCTTCGACCATGAGATAGCTAATGATTGTAAGATCATAAAGGCCAGATTCTAGGTTGAAGATGATATGAGAGTTGACTTCAATAGGTTATTATAAGATTGTAGGTCCCTAAGTTGACCAAAGGGGTGTTCTTTTTTTGAGATAGAAAGTATAAAATGTCTTTGACCAATGAAATATCAAGAAATGTACAAGGTGGAGGTTGAATATAGTTGACTCATTGATGTTTCTGATTTGGCATGTCGAAAATGAAGCAAACAACTCCTTAATGGCTAATTGATCTTTTGATTGTCTGCAACCACCTTTTTTATGATCCCCATGCCTCGTAGACATAGAAGACATGCCTCCCACCATCTAGTTTATCCATCTACCCAATTAGAATGATAGTGGCCATTGTTTCTATCTTCTTAGGGCTCTATTTGGTGAAAGATATGGTTTTCCTACATCTAGATGTGTACCTAAACTAGATCTTCCCCAAATTTGTGATGATTGTTCTTTGTAACTTTAATGGTAGTAGTTGAGCTAAGCCTTAGCATAGAAGCTATCTCAGTTATGCTTGAACTATAAAAGAAAGTTTTGTGACTCTTACAAGGGTCCACCAAATTTTCTTTGATTCTATAGTAGAAGTATTCTATGCTCTGTTACAATAATTTCCTTTTGTCTATGAATGCATGTAACTCTCCATTGTACCTCATTCTCCCATCAATATTAGTGCAAAGTCTTCTTGTTTTTGTTGATGTTTTGTTTTCATTCTTTAATTTGCATGACAATATCTACTTAATGCTTCTTAGATGTTATAGAGTGAAGTCCCTCCCTCGTAGCATCTCATTTGGTTCTTGATTTGCATGTGATTGTTGAGTTAATGCAAAGGTTCAATCAGTGTATCTTGAGATTATATTTATGAGTGGTGCATTGTTAAGAAAAGATAAGGCCAAACAAACTATTTTGGGGTATCATTTAGACTAGATTAGATAGTTTTCTTTCATGCATTTCTTCTCCCTTTTCCCCTATAGAAGTAGTTAGATGCACCCCGATAGTAAGGAAGTTGGCCTTCTCCAGGGACTTAATCTCATTGTTCAAGTCCCACAACTTGGAGACCGTTTCCATGTTTCACAAGGTTGCTTGTGGTAAGACTTTATGAAAGTTTCCAAGATTTTGTGACAACATTTACCTTGTTCCTTCCCCTAGAACTCCAAACCCTTACTTAGGATATTTCCCATACAATTCTTAGGCCCTCCCTAATATTAAAGATACCATCCATATCCTTTTTAGACCTTTCAAACACTTATATTTATGTTAGCAAGCACTTAGCTATCACCACCCACAAGTAGGGCTAATTAGGCCTAATTTGTATTAGCTCTATTTTCACTATTTTGGTCAATTACTACAAATTCTTCCACACAACCCTATGGAATACCATATAGTACTAAAAAATTTCACCTAGCACCTCAAGAATCCTAAATTATAGAGCTCTTAGGCCCTAATTTTAAGGCCTCTGGACCAGTCTCAACAAAAAACTCCCTCAAAATAGTCAAACTTCATACTAACCCTTGTAACCACTTGTTTCTTCAAGGATACATTCTAGGGCTTCCATCCATGTGATTGGATTGGCCATATCAAATCATGGGTGTGCTCTTCAAATGCATCTTCTCACTATCTTGGCTCACCTACTCCAAGCAATCAACCTAGGGCATCACTTCACAATTAGGAGATTAGTTGCAAAGAAAAAAAGGAAAACAAAAACACTATGTATAAGTCCTAACCTATCATTCTGCAAGGTTTCATCCATTTTCAACTATCAGTGGTCAGGTTAGGGCCATCTTGGTTCCTGCAACTCTATAAAGGGAAATTATAGTCCAGTCACCTAAAACACATTATAACTTTTCAACCCCACAATTTGGAATCAAAGGTGAATATGAAAAATAAATCTAAGACAAAACTCTACATTTTCATGAGTCAAATTATGCAACCCAATCCATACATGGGTGTAAAAGAGTGCAAAAACTCTATATATGCAAGGAAAAACTCAAAAAATGTATGTACAAGTTGTTCACATGTGTGGTCTACAAATGAAATTCATTCCAACCTCCAAAAATATTCATCCCATTCTAAAATACCTAATCATGGGCGGTTACAACCGCCCATTTCTTCATTTTCAACTTTCTTGCAAAAATTGTAAAAGTTACAACTTTTGAGCATTTTGCTTTTTAAGTTTTTTAGGCAAATGAGTGCCCACAGACGTATCCTAGGACCTTGGTTAGGACCCTTAGGACCCTATAGGAGACCAAGTACCCTAGTTTCTCAATCTTAGAAACTTTTTACCCACTTGACAACATTTGATAACTTTTAATCTTATGAGCAACTTTTGCCCTTACAAAAAAATTGGGACAAGTTTGGATCCAAAGACCATTAGATCTTATTAAACTCACACAATGATTATTAACTAACTCTAAACAACATTTAAACCAGCCACAAAACCAAAAAGGGAGGTGCTCCACACCATACTACCCTAGGAAAAAGAACTCAAGTCCCTTGAGTTAGAAGGTCTTCAATGGTGACTCCATGTTTCAGTATGTCTGCTTCAGTCATCCAAGTGGCTTCAACATCTAGAAATCTTCTCCATATTACAAAATATGTTTTGTAGTTATACTTCCTAGTCTTCTTAATCACCTTGGAGTCCACTATATTACATGATTGCAAAAGTTGAGGGGTGGGTAAATCTCTAACCCAATCATCTTCTCCCAAGTTTGAAGGAGTGTGTTGACTAGTATCAGAAGGAAGAACTTTATAGTGAAACATATCACACACATTGAAAATGGGTGATATACCCAAATTAGGGGTAGCTCCACTTCATATGCATTATTTATAAACTTATTCAAGATCTTTAATTGTCCTATCTTCTTCATTAGGAGCTTGGTTGGCTTTCCTTTTATTAATCTCTCCTTCCTAAGATAGGAAAGTACCAAATCTCCCACCCTTAATTATGAATCCCTCCTTGTCTTATCTGCCCTAGTTTTTTATTTCTCCACTTTGTTTTGTAAATTCTTCCTAACCTGGTCACAAAGTTCCTTCATCTACTTTATAAAGGATTCTCCTTGAGCCCTCCTTTTATCGTACAAGTTGAGGTCTCTCAACTCTATGATCCCTCTTAGAGTAACCCCATAAACTATTTCAAGTGGGCTCTATCTAGTTCTCCTATTGGTGGAGTTATTGTAGGCATATTCTACCTATCCTATAATGTGATCCCTTGACTATCCACACTCCTTAGTCAAACATCTTAATAGGTTGCTTAGAGATTTGTTTACTACCTCATTTTGTCCATCTGATTGAGGGTGATAGGCTGAAGAGAAAGATATGTTTGTTCCTAACATTTTCCAAAGGGTACTCTAGAAGTGGCCCACAAACTTACTATCCCTATCACTCACTATGTTGAGTGGCAATCCATGAGTTTTGACTATGTCTTTGAAGACAAGTCCTGCAATGTGTGAAGCATCATTGGTTTGTCTGCAAGGGATGAAGTGAGCCATCTTGCTAAACCTGTACACCACTACAAACACATTGTTATTTCCTCTTGGTGTCTTAGGTAGCCCAAAACAAAATCAAAGTACTCTACCCATTTTAGGTGTCTTTGATTCAACCTTTCTTGTCCATTCAAGAAGCTAAGGCATGATTCTCTATGTAGACTATAGATTCCCCTAGTAGGAGATCATGTCTCCACTTTTTGAGTTCTTGTGCCATTGCATACAACTCCAAATCATAGGTGGAGTACATTTTCTTGGCTTAATTCAACTTTTCTAAGAAGAATGCCACAGGATGTCCCTCTTGACTCAATACTACCCAAATTACTAGCTTACTAGCATCACACTCCACCATAAATAACTGATTGAAGTTAGGATACCTAAGAGTAGGTATTTATGCTATTTTACTTCTGTATAGACCCACATACCTATGTTCCCTTCAAAAAATTTGTCAAAAATCATAACTCATGGCCAAAAACCCGTGCATTATCGTCTGCATTCTGTCATCTCCGTAGATTAGTGTTTACGTCGACCAGCATCTATGCAGATTGGCATCTCTACCCTTACTATTTTGACCCCACCTTTTTTGGCATTAAATCCAAGTTTTGTCATCTATGTTTTCCATATTATTGTCTACGCATAACAATCTATCATTTGCATTTTTCTGGCAACTCATTGTTTTGGCATCTGCAATTTTTTGGTAAGTTTTAGTTTTGTCGTCTACAATTTTTTGACGAGTTTTAGTTTTGTCATCTATGAGTTTTTTCGTATGCATTATTCCTTCATCTATGTGACTCTATCATCTCTGCCTGCATTTTGTCATCTCTGATTTATGGATTTAAAAAAATTTGGTGGTTCCATAGGATTGAGGCCATTCAAAGCTTTTTAGGTATAGAAAAAATAACAAAAAAAACTTAAAATAAATTTTCCCATAGTAAAGCCTTCATTTTGGAGTTTTTCTTGTGAGGCTAATCAAGTTTGTTTTTTCTTGCAGATTGGAGCATTTTAGAAACACCTAACCATGTTTTCTTGCAGGTATTTCTTAATGTTTTATTACTCTTGGGAATGAATTTGAATGCTTAAACACTTGTCTTTGAATGAATGTTGCACTTAATGGGATAAATCAAACACTATCTTGAATTCCTTAAGGAAATTCACAAACATTTTTTAAGAATGAATTCTTAGAAGTCAAATACACTCTTGAATGTGTAAAGGTCAAAAAATAATGCTATAATACACATTTCAATTTGGGATTAAAATGAATCTCATCAAATCTTGAATGCTTAAGGATCAAAGAACATGGCAATGAACATTTGGATTTGGTGCTTAAAATGAACTCACACAATCTTGAATGACTTAAGGGAATTGATTTCATTTTTAGCATTTTGCTTATGCACGCGCTCAATTTACTTTCTTATCGATGAATCCACACTTTTCATTTATGTTGATGATGATTTCAAGTTGGAAAGAACATTGTATGCTATAAACATGTGTGTCTTCAAAGTAGATTACAAAACCTAATTCTTCATTGGGAAAGAACAAGTGTCTTTTGAACCCTGAGGCCACTTACATATTCTCTCCCCTCACGCCTTTGGGTGATCTTGGGTGCACTAAAAATAAGCGGTCTTATTTTTCTTTTTTAGGAGGCCTACTTGGGGATTTCAAAACCCTTTGGGATGACCTCAACTCCAGCATTTTGGTGGAGTATAAATATCGAGAGGTGAATCGAAAGACACCTCTCTTGGAAGTAAAATCTTGTCACTCTTGGCTAAGCCCCAAAAATTTTTATACCTTTGGGAAGTGAAGAAGGAGATTTTGGTTACCGTCTCGCCTCAGTTGTGTGGCATTATTTTCTTTCATCTACATATTTGGTCCTCACATACCTTGCATATATCGAGGACACACCCTCTAGTTGATCCTTGTACATCCTAGTTGAAACCTTATAGGATTGTTGGTGTGTTTGACGTGCTTGAGTGTTTGAAACCCTCCCCCCTTGAAGGGGACACACCATCTACACTTGCCTTGTATATATTTCATTGTTTGATTTTGCATCTCAAATTTGAAAAAAACCAAAAAAATAAAAAATCCATTTTTTTTTTGTAAAAGTTCAAAAATAAAAAATAAAAAATAAAAAAATCTCAAAAACAACAAAAATAAGTCTTGGTTTCAGTCCTCTTAGTCAAGCTGTCCACATCAATTCCACATCACCTCTTCTTTCCATCAAATCCATCACCCTCATACATCTCTTGTCTTCATCATTTCTATTCCTTCAAATCATTTCCTCATCTTCCTAATCATTCCATCTAATTCCTAATCTTCATCCTAGTCATGGTTCATAATCTACATCAAGATCCAATTTCCTTCATTGAATGATTCATCCTCATGTTTTTCAATCCAATTCCTTGTCAAATTTAGTCATTTATAATCAATTATTTATTCAATCCATTTACATTTTCATCCATAATCAATCTTTCTAATTTCATTCACGTCTTTCTCTAATTCAACTTTGCATCACATCTTCTACTTTGGAGATAGGAGCACTATCATAAACATCAAACTTTAATTCAAATCCCACATTCACTTGTTTACAATATCATAAGGTTTTTATCAAAGCTATATCAAAAGCTTCATCAATATCAAATCAAATCAAATTGAGATCAATCAATATCAAGTAAAATCCAATCAAAATCAAGTCAACAAACAATCTAGCATTGCTCCTAGTCCCAAGTTCATAATTCATCCATCATCAAATCTTTCATCACTCCTTGTCTAATCTATGGATAAGAATTGGCCTAATCAAATGGTTGACGATCTTCAAAGGCAACATGGATTTATACCTCCCTTTCAACCTATGTATCAAATCTATCCTCAACACTTCATACCCAACTCTCATCCATCTCATGTTCATTATTCTTCTACCTTTGACAAGGGAAATCCACCTCATTATCCTTCAACCACATACAATTCCCTTCATAGCCCACACAATGCCTCAAGCAGAAATTCCATGGCCAAAGAAATTGAGGAACTAAAGAATTCTATCTTGAGCCTAGAAAATGAGCAGAAAAGGTCCACCTTCCATGCCATGTGTTTTGAAGAACATAGTCCTCATGTCCCATCCAACCCCAACCCTCCATGCAATTCCCCCTACTTTGACCTTCATGTCAAAAACCATCACCCCAATCCCCTACCCATACTTCCACCTTCACACAATCCTAATCCTCCAAAAACATCATCCCCACCTTGTAATGGGTTTTTCTCACACAACTTCTTGGCTAAGTGCAACATTCAAACTAAAATAATCTAATCACCCAAAGTCATACCTCCAATTCCATCTCAAGACCTTCCTCCAAAGGATGACGTTATAGATTCCTCTACTCCTCTAGATCTGAGAATTTTTCCATCCCATCATTCCCCTATCCCTCAAGATACATTTATCCCTCCTAGTCCATCTCATGATTCCCTTCCTAATCAAGATCAAGGCATTTCATGTACCGCACACCTTACCGATTTCGCTCCATCTCAAGAGTTAGCATCCATAGACCCTCCACTTCATGAAGAAGTTCCTTCCACTTGATCCACTCATACTCCTCCATGTCAAGATCAAATCACCCCATCTCATGGTTCCATTCCCTCCACTCCATTATATGATTCTATTCCATCTCATGATCTATTCATTCCACTACATGATCCTCTTTTAAGTCAAGATCAAAGCACCCCTTCATTTGTTTTCATGATTCCCCACCATCTTAAGATCCTATTATCCCTCATAATCCCCCTTGCAATCCTAATCCTCCACATGATCCTATCACACCTATCCAATCCACTCATGAACCCCATATACATGGACTCACATCTTGTGTTGAAAATAATAAGTATCCCATTGAAGAAATAATGTCTCAAGATGTTGGTATACCTTCCACTTCTTCCAAATCCAAGATTATTCCTTCCAAACCTAAAGCTTCCCCTCATTCATATTCCAAGTCCATTTTGGGCCCTTATATGCACATTCCCATTCCTTCCTCCTTTCCATCGATTTTGGGTCCTTATGTTCCACATCCAAACCCTTCACCCCTTCCATACATTTTAGAGCCCTATGTTCCACAACCAAATCCTTCATCCCTTCCTTCCATTTTGGGTCCTTAGATACCTCCATCCATCATATCCAATTCTTCCACATCATCCCATCATGCTCCTATTAAAGATCAACAAAGGCACACATCCTTGCATTCCTTCCAATGTTCACCATCCATAAGCTTTTCACCCCATTTATCTTCACACACCCATACCATGGAAAATGGAAGCAAATTGGATGCCAAAGAAAAAGAAAATAAAGCCAAACATCCACAAAAGCCCAAGGATCAACATGTCCCTTCTAAATGACATGTTCAAGAAAAGAAAAATATGATCCAAACCAAAATCAAAAGGCCACAAAGGCTGAAAATAAAAAATGCAAAAATTATGTGGATTCCAAAGCTACTTAATGTAGCAATTAATCTCAAAGAAATATTCAAAATGACATCTAATTTTGCTAATCCAAAGGCTTCCCTTATTCATAAATCATCCTAGCTTCCATTTTCCAAATCCTTTTTGGGTCCTTATATACACAAATCCACCATCCTAAATCCATCGTCTCCTTCATCCATTTTGGGTCCCTATATCCCAAAATCCAAACTTTCTCCTACGTATCCTCCACAATTTCCACCTTTCCATTACCCTTCAAGATGTGTACCAATGACAATCTTTCCGCCTCCTTCATCCACCCATTTGCAAGTCTTCCAACCTAGCATCCATCAACCATGTCTTCCTCCCACCCACTCCACCCCCTTAATGCAAAATTTTTCATAGGCCATTGTCCTCCATTCCCCAATCGATTTCATCCTTATTTTCACTATCCTACCAACATCTATGAGAAAATAGTCAAAATCCCTTGAAAATAACAAAGAAAAAAGACATAAATATCAATATATCCCATCCATGTAACTAGATGCTTGAGTCCTCTCTTCATTTTCATATCATGTATCCATTATCTTCCAATTCCACTTATCCATCCATTCACTTTCCCTCTTCTACTTGCACTCTACACTGGGGGCAAGCTCTAGCCATACCAAACTTCCATACATATCTTCCATACTTCCATCTACCATTCATCATCCTTTTCCATCTTTGATCTTGATTTTCCCTTTCCTTCCATCCATCTATATGCTCACTTGACATATCCCTTGCGCATCATCCACACATTATCCTACATACTTCCATAATCCTTTCATATATTTGATCTTGACATGTTATCCATATCTTGCATCCCATAGTCCTTGTCACATTCATTTCATCTGTTTTCCATCCATACTCCTACATACTTCCATCCCCCTTTCATATGTCCTTGATCTTGGTTATCCCATCCTTTCATCTACTTCATATCCCACATTTCATCCATATCATTCATACCATTACCCACATCATATTCATACCCTCCCTCCCATATCCCTTCTTCATTCCACTTTCATACCCATGCTTGTGATCACTATTAGAGGCACAATACCAAAATGTTCATACATTCTTTGGTAGAGCACATTCCTTTTCTCCTCCATATGATAGCATTCGCACCATCTTTCCATCAAAAAAAAAAAATCTAAGATAAACTAGTTCAATTTTAAAAAACTCACATTTTTCTTGGTTGATCATCAACTTTTCTTGGTGTAGCCTTCCCAAGACCATCTCAAAATGCTTCATGTGCTCCTCCTTAGACCTACTAAAAATAAAATGTCATCTAGATAAATGATTAAAAATTTACCTATGAAGTTTACTAGCACTTCATTCATTAGCCCCATGAATGTGCTAGGTGCATTTCTCAAGCCAAAGGGCATTACAAGCCACTCATACAACCCCTCATTTTTCTTGAAGGTTATCTTCCATTCATTTCTAGGCCTAACTTTGATTTGATGGTACCCTAAATTCATATCCACCTTGGAGAAATAGCAAGATACCCCTCTCGCCAACAAATCCTCAATTCAGGGCATGGGAAATCTATATTTGATTGTTATCTTATTGATAGCCTTGGAGTTAGTACGCATCCTCCATTTTTCATCCTTCTTAGGTACATGGATAGGGAGCACAACACAAGGACTTAAACTCTTCCTTATAAGCCCTTTCTCTAGGAAGTCTTGTATTTGTTTAGCAATTTTTGCATTCTGACTTGGAGTCATTTTATATGCTACCTTGTTAGGTAGATTAGCTCGTGGTATTAGGTCTATCTAATGAATCACATCCCTCATAGGTGGAAAAGCACTTGGTATGCCATTATCTACTATCTAATGATACTTCTCCAACAATTGATGCACTTCTTGAGGCATATTAACCTTCTCCTTAGTCTCTTCCCTTGGCTTCACTATCACTACACAAAAAGCTCTCTTTTCCTTCTTCATGACTTTAGGGAACTCCTTTCCACTCAAAAGAATCACACTAGACCCCACATGTTTCTCTTCATTAGATTCTATTAAAGGATCCATTTGAAACTTCTTACCTTTCTTAGTGATTACATAACTATTCTTTTCCCCATCATGAATGGCCTTTACATCAGATTTCCATGGACATCCTAATAGGAGGTGATACACATCCATAGGCATTATGTCACATAAGACTTTGTCTTTGTATTCTCTTATTTCAAACTCCACCAAAGTTTGTGTTCATCCATCACTATTTGTTGACCCTTTCTTAACCATGACACCTTGTAGGGTGTGGTGTGAGGTATCCTTTTAAGTTTTAGTTTGTCCACCATCTCTATTGGAACTATGTTCTCTATAAAAATGAAATCCACTATCACACTGCAGATCTTCCCATGTGACTACAAGTAGTTTTGAACAAGCTCTTCCTTTGGGGTGGCTCTACAACACTAAGAACTTTCAATAATGTCCTCCTCAACATAAGACTTTCTCCATCCAGTTCTAGCCCTGCCTTGGAGCTTGGTGAGGTGATACTTTGGGTGTCATCCTCTTGTACTAACTAAGTTCTTCTTTCTTTCATGGATGAGGTGGAACCTATTTCAAGACATCTGCCCATGGTATGGCCTACTTGGTTGCAATTGTAGCACCTACTAGTGAAGACTAAATTAACCCTATCTTATGATTGAAACCTACCTCTTTGAGGTCCTCTTCCTTTGTATCCTCCCCTCTAAAATGTACCTTTATTCTGATTGCCTCAATTTTTATATATAGACTAAGCTTCTTCTGGTCTACTTGGGATTTGCCCTTTTCTAAAGTTACCCATGTCTCTAAATCCCCTATTGCCTCTTCCTCTTTGTTGGGAATCATGAACCCTTATAGCTTTCTCCTTTGCTCTTAATGCTAATTGAAAGCATTTGTACATGTTGTCAAGGGTCATCATACTGATCCCATCTTGGATTCCTTGCCTCAATCTATTGAGATTCCTTGCTACCTTTTCTACTTCCTCCTCCTATCTCCTTTCCCTTATAATCAACTTGTTGAATTCCTTAGTGTAGGAACTTACTATCATCTCCCTTTGCCTTAGGTTTTGCAGCTGCTAATACATTTGCATCTCATAATCAATGGGCAAGAATTATTCCCTCAACTTGATTTTCATCCCATCCCAAGAAACCATTTTATTTTTCTTGTTGTTACCCTATCATCTTGCATCATATTCCACCAAACCAATGTTGACCCCTTGAGCCTAGCCTTGGCATAACTAACTCTCTTCTCCTTTAGAACTCCTTTATAATAAAATTGATTGTCTATGGCCTCTAGCCAATCTAACACCTCTTCTCTGTTCAAAATGAAACTATAGTAAGGAATGTGTTCCATACCATCTTTATTGATAGACCTTAAGGCATCCAAGAACACTTTTTGGTCCTTTTCCATTTCCACTACTTTTCCCTTATCAAATGTCTCCCCTATTTGGCTTTCATCTTCTTCCTCACTCTCATCTCCCCATTTACTAACTTTCCTCTTACATTTTGCTTCTACAATATTATCCTTTTCCATTAATTCTTGGACCAAGTCCTCTATTACACCCTTGATCATTGCCTTGGGTGGCATATTGTTAACCTCTTCACTCTCCTCCTCTTCAGACATACACCAAATTTGAACATAGTTTAGGCTCTGATACCACTCTAATACAGAGGGTCTAGGGTTCTAGAGCTATCTTCTCCTAATTAGGTTTTAACTCTCTAAACCATCCAATGGTTACTTCCTTCTAGGTCCTCTCCACCAACCTTGGCCTCCAAGAACCTCTCTTCAACTTGCCTCCTAGGTATAGTTGGGTTGATGCAAGAATAAACCTCCTGTAGACACCTAAAATTGTCCAAATCACCTTTTCATGACCAATTAAATAAATATTTATTATTTATTTAATTACCTTACCTTTAATTAAATAAATTTTCATTTTTTTAATTACATTCATCTTTCTTTTATTTAAATAAACTAAGGTTTATTTAAATCCTAGCCTACTTCCTCTCATCCCACTTGCATCCTAACCCATTTACTTTAATTCAATAAAGCACTTCATTTACTCAATTAACCCCTTTTAATCTCACTTGGAATTAAATATTAAATTTAATCTTATTTGAGAAAATGGCTCCTAACTTTAACCCTCACCTAACCTCACTTTCCTAACTTAACTCATCTTTCTAAGCCTACTCACCACTTAATCCCACTTACTTTTCCTAATCACCTTGCTAATCCCCTTTTAATCCAAAGTGTGTGCTCACACATGTGTGAGGAATCCTCCCACATGTGCAAGGAACATTCACACTTTGCACACCCCTCACACTTCTCATGCCTCTTACATGTTTATCTCCCCTTCACATGAGAGTCAAGGTGTCTCACACATGTGTCAGAGACCATGCTTCTCACACCTCTTACACCTATCATTGACCTATCACATCAAAGGTTTCTCACACATGTGTGAGCATCTTTTTCTTGTTTGAATGGTCCAAAACCCTAATCCACATGGAGTCCACTTGGCCTCCACATCATGGACACCTTATTGATCTTGAGAGATCCTAGCCCTTCATCTTGCATTGAATCTCAACTGTTTGTCTCATCCCATTTACTATAAAAGGAGAGCCCTCTCCTCATTTACATGAAGCACTATCTAGCCCATTGTTATGCCACAGGATTTGTGAGCAACCACATCCCAAAAAAATGAAATCATCAACCACTTGGTGATTTTGTGAGGTTTGTATTAGTGCTATTTTGAGTAGATTAAACTCTTTGGATTTCATGTCTTCATTGTTTACATGTTCTCTTTCATATTTGAGGTTTGCATGAATATGTAGGAATAGGTTTTAGTTTCTTAGTGTTTATTCCCATGTTACATTTTTATGCAATACACCTCCTTATTTAGGATTTAGTCCTACTAGACCTTGTTTACCTTGTTCCTTCCCATAGAACTCAAAATCCTTTCTTAGGATATTTCCCATATAATTCTTAGGCCCTCCTTGATGTTAGTGATACCTTCCATATCCTTTTTATACCTTTGAAACACTTATGGTTATGTTAGCAAGCACTTAGCTATCACCACCCACAAGTAGGGCTAATTAAACCTAATTTGTATTAGGTCTATTTTCACTATTTTGGTCAATTATTGAAAATTATTCCATACAACCCTATCAAATACCATATGATTCTAAATCTATCACCTAGCACCTCAATAATCCCAAATTACAAAGCTCCAAGTCACCCACAACCCTATTTGCTCTCAGGCCCTAATTTTTAGGCTATTTTTTAGGCCTCTGGACCAATCTTAAGAAAATGCTTCCTATAAGTCTTAAAAATTCATACCAACCCCTAGAACTACTTGTTCCTTCAAGGAGACATTCTAGGGATTCCATTCATGTCATTGGATTGGATATATCAAATCATGGGTGCCCTCTTCAAATACATCTCCTCACTGTCTTGGCTCACCTACTCCAAGTAGTTAGCCTAGGGCATCACTCCATAATTAGGAGATGAGTTGCAAAGAGATCAAGGAAAAAAAAAACACCATGTAAAATTCCTAACCTATCATTCCATAAGGTTTCATGGATTTTCAACAGTGGATGATCAAGTTAGGTCCATTTTGGTTCCTGCAACTCTGTAAAGGGAAATTACAATCCAATCACCTAAAACATAATATAAAATTTCAACCCCACAACTTGGATTCAAACCTAAATGTGAAAAATAAAGTTAAGAAAAGACTACATTTCCATGAAGTTAGATTATGCATCGTAATCTGTACATAGTCATACAAGAGTGCAAAAACTTTGTAAATGCAAGGAAAAACTCAAAAAAAATTTGCACAGATTGTTCACACATGTGGTTAGAAAATAAAATTAATTCTAACCTAAAAAAACTTCATCCCATTCTCAGATACCCGAGCATAGGTGGTTACAACCGCCCATTTCTTTATTTGCAACTTTCTTGCAAAAAATTGAAAAGTTGCTTGAGCAATTTTTACAACTTTTGAGCATTTTGCTTTTTGAGTGTTTTAGGCAAGTGGGTGCTCCTAGTCCTATCCTAGGACCCTTAGGACCCCATACGAGACCAAGTACCCTATTTTATAAATATTAGCAACTTTTGATCCACTTGACAACATTTGACAACTTTTAACCTTATGAGAATCTTTTGCCCTTATAAACAAATTGGGACAAGTTTGGATCCAAAGACCATAGGATCTTATTAAAATCACACAAATACTTTAATATAACCCTAAAAAACATCTAAACCAACCATAAAACCAAAAAGGGAGGTTCTCTACACCACCAACCCAACTATCAAGAAAGATTCATCAATCAAGCAAAAAATTCATGCAGTCTTGCTTCACTCTCCATAGCCCTTAACATGTCATAAAGGCTCTTAACCTCCAAATCTTGAACTAAGACTTGAATAGGTGTAGAGGTACTACCAAATACTTAAACTCAACCAACTAAAGGTTTTATAAGTCTCACTTGATTCATCTTCTCATCCAATTTCTTCAATTCTTCACAAATAGGCTTAATAGGCTACTAGCCCCAATTAGGTCTCCTATAGCAAGAAAATAGGGTTTTTCTCCCAATCCTTTTGCAAAAAACCTAAATTTTTTCTTAGGATTCTTATATCATGTTGCAACCACTCAATTATTTTTGGAGTCTTGGGGTCACCACTTTCCGTACAGTACACTAACTCAATTTGGATGAATTTAGGGGTTTTAGGGCTCTAACTAGTTGTTTTGTAAGTTGGAATGTATAAGGATATAAAATAGATTGCTATGACAACACCCTCTACACCATATCTTGGGAAGACTCCTATATTCAATCCCAAGTAGAATCAAGGCTCTAGTTATCCATCTCTACAAGTTATGTTGATTGCACCTTTCTCTTCCCTACCCAGACTCACCATAGGCTCACCTAGGGAAAGACCTAAAAAATGGCTTCCCTAAACTTGAGGAGCCAAGATTCTTTAAATTTTATATACATGGAGTCCACTCACTATTTCTAAGAGGCCATATAGATTGGACTATGGGAAAGTGAGTTAGAACCCCATCTTTGCCAACTACCTGGACAAGACCAACAATAGTGCAAGAACAAAGATATTTATAAAAAGAAAGTAAAAATGAATGAAATACCTATCTAATGGATTATAAAATTAAGAAAACATCTAATATACGTAGGCTAGGTATCAAAGTAACAAGTTCAATCTTCTAACTAACTACTACCATAAAATATGCACAAATTTTCTTAGAATTACATCAAAACCCCAATGTCAGAACTTCTATATTCATACAATGGGTGTCCAACCCTGGATCTTGGCCATGTATGCCTTTTATAGGTGGTTGGGTGGTTATTTTCCCTTTAGGGCTCTTTTCCATCAAGTTACAATATTTTAACAATGTTGTCCAAGCAACTTTTCAAAGTTGCACAATGCAACTTTTACATCTTTTTGGTAAGTTTTGCACAACTTAGCCAAATGAACTCCAACACTTCCAAAACTTAACCAAGGACCTCAAACAAGGTAAAAAAATCATCGTATTCTATCCTAGACCCTACTAACCTCATGATGACATCATAATCATCCTTATGCAAATCAATGGCTTTTACATCTTGTTGATCCCTAATTTTACTTATAAGTATCCTAGGACTCTTCAATTCACATCCTATTGTACTTCTACCATGGTCCACATGACCTTATGTAAAACACACAAAAAAATCCCCTAAAGGCACACACAACCAAAATAAAAACTTGAATTGATCAAGCAATCCTTGGCCACTCCTACACCATCCTCCCCTTCTACACAACTTTCAAGGTGCATGAGGAGAAATCAGAGACAAATCAATGCCTAGTGTAGGGACAAACTATGGTACAAATGTTAAGGATAATTGATAAGATTAAGAGATAGTTCATCTTGCATTCAAATTTCAATCTAGGGTCGTAAATTGATGAAAGGTATAGTGGCTATATGCTCAAGGGATGAAGGTATCATGCCAAGTGGGGATGGATGCAACTAGAGCATGTGGAAGGAAACCTACAACAAACCTAAACAAAATTGGTGATAGGAACTATCACTTCCCAGTGATAGGAGCTAAGCAGAAACCTACAATAAATCAAAACATAATTGGCAACAGGAACTGTCACTTCTTGTGACAGGAATTAAACATTTAAATCTGAAAGAAAACTATTCTAAAAACTAGAAAGCATAGTAAAATATAAAATTTAATCTAGAATTTAACATTGAATAAAATAAATAAGAAACCACAAAAATTTGAATTTCACACTTATATCTTAAATAATACATGAATCAATAATTAATTACAATAACATGAATTAAAACAAGAGATAATATAAGAATTTTATATAAGAAATCAAATAAAAAAATAGATAAACTAAAACACATTCTAATCTAAAACAAATCACCATTCATTCTGAGAAGTGGATCATGCCCCCTCAGTACACCTAGTGATGGAAATAAATGATCCTGTATGGTCCTTGAATCAAAACAATCATATTTTATTCATCCATAAATAACAAAGAATTTACATAGAATTCTACTACAGGAAGATCTGTGTGTAGAAGTGTTTCTATGATATATAAATCTACTATCCTATTGTTTACAAAAGATGAATATATATAAGTGCATGCTGAAAAATAATAATAAGGAAATATTAAATAGTTTTTTGCAACAAACAAATGAGCAGGAGATTCATGTAAATCCTTTGGAAGCAACCACAAATTGAAGATGATTTTTTTAGAATAGTTGTACATCTAGTTAGGAAGAAAAGACAATGAAATAGTTGTTATTATCTTTAGTTGAAACTATCCCTTTCTCCATCTAAATAGCTATCCATACCAATGTTTCTCTTTAGCATTTCAATGAGTTTTCAATCACAAATCTGTAAACACCATAATGCTGAGGTGGATGAAAACAATCCAAATATCATAACTGAATATGGTTACAAGTTTCTCCATGTGAGGACTCAATAGTTCGTCTGCAACATAGGATTGTAATTCCACCATATATAGAAATGGAATAATCCAAGTGAATAGAACAACTATTTATTATAGAAAAATGTGGAGTTTTTGTTGGTCGTAATAATAAATTTGAAATTATTACTTTTGGAAAATCATCAATAGCTCTTAAATGGTTCATTGTATTGAGATTTTTCCACGTGAAAATACAATTGAGCCTATTTTGGACCATACCATGTCTTGGATTTTGTAGATTTGTCCTCATTTGCTTGGAAATGACACCACAAAACTAACTGTCAGATTTTTGTTAAGAAATATTTGATCATAGACTAAAATAATAATCCAAGGCTTAAAATAGTAATATGGATTAGTAAAAAGAATCAATAATAAATTGCATTAATTTATCTAAAAACTTTATTTAATATTACTTATTCATATTTAAACATACTCAACATAAGAGAGTAAAATATGATGAAATGGAATAGAAACATGATATGGAAGTGAATAGAATGGTATATAAAATGATTAAAAGATGACTTCAAATGAATCATAAATGACTCTCATCACCTAGCTTCTTGAAGTTAGCTTCCTCTACCCATGTGGCTTCAAATTTTAATTTCTACTTCCACTATATCAGATGCTCCATCTATACCTTATGCCTTGTTGATCGCTTCACCCTAGATTCCAAGATCCTCTCTGCTTGTAGTTGAAGCTTGGGAGGAAGGACTTTACCACCTACATCCCCCAATATATCTTAGCTATTTTTATTCACATCTATCAATGGTCCTTTCTATTTGACTAAATCAACCACATTGAACACTAGTGAAATACTTCACTCTATTAGAAGTTTCACCTTTTATGCATTTTGTCCATACATGGCTAATACCTCACATGGTCCTACTCTCTTCATTTACAACTTAGTTGACATTCCCTTATGTAATGTGGACTTGTTTAGGTAGACCATCACATCATATCCCACTTTAATTTCTATATCTCTCCTTGATATATCCACCTTATTCTTCATATTGTGGGTAGCCTTTGTTATAGTCTTGTTCACCTGCTCTTGTATCTCTTTCATTATTTGTGAGAATTCTTTTGCATGTCCACTTCTATACTCCCTTTTCTTCTAAATATTTGAGTTCATGCACTCCTCTTGGGTGCATCCCATAGACTATCTCAAAATGACTCCTTCATGTGGTCCTATTTACACTTTCATTGTAGGCATATTCATCTTGAGGATGATTAAGTTTCAAGTTTATCCATACTCCTTGGTTAGGCATTTGAGTAGGTTACCTAACACTCTATTGATCACCTCAATTTGATCATTTGTTTGAGGATGGTAAGCTGAACCAAAACATAATTTAGTACCCATACTACTCCATAGAGTCTTCCAAAAATGACTCATAAACTTCACATCTCTGTTAGATACTATGCTAAGGGGTAGCCCGTGTATCCTTACAATCTCTTTGAAAAATAGATGAGCAATATAACTAGCATAATGGGTGGTCTTGCAAAGGATAAAATGACACATTCTACTAAATCTATCTACTAACACATATACATTATCCATCCCTATTTTGGTCTTAGGAAGACCTACCACAAAATCCATGCTAATGCACTCCCATGGTCTATTGGGAATAGGCAATGGTTAGTACAAACTTGCATTGCTAGCTCCTCCTTTGGCTTTCATATATACCACGCATTGTTCTACATACCTTCTAACATCTTTTAGGAACTTGGGCCAATAATATAACCTTTGTACCAACTCTATTGTCTTATTGATACCAAAATGGCCACTAAGACTACCATTGTGCTTCTCTTGAATGAGTTTTTCTCTCTTGGAACCTTGAGGAACACACAATTGATTTCACTTTAACAAAATTGCACTTTGTAGTGTATATTCTGAGAATAACTATGAAAATGGTTTTGGAAATTAGAAGATACCTTATATGCTTTAGAGAAGTCTTCATCATCCTTATAGAGGTCTTTGAAACTCTCTATGCCAATGCTTTGGAGTTGTATCTCTTAGACTTTCAACATCATTCTGTAGACACCTAAATCCTTTAGAAAATAGAGTATTTTTATTTTCTGAAAAAGTTTTTGATGACATCATCATTAATTAATTAATTAATTATTTAATTTATTTATTTATTTTTATGCCATTAAATCCCTTTATCTTAATCACCCATCATTCTAACCATTGGTTGTAATATCAGCACCATATATGGGGATGGGTCTACCTAAGAAGGTGTTAAGTGCTCCACAAAAATCAAATTCCACTCACTTGAGTTTTTATTGGTTTTTCTAAGATAGAAAATTTCTTGAATGCACATTAGTCTTGCTAACACTTCATCAGGGAATAAAAATTGAACAAATCTTGACATGGAGGGCCTCCGGGTGCGCACTTGAAACTGAGTTTTACAATCTTTATTTTGGGTTTAAAAAAAACTCACACTCAATCTTGAATGCCTTAAAAAAAATCAATTGATACTTGATGTGGAGGGCCTCTGGGCATTCAAGTTTACTTTTGTTGACCCTAAATCTTCTTGGTGTATTCATTCTTTGATCAATTTTACTTTTGTTAAAGCTTCAAGTTGGAATTGAACATTTGCATCCTAAACATGTGTGTTTGCAAGGTCTAGATCTGAAAAACTTAAGCGTTAGTTGGAAAAGAATTATGTCTTTTAGCCCAAGATCATCCAAGTATTCTCTCCCCTTGTCATCTTTCGAGGCCATCTTGGGTGCATAAGATTAGGATCCAAAATCTTGTTTAAATTTTAGGAGGCCTACTTGGGAATTTCATCACCCCTTGGGACAACCTCAACTCCAGCGTTCCGATGGAGTATAAAGATCGGGAGGTGAATCCAAAGACACATCTCTTGGGATCAAGATTTTGTCACTCGGGCTAAGCCTCAAGGAACTTTATACCCTTGAGAAGTGAAAGAGGAGAAGTGGGTTACCACTCCTCTCGGCTGTGTGACATCTTTTTGTTTTCATCTACGGATTTGTGCCTCATGTACCTTGGGTATATCGAGGACTCCCTAGCTAAACCAACTGTCAGCCTTGCAGACAACCACCTAGGGTGTTAATGTGTTTGAAGTGACTGATCAAAACATTTATAAAACATACACACTCCTTGGCACAAGTATCACATTTTGAGAATCAAAAACTTCTATCTGGTTGTTCCTATCTATTGCTTGATTTTTTACTTGTTGAATGAATGTTTGCCAAACTTGGTCAATCCTAGCTTAGGGCACACTTAGCATAGTCACTACCTATTTTAGAAGTTAAACACGTTGAAGCAAAACAACCAAAATCTCTTTAAGCCAAGAAGATTTAGGAATTTATGTCAGAACAACCCAAACCCAAACAGAAGTTTCACAAAGCCAAACTCAAGCCCTCTTAGGCATACCAAGAAATTTCAGCCAAGAGAAAGGAAGTAACACCAAGCCCTCAAATTGCCAAACTCCACAAAACATAAGACAAAGCAACCAATGAAACCTGTCAGGACACCTGGTTAGATCACACTATCAGATTTAGCAAGCATCCAGGAGTTAACCCTGCTTATGTCTTACCAACTAGGCATGATTTCTATGATTAGGCCCCCTTGTTTTTCCACATCTTCTTGCATAAGTTTCACTTTATAGTCATATTTTTAGGAAAGCCAGACATTCTAGGCTATCCCTTTAAATCATTTTAGCTCATCCATCTCATTTAGATCTTTGCCTCAGAACCAAACCAATCCCCTCAAACCTAGCTAGCATCCCAAAAAGCCTAATTTTCACATCCAAGCCTTCAAAATTGTTGTCACCTTGCCAAAGGTTTTCCATTCCTACCATCTTGCAAATCCACTAGCCTCACCAAGGTTATCCCTCTGATAGAGCTTTGTCTAGGGTAATCTAGCTTTGTCACTTGTTATCCCTCATCACCTTGAGACAAAGGTTGGGATCCACAAGTTGTCAATCTCGTGTTTTTCCTAAAGGATCATCAGTCTATCCTTAAAGTTGACACAATCACCACCAAGCTTGCACATAGGAAAGCAGACCTTTCATGATTTGGCGACATATCTTTCAAGTTAGAATCCCCAACCCAATCCTCCTTAGGTTTGTCATATAGCTTTGCCTCAACCCAGGAAATCATTTGTTGGCATCCATCAACATTGTTGTATCTCATCCCTAGGAACATTTTCATGCCACCCGTCACTCGCTTAGCCAAGAAGAAGAAAGAAACAATGGAAACCTATCATTTGGATCAAACAACATCACTCCCCTTGAGCACTCAACCATCCTTCAGCCCAGAGAACACTATACCATCACCTACTGACATTGAAGCTTTCATGAACCAACCAGGAAATGTAGTATTGGTGAACGCCATTATAAACAAGAACAAAGAAACAATCACAACTAACTTTCGAAGGGACAATATAGGAGCCTTTGACTTTGGAAGACCTCCTCCCTTATTAGATCCATCTCACCTATTGTTTGGACAACTACCACTCCCAATAGGCTCTTATGATTGAGATTATCCTCAATATGTGCCAAAAGAAGAGCCTCAAGCCAATCCTTATGATCCAATAGACCCAAACATACCAGCCTCCACTCAAGTTGAAATCTCCCTTTTGCAAGCCAATTCAACCACCACCACTCCACCATTGGTCCATACCACTCCATCCCAAACCCCCTTCACCCAAAACACCTCATCATTCACTCCCTTCACTATTGCTACTGCTGCTCTCCAACCCAACCTTCCAAATCCACCCATCTCCCAAATCAGTGCTAGCATCCTTGGCCAACCTCAACAATATACAACTGGGATGCCACCCATGGGGCCAAGAAATCAACCTTTCATCACCCCTAGCTTATTTACCTCAGCTCAGAGCACAATTCCATCATTTCCACTAGGTCCTTGGAGCTCAGTGCCATCAGCCACAAATCCACAAGCTACTGCCCTCACTCCACAAAGCTATCAAACCCCACAAGCTACTACCAATGTTTTGCCAAGCTCTCAAGTGACCCCAGCTCCTACCACCACTCTACCAAGCTTTCAAATCCAACCACCAAGCTATCAAACCCCATCAGTTCCATTCCCAAGCTTTCGATTCCCACCACCTCCACCACCAACTAATCCATTACCTCCTATTACTAACTATTTTTCTATGCCACTTCTAGGAGGAAATCCACCACCACCAACCACCAATTACTTGGCCTCCTTTGCCGTGATACCCTCCCAAATGGGGTCACAACCCACATATATTGGTCAAACTCCTCAAATCCCAAGTCAAGTTCCACAAGCTCTCTGAAACTTTCTCCAAGCTTCACAACCATCTTATACCTTACCTCCACAAAGAAATCCATTTATCCCACAACCAGCCTATGCCCCTCAATCCCTATCCCAAATCCCATATCAACAACAAGCCTCGCAACGCATGCAGCAATATGTGCCTCCTCCACCTCAGCAACCCATCATCCACCATTCAATTGTCCAAGCCATGTATAATCCCTACCAGCCCATACCTCAAAGCCATCCATGTTCCATTACCCCATCTAGCACATACCTACCTTAGGGCACTCTTACATTGGGTGCACCCTAGCCATCACCCATTAATTTAGAATGGGAAGCCATGAAGACAGCTTTGAAGAACATCCAGGAGGGAAATGATCCAAAAACCTTCAAGTTTGAAAATGTGTGTCCTTACCCATTTGACAGAGCCATTACCATGACACCATTTCCCAAACACTATTCAGAGGAAAAGGAGACCCATGAGATACCCAAGTTTGACAAATTCAGAGGAAAAGGAGACCCTGTCACACATATCAAAGAATTTTACATGCACTACCAAGAAGTGGCATACAATGATGTCTTCCTCTTGCATCTCTTTCCCAAAAGCTTGGCCGGAATAGCTCTTGAATGGTTTTATAGAATCACATATGGAACAATTAAAAACTTTGCTGAATTGTCTGAGGCATTTGTAGCCCAATATGCCCATCTTGTTGAAATAGAGCTCTCAGTAGTTGATCTTGTGCACACTAAGAAAAAAGGTGGAGAAAGCCTTCTTGAATATCTACAAAGATGGCAAACCCTTACCACCCGCATATCTTGCACCTTGCCAAAATGCCATTTGGTGAAAATGTTTACTGATAATGCCCATCTGAGCTTGGCTCACCACATGACCATGAACTGTTTGTAGACCTATAAAGATATCAAAGCAAAAGGAATGATCCTTGAGCAAGGACTCATTAAAGATGGTGTGGTCAAGATTTACAAGGAAGCCAACCAAAATCAATCACATTCCAATGACAAGTCTAGGTATTGGAACAAAAAAAAGCACGTTACAACAGATGGCATCACTGACACCAGACATGTGAATATTGTTGGTCCTTCCCAAAATCAGTCCAACCCACCGTATCAACCAAAAAATCAACAAGCTATCAACTACCAACAAAAAAATCACCAAAGCTATCAAAGCCACAATCCAAGACCCAACTTTCAAGGGTCTAGCAATCAAGCTAATGCCATCAATGTAGCTACAAGACCAAAGCCTAAGTTCCAACCTGCACCTAGAAATTATACACCCCTTGGTGAGCCATTGGATGCCATTTTTGAGAAATTGACTAAGGAAAACCTCATCAAATTTCCTCCTACCCAGCAAATTGACCCAGGCCAATCCAAAGTTGCATGGTACAAAGATAATGAGTACTACAAATTTCATAGGGTAAAAGGTCACACCACCCTTAGATGCATGAAACTGAAAGATTATGTGTAGGACCTCATTGATCGGAAAGAAATCACCGTTGGTGCCCAAACCTCTCCCAATGCAAGCTTACAGATCTATCAAAATGCTTTTCCCCCTCACAACAACCAAAATCCTAGAAAAGCACCTATCCAAACCAACAACAACAACACCAACAACTGCCAACCAAACCAAAAATATGGGAAGAACAATGACCACACTTCATCCTATATAGATTATGGTAGCCTCATAGGTTGTATATCCGAGAAAGAGCCTTCTGTCAATGTTATCAATATCCAAGGACAAAACAATGAGTGTGCAGTCACCACTCGAAGAGCGCAATTTAACATCACAGGCCCACCAGTTTCACCAGCACCATCAGCTCCATCAAAAAGCTAGTACAATATCTTGGAACACCTTGGGAACATGCCAGCCCAAATCTCTATTTTAGACCTTCTCCGTACTAGTCCTATGTACAAAAACATCCTTGATAGTGCTCTCATAGAATCCTGTGTCCCTTTAGATATCAATGCTACTAATTTTTGTAATCTCGTTGGACACCTATCCTCCTCATGTGCCCTATCATTCAAACCCACTGACATACCCGTGGTCGAGCCAGATCACACCCTTCTGCTCTGCATAGCCATTATGGTATCCAATTTTTTCGTAAAAAGAGTAATGATAGATAATGGATCAGCCTTGAACATTTGTACCCTAAAATTCATAAAACAAGTTGGGTATACTGAGGCAGATATCATCAGTGAGGTGATCACTATCAAAGCTTATGACAACTTGGAAAGAACCACAAAAGGAACTATTTTGTTGCCAATCAAGGTTGGGCCAGTCATCCAAGAAACACTCTGCCATGTTATTGATCTAAACCTATCATTTAACATCCTCCTTGGTTGCCCATGGATTCATGCCATGAAAGCCATTCCATCCACTTACCATCAGTGCGTCAAATTTTTGCATCAGGGTACTGAGGTAACCATCCATGCCGATTTAAAACCCTTTGCTTACTGCAATGCAGTTGAAGCTTCATATGCAAACCATTTCCCTAGAATTGATATTGGCATAGCCATTGCCAACTCATCCCACACTTGTAATGACCCAGAAACCATCCTCGCCTCCACCCTATCTACCGTGAAGATCAATAACAAAGGCTGTGGAGAGTATAGTCTGTCAGATGCATTTGCTGTCAAGGCACTCCCACTTGATCCACATGCCCATGGACGACCAACATATCACAAAGCTAAGGAGATTCCACCTCCTTGATACAAACAGTTTGGCCCAACAACCTTTGTATCCTCAAAAATCCCTCTTCATGAGGAGCTCACTCCAAATATCAACAATTGGTTACATAAGGATGCACCTCAAAGAAATCAAGCACACCTTGATCACTTCAGCCAGAAGTATCCCCAAGAACATAAGCTCATCACTGACAAATGGAACTATCAAGGTGGTGGTCTAAGACCAGAAGAAAGAGGCATGCAGTGCCCCATTGACGCACACAAGTGGGAATCGAAGTCAGGTCTTGGCTTTGGCATACCCACAACTGGGGGCACCAATGAGAATGGTCAGGCTTTTTCAAAAATTCACCATGACTTTGTCAAAATTGAAGACATTCCTGAGGAAGTTGAAAAGAGAGCCTATAATGATATCCCAGACCAAATCTTCCTCAGAGACTCTATTCTCCAAGAACTATCCATCCATTTCATTGACCTACCATTTGCCCATCCACAACTCATAGATTGGGACCAACCAAGCATCATACAAATTGATGATTTCACATCAAAGGAAGCACTTCTAAGATTCATGGGAGCTGAAACTCCTCACAAGAAAACAAAGCCAGATTCTGCCTATATCTATAAGCTAGATCCCAAGGGGTATTTTGGAGAAAATCCCAACCTAGTTCCAATACACCCAAAATTGGAACTAAGGTGAATCTGGGACTAGCTAAGGCAGCGAAGAGAACCCCTTAGCAAGAAAATCTAGAGTCACAAGCAAAACATGAGGATTTAGCATTGCCTCCTCAAGATAATCGACCAGAGGTGTCTTCTATTCTAATTGAGGATACTAGAGAAGTCAACATCGGTTCTTCAGAGATCCCTAGACTTGTTCACATTGCTGTATCCCTATCACAAGACCAAGCTGACCTCCTCTTTGAGGTCTTAAGAGAGAACATTGGCCGATTTGCATGGTCATATCAGGACATGCTAGGACTGAATCCAAAGCGTGTAGTTCATCATCTTGCAGTTGATCCAAAGATCAAGCCCGTTAGACAAAAGATTAGAAAAATGCACCCCAAGGTGGCATTACTGGTTAAAGCTAAATTAGAAAGAATGTTAGCTGCTAAGGTTATCCGACCTATCGACTACTCAAAGTGGATCTCCAATGGTCCCCGTCACTAAGCTTTCCGGTGACATCAGAATCTGCACTGATTTTAGAGATCTTAACAAGCTTGTCCAAAAGATGATTTTCCCTTGCCCAACATAGATATGATTGTAGATCTTATAGTTGGACATGAAATTATGTCCCTCATGGATGGATTTTTTGGGTATAATCAAATCAAGATTTTAGAAGAGGATCAACATAAGACAACATTCACTACCCCTTAGGGAACCTTTTGCTACAACATGATGCCTTTTGGCCTAAAGAATGCTGGGGCTACCTATCAAAGAGCTATGACAACCATTTTCTATGATCTTATCCATAACATTTTGGAGGATTATGTGGATGATATCTTGGTTAAATCTCATACCTTCATGGATCATCTTGCTGACCTAGAGAAAGTCTTTGATAGGTTAGCCAAATATCATCTCATGTTAAATCACAAGAAATGTGTCTTTGGGGTCACATCTGGCAAGCTTCTAGGCTTTATAGTTTCTAAATAAGGTATAGAGATTGACCCCAAGAATGTCAAAGCCATCTTAGAAATGCCTCCTCCCTAGAAACTATGACAGCTTCACACTCTTCAGGGAAAGATTCAATCCATTCAACACTTCATCTCCCAGCTTGTAGATAAGTGTACGTCGTTTGCACACTTACTGAAGAAGGATGAAAAATTCAAGTGGGATCTTTTTTGTCAACATAGCTTTGATCATCTCAAGAAGTATCTCATCAATCCCCCTATCTTGGTTCCACCAGTTCCTGGTCATCCCTTGATCTTGTACATATCAGCAATGCCTACTGCTCTAGGGACACTTCTAGCATAGCTCGATGACTAAGGCAAAGAAAGAGCCATCTACTACATCAGTAGAACCCTAGTTGGTTATGAACTCAAAAAAGCTTGTTTGGTAGTTGTTTTCTCAACTCAAAAGCTTCACCACTACATGCTAAGTCATACCATCCAACTAGTCTCCAAGATCGACCCTCTCAAGTATATGCTCTCCAAAACAACACTTATAGGCCGTTTGGCCAAATGGGTTATGCTCCTTAGCAATTTTGACATCTAGTATGTGGACAGAAAAGCAATCAAAGGGCAAGCTATAGCAAATCACCTAGCTGATGTGCCTCTAGTAGATACATATCCTTTGATCACAAAATTTTTAGATGAGCATATTTGTCTAATTGAAGAACAACCCCCATGGAAACTTTATTTTGATGGCTCATATACATCTCATGGATTAGGGGTAGGAATATTGTTGGTCACATCTCAAGGAGATTACATTCCAAAAGCCTTCAAGATACAATTCCCTAGCACCAACAATATAGCTAAATATGAGGCTCTCATAGCAGGATTAAAGATAGCTACAGAATGGAACATCACTGAGTTACAAATCTTTGTCAATTCTTAGCTCATCATCAAGCAAGCCCTAAATGAATATCAAACCAAAGATGAAAAGCTATTACCCTACAAAGAGCTAGTTGATCAACTAACCCAACATTTTACAAAGCTTTAGTTTACACAAGTGCCTCAAATACAAAACAAAGCAGCAGACGCTATGGCTACTATCGGCTCACTCTTGGAAATTCCCCACGTGGTTATGTAGTATGAGTTTTTAGTCAAGTAGCTCCTGACACCTGCCTATGCGAATGATGACTCAAAGTGTGTTTGTATCTTGGTTGGTCCCCAATCCCCTTGGTACCATGAGATTCACGCTTACCTTAAAGATGGTATCATATCCCCTCACCTCACACATACCCAATTCCAAAACCTCATCCAAAAATCATCCCGCTATGTAATCATAGCCAATACCCTATATCGTCAGGGTTATCATAATACTCTCTCTCGATGTTTAGATGAAAATGAGGCCGCGATGGCATTAAAAGAAGTACACTCCAAACTTTGCGGTGCCCACACGAGTGGTATTGTCCTTGCACAAAAAATCCTTAGAGCAGGCTAGTATTGGCCTACCATTGAAGAAGACTCCTGTGACTTTTTCAGAAAGTGTCTCCCATGTCAACAGCACGCAAATCTTGTGCACGCTCTAGCACAGGATCTACAGCCTATTGCACCACCTTGGCCTTTCTCTTTTTGGGGCCTTGATCTAGTTGGAACTATCATGCCTCTCTCATTTGATGGACATAAATGGATAATAACAACTATAGACTATTTCACTAAATGGGTGGAAGCAGTCCCCCTAGTCTCAACTACAGGAGTTCGGGTCTCCAAGTTCATCTTGTACCACATTGTTTGCTGCTTCGGCATCCCATCCACCATCTTCATCGACCACAGAGGTAACTTTGAAAATCTCAACATGGAAGAATTATGCACTTCCCTTCGCATCCATCACCACTTTTCTAGCCCATATTTCCCACAAGGTAATGGCCAAGTAGAGGCAACTAACAAAACCCTCCTCAAAATCCTAAAGAAAGTTGTCAATGATTCCGGCTGTGATTGGCACCTAGAAATAAATCAAGCCCTATGGGCCTATCAAATTTCCTTCCGTACATCCACAGGCACAACTCCATACTCCTTAGTCTATGGTACCAAAGTAGTACTACCCATAGAGGTTGAACTTCCCTCCTTGCGCATATCTTTGCAAGGGAAAATATCAGATGAAGAATACAAAGTAGCTCGGCTCACCTAGCTAGATCTCTTAGATGAGAAGTGACAACAAGCCTATGATCATCTCACAATCTATCAAACTCATCTCAAAAGGAATTTCAATAAGAAGGTGCTTCCACGACACTTTCAGCCGGGCGACATGGTCCTCAAAGAAAATATGAAAGTCCAAGCTAATCGAGAAAAGAAAGGCAAGTTTGAACCTACCTGCCTTGGTCCTTATGTTGTCACTGCCTCCTTTGGCTCCGAAGCTTATCAGTTATCTACACCAGAAGGAGAACTCTTGAATGATCCTACTAACATAATTCATCTCAAGAAGTTCTATGCTTGAAGATCCTTGGTATACCCAGCTTTTGAAAAATACAAAAAAATAGTAAAGAGAAATAAGTGTCCAATGGTGAAAACTTGGCAATTCAAGCGCCTTGGATAGGTACCTTGGTGAAAACCTAGTACTTCAGGCACCTTGTGTACTAAGACTAATCCATTATCTATCACTATCCTATCCCTCATCCATCCATTCACAATCCAATAAAACACCTGCTTGTTCCCTTGGTGTTCCGACCAAATATCCTAAATCTAATGAAGCTTGTAAATACCTCCTGTACAGCTTGTAAATATTGTACCTCAGCTTGTAAATCTTGTACCCAAGCTTGTAAATCTTGTATCATCCCTTGTATCATAGCTTGTATATCCAAATCTTGTCCAAAGCTTGTACCATATTCTAGCTTATATTATATGCCAAATCTTGTATCCTAGCTTGTATCCTATCACATGCACACAAAGAATCCCATTTTCCTTACGCTTTTTGCAAACCATCTACCTATCTTCCTATCAACTATTACAGACATCCCACCCTTCACAAAAATTTCCATCTCACAAAACCAAAACATGAACAACCTTGTACATTTGTAACATGTCTTGGTCCGTCAGCTTGTACATCCTCTTTAGCTTAGTACCATTGTATCTATCCAACTTTCGTGTTAGTTCATCCTTGATCAGCATCTTGCACACATCGCACAACCCTTGGTTAGCTATTACAATGCATCCTTTAGCTATATCTCCTATCACCAAAGTGTTATCCTCTTAGTTTAGCTTGCCAGACGCATCACTCATCCAAATCTATCAGCTTAGGTGTTCTTCGATAGATCCTTGCAGGATATAGCTTTCCACATGTCTGATCTTGGTCCGTTAGTACCTCATCCTACCCATCTCGTTGGAAAATAGTTCTCTTTTGGATTTTCTCTTTCTTTTGATTTGGAATCTTCCCTTTTGGGTCTTGAAGTATCTTTTCCAAGCAATCTCCTTGTTCCCTCATCAAGGTTGCCACGATCTTCCATATCATGGTATACTACAAATGGGGCAATTTGAGAGTAAGGTCTTTATCAGGTCTTTTGTTTGTTTTTCTTTTTTGATTGTGGGTTACCTTGTGTCAATTCCACGTTGCTTCCTCTGGGATTCATGTGTGATGCTGGGGCAATCCTTGTGTGTTTGTTTTGAGTCAGTCAGTCAGTCCTCTGGACAGTTGGTGAAAAGGCCTTGATGTTCTTGGTAACCTTAGCAATTAACCAACAATCCTATAGAAAATCTAGTGCTCAACTACATGGTGGTACTTCTCTTTGAAGTATCCCCTTGCTCAAAAAAGCTTTAATGGTTTCCCTTCATCTCCATTATCCCCCATCCATATCCAACATCTGTCTCTCCTACCCCAGCTTGTGCAACCGTATCTCTCAAAATCAATCATCACTCTTAGCTTTAGGGATCCACCCATCAAATCAATCCAGCAAGCCTCATCTTTCGAGCTCCACAATCCTAGTCCTAGGGATCTTCGAAACCCATCTTTCGCTAATCTGACTCTTTGAAATCCTATCGCATCAGCTTTATCATCCCATCATCCATCTCCCTATCCTGGATTCCTTTTTATAGCACTTCGCTCCTTCATCCTCCACCGTCCCTAAAGTCTTAAGCTTGCTTGCTCTTGAGCATCTGATTCTCCTTTATCATTCTCCCATAGTGAGAGTTTGAGATAATTCAACCCCTTCTCTTTGCCAATCTGAGTCTCATTGCTTATCTCAAATTCTTGTACTTTTCAAGAAGCCGTCGAGCCTCACTTTCTCTCCCCACCGCCTTCTTGAGGGGGCATCTCGCAGTCCATTCTCTCCTCTTCTGCTCTAGCCTTGGGCATCTTATTTTCTTATCTTTGATGCCATGCCACTTGCGGCATCACATCAAAGAGGGGCAAAATGTAGACACCTAAATCCTTTAGAAAATAAAGTATTTTTATTTTCTGAAAAAATTCCTGATGACATCATCATTACTTAATTAATTAATTTATTTATTTATTTTTATGCCATTAAATCCCTTTATCTTAATTAAAAATATTTAATTAAGGAATCCCTCCCAAAAATGTTTAAATCTTATTTAAACATTTTTTCCTTATTTATTAATTATTTAATTAATAAATTGACCAAAAAACCCAAAATAAATAAAAAATTTATTTTTTGCCCAAAACTTGGCCAATTTCCTTAAGACCACTAACCTCTTCCAAAATCTTCTAATCCTTCTTTAATTTTGATTAAAGGCTAATCCCATCATTTCCTAACCCTAATCCCAACTCAAAATATTTAATTAAGATTAAATATTAATCCTCATGTTTATTAAAAAAGTTTTAATAAATATCTTCTCAACCCAAACCCTTGAAATAAATAAAACTTTATTTATTTCCTAAAAATCTAATTTATCCTCATCCTAAGAAGTTCTAGACTCTTCTAGAAAGTCTTCATCCTCATCCTAGGAAGTTCTAGACTATTCTAGAAAGTCTTTATTTTCATCCAAAGTCTAGACTCTTCTAGAAGATGTCTTTAAACCTAATCTTAATCCCCTCCTAACCTTGTCACATTACCTAAACATGGGTTAAGACTTACTAACCCAAGCCAAAGTTAACAAATATCTCCTCCTTCATCCACCCTCATTAAATGCCATCCACTTGCCTATCCCTAAGCTAATCCTAAACCATCCTAATCCATCCTCTAATCATTTGCACAATCCTAAGCAAGCTTAAAACCTTCCTAATCAAGCCCAAGTCAAAATTCCTCTCATCTCCCTCAAAATATTCCAACCATAAAACTTTATGAAGCCCACTAGGCCATAAATGACTCTTCCAAGCCCTTTCATTGCTCTTACAAGCCATTATGAGGGTCTTTATGAATATTTTATCCCTTGAGCCTCCTTTGTTGACTCATCCTTCCCCTTTCCTCCATCCTCTCACCCTGTGACATGTGTCACTCCCTGATTGGTTATAAGGAAGCACAATCCATGTGCTCTCCTCTCATGCAATCTGAGCCCTCCATGAGCTTTTCCCCATCCTTGCATCTTCGCTCTCAATCCCTCAAGCCTCTTGCCTATAAATTGGATTCTTCCCCTTTGCAAAAGAACACAATCCATGAAGTAAAGTCATAATGCCATTTTAAGAAGCCATTTTACATCATAACCATACACTCACACCCAAATTCCAACTCCATTTGAAGCCCTTTTTGAAGCATAAGCTTGAGCATACATCTTATCTATTTAGACAAAGCCACTCAAAAAGAGAGCTTCTCATTGAGAGATCCCATTAATGGCTCATTTTCTCAATTGAGAGCTCATCGTAGTCTATCTTGAAGTTTATGAATTTTTTTTAGTTTGTAGAAGTTTTATTTAAATTTGGTTTCTATTAACATACTAACATTGCTCATATACACATTCTTCTTAATGCATCTTCTACTTTGTTCAATTTTCCTTTGTTGTGCTTGATCGTGAATGTGAAAGCTTACAAATACTCCATCCACTTCAAGTGTCTATTACTCAACTTTTCTTGTGCATTGATGTAGCTAACTGCTTGGTTTTATGTAAACACCACAAATTCCTTGGGTAGGAGATATTATCTCCCTCTCCTAAGTGATTACACTAGAGCATATAACTCCAAGTCATAATCAAAGTATATTTTCTTGGCTTCATTGAGCTTCTCACTAAAGAAACCTATAGGTCTCCCTTCTTGGCTTAGATCCTACTTGCATCACACTCCACTATGAACAATGTATCAAGACTAGGTAACATGAGGATAGGTTGGGTAGCCACTT
Organism: Cupressus sempervirens; assembly: GCA_028749045.1. Lineage (NCBI taxonomy): Eukaryota > Viridiplantae > Streptophyta > Pinopsida > Cupressales > Cupressaceae > Cupressus > Cupressus sempervirens. The sequence continues at coordinate 30,698,816 of CM053783.1, read as the reverse complement.
CTTGTTTTAGTTTCTCAAAAGCTCTCCTTGATTCAAGTATCCATTTGAACAATCTACCCTTGATGGTTTCTAATACCAGTGCACAAATACCACTAAAGTTCCTTATAAACTTTCTATATAATTGAGCTAATCCATGCAAAATCCTTACCTTTATCCCTTTTGTTGGTGCTAGCCAACTTGCTTGGGTTCATCTTCAATGAACATTGTGATACCACAAATCCTAAGTACGCAAGTTCTTGCTTGTGGAATCCACACTTGTCTAGGTCGATAGACAATTTCTCTTCCTATGATCTTTTGATCATAATCTCCAAGTGTTTCATATGTTCCTCCTTAGTTTTTCTAAAGATGAGTATGTCATCTAGGGATACTACTACAAACCTACCAGTGTAATCCTTGAGCACTTCATTCATTAGCCTCATTAATTTTATAGGGGAATTTGTAAGCCTAACTAGCATGACTCTCCACTCATAAAACTCTTCAGTGGTCTTGAATGTTATTTTCCACTCATCTCCTTCTTGGATCCTAATCTGATGATAGACACTCTTTAGGTAAAACTTGGCAAAATGACTAGATCCTCTAATAAAATCCATCAAATCCTCAATCCTAGGTATAGGAAACCAGTATTTGATTGTAATCCTATTGATTACCCTAGAATTAGTAAAAAGCATCCACTTACTTAATTTCTTGGAAGCCAATACCACTAGTAATGAACAATGGTTGATGCTCTTCTTGGTCAAGCCTTGGTCTAATAACTCCTGCACTTGTCTAGCCACTTCTTGGTTATGCTTTGGGGTGAACTTGTAGGCTTCCTTGTTTGGTTAAAAAGCCCCTGGGATAAAGTCTATCTAATGACTAATAGACCTTTTAAGATGTAATGTTGCTGGTGTCACATAACTAATTATGTGCTTGAACTTCCTAAGTTAATCTTGTACTTCTGTAAGTATCTGTGCCTACATATTCATTTCTTCTTCTTAGGTTGTACCATTATGGAATATCCTTCACTTCCTTGTTGAAGAGCATTAAAAAAATCCTTGCCACTACTTAATAGGACACTAGGAGTCTTTGACTATATTTCCTCTTCCTCTATCAATGACTTTATTTTGAAGGTCCTTCTATCCTTCTTAAAATAAATGGTGTTCTCCTTTCCATCATAGATGGCTCCTCTATCATATTTCCCTGGTTTTCCCAATAGGAGATGACATTCATCCAAACATGATACATCACAAATCAACTTGTCTTTATATCCTCCAATGGAGAACTCAACCCATTTTTTCTCATTTACAAGTATACTTTTCCCCTTATTCAACCATGTCACCTTGTATGGATTAGTATGGGGTATCTTTTCCAAATTAAGCTTCTTTACTACTTCTTCTTAGATTATGTTATCTATGGAACCTAAATCCATAATAATCTTAAATGCCTTTTCCATATATTTTAGATCTTACCTTGAATAATGCTCTCCTCTATTTTGGCTCCTCTTTGACTGGTTTCCTAATTAGAACTCTCATAAACATTAAGTTCTCTCCCATCTCTAACTCAAAATGGCTAATCTCTCATGATTTGAACTTAAAGTGTCTTCTTGAACATATGTTACTCTCTTCTCAATATTTGAAGAAGATGCTTTATTAGGGAACCTATATACAAGGTGTTTCAACTATCCACAACTATAGCACTTCATGCTAGCACAAATATGAGTTTCTTTTGACTGCACCTCTTCCTCTATTATAACCCCCTTGAGTTCCTCTACCTCTTCCATGGCCTCCTCTAGAAGTAGTTTCGTTCCCATGATCTAAATATTTAGACTCTCCTTAATTTATTGACTTTGTCCCTCTACCTTGGTATCCACCTCTATGACCTCTTTGGTCTCTTCCTCTTCCTCTTCCCTTTGAAGTCTAAATTTGGGTGAATTTAAGGGTTGTAGGGCTCTAACTAGTTATTTTATAATTTGGGAAGTGTAAGGCTATCAATTGGATTGGTATGACCACACCCTCTTCACCATACCTTTGCAAGACTCATATCTTCAATCCCCAAGTGGAATCAAGGCTCTAGTTATCCACCTCTACAAGTTATGTTAATTGCACCTTGGTATTATCTAGCCAGATTCACCACAAGCTTGCGTAGGGCAAGAGTTTAAAAATGGCCTCCTTGCACTTGAGGGCCCAAGCTTCTGTACATTGTATATACATGAAGTCTACTCACTATTCCAAAGAGGTCATGTATATTGGAAAAAAAACCTATCTAATGCCTCATAAAATCAAGAAAATATCTAAGCTACACACACCATGTATCATAAAAACAAGTTCAATCTTCTAACTAACTACTATCATAAAAAATGCACAAACTTGCTTAGAATTTCTTCAAAACCCCAATGCCAGAATTTCTATGTCCATATGATGGGTTTCCAACCCTACATCTTGGTCAGGGAATGTCTTTTATAGGGTGGTTGGATTTCTATTTAACCCTTAGGGCTCTTTTCCATTGAGTTACAACATTTTGACATTGTTGTCCAAGCAACTTTTACATCTTTTTGGCAAGTTTTTCACAATTTAGCCAAACAAACTCCAATGCTTCCCAAAATTAACCAAGGACCTCAACTAAGGTAAAAAAATCATCCTAATGCATCCTAGACCCTACTGAACTCATGATGATGTCATCATCATCCTTTTGCAAGTTGAGGGATTTTACATCTTTCTGATCCCTAGCTGCACTTACAATTCCCTGAAGGCACACACAAAAAACAAAAACTTAGATTGATCAAGCAATCCTTAGGTGCTTCTACACCACATGGCATGGGATGTGTGGATTCATGCTTGTTCACATGGATTTCTTGGTGGTGGCTATGGATTTGAAGGCTTCCATGTTTGTATTGTAATGGTTTTGTGCTAAATAATACACGGTGATGAATGTTTTTTGGAGGCTGGGTTTTTCCCTTAATAATGGTTTCCTAGGGTATATCTTGTGTCACATTTTTGAGGGTATGTTAGTTATTCTTTTGCATGTGGATTTCAATTATATATTTATTTTAGATCTATAATGGGTTATGTTGAAACAATTATATTTTTTGGGGTACAAGTTTCCTTACAGAGAAGATATAAGAAATATAATTGGTGAAAGAGAGAATTACCCAAGTGAACAAAAGATAGAGAAAGAGAAAGAACATAGATCTGAATAAGAAAAGGTACTTTCTAATCTTAACATATCACTTTATGCTATTATTGTTTAACCACTGTCACATAAACTCTTAGAAGTACCGAGTGGACCTAACAAGTCTGTGAAATTTTATATGGTAACATTGATTAGTGGTGTTTTTAAGTCCTTTAAATTAGGACACTCTTTTAGTCAAGGACATGGAGTGATATGGTCTAGATGATCTTTTGATGAAATCCTCTAACAAGGTCACTTTAATAATGTGTATGTAACCTTTAACAAGGTTGACTCCTAGAAGAGCTCACTTTATAATAGTGAAATTTTTGGGTTGTTGGTCTCAGGTGGTTTTTCTCTTCACATGGTTTCCACATTAAAATCATGGTGTTAATAGTGTGAATTTTATTTGTGTTGCAAGTTATTTTAAATATTTTTATAGTATTTTGCAACTCGGTAATAACTAAGATATCACTAACTAAGATATCACTAGGTAATAATTAGAATTTTATTGTCAGTCGGCAATGCAAGGAATAGTTTGTTAATAATGATTTGAAAGTTTTGATTAAAGTGTTTGAAAGAGTTGGTTAATGATTATACCGAGAGATTGAAGTTAGTATTTATGATGTTTAGTTGGTATAAAAATGTTTGAAGGGACTATATGATAATTGGACATAACCGATTCACCTCCCCTCTAAGTTATCTAACATGTTATCTAATCTTTATTTATTTTATCTTTAATCAAAGATATAATTTATTATTTTAAATTATAATTCTCTTAAAGTATTTTTTAATAAAAAAGTATAATTCAAAGAATAATTATTAAAATAGTGATAATGTAATTAATTGTAATGATAAATTATGATAATTTTAAATTACAAACTATAGGGACTTTCTAAGTTGTTCTTTAATAAAAAAATCCAATATGATTCATGTGATTATTGGGAAATTCTTGTGTCTTAACAAAAACATTTTTTGGATCCATATTATTTGTACTCAGTGTGTGGCATTTTGGAAATTAAGAAATGATGACAAATTTAATGGTACGGCTAAGAATCTATCTTCTCTATTCTCATCCTTAGATAAAATTATTTTGAATAAGTGGAAGTATGTTAGTGTCCCTTGGCAAGGGAGATGAAGTTGGCATTAGGAGCAAGGTGAGGTGGATTCCCCCAATAAGATAGTTCATCTAGTTAAACTTTGATGGGGCTTCAAAGGGAAATTAGGGAACGTCTAGAATTGGTGGTGTCATTAGGGAGATTGAAGGTGGCATCATTAGGGCTTTCTTGACAAGATTCTCCAATGGGACAAATAATCAGAAAGAGGTAAGAGCCCTCTTAGATAGAGTGAGACTACATTTGAAATTGGGAATTTCTTACCTAGATATTGAAAAGGATTCTTAGTTGATTTTCTCGACCCTATCAAAGTTTAACTCGATATCATGGGATTTGTAATAAGTGCTTGGAGGTATTGAGATTACTCCCTCATTTTGAGACTTGCCATCTATTATGTTATGTTTGGGAAGAAAATGGCTTGGCTGATTAACTAACAAACTTCAAAGAAAATTTGGATCTTGGTAGCTAGGAGTTTGATGGCATAATGATTCGACAACTATTTCTCCTTTCTTGGATTCTACCAAATTAATCAAAGAGTTAATTTTCTTGTCACATGGTACTTGTCTTTGATTCCTAGGAGTGGATTGCTTATGGTGATTTAGGGTATTTATTGGGGCTAGTAATTGGGGAGCTCATGAAAGATAATGATAGAATGGATGAAGATATTTTTTAGGGTATTACACCTACAATGTCACAATATGAAGCTCCTCATTCTCCAAGAGGAGATACTAGTTCTACAATAGTCCAATTTTTTTCTTGTATAGTTGGTCAAAAGATCAGTGAAGAAAAAAATTACCTTGTTGATAATATATAATTCCTAAGGATGCTCCAAGTTTTGGCTACAACTTCTAATCAAGCAATCAAGAATTATTCAACTCAAGTAATTGGTGATAGTTTTGGCTTGAGTTCAAAATTGAAAGATGCATTTATCCCCCATCTTAGATACAAATAAATGCAAGTGATAAATAGTGTTTAAACAATAAAACTTGAAAAGAACAAGATAATTATCAACTATTAATATCTCTCTTTGGAGAAAGAAATTTGATATACACCTAAAGAGTTGAAACTATGAAGTACATTTAGGAGTTTTAATAAAAAGAAAGGGAAACAAGAAAAATTGAAGTGTTTCTAGTAAAATGGTTACAACAATGCATTCTATGGTGGACATCAAAGTCTAATGCTTATCTTTTTCTTAATTCATTAATAGTCCTATAAGCAAGGGTAAGGTGTTTCTTTTTATAAGTACATAGGTTCATATATTGATTACAATAGCCAACACATTGAAACTATGAGAATCATGGGATGTTGATATTATAGAAATGGTAGTGTCAGTCTCATGCTTAGAAAGTAATATAGGGATTGGGGTTTTGTGTTGTAATAATTGTGTATCTTATAAGCATAATTGATATGATTGATTTTGTGATTTATTGTTGCCTTATGTTCATGTTTTTTTTAGCTAATAGTGGAGATTAGAAACCTTGTTTATATTTTTTTCTCCCCCTTGGTGATGGGTTGAGAGCTTCTAAGTGTTGTTGATAATATAAATTTTGGCTAGGGGCTCCATCTACTACAATTTGTGATATTTGAAATCTAATCTACATTATAATCCTTTTCTTGATTGATCATAATATATGTGTATGAGATTTTGACAAAAAAAATGGCAGGGTTAGGCTCCTTACTAAGTCTCTATAAAGACTCATTTTTCACAATATTGTTATGCATGTAACTATGATACTTATGGTGGATGAGAAAAAGTTCATAAATCTCATCAATGAAGGAACTATAAAGATCATAAAAAAGGAAGTAGACTCTAGCTTCACTTATACTAAAATAACTGAAGATCAACTGATTCATCATGAAAAAAAGGGAGCTCAAGAAAAAGGAAAGGAAAAGTAGTAGGAGTCTTGTGCAAACATGGTTCACTCTTTTATCATGTTTGTTCAATTTTGAAAAATATCAAAGTGGTTGGAAGGACCAAGTGCATGGACAACCTAGTTCAGATAGAACTGCGATATCATACACTAAATCAAAAATATAATTTGTTTCTTGATGTATAGAAACCTTTATATATATTTCCACATAACATAGTACTAATGTAATGCTCATAGTGCCACTTATCTCCTAACATGGAAGTTCATTTATAAATTTGTACTTTTTGAACAACTAAAATTGTGGTAGCTATATTTTTATGTTGATTCGTTGTAATTAATAGTTATAAAATATATGAAAAAGGTAGAAATTAACTTAAGTTTTTGTTAAATGGTCACAACACCATTATCTAGTGTTAGAAAATATATTATTAGTCCCTGCCTTTTAAAAGGCAGAGACTATTGTTTTCATATCGATTATGACAATTAATTTGTGCTTTCAAACTTTGAAAAAAATAATATATGGTATGGTTGCCCGTGTTTAGTATTTCTAATTTTGACGTTAAAACCAATTTTTCTATTTTTCTATTGGTGCGTTTGATTTTCCTAGTGATTTTATTAGTTTTATGGAAAAAAAATATACAAATGACGATAGTGATGATTTGCATTTCTAAATTTTGATTGGCTCGAGACCAATTTCCTGGGAAAATTTTGAGTTTTTTAGAATTGTAGTAATTGTCAGCACCGCAGCCTTCAAGATTGTCCACGAGCTCAGAAATTGGAGCATCAAATGAGGTTGTTGAGCTTAGAAGCAGGAAAATGAACGCTTCTTACCTTTCTATCCCTCCCCCCACAGTTCTTGTAAGAAGTCCCTCATACCTTTCAAAGAGTTGTAAAACCCTTTTTCATTTCACTGTCCAATTTCGAACCAGCAAAGCCAAATGAGCCACATAATTTCTCCATCTCTATTATATTAATCAATCTCGATTATTTTTTCAAGCATTTGCAACGACGTGCCCCTATTGGATGAACATGAATAACATGGCTAAACAGGAATACCATGATGAAGAAAGTGATATAAAAATATAAAGATCTAGACTTTTACTATCAATTAAAATTATTTGAAGTAAATTATTGCTTCAATGTCAATCCTTTTGTAAAGAGAGATAAAATACAATGTTAATAAAGGGGAGCCAATGCTACTGTTCATTTGTACATTTAGTTGGAAATTTTTAATTTTATAAGTTGGATATCACATTATTTGATTTAATTTTAATTGTATTAGTATACAATTATTTTTTTAAAATATATTATAAATAAGATTATAGTTAAATTAAAATTATGTTTTGTATGTAGTTTATAATTATGTTCAAAGTCAATTAGAAATATAATTTAGTCTTATATTAATTACCTTTTTAGTTTCATCATGATAACAATTATAATATTAAATATTTTTCTAATTTAAATTTAAATAATTATTACAAAACTTTTTCAAATATTCTAATATTATGCATCACCATCAAAGTGAATGTATATATATAAGGATAAGAATTCATAAATATGATATTATTATTTGTTGTTTATTAACTTAATATTTTACCAAAATAAGTGGTTAAAATTTTTTGATTAAGTTAAGCAGCAAGAGGGTGCTGGCCAATGGTACAAACAACTCGCACTATACTGCTAAACGCGATTAATAGTCTCAAGTGCCAAATCCAAGATCACCAAGGATCTACAATATTAACTTACCTCCATCAATGATAGAGGTCAAAGAATAACACACCTTGGGACAAGCCCCCAAACAGCTGTGAAACAAAACCAAAAACAAGAACCAAAGACTTGGATGAGCCCTTTAAAACTTCCAGCATTCATCCAAACACAAAAACCAATGGTTTGGAAGCACCCTTTAAAACTTCCAGCGTACCTCTAAAAAAAGGACAACCAGGACTAGGAAGTAGTAGGTCCTTTTGACATCATCACATGAACAACAAAACAAGGCAGTAAGTTGCCTTCCTTTTCTTCTCTGAATCAGAGATTCAAACCCATCTTGGCCCAGTTCTTAGGCAAGCACCTTCAAAGATCTTCCAACTCACAGTAGTCTCATTTCCCACCTCAATAGTGAAAGGGTCCCCCACAGCAGAAGCACGGAAATGGAAGATCAAAACAAAAAAGTTGGGAAGATGGAACCACCAACCCCCCCACCTATCAATAGCAACAACCAAGAAATTGTCCCCCTCACTAGGAGTCTCCCACAACTCACACCAGATCTCCACCTCAATAGGAGATAGCTTCAGCTCCATAGAAGCCATGCAAGACAGAGCAGAGACACGAATCCAAGCCCACCACCACTCTAACAAAAATTTTCTCATAATGAGAGGACAAAGGGGAGTCCTCCCACCAATGGTCCAAATATCATGGTTAGGAAGGTGGAACCACCAACCCTCCAACCTATCAAAAGTAGCAGCCTTGAAAATGTCTCCCACACTAGAAGTCACCTCCACCCCCAACAACTCACAAAATATCTCCACCTCAATAGGAGATAGCTTCACCTCCATAGAAGCCATGTGAGACAGAGTAGAGACAAAAAACCAAGCCCACCACCTCTGTAACCACATTTTGTTCATAGTGAGAGGACAAAGAATAGCCATCCCAGCCAAGAACCAACCACCCACTAGTGGTGGAACCCAAGCATGGTTAACTAGCATTAGGACACAAGAGCCTAATGCATGAAATTGGTAGTGTCCAAGAGAAGCTAGCTGCATAAGCCTCCACAACCTAAGATTACCCCAATAGTAGCAACTTGTCCTGATATCTAACAAATGGAGGGGGAGAGGAAACCTTCCACCCGAGCCATTACCAGCATAATAGCAAGGAGAGTCATGCAGATAGTAAATCTCCACACTAGCACTTGGGAAGACAGAGGATCTAAAAGCCTTGATCCAAAAAAAGTCATTCCAAGGTAAGATGAGCCAAAGGGAATGAGAGCCTTGGACCACGCCTTGGAACCCCAAGCTCCCACCTTTTCCCATGTTACCATCACAACCAGCTACACATCTAGGGGAATACCTCTCACCCCAAAAACATAGAAGGCCAGAGCTAGCTTTCTCAAAAACTAGAAAATAACCCTCTGAAGAAAGTTGTCCCCAGCCAGGAGCAACACCTAGAAGGAACCTATCAACATTGTCACTAGCAGGAAAGGTACCGAATACCCAACCTCGATCCCTACATATCATTCTCAGAAAAAGGCCACAACCAAGAGGAGTTCCACCCCAAAGGAAAAAACTCACAACTGAACTACACCACACATGAGCAATCTGACCCCATGTTTTCTGACCAACACAAAGAGAGTGCTGAGACAACAAGACCGCCGGATCCAACCTGAAAAAGTCCTCCAAAAGCCCACAAAACCTGATTCCCTCAACACCAAGTTTTGCATCATCCTCATCTTCATCACTCCCTTCTCCCTCTCCAATCTCAAATGCCCCTGTAGTGCATCCACGTCTATAGGGAACCCTCCGTTTGAAAACTTTAGGCTCGCTCCCTTTCCCGCTCATCCTGCTTGTGTTTTTAAGTTTAAAGTGGTTAAAAGTTTATTATATAGTAAAAAAGTGAAATTCTTAATTAAAAAAATTAGAATTTATTGAAATCTAAAAATTATTTAAAACTTTAATAGTACACACAATATGTATTAAAGTAATCAATAATTTACAAACTAAAAGTAATGTAATTACTTAAAATTCAAATATTACGAGAGTCAAAATGAAAGTTCTTCAAACAGGGTATGAATGTCCCTCAAAGCACAAATGTTTTCACATCTTCAAACTTCCTGGAGTAAATTGCTAGAAGGTTAAGCCTCTAATGAAAAACCAATACTACTCCTAGACTTTGGTTATTAGCCTTTAGCAATTTACCTATCTCTCAAACTCTTATGTGTTTACCATGCCTTTTGAGCTTTCCCTCAAAAAACACATACTTTAGATCATTCTTGTGAGGCCAAGGTAGAAGTTTATAAATTAAGATAGAAGTATGAGTTTGGGAATTGCCACCAATGGTAGTGGCGGCGGCAAAGATTCATGGTCTCTCTTTCTCATTCAAAAACCTATGCTTTAACCACATTAATAAAAATCAAGGTCTTCTTTTTTAACATAAGGCAGGGACTCTAGCTCTTTCAAAGCTCTTGTTAATATAACAATGGATAAAATAATTATATTAGTTAAAAAGGAATAAAAAATTAATTTTTCAATTACTAATCTATTAACAATATAATTTTTTGAAAAATATATAAAAATTGAATAGTGTTAATTACTATTTTATAGAAAAATAAAATAATAATAGTAAATTATGAGCCTCTCATGTGGGAGGTCATGGGTTTGAATCTACTATAGCTTAACAAAATAATAATAATTAATATTAATAAATAATAATAATAGTAATAATTAATCTCAGCTTCGACCCACTACTAATATAAAATAGAAAAAAGGGCTTCTTAGTCCCTGATGACTAATGATGGGGACCAATTTTTTCACTCTATTATTTGCTATTAGTTTCTATCTCGATATTTGTGCAAATTAAAAAATATATTTTATGCTATGGTCATAGCCATATATCCTATTTAACAAAAAAATTGACTTTATTTCTTAATTCTCCATTGCCTCTTTACCTTTTTTCCTACTAGTCTTTTTATTTTCTCCTTCAGAAAATTTGAGAGAAAATAGCCCTGCATTCATGGCAATTCGTAGCCACACATTTGTTGTTGGGGTTTCCTATAGCTTTATGTTATTTATACATGTTGACATTACATGGCATTGTTATGATAAACCAGGTGTATGATTATGTGACTTATTATGTTAACATGGTATCCATGCATTCATTTAGGAAAGAAATCTAGAGGAAATTTTTTGTTGGGTATTTGAATTTTTTTGGTTAGGCAACATAAATCCTCAATTTTTTTTACTTAACATATAGTTCATTTTTAAATTCAATCTAATTACTCGATTAAGAATGACAAGGTTTATGCTTGGGATTAGCTAGAATGATAGTGTGATTGACATTCACTCATCTTCTAAAGTAGCTTTGAGGCCAAAAGAATTAGGAAACTATATCCCTCTTCTTCTTTAGCTATTTTTTCTATTTCATCATCCCCCTTTGGAATGAGTGAAATGGTGAAGTACCCAACAATGAGCTCAAGTTCCTTGAAGAAAAGGAAGAAGAAAATTTCAAAAGTAAAACAAGAGGAGAAGGGGTAGGGAATATGATGTGGTAACAATATCATTTGTTCATCAATAATGTTTTTAGATTAAATTATGTCTTTATTTTACATTGATGTTTTGGATCACACTTTGTGATCCATCATCAGGAATACTCAGATTAATCCATTAGATGGTTTGATCATCATGGCTTAACTTCTCCAATAAAAATGAATCATATAACAAAGGATAGTTTCTTATTGGAGAATGGAGATTCTATTCTCTATATATGTTCAAGCTTTCAATTTGGATCTAGTAGTCAATCTTGTAAAGATCATTTATTTTAAATCAAATATGTTAGATAGTGTTGGCATAAAGGTATTTTCCATACCGAGCGTCGAAGACACAGTTCAAACCGAGCGTCAAAGACACAGTTCAAACCGAGTAAAGTTGCACTTAGTGTTAACCGAGTGAAGTTGCACTTAGTGTTAACCGAGTAAAGATGGACACAGTGTTAACCGAGTAAAGATAGAAGCAGTGTTAACCGAGTAAAGATGGATGCAGAGTTAACCGAGTGAAGATGTACTTAGTGTTAACCGAGTAAAGATGGACTCAGTATTGACCGAGTGAAGAAGGACTCAGTGTTAACTGAGCTCAGTCGATTAACAAAGAAATTAGTTTTTACCGAGTGACACTATATCTACCAAGTCACCAATGGTTACTGAGTTCCAGGCAACTTTGTATGACTAGTATGAACTGAGCCCCTACCTCTACCGAGTGCATGATGATGCCGTGTAACATAGTGAATGCCGTGTATCAGAAGGTCATCAAGTCTGTCTGAATAACCCGAGTTTATTTTACTATTTGGCCGACTCAGTTATATTTTGTTTACTTGTGTTCAGCCGACCTTGCATCTATAATTACTAAAATGGTATATAATACAGAGTTGTAATTGTTGTAATGGATATGAGACATGTATGAATATATTGTGATACAAGAGACAGATGCGAATTCAGCAGCAGAACAGTATATTAGCAAGGTTCACAAGGTTCAGTAAAGACTTCATCAATCACAAGAGGTGATTATTGCAAAGGATCTAATCAAGGTATATATAGATCTGATTGGTTCATCCTAATAGGTGAATCATCTAAAAATCCTCTAACAAGGTAGACTTAATAGTCTTTGTATAAATCTCTGTGCATATGTGTTATGAATATTTATTTATCTCTTACATGCATCAGATTAGGTGAATGAATGATTTTCCAGTTTATGCTGAATTAACTTAAAAGTTGTAAAGTTACTGATTCACCCCTCCCCTCTCAGTAACTTGTTATATCTTGAATATTTCCAACAGATAGACATAATTTAAATTTAGAGGAACCTTGTTTATTTTCTATACAATTGATGTTTATTAATCTTCTAAATAAAATCCACTATCAAAACTAGCAAATTTATCTATTTTCTTAAATTGGCATATTTCCCAACTAGAATGTATTTAATGAACTAAAATTAAAGGCTTAGGAAATAAAATGTATTAAAACTATAATTAGGTGAGCTTTTCACTCCCAATCAGAAGAATAAAACCTTTCCATTCCATAAAATGAGAGGAACAAGACATTTTTATTAGATCTCTAGTAGAGATTATATATTGTTTGTATATGGATCTTGGCATTCATTAGCCTATTTCTTCTAAGATTGTTTCAATGTGTGAAGATATATCATTTTGAAGTTCTAGGATATTGTATCATCATAGAAAAATATCCTATAAAAACACTCAAGAAGAAAATTGCACTTATTCTTCTTCCAGTTCATTGAAATGCTAGTAGGTGGCTTCATTTAACTCTCCTAGGAAATGTTATCTCATTTAATGCCAATATAGAATTCCACACATGGTAAATAACATCACTACTACATTTCTTTTAATGTTTATCCATTTAACATAATTGGATCTCTAAAAAAAACATTTATACTAGAATTAGTATTTGGTAGATCTTTTGATTCTATGACAAGAAATATATAGATCATCTATTGGAATTGAAAATCATTTCCTAGAAATTCATCGAAAGTTTATTTTACATTATTATTTTGACTAGCCTGATGTATTGAGTCTACATAAGGAATACTAAATTTTTTTAGAGATAATTTGATATCTTTTTCATTGTATATTACCCTAACATTCATGATTGCACTTTCTTGTACAAGCACTAGTAGAGAAATAAAATATATGACTAAATAAACTACTAAAAACTATAGATAAATGACTAATTTTGATCATGTCACCATTAACAGTTTATTGGTGGTCATATATCTTGTGATAAAATTTTTGACTAAACTATTTTAGTCACTAATTTGGTTACTGATATGATCATTAATTTAGTCATTGGTTATTGATAATTGGTCATTTTTTTGGTGGTTTATTTAGTCATTTATTGTCTTTTGTTTGTTTGTTTTGTTTATTTGTTTATTTATTTAGTCACTAATTTAGTTGTATTAGGGTATGATGGAATTGAACCACCATCCTATTACTTGTAAAACAAGTGCTCTTCCATTGAGCCAATATCCTTTAAAGAATAATACAAAAAATTTACAAAGTTACAATTTATGTCTTTGAAAAGATTGTACACATGATAAGCATGGAAAGAAAATAGAAAAGAGCATTAAAAGGATTTTCTACCATATATTTCAAGAAACATATCAATCAAAACTTTTTATTTTTCATAACTAACAATGGCAAGCAATCACAAGCAAGAAATTACAGTTCATAACATTACATTGTACCTTTCTTAGAGAGTTCCATGAAAGAATAAATCACAAGTTTATTTTAATGGATTCAATGAAACTTGGAAACAAATAGTAAGAAATTTGATTTAGTGACGTATATATTAAAATAATGCAAATTAAAATATTTAAAGTAGATGTTCTTTCTCAATCATAATTATTAAAGATATATTTTTTTATTTCATATAGTATCAGTCTCGAGATTGTTTTTCTTTCTCTTCGGAAGTATACACCTTATAAGATGAACCTCTTTGGCTAAGATACCCATTCTTTCATAGAATTTCATAGTCATTGGAAAAATTTGAATATTGAAGCCTTTAATATTGCATCTAACAAAAGGTATCACAATAATGAAATTTTGAGATAGGAATTAAAGGTATTTTCATCCACAAGATTGTTTTTCATTCCAATACTTGGGAATGAGTCTTAGGATGAACCTTTTTTAATAAGAAATAAGAAATGAATGCTATCCATTCTACCAAAGACACCCATGACTGACCTTATCTCTTATAAGAAATTATTGAGTGTTAAAGCCTTTTGTATGTTGAACTTCGCACAATTTAAATCCATATGTTCTAGTGTTCTGTATTGAAAAATAATTACTTTAATAGTATGTCCTTTGCATAGTTTAAATCTATATAGAGGAATTAAAAGAAAATATAATCAATACTAAAATCTATGAATTAATCCAAAAACACTAACAACCAACATAATTCATTAGTGAAAAAACAATTTTTGTTGAACCCTTTGGTATTGAAAAATAGTTTGTTTTCTAAGATGTCCATTATATAATTTAAACCCATATGATTTCAAGCATTTACAATTATGAAATTTTCATATAAGAATCAAAATGTATTATAATGGAGAAGAAGCATAAGATTGGGTTGAGGAGAAAGCCTAATAATTCCACAACTACAAAAGACCTAAAGATGTGATGATCATTGAAATATGTTTACCTATTAAGTGACTTGTTCTTAACTTATACACTAATTATTGTTGGTTTATATTTCTTCTAATTTTGTGTTTCATGCATTTAAGTCACAATCATATGCCTTTGACACTTTTTGAATACCATTTTCTAATATTCTATTAGAATTCTACTTGTGGAAACTAGAATAATTTATTAGACTCTTGATTATCAAAATATAATTATAAGCTTGCAAATTGTACTTACCTTTGTTGGCTATGCATCTGGATCAAGAATTGGAGGATGATAAAATTTCTTACCCACACAATCAAAATCACTATTTATATTCCTCAAGGAGTGAAGATTAGAAGAACTAGTAAGAAGAGAATTATCTAAAGTTTACATAAGCTCATTATGCAGCTCATTGATGCATTTTACAAGATCCTTCAAATTTTCCATAACATTTCCAAAAATTAATGCCATATCCTTCTACAAAATAAGTAAAGAAAATATGTTTACTTCATTAAAAACACTTAAGCATAAGGTAAAGTTGTATATTTCTATCCAAATTATCAAACTCAAATCATGCTCCACATTATCCATAAGCCAAAATCCAAGATTTATTTGTGATACCTTCATTATCGATGAACTAAAACCACACTATGTATTTATCCAAAAGAGTATAGAATCCTAATAAACCAAATTATATAAAATACTCATCCAATTATCAAACCATAAAATTTGTAAGAAATTTTTTAACAATCATCATTTTCTATGTTTGAAAACCCAGACCAAAGTTGTATTATCTACAAAAATATGCAAGTTTGTTGGTTTTTCAATATGAATTCACAACAATTTAAATTTACCTAAAAGTTTATCTCTCTATAGTTTTACATATTAAAGATCATTTGAAAAATAGAACTATTGTTGATGCCTAAAAAGGGCATTATGCTATGTATATTGAATTTAGTATGAATTCACAAAAAAAATTTACCTAAAAGGGCATCTCTCTATATACTTAAATCTTGGAGTGAAGCTTAGCTAAAAAGTGAATGAATTTTTCTTAAATGTTCCAACAAGGAAGTAAGCCTCCAAGACTCTTGGAATTATCTATGGAAAGTGTTGACATTAAGGTCAATTTGTCTATCAGTAACTTACACTTAGTCAAATGGTTATGTTGTTACTAAGCTTATCTTCCATTCAATAGTGTTAACCAAGTTGCTCTCAAGTCAAGAGGTCATTATACAGTTGCTACCAAGTTCAATAGTTGCTACTTAGCTTTAGGTTCTATATACAATTTATGTCGAGCATAGTAGTATCTACCAAGTTATTTAGTGAAAGTGATGTGAACTCTAGTACTAACTGAGCTCTATAGTATTAACTAAGTTATTTAGTGTTAACCATGTTCTACAGTGTCTACCAAGTCCACAGTGTTAGTGATGTGAATCTAGTGTTGACCGAGCCATGGAGTGTTAATCGAGTGATTCAGTACATGCCAAGTTTCTTAGTGTTCACCAAGTCACGTAGTGCTGACCGAGTTCAAGTTACTTGGAAGTGATCATTATACACCAAGCCTCTTTGTCAACTGAGTGCTAGTAAATGTTGAGTGTTGACAGTGGTTGTTGAGTATCAGAACATCACCAAGTTTGTCTTCAGAACCCAAGTTACAACAATTGGGCCAAATTTGTGAATTATGTTGAAATTTGTATCGTAGCCAACTTTAGTAAGTTGTGATTTGGATTGTTATATATGTAATGCAATGTATCATATCCAAATGTAAATGAGGAGAAGAATATATGATGAGCATAGGTGCAAATAAGAAGGCTACAAGTAGTATAAGTGACAATAAAGATTTATGTATCACAACAAGGTGATCATCACATTACAAGGAATCCCAACTAGCAAATCAGAGTTATAGATCAAAGATCAGCCACTAGCTCATCATAATAGGTGTATCCATTAAATCCTTTAATAAGGTAGACTTAACAATCTCTTCATAAATCTCTTTACCGAGTGCATACTTCATTGTATGTTTTGTAAATCCTTTCACAAGGTGGACCTAGCAGTCCTTATTGCTCCTAATAGGTAGACCACTAGAAGTGATTAATTGTAAGCCTTAACAAACCAACTTTATACTATGGTACTAAATCTTGTGGGTATCATCCCCACACCATCTTTACTTTCTATTTAGAAGGTTTTTGGGTCACCATATCTTATGTCAAAATGTTATGAATGTTTTACCAGTTCCATTAGATCATAATACCATATGAAGGATTAATTGGTGAAATAAGATAAATATTTTATTAGTTTGTGATTCAACCCTCTCCTCTTAGTAACCTTGCCTACCTTATATTTCTAAAAATTAGTATCAAAGTTCTTTGGATCTCATAGAAGAAGTTTAATAACTTGAGAAAAGATTAGAAGCAATAGAGGTATAATGTTGGTCCTAGATTGGTTTTTAGATTGGTTTTGACAATTAAGTGTCAACACACTTAACCGGTTTCCATAATGATGTTGAGTATAATACAAACACTGAGTTATAGTGTGTTTCGAGTTAGAAATTCAACAAGTGCCAAGTGAACTTCAAGTTCTGAGCAAGTATCAAGTGCTGAGTGAAAAGTGATGCCAAATTACTATAAGTGCCAAGCAGAGTATAGATGCTAAGCAAGACAGAGTTACTATAGGAGCCGAGTGAGATAGAATTCTTATATGTGTCGAGCATCAACAATCAATAAGTGTCGAGTAACACAAAATCAACATATGAATTTGTGCCCTCACAAACAGATGTAAACCATTTTTGAGTCAACTCAAGATGAATCTCAAAGGATCTAAAAGATAAGATCAAATCTTTTACATTCCCTATGTAATCAGCATGTAGCTAATAAGAAAAATGGAGAAAGCATGCAACCAATAGGAAAAGTGAAAGAATTGAGTGGGAAAAGAAGGATGAATATTGATCATAGATTTATAACTAACCCTAAGGCTTCGAAACCTTTAAAAGGAGGATGAAACCACATAATTCAAGGCAGTGTAAGAGAGTTATATGGGAGAATGCTAGCAAAGTTCAAAAGGGTTTAAGTATTTAGAGAAGGAAGAGCTACATTGCAAAATTTAGTTGGTTAGAATAGAGTATCAACACTTCAAGCAAAGGCATATCAGATCAAGAAGGACCAGAATAGACTGAGCAGAACAAGGATTTGGAATCAACAATTAAAAGATTGTAAGTCATCAGGTCAACACATTCTAATACTTTCTAGCCATTGTATTAGGAATGAAAATCCTACGGAGATAGGTCAATCTAACAACCATGTTGTAAGCCTTTCAACAAGGTGCTAAATCCTTTAACAGGGTAACATTCCAAGTGAGTGTTTGTAAATCCTAAAACTGGGTCACTTTTAATAGGGTGTAAAGCCTTTAACAGGGTAGACCTTTCACAAGGCAAGCCATTGGAACTAGTCAAACTTTGTAACCCTAAATAGTTACATATTGCTACAATGATAATTTATGGGTGTCATCCTCACCCCAATTTTACCTTCTCATTTTGGAGGGTTTCTAGCTGACCAAAATCTTGTGTTATCTAGTTTTCATGCATGTCTTTACTTTTATGTTAATTAGATATGGTAGATGCATGTGAATAATCTCAGTTAAAAGTTTTAGAGGTTAAATATTATTACTTCTGATTCACCCCCCCGAGAAGTAAATCTTCCCACTTGTAAATTCCAACAATTGATATTAGAGCCAAGTTCTCACTAGGAGAAGCCTTATAGCTTGGAAAAAAAATTTGGAAATGGAAGTCTACAAACTTGGGAAGGTCATAGAAAACTAGATGATTGATATACAACTCACCCTACATACTCTAGAAGAAGCTAGGGAAGAACTGAGAAAATCTTCAAATAGAAGATGAGAGATTTCCATAGTTGAGAATGATACACAATACAAGGATATTGACACCTCAAAATTGTTTGCAAATAGAGATTCTAAAGAGTTTGATGTAGCAATAGTAGACCTAATGGAGAAGAATAGAGCTCAAGCAGAAGAGATCAAAACTCTCAAGATTGAACAAGAATCACAAGCCATAATGCTTTGTGAAGTAACTGAACAAAAGATAAGAGCCATTGAAGATAAGGCTATGGGAGAATATGACAAAAAAACCTTGCCAATAGATTGGAAGAAAAGTCAATTAAGCTTGCAAGAATTTCAAACATGCAACTAGAAACCCTAAGTTAGATGATGAATGCAGATCATGAACTAAATGTCAAGGATATTGAGATCTCTACATTGAAGATGCAAAATGAACAATTGAAAAATGACCTAAAAAGAGAGAAGGAAATTGAAAAAATCTTCAATAAACCTAATGAGGCCATCAAGTACTTTGAATGGCTACTGAAATCACCAAGAGCCAGCAATGATACTTTCAGACTAGGATACACCAACACTCAAATAGGAGAGTCATCCAAGACTGTAGAAGAAAGAAGTGACAAAGGTAAGAACACTAAACCTACTTGTCATTTTTTTCGTAAAAAAGGACATACCTCTAATGTGTGTAGGAGCAAGAATGCCCATCAACATGGTAAACCTAAGAATGTGGGTTACTGTCACAAGTGCAACAAGCAAGGACATCAAGCACATGACTGTAGGACTAGGACTATCAGAACACCAAGATTTGAAGGTCACTGCTACAATTGCAAAAAGTATGGACATAAAGCTTTTGAGTGCAAATCAAAGCTTGTGTGGACACCTAATCAGCCAGCAAGGAGAAATAATTATGGACATTACTGCAATTGGGACTACAACACCAAGTATAGATGCCATTACTATTAGGAATATAGACACATCCCTAAAAATTGCATAAGTACACATTTCAGTGGAAACTATGGCTCAGCCAAATTACATGCTTTAGTTGTTTGAAGACTAGTCATATCAGCAAGAATTTTGCAACAAGGTCAAAGGCACCCAACTCAAAGTTCAACAAAGGAAAAGAGAAGGTAGATGTTGAAAACATCAGAGGAGAAATGAATAAGACATGGAAGAAGAAATATGGAAGCAACACATCAAATGAAGGGATCACTTCACCTAAAAGGTCAAGTGGTCACACTTCATCCAACTAAGCAAAAGAAGAAATGTGGAGCTGATATACAAATTTTTATCATACATCAGTTCCAAGACAAGTAAGTAATGAAAAGAAGAGATCAGCACGAATAGAGATGCAAAGTACAAATTTTAAGTGTTGCTTAGTTGCCTTCAAATGCTAAGTAAAATACCAACACATGCCAAGTTGAATGGTTGATTTTAGTCGAGTTGGTAGTGGAAGCTGAGTGAAGAGAAATTTTAGTTGAAGCTGAGTAAGGGAAACTCCGGCATATGTCGAGTTATTAAAAGAAAATGGAAGTCAAGTAATGTAGAAATGCTTAAGGATCTGAGTGGACAACTGTAAATGCACTAAGCATTAAATGCTACAAAATAAGGGTATATGATCGCATTTTGAACCATTTCTCTTCATCACAAACAAAGAGAAAATACAAAGAAGAGTGCAGAATGACTTCAAAGTAGAGAATCCAACATTTGAGCTGATTTCAATAGAGATTTAGCATAATTTCATCAATTTCAAGGTATTTACACTAGTGCCAAGCTATGCAGTTTTATATTTCTTCGTGTTTAAACCCTAGATAGAAGAAAATGGCCTCTAGTTCTAGTAAATCTCAGGAGAAAGAGTTGTTTGAGGTCCAATTAGTATCAAATGAAGTTAAACAACCAAATTTTTGGCCAATCCCTGAAGTGGCATACAAAAATGACCCAACTGAAGCCCTATCTATTATTCCTCCTAAGGTAGTTATGGTCCAAGATGTTAGGAGGTGTTACAACTATAAGATTGGTGTTTTTGGGGACATGGAAATGAGAGAAGCATATGATAGGTTGTGTGAAGACAGAGTTTTGAAGGAAGAGTATCAAATCATTGAGAGGAAGGGTTTGACTAGTGCCCTAGAATTCCCCACTATCTTTAAAATTGAATGGATCATAATAGTGTTAAGCAGGGTTTCACGATGGAAGTTTATGGTTAGAGAATGGCCCAAAAAAGATATCAAAGAGGATCATAGGGTAATAGGGTATCCAACCCTAGATTGGCCAAAGACTTTCAGAAGTGACTCTAAGGAAGCAATTGAGAAGAACACAGGAGCCAAATGGAACAAGAGAGGAATGACTATAGATACTATCCAAGACCCTCTTGTTGAATTTTTTGTTAGGGTTATTTCACACAAATTTTATCAATCCAACAGACTTAATAGTATACCTTGCATTGTAGTAGATGTTGGCTACAAATTAGTTAAGAAGGATCATAATTATGATCTTGCAAAACTACAACTACACAAAATCAATGAAAACCTAGGAGCAATAAGGAGAAGGAAATAAGGGAGTCAACATTGGCTCGTGTAATGCCTAACCTTACAAAAGGTCAAATAAGTAAGGCTAACAAGAAATATGGGAGCAAATTTGCACCCAAATATAGAGCCTTCAGCATTCTACAGAATAAAATTGAGGATGTTGTAAAGAAGTCCACACAAATGTGGAAATTGATTTATGGGCTAACTAATGTCAAAGAAGGACAAGAAGATCACTTTGAGGGAAGAAATGATGATGAGTAAGGAGAGGAAAATGAGAAGGAGGAAGAAGGAGATAAAGAGAAGGAAGATGTAATAGTGGAGAAAGAAGTACAGAAAGGTGATGAGGCAATAGCTAAGAAGTAGCAACAAGAATAGAGTGTCCAAGACACACAATTGCCACCACCAAGTCCTCCACATGCACCACCTACATCTACAAAGAAATTAATTGTAAAGGATATTCCTAACACCTCAAGTCAAAACACCAATCCATTGACTATAGAAGATCTCAAAAAGATCCTTCACCAAACAACTTTGCAATCATAGTTGTGTACAAATCCCATTTTGGTGAGTGTAGACGAGTTACAAAAGGTAGGAGAAGGTAAATACATAAGAACCACCTTCACAATCTCCTACAGCTACAAATGGACAACCACAAGAGCAACAAGCTCAAGATGTAACTACTAAGGTTGATTCCACAGTGACAATAACTTCAACTATCGAGGAGCAAGCTAAGGAAAAGATAGGACAAAAAGATACCATTGATCCTACAACACAAAGTCAAGGTGCACATCCTTTGATCACCATAATTGATCAAGGCAGAAGTGAATAAGATAAGGAAGAGGAGAAAACCCCCAAGGAAAGAGAGCAAGAGGCAATACAGACATTGATCAATTTTCCTACTACAAAGACTCCTACCAAGCAGCCGAGCACTGATGTAGTATCACTATAAATTTCAGCACCAAGCTTGAGCTCTACCAAGGTAGCAAGGTACTTCACTATGGATACCTTACACTTGATGAAGAGATAGTCATACCAAGTTATGACTACAAGACAATGAACTTGGCACAGATAAATGAAGTGCAAGAGGCACCAGAGAAGAAGAAGAAGTAGGAGATACTTGGAAATTAGTATAGGTAGAGGCAAGCATTAATAGAAATCAAAGACATCTTTCTTGATGCATTTAGCCTACCAGTACCTAATGAGACAAAGCCCATTGTGGAGCAACTGTCCAACATAGTGGACCAAGTACAAAATGAAGACCTTGATACCAATGCTAAATTATTGGAATGGTCTAAGAAGAAATTTCAAATGAAGGTAAATGAGAAAATATCTGGTGAGATAGCACTATCACAAGTGGAACTGGCTAAGAAGGTAGAGAAGGTGAAAATAGTACTTGAGAACATATTCTCATTGTACTCCAAACTATGTGACTCTTCATATTTCACACAAGAGACTAGCTAGAGAATATTGAGCTTTGAGAGGAACCTTAAAATATCAAGTACTCAACTACCAAAGGATCCAGCTCAAAGTGAGAAGCATTTTTCTACAATGCTTCACACTCAAAAGGAGTTAGTTGTATTAACAGCAGAAGATGCTAATATTAAGGCCAAATTGATATAGATACAGTTTTCAATCACCCCACACTTGGAAATATTGCATAAAGAAGTGGCCTATGTAGAGAATGTTTTGAAGAAAGATCCAAATCTTTCTACATTAGAAGGCCTAGTACATCTTGCAGCAGAGACAACCATCTAGCTCAAAGCACTAGAAATAAAATTGGACAACTAGGATGCTGCTCTAAAGATAATAATGGAGGTAAATAAAACATTTTTGGCTAAGAATTTAATTCACTCTTAGGACCCTTTTACATAAGTGTCAAAAAGGGGGAGATATAATAAAGATAGGAGATAATAAGAATGGGGGAGATAATACATTATGTAGATAAAGGGGAGATATAATAATTTGATAATAAGAATGGGGGAGATAATAAATTATGTAGATAAAGGAGAGATATAATAATTTGGGGAGATAATAAAAGAGACCCAATGAAAAAAAAAATACACAAAGGGGGAGATATTCAAATTTTGAATTTTGAGGAAAGGATACAAAGTGCAAGGAAATGTGTGAAAGGGGGAGCAGACATAGAGCAGAAACAGAAACTACAAGGAAGTGTGCAAAAGGGGGAGTAGATACAAAGCAGAAATAGAATAGATAGAAATAGAAGCAAAGGAATGATAAGGTAGAAAATGGAATCAACATAAGACAAATTCGACTTAAGGAATTTTGGATACAGAGATGGCACATCAGCTCAGGGGGAGTTACAAATTTTTGAGGTATATAATCTTCTACAAAATTTTGAACAAGTTTTTGAAGTTTTATACATATGTTGAACAGAATGTGTATCATAAAGAACAGATTCATAATGTTTAGTTAAGTGTTTTTGCCACTCAT
Organism: Cupressus sempervirens; assembly: GCA_028749045.1. NCBI lineage: Eukaryota > Viridiplantae > Streptophyta > Pinopsida > Cupressales > Cupressaceae > Cupressus > Cupressus sempervirens. Next base: position 30,674,990 of record CM053783.1, on the reverse strand, counting down.
GTCAAAGGGGGAGATTGTTGGTCTCAGATTGGTTTTGACAATTAAGTATCAACACACTTAACCAATTTCCAAGATGATGTTGAGTATAAGACAAACATTGAGCTACAATGTGTGCTAAATTAGAAATTCAATAGGTGCTAAGTGAACTTCAGGTGCCAAGCAAGTATCAAGTGTTGAGTGATAAGTGATGCCAAATCACTATAAGTACTGAGAAGAGTATAAATGTCGAGCAAGACTGAGTTACTATAGAAGCTGAGTGAGACATAATTCCTATATGTGATGAGCATTAGCAATCAATAAGTGTTGAGTAACACAGAATCAACATATGAGTTTATGCTTTCACAAACTCAGATGTAAACCATTTTTGAGCCGACTCAAGATGAATCTTGAAGGATCTAAAAGATAAGATCAAATCTTTTACATTCTCTATGTAATCAACATGCATCCAATAAGAAAAATGGAGAAAGCATGCAACCAATAGGAAAAGTGAAAGAATTGAATGAGAAAATAAGGATGAATATTGATCATAGATTCATACCTAACACTAAGGCTTTGAAACCTTTAAAAGGAGGATGAAACCCCATAATTTGAGTGACTGTAAGAGAGTTATATGGGAGAATGCTAGAGAAGTTCAGAAGGGTGTAAAGGTTTAGAGAAGGAAGAGCTACATTGCAGAATTTAGTTGGTTAGAATAGAGTATCAGCACTTCGAGCAGAGACATATCAGATCAGGAAGGATCAGAATAGACTAAGCAGAACAAGGATCTAGAATCAACAATTAAAAGATTGTAAGTCATCAGGTCAACACATTCTAATACTTTCTAGCCATTGTATTACGAATGAAAATCCTATGGAGATAGGTTGGTCTAGTAGCCATGTTGTAAGCCTTTCAAAAAGATGCTAAATCCTTTAACAGGGTAAAATTCCAAGTAAGTGTTTATAAATCCTTCAACCAGATCACTTTTAATAGGGTGTAAAGCCTTTAATAGGGTAGGCCTTTCACAGGGTAGACCATTGGAAGTTGTCAAACTTTGAAACCTTAAATAGTTACATATTGTTGTAGTGATAATTTGTGGGTGTCATCCCCACTCTAGTTTTACCTTCTCATTCTGGAGGGTTTCTGGGTGACCAAAATCTAGTGTTATTTATTTTTCATGCATTTCTTTACTTTTATGTTAATTAGATATGGTAGATGCATGTGAATGATCTTAGTTAAAAATTTTAGATGTTAAATATTGTTAATTCTGATTCACCCCCCCCCCCTCATAAGTAAATCTTCCCACTTGTAAATTCCAACATATACAAGCTAGAAAAGGCTATTGAGAATGATAAGTTGCATTTGGAATTGATTATTGGTAATCTCAGAAAAGAAAAGGAGCATCTCTCTCAATATCTACAAAGAAGGAAGGAACTAGCAAAACAATCAAATGACAATCTCTACATTGAAGAAAAAATTGAAGACATATGTCCAAAAAGAAATTTAGATGAAGTTGATGAAGCAATCAAAGTTCTACTTGAGAAGAATCTTACTCTCCAAGAAGAAGTAAGAGAGCTAAAAAGAGAACAAGAAATCCAATTAGTCAGACTATTTGAAGTCATGGAACAAAAGGACAAAGCCATAGAAGAGATAGAAGAAAAGAACAATAAAATTAATCAACTATCCCTTCAGCAAGTATCTTTTATTGATCAACTCACTGGTGCAAATGAATAACTCATAAATCTAAGATCAAAGAATCAATGATTATAGATTGATAGAAAACCAATGAGAGGATGATGAAATCTCAAGAAATCATTATTCAGTTGAATGAGAAAAATCAGTATAAACACAAAGGCAAAGTAGAATTAGGTTATACAAAAGAAGGAGAATCATCAATGCAAGGAGCTCAAAAGAACAAAAGGCCTACTTGCAATCATTGTGGTAAGATAGGTCATACATCAAATAAATGTTGGAGCAATGGTAAATCTATATTCAATGGAAAGTGCTATAATTGCAATAAGCATGGTCATAGAGCAAGTGAATGCAAGGAGAAATCTAAGTTTGAAGGAAAGTGTTATAGTTGCAATAAGAAATGACAGAAATCTATTGAATGCAAAACCAAGAAATTGAATCTAGTAGAATAGATTGTGAAAATAATATTTGGACGGAACTACAACACATGGTGTAGATGCCACTACTGTGGAGAATTTGGGCACATTGGAGCAAACTGTGTGAAACATCACATGAGGAAAAGCAAGACCACTAGAAGATGTTTTATTTGTACAAAACTTGGACACTGTGCCAAGAACTGCATGAACACAAGAAGAGTTGAAGATGAAAAGAAAGCCAAAACTAACAATATCAAAAAATAGATGAAGCAAAAATGGATAACAAAATCTTCTGAGAATGCAAACCAAGATCATGAAGTGAATGACACCCAAGTCAATGAGTTGGGTGGTCCAAACACTTCAACTTAGTTTCTTATGGAGATCACTGGAGCTATAATTCAATAGAAGAAATATAACATCAGTTCCAACCAATAAGAATAAAGAACCACATTAGCATTCAAGATGCATAGGGATCATCAAGCATGATAGAAAGTAGGAGACTTCATCGAGCAAGGTCAGGTTGCAAGACCCTATTGAGCAAGGTTGGGATACACTAGAGCATCATATGTGGACATTGAGTTATTAGTGACTCTACTGATTGATGGTAAGTCCACTAAGCTATGAATATATCCCAAGCATTAATGGCTAAACCAAGTGGAGGACAATCTATCATTTAGCGAGTATGAAGTACAAAGAATTAATGGCGATTGAAAGAAGGAAATTTGTTAAAAGAAAAAAATTGAAGATATTGTTTCACCGTGAATTTCTAGAGCTATTTGTGAAGAAAGAACTCAGAGCCCTTGGGTGATTTAAGTGTTTGTTGTTGAGAGATTTTCAAAGTTTTTAGAAACCCTACTAAGCATGGAATCTTCAAGAAAAATTAAGAAAGGTTTTGAAATGTTGATTCATGGAGTTGACTGCAAGGCACAAAATTTTAAGCTAATTCCAACAATTGCAGAGACGCTTGACCCAACTGGTGCACAATTGAAAATTCCACCTAAGGTATTGTTATGCATGATATCCAATCATTTTATCTCTATTCCATTCAAGAACTCAGATCCCTTGAAATGAACAAAGCTTCTAGTAAATTGTCTATAAATGGTGTGTTTAAACCTAAGCATCAACATTTGGAAGCCAAGAGCTTGACACATATCTCTCACATACTATGAGACTTCTAGGTCAAATGGATGAGATACATTTTGAGTCATGTACATTGTAAGGAATAAGGTGTCTCAACCTTGGATAATTCATTTTTCTTTTTTTTTGTAAATGTATTTTTTGTAAATAATGTAATTAAGTGTGAGTATACATGTCTAAGTGGCATGTCGATGTCTCACTCCACTTGCATGTGTCGACATCTTGAATTGTGTGTAAGGAGACCATGGCTAAAATAGTTATGATGGATTCTAATGACCCTATAAAATATCATATCTATATCCATTTATTATAACACTTTACCCCATGGTTTCAATATATTTCCAATCCATTCCCATGCATTAACTTGATTTATGAAGCATTAAATATGATAAATGATTTATTGATTAGCATTTGTATGTGTAGCTAGTTAATACCAAATTGTGATGATTTATTAAGATAAGTAATTATTATTAAAGCATAATTATCTTGAGGTGATTAAAATATTTTTTTAAAGGTATTTGAGTCATTAGTGCAACTGGAAAGAAGGAGAAGCAAGTTGCACTTGTCAATAATCAACAATTGTAGGAAATGAAGAAAAGTCAAGAGTTAGTTTCAAAAAAATAGGCATATCTTACTCAATTATTAATGAAATTAAGAATGGCTTATTGATTTGGAAAGCTGCAAGCAAGGAGCACAAACCCTTTTGGGAATTTGAGTTAGTTTGGAATATTTAATGAGCACCATGGATAAGAAGTTGACTGAGGAAAAGGTGGCATATTTTCAAGCAGCATAAAACCACTTTCAATTAAATGATCATAACTTCTTTTTTTCTTAATGGAATTAATATTTTCAAAATGATTTGGAAAGATGAAAATGAGGAGCACAATGTGGTAAAGAGGTTTGATCTAATTCATAATAATGAAGGAGGACCATGCATTTGAGTGGACTGCTAAAAAGGTGGAACTGAAAATCAGCACACTTAGTCATTAGTTTTGTAATAAATCCCTTCCTTGTTTAAGGAATGATGGGAAACTTGTTAGATGGTTGTTAGAGAGTTAATAATCTTATATATTCAAAACTATAATCAAGTATTCGCTATAGATGCAGACATATATGAAAAGTTGTAGTTTGTAGTATACAGTTCCTACAACCATTACTATGGAGTTTCCTGTAGCCATTACTGTATACTTAAATTTATTTCCCGCATTGTTATAGTTTATATTTTACAATGATAGAATGGCTTAGAGATTTTCATGGTGCATATACTTTGCAGACTTGTTTCAAGTGTATGTCCTCAGGTTGACAATTTAAATGAACCTTCTCTATTAGAAAGATAACTACTCATTTTGGATGTCCAATCCATGAGTTGTGTTTGTAAACCAAGTTATTGATCTAATCGAGAAGCTGACATTTTTGGCACCATATTCCTATGATGTGTAAGAGCTATCTTTGAAATATTTGATGATGGGTGAAGACATGAAGACATGTGGCAATTGATCATTAAGTACTATACACTCGAGTCTCCATCCAAATTTTTTAAAACCCTAATACAGTTGTTCTTTGGAAGTTTCCCTAAAAATGGAAAGCACATGATATAAGAATTTGTAGGGTTGCAAATAGGAGAGAGTGAAAAGTGTTTTGTTGGTTGCTACTAGATTTTTCTTCCATGTCCTTAAAGAAATTACATTGCAAGTGTGTTGTAACCTTTGTGTTGAAGATAATACATTGTGCAAGTTTTGAAGGGGTGGGGTTGTTTTACCAAAAGGTTTTTCCCCACTGGCATATCTTTGTGTTTATGTGTTTTCTTTCTCTATCCATTTTTTGTATTCATGGTTGACTACAATATTATTGTTTACATAATATCAAATCTGAAATTGTAAGGATTTAATAGGATTTTTCACAACACTTTCCTTAAGGGATTAGTGTAGGAAGCTATTTCCGCACCTAAGTTTCCTTACATACACAATGGATAGTTATGGTTAGAACAACCTATTCAAATAAAAAAGAAAATGACTCATAGAATCATTGGGCTTCCAATGCTAAATAAAGCAAAGAAAACCAAAAGCCTAGGTCAGGTTGAACTGGCAAAGAAGACTCTTGTCGAGTGGGATGTAAGAGGAATGAAGATTAGTGGCATCACAAACATGGAGCTAAAGTTTTGCATTCATATAATTGCACACAAGATTTATAATTATAGCAGATTAAACATGTCATGTGAAGTTGTTGATCTTGCATACAAGGTTGTAAAGAACAACATGTCATTTGACCTTATCAAGTTATTGCTGAATAAGATCAACAAGAACATGGAAAGCATAAGAGGATCAAAGAATAATCCATGTAAGTTTGGATCACTTTTGACTTGTTTATTCTTCTTTGTTCAAAATTTTTTCCCTTCCAAAGGTATAGTAGTATGGAGGAAGGATGTCCCTATTTTATATCAGATAAATGAGTATGTAGTAGAAATGGGTGAATATTTTGATAGTATCATGGACAATTACTTTGAAACATTCAAATAGAGGATGAATAATAGGTTCAGAATCCCCAAGAAACTTGTAGAAGATTACAAGGATGATATTTGTTTCATGGTGGATTGTGATAAAGTATATATGCAGGCAGTCAAACCTAGAGTGGCATGGGTTAAGCCTCTAGAGTATGAGGTTAAAATCAATGACACCAAGGATATCATAGAGGCTCTATTGAATGAGCCTATAGACCCTAAAGATGTATATTTTGGGACTTATGATGAGGCAATGACAAGAATAGAGCTTGAGATTAAGCTTCCTTAAGTAGTAAGCAAAGGAAAGAAGAGGATAGCAATGCTAAAACAAGAAAGTCCTACTCTCCTACTAATAGAAGGAAAAGGAGAGGATGTAGAAGATGATGATGTAGAGGATGAGGAAGAAGAAAATTTTGAGGAGGAAAAGCCTCCCAAGAAGAAAGGTAAGGTTATCATAACCAGACCTACCAAATCCTCTATTGTTGTGTTCATAAGAAGTTCAATTAAGTCCAAAAGAAAATTGAAGTTAGGAGAAGAAGATGATGAGAAAATTATCTTTTGAAAGGTAGCTCCTACACTTCAAGAAATATTGAAGAAGATGGAAGAAGGTTCTGGTATGAACAGCTTCAAATCACTAAAATATGAAACCAGAAACCCTAAGGAGGAGAAGAAAATTGAAGATATTCTCTTATCCAAGTTGGGAAAATGGAAGTATTCACTGAATGAGATCTCTCAACAAGTTCCAGATGCACTCCTACAAGCAATTAAGCCAAAATGGGATAATGCAAAGAAGATTGCTATGGATATCAATGAGAAAACTCTAAGACAACTTGTGTTGAGTCTTAGCAATAAAGAGGTGAAGGAAGCATTGAAGACAAATGAAAAGAAACTTACACATAAGTTTAATACATGTCTTGTGTTGATGAAAGACATTAAATCTATGATAAAATCTGACACTACCACATGAAATAACATCTACTAGTTACATCAACCAAGTGATTTTTCTATTCATGTTGATGACAAGGTAGATGAAGATGAGGAAGAAAATGTAGAAACTAAAGATGATGAATTTGATGACACAAATTCGGATGATGAGGAGGAAGAACAGGAAGCTATTGGAGGAAGTCTTCTAGAGATTCAAAGCATTAAGGAAACTGATCCAGAGAAGATTATAGCAGAAGTAATGGCTTCATTTCCTCATTCTCTGAGAAAAGCCTTAGTGTCATGTTGCTTTGAGAAAGCTTCTACTAAGTTGGTTGTGGTAACCACTGCAACACCAATCAACCAACCAAGCTCTAGACTTGTACAATAGAGTATTACATTGACAAAAGTGACTAGCACTTCATCTACTGAGCTACAAGTTCCTCCATCATCAGGCATGTCCATACAACAAGGTATTTCTACTATTAGTGTCATCTCTACAATTGTTTCTAGCCCATCAGTTTATGTAGTTGTTTCTTTCCAAATGTATCTATAGCTAGTACAATGATAGTTGAGAACAAGTCTCAACCAAGTACTAAAGTTTCAGATAAGGGTAAACAAATTGTTTCCACTATGTTGAAATAAGAGGGTAAAGAAGAGGAAATTGATTTAGATGAGGATATAGTGATTCCTAATTGGGATATCTCTACCCTCAACCATGATCAAATGAATATCCTAGGAGAAATATTACAAAAGAGAGCTAAGCAATAGAAGCTTAAAGAAGAGCAGAGGAAGAGAACACAAGATCTTGAAGATATCAAAGACATATTTTTTAATGTTCTGAGTATTGAAGTTGATAGTACTCAACCTATTCTTGATCAGTTAGAATAAATTGTCCACAAATTCAATGAAGACTTGAATAGACAAGAAAAGCTACTTCAAAGAGCTGAAAGAAAGTTTTAAAAATGAGTGTTAGAACAAGTTGCACATAAGATTGAAATAGATCAAGTAGAGTTAGCCACTATTCTTGGATCATTGGAAACATCTGTTAATAATGTCATTTCATTATTTTTTAAGTTGAATGATACATCTATCTTCACTTAAGGCTGCAAGGACAAACTATCCAAGATAGATGAAGACATGAAGGTAAGTGCACACCAGTTGTCACTTGACCCAAGTTATAGTTCTGTCCATTATTCAAAATCAAATATCTAAAAAAATTGCAAGTAGAGTTATTAAGGGAAGAAGCCATGATTAGGGCCACTCTTGCAGAAATCCAAGGCATGATTCTTCCAAAAATGGATGCATTGCAGAAACACATTGCACATGCTAAAACACTCATCCATGATAACAACTTCTCCATCACTAATCACATGATGGAATTATTAGTAGAAGTTCATATTTCATTGCATGCAAGCAAGGTGCTACAAGAGAATTGGGAAAAGAAAATGATACTTATTTTGAAGGTACATTCTGAATTCATGCATTATTTCAGAATTTATGTCAAAAAGGGGGAGGAGTACAATATGAAATGTATATTTGTATAGAAAGGGAGAAGGATACTATAGATGTATGTGTAAAGAAGATATATATGTATGGGGGAGTAGTATAGTATTATTCATATACATGTACAGATAAGTAGAAACATCTTCACAAAAGCAATTTTGAAAAATCAGAAAAATAGATTATGTTACCGAGTTGAAGACACAAAATGATGATAAAGAATGTTTTGACTTATTCAATTTGTGGATGATAAGTTTTTTTTTCACTAATGCCAAAGCAGGAGATTGTTGACATTAAGGTCAATTTATCTATTAGTGACTTACACTTAGTCAATTGGTTACATTGTTACTGAGCTCTACAGTTTCTATTAATCTTATCTTGCATTTAGCAATGTTAACCAAGTGCTTTAGTGGCTTCCAGCCAAGAGATCAATATAAAGTTGCTGCCAAGGTCCATAGTTGCTAGTGAGCTTTGGAGTTTATATATAGCTCATGCCGAGTGTAGCAATATCTACCAAATTATTTAGTGGAAGTGATAGGAACTATAATTTCAACCAAGATCTATAGTGTTAACCATGTTCTATAGTGTCTACCGAGCTCATAGTGTTAGTGATGTGAATCCAATGTTGACCAAGCCATGGAGTGTCAACTGAGTGATTTAGTATATGCCAAGTTTCTCAGTGTTCACCAAGTCATGTAGTGTTGACCGAGTTTAAGTTATTTGGAAGTTATTAGTATGGACCAATCCTCTTTATCAATCAAGTGCCAATAAATGATGAGTGTTGATGGTGGTTTTCAAGTATCAAAACATCACCAAGTTTATCTTTAGAACCTGAGTTACAATAGTTGGGCTGACTTTGTGAATTATGTTGAAACTAGTATTGTAGCCAACTTTAGTAAGTTATGATTTGGATTGGTATATATGTAATGCATTATATCATATCCAAATGTGAATGAGTGATAAGAATATATGATGAGAAAAAGTGTGAATTAAAAAGGCTACAAGTAGTATAAGGGAAAACAAAGATTAACTATCATAGCAATGTGATCATCACATTACAAGGAATCTCAACCAATAAATCAGAGTTGTAGATCAGAGACCAGCCACTAGTTCATCCTAATAGGTTTATCAATTAAATCCTTTAACAAGGTAGACTTAATAGTATTTTGATAAATCTCTTTACTAAGTGCATACTTCATTATATGTTTTGTAATTCCTTTCACAAGGTGGACCTAACAGTCCTCATTGCTCCTAATAGGGCAGATCACCAGAAGTGATCAATTTTAAGCCTTAACAAGTCAACTTTATACTACAATACTAAAGCTTGTGGGTATTATCCCCACCCCAATTTTACTTTCTATTTGGAAGTTTTTTGTATCACCATATCTTGTGTCAAAATGTTATGAATGTTTTACTAGTTTCATTCTTTCATGCATACAATTAGATCATAATATTATATGAATGATTAATTGGTGAAATAAGATAAAGATTTTATTGGGTTCCAATTCACCCCTCCCCTCTCAATAATCTTACCTACCTTATATTTCCAATAGAAATATGTCATTTAGAACACAAAACTACAAACCTCATAAGTTGCCTAGAAGCTTATCTAGAAAATAAAATTTTGGTAAAACCAAGAAAACCAAATTTCATGGACTTCAATACCAAAAAGTGTTGCCTAAAAAATGCTACCAATTGGAATTCATTAGATACTCAACCCCAACACAATTCCTAACTAATTGATAATAGAATTCATACACTAATGTGCATTTAAATTTATGAAGGGAAAAATTTGAGGCAAGAGTACAAACCTTGGAGATGTTTGGAACAACAAAATGGAGCATAGAGAGGTGAAAATTCACTAAACAATCTTTTAAAAATATATATAATATTCATATTCGTTTTAATTTCATTTTCAAAAATTTCAAACTTCTTTATGAGTATAGTTTCCCTGTAGTGAACTTTATCCATCAGATCGTTTCAAATTGAAATTGGATGTTCTAATAAATCTATAAAAATTTTGTAAAATTGAGAATACATTAAATATTTTACTTACTGTACACTATAAATGTGTGACACTCTAAACCCTTCTATCCAAGTGATTACATAGATTGAAATGCTTGAATTGCAGCCTAGAGCTCCCTATCCATGGAGTGCAAAGATCTATTTTAAGCAATGTAAACAACTCTCAGCTAAGTCTTTGAGACACAAACCTTGATAGTAAACCATGCAATGCGGGGTTCTTGAGACAAGATGCAAACATGCAAGTGTGACAAGAAACTCTCAAGATATGCAATACAAATATGACTACACTAGAATGCAATGCATAATGCAACTATATTAAGAAAATAAAAGTGTTACAAGATCCAAACTAGTTAAACTATGTGAGCTAGATTATTGCAAAATAGAAAGATGCACTATATGATTCTAAATTATTATGCCATGGTATGAAATAATTAGACAAGAAAGTTGAAGTTCTCCACAAGATCTCAAGAAGATCAATCGATAAACCTGTAGCATAACAATACTCAAGAGTGTGGATCCTTTGAGAAGGGGAGAGCTCTTTCTTTTAAAGGTATATAGATGGTGGAGATCAAGATCAAGGGATGAATGATCAAGGGTGTAGGTTGACTTTGGTATGATCCATGTGTAAGAGGAAGTCAACCAATAAAAGAAGAGTTGACTTTACATGTGAGACAAAAAGCCTTTTCTTTTAATTTGTAAATAGAAAAAGGACTTTATGTGTGCACATTGAGTGGGTTAGAAGAAGGGAGTGTTTTATTTAATTAAAAGGGGATATGTTCTTTTAATCAAATAATGAAATTAGTACAATATATTTAAATTATAGGTTATAATCAGATTAATTGATTTTTAGCAATTTGGTCTAGGTAAATGATTAATTAATTTAGCCAAAATGGTAAGGAGGGGGATAATAGTCTAGACAACTATTTTTAGGTGATTACATTTGTCCCTCTTTGACTTATGTGTGATTGATTTGGGAACACATGACGTCAAATAATACAAAAGCCATGTAGACAATGATGGATATAGAGATCTGATCTCGAAGAACAAAATGCATAAAGAGATAGCAAGTCCTTAATGTATAGCCTAATAAAGATATAACTAAACACTTAGGAAAGAGATGATATCAAATATCCTGAAGATTCCTAACACATAAACAAAGCAAATAGATTGAGAACAAGTGAAAAGATCAAACATATGCTCCAAGTGATGATAAAGTATTTTTGCCCCCTCGTGATTGAAATTGAAATGAGGCAAGGGGAATGTAGAGATGAGCCAAATATAATTAAATCAAGATATAGAAAATTCCATCATGATATATTTATGATTAGAACCAAAGAGTGACCATAAGGAAATGATAGAATGCCCCAATTTGACCAAAGTTGACCACAAAGGATAAAGCATGCAAATGAGGTCAAATCAAGAAGAAATATGATTTAGAAGTAAAATATGTGTAGTGAATTAGATATGAAGTGTAGAAATGATGAAGATGTGGAGAAGTGACGATACCCTAGTGAAGATTCAAAGATTAGACCTCAAAAAGTTAGCTAACTACATAGAAGAAGGTAGAATTTTGAAATGCAATTTTCAGGATCGAAATGTTGAAATTTGCTAGGGGTGCTATTTTTGTGAGATTCTGAGGAATTTTTAAAAATGAGTCAAAATGAGATCAAAAGGCTACATAAGGGGTCCAAGGTTCATTTTCAATTCATTTTTCTTTTTGTGATATTGAGAGCGTTTGAGTGATATAGAGAGAGAAATTGGCTTTAGCAGGCATTCTAACCCAACGACATCATTTTGAGTGTAGTTTTTTGCACAACCAACCACCTGAATATGAGGCCCGATAGGTCTTTGAACTCTCATCACTTTTTTGAGGTAGTTATTGCACTTTAGTATGATTTAGGGGTTTTGAAAGAAATATCACGCAATACTTTAAAAGTATTGTACGGGTACTTGAAGAAATATCATGTGATATTTCTATCAAACTAAAAGTGTCATATAGCCTAACAAAGTGTGTCATCTGAGCCATACCCAAATGTCACCCCACCTAGTGTGAAATGTCACGCAAGCAAAAAGTATCACCTAGGTACTATGAAAAGTATCGTATGATACTTAATCAATAAATAGTATCACCTGCACTTAGTAAAAAGTGTCATATGGTCTATGTTTTTAAAATTTTTAGTTGAATTTTATCTATTTGAGCATTTTTTGATGTAAATGATTTTCATTTACTTGGTTTTGCATATTTTGTTTACCACAGTTCATATCAAGGCCCCCAAAGTGGTGGGATTATGCCTCCTACAACACTTGACTGATTATGAGAAGGCCTCCATATCGAGTATGGGGCTGAAGTGGGTGACACACGTGCCCCATATATAGGAAAACCATGGGTTGTTGACTATGCTAGTTGAGTGATGACATAACAATCACAACACCTTTCACTTGCCTACTGGAGAGGCCATTATCACACTAGAGGATTCATATCACATCCTTCGGGTACCATGCTATGGAGATCCAGTAAGTTTTATGTTTTGGGTACTCATTTGTATTTAGGGTTCCAATATCCATGCAAGGTATATTGATGCAAGGTTTTTGCATGTCACAAGTATATTATGATCAGACCTCAACAGAGGGGAGACTAGTTTAACAAATATTTCAGGATGTTACCATCTTAGACCTCTATTTGAGCTAGGAGAGGTTCATAGATGAGTATGGGGATGAGTACCCATTATCGTGTCTCTTTTCCTTGTTAGTTGCTCAAGCTCTAGTTACTAATAGGGGCCAAAAGGGCTTCCCACTAGGATGGGGGAGATTGGTAGCAGATCTGATTGGTTAGCCTTGGATGATGGCATGGGGACCAATGATCTTGGTAGACATGTACCATGAGTTGCACGAGATAGTATATCAGGATAGACCAACTTGGGCATGCAGGTTGGTGTTTGCCTAGATATGGGCTTAGGAGGAAATTGTAGTGACATGGCCCCGGGTGCAAGCCCTTCATCTTTAGGTATATAGGGTTCATACCATAGAGTCATAGTGGGGATGTGACATACTATCGATAGATTCTGGATGAGCTTACCTCCTTTGTTTGGAAATCATACCACCAATTCCATAGATGGTCTAATGCCTGGGAGTTGAAGTACATACACTATAGTCTACCCCTAGTTGGACAACATGTAGATATAGTGGAATGGTTTGTGATCAACTAAGTACGATGTCAATTTTCTTAGCAGTAGGGGTTCTTAGTAGAGTCAATGACTTTTGTACATAGGGTTGGCTACCCATGTTGTATTATTAGACTGCCCTATGAGAGAGAACAATTTTGATATATGAGCCTTGGAACTATCAGTCAGAGGTGGCAGATACAGGAGCAAACCCAATGTACTTGTATGAGATGTAGAGGCATCCATTTCCTAGGTTTACATGACCATATCCTCCACTTGTAGTAGTAGGATAGGGGGAGACAGAGGAGATGGAGGTGGAGACAATGATAAAGGTAGAGGTGGTAGACATATGAAGGTCGGGAGTAGTTCCCAAGTGGTGAGGAGACGGACATGGGCACAAGCCGCAAGGGATGAGGAGGAGGAGGAGTGTCCACTGACACACAAGCGAGTAGAGGGGGTGGGGGTAGGACAAGAGAAACTTGCCAAAGGAGATGGAGGGGAGGGTGACTAAGATGTTAGGGTTCAAGCTCTAGAGGTAGAGTTATAGGTGGAACAAGTCAACATTGTCATGCAAGGTCAACAACTTATAGATGAGCGAGTACAAGGGGATGAGCTCCACAAGGAGAAAGATGCCTCTAGGTGAGAGTCAATGCATCATGGGGCATTAGTTGCATACTATTATGCAACATATAGGGGTGTGGTACCATTAAGAGAGGGGTTTCCATATTATTCAGATTGAGTAGGTAGACTAGAGGGTGTTGTATAGCTACCAGATAGGAGACAGGCTATAGCTCCATGACTGTCACTAGCCTAGGAGGGCGAGAGTCAATCCTAGAGTTAGGAGAAGCCTAGTGGTGTAGGTGTACTTCCTTTCCCTTTGAATTTCATATTATTTAAGTTATGCAATGGGTCAATTGTTAAGTCATTTCTTAAAAATTGGGAAATTTGCATTGGAATAAATCCACAAATAAAAGGATTTTGTGTTATTCATAACCGAATGGGAATGTGAATGATCTTAGGGTATTTGAATAGTTTGTAACTGTTAAGATGGTATTTAAATAGACATCTCATAATGTAATAGGAGGGATTCAATAAGGAGTTAAAAGGAGAATAGTTTGGAAGAGAGTGAAAAGAGAAAAAATCCAAATGGCTCTATGGCGGCAGCCAAAGAGCCATACATATGTAATATGTAGAAAGTATATTAATGGAAGTATTTTTTTTATCATTAATAGTGTTTATTTTGCTAAGTCATATCTTTATTGATTTTTATTATCTCCGCTATACATTCAGTTTTGATTTTTTGGTGAAAGAACACAGTAGTGGTTTATTTTGACTTCCAAGTTATGGATAATCAATTCAATGATTATGTGGGAAATAATCGTGTATTATTTCTTACATGGATTTAATGCTTTATTGGTTTTTAAGAGACTTTACATGAATTTTTTATGCAACAAGACAAGATTCAGGTGTTGAAGAGGGAGTGCCTAATTATGTACAAAACAAAGGTGGTAGTGTGGCTTGGCTTTAGGAGAGGAAACTCGATCGCATGACAAGAAAAAGGAGGAGGTAGCCGTGGGGAGAGAAGTTGACATAGAAGAAATAGGTATGGATGTCAAGGAAGATGAAAAGGTGGTGGTATCAAAGTCTCAACTCATAAATGAAAGAGCCCAATAAAGATGGGGATCAAATATAGAAAGGACTTGATGAAACTAAGGAAGGAGTTTGGGTAGTAAGATGTATGAGCTGATAAAAGAAGCATTGTTTAGTATGAGTAAAATACAATAAGTGCAAGTTGTGATAGAAGGAATCTTAGCATAATGATCTACATCTTGGGTAAAATTGATATATATTGAATGGTGAGTCTTATCCAATGATGATTGTGGAGTAGAAGATGTAGAATTATGTCATTATAATGTTAAGATTGACATTTTTATTATTGTCTTTAGTGGAATATGGAAAGGTTGAGAGCCTCTAATCAAAGTTTGTAAAGAATGCCAAAAGAGTATGCAAAATTGTAGACCAACATTAATTTCCTCTGCATCACCTAGGATGATGTCCTTGTGGCATTTTGTTGTATCATATGTATTTTGAGACATTCATCCAGATTTTGGATCCTATATTGTATTGTGACACCTTTGATATATATATGAGATACTGGATTCAATTGATAATCTTGTGTACTTATCTCATTTTATGGATGTTTGTACATGGATGTTTCAACATTTTAAGTTTATGTTTTCATGTGATGTTTTAGTTTTTTTCTCATGTTTATGTGCTCATGGATCTCTCTCATGTGTATTTTAGCTCTCATGTGTATAATATAGACTCATGTTTTGAAAATGCTTTGGATAGATCAGATGTGATTATTGGATTAACCCCTTGTGATGACAAGATAGCAAAAGAGGCAAAGTGAAAGATCAAGAAAGTGAGAATACGTGATCAAGAAGAAAGCAAAGTAGATGTGAAAGCAATTAGTTGATGTGTCCAAGAAAAGATGAAGAGAGAGCTCTCCCCATATGTATAAATGAAAGAATAAGCTAAAATGAGTCTACGATGCAAACTAATATGCAAAGTGGTTTACTTGCAAGGGATGCAAAACATTTAGACTCTAATTTCATCATTGAGCATTTATTAAGGACATCATAAGATCATACAAGGTCATCACTAGTATAACTATGAGGATATGAATATTATTGATATTAGATAGGTATGTGGGAATCTAATTTAAGTAGTAAAGACATGTAGGTCAAGATGGCTACAAAATTATATTCCTTTAGTTTAGTATAGCAAGATTAAACTTGTATCAAAGCATAACCCCTGAGTGTGATCTTACAAAAACAAACAAGGATGATATGTTGTACGTCCAAAGTCTCAAGTAGGACAAGCATGAATGCTCTAAACACCTTACATGAATAAAGTATACCCACAAGAAAAAAGCAAGTAAAGCATGCCCCATGCCCCCAATCTTCTAGTCTGTGACATCCTTGAAAGACTATTAGGGAGGGAACACTCAACAAAGAAATTGTCATAAACAACATGCAAAAAAAGTTCATCATAGCTCAACAAGTTTAAAGTTAAGTGTGTTTGTGTGTGTATGCCACATGAGCATTTCTTCAAGATTTGAATCTGATAGTGAGAAATATCGCAACATCCAAGACTGTGGGTAAGGTGTCCGAAAAGTGTTGAGAAACACTTGATGTCAAAAAAAGGGGGGATAGTGTCGATAAACATTGTTTTGTGTTTTTCCAAAGAAACCCTAATGCACAAGGAGACCCCAATAGGCTAAGCAATTGTACCCCCAAGACGAGGACAAGAGACAATTCCAAGCTAGGAAATGTGTTGTGGAGGTCAATGAGTGAAATTGATAGACATAGGTGTCAGAGTCTCAAATAGCACCCATTTCTAGGTTTTCACCACTCAACAAAAAAAATCAATACTTTTTTTTAATAAATAAATTGTATTTTTTGAATTTTTTGGTGATTCATCCAAGTGCCTATTGCTGGGTTTTCACTAAGATGATCATTTTTTCAAGACATTTTCTAATTTTTAGGATTTTTTCAGGATCAATAGATATATACAAATAGCTGAGCTATGAGCCTCAAGCATAGAACTTCTTTAGGTGGAGAATATTGATAGGTTCCACCAATTGTTCCCATTTGGGAGTAGAAAGCTAATAGGCACTAGATACACATGTTGTTGTTATAATGTAAGGACCCAACCAGTTAGGCTCAAATTTCCCTTTCTCTAATAATTGCTGGGATTTTCTCGAAGCACAAGCTCATCCACCTAGAACTCATAGGGATGAACCTTCTTATTGTATGTAGCAGACATTTGCTCTTAATAAGCCCTCATATGGTCAAAAGTAGCCTTGTAGTGCTCATTAAGGGTTTCTAGATCTAGTATCTACATAGCCCTATGGTCTTCATCAGTTATCAACCCATGTAGGGAGACTCATAGTGAGGGAATCACAACTTTTAAGGGTAAGAGAACCTCATAACCATATACTAAAGAAAAGGGTGTAGCCCTTTTAGGAGTATGTATGGTGGTCCTGTAGGCCCATAGCATCAGATTTATCTATAAGTGCCAGTCTTTTCCTGATTTGTGAACCATTCTATGCAGGATTTTAAGCAATGTTTTATTAGAAGCTTTAGTTTGTCCATTCCCCAAGGGATAGTAGATAGAGGACCAATGTTGCTTGATCTTGAATTTCTTAGACAACTGTGTTAGATCCTTGTTCTTAAACTATCTTCTATTATCAATGACGATGGAGCATGGGATGTTGTAGCAACAAATAATGTGAATGAGTATAAATAGGGTAACATGTTTTCTTGTAGCAGTAGATAAAGGTACAACTTCAACCCATTTTTTTAAGTATTTAGTTGTTGTGATCATAAACTTATGACCACTAGACAAAATTAGATGAATCTTTACTACCAAGTCAAAGGTCCATTTCCAAAATGGCCAATGTGTAACAGAAGGTATGAGCTCTCATCAAGGAGCGTGGATCAAGTTACTGTGAAGCTGACATTTCTTACAAGATTTAGCATATTGAACAATGTAAGCTTGCATGGTCAACCAATAATAGCCCACCCTAAGCAATTTTTGAGAAAGTGCAAGACCATTAAAATGTGCCCCACAAATTTTGTTGTCAACTTTAGCTAACACCTTTTTAGACTCTTCTAGTTCTAGACACCTAAGGAGCATTTTGTGTAGACTCTTCCTATACAAGTCACTAGAGACCAAGGTGTAGGGTGATGCATTGCAAAGGAGTTGGCATTTTTAATTCCATGTGAGATTTTTAGGAATAATTTGATCATATAGGAAAGAGAAAATGGTTGAATAGTAGAATGAATCATCACCTGCAATGGTGCAGATCACTTGGATATCGAAGGAGTCATAAGCTAGATGACATAATTCTTCCACCAGGAACTCAAAACATGATTCATGTTTTTGTAAGTGTAGAATAGATGCTAGGGTGGCCATAGCATATGCAGCCTTGTTATCTATTCTAGGAATTTGTTGAAATGTCACAAATGTGAAATAGTTCCATAGAGCATTAATAAACTTTTTGTAGGGTATCAACTTGTCATCTTTGGTTTGATATTCATTATTGGCTTGGTTTATGACAAGTTGAGAATCTCCATAGATATGCAACTCTGTGATCCTCTACTCTAAATCCATTTTGATCCTATTTGTTAAAGCTTCATAGTTCTTACTATTGTTAGTACAAGGAAACAAGAATTTGTGAGACTTTGGGATTGTGTAACCATGAGATGTGATAAACATAATGCCTGTCCCAACTCCATTCTATGTGTGAGAACCATCAAAAAACATCTTCCAAGTTCTTTCAGTGATATACATGATGGAAGAATCTAGAAACTCAATCTGCATAGGATTTGTATCTTCTAATGGAAAATTAGCCAGTTGGCAAGTTATGGCTTACCCCTTGATAACTTTGTGTTCAATGTACTGAATGTTAAATTCAGAAAGAATCATCATCTATTTAGCTAAATGGTTAGTAAGCACAACTTTACTTAATAAGTATATTAAGGGATCAACTTTAACAATCAAATGTAATGTGTGAGTCAACATGTAGTGTCTAAGATTTTGGGAGGCAAACACCACTTCAAGGCAAGCCTTGTCAATGGCGTTGTAGTTCATCTCATAAACAACCAAAGTATGATTGATGTAGTAAATAACATGCTCTTTTCCAATGTCATTGGTTTGTGATAATAGTGCTCCTAGGGAGGAATATGTAGATGAGATATAATATCAAAGGTTTTCTTGGCATAAATGGCATTAATACTGGAGGGTTGGCCAAATACTCTTTGATTTGATCTAAGCTTTGTTGACAATCTTCGTTCCAGATACTGGTAGAGCCTCTATGAAAGTTTTTGTTGAAGGATTGATTATGTAGGAGCATCAAGCTTGGTGTTATGTTTTGTGTGATTAGGGATGTTTTTGAGTAATATTAGGGAACCTTTCCTTATCAGCACATTAGGATCAGTTGGATCATGTAGAAGTTAAGAGTCATTTTACCTTGCATCTGGAGCTATATTTTATGGTTTTTGCAGGCTACTTGTGGGTTGTGTAACTAATTATTCATAATGAATGATATTATAAAAAATTTAGGGATTTAATAGGGCCTATATTAATACCTTCAATTAAAGGTCCAAGTCCTAATTCATTATGAGTTGTGAGATATGGCCATTGTCCTTGGGTATCAATTTTCTGTCAGTTTACAAGTTTGATTTTCCTGTGTGACTTTCAAGATGTGTAGAAAATTATCCTTGAGGGATCAATATATGCATACTTGGGGTCTTAAATATAACCTAAAATACTATCTTTAGTTCATAGTACAGGTCATAATTCAACTAGAGTTGGGTGATATCACGATTTTCCTCAGGTATCAATTTTCAGCTAGTTTTTGTGAAACATGTGGAGTTTTTTTGTCTTGCTTGGTTTTGTATGATGAAATGAGATATTTTTAAGTTAGGTACATCTTATTAGGTCATGTGTGGACCTAAATATTACTTTGCATTGATTTTGTTCATATTTTCTTTAGTTTTGGTTTACTCTTCCAAGGTGGACATATAACGTAATTAAATGCTTCACTCGTCAACTTGTGGCTTAGCTGTCTATATAAGGATCATGGGTTGATGTAGAAATTATTAGAGGTGGATCATTAATATGGAGTATTAATGTGTGTTATTCGAGGATTCCAAATCCTTAGTAGATGAATAGCTAAGATAGAGAATTTGAAGAAGAGCTAAAAGTTGTGGTTTAGAAATAAGGAGGTTGCTTGGTGGCTTGCGAGCACAAGTTGAGATCTTGGAGGTTTCTACCATATTGTTGTTATTTTATAGATCTGGGCTAGCTAGGAATTGAGTGTGATCTTGAGGGATCTTATAGAACTATTATTTTTATTTCTATTTTATTTGGTTGTAACCTGGAAGGCCTTACAGTCGAGCAGATTGCATGTAACAGTTATTTTATGAATAAAGAGTTGTGAATTGGTATCACATCTTGCATTGTTGTATTATTTCCACTATGTGGTTATTTTTTGGGGGCTATGACATCTTCTTTGGGGATCTTCCTACCTTGTACTGCATCAGGTGGTATTAGAGAAGAGGTTTGATATGAATGAAGATTATCAGAGCAAGGTTAGATCTAGGTGATTGGTTGATCTTATCAAAACACAATTGTTCCTGAGCATGTAGACAAATCACCAAAGTTGAGGTGGTTAGCACCAGGACCTTGGATTGAGAGGAGTTGATATGAGAGGATATTGATCTTATGGTGGATTATTCTTTCTAGAGTCCTAGGTTGTGAGGTGGCATATCATAGTTCTGACTTGCAATTATAGAGGACTTGCAGATGGATCAATGGATGCAAAGATGGAAGGTTGATCTTGTTGGAGCATGATCATGAAGATTTTTTGTGATGTGGATTATATATTTGTATTCTTGGACTTGTGATTTGGTTCTTGATTATTCATGCAAGGTGGTAGATTGTGATCTGACCTATAGAAAATTTGAGTTTTCATAAGGAGTGTGGGAAGGATTTTTTTGCAAAGGGTTTGCAAAGATCTTGGAAGATGGATTCAAGAGGATTGGACCCTCAAATGACTGTGAATCTATGTGATGTGGTGGAGAGGAGGCTTGCTGAGATGTCTACTCGGTTTGATGTTATTTTGGCTGATCGAGCTATGGAGTTGTATGCTCAATTTGAAGCTAGTTTGGTTGATTGAGTTAAGGATGGGACGAGGAAGGAATTCCTTAGATGCTTGTGGAGCTAGAGTCTACCGATCTGAAAGAGAGTTGCCTGGCTGGTTAAGAGACTTGTTCGAGAGAGAAGATAGCATAATAAGGTCAAGGTGTAAGAGGTTGGTTTTGTTGGTCATTTTTTGGAATTTGATATAGAACTTGTAGAGAAACTTGAGGATTTTTTTACTTGTATTCCTAAGCTTTTTGACATTGGGATGGAGATTTTTTTTCATGATCAGTTGGTTGAGTCTGACATGGAAATTGCAAAGTACTTGGTCATAGATAATCAAGTTGCTATTACTGATGAGTTACATGTTGCAGAGGATCTTGTTGTGAGCAATGAGATTACTGAGATTGTTTAATATGAGGATTTACATATGGATGAGGATTTATGTATGGTTTTTGATATGGAGCTAAATTCATATGTTGTTGCTGAGTTGATTGAGGATATGGATGTTCTTGCTAATGTGGAGTTCGAAGTTGGTGGTGTGGATTCACTAGTTGTTGATTTGGTTTTGGATCTACATGATACTATGGGTATGTATGTTATATTATTCTTATTAGGGATTTGAACTTACATATTTCTGAATATTTTTTGGAGTTACATGATTTTTCTAACATGGATTACATGTTTGAGGATATTGTTGTTGTTGGTTGTGATCAGTTGCAGAGATTCATGGTGAAGCATTATGTTCACTTTGTTCCTGGGAGTGAACATGTTAATTGTGTTGCTGATATTTATTTGATTTTGATTTTTTAGTGGATAAAGAATACATGTTTTATTTTCATTTTTCTCTATTAACTTTGATGGAGTGTAATCCTTTGGTAAAGATGAAGTTGGTTGCACATATTTCTTTGGGCATCAAAGTATAGGCCATGCTTTTCTATCTACCTGGGAGTCAGATGCAGGAGGAGCTTGGATTTTAGTGGATTTATGGTTTACATGAATGGGGATGTTTTAAAGGAATATTGGGGGACCTACCTTTCCTTATGAGCACATTAGGATTGGATGGATCATCTCGAAGTTGTAGTTGTTTTACCTTGCAGCTGGAACTATATTTTCTGGTTTTTGTAGGCTACTTGTGGGTTGTGTAACTAATTATCCTTAATGAATGAGAGGATTTTGATTTCAATTATTCAAGATAACCTAGATTAATACCTTTATTTAAAGGCAGAAATCCTAAATCATTATGAGTTAAGAGATATGGTCATTGTCCTTGGGTATCAATTTTCTGTTAGTTTACATGTCTAATTTATGTGCATCACTTTTAAGATGTGTATAAAGTTATCATTGTGGGATAAGCCTATGCATACTTGTGGTCTTAAAGAGAGCATAAAATACTATCTTAAGTTAATATCACAAGTCTTAACTCAATTGGGGTTGGGAGATATCAGGATTTTCCTCAGGTATCGATTTTGGCCAGTTTTCGCAAAACATGTGAAGTTTTCATCTTACGTAGTTTTGTATGATGAAATGAGATATTTTTAAGTTGTGGAAATGTTATTGGGTCATGTATGGACCTAAATATAACTTGGAATTTATTTTTCTTCATATTTTCTTTAGTTTTGGTTTACTCTTCTAAGGTGGACCTATAATGTAATTAAATGCTTGACTAGTCGACTTGTGGCTTAGCTAGCTATATAAAGAGCTTGGGTTGATGTAGAAATGATTAGTGGTGGATAATTATTATGGAGGATGGAGGTGGATTATTTGATTATTCCATATCCTTAGTAAAGGAATAATTGAGATAGTCAGTTTGAAGAAGAGCTAGTGGCTACAACTTACAAACAAGGAGGTTGCTTGGTGGCTTGTGAGCACAAGTTGAGATCTTGGAGGTTTCTACCAAATTGTTGTTATGCTACAGATCTGGGCTAGCTAGAAATTGAATTGGATCTTGAGGGATTTTGCAAAATTGAACTTATAATTTCTATTTTATTTGGTCATAACTAGGAAGGCCTTACAGTTAGGAATATTTCATGTAACAATTATTTTATGAATAAAGAGTTATGAATTGGTATCAGATCTTGCATTGCTGTACTATTTCCACTATGTGGTTATTTTTTGGGGGCTAGGGCATCTCCTTTTAGGATTCACCTACCTTTTATGACATCGATTGAGCTTTATCATCCAACTAAGATATGAACCTCCTAATTGATTGCAGATGCCCTTGAAGACTTCTAAATTGACTGATGTTTCTAGGAGGAGGCATTTCCATGATGGCTTGCACCTTTTCGGGATCAACTTTAATGCCTTTTTTGATATGATATAACCTAGCAAGTTACCAGACATGACACCAAAGGCACACTTTTTTGGGTTTAGCTAAGGCTGAAATTGTTCCATATAGTCCAATATCAAACTAAGGTCATCAAGATGTATGTCTCTTATCTTTGATTTGGCCAATGTTTCATCAACATAGTCCTCCACGTTTTTGTGCATCATGTCATGGAAGATAGTAGTCATAGCTTGTTAATAGGTAGTACCATCATTATTTAGCCCAAAGGGCATGAGATTATACAAAAGGTACCCCATGCACATGTAAAAGTAATTTTTTTCTTGATCAGCAAGAACAATCTTGATTTGGTTGTACCCATACAATCCATCCATTAAGGAGTACATCTCATAACTCACGGTCATGTCCACTATCATATCTATGTTGGGTAGTGGAAAGTCATCCTTAGGGTGTGCTTTGTTGAGATCTCTAAATCATTACATACTCGGATAGACTTGTCATGTTTAGATACAGGTACAATGTTAGAAATCCATTTTGTATAATCAATGGCTCAAATGAAATTTACACTAAGGAGTTTTTCTAATTCTGCCTTGACTAATAAAGCCACATGCGGGTGCATCTTTCTCAACTTTTGTTTAACAACTTTGACACCAAGAGAAATAGATAGATGATGCATAATGAGATCAGTGTCAAGACCAGGCATATCTAAGTAAGTCCAAGAAAAATTGATCTTCTTTTCTTGAAATAACTTAGTAAAGTTCTCCTTTTCTTCAACTGATAGTGACTGAGCCACATGAATAATTTTAGGAGATTATTTTGTACCCAAGTTGATAGGTTGCATAGGTTCGATAAGAACCGAAGATATATTTTGAAAATAGCTTGGTAGACTACCAAGTACCTCATCTTCAGGTGCCTCAAAGAGGATTTCACCCTTAGACATGTCTTTATTTTTACTTTTTTGTGGTTCAAACATTGTCACAAAGTAGTTTACACCATTTGAACGCTTATTTTTTCTTTTGATTTTATGATTGAGGTACTTGATATTTGTTTCTATCATGTTTATATCATGTTAACCATAGGTTCACTAGTGAAAGATATCATAGGTTCAATAGCATTGAGGTAGCAAATGATCTCATAACCATTTTGGAAAGATGGTAGTGCAAGTCTTTAATGTTGATCATACCAATTTTTGAGATCACTGTGGATTAATGAGAGGGATGTAGAGGCCTCAAGGCTATTGATATGAAAAGATTCATCTATGGTGACAAGAGAAGTCAAGCCTAAAGTAAAATTTCCAAAGGAATCCAAATCAAGAATAGTCCTAGAGGGATCAGCATGATCCGGTAAAGAAGTTTGTGAACCAAACTCACCAGACCCTAGATTAGACTCTTCATCCACATTTGGTTGGGTAGCATAGACATATATTACATCCACACCTATTTCACAAGATGCATCAGAAAGGATTTCCCATTCATATTCACCAAAATTTGTACTCTAGTTCTAAGTAATCAAGCAAGCAATATTCTCTATTATCCACCCGCTATTTGGATCTTCATGATCAGATGAATTTGAGTGGTTTTTTCAAGAAGTGGAAGCTTCAACATGATTAGAGGTGATCATATGTTCTTCTCCCCAAAGTAGGAAAATGGGAAGCAAGAAATCCTCATTTTGTAAAATAGTAGCAACAAAGGGTGGATCCTCATCCTCTGATTCACTAAACATAGGAGCTCGTCTAGCAAATAAGGGTAGTTCATCTTCTAGCATAAAGCCTAGGCCAGTAGTGTCTCTGTGGTTGTGATCCTTAGTGTGACTCAAGGGTTTTATGAGAGCTTTCTTTTTAGAAGTTAAGGACCCATGGCCTTGATATCCCATGTTTTGTAGAAGCTTGTACCCTTTGCCATAGCATTTAGGAGAGATCAGAGTAGTGACCATGACTTCTTCCACCTCTTCCTCTTCCCTATATAGCCAATCCTTGACGGCTTGGTCTTCTTTCTCTACTTCTAGGGGAATTGACAATTGAACAAAAGTGCCAAAAATAGTGTTGTGGTCTGAGTCCTTTTGAGGTTTTATCTAGTGTCATAGTTCACATTCGAGTCTTGATTGGAAAACCCAGTTGACAAAAATTAGAGTGAAGGAAGAAGATGACCTTGTTCCAAAAAAAGAAGGCACACCAGTGCACCTCAACTGGTTCGCTAGTGTGCCAAAGTGCATCAGAGGAGGCATTTCACCTTTCTAAATGTGCAACAATGTAGTTGTACACCTGTGTAGCACCAAAGTTGACGGGTCCTATCAAACCCCCCCACACCCTTCTCCTTGCCATTGTTCTTCATTTTCTCATCTTCTCTAGCTTCTACCCACAACTCTACACAAAGTGAGGTGCACCTCCTCGCATCTTTCCATCTTTGAAATGCAAAAACAAACATCAAACAACACCAAAAAGAGGTGTGCATCAACACACCTAGCCAAGTGTGCTAATGAGCATCTCTTTTGCATCTTTCTCCATAAAAACATAAAAAGAACCTAAAAATAAACAAGTAAAACCTAAATTAATGTGCACATCAGTGCACCTTAAAAAATTCACAAAAACACTTTTTTTTTTTTTGCCACGAGTTAAAATCCATGAGGTTCACTGTTATGCACCTTATCTTAAGAATTTGATTTAAAATTTTCTTTGAAAATGGACACACCAGGTGCACCTATCAGGTGTGCCAGGTCAACCAATTTTTACATTTTAGGGTAAAATCAAGTTTTTTGTGTTTTTGGAGTAATTAGGTTTTTAGACATTTTGATTATGTCACCTCTCTGGTGCCATTAATCCAATTTTCTTCAATTTTGAGCTAATTGACGTCCTTTTGTACAAATTCAATGGCTTGCTCATCATCCTCCCTTGCTGAGAAAATGGTCCTAAAGCCTATCATGTTCAAATTTTAAGGTAATCTAACCAAATCAAGATTCCAAGATGATCACTTAGAGATTCAAGATACTAAACTAGGTCACACTAATTTGGGAGCATTCTTAACACTATACAACAAACCAACGAAAAGATCTCATATGGTTTTCACTCTAATTCACTCTAGACTATGAATGTAGCATCACATCTAGTGTCAGTGCAATCCTCAAAGCTGATTATGACACTCACTAACCATTATGTTCCTAAAGAGAGGGTAGTGAAAAGCATAACTAGAGAGATCATCCTAGATCTCCGAACCAACAATATTGAAAAGGTGTTCTACTTTCCAAAGGCTGATCAATCATTAGATTGACCTATCACTATGCCGAAAGATGGTATAGAGAACATGTTGATGAAGCCTTTGAGATCATTCAATCCTCATACCTTATTGAGAAGACTCCCCTAGGATGGAAAGTTGGTAAAGTGGATATGACATAGGGCTACATGAAGGAGGATATTAAGTATTCAATAAATACTTTTGAGCAAAGACATGGGTTTTCCTACATCAGGACATTTGAACATTTGGATGGTGCATTTTATTGAGACCATCAAGATAACAAAGATGCCACTTGATTGGGCCTCCATTCTTAGTGAGAACTTGGGAGAACAACTGGTGGTAGTAAAGAATAACCAAAGATTTTATATGACTTCATATTTGGTATACTTGTTGGCTTCTAGAGCGATGGATTATCCAAGGTTGTATAAAAGGGACAGTATGCAAGATGCCAATGCATGGCCATACATAGTATATCCTTAGCTAGTAAAAAAAATCTATCAGAGAAAAGCAAGGAAAACAAGATAGTGAATGATGCTTTCATCTTTGCAATAATCTGGTTCATAGAAGGGGATTATGCAAAAAGAATGTCCCAAGAAGCAGTTGCCAAGGTATCAGAAGTTGGCACTTATTACATCCAATTTCACACATTCACATATTTGAGGGTAGTAGGTTCAACAATCAATCCAAAGAAGCTCCCTAGATATCCCAGGGACAAGCTTAGTTTACTAGAGATTGCTCGACAACTCTTGTATGCATATGACAGAGTTAGAAAACAACACAAAATATGTTAGATATGGCCTATTACAATAGGACCATTTAGGGTGGATCGAAGACAAGACATTTCATCTTTTGAATGTGAATGGGATCAATATCCCTTGGAAGAGTATAATTCTCTATAGCCTTATTTTGACAATATCAGGAGAGTGCAATACTTAGCATGAGGATGCAATTGAAGATCATTGGATGAATGCAATAGATGACTACAATGTCTACATAAGGTATTCTTGTAGGATGACTCTATATTTAGCAGAGATGCCTTTAAAGATAAAGATCCTATTAAAGATTGTGCAACAAGACTCAGAGGAGTTGCTTGATCCATTGTTCAATAGGGACAAGATTGATGACA
This sequence comes from Cupressus sempervirens, assembly GCA_028749045.1. Lineage (NCBI taxonomy): Eukaryota > Viridiplantae > Streptophyta > Pinopsida > Cupressales > Cupressaceae > Cupressus > Cupressus sempervirens. The sequence continues at coordinate 30,647,312 of CM053783.1, read as the reverse complement.
AGCCTATCATGAATGCTAAGATAGACAGAGAAGAAAACATAGACATCAACCATAAGGTGAGGCACATCATTAAATTGATGCAAGATTGGATCAATAAACCATTCAAACTTGATCCAATTCCTCAAATTATAGTCTTTCATGCTCAAGCCTACTCAGCCAAAGGTCGAGGAGAAAAAGTCATGATGCCTACATTTATAGCCCAGTCACCAGTGAGACCAGAAATGGTGTGCCAACTTGATAGACTACTTGGGGATTATTAGGCTTAGAAAGGTAGAGGTAAAGGCAAAATGAAGGGGAATTCTTCTCAACAAGCTGAGATAGAAGAGGGAGAAATTCAAGCACCTCCACAGAAAGGATAGGAGAATATACAAGGGCCAAAAAATGTAGAAGTTGAAAAGGCCCAGAGGATTCCCAAGTGTCATCAGCTGCACAAAGCCAAGAAGAAGCCAAAACTGAGGTACAAGAGGTTCCTTCACCTCGACAAGTAAAGCAAGCCTCCCCCTTTGTACCTAAAAGAAGGAAGATCAAGACTCCAGTGAAAAGGAGGCAAAAAGTTACTAGGAAAGTGATTCCTTTCCCCTCAGTTGTCGAACCAATTTAAGAAGAAGCAGAAGAAGAGGGTGATGAGGAGGAAGAAGACAGTCTACCTTTGAGATGAAGAACTCGACTTGCTAGAGCCACAAAGTTAGAGAGTAGAAGAAGCTCTACCATCACACCTACATCTATTCTTGAGCAACCCATTCAAACTACCACATCAAAAGATGAGATGCAATAATGAATAGATGAGCAGGATGTGGAAGGCACTAATGTCTTCAAGATATCTAATTTTAATTTCATGTTGGTGGGCACTGAGTTTGTGGGAGATAAGATCAAGGATACTCCAACCAATCAAGCTCAGTAGGAGGAGTGGAGTCAGATGCCACCAGAATCACAAGGGCCTAAGGTAGCTCCATCATCCTAGGTGCAAGTTACATTTTGTATTGATAGGAGATCATCTACTCCCCTTCCTCTAAACAATGAAGAAGAGAAAGTCCAAATGGGACTGGAGGGAGAGTTGGAACAAGTATCCATTGAGGAATTGTTGGAAGAAGGATAGATAAGTGAACAACCATAGAAAACTTCCCAAGACACCGAGGTGAGAACTGTTGGCTCCATAGATACAAAGACTCTTGGTGTTGATATCTCACAGAAGGAAAAGACACTAGAAAGGGGAGATATGGGAAAGGACATTGTAGAACAAACTGTTGGAATTTACAAGTGGGAAGATTTACTTCTAAGAGGATGGGTGAATCAAAAGTAACTAACTTTAACTTTTTCAAAATCTTTTAACTGATATCATTCACATGCATCTAAATCATCTAATAAACATGAAACTAAAGACATGCATGAAAATAGATAACACATAAATTTGGTAACCCAGAAACCCTCCAAAATAAGAAGGTAAAACTAGGGTGGGGATGACACCCACAAAGTATCACTACAGCACTATGTAATTGTTCAAGGTTACAAAGTTTGACCACTTCCAATGGTTTGCCCTGTGAAAGGCTTGTCCTGTTAAAGACTTTACACCCTGTTAAAAGTGACCTGGTTAAAGGATTTACAAACATTCACTTGGAATGTTACCCTATTAAATGATTTACAATCCTGTTAAGGATCTACAATATGGTTGCTAAACCAATATAGTTGCTAAGCCAACCTATCAACATAGGATTTTCATTCTCACAATACAATGGTTAAAAAGTATGGTAGAATGTCTTGACCTGATAACTTGCAATCCTTAATTGTTGATTCCAGATCCTTATTCAACTCTGTCTGCTCTGATCCTTGCTTGATCTAATATGTCACTCTTTGAAACTATGATACTCTGGTCTTGATCAACTGGATTCTACAATGCTACTCTGCTCTTCTCTAAGTCTTTACACCCTTCTACACTTTGCTATAACTCACCCATACACTTCTCTCATACGCTCATCCTGTTGTGCATAATGGGGTATCATCCTCCTTTTAAAGATTTTGAAGACTTAGGGTTAGGTATGAATCTACGATCCATATTAAATCTTCATTTCTCACTCATTTCTTGCACTTTTCCTATTTGTTCTATGCCTTCTCCATTTTTCTTATTGGCTACATGTTGATTACATAGGTAATGCAAAAGATTCATTCTTATCTTCAAGATCCTTCAAGATTCATCTTATGTCAGCTGCAAAAATGGTTTACATCTGAGTTTGTGAAGGCACAAACTCATAAGTTGATTCTATCTTACTCGGCACTTACTAGTTGTTGATGCTCAACCCATATAGGAATTCTATCTCACTCATCTCCTATAGTAATTATGTTTCACTCAGCACCTATACTTTTCTCGTCACCTATAGTGACTCAGCACTTGAACTTCACTCAACACCTAAAGATCACTCGGCACCTGAAGTTCACTTGGCACCTATTGAATTTTGTAGCTTGGCATACACTGTAGCTCAGCTTCTATATTATACTCGGCATCATCTTGAGAATTGGTTAAGTGTGTTGACACTCAATTATCAAAACCAATTTGAGACTATCTCCCCCTTTCACATGAGTGGAAAAAACACTTAACTTAAACATTGTGAATCTAATCTCTATGAGTATACTACACATTTTGTTTGGCATATGTACAAGACTTCAAAAACTTGTTCAAATTTTTTTATACCTCAAAATGTTGTAACTTCCCCTAAGCTAATGTAACAATTCTATAACCAAAATTCTTATGTTGAATTTGTCTCATGTTGATGTGTCTGATACTCTTTGCCTTGTCTTCCTTATCATTCTTTTGTCTCTGTTTTTGTGTACCCTATTTTTGCTTGTACTTTGTATCTGTTCCCCTTTCACATCTTCTTGCAGTTTTGCATCCTTTTTGGCTTTATTCCCTTATAAATTTGAATTTGAATATCCCCCCCCCTTTGGATATTCTTTATTACTTCCATCAAAGAATGTATTATTTCCCATTCTTATTTACATCTTTCCCATGCAATAATAAATATCTCCCCAAAATATTATATCTCCCCCTTTTTGACACTTATGTCAAAGGGTCCTAAGAATGAATGAAATATTTAGCCAAAAATGTTTTATTTACCTCCATAATCATCTTTAGAGAAGCATCCCAATTGTCTAAAGCAATTTCCAATGATTTGTGTTGGATGGTTTTCTCTACTGCAAGATGTACAAGACCTTCTAGGGTAGAAAGATTGGGGTCTTTCTTTAGAACATTTTCTGCATAAGCCATTTCTTTATGGAGTACTTCTAAATGTGGGGTAATGGAAGATTGAATTTGTATCAATTTGGCCTTGATATTGGCCTCTTCTACTGTTAATATACCTAACTCTTTCTGTGTGTGAAGTGTAGTTGCAAAATGTTTCTCACTCTGAGTTGGATCTTTGGGTAGCTGTGTGCTAGAAATCTTGAGATCTCGTTCCAAGCTCAATATCCTTTGGCTAGTTTCTTGTGTGAAGAATGATAAGTCACACAATTTTGAGTACAATGAGAAGATATTCTCAAGTATTATCTTCACTTTTTCAACCTTCTTAGCCAATTCTACTTGTGAAAGTGCTATTTCACTAGATATATTTTCATTGACTTTTATTTGGAACTTCTTTTCTAACCATTCTAATAATTTAACATTAGTATCAAGGTCTTCATTCTATACCTAGTCCACAATGTTGGACAATTGCTCCATGATGGGCTTGGTTTCATTAGGTGCAGGCAAGCTAAATGCATCAAGGAATATGTCTTTGATTTCCACAAGTGCTTGCTTCTGCCTATACTCATTTCTAAGTATCTCTTGTTTCTTCCTTCTCTCTAGTGCCTCTTGCACTTCATTTATCTATGCTAGGTTCATAGTTCTTGAGTCATAACTAGGTATGACTATTTCTTCATCAAGTGCAAAGGTCTCCATAGTGAAGTATCCTTGCAACCTTAGTGGAGCTTGAGCTTGGTGTTGAAATTTGCAATGGTACTGCATTAGTGCTCAACTTTTTGGTAGGAGTCCTTGAGGTAGGAAAGTTTTCCAATGTTTGTATTGCCTCCTACTCCTTAGGGGTTTTCTCCTCTTCCTTCTCCTCTTCTATACTACCTTGATCAATAATTATGATTTGAGGAGGTGCACCTTGGCTTTGTGCAGTAGGAACATCTTGTCCTATTTGTTCCTTTGTTGGCTTCTCGGTAGTTGTTGTGACTATAACTGTATTATCAACCTTAGCAGTTATATCCTATGTTGCTTGTTCTTTAGGTTGATCTGTTGTAGTTGTGGGAGGTTGTGTAGGTGTTTCTTGTGTATTTTCCTTCTCCCTTGTGATTTCTACTGCAACCTTTTGTAATTCTTCCACACTCACCAAAACTGGATTTGTACATAGTTGTGATTGCATTGTAGTTTGGTGAAGGATCTTTTTGAGATACTCTATAGTTAAAGGATTGATGTTCTAACCTGAGGTGTCAGGAACATCCTTTACAATTATTTTTTCTATAGGTTTTGTATGTAGAGGACTTGGTGGTGGTAGTTGGGTGTCTTGGACACTCTATTCTAGTTGCTGCTCTTTAGCTATTGCCTCTTCACCCTATGTTTTCTCCATTGTTTCTTCTTCTTTTTCTTTTTCTCCTTCCTCATGCCCTTCCTTTATAGTTGTCAATCCATATATTAATTTCCACATTTGTGTGGACTTTTACACATCTTCAATTTGGTTTTGCAATATTCTAAAGGCTCAATATTTGGGTGCAAATTTGCTCCCATGTTTCTTACTAGCCTTTGTTATTTGGCCTTTAGTTAGGTCTAGCATTACACAAGCTAATGTAGACTCCCTTATTTCCTTTTCCATCTTAAGGCAGTAATGCCATTTATTCTCTATAATGAAGCTTAGCTCCTTAAGCATTGAATTATCTAGTTCAAGTGGGGTGGTCTTGAACTTAGCCTTCATAGTGTAGATGGACTCTTCCACTATGTTTTTTTGTTCCCTTGACAACTTATTAAAATCAATGGTCTTTAGACTAGTTAGATCTGCATTATCTCTAATATTATTGCAAACACTTCCCAATTTAGATTTGGTAGAATGTCTTACCAATCTGAATTGATCTCCATTAGACTTTATCATTTCTTCGTATGATTCAAGAGGTGCAACATACTTTCTTTTCTTCTTTGGTTCTACAGGCCCTCTTTTTTCTATTGCCTTTTATTTTTCATATTCTTTTTCCACTTGGGTTGTAGCCTTGGCATCTGCCCTTGTAGTTGGCTTGGCTAGGCTTGGCTTTGTGGCCTTCTTCTTTCCCTTGGGCTGTGCAACTAGCTATTTTTGAGCTTTCCTTTTCTTTGACTTAGCCTTGGGTGCTTCCTACTCAACACCTTCCTCCTCTTCATCCCCCCCCCCATACCTTGGGTTAAAGCAACTGGTCCCTAACCTTGTTCCTCTTCATCTTCTTTAGCTTCTTCACCTTCTTCTTCTACTACTTCTGCAATGCCCTCACCAAATTTGGCTTTCAATTTCTTGACAAGTTTATCCTTCTTTTTCAATGTGAAGGCAGTCTTCAACTCCATATCCACTTTTGATCTCACCATGTCATAGGTTCCAAAATGTGGTGCATCCTTGTCTATTTCCTCTACTAGTAATGCAGTTATTGTTTTTGATGCTTCATCTATATCTATTTCATAGCAAAGAGGTCTTAGCCATCTCACTCTTGGTATGGTAGCTTGAATGTATGTATAGTCAATATCTAAAAGAAAACATACATCATTTACATGTTTCTCTAGTAAGGAAACTGGTCTTCTTAGCCTTTGCTTTGTTGACTTCTTAAAGTCTTCAAAATAGCTAGTCATTAAGGTCTCAAAATTAGCTCCCGTCTGCTCTATGTATTCATTAACTTGAGCTATTATTGACCTATTATTTTTCCATGCAACTTTTCCAAAAGAAGGAAACTCATTCTGAACATAAAAGAATATACAAATCAAAATAGCACCAAATTTGCATTGGGCTCCCTTAGTTCTCCCGATAGCTACTAAATTCTCATTAATCTGTTGCAATTGCAGTTCTACAAGATCATGAGTATGATCCTTTTTCACCAATTTGTAACCAACATCTACTGCAATGCAAGGTACACTGTTGAGTCTGTTGGATTGATAGAATTTGTGTGCAATGACCCTAACAACAAAATCAACAAGAGGGTCTTGAATCATGTCAATTGTCATCCCTCTCTTATTCCACTTGGCACCCGTATTCTTCTCAATTGCCTCCTTAGAATCGCTCCTAAGGGTCTTTGGCTGATCTAGGGTTGGGTACCCTATCACTCTATGTACAATTCTCTTTGTGATTTTTATTGGGCCATCCTCCAACCATAAGCTTTCATCATGTATTCAGCTAAGCACTAGTCTAATCCATTCAGTCTTGAATACTGTGGGGAATTCTAAGGCACATGTTAAACCCTTCTTCTCAACAATCTAGTATTCTTCCTTCAACACTCTATTATCACACAGTCTCTCATAGGCTTCCCTCATTTCCATGTCACCTATGGCTCCAATCTTGCAATTATAGCATCTTCTTACATCTTGAACCATAACTACCTTAGGGGGTATAACAAATAGGGCTCCAATTGGGTCATTTTTATATGCTACTTCTGGTATTGCGTGGAAATCAGGTTGTTTTACCTCATTGGACACAAGTTGGACCTCAAATGGTTCCTTCTCCTAAGTTTTCCTAGAGCTAGAAGCCATTTTTGCAATATAGGGTTTGTACACAAAGAAAATATGAAACTACATAGCTCTGCACAAACATTAATACCTTGAAGTTGATGAAATTGTGTTGAAATGCTATTGAGATCTGCTTAAACACTAGATTCTCTACTGTGAAGTTTCTCTGCACTCTTCTTTGTCTTTGCTCTTCGTTTGTGATGAAGAAAAATGATTGAAAATGTGTTAATATACCCTATTTTTATTGCATTTAATGCTTAGTGCATTTATAGCTATCCACTCAACTTCTAAAGGATTTATGCATTACTTGGCTTCCATTGCCTTTACATCACTCGACTTCCATAGGAGTATTCTTTACTCAGCTTCAATTGAGATTTTTCTTTTTCACTCAGCTTCCACTACTAGCTTTTCTCAAACTATTCATTTAGCTTCTACTACCTTGGCAATGAACTCAGCATGTACTGGATTCTTACTCAGCATCTAAGGGCAACTCGGCAAAACTTGTAAAATCTTGAAGTTTTAACTTTGCATCTCTAATCATGTTGATTTCTTCTTTTCATTACTTGCTTGTTTAGGAACTAATGTATGATAAAGCTTTGTAAATTAGTTCCTCATTCCTTTTCTTTGCTTAGTTTGATGAAGTGTGACCACTTGACCTGTTAGGTAAAGTGATCCCTTCATTTGATGTGATACAACCATCTTTCTTCTTCCATGTCTTATTCATTTCTCCTCTGATGTGTTCAACATCTATCTTCTCTTTACCTTTGTTCTTCTTTGAGTTGGGTGCCTTTGACCTTGTTGGGAAATTCTTGCTAATATGACCAGTCTTCAAGCAACTGAAACATGTGGTTTGACTCAACCATCTGTTGTAGTTTCCTCTGAAATGTGTTCTTATGAAATTTTTAGGAATGTGTCCATATTATTGATAGTAATGATAGCTATACCTAGTTTTATAGTCCCAAATGTAGTGATGTCCATGGTTATTTCCTCTTGCTGGTTGATTTGGTGTCCACATAGGCTTTGATCTACACTCAAAAGCTCTATGTCCATACTTCTTGCAATTGTAGTAGTGACCTTCAAATCTTTGTGTTCTGATGGTCCTAGTCCTACAATCATGTACTTGATGTCCTTGCTTTTTGCACTTATGACAATGACTCACATTCTTAGGTTTGTCATGCTGGTGGGCATTCTTGCTCCTACATACATTAGAGGTATGTCCCTTTTTACCACAGAAATTACAAGTAGGTTTAGTATTCTTACCTTTGTTACTCCTTTCTTCTATAGTCTTGGATGACTCTCCTTGTTCAGTGCTGATGTATCTTAGCCTTGAAGTATCGTTGCTAGCCCTTGGTGATTTCAATAGTTTCTCAAAGTACTTGATGGCCTCATTAGGTTTTTTGAAGCTCTCTGTAATCTCCTTCTCTCTTTTTAGGTCATTTTCTAGTTGTTCATTTTGCATCTTTAGTGTAGAGATCTCAATGTCCTTGACATTTAATTCAAGGTGTGCATTCATCATCTAGCTTAGGGTGTCTAGCTACATGTTTGTAATTCTTGCAAGCTCAATTGATTTTTCTTCAAGTCTATTGGCTAGATTTCTCTTGTCTTCTTCTAGCATAGCCTTGTCTTCAATGGCTTTTTTCTTTTGTTCAGTCACTTCACAAAGAATCATAGCTTGTGATTCTTTTTCAAGCCTAAATTTTCTGATTTCTTCTACTTCAGCTCTATTTTTCTCCATCAGGTCTGCTATTGCTACATCAAACTCTTTGGAATCTCCATTTGTAAACAGGTTTCAGGTGTTAATCCCCTTGTATTGTGTATCATTCTCAGCTATGGAAATCTCTCTTCTTCTCTTTAAGGATTTTCTTAGTTCCTCTCTAGCTTCTTCCAAAGCATGTAAGGTAAGTTGTATATCAATTGCCTGATTCTCTATGATCTTCCCAAGTTTGTAGACTTCCATTTCCAGATATTTTCTCTAAGCTGTAAGGCTCCTTCTTGTGAGAACTTAGCTCTGATACCAATTGTTAGAATTTACAAGTGGGAAGATTTACTTCTGAGAGGTGGGGTGAATCAAAAGTAACTAACTTTAACAATTTCAAAACCTTTTAATTGATATCATTCACATGCATCTAATTCATCTAATAAACATGAAAGTAAAGACATGCATGAAAATAGATAACACACAAATTTGGTAACCCAAAAACCCTCCAAAATGAGAAGGTAAAACTAGGGTGGGGATGACACCCACAAAGTATCACTGCAACAATATGTAATTGTTCAAGGTTACAAAGTTTGAACACTTCCAATGGCCTACCCTATGAAAAACCTATCTTGTTAAAGACTTTACACCCTGTTAAAACTGACCTAGTTAAAGGATTTACAAACATTCACTTGGAATGTTACCCTGTTAAAGGATTTAATATCTTGTTAAGGATCTACAATATGGCTACTTAACTAATATAGTTGCTAAGCCAACCTATCAACATAGGATTTCCATTCTCACAATACAATGGTTAAAAAGTATGGTAGAATTTCTTGACCTAATAACTTGCAATACTTAATTGTTGGTTCCAGATCCTTATTCAACTTTATCTGCTCTGATCCTTGCTTGATCTAATATGTCACTCTTTGAAACTCTGATACTTTGTTCTTGATCAACTGGATTCTACAATGTTGCTATGCTCTTCTCTAAGTCTTTACACCCTTCTGCACTTTGCTATAATTCACCCATACACTTCTCTCATACACTCATCCTCTCATGCATAATGGGGTACCATCCTCCTTTTAAAGATTTCAAAGACTTAGGGTTAGGTATGAATCTATGATCAATATTAAATCTTCATTTCTCGCTGATTTCTTGCACCTTTCCTATTAGTTGCATTCCTTCTCCATTTTTCTTATTGGCTACATGTTGATTACATAGGTAATGCAAAAGATTCATTCTTATCTTCAAGATCCTTTGAGATTCATCTTATGTTGACTTCAAAAATTGTTTACATCTAAGTTTGTGAAGGCACAAACTCATGTGTTGATTCTATTTTACTCAGCACCTATTAGTTGCTAATACTCGACACATATAGGAATTCTATCTCACTCATCTCCTATAGTAGTTATATTCACTTGGCACCTATAGTGACTCGCTACTTGAACTTCACTTGGCACCTAAAGTTCACTCAGCACCTATTGAATTCTCTGTCTCGAGATATGCTATAGCTCGACTTCTATATTATACTGAGCATCATCTTGAGAATTGGTTAAGTGTGTTGACACTCAATTGTCAAAACCAATCTGAGACTAACACAAACTCCTTCATCCTCTAAAAGAAAATCTCCATTACAACATATCCCAAGGTGGTTAAGAAAAGATGTAATAAGAAATTAAAAGTAGCAATTTACCATAGAGGAGGAAGATAGGATGGAATTGATTGAAGTCTTGAGGAAGCATGGTTCACCTCCAAAAGATGCATAGGTATTACCCTTCATCATGAGTGATTAGAACCAAGACTTGTTTGCTCACATAGTGATCCGGGGGATACTTTCATCAAAATTGAAGTATCTCCAAAACTCCAATAATTAGCATCAAGTTAAAGTTCTCAAAATTTTGGACCCAACACAATTTGAACGGGTGAGAAAGGAGTCTGTACACAAAAGTTAGGGTCAATCAAAGGTTGGTCAAATTTGGGAACAGAAGTTGTTAGAAAGGCAAAAAAATTAAACTCTCCAAATTTGGTCAAAGTCAACATCAAATCGAAGGTCTCGTCGAGAGCTCTCCAACGACATTCATTTCGTCAAAAACGGAGATTGTATGTGAAAATGGCACCCAATTGAAGTCCGAGGCGGCATGGCATTAAAAAATAATTAAATAAACAAAAAAAAAATTAAAAATAAATAAATAAATAAAAACAAAAAAAATGCCATGAGAAAATTTAATTGATGGCTGGTGGGGTCGAACCCATGACCACCTGGCATTAAAGCCCGGCCCTACACCATTACACCATCTATGTTATTTGAAATATAAGTGGCGCTGCTTCTATATAAACATTGTCCACCAAAAATTGGATGCAAAAGAGGCCGCCGGCAGGATTGGAACCCCCGACAGGTGCCTCTTCAAAAAAGTTAATTGCCAACGCGCTATTTCAGCGATTTGTCAATATTATTCATATATTGCAGCAGAACATTACAGTTCACATATACATCACGCATTGATAGTCTAATTTCTGATTTTCTCAAGCTGAGAAAAGAGCCTACTCTCTATATCAGAATATGACGATATGAGATTTACAGACTAAGACCTGAACTTGACTTACTTAAAGCAGCAATGCTTTCCTAAGACTCTCTATCTCAAGAAACTCTAAAACTCTCCTAAGAACCTCTAAGGACCTTCTGCCTAACAATGAAGAAGGCTCTTCCTTATATAGATGAAAGAGTTATCCTTCATTTTACAATCATTTGGAATCCGACCATAGAAGGCGAACACGTGTAAAGTAACTTTCGACAAAAGGAATCTTGCTACAGGACCTCCACTCACAAAAGGAGGGGAACAGGACAACACCGACACACTTTATTACACAAGCATCTTTTTGAGCGAGAAGGGTAACTCAGCTGATGTCAGTTTTACCATGGCTGACATCCATGTCTCAGTGTTACTAACATAGGTTGAGATGCCTGCGTCAAGTGACAACCCCACTTGATGAGTGTTAGTACCTATGACTACATGGCGAACTAGTTTCCCAGTTCATCTCATCTTCATCATCTTCACTCATAGGTCTATTGCTAGCTTCCATTTGTTCAAGACATTCTTCTATGGAATCTTCCTTCCAGAGTATACGGCGAATAACCCGCATGAATGCTGTGGATATCATAATATCAGGAGTGCGGTCTTCTGGGACTGTTTCAAACTGTGTAAATAGCCATAGAGATTTTCTTTGAGTAACAAAGGAAGATAAAGTTCTTAACTCAATGGTATCTTCTCGAGCAGGAGTTGGACCATAGGAGGCAAATATACCATTGGAAATTGGTGTTGGCGTTCTTGAAAGGAACTGCAGATGGAACAAGTAACCATAATTAATGGCTAACGGAAACTATGAGTGTGCATGCGGATATAGGCCAAGGAAGAAGTCATCAAGCCTGGATAAGTAGTGGTATTGGCAATGATGTTGGTTGGGAATATGAGTATTACTCAAGAATTCAATTGGCCATTCATAGGAGGATGCATAGGTCTGGATTGGTCCTATTGCAGCAGAGATTTCTGGGTCTGCTTCTCGACAAGGGTATTTTGCTATGAAGGAGTCTGTGATTAACTGTCGATTGGCTGCAAAATGCACTTGGCGAAGCTCATCATATATTTGCTTCATGAGGAGCTGTGTATCTGCAATCCAGGGCATGTTGCACACCATTGGGTAGGTTGTTCTGTGTTCCATGATCATACGAACATTGTGTTGATCTTGTTGTTGCTGTGTAGGTTCAGGAGGAACAGGAGGAGCTAACGGTACTGCAATGTATCGGTCAGGTTGTTGCAGGCGAACCAGAGATTGGTTTCTGTGATCTTCCATGAGACGTCCTCGTTCTTCTTCAACACTCATTTGAACCTGGTCTTCATAAATCTGTTGATTAACCATGTTAGGAGAAAAATACACACTATTATACAAATTTATTACAATATCCGAAAGTGTCTAAGCAATTTGATTTGCTCTCGGTCGGATATATTCACGGTACTCCTGATCTTCTGTTAAGGCATTTACATGATAACCTTCTCTGCTGAGAAAGTCAGCTAATACATTTTTTATGCCTTCTACATATTCAGTTTCAAACTCGAAAGTATCAAGAAACTGCGCCCATCGCAATAAGCGACCACGAGCGACTTTATGCTTAGACTCTTTCTTAAAGAAGCTTGCAAGGTGTCTTAAATCACTTCTTAACAGAAATGGTTTGTCACCAATAAATAATTGGAACTTGGTGAAAGCATTTATAATAGCAAGCAATTCTTTATGTGTGCTATGATAATTTAACTCAGAACCCTTAAAGGAACCAGATTCATACCTTACGACTTCTTCTTTGATCTTACCATCATGTTCTACTTCTTCAAGAAGTACAACACCCCATGCTTCATTGCTGGCATCTGTTTGTACAATCTTCTTACCAGATCCAGGGATCTTTAAAGGAGGGAGCTGCTGACATTGATCTTTGATCTGCTGAATAATCTGATCATGCTGCTGAGTCCATGGTGGAACATTTTTGCGAAGAAGCTTGTTCAACTCTTTTCTTGCTTCGGCTATCTTTTGATAGTATCCTGCAATATAGTTAACCATACCAAGAAATCGCTGAAGGGATTTCTTATCTTTCACTTCCACCTTATTGATGGCAGCAAGGAGATGATTCTGAGGATACAGACGGCCATTAGGCTCAATTCTTGTGTCGATAAAGATCAAGCTTTCAGTACACCACTGGAGCTTTGTAGGATTGAGACACAATCCATTACTTTGGCAGATATTCAGAAACTGCTTGAGATGACTCATATGACTCTGATAGTCTTGACTGAAAGTATGTCATCAATGTAAGGCTGAATGAATTTAGAATATGGAGCAAAGATGTGATCCATATGGCTCTGAAATATTGATGGAGTTGTTTTAACACTGAATGGTAGCACATTCCATTCATATAATCCTTGTGGAACAGAAAAGGCAGTTTTGTAATGATCTTCTTCTTGGAGAGAGACTTGCCAAAAGCCTTTAGTGAGATCGAACTTACTAAATATATTACAACCTTGGATCCTTTGCCAAATGTAATCTTTGCTAGGCAGAGGATGTTGATTGTTTTGTAAACAAACATTGAGTGGTTTATAATTGACCACTAGCCTTTTCTCAAAGATGATATTACTATTCTCATCTTGCTTAGGGACATACATAACATGGCAAGAGAATGGGTTGTTGCTTGGTCTGATGATATTCTTTTCCAAAAGTTCTGCTATGTCTTTCTCACAGAGAGCTTGCTCTTCTGGAGATAGGATAAAGTAATTGGCTTTACTTTTGGGGACCATGGGATGATTGGACTCATCCATTTTCAGAGATAACTTGCATATCATAGTGCGCTTGTATTTGGTTAGATCCTTGTTTAACATGATAGCGGCAAAATCTGCTTGAATGTTGGCTAATTCCCCCCGGGCAGAAAGAGACTGCGTGGCTAACCAGACACGCGACTGAGGCGGAATTGGCTTAGGAGGCTGTGGAAATGACAGCTTAGGCGAATAAGCTCAAAATTCATTTATTTGGGAAACATAGCCAATATTCAAGCAGATTTCGCCGCTACTGTGTTAACCAAGGATCTAACCAAATACAAGTGCACTATGATCTGCAAGTTACCTCTGAAAGTGGATGAGTCCAATCATCCCATGGTCCCCAAAAGTAAAGCCAATTACTTTATCCTATCTCCAGAAGAGCAAGCTCTCTGTGAGAAAGACATAGCAGAACTTTTGGAAAAGAATATCATCAGACCAAGCAACAGCCCATTCTCTTGCCATGTTATGTATGTCCCTAAGCAAGATGAGAATGGTAATATCATCTCTGAGAAAAGGCTAGTGGTCAATTATAAACCACTCAATGTTTGTTTACAAAACAATCAACATCCTCTGCCCAGCAAAGATTACATTTGGCAAAGGATCCAAGGTTGTAATATATTCAGTAAGTTCGATCTCACTAAAGGCTTTTGGCAAGTCTCTCTCCAAGAAGAAGATCGTTACAAAACTATCTTTTATGTTCCACAAGGATTATACGAATGGAATGTGCTACCATTCGGTGTTAAAACAGCTCCATCAATATTTTAGAGCCATATGGATCGCATCTTTGCTCCATATTCTAAATTCATTTAGCCTTACATTGATGACATACTTATTTTCAGTCAAGACTATCAGAGTCATATGAGTCATCTCAAGCAGTTTCTGAATATCTGCCAAAGTAATAGATTGTGTCTCAATCCTACAAAGCTCCAGTGGTGTACTGAAAGCTTGATCTTTATCGACACAAGAATTGAGCCTAATGGCCATCTGTATCCTCAGAATCATCTCCTTGCTGCCATCAATAAGGTGGAAGTGAAAGATAAGAAATCCCTTCAGTGATTTCTTGGTATGGTTAACTATATTGCAGGATACTATCAAAAGATAGCCAAAGCAAGAAAAGAGTTGAACAAGCTTCTTCGCAAAAATGTTCCACCATGGACTCAGCAGCATGATCAGATTATTCAGCAGATCAAAGATCAATGTCAGCAGCTCCCTCCTTTAAAGATCCCTGGATCTGGTAAGAAGATTGTACAAACAGATGCCAGCAATGAAGCATGGGGTGTTGTACTTCTTGAAGAAGTAGAACATGATGGTAAGATCAAAGAAGAAGTCGTAAGGTATGAATCCGATTCCTTTAAGGGTTCTGAGTTAAATTATCATAGCACACATAAAGAATTGCTTGCTATTATAAATGCTTTCACCAAGTTCCAATTATTTATTGGTGACAAACCATTTCTGTTAAGAAGTGATTTAAGACACCTTGCAAGCTTCTTTAAGAAAGAGTCTAAGCATAAAGTCGCTCGTGGTCGCTTATTGCGATGGGCGCAGTTTCTTGATACTTTCGAGTTTGAAACTAAATATGTAGAAGGCATAAAAAATGTATTAGCTGACTTTCTCAATAGAGAAGGTTATCATGTAAATGCCTTAACAGAAGATCAGGAGTACCATGAATATATCAGACCGAGAGCAAATCCAATTGCTCAGACACTTTCGGATATTGTAACAAATTTGTATAATAGTGTGTATTTTTCTCCTGACATGGTTAATCAACAGATTTATGAAGACCAGGTTCGAATGAGTGTTGAAGAAGAATGAGGACATCTCATGGAGGATCACAGAAACCAATCTCTGGTTCGCCTGCAACAACCTGACCGATACATTGCAGTATCGTTAGCTCCTCCTGAACGTGCACAGCAACAACAAGATCAACGCAATATTCGTATGATCATGGAATGCAGAACAACCTACCCAATGGTGTGCAACACACCCTGGATTGCAAATACACAGCTCCTCATGAAGAAAATATATGATGAGCTTTGCCAAGTGCATTTTGCAGCCAATCGATAGTTAATCACAGACTCCTTCATAGCAAAATACCCCTGTCGAGAAGTAGACCTAGAAATCTCTAGAGCAATAGGACCAATCTAGACCTATGCATCCTCCTATGAATGGCCAATTGAATTAATGGCCAATTGAATTCCTAAGTAATACTCATATTCCCAACCAGCATCATTGCCAATACCACGACTTATCCAGGCTTGATGACTTCTTCCTTGGCCTATATCCACATGCACACTCACAGTCTTCGTTAACCATTAATTATGGTTACTTGTTCCATCTGCAGTTCCTTTCAAGAACACCAATGCCAATTTCCAATGGTATATTTGCCTCCTATGGTCCAACTCCTGCTCAAGAAGATACCATTGAGTTAAGAACTTTATCTTCCTTTGTTACTCAAAGAAAATCTCTATGGTTGTTTACACAGTTTGAAACAGTCCCAGAAGACTGCACTCCTGATATAACGATATCCACAGCATTCATGCGGGTTACTCATCGTATACTCTGGAAGGAAGATTCCATAGAAGAACATCTTGAACAAATGGAAGCTAGCAATAGACCTATGAGTGAAGATGATGAAGATGAGTACTAACACTCATCAAGTGGGGTTGTCACTTGACACAGGCATCTCAACCTGTGTTAGTAACACTGAGACATGGATGTCAGCCATGGTAAAACTGACATCAGTCGAGTTACCCTTCTCGCTCAAAAAGATGCTTGTGTAATAAAGTGTGTCGGTGTTGTCCTGTTCCCCTCCTTTTGTGAGTGGAGGTCCTGTAGCAAGATTCCTTCTGTCGAAAGTTACTTTACGCGTGTTCGCCTTCTATGGTCGGATTCCAAACGATTGTAAAATGAAGGATAACTCTTTCATCTATATAAGGAAGAGCCTTCTTCATTGTTAGGCAGAAGGTCCTTAGAGGTTCTTAGGAGAGTTTTAGAGTTTCTTGAGATAGAGAGTCTTAGGAAAGCATTGCTGCTTTAAGTAAGTCAAGTTCAGGTCTTAGTCTGTAAATCTCATATCATCATATTCTGATATAGAGAGTATGCTCTTTTCTCAGCTTGAGAAAATCAAAAATCAGACTATCAGCGTGTGATGTCTATGTGAACACAGTAGCAGAAAAATTTTCTTGAATGTTGGCTAATTCCCCCTGGACAGAAAGAGACTGCGTGGCTAACCAGACACGCGATTGAGGCGGAATCGGCTTAGGAGGCTGTGGAAATGATAACTTAGGAAAATAAGCTCAGAATTCATTTATTTGGGAAACACGGCCAAACTAGAAGTCAATGTAGGTACCCTAATGACCAACAGTGTAGGGTGACCATTGTTGTAAGGTTTGGCTTCCTATAATACAGTCGTACTGTTCAACTGGAAATTGCAGAAAAGTAACAATACAAATTTGTGAAGCAAACTGGATTGGAACATGTGCCTGGTATCTAATGGGATTGTTGGAATGGGTGACTAAATGAATACTAGTATTCATGGGAACCCAACAATCTAAAGGAAATGCTTCCTTTCAGGTCAGATTACAATCTGCACCAGAATCTAACAGGGCACATAGCTGGTATGCTTTCAATCCCGATAATTTGATAATAAGTAGAAAAGCGGGACAAGGATTGCTCATACCTTTCTGGTAACCAAAAGCTTGTTTTGGTTTTTCTTCTTGTGAATGTAGGTAAGATACATCTTGTTTTGCATATTCTTCAGTTGCTTCCATAGCTTGTGTAATTGGAGGTTCTTGAACTTGTTCAGATTCCAGAAGTAGCTTGTCAAAGGCACTCAGAGAGCTGGAGCTACTTTCATATTCCTTCAACTCATTCTGCACTTGATGGATCTCTTTGAAGATATCAACTTTAGCTTGATATAGAAAAGCTAGGTGCTGAGAAAGCCATTCTTTCCTTGAAGCCTTATAAAAGGCTTGCTGAGCTTGTGGGTTATGGGTATAACCATGAGAGCTGGAAGTAGTACCTAGAAATCTGGAGGTGGTACCTGGAGCATCTTCATCATATAATGGCAGAAGTGATTCTTGCTCTTGTAAAAGGATTTTATTCCTTTGATCTTCCAGTGAAGCTAGCTCTTTCTTTATTTTCTCAAACTGATATGGAGTAAGGAAACTTTCTCGTCTTTTGAGCAGTTGGTTGCTACGGGCTTGAATTCGATCAAGCTCTTGCTGTGGTGTGAGTTTTAACCAATTGGGATTGGTTTGACTCAGAGGACGATGACGATCAGGAATTCTGTCAGACCAATGATACATGTTACAATAAAAAGAAACTTCTGACTAGTCGTCTTCGCTTGGAGAGAAGAATCGCTCAGATTCTTCATCAGAGGTATGTTCTGGCTCAGAGATGCGTAAATGCATCACTTGCATGATTTCATTGTCACTATCTAAAGAACTTTCTTCTATACATAAATCATCTGCATTAGATGCATCAGAAACAATAGTGACTTGTTCATTGTACATATTTACAGATTGAAGTGCGCGGACGCGCTTACCTTTCTTGTCACGATCAGGACACTTGTTTGCATAGTGTTCTCCCTTGCAAATATAACAAATAGGTTTGAAATCTTTCTTTCTCACCTTTTCCTTTCATCTAAGAAACACTTTGCATTTCTTTATGTACTTATATCTATGCTTAGGAAAAGATTTATCATAAGCCTTATGGGGCTTATAGGATTTAAAGGATTTGTGCTTCCTTTTGTGTTTGTCACATCCATATGAGGTGGATTGACAGTGGCATAAACCTGCTTTCAGGTATGGTAGAACTTCTTTCTTCTTTTTCCTATTCTACTTTTCACTCCATAGATCACTATTGATCTCTTTGATAAACTGACACAACTGTGGAAAAGTTACATCATTAATGGACATGTCAGGTGTATTCATGATACTATACAGAATTTTCTCCCTATAGTATGATTGCAGTTGAAAAGGAAAACCATTCAGAAATGTATTATACATCTAGACGTTGTTATTTGTCTGGCTTGATCTGTAGAAATTGGTGTACTGGTCACTGCAGTACTCATCCAATTTACTCATATCACAGATTCTGTTTTCTGTGAACTTCTTCAAAGTTGCACGTTGTTCATTGTCGTGCTGACCAACAAACATTCTGTAAAGTGCACTGCTAACTGTTGTGACACCAGCATTAATCAAATCATCCTTGTAGTCTGTAGGTAGACTATCCCAAGCACTTCTTGCAATGCCTGTAAGGGCATTCAAACCTTTCCTAATGGCTTGGTCAGGTGTCATGTTTGCTGCATAGATGGCATTGTCCATCCATGTGTGGAGTACATCCAGTGTAGCTTTGTTCTTGACAGGATCATAACTATCCAGATTAATGTATGGTGGTACATTTTCATTAAATGCATACAATTGATCATATGGGTCTTGAGACACCATATTCACTTGTTTCCATGTACCAGTTTTGGGATCAAACTCCTATGGTTTGGGTTGAGGTACATGTACTACTAAGGCTTTACCAGAATGCAAAGATCTGAGACGTTGGTGATTGGCCTGCGAGCTTGGAAAGTTACTTGGAGGCTTAGCAGGGGCTGGCTGAGGTAAAGTACTTAGCTTATCATTAACAACATCTTTAACAGACTGCAGGGTTTGATGGATGCCTTGAGCATCAGCTAGTTGCTGTGAGCAAACCTGCGTTGTGGTCTATTCTATGGTTGACACTTTTTTAGCAATAGTCTATGCTGTGGTGGTTAACGTCTGTGTTGTGGTAGCAATTTGATGTGTAGTTACAGACAAAGAGGAAAAGCGATTTATACTATCGGTCCACCATGCTTTGCTAGATGTGTTGAAACTCTGATAATTCAAGCGGAGACTATTGATGTCGAACTGCATTTGCATTGCAAACTATTGGGAGAGGCGAGACTCAAGAGATTGCAAGGAGGCAATCACAGTATGGAAGTTGGCATTATTACTGGCATGGGCTTGCTGGGCAGCGAGTTCCATCTGAACAAGCTTTTGAAATTGGTTCTGTTGTACAAGAAAGGCCTTTTGAATAGACAGATTCGCATAGTTAAGCATCTTGGTCTGTGTTGGGGCATCTGGTTGACCAGAGGCTATGACATGTTGTGGCCAACAGGGAATACCGTATTTGTCATCAGCAGATTGAAGGATGAAGTCATGGAAATTAGGGACTTCAGGAGACTGCAGTCAGGCTTGGTCAAAGGAAGTTTGTTGACCAGATAAATACATACGAACAAATCTTGGGTGAATAAAAGAACAATTAGTGCATTGCATCTTACCATTATCTAACTCCATGAATTGAGGATGTTCACAGGGAGCAGCAAGAGGATTCAAAACAGAGGTTGGTGAATGTTGAGGAACTAAGGTATTAACAGGCACCGATGGAGGTTTTCTTAATGGAGGCATTGAAGGTTGTCTACTCATTGGTGGTACAAAAGATGAACTAAGTGAGGACTGACTCCTAGCCAGGGACTGACGTGCAGGAGTAGAAGCGGAGGACGAAGTTTGCGAGGAAGCAAACGAGATCCTAGCTTGATGGTAGTCTTCTTGTACATTAGCAATGGTGGTCATGTTACTTGGACCTTCAAGTTGTCATAATGCCTTCATATCAATGATCCATTCTCTGGGCACTTGTATGTCTATGAGTTGCAACATGCGAGGTGCAGTGATCTGCGCACCCTTCGCATCTGTCTGCCAAAGCAGAGAATACCTATTCTAGGATTTATCAACTCTTGGATCTTTAACTACAGGAACAGTAGTATTAAACAAGCGGCCATATAAAGCAAACCAAAGGGCATGAGTTCTTGACCCTTTCTTCATATTTAAGTATTGTGTTCCAAACTGGAACATCATGACCTTGTCTAGATGATCATCCAATAGGCTTACAGCAAAGTTCGAGATGACATCAAAAGAAGTGGCTCCTGCGGCCATGGGTGCAGAGATTCCACCCATAAGCATATCACTGTATCTATTATGTCTAGCATCCAACAACGTCATCATGACTGTTGCAGGTATTCCTTTACGATACAGGAGTTCTATTCCAGCCACTATGCTACCTATATTAAGGTATTTATAACCATTCTTGGTTTTGGCTTGTTTAACTAAGTTCTGGATATCTTTACTTGACAAGAGGTTGATAAAACTATGAGGTTGATCATTTTTTACTACTACCTGTAACTCTATCAATTTACATATGGTTTTAGACTTATATGCTAACAATCCTAAGTCACTGTAAATCTCACTCCATTTCTTAACAGGCAATTTAAATCTATCTGTAGGCATAGAGTATGCGTCAGACTATGCAATATCTTCTTCCACATTTATATCTTGAATGGAATAAAAAACAGAGCTCAAACTTACTAGTTCTGACATTTGGTCTGCAGCTTGTTGATCTCGAGGATCGGCCATCTCGATCTCTTTTCTGTATATGGGTTTGAAGTGCGCTACCTTCCCTGCCTCTAACATGCCTTCACATGGCTTCAACAACGAGGACTTACTTCACGTGAAAACTTGACAGAAACACGAGAGACTCTATTGACAAGTGCAGAAACAAACAACATGCATAATAAGAAAGAACATGGCTCTGATACCAACTTTTAGAGCAGCTATGAATGTGAAACAGATTTGTCAATATTATTCATATATTGCAGAAGAATATTTAGCATAGTTTATATTTATCCTTCAAACCAACGGCCTAACCTTAGTAAAATAAGGTTATTATTTATTTTGACCCCAAAATTAACATGATGTCGAATCTTCAAAAAAAGGCTGAAGATTAATTCGAAGGGGGGCAATTAATTAAAGGGTTATTTTTGTAAAATTTTGTTATAGCCCTATTTTGGCTAATTTCATGTATAAAAAAGGGGGTTTAGGAGACTCTTGGAGGCATTCAGAAAAAGGAGAGAACGTCCAAGTGCTAAGTATAAGGGAGATTTTTGAAGTGCTCATTCATGTACTTTGAAACAGCGTGATGTTGTTGTACTTCAAAGGAATGACTTTGTAAACATTTGTACCTAATTTTTGGAGATAATCAGATTCGTCCCCCTATTGGAGCAGGACCCGAAGACGTAGTCCATACGAATGAACTCTGAGATCAAATTGTTTGCGTCTTCTTTCTCTCATTGTCTCTTTTATCAGCTTAATCTTGTTGTTCTCTTATTTCATTTACATTAATTTGATTCGTTAAAAGTTTTAAATTAATCTATGTAATCAATTAGCATTCCTCTATAATAGTCCTAGATCCTAATCAGATCAAATTTGGTATCAGAGCTTCTATTGGACTAGTATTGCAAATTTGAATGCTAACAAGATCCAGGATTGAGAAAGGCGAAGGAAAGCTCAAGGAATACAATCTTGAGATTGGAAAATGAAGGACTAAACCATCATCACAAATGGCAAATGAAGGTGGTGGACAAGCTTTTCAAGATAAGAGAATTCAGAAGACTTTTCAAAATTTGCAGACAATGGTAGAAGTTTTGGTACAAGAAAGAGAAGAGAAGATGTGAAGACGTGCAGCTCGAAAGGACAAAGGGAAAAAGAAAGGTGATGATTGTGATCCACCAAAGACACCTCCATCTTCTCCTTCTTCTTCCTCGTCTCCTTCTCCCCCCTCTTCTCCTTCTTCTACCCATTCTGAGTCTTCTAATATTTTTAAGGGTGGACATAAGCCTCGAATCAAGTTGGATGTAAAGTTTGACTTGCCAAAATATTGTGGGGAGTTAAATGCTGAGAAACTAGATGACTGGATTCAGCAAGTAGAAGTCTACTATAGAGTTCAAAACCTTGTAGATGATGTTGATAGAATTCAGTTAGCTACTCTTCGATTAGGTGGTGTAGCCTTAACTTGGTGGGAGAGTAGGTCTCGGGATGAAACTTCATAGCATGGTAAGTCTAATTTGTCTTGGTCAAAATTTGTTACTGCTTTAAAGAATCAATTCTACCCCCTAGGCCATATGCAGCAGTTAATGATGAACTGGCAACATTTTAGGCAAGGGAAAGGTTAGTCTGTCCAAGATTACACCCACGAATTTTCTAAAAAAGCTATTTCATTAAATGTCCCATTATATACCCAGGACACCTTACTCAAGTATATAGGTGGTCTTCATTCTTACCTAAGGCATTCTATTCTCGTCCTCAATCCTTGTAATTTGGATGAAGTATGTGTCCAGGCAACACATTTAGAATCAAGGGGTAAGGTTACTTTCATTGATAAGTTTGATAAAAAGCCATCTAAGTCTGAGGAAAAGTCCAAAGGAAAAGGGAAGGGTAAAAAGATAGCAACAGTAAAGAAAGAGGGTGAGAAACCCACATGCTCACATTGCAAGAAAGAAGGGCATGATGATTCTAAGTGTTGGAAGTTGCATCCTGAAAAGAGGTCGAAGCAATTTGGTGGAAACAAAGGCAAACAAAAGACTGCTGCTATAACTCAACAAGATCTTGGATCTGACTCTGGAGATGAGACAAAAATTGTTGCTACCGAGATCCAAGGTAAAGGAAAAGGTATATCTCTCTCATTAGCTATAAATTCTTCTAGCATAAGTTCAAGTACAAGTACAAGTAAAGAATCTTCTCCTAAGGATGATAAGCTAAGGAATGAATTATTTCACATCTGAGTTGTTATTAAGCATACTAAGGTTGATACACTATTTGACACGGGTTCTCAAGTTAATTTGATATCTGAAGAAGTTGTTAAAAAGCTTAATTTGACTACAACACCTCATCTGAAACCATACCCTCTTGGATGGGTTTGCTATCAATGCAAACTTTGTGGATGAGGTAGAAGCTGATGTAGTCCCTTTAGATATTTGTGGTATTGTACTTGGTAGTCCCTATTTGTATGATCGATAGGCTATCTTCTATATGGGGGAAAATAAGTATCATATGTTTAAAGATAGAATTGAATACATTGTACGAGCACATAAGGTTAAGACTAATCTGGCACTAGTTAATGCTGGTCAGATGAAAAGGTTAGTCAACTCTACTAAGAATTTTTTATTGATGATTGTAAAAGCCAAAGAAGATGAAACATCTGAGGCATTTAAGGGATGTGATCCAAAACATAAGGCTGAAATGGTCAAATTTGTTTCTGCTTACGATGACTTATTTCAGGAACCGAAAGGATTGCCTCCTAAGAGAGAGATACAACATGAGATCCAGTTGCAGCAAGATGCACCACTTCCTAATATTGGCATGTACTGCTTATCAGTGTTGCAGAATGAAGAAATCAAGAAGCAAGTTCAAGAGCTCGTTGAGAAAGGAGTTATCCATCCTAGTACTTCTCCTTGTGGTTCTCCTATTGTGTTGGTTCCAAAGAAAGATGGGACTTGGAGAATGTGCATTGACTACAGGGCTTTGAACAAGATAACGGTAAAGAACAAGTACCCTCTTCCTAGAATTGATGATTTACTTGATTAGTTGAAACATGCAATTTATTTCACTAAGCTAGACTTACGTAGTGGATATCATCAAATAAGAATTGCAGAAAGTGATATTTGGAAAACTACTTTTAAGACAAAACAGGGACTTTATGAGTGGTTGGTTATGCCATTTGGGCTTTGTAATGCACTAGCTACATTTATGAGAGTCATGAATGATGCCTTCCATCCCTTTATTGATGATTTTGTCATAGTCTATTTAGATGATATTCTTGTATTTAGTAAGTCTTGGGATGATCATGTAATTCATGTGAAGAAAGTACTTGATGTACTGAGAAAAGAAAAACTCTATGTAAAGATGTCAAAATGCGAATTTGCAAAGACATCCTTAGTGTACTTAGGCTATGTCGTAGGGAATGGTCAATTGAAAGTAGACCCTGTGAAGGTCGAATGTATTGTAAAATGGCCTAAGCCAAGTACAGTTATAGAAGTCAAGAGTTTCTTAGGTGCAGTTCAGTACTGGAGGAAGTTCATTGCATCACCGTTGCATGCATTAACCAGTAACAAGGCAAATTTTCAGTGGGGAGGTCTGCAACAGAAGGCTTTCGATACTTTAAAGGAAAAGTTGAGTACTGCACCAGTGTTAGCTCTACCTAATTACTCTGAAACTTTTTTAGGAGTAGTAAGTAACTATCCTACATATGATAAAGAACTTTATGCTTTAGTTTAGAGTGTTAAAAAATGGAAACATTACTTAATGGAAAAAGAAACTATAATCCACACCGATCACCAGCCACTACAATATTTGCACTCACAATCTAAGTTGCAACAAAGTAGGCACTTTAGGTGGATGGGTTTTCTACAACAATTTCATTTGGTAATTAAGTATAAGAAGGGTTCCCATAACAAAGTAGCAGATATGTTGTCTAGACCTCCTATTCAAAATGCTTTGATAATCCTTCAAAATAGTTCTATGGCTCATGAAAGTTTTTAGGAACAATATGCTAATGATGCGAACTTTAAGGATATCTATGCAGCTTTAATCCAGGGTAAACATGTAGAAGAGAAAGATTACTATGTGCAGGATAATTTTTTGTACCACTTGGGAAAACTATGCATTCCTAAAGATGAGCATGCACATGTAATCCGTGAAGCACACACCTCTTTGATTGCAGGACATTTTGGGGTAAGTAAGACACTAGCTCAATTACAAAAGTATTGTTACTAGCCTCGCATGCAGGAAACTGTCACCAAGTATATAAAAGGATGTGTAATGTGTGCAACCAGCAAACCAAGTAATAGGAAATTGGGTTTGTACACACCATTACCTGTACCATCCCGTCCATGGGAAAGTGTGTCTATGGACTTTGTGGGAGGTTTACCTATGTCTAGGAAGGGTCATGATTATTTATATGCAGTAATTGATCGGTTCAGAAAAATGTGTATTTTAATGTCTTGTAAAAAGCAAGTTTCTACTGAACTAACTGCTCATTTGTACTTTCAAAATGTATGGGTTCATTTTGGGTTACCCACTTCTATTGTATCAGATCGAGATTCTCAATTCTTAGGGGAATTTTGGTCATCTTTGTGGGGACTCATCGACACTAAGCTGAAGAAGAGTATAGCCTTCCATCCACAAACCGATGGACAAACAGAGGTAGTGAACAGGACAGTTGTGCATCTACTTAGAGGTTACTGCAACAAGCATCCTAAGTTGTGGGATGAAAGTATTCACTATGTGCAGCATGCTTACAACCATGCGACACACTCTTCTACAAAGAGGTCTCCTTTTGAGACTTGATTTGGTTACTTGCCTAAGACACCAATGGATTTTGCTTTTGGAAAGGATGATGTTGTAGATGGATGCCATGATGCAGAAAAGGCTTTCAAGTTCATCCAGAAAGTCCAAGCAATCCATTAGGCAGTAGAAGCACAATTAGAGTAGAGCCAAACAAAATACAAGGCTTGCCATGATAAGCATTGCATTGATCACCAATTCTAAGTTGGTGACAGAGTTTGGTTACATATCAGTAAGGAAAGAATGCAAGGTGAAGGAAGGAAGCTCAAGCCTATCAGGTATGGTCCTTTTGAGATCTTGGAAAAGATTGGTACCAATGCTTTTTTCCTTAATCTTCCTCCATACATGAAAATTTACTTAGTTGTTAATGTTGAGAATCTAAAGTTGTATGAGCCTCCAATGATCTTTGATGAAGACATTAGTGTTCAGGTTCCATTAGTTGATGATCTGTCACTAGAGTATATGTCAGAATTGCTAGAAGATGTTATCCTAGACAGGAATGTCAGAACTTCAAGAAGAGGACCAGTTGAATACCTCTGAGTGGGATTGAAGGGGATGCATCCAAGAAAGGCAAGATGGATGGAGATTGGTAAAGTGAGGGAACTATACCCTCACCTTCTTTCTGAGTAATCCAAACTTTCAGTGGTCCGAAATCTTCTCATTGGGGAGGTTTGATCTGGGGGATACTTTCATCAAAATTGAAGTATCTCCAAAACTCCAATAATTAGCATCAAGTTAAAGCTCTCAAAATTTTGGACCCAACACAATTTGAACGGGTGAGAAAGGAGTTCGTACACAAAAGTTAGGGCCAATCAAAGGTTGGTCAAATTTGGGAACAGAAGTTGTTAGAAAGGCAAAAAAATTAAACTCTCCAAATTTGGTCAAAGTTGGCATCAAATCGAAGGTCTCATCAAAAGCTCTCCAACGACGTTCGTTTCGTCAAAAATGGAGATTGTATGTGAAAATGGCACCCAATTGAAGTCCGAGGTGGCATGGCATTAAAAAATAATTAAATAAACAAAAGAAAAAAAATTTTAAAATAAATAAATAAAAACAAAAAAAATGCCATGAGAAAATTTAATTGATGGCTGGTGGGGTCGAACCCCTGACCACCTGACATTAAAGCCCAGCCCGACACCGTTACACCATCTATTGTATTTGACATATAAGTGGCGTTGTTTCTATATAAACATTGTCTGCCGAAAATTGGATGCAAAAGAGGCCGTCGGCAAGGTTGGAACCCCCGACCGGTGCCTCTTCAAAAGAGTTAATTTCCAACACGCTATTTAGCACAGTTTATATTTATCCTTTAAACCGATGGCCTAACCTTAGTAAAATAAGGTTATTATTTATTTTGACCCCAAAATTAACATGATGCCGAATCTTCAAAAAAAAGCTAAAGATTAATTCGAAGGGGGGCAATTAATTAAAGGGTTGTTTTTGTAAAATTTTGTTATAGCCCTATTTTGGCTAATTTCATGTATAAAAAAGGGGGTTTAGGAGACTCTTGGAGGCATTCAGAATAAGGAGAGAACGTCCAAGTGATGAGTATAAGGGAGATTTTTGAAGTGCTCATTCCTGTACTTTGAAATAGCGTGATGTTGTTGTACTTAAAAGGAATGACTTTGTAAACATTTGTACCTGATTTTTGGAGATAATCAGATCAGTCCCCCTATTGGAGTAGGACCCAAAGATGTAGTCCATACGGATGAACTCTGAGATCAAATTGTTTGCATCTTCTTTCTCTCATTGTCTCTTTTATCAGCTTAATCTTGTTGTTCTCTTATGTCATTTATGTTAATTTGATTCGTTAAAAGTTTTAAATTAATTCTATGTAATCAATTAGCATTCCTCTGTAATAGTCCTAGATCCTAATCAGATCACATAGCTATCTCTCCTTTGCATTTGAATGTTGAAGAATTGACTCTGCAAGATTATTAGATCAAGGAAGTCATGCTTGGAAAGCCAACCTTAGGTACCACTAAGATGATGGTTACCATAGGGATGAAGGAGGTATTTAGGAGCCTAGAACAGGATGGGGTAGAACTAATAACACTTCAGAGGAAAAATGAAATCCTAAAGGGATATCTAAGTGAAGTGGTTGGTCTCTTAGACCCTGAGCATCCAGAGGAAACTTTGGATACAACAATTGAGAGAAGAGGTAGGGGTACAACCCATTTGGATCCATTTTTAAGAGCTTGCCAACAGTGGAGAGAAAGTTTTGAGGAGAAAGGTGTAATGATTATATAAGGAAATAAGAAGTTATTACATGTCATGAAAGATAATGTGGATAGGCTAGTAGCCATTTTGAATCAAGATTTTTTGTCTGATGGATGAGGTACATACCTAGGGAAAAGAATTGCAAGCATTGCAATGTATTAAAGGACAAAGGTATCGAATGTTGATGGATGTATATACAATCGAGGAATTAGATAAAATAGATGATTAGATAGAGAAGATTGCAGATGGCAATAAATTAATGGAGACATTACATGCAAAGATTCATAGGCTCAAGGACCAAGCCCAAGAGCAAATTTTGGAAGCTGATAAACATTATACTGATGCATGTTTGGACTTTTTGAGGATGATGCAAAAGAGAACCTAGTAGTAGCAGAAGTAGTAGTTGAGAAATTTTAAAAGACTTTTCAAGAAGCTTCTAATGATGAAGATATTAGGCAGGCATTTAGAATAGAAGAAGTTTTATTAGAGCTTGATGTAAAACTCAGAGATTTTGCAAAAACTCGTATTGAAGTGGGCAACTACAGGCAGAAAGTGAAAGATAAATATAACACCTTAGATTTTCTAGATGTGGCTTAAGTCATTGAGATAATTGATAAGTTCAAGGGTAAATATCTAGACATAGCTCTAATATAAAGCGGAACAAAACCCAGATGCCAGAATTTCAAGTTTGACACTTAGTGAATTTTTTCTTTTTTTGGAGCCTGCTTCTGAGGTGCGATGTTGCACCAGGTGGGCTACTGCACAGGTGCATTTTTTCAGTAGTGTTCTGGAAGATTTTGAGGAAATTAGAGGTGTATTAACAGTTAACTATCAGTTCTAAAATTAGGGAATTCCATGCATCAAAAAATAAATTCTTATAGCAGTTTAACTCTTATGGATGCCTATTGAAGATGGAGCTTCTATTTTTGCCACTACCAATCACTCCTATATCAACTGAAGTCTTTTATTTTCTCATTCTTTCATGCTTTCTTTTTTTATAACATGTAAAGGCTCATGCATCCAATTAATGATATAAAATGGATGGATTCCTACTTAGCACCAATTAGATAGATAGTTTGAACATAAATAGATTTGTTTTATTAGTTTGAAAGCATATAATTGCATAAAGATATCTATCACTCTCAACACAAATTAAGGAGAAGATTTCTTATAAATTTTGGATTGTAATATGCAATCAGGGCCACCATTATTTTTCAATAATATCTACTTTTGGTGCTCGCATTTGGAGTGTAGTGATTCTTGCCTAAGTGTATTATATTTTGTGGATGTATGTTCATGGAATGCAATTGAGCTAAAAATTTATTGTGTTATTTTTGGTTGTGCAATATTTTGATTCTGGTGCTTTCTATGATTCTACAAATTTTGTTGATGTACTTAGTTCGAGAAGAGATCATCATATTGTTCCTGCATAGCTTTTTGTCTTGCATGAGTGCACTTTTTGTGGCCTTGCAATCTGATGAAAAGTGAAACATCTTACAGTTATTGAATTCCCCATCGACAATTGCATCAGTGGAATTAAGGAGTGTTGCTCCCACTTTCATTAGTTACCTACCGATCTTTTCAAAAGCTTAACTTGCAAGCACATTGTTTCTGTAGTTTATGTCCATTAGGATTTATTTTTCATGTTATTTTCTTAAACTTCTTGTTACCATACCTTCATTATTTTCTTTAACAAACACTTTGTTAATTTAGGAATTCATATTTTTGCATTGTTAGATTGCATTCATTAAAAATAGAAAAATAAAAAAATATAGTTCTTTTTATGTATGTTTTATTCTTTTGATAGTAAGCAAATTCTACATCTTATCTGAAGTTTTCAAACCAACAAAAGCCTCCTTGTGAACATTCACACTTATCTTCAACTAAATAGGTTCTACTAAGTTGCAAGATCACCCAGAACCATGGAGTTGATCCTCAGATTAGCTTTTAAAGAGAGGAGTTTGAAAGGATTCGTATTGTTAAGCATCGTGCAAAATGACATCTCAACAAATAGTCATAGAGGAAGCTGAGGGCTTTAATTTTTTAGAATATTTCCAATAAGATCAAGGGGAAAATGGGAGGGTAATAATAGAATCAAGAGTATACTCACCCATGCCTATGCTCATCATTTTCAATTTTTGTTCACATTTTGTGAAAGATGGTTTGAGCTCATGAGAAGAATGATTGTAACCAACCAACATTTCAATAGCATATAGTGTGTTGATGGACATTGAGTTGCCTCTGGGGATAATTATCTTAGTACCATTGAAAGGAAACTTTATACACTAGTGGTATGTCAATGGTATTACTTGCATATCATGAATCCAAGGTCGTCCTAGCAACAAATTATATGTAGGTGGAATGTCTAAGACTTCAAAGACCACATCTTTTTCAACAGGACCAACATGGATTGGTATCACAATGAGACCCTTATAAGGTCTTTTAGCCTCATCATAGGCTTTGATGGTGAGCTTTCACCTAGGGTCAATGGAAAATTTAACCATGCCTAGTTGTTGGATAATTTTGAAAGAGATAATGTTCATCCATGTACCATTGTCTATCAGGACTCGACAAACACAAGTACAAAAGATTTGGACTTCTATGTGGAGGGTGAGATTATGGGGATGACTGGGAGATCTATTATCTTCTTTATAAAATGTGAGGTAATGAGGTGAAGAAATGTGATTCACCATAGCTTAGAACCACTCTGCGTCTATATCTGTGGGGATATTGGCAGAACATAAGGCTTTTTCAAGAATATCCTTGTGCAAAGGAGATAACTCTAACAACTCAAAGATGGATATTTGAGCTAGGGTTCATTGTAGTTGAGTGATAAGATCATAGTTAGAGATAGCTAAGGTGGTTAACTATTTAGATGATGAAGCATTTTTAGTATCACTAGCAACTTTAAGGATAACTTTTGATTGCCCCCTAGTGACATCATAAGTTTACCATGCGAGGAGGAAGGTTCTGCCACTCTAAGAACTACCTTAACTTAAGTGTCCCTATGTTGTTTTTGAGCATTTTGTATTTTTAGGACAACCTTTGGTTTTTCATCATCACTATCATTATTGGGTTCCTTGTCAAGCTTTGAAACCATCATGAAAAGATATTCAAATGATTCTATCATGTTAATAACATTATCAGTGTCAGTGTATGTATAGTTGATCTTTGTGTCATGGTTTTTCTTGTTAATATTGGAGGATTCACCTTTTTCATACTCTAGTAATGGTTGTTTGAAAGCTTTGTGATTAGAGTTTTTGACTAGGCCATCTGTGACAACTTTTCCGCCATTGATAAGATCTTATATGACATCTTTGAGCTTAAAGTAGTGTTTAGTGTTGTTGTCTTTGCTTCTGTGATAACTATAGATATGGTCCTCTCTCCACCAAGGAGGTCTGATGGGTGGGTCATAGGGTCGGAAATTGTCTGGAAGCATGACCAATTTTTTTGCAAGTAAGGTTTTCAAGACCACTTCATAAGGTTCGACCATAGGTGTGTAAACACATCTTATCTTAGTAAATTTATTTTTTTGTCAGATGTTTCAGACTTTGAAGCATCTTGTTGTTTTGTTATATAGATAGCATTGGAAAGGTTGAAGGTAGACTCCTTGGTTTTAGTAGCATCCATTACTCCACATTGACAACGGATTTATTTTTGTTCCAAGGTTTGTTCTTATCCTTGTCATTTTCATTGTCATTTTTGTCATTATTGAAGATAATGTCACCTTTTCTGATAGCAACATCCTTAATGCGATATGCACTTTCAACCATGACATTTAAGGATGTCAACAATTATTTTCTAAGGTTGAAATGAAGTTCTAGTACAAGCCTATTGATAAAGATGTCAATCTTCTTGGTCTCACGAAATTGTTGAGGGTATCTAGATTGTAAAGATCTTCATCACTGGAGATAGGTTGTAAAGGGTTCTCCTATTTTTTGTTTGATGCTGCACAAATCCAACATAGTGACGGGATGTTGAATGTTAAAGGAATATTGTTGAATGAAAAGTTGTGTAAGTTCATCAAATTTTTGAGAGGAGGTGTCAGCTTTGTAAACCATTCCATAGCTTGACCTCTGAAACTCCTAGGAAACAACCTCACAAGATAAGTGTCTTCACGCATAAATTCCATGCTAATAGCGTAGAAGTGTCTCACATGATCATGAGGATCACCATTTCCATAATATTTTTCATATTTAGGAACCTTTATATCCCTATGAAATGAAAGTATGTAAAGACTCATATCAAAAGGAAGATCACATACTAATTTGACAAAGGAAGTTTTAGGTTGTTCTTTGGAGACTTGCAGTTGAGCAAGTTGGTTTTTAAGTTCTTTCATTTCTTCTCTCAAAATTTCAGCCTTAGTGGGTTCTCATTTTTTAATTATCCTTTGAACATCAAAGTCTTGGTGGAGTTTCCACCCCTTTGTTTTCATGTATTAGAAGTATTGATCACCATTTTTTTCCAATGCTTTGATCATTAGCCTTGGAGAAACTTTGTCTTGTTGGAATCTTATCACATCTTCACTAGTAATTTCCACATCACTTTCGTGATGTGATTGTAAATGTCTTGGTGGTGATGGACATGCTCCTATGTTGACTGTAGGAGTCTTAGGAGGCATATTGTTTCCATTATTTCCATCTAAAGGGATGGTGTCAAAAGGGTTATTGTAGTAGCTTCTCCTATTTTCCTCATTGTGTCCATGAGCATCAAGCTCATCTTGGTGATGGTCTTTTTATCTAGCACGTATGGCCTCTCTTAGGCTTTCATTTTCTCATGCTTATTCTTCTAAGCGGCATTTAATCTCTTCTAGTTGCATGGTGATCAAGATGTTGTCTTCACCCATGGGTGTATTAAAGGGTGTATTGAATGAGTTTTTAAAGCTATAGAGTAGATTATGCAGGTTATGAGCTTCTTGTGTTTGATTAGAGTCGGGATCTTCCACACAGGGTTGTCTGCGAGGGTGCCTAGGTGGAGTTTCCAATTGTGCAACGGTGAAAGAGGGATGACTACCTTTACCAACTTGGAACCTTTTTGTGACTGACATGTAAGGATATGAATTCACTTAATAGGATGAGAGAAGTGTTTTAGATTTAAAGCTCATACAATCAAGAATAATCACTTGTCAAAGTAAAATAGATGGCTTGTCAAGCATGCTCAAGAATTTACAGCACTAATGGCTTCAGCTAAGAGGGTGATAAGCTCAATAGAAAATAGCTAGCATAGAATGGTAACTATATTTTGACAAGTGATCATTAGTGATGTTTTGAGACTTACATCTGGCAAACTAAACCCATCTTTTTTACTCAGAATAGTACCTAACATGTATATTTTGACCAAATTCAAGAAGGATGAAGCAACAATACCCTAGATCAATTAAGACATGTTTTAAGCTCTATTTTAAATTCCACAAAACCTAGGCAATACTTTTCAAAGAGCCAAGTGATATTAAGACAACAAATAATATCGTATGATAGAGTCTATAGTAGCCAGACAACACTTTTGTTCTAGGTGATACTTTCTCTTAAGGAGAGCAATAGAGTTCAATATGGCCAGGCGATAAAAGTTACAGTAGCCAGGTGATACAATTTTGGAAAATAAATTTCATACAATATTTCTCTAGAAGTCATACGATAATGTGCCAGTGAGTTGTGAAAAAGAGTAGTTTTGACTCAAAAGGTTGTGTTTCAATTGGATACTCAAATTATTTTCATATTAGAATATGGTGTAGAGAGTATAGGACCCCAATTTATGTCAAAAGGAAGTATGTTTTACAAATAGGAGAAGTATTTTTCATATCTCAAATAATTGATCAAGGGACAAAGCAACCTTGCCAATACACATTTGTGATATCAGAACAAATTACTACCCATGCTAACAAGATGTTTGATTTGTGAGAATGTTTACACAGGAAGCACATTTGAGAACACTTGTCAGACATATCTAAAGTCAAGGTTCATTACTCAAAAACTTGGCCCACACTAGGTGCTCCTTTACCTTACACCAAGTGGTCAGCCACAAGAGATATTAGCTTTGTCGTATAAATTCCATAAGTATCTAAGGAAACATAGATGGTGATTGTAAAATCTTGGGGTGATCCAGGTAAACCACTAGGATCGATCCTTGCACCAAGAATTTGAGTGAAAAAATAAGGTAGTTACTAACTTAGAGTTTTTAGAAAGAGCTTATGTTGGTAATGTTCTTCTTGCACTCAATTATGGGATACCCCACTTTGCGGCAGGTAATAGACCTCATGGCCACAAGAGCACCTTAAGCATTCTTGCTTAGCATTTTCCTCATGGTCTCAATCCCATAAGTACTCACACTAAGCAAAGACAAACACTATGTCTACCAAATTTTTGTGTCCTTGATAGCCTTGAGATTATAGTGGGTTGGAATAGCTAAGTTCGCTTGTCCCCACTTGGGTCATTCCTCTTGATTTGTCAAGAGCAAGCCCTCTAAAGGATTCTAACTAAAACATATTGGATCCACTCTTGAGAGTCAAAATTTATGATTCACTATGAGGGTGAAGAACATACTCTCCTATCCCAATTGTTTTCCCCAAACACACCAAGAAGCTTCAATTAATCCTCTTGTTTTCAAAATCCAAAGGTGGGTAAATATTTCTAATTCACCACAAGGGTGAAGAGCATACTTTCCTATCACCAAGGGATCCCAATTACAATTTGTGCTTAGAAAATGAAACAACTAGTAAGAAGCCACATAATGGAATAAAAGAAATATAAGCACGTGTTTGGTTTTTATGCTTTGGGTAGCCCTGCAAACAAGCATTAGTAGCCTTTGTGCATTTGAAGCTTTGACATGTGTTCTTTTAAGGCAAATATGTAAGTGTTTCAAGACAAAAACCTACAAGCACAACCATTAGTCCAACACAAGTTAGTCTCAAATTAACATAAAAATTGCAAGTAGATCTCTGTCAGATTGTAATGGACCTAAAAAACCCGACAGATAGACACCAACAATTGAAAAACTAATTAGTGTGTGCACCCTAAAATGGTCACCTAGACTATGGGCCCCCATTATTCAATTTATCAAATTTCCTGAATCAACGGTTTGTAATATTTTATTAAATCAATTTAAATCAATTTACTTGATCAAATTCTATTTTTTTATTTTTTTAAGGTTGATCATTTTATCCTAAGTCTTATTTAATTAAAATAAAATCTCCCTTTTAATTAAATAAAATAAGTCTCCATTTAATTAAAAGAAAACCCCTCTTTTAATTGAAGAATTCATTCACATTTAATTAATTAAGAGAAAAACCACTCTTTTAATTTAATTAGATATTTCTTATTTAATTAAAAGAACTTGCTTACTTTTAATTAAATAAAAATCCCACTTAAATGTCTATTTTTGATGAAAAAGGAAATTTTAAAAATTTTAAAAATAAATAAATCTTTTTTTTTTATTTTCTAAGTGGGATTCCATTTAATTTTCCTCCTCTTTTCTCCCACATGAAAAAGGAAATAAAGCAAATAAGAAATTAAATAAATCTATTTTTTGTTTTCTCTACACTTAATGTGAGAGTTATATTTTTCCTCTTTCCACTTTATTCTCCAACACTCCTCTTTTGTCATTGGTGGAATTTTGTCTCACATGAATCAAACTCTATTATCCCATATTGGTTGTGAGAAGCCTCTGACCTTTGTGTTTTTCTTTATAAGTGAGAGCCCTCTCCTCACTTTGGACATCCATTATTATGCTATTGTTGTGTTGTTGGTATGGAGAGCAATTTTTGAAGGAGTTTGAATAATAAAACTTTTTTGTGGAGAACTTCTATCTTCTTGTCTTCTTCTCTCATGCATCCATGGCTTCCATCATGAGTTTTCATCCTTGCATTTGCATATTAACTTAGATCCATATTTATTTTCATAGATTAGTATTGCATTGTTATTGCATTTCCTTTCTTACATTATTTTTCATTGTTATCATTTAAATTAGTTTTCATCTCCATTTGCATGCATATTGGATCCTTGAATCTCTTGTTTCATGGTGTATTTGCATGGGCATAAACTAGGTCAAATTGAGGGCCTCCATTACAAACCCTTGCACTCCATAAATAGAGAGCTATGAGTCATCATTCAAGAACTCATTCTTGAGCAATCTTGGATATAATGACTCATAGAAGTGTGCCCACAATTTAGGCATACATTTTTGGCACCCACCGTGGGACAGCACACCTTTACTTGCAGGTTTTGGACATTTTTAGATCTAACCCCCTTGCACGGATTTGTTTGGAGACAAAAAATCCTAGATCTGAAAGATTTGATCATATCTCCCAAGCGGCCAGGTATTTTGATCTAAATTTATTTTTTCAAGGTGGTGACATATCAAGGAATATTTGATCCAATTTTCAGATTTTCTAAGGTATTTTCAAATTTTTATGATTTTTCATTTAAAAAATCATTTTTGGGAGAAAATTATTACATTTTTTAGAAAAAATTTCATTTTTGGAAAGGTCTCTAAATTATAAAGATATTTTGTTCTTTGTATTTTGATTTTAGAGATCATATTTGGGCTCAATAATTCAATTTGCAAAAACTGGTCTATATTGATAAAATGGCTCCCTAGGGCACAAATTAAAAGATCTTTTTAAAATTCTAAATTTTTTGGAAAACTCTCTAATTTTTGATAGGGGCCAATTTTCTAAATTTATGGTTTTGGATCCAAAATCATATCATATAGGTCCAATATTTATGACTAGGTCAGAAATCAATAAAAAAAGAGCATTTAATGAATAGCTTGCATTTAATTTTTACAATGAATCAATGCATGATGTGAGATTTCATTTAGGTTATTTTTTTATTATTATCACTCCTAAAAATTAAATTTTTAGATCTAACCCTAGTTTTCCATAAGTTGGATATATATTGCATATCTTGTGTTTGCTTGTTTTGCTTGTTGCTTTGTTCGTTGCAAGCGAGTGTTCAAGCATAAACGAAAGGTACAATAAAGAAAAGATGCATTGCAAGGATTACAAGTATTTTGTTTGATATCTATAATATTTAGATTTGGAACTAAAATGAACATCTCATGTGTTTGGCTTGAGTGCTTTTACATGCTTTCATAGATTCACACTTCATTTGGTACTCTAAAATTAGATCTAGAATTGCTTTCATGCATCTGTGTTTGACATAATAATTAGACCCTATGAACACTATTTAGGAGATCTTGAAAGACTGAGCTTCATTCACTTGCTTTACATGCGAAGCTCCTCTTGACAAAGGATCCCCTTGTAGGTAGGGAAGGATATTTGTTATTATCTTGCTATTCTACATGGATTTGTCCTCAACATCCATTAGTCCTCTCTCTTTTGGGATTAGTCGTGTTTGTTGTTGGATTTTCCAAATAGTTGGTGAGGTGATTTCAAATTAGCATGTCAAAGAATCTTGTTTGTTATGTTTGGGTAAGGTGAAGAGGCTAGAGGAGTAT
Source organism: Cupressus sempervirens (assembly GCA_028749045.1). Classification (NCBI taxonomy): domain Eukaryota; kingdom Viridiplantae; phylum Streptophyta; class Pinopsida; order Cupressales; family Cupressaceae; genus Cupressus; species Cupressus sempervirens. The sequence goes on along the minus strand of CM053783.1, from coordinate 30,609,686 downwards.
GCTTGGTTCCCCATTGGGCACATCAGAAACTTAGAACCCTTGAATCCAAACCAAGTCCCCATGTGATACAACTTTGTGATTCTTCCTTGATTAGAGAGGGTTAACCCTAGTGAACATTCCCTTTATTGGGTCAACCACATGAACGGAACCTCAAGTGATAATAGTCATTTTTGATGTGGTAGTAGCAACCGCTATATAAATGTCCTTGTGGGGGAAATCCTCACGAGTGTAGTCTTTTGTTGGGCTATTAGATCTCAGTATCTCCAATTGATTAAATTCTTGAAATATGTCAAAATCTTGGTGCGACGAGATTGGATTTTTCTCACTCTAGATTCCAAAAGCTACAAAGTTGAACATTACTAAGAACCATAGTGCTGCCAAATTTTCTTTTTTAAGACTATGTACGTGATTGGAAAATATTTTAAGAACATACATAGTAGTGGTTCTAGGGATTAGATTGATACTATGACACTATTCTTGTTCATGTGCAAGGTTGATTTGTCCCTTGCTCATCGTTTGAAGGCATTTTCTTATTGTTTGAAGACATTTGCTTGAAACACTTGATCGTTATCTTGCATGCTTGGTTCATGATTAAAAATCTATTGATACACCTATTTGGACATTTAAAATGAACAAAATTTGAGTTCTTAAGTCGAGACTTTACTATTAAACTGCTTTGCTGTCCTATTATTTTCAATCTGCCTAGGTCTCCACTATCATACATCCCCTAAAGATTTTGAGTCTCTCAAATCTTCTACCAATCTTTCATCCAACAAAGATTATAATGCTTTTCATGCAGTTCCCTATAGTTATCCTCAAAGGATACCTCTCAAAGAAACTCAAGCTAAGCCTCACTTGGCTACAAATACTTTTGATAATGCTAAACCTAAAGAGCCTAAGCCACCATGTACTATAATGCCTACTTCAACTAGTCCTTCATCATTTATTCCAAAGTCTTCCATACAATTCCAACATGCTTCCTTCTCCTTAGGAGTGGCTTCATGTCAAGAGGAATCTAAAAATGATAAAGAAAAGAATATAAAGAAAGATCAAGATCAAGAACCCTCCATGTCATCCAATTATTTTCACGATGTCTCTGGTCCATTTCATGGTTCTTTTGATCCTCTGTGCCCTTCCTCATTCATTCCACCATGTCTTGAGTCTTCTCCTAAGCAAGATCAAGCTACTACTTACATTGTTGAGCTTATTGACAATCGAAATGACCTTAATATAGTTGTGGCTTCCAAAGATGATACTTCCATTAAGGTTATTAAAAATAGTATTGTTACTTCCAATGTTGAGCCTATTGAAAATTAAGAGAAAAACTTTACACTTATGCTATCCAAAGATCCTTGTCAAGATCAAAGTGTTCCATATTCTTGTTCTACCACTCCATGTTCCCTTCCACTTTCTACTCTTCTTAAATCTTCTCAAGCTTCAAGTACTCCTATCAAAGAAGTTTCTCCTATTCAAGATGTTCATGATCCTATTGAAAATCCTAATGCTCACTCTAAAGATTCTAATGTCCTTGATTGTCATATAAATGTTGATGAACTTATTGATTACTCTTTTGCATCTTCCACATCCATCCTTGGACCTCCTCCACCAATACTAAATGCTTCACGTCTTCCTTCCATCTTGGGTCCTTATATCCCTTCACTTTCCCCTCCCTCTCCTTTTTTTCCTCAAGATCAACATAGATGCATATCCTTGAATCCTTTTCATCCACCCACTCACCTAAACTAGTCATATCATTGTTCTTCTTTCACAAGTCCCAAGCCTTTTGGAAGTAACATGAATGTTCAATACAAGAAAAAGAAGCAATTCAAGAATCCATATAAAAAAGAAGACCACCATGTCTCCTCTAATCGACATGGGGGCATAAAGTCAAAAGAGATATCTAAGCGAAAAATTATAAGACAAGTATGGGTTTCAAAATCCATCATTAAAAATATTATATCTAAATCATCAAAAAGAAATGAAAAGAGACCTATGGCTATATGGATTCCAAAGTCTCCCTTGAGAAAGTCTAATGTTGAACAACAATTGAAGTTGACATTCAAGCTTGCAAATAATTCCACTTCATCTTCTTCTAAAAGCATTCTTCCATTCCATGCCACTAAACCGCAACCTCTTCTATCCACTCACCACATTCCTTCATGTATTTCTTTGTTCACATTTTCTCCATCCTCTTGCCACCCTTCAAGGTGTGTGTTGATGTTGATCTTGCCTTCATCTCCATCTTCCAATCTCACTTGCTTTGCATAAAGCCATATCCTCCATTTTTGTCCTCCATCTTCCTTTCCTTATCAACATTTTTGAGCATATCATTTCAACTCCTTTACATATCATGGTTTAAATTTTCAAAGATCATTATCTAAAAAGCTTGACTTCTTCCAAAAAAATTCAAAAATAAAAATGAAAAATGAAAATTTTGAAAATGTGCCTTGGTGAAAACCTAGTAATCAGGCACCTTGGTAGAAAAAATAAAGAGAAATAAATTCATCCTATGGTAAAAACCACTCCCTTGTGGTGCCTTGGATAAGTACCATGATGAAAACCTGACAATCAGGCATCATGCACAGTTCTTCTACATCTTTCATGTATTCTATCTTCTCTCTTTGATCTTGACAATGTTGACCTATGAACAAACATTTAGCTATCTTATGATGATATTATTTTCATTCCTTTCATGTTTAGCCTTCATATCCATTTTCCTCCATTAATTCTAGTCTTTCACTATCCTTTTCCCATTAAACAACAAGCAATTTCAGGCTAGACGACATTTTATGCTGGAATAGTATTGTGCGATACTTTTCAGTATACAGGTATGACACTTTTCATCCATGTGATATTTCTACCTTAACCATGTGGTATTACTCACTATATTGGGGCGATACAATTAAGTATAGCAATGCAATACTTTTACTTAAAAAGTATCGCTCGACAATGCTAACAAATGTTGTATGATACTAAAAAAGTATTACCTGATATTTGTGACTATGAAAAAAATTAAGTACAAATAGAATGTAGCAAGAGAAGGAGAAAAACCAAAGTGTTATGCCCCATAGTGGGCATTTACTTATTATGCACTATAAATGTGTCACATCTAAACCCTTCTATCCAAGTGATTCCATAGCTTGGAATGCTTGAATGGAAGCCTAGAGCTCCCTATCCATGGAGTGCAAAGGTATGTCTTAAGAAATGTAAACAAATCTTAGTTGAGTCTTTGAGACAAAACCCTTGCTAGTAAACCATGCAACATGAGTGTTAGAAATAGGGAATACTAAGAGGGGGGGGTGAATCAGTATTCTACAAAATTTTGTTACCAATTGCATATTATTTATTACTTTGAATCATACATAAGATAGTAAACAAGTAATGTTGAATAGTAAAAGTAACCTTACATAAAGAGAACTCATAATACCATATTTTGGTAACTAGGGAAACCCTAGCCAAGGGAAAACCCTGTTGGGGATAATACCCACAATATGATGTACTAATATAAATGTTTCTTGCTAGAGGATAGACCCTATTAGGAGTCAATTACAACATTTAGCACATATGAGTCCCTGTTAGGAGATTCCAACCCTATTAAGAGTTGTGGTACAATGTATGTAAGAAGAGCTCACTGCCTAAACATGCACTTTTAATTACAAGAAGAGCTCACTACCCAAACAAGTAATTTATCCTTTAAGTTCCTCAAATACAGAAGTATAGATGTTTTGACTTATTTCCAACTGATCTATGACCTCAAATATATCTTGGATCACAAAATCAGCTTATCAAAAACTTGCTTTTGCATATGATATAAAACTTTGCAATCATAACTTCCAAATAACCTCACAAGATGTCTTGCATAAATACCATACCTGTTCACGAATTAGGTCGATTAGGAACAAAAATAAACTTTCCCAACTTAGAATAAATATGTAGGATGTTGTTCCTAATTGGTCAAGTAATTATTTTGTAAACAAAATAATTCCTTTACCTTTCATTTCATTGTTTTGTACATAGTTATACTAGTAAATCATAAATATCTCTTCTCTGTATTGTCTGTACTGATGTCCACAATTATAGAAATCATCATCAACATGTATATTGTTTCCATATAACATATCTCTCACAAATAATATCATTTAAACAAGTTATACTTCAAATAATATTCTTTGTTCTTGTCACTGCATCCATTAAAACTTGAATATGTTAGAAATAGGGAATACTAAGAGGTGGGGGTGAATCAGTATTCTACAAACTTTTGTCACCAAATGGATATTATTATTTACTTTCTACCATGCATAAGAAAGTAAACAAGCAATGTTGAACAAAATAATAACCATGCATAAAGAGAACTCATAACACCATATTTTGTTAACTAGGGAAATGTTAGCCAAGGGAAAACCCTAGTGGAGATGATACCGACAAGATAATATGCTAATATATATGTTCCTTATTGGATGTTGGACCCTATTAGGATTTAATGAGAAAATTCAGTATAGAGAGTCCCTATTAGGAGACTTTGAATCCTTATTAGGAGATTCCAACCCTATTAGAAGTTGTAGTACAGTAGATGCAAGAAGAGCTCACTACCCAAACAAGTAATTAGTCGTCAGGTATATTAGTGTTGTAACTTCTTTCTTGACTGATCTCTAACCTCAGCTCGATCTTGGATCACAAAATCAAGTTCTCAAAACTTTGCATATATCGCTTCACAAAAAGTTTGCATATCACTTATCACAATCCAATTGCACACTTCTTTTTGCAAGATGTCCTTTGCATAAATACCATGCCTTTTCACAAGTTGCTGCTAGGTCAACTAAGACCATAATATAATTTTCCAACTTAGAGTAAACATCTAGGATGTTGGCCCTAATTGGTCAAGTAATTATTTTGTAAACAAAATAATTCCTTTACCTTTAATTATGTTATTCTATTTCACTGGTAAAACATGAATATCTCTTTTTTGTATTGTTTGTACTAATGTATAAGGTTATACACATCATCATCAACATGTATACTGTCTCCATCTAACTTTGCTAGTCATAATATGATGTCAGAAACATTTTACATATAAAATAATGTATTGTTGTAAACCAATTTTATACTTAGACAATTTTATGAGTACCAAAAGCTAAGTATTTTTATTTTTGAGGTTTATCACAAGTATGTACATCATGTGTTGCCATTAATGACAATAATTACATCACTACATATAGCCAATTGTCAACAATCTCCCCCTTTGGCATTGATGACAACAAAGTAAGGAAAATTGGCTAAGTGACAAAACCTTAACAAAAATTTACAATACCTATCATCTATTACATTGCATATTAAAAATTCTAAAATACTTAATTGCTCCCCCTTTGAATATGATTGCTACATACATAACTTATTATACAATTTTCTTCTACAACTTCTCCCCTTTGACATCAATGACAAAGGTTGGAAAATCAAAAAAAATGTTTAAAAAGTTGTCTGACTATTGTCAAAATATTGTCTTGCTACCTTAAGTTGTTAAGATCTTCATATAGTCATCAAAATTTTCCTTCAAGTTATCCATACCTTTCTCCCATGTATCCTTTGCTACTTTTGCAATAGTGAGTATTACAGATAAGGCATATGATGCAATCTCAATTGCATTAAGGTCAGAGTAGGTGAAGTTTGCATAAGTGTCTTTTCTTAGACACATTCTTCCAATTGTCTTTCAACAGCTGATATCTTCAAAGCAATAGACTCTTTAAATTCTTATAGTCTCTCACAATTAGATCTTTTTCAAATTCTAGTTTCCTAATGTCAAAGTGTACACTAGCAACTTGTCCTTCCAACTCATCAATTCTACTAGAGGGTTGTTGTACTTGACTAGTTAGAGCTTCCCACTCACTTAGATTCCCTTGAATCTTTTCATCCACATCTTTGGTCAACATATGAGATAGCATACATTTGATGTGTAGTACCTTACAAACTTGTTGACATCTTTGGAGTTCCTTGATACAAGTATCAAGACTTAGCAAATCATTCTGAATATTCTGACAAATGGTGCTAAAAAGATTAGCATCATGTGAAATTTGAGCCTTAGACTCATCAACATTCAATAAGTTTGTAAATTCATCATCAAATGATTTCACAACTACTTGTGCTCTTTGTTTGGGATCTGCTTCAGTGTATTTGGTTGTGAGAGTGTTGTGCAATCTATCAGTTACCTCCATTAGTGCTCTCTATAGAATTTTCACCTTCTTATCCTTCTCAAACAATTTTTTCAAGGATGAGATCAAGTTAGATTGATCGTCATCATCACTTGTAAGGTGAGCAAGAGATATAAGAGAGGATGAGCAGATTGTTTCACCTCATCTTCCTTTTTTTTCTTGTCTACTTCCTTCTTTGATCTTCTCTCTTCTTCTTCCTTTTCTTCTCTTGTTTTCTTTTCTCTTTCTTTCTTCTCTTTTTAAATTTGTTTCAACTAATTCTAAATATCTTCGAAGAGAGGCTCAGGTTGGTTGAATGGATCTTCATCAATGTTAACAATAACATTTATTTGATCAATTTACATAGTATCACCACTTATTGATACTTTCAAGGTTTTCTCTATAGCAGGGGGTTCTTGCTTTTGTTCACTCATCATTTGATTAATAGCTATTCTTGTTTCACTTCTAATAACATTATTTTCTCCTCCCATGAATAGAAATGGCCTCATCTTACTTCACAAGTAAGGTGCTAGTTTCTTCATCAATTTCTTGATTTCATCTTCATCATCTATCTTACACATAGTTCTTGGCATAGACTTCCAAAGTTCCATGTCTTCTTCATGAACTAGTGTTTTCTTTGATATAAGTATATCATAGACCTTTTGATTTACAAAGCCTTTAATGCTCTCAAGTTTCAAGTTATTTATATCATATATCTCACAGCAGAGATATCAATTTTTTCCTTCTCAATGTAATTGTAAAAATCATAGAACTTATTCATCTGTACAAAGTTCGCTTCATTAACAATGGTTGTGTTAATCTTCTCTATATTACGTTTCCATGGTTGCCTTGTTTTACTTGTTGGCTGCTTAGAAACAATGACTTTCTCTGGCTATTTGTCTTCTGGTTCCTCTTCTTTTTCTTCATCACTAGAGTCCCCAATTTTCAACAATGTCTTCTTTATCTTTTCAAGTCCAATAGCTTGTTGCTTGACTCTCTTTGACTATATTTTGGATCCACTTGGTTGTTTGGCTGATACAACAACATATGGAATGCTTTGTTCCTTACAAGTTTTTGTAATAGATACACTAGATGCTTGACCAACTGAGAGAGGTGTCACATACATTACACCTTGTTCACCAGTTTGTTTGTTTCTGGAGATAAATTGTCTTACTACTTGTGATTATGCTTCTAACATACTGGTCTCTGATAGTGCTTTCTTCATTACAAATGCAATCTTCTAATGAGATGCATTTTCTAAACATGTCTAATAGGCTAACTAGGTTATCTCCTCATATGTTCCAACTATGTATGATGCTTGATCAATATTTGATTTCAACAATAAATTAATATAACTAATAGTTATATCATCACTCAATTCATAACCTAGGGGCTCAAGAAATGTTTCCTAAGGTTCTACTACTTCGATATAGGTTAAGTCAGTGTCCACCATAAAACATATATCATTCTTGAATCTATCGACAATTGCAAGGGAATTTTTGTATCTCTGTTTCATCTCATTTTGAAATGTTATCATGATCAAATTTCCACTGTCCAAGACTTTCTTTACTGGATGCCTTCTACATACATTTGTTATCTTGTCCATATTACATATTTCACTACTCATAATATAGATAACTAATAAGAATTGAAATATCTTAAGTAAATGAAAGAAAATATAATTAATCAGATATTGAAATCTGAATACACCATTCTTGGTTCTCTTAATCTTCTCTAAGTTTTCAATGAGTTGTACTCTCAGAATTTCACTCAAATTCACTTGTACTTTCTCAACATACATCTTATAAGCTGCATAAATAAATCCTGTCGATAACTCATCATTCTTAGAACTTGCACGTAAAGAATATGTAATGATTCTACTCAAGAATCTTACATCATGTTGTCAGATGGTGTTGATCACCATTGCTTTACCATTATAAACTGCCTTAGTGTAATTTTTAACCTTCTTCTTAACCAGTTTCTCACCAATAGGTACACTACCTTATTTGCTAAGACCAATGACCTCATGAATAAGGTCGACAAAGATGTCAACTATATCATCTCCCATCCAAATCTTTCAAATATAATTTGTGTCCATTCCTTAGTATCAAGTTCACTGTAGAAATGATATTTGACTAAGTCTAAGTCTTTCAGATGCTCATATCCAGGCTTAATAGACATATCATGGTTGAAAACAATTTCCATATCTTTATTCATAAACTCACTTCCAATAGTTTCAAACTTACTACATAGATAGCTTCCTACATCTTCCAATAACATTACATTGTTTAGAGTAATTGATAAGGCCGAATTAGTGTTTTCCTCTAAGGGTTTAACAAGAACAACATTTAATTCAAGTCTCTCAATATTCTCAACATTCTGAACAACTGGCATATCCATGATTACATTGAAAATAAATATGTTGAAGAATTTATGTGCAGAAAATGATAAAATACCTTTTTCAGAGTAGGGTTTAGCTCAAAATCAATTTTCCAAACTGATTATGGGTGCTCTTAGCTTTTGAGATGATCGCAATGTAGAAATAATCAAGTTTGTACTCCTTTATTCATTTGGAACTTGCATTAATTGTGTACTTTGCTCAAAACAAAAAGTTATTTATTTCACTCTGAAATCAAATATCTATTCAAGATCAATTGTCTGATCTTTGAATGTTATCCGACATTCACCATAGCTTCCATCTATCATGCCAATACTCCACCAAACTTTGCTACGTGAAATTTGTAGTAGAAACATAGAGTTCATCTTTTATCGTAGAGTAAACTATCACTATTATAACTATAGCTTTTATTTCCTTCTAAACTTGTTCCAATAAGCTCCAAATTGCAAGAGAGCTTAACTACAGTACAAACTCATCAAGATACATATTTCCTTAACCTCTCTATGAGTGGCTTGATCTCTAAATGAAGTTTCCAATTCTGATGTTGTAAACAAGCTTAATATAACTTGGTTGAATCAAACTTGATTATTGACTTCAATTTTCTTGTCTCACCATCATCTCACTTTTCTTCTAAGATGTCTAATCCTTTTATGAATGCCTAATTGAGTTCTTCTCAAAGTTTGCTAACTACATTTGTTTGTTCCTCATTGTCTTTCTTAGTTCTAGAGTTACTCTCATGATTTCTTCTATCATTTTTGAAGTTCCTCCCATTGTTGCTTCTATTTCTGAAGTTTCTTCCATGATTCCTTTTGTCATTTCCAAATTTTTTTCCAATATTTATTCTATCCATTCTACAGTATTTTTTTGTATGTCCAAAGTTGTTGCATAATTGACATACTAGGTTTCTTCTTATAGGATTCTGTTGATCAATAGGTGCTTAACAATTTTGGGTGATGTGTCCAAAGTTATTACACTTATAACACATGATATGCTTCCTTTCTTCATGAGGTCTACTTTCTCTTGATGTTCTTTCATTAGATCTTCTTCTATCTATGGAGTTAGTGTTTCTAGACATTCTACTATTTCTTCTATCATTATCATATTTAGGTTTCCTACAATCAATTGCATTATGACCAATACCATGACAATTATGACACTAAAAATTTTGTAACATGATTAAATGATTTATTTGTACAATCTCTTTTCATATGAACTATTTCATTACATGAAAAAAATTTACCTCTAAATTTATACATGGTTTCCTTAGGAGATTCCACTTGCTTAGGTTCATCCAATTTCACAGTTTCCTTCTCAACTTCTTTGGATTTATCATAAGGTTGACTGAATTCAATCTTATCATCATATTCATCTTTCTCTTTTGGATTTGATTTACTTTCAGGTTTCTTTGCAAACATGTTAACTAGATAACCAAGACCAGTCTTATCATAAGTAGATCTTTGTATTGAAATTGATTCATCAAGCTCTTCTATGCTAGTGTGAAGCTTCCCAAGTTGTTGCTTGCACTAAGTTAGTTCTCCTTTCACAATAGTGTTGTACTTGTGAAGTTCTTCATGATCCTCTTTCAATGTTTCAAATTTAGATGTCTTCTTTGCTAGACTCACTCTAAGATCTGTATTTTCAATTTTCAAATCAAATTCAATTTTGCTAGAATCATTCCTCAAAGTCAACTTTAGATCGGTAATCTTCAATTCATGCTTCAAGATCTTGTATTTTGTCTTCAGTTATGAATAATCACCATCACCAGTAGATTCAATAGATAAAGGCTTGGATTTGAGATGTTCAAACTTATCCTTTGATTGTCCAATATATACTTTGGAATCTTCATATCTATCTTTCAACTTATCTCTTTCTTTAGTAAGGAGATAAATTTGCTCAATTGCCTCTTCAAGGTTCTTCATCAACTATTCCATATCCATAGGGATCTTACTCAAGTTGTTAAGCCTCTTCTGAGTAACTATGCTCTGATACCAAATGTTAGAAATAAGGAATATTGAGAAGGGGGGTGAATCAGTATTCTACAAGCTTTTGCTGCCAATTGGATATTATTAATTACTTTGTACCATGCATAAGAAAGTAAATAAGTAATGCTGAACAAAAATAATAAGCATGCATAAAGAGAACTCATAACACCATATTTTATTAACTAGGGAAACCCTGGCCAAGGGAAAACCCCAGTGGGGATTATACCCACTAGATAATATATTGATATATATGTTCCTTGTTAGAGGATGTACCCTGTTAGGAGTCAATGAGAAAATTTAGTATAGAGAGTCCCTATTAGGATAATTTGAACCTCTATGAGGAGATTCTAACCCTGTTAGGAGTTGTAGTACAGTAGGTGCAAGAAGAGCTCACTATCCAAACATGCACTTCCAATTACAAGAAGAACTCACTACGCAAACAAGTAATTAGTCTTCAAGTATATAGGTGTTGTAACTTCTTTCTTGACTGGTCTCTAACCTTAGCGTGATCTCAAATCACAAAATCAAGTTCTCAAAAACTTTTCATATATCGCTTCACAAAAATTCACAAATCACTTATCATAATACAATTGCACAATTCTTTTTGCAAGATGTCCTTTGCATAAATACCATGCCTTTTCACAAATTGTTACTAGGCTAGCTAAGACAATAATATACTTTTCCAACTTAGGGTAAACATCTAGGATGTTGACCCTAATTGGTCAAGTAATTATTTTGTAAACAAAATAATTCCTTTACCTTTAATTCCACTATTCGTTTTCACTAGTAAAATGTGAATATCTCTTTTTCGTACTGTCCATACTAATGTCTAAAGTTATACACATCATCAACAACATGTATACTATCTCCATCCAACTTTTCTAGTCATAATATAACATCAAAAACATTTTACATATTAAACAATGTACTACTGTAAACCAATTTCATACTTAGATAATTTTTTGAGTACAAAAAGCTAAGTATCTTTATTTTTGAAGTTTACCACAAGTATGTACATCATGTGTTGCCATTAATGACAACAATTACATCATTGCATATAGCCAATTGTCAACAAAATAACAAGTGGCAGAGTTAGTATTCCTACAAGAAATATCAACCACATGTTCTACTCACTTCATTCTACCTCCATGTAACCTCATTAGTCATAATATGATGTCAGCAACAAGTTGTATACAAAACAATACATTGTTGTAAACCATTTTTATACTTAGACAATTTTTTGAGTACCAAAAAGCTAAGTATCTTTATTTTTGAGGTTTTCTACAAGCATGTACATCATGTGTTGCCATTACTGACAATATTTACATATCTACATATAGTCAATTGTCAACAAGAGGTTCTTGAGACAAGATGAAAACATCCAAGTTTCCACAATAAACTCTCAAGATATGCAATGCAAATATGGACTATACTAGCATGCAATGCATAACAAAACTATATTAAGCCAATGAAAGTGTTACAAGATCCAAACTAGTTAAACTATGTGAGCTAGATTATTGAAAAATATAAAGCTACACTATATGATTCTAAACTAAGATGCCATGGTATGAAATAATTAGACAAGAAAGTAGAAGTTTTCCACAAGCTCTCAAGAAGATCGATCGGTAAACCTGCAACATAACAATACTCAAGAATGTGGATCTTTTAAGAAGGGAAGAATTCTTTCTTTTAAAGGTGTATAAACGGTGGAGATCAAGATCAAGGGATGAACGATCAAGGGTGCAATTGACTTTGGTATGATCCATGTGCAAGAGGAAGTCAACCAATAAAAGAAGAGTTGACTTTTCATGTGAGACAAAAAGCCTGTTCTTTTAATTTGTAAATTAAAAAAGGACTTTATGTATACATAGTGAGTGGGTAAGAAGGAGGGGTATTTTATTTAATTAAAAGGGGACATGTTCTTTTAATTAAATAATGAACTTAGTACAATATAGTCAAACTATAGGTTATAATTAGATTAATTAATTTTTAGCAATTTGGTCTAGGTAAATGATTAATTAATTTACCCAAAATGTTGAGAAGGGAGCTAATAGTCTAGATGACTATTTTTAGGTGATAACACTTACTAGTGTACATATTCTAAGGTTTTAAGAATTAGGTGCATCTATTTATAATTTATAATAATAATAACTATTAAGATTTTTTTTTAAATCATAATAATAATATCAATTCATAATTAGTAAAGTACCTTTATATATTTTTTATTCGTGACTTCTGATGGACTCTGCCACATACAAAAGATGGAAAACAAAGAACTTGGGATTTACCCAAACCTATATAGGGGAATAAGAGGAACAAGAGGGTTTTGGGTGATACGAAGTTATAGTTGAATATTAAAAAACTAGTGATATTCTTATCTCTATGTCTACAAAAATCAAATCTATCATAGAGCAAGATTGTACTAAATAAAGAAGCTAAAAAACCATACAACCAATAATACAATAGTAACTGAGTGTTTCTTAAAAAATAGGTTTTATGCTATGAAATAAACTTGTAGCTAGCAAGGCTTAGGGGTCAAAGGCCATTTACAAGTACAAAGAAAAAATATATCAATTCCTCCAAGTAGTATCTTCTACACCTATAAAAGATAGAACTTCTATTTGGAAAACAATGTGAAATTGAATATAAAAACAAGTGCTTCAAAAGTGAAATGATAAAAATCTATCCTACTCTCAGCAAGATGTACAAAGGAGATCATATTGCATTTACCATATTACATTCTCTTATGGCATGTACAAAGTTTTGTCTAGTTGTTTTATGTTTTTTTTTTTTTTTGAACTAGATTAACAATAAGAATGTTTATACTTTTAAATTAAATAGTTAATTACCTTTTAATATAATTTCCTCAAACAAAATAATAATAATTAATATAATCTTGATGGAGACAAAATTGATTAGCTTTGCCTATTGGTTCTATATTTTTATGAAATTGATAATCAAATGCAACTCACTTGACAATTAAATGCAAATAAATTAATTGATCCAATAAAGATTACGACATTTTGTCTTTTGAAATACAAAGGAAACTAATATAATTTTTGAGACTCTTAACTGAAAATAAATAGATACAATGAAATGAACATTAAAGATAACTCATAATTATTATTAAAGTCTACGGGTAACAAAGTTTTGTTTAAAAACTATACAAATAAGGCTTAAAATTGAACAATTCGTATGGACCACCCACTTTGATAAAAAGTAAGTGATAAATTATACATTAGAAGTTGACTAGAAATAATAAGAAGACACCTAAAAATGGATGGATCTAATCAGTTAAGTTACGAATACTAGCAACCGTTATGAACTAAATCTCCATGTATATTGTGATACCTCATAACAAGGTTTCCCAACTAAATTTCAATGAGTGTGGATGGCATATCAAATAGATATTTGACAAAATTAGTTAAATTGTTGAAATATGATTTGAAAATGCTGGAAACAAACAAGTCCAGTTATAGTACAAATTTCTAGCTTCTTTCCTAATCATAGTAAACGATGATCAACAAAAAGATAAGAATTTTTCTTAATCAACTATACCAAGGTGATAGCATAAGTCAAAGCTAAACAACCCTACTAACATCAACAGAATATCAAATCAAAAGACTAAGCAAATTGTATATTCCTCTTCTACTAAGCCTACTACGATAAAGAATCATACAAACCTTAGAGAGAGAATGGCCTAATGGTTTCATCTCTATGTAATCAGCAAGAGGGTGTGCCTCTTCACATTTCGTAGTCCACTCCAAAATGATGCAAACATATTAGATCTAATAACAAAACTCATAGTTTTATAATACATCATCCAAAGTAAAAATTGAAATAAAAGTATACACACTCCAAAAATATAGATAACATATGGGAACATTTTTTGTAGGTGTGAAATAAATGTTTATTTATATAACATACAATTTTAGAAACATAGTTATCACTTTGATCAAGGCTCTAAAATTTTGCTTGCTTAATAATAATGTTGGTATACATGATATATTTTAGTCACTAGTGCATCAAAACTAGTAAAACCAAGACCAACATCAAATATAGTATTGTTCAGCAATCAAAAATTAATATCAAATTGAGCCCTCCAGTTCCCTTCTCTTGAAGTTGAAACACCCAAAATTTAGCTGATGTTTGTGTTATATAGTTGCATTAAAACCTAAGTCTTGGTGGGTATTGTTATTGATAAGCTAACTAGCTATTGCATACATAGATCTATGGGTGTTGAATTAGCAAATTGAGTCCAACAAAAATAAGGCTTCTTCTATTTTTATTGTGAATGCATTATTGGAGGACCCTACATACCTACATTTCTAAATGTAATTTCAAAAGTTTTCATGCCCTTTCTCATACTTTTGTTGTTGCACATACAAAGTGAGAGAATACTGGCAAAAGGTTGCAATTGACTATAGGCAAAGAAAAATGCAAAGATTACCATTTGGGTATCCAAAAATTAGAAGGAATTGGAAATGAAAATGGGAAAATTTTAATGTAATTAGGGTTTCACACTTTATAACATCAATAGATGCAAAGGCATTTTTGGGTCATAATTTAAGATAAAAATTAAATTATAAAAATATGGCTAGAAATATCATATAAAATTAATTATTATATTTATTAAATTAAATAAAAATAAAAATAGAATGTTTTATAAAAGAAAAATTATTTTATCAAATTATTTTATAAATAAAATATATTTTTAGATTAAGGTAAAAACATGTTTTGAGGGGACCTGAAACCCTATACAAAATTAACCATAGCCTACTATAAAGTCCAATAAACTAACCACATACCCTAGGTTTTACAAGGACCTAGAACCTAAAGTCAAATACAACCATAAAAAAGCCAGGTTTTACAAGGACCTAGAACCTAATTATGTAGTTTAAAAAGTTCTAATCAAAATCCAAAAAGGAAGGCACAAAACAAAACCAATACCAAATACTGGGACCAATTACCAAGACCATAGACCAGAACCAAAATAAACAAAAAACAAATAGATGGGAATCACCACACACCAATTCCTTTGTAGTTCTTGTTATATTCTTCCCAATGTTAGCAATATCATCCATAGAGTATTTTGTAGTCAAACTGGGAGTAGCATCAATGGCCTTCTTGATACTTAACCTCATCCGACTACTAGGACCTATTAGTGAAATAATCTCCTTCATGCCCCTTCTTCCAAGACTGGCAACGTTAACACACAAGCTAGAGGTAACAATATTCATGTGATGCCTGCTATCTTTGACCATTTGCTACAATTTTGCCTCATAGTCAAGTAACTTCCCACAAGTATTCCCCACCTTTACTTTCAACTCCATTCTTGTGATTTTTTCGACTTCAAGAGTAACCTACAAGTATTTGATAATCCTTTTTAGATAAGATATTTCATTATATAGTCAGGTATCCACCAAAAGAGAGATATAAACTTTCATCTTTGCCTTATGGAGGAATTCCAGGCTCCCATTTTGTTCCTCGCCCTTCAGCTCATCCAGTTCCTCAATGACCCTGTTACCTTCTAAGGTTCCTTGATCTTCAAGAATAGTTTCAACCTCTCCAAATAAATCCATCTTCTCCTTGGGATATGTATGATCCTTACCCAAGTCTTCCACATTTTTGGTTTCAATTGGCTCATTCTTCAAAGCTAGGGTAGGTTGAACTTTAAGAGACCCCTCATTCCTATATGAAGAAATAGTCAACTCCTTATTGGTCTCCATTATAGAGAAGTTATCCTTAGCCTCCAAAGCAATAATTTCAAGAACCTCAATCATCTCCTTCTTTTCAGATTTTGGGGTATCAACATTATTCCTAGTTCTCATAGTTTTTACAAAAGCTTCACCCTAGCTTCCAGGATAACCTTCATTATTTGAACTACAAACCCCATTGTCAAAATCAGTCTCTCCCTCATGACCACTCACAATTTCCTCTGTTTCCTCCTCATTTGCAGAATCCTCTTTCGAGATTTTATCCTTGACCTTACTTTTTCCTTTACTAGTAGCCTTTTTGTCCTTTCTATCTTAGGTCCTCACTTCTTCCTCATCATCTTTAGAGACACTATCTGACTCTATCTCCATACCCAAATCCTAACTCTCCACATCCTTGATCTTGGCATGATCCTTCTTTCATTTTTTAGGACCAGTCTATTCTGAGGACCCTTTAGCAATTTTTCACTTCTTACTGGTAGAGGACAAAGAAACCCCCAGGGACCTATTCTTGCAATATTTTGCAATACGAAGAATTAAGCCCTCATGGAGGATAGGTCTTCTCACCATTTTTCTATGAGCATTAAGCCCCTGCAACAAAAATTATTTTAAGTAGAAAGGGAAGGAGACCTTATCCTTATACCTAAAATGGTTGAGGAATACAAAGTAAAAATTATGGACTCTTTTATACAGACCATCAAGGATAAACTATTCTCTAATACATGATGAAACATCCTAACAAATTTCCTTAATCTAGCCTAAATCTAGAAAATCTACTCCCCCCTTCACCAATTTCTTCTCTTCCTTAGGGATTTTAGGAAATTTCTTTAAGGTTGTAATTGAAACTTTTGTTTCCTTTTTAAATTTAATCCCCATTTTTGGAAGCCCTGTTATTTCTGCTATAAAATCTTTCAAAATAACCACAAAAACACCAAACATAGTGACTCTCTTCCCATACCAATTATTAAATAATTCTTTAGTAATTTGATGTTTAAAACCATGTAATTTCTCAAGGTAATTGATAACCTTACCTTTTTAAAGTATCTGCCAAACAACATCATTCTCCTTCTAGTGCTTGTAGCTAGCAAGTTCTTGTTTCCTGGACTCACCACCCATATTGTAGACCCAACTCATAATATGCTTCCATAGATAGAATATGGATTCTAAGAATGAAGTAGAAAAGGTTATAAAATTAACCTTCGACTCTACCCATATTACATGCCAAATTAAGAGAGTAATAATGGAAAGGTACTCTGTCAAATTTTGAGAAAACTCTTTGTAATTACCAAAGCATCCATGCCTCATTTCAAAATAATTAAAAAATCTTCCACACCATATCACTAGTCATATCATAATTTATTAACTCCTTTAATTATACATTATGGCTTAGGTCATCCTTCCATATCAACAATCTCCCCTCACTTATGACAGAATTAGCAATCCAGTCAGCCACTTTATTAGTCTCCTGGTAGTTATGAGAAATTTGAACATTATCAAAGGTATTCATATTTTTTAATTTCCTTAACAATATATTCAATAGTCCAAGTCGTGCAATTTTTATTATTTAGAGAATTTATAATATTTAAAGAATCACCTTCCAGTCACAATTTATGATTGCTAGTTTCCACTACCCTTCTAACTAGATACAAAGTGGTAGATGCTTTTGCTCTGTGATTGGTAGAAGAACCAATGGGAACAACAATTGCATCTACAACTCTTCCATAATAGTCCCTTAGAACTTCGCCACACCCTACTTTGCCCAAATTACCTTTGGTTGAACCATCAAAGTTAGCTTTTAGTTATCCCATAGAAGGTGACATCAACACTACCCCATCCCTTTAAGACATGTCTTTTGTAAAAGAATTCATAGTTGGGTTGGATATATTGAAGTCCCCTTTACCACCATTTTGGGACAAAAAATTCTCCTTAATAGGTCTAATGATTTTTTATCCAACCACCCAAGAAGAAGAATCTTTATCCCTAAAGATCTTATTATTCCTCTCCTTCCATAAACCCCATCACAAGTGTGGGAGGGAGAAATTTTGAAGAATTCTAGCTTCAAGGTTTATCACAAGACATTTCTAACTTTCAAAATAATCCATCAGCTTCTTCGGTTGGTCCCAAGACATCTTCCAATAATCTAGAAGGGTCTTCCAAACTTGTTGACTCAAATTGTAGTGGATAAAGAGGTGATCAGTATTTTCATTTGCATTCTTATATAGGACACACCTGTTAAAAAGCAAAAGCCCCTTTTATTGAGATTTTCAATAGTAAAGATTTTGTTTTCAAGAGAAATCTAGAAAAAAGAGTTTAATTTTAGGGATAGGACACTTCATCCACACCTTCACCAAAGGAGGAAGTCTCTCATTCATATTAGCCCTAAACACTGTAGACACATTATATTTACCACTAGGATGGAGACCCCATGCCAGAGTATCATGAGAGTCTAAATTAATATAGGTATAGTTGACAGAGATTTGAATAGACCACAACTTCTAATTAACCTTTGCCATATTCACCCACCTCCTATTTCTCCAGTAATTGAAAACATAGGCACCAAATCTCTCCAACGAGTAATTGAAAAGCTAACAATCCTCCCAGGACCTCTCTCACTTGCTATTCCCCACTTTGCACCTACTACCCAACTCAAGGATATTCTTAACTCCTTCCATCACATTCCAGATAGCTACTCCTGAATTGTGGAGTATTGGGACATATATTTATGTTTCCAAATGGTACTCCATTCTTTATCATCTTCAAAAACTCTCCAACCCTATTTAGCTAAAAGAGATTTATTTGTGAGTCTAATAGGCCTTATCCATGCGATAAGGACCATTCTTTTCCTTTCTGCTATTCTAGTCCATAGGAAATTTCTCTGAATTCTTTTAATAGCTTCCACATATTTAGCTTAGATTTTGAAGAGAATTAAAGCATAAGTAGGAAAACTTTGAAGATAATACTACAACAAAGTTTCTTTACTAGCTTGACTTATCATATTACCTTTCCACCCAGCCAGTTTCCTATTAAACTTATCCACAAGAGCTTCCCAAAATTATTCCAAAGGTTTTAATCTAAGGGGAAGACCAAGATAAGTCACTGACATAGAAGCTATAGAACACCCAAAAACATTAGCAATATTAATTTGTCTATGAATAGGGGTATTAATAAAAAGGATGAAACTTTTCTCCCAATTACTAATCTGACTAGAGGCATTAAAGTAGAGGTTAAGGGTCTTTTTGAAACTTCTAGCTTCCTAAACAGAGGCAATACCCATAAAAATAATATCACCAACAAATTGTTAATGAGAACAAGAAAGATGATTAGATGAAGGATTAATCCCATAGATCAATGTCTCATTCAAGAGACTACCAATATGCCTTCCCAAACATTCAACCATAATAATGAACAAAATTGGGGAGATAGGATCCCTGTGCCTCAAATCCCTCAAAGGCTAAAGAAAGAGATAAGAGGCCCCATTAACAATGACTACCAAAGATGTAGCAGTAACCAACAAGAATATAAGTCGAATACACCTATCACCAAATCCAAAAGCCAGAAACACCCTAAAAAGGAAACTCCATTCAACTTATAAATAAAATATATATTTATTAGAAAGTTTCTAAATCCAAATGTATTGATTTCAAAGTTTAAATATCATGTAATCGATGACCTTTTGAATTATTTTGTGATCTTAATATTCTCAACTTGTTCTCAGCTCCATCCAGTACTTCAAATTTTTGGAATTTGACTCTCGAGTCAAAAGTTATGTTAGGTTAAAGAAAGCCTTGAAAACATGTATTTGCAATCAAAACATTAACCTTAAAACTTTAAGAAGTTAAGAAACAAGGTTCAAAATGCATGTTACAAGCCCCAAACCTTAACCTCCCCATCCAAAAAAGAGTTAAGAAAAGTATCTCAAATGGGTGTTCCAAACCCTGAACCTTAGCCTCCAAATAATATGTTGAATATTAACGTATTTTGGAGATAGTTCTTAACCTTTTTTTTAAAAATGCTAGAGGTTAAAAATTTTAGAGGTTAATGAACCTCATTTAAAGTTATCCCCATAGGACTCTCAAAAAAAAGATATTATTTCATGCAGGAATACTATAAAAATTCAAAGCCATGGTTGTGTATTTGAAGATGGAGATTGAAGATGACAAAGTGTTTGAAATTGATGTTGCTAAGTCTCATGGTTCAACTCTCTAATTAGAAGCTTATTGGTTTGATTTAAGTAGTGGCCATACGTTTGACTGAATGGCTCAATGTAATTGATGGAAAATACAAATATCATATGTGAAACTAGAGCAAAAGGAACCTAAACTATTGGACTAGATTATGAAAGTGATGTCATCATGTGGAATGCACTAAGATACAGGATTACTACTCATGGTTGGGCACTCCATGTGGCATATTAATGATGTGAAAGCATAAACAAGACATGGAAATTTTTGATTGATTGTCTCAAAAGGACATTATCCTCGCAGCTTGGGAGTATGGGGATTTTTGTGAAATATTAAAGTTGGGAGTAATCTACGCAGTGAAAAAGAACAGACAATGCACATGAATTATTTGACCAAATGCCAGAACACATGGAACTTAAAATGGCCTTGGATATCCATCAAATCATGTTAGGAAGCTAGAAAGGTAGTGTGCAACATAAAACATAATGCCTCTCGAGACAACCAATCACCTTGGTCAAACCCTCACCTCTCATAAAGTAATTATATATATACATAGATACATATATATCAAGTCAAGAGAAGCTTCCAAAAATTCAATGAGAAAATCAAGTTGTGAGTTGTTTGATATTATGCCTTGAGTAGAAGGGAGGTGCACATAGTGTATTAGAGTTCCCAAACTTCTATCCCCCAAACCCAATATCTTTATTCATGTCATGACATGAATAAGGCATGTGAGTTGTTTAACAAGATGTCACATGAATTTGTTTTCATTGTGCATTATAATTTTACAAGAACCAGTAACTCGTGTTCTCAAAAATGCCTATGAAGTACATGATGTTGGTCAAAGTGTGGAGCTCTTGTGATGAAGGAGGTTCTATAACCAATGTACGATAATTTTTAGTGTCGATCACCAAAACTATAGCCCATAGGTTTATGTGGACCATACATGTGTGTTAGAGATTATGTTTGAATGCATTCAATGTCCTTTCCACCTACATTGATATATAAATAGTTCTCTTGGTCTATACATTGGAAGAAAGACAAGCATAATGTTGGACTCAAAGGAAATCATGTTTGCATGGAATAGAGAAAGTTTAGAGAGGTGCCACAATGAAGGGAGACATGAATCATTTGTTAGAGCTTGGTAATCACATACTTTGATGGTGTACATGGTTTATGAAATTTGAGAGCCAAAATGTTCAAGAGGTACTACAATGATTATGGAGCCAAATTCATAGATAGATCCCATGAGCATAGCTATAAGAAGTGGAGCTCTCATATGGGAGACAAATTGGTCTTTGAGAAAATTAATTTTTTTGCAGGTACAATGAGGAAGTATAGAAGACTTAGTGGCTATTTTGGTAGGATCAACTATTCAAGACTTCTTCTTATGTATGAGTTTCTTCTTTCATGCACAATATCTTTAGGTTAGTTTTGTAGAAGTTAATTAACCTCACAAGAAATACATAATTGGGAGGTAGTTATTAACCACAGAGGAGTCATTCTTAACTTCAGGTCTATATAAGGGATCATTTTGACTTTGTAAAGAAACTTTTTGGACTTTGGAATTTGGGAGTAGTTATGTTAAAAATTTGATGAGAAGACAATTTTTGGAAAGTGTGTCCAGATTTTGTCTTCATAATTGATAATTTCTCTTAAGTTCTTGGTGTAAGAAAATAATGAAAAGTACATTTGATTTCTTTCTCTAAAATATTAATTTTTGAAGTGTAAAACTATTGATTCTCCTTGTAGTGAATGTTTTCATGGTGTTGTGGAAATGTTAACGAATTGTGCGTCACTGTGGTGATAATGATCATTTTCAAGCATAGTTCTTGATTGACTTTATTATTAATTTATGTTAACCTAAGAAAATAATGAAGTTATTTGGTGCATTTGTCATTAGTAGATTTCTCTTTAATCTTCAAGTTTGAATACATCTTTATAGAAAAATCAAAGCTTATATCTTACGAGGGAGTTGCCCCTCTAAACACAGAGGAAGGTCGTATATTAAGGGCCTATCCAACTATTGGAGAAATTTATTTGCCACAAATTCCATTGGGCCAAATCACATATTTTAAAGTGACAAATTTGTTTACCATAAGATTTTTGGTGACTCTGCTGGGGATCGAACAAGAAAGATTGGTCAATCCCTTGTGATGAAGCAAGATGGTATTCTCACATGAGAATGTGTTTCCAATTCTCTAGCTGAATATTGGTTTCCAAAACACATAATAAAACATTATTTAACTTTTGAACACTTTAGCCTAGAGGTGTGGATGAAGCACTCAATAATATCATCAAGTAAATTGAGTTCTAGAAGAAGAAGAAGAAGAATTTGGGGAATCTTATGAAGAGCTCCAATCAGTCAAAACATTGTAGTCATTGAAAGAATAGTTGTTATTCCAAGAAGGAATAGGCAAAATCTTGGTCACATCCAAAGTTAGGTAAACAATAACTAGTAAGTTGCCTGATAAAAGGTATCTTCCAAAAAATGAAGATTGGCAACTCTATTTCAAAGATTGAATATGGACGACTCTATCTAAAGGTGTGAATTTACAATCATGGTTTGGTACAAAGGAAAAGTTGAAAGTGATAGTGATGATGAATATTTTGAAAAGCTCCTAATGAGCCCATACAAGTTGATTTCTTGAAGGGTTTCTATGGTGGAAGGAGGCTAGATCCCAAAATGGCTCATCTCCATTACTTCAAGTTTTGTGAAAGAGTGAAGAAGAAGATGGAAAATATTATGGTTTCCTTTCTCATGATCAATAATCCTTTTAGAAAAAGGTTCAATATATAAAGATAAAGGAAACCTTGTTGAAAAATTCTTTCATTTAAATCAATGATGAAGAATAAAAAAATGTCTCTTATACGCCCATGTCTCATCGAAATGAGATTCCAAATGATCCTGGACAAGAAAGCTTCTTAAAGAGTTTCTATGGTGGTCAAAAATTGGATCCAAAAAGATGCATCCTTCTCTCCCTCTCTCCTTAAGAAATATTGAAGCAAGAGATGGAGGAAAGAACCAATTCTTTTAAGATATTCATTTGATTAAATCAATAATCCTCAATAATGATGATGTTCCTTCTGTAACTCCCCGCCATGTGACCCAAAAGAAGTTAACCTAAATGTTTACTAGATTTTTCAAACATTTGTTTTTTAAAATTTAATAACTTAACAACAACAGTTATAACATAGCAGAAGTAATAACAAACAATCATACATAAGCAAACATAATAGATTACATTCCATGAGGATCCCAAGACATTGAGTCACATTTAATTTTAATTAATAATAAATCTAATATATAATAAATCCACATAAAATAATAATATACTAGTATGAAACCATTTTAAAAATATACAATTATATATGATGCCACTTGGCAATAAACATAATGCACAATCATCCACTATACAGGTCATAAGGTATGAAAGGTCAAAATAATATGCATCATGAAATAAATTATATCATCTTGTAAGCTCTGTGAAATAAAATACAATACCCTAAGTACAACCATCCATCATAGAAATACAAGAATAGATAGAAAGGAACATCTGCACAAATACATCTAGCAGTGGCATTTGACAATCAAATCTCAATGGTATAAGAAAAAGCACTACCACTCGACCTCGTGGAACCTAAATGGCCCACTCCCACCACGCTAAGGAGAAAGTCTCAAGTTCTAAACAGGATATCAATCCCAAAATTAAAAGTAATATCTAAGTCAAGGAAACCCTAAAAGTAATCTAACTTAAAGGTTCCAAGATAAATTGACATCTAAACCCAGAGGCAAACACAAATACGTAGGGAATCTACTATGCAAGTGGGCAATTGTCATCACATGAATCAATGCTAGAGTTACCTTGCTAGTCTAACTTGATCCCGGTCCCCTAGTGACTCTATGTGGCACTAGTATCCTTTCGTACTAACAAGGCATACTAATGATGCATGGTCGCAATCAAGCATTCTCTCTACTCCCATCCTAGTCTGTACTAGCACTCGAGGCATGGGTGAGAACATACAAAGACTCTTATTAGGTTCATTTTATTCCCATTTAGTGTAGTGGTTTCACTTATTAAACAACTTACAATAGGTTACCTTGGCAGCCACTTTGGGCCCCAGCCTCCATTGTAAGCCACTCCCTGACAATACATATAGATAACCTACCCTAAGCTTAGTAAAATCAAAAGATCACAAAAGACCACATACCATACATTAGTTCTTAAAAAAGAAACTAACAAGTATCGAAAATCACTTATCATAATCACAAATTCCACCAAAATGATCATCCTAACATGACTGATCCCAAAATCAAGTATACATAAATCAATCCATGTCATAACATTACATCACCAAGAACAAATCATACAAACACCTTAGTCCTATGGAAGCGACTGGAAAGCAATCCAAAAACAATTGATCAAAGACTGAAAGATTATATCAGATGGATCATACCATTCACCTTAGTTTCACACCACAACATTGGAAAGCAATAACAATTAATAGATCAAAACACCTCATAGAGAATACAAGACACATTACCATGGTTGAGTATAAAAGATCATATACAAACATCATTATGACATCACAAAACAGAACTCCTGAGCCTCTGGTAAACATCTTGACTAGCCAAAGCTAAGTCAAACCCAAAAATCCCAACACCAGTAAATCACATGTCAGATAAAGTGCATACGAAAGTGAATTTCATAATTCATTAGATTTTGAAAACCCTAAAGTTCAATATTTACTAAAATTTTTTAGATTAAATCACAAACAATTCTTTAATGAAAATCAATTTTCTCAAACAAGAGTTTCAACCCAGAGAACTTCTGAAAACAGAAACACAACAGACAGGAAGAAGACAAGAATGCAAAGAACGAGCAACTACTGCACAAACCCACAAGATCCTACTTAGATCTGATGCTAAAACAATGAATGCACAAACACACAAGAATCTTCCTTTTCCTTCAAAAACCCTCTTTTTGGAAATTGGCTCCTCCAAACCTGTGTATCTAGAAATGAGCTCTAATTTCCTTGATAAAGAGTTTTTCCCCCAAATCAAGGCCTTGATCATTCGATCATGCAAAACCCTTTATCTTCAATTACTATATTTTAATTTCATTCACACACTTTATGCAAAAAAATTTGAATTAAAAATTGATTGATCAAAAAGGAAATTTACAAAAACAATAGGAGTGGAGAGGCGAACCTCAATCCACCAAGTTCAGATCAAAAATTTAAGTTACATAAAGGAGTAGACCACCATAAATAATAGTTTGCGAGAGTACAAAAAAGTAAACAGGAACAACTACTGAAGAATATCATCATAGTCCTCAATCTAGGAGGTCCATCCTTAATCCCCTTCCATCCATACAACTTTCTTCCTTTCTAGAATATGGGCAAATAATTCCATCTTATCAAAGTAAGGACCTCTAGTTTCCCTAATTTCCTTAAGTGGTCTTTTAAGAGCTTCACCAAGCGCAGCCTGATTGTCAGCAATGCTGGCACATTCCAAACTACTCTTCATCTCATAAATAAACATCGTAGCATGCCCATCGTGGAGAAACCTTTTCAACTTATCTCTTTCCAACCACATAACACAAAAAACTTGCGATATAATTTTAAAATGTACGAGTTTCAAATGAAACACAACAAGAGCTCTACTATTGCCTTGGAATTTATCCTCATTTCTATATTTCCAAATATACCATAGGATGTGAGAAGGGAGAATATTCCAAAATGAATTAGCATCTTTTTTAAGACCAATTATGTTGCCAGTAATAACATCAAGAACATAAGCATGTTCAGTAATGGAAATCCCAAAAAGCATCCAAATATTTTTGGCAAAAGGATAGACAAATAAGATATGTCTTATATTCTCAAGGAGGTTGTAGACAAGATAAGAATCAGTACCACCAATTTGGTTCTTAACAGGAAGCCTATCCAGCAAAAGCTACCATTTAAAGAATAAAATTTTGGGAGGAATAAGAGACTTCCAAAATTTCTCTAACATATTTTTCCATTCAAGAAGGCCAAAATTCACATACCATAAGGAATCGAGGTGAAGCAGAATTGAGGAATCTTTATTAAGCACTTTATAAACATCTTTAGCTTTAATCTTAGGAAGAAGGGAACTATCATCCCATCGGAAGGAAAGATATTTATGGGAATCAACATCACATCTACAAGGGAGATTGAGAAAACCCTAGGCATTTATAATAAAGTTGTATGTTCATTTGTGAGAGGCGGGGAGGTCAAAGCGGTGGCTAATAACCTGCTAGCTCATGATGTTATTATTTTCCAAAATATCCATAAAATACTTAATACCTTTGTTGTGCCATTATCTAGCAGAGCCGACTTGGGTTAAGGCAAGAGGTTTCCCATTGTGTTGAAGGTTCCACCATATAGAACATTCACCTTGAATCGAGTTATTATTATCAAACTTAGAGTTATATATGAAACCCTACACATGCTCCCAAGCCTTCCATATAGATTTAAAGACCAAGGAACCTTGAATAGAGATAGGAAAGAACCCAACAACAAGATTAGTAAAGGGGAAGTTTTTCCAAGACTTAGCCTATTTGGGAGTAATAGCTTATATATTATGTCTTAACAAGACCTTCCAAGGCTCTTGATCATCAAGAGTTTGGAAAATCCACTTAGTAGCAAGGGAGATCCCTTATTGCGTAAGATCTTTAAGCCCCAAACCACCCAACTTCTTATCAATGTGGCACCATTTCCACTTGATAGCATGATTCTTCCTTTTACCTTTACCATCAAACCACAAGAACCTCCTAATAGCCTTATGTATTTAAAACACCTGGTAATTACTAAACATCCAAATAGAATAATAATAAATACTATAAGATGAGAGGATCTTTTGACAAACCCGCACTCTGCCAACAAGAGATAACACCCTGTTATCCCACTTATAGAGTTTCTTATTAATTCTTTCCTTAATCCAAATCCACATGTCTTTAAGGGAAGGAGAGATGGAAAAAGGAACACCTAGATATCGCACAAGCTTATGAGGACCCCCCAGGAATAACTAGTATGTAGGAGCCAATCAAGGGTTCCTCTTTCCATCCAAGCATGATAGATTTGGATTTGGAGATGCGAGCACTTGAAAAATTTCCAAAGATTTCAAGCTTCTGATTAAGATTGTAAATATAGGAATAGGAAAGCTCAAGGAAGAGTGAAGTGTCATCAACAAATTGAATATTAAGAAGTTCAGAATCATCAAGTTGGGTGATTCCTTTGACTTTAGGGGACAAAGTATCATCTCTGAAGAGGTAGAAAAAAGCATCAAAATCAATCACAAATAGGGTAGGAGCAAGAGGACATCCTTGTCTAATGGAATAGGAAAGGGGGGTAGGGTTAGAAAGATTACCATTGACTTCAATCATGGCAGAGGAGTCTTTAAGGAGAACTTGGACATATCTAGAGAATTCATCTAGGAAACCAAAAGAATGAAAAATGGTAAGGATGAAGTCCCATTCAACTCTATCATAAGCTTTTTTAAAATCTAGGAGAAAATGGCAGAGTTTTGATTAGAGGACTTAACCCATTCCATAGACTCCCAGTTTGTGATAAGGTTTTCTAAAATGTACATCCCCTTGATAAAACCAGTCTAGGTGGAGCAAATAAAGTTGAGCAAAACATTCACCAGCCGAGAAGTTAGGGCTTTAGAAGGGATTTTGTAAGAAACATTAAGAAGGGTGATAGGGCACCAACTCTTAATAAGGGATTTATCCCCATCTTTCAGAATAAGTTTAATAATCCCCATAATAATAGATTTACCAAGGGTTCCTAAATCAAAAGCTTCATAATATAGGTCAAAAAGATCCTTAGCAATCCAGTCTATATTGGTTTTATAAAATTCAGCAGGAAGATCATCAAGGCTAGGTGCTTTATCAACCTTAAGAGTCAATATAGCATTAGTAATTTCTTGGAGGGAAATCCCAGATTTAAGGATAGAGGCATCTTCACTAGATATTCTCCTTGGAATAACATCTTTACATTTATTCCTAATGTCCCTAGCAAGATCACTATCTTCAAACGTGAATAAAGATTTATAAATTTATTTAAAAGCAACAGAAATGTTGTTAACAACAATCCTGTCAATTTTTTCTCTAAGTTGTTTTCGCTTTAATAAGTTGAAGAAATATTTTGATCCTTTATCACCATACTTCAGCCACTGATGACAAGCTCTAACAGAGGTCCCTCTAATTTCAGTATGTTGATGCTTCCTCCAAGAGTCCCTAACAATTGAGGCACACTCAATGTGCCTATTATAAGTGGTAGTTAATTGGGCGTCTAACTCAACATTATATAGACACTTATTTAAACTATTTTATTTCCTTCTAAAATCTTTAGCTTTTTTTTCCCTAAGGTTTGAAAAAATTTCCTTCAGGAGGAAACATTCATGTTCCACTTATCAGCTTGGGAAGGGAATTGGTTAAGGAGGTTAAAGGATCTAATCATTTTCATAGCAATAATAAAATCTTGGTCTTTTAACAGGGAAGTATTAAGAATCAATTTCTTATTATATTGATCGCTAATAATAACCGAGTTTCTAATGTTAAAAATAACAACAATGGGGAGGTGATCAGAGAGAGTTGAAGGGGAAGCAAAGACTGAGGAGTTTTGTTGATTAGGGGAGAAGGAGAAGAAATTAGAGCTCACATAAAAATGATCCAATCTAGAGTAGATCCAATTAAGACCTTCCTGGAAATTGCACCAAGTGAACCAGAGGCTAAAAGTATAAGCCTCACAGCCTTCAAGAGGATAAAAAAGATTTAACTTTTATTTAAAGTGATCCCAATAAAATTTATCCTAGTGTTTCCAGAAAAATGGAAGACCTCCACATTTATCATCCTGACTTTTAGCCATATTGAAATCACTAGCCAAGATCCAAGGAATATTGGAGAGATTATAGAGCTAGTTCTAGCGGGAAATTCTTTCTTTAGTGTCATTAGGAGCATAAATGAAGTAGACTCCAAAAGAGGAACCATTAAAATCAAATATAGCCCAAGCAACACGGTTACAAGGGGAACTACTAGAGGATTGAATATACTTTTCCCAAAATGGATTAATAAGAAGAGCAGCACCTCCCTTTCCTTTAGAATGAGTAGTGTAAATTTTTAAAGCATCCCTCCAGATGAAATCAAGAGTCGAGTTAAGAAGGAAATCCACAGCTTTAAGCTCTTGCAACATAAGAAAATCAATGTTATTGTGTCCCATTAGGAACCTTTTGATAATAAATTTCCTATTAGGAGACTCGAGGCCTCTAATGTTCCAGGATATGCACTTCATGATGAAGATGGTAAATCAGAACTAGTAAGAGGAGCCGAAGGCTCTCCATTTTTTTTTTTGTTCTTGGAACCCAAAGGTCTACCCTTCTTCTTGGACGTGTTAAAGCCCATTGGGAGATCATCATCATCCTCGATTATATTGAACTGAGAATTAATTCTTTGAGTATTATCCATATCAAAATCACTAGTAATACGAGATCCAACAGGAATTTGGGTCACCGTATTATTAGGATTTTTATTGGCATAGATAACTTCAATGAAAAAGTTGACATCCAATTCATTAAGCACGGAGATGGGAGGGTTGATGGTGTAATCATCAGAAGGGGGAACTACATTCAAGTTAGGGCGATCTTTGCAACTAACCATGCCTATAGGGACCTTTGTAATTTAATTAAAATAAACTTTATTAAATTAAAGCTTTCTCTCCCTTATTAAATCATGCAACGTTTTTAATATGATATTTATTAATTTAACTAATAATATTATTTAGAGTTTATTGAAAAACTCCTAAATAAATTATTATTAAATTAAATAAATGTTAATACGCCTAAATTAGAACTTTAATCAAATCTTTTAAATTTAATTCTTTCATGCACATTTAAAAAAAAATTTAATTAAAATATTCTTTTATATTTTCTTTTCCTCCACTTATTAATTAGTGTAAGCACTAATTAAAACACAGTTTATTATTTAAATTAATATGAATAATTAAAACTCATTATTTAAATGCAACTCTAATTTAATAATTATTAATTAAATAATCATAATTAAACAATCTTTAATATTTAATCTTTTAATATTTAATTCTATTTTTATCCAACTTCTTAAATTATTTTAAATTGAAGTACATATTTAAATTTTGAATTAATTAAATAACATCATATTGTAATCTTTGTTTAACAAATTATCTAAATTTAGACCTCTAATTTTAGACTTTTTATTAAAGCATAAATTTAAATAGTTTGTAATTAATCAAATATTCACATATTTTAATATTTATTTTTTTAATCAATAATATTTATTACTCAACTAATAATATTATTTAAAGTTTATTATTAAAATAAAACTCTTAAATAATAATTATTAAATTAAATAAATATGAATATACTAAAATTAGAACTTTAATTTAATGTTTTAAATTTAATTCTTTTATTTAATTTATTTTTTAATTAATTAAATATAATTAAAATATTAAATTTTCTATATACAATTTTCATGCAACAACTTTATGCAATTTAAATTAAAATATCTTTATTAAATTAATTTTCTTTCTCACTTTAATTAATCATGAGATGTTTTTAATATCATGTTTATTAATTTAACTAATAATATTATTTAGATTTTATTAATTAAAATAAAACTCCTAAATAAATTATTATCAAATTAAATAATTATACAAATGTCAAAATTAGAACTATAACTTTGTACTTAAATTTTATTCTTTTATTTAATTAATTCATAAGACATTTTTAATAATATATTTATTAACTTAATAAATAACATTATTTAGATTTTATTATTAAAATAAAATTCCTAAATAATTATCATTAAATTAAATAAATATAAATACATCAAAAATATAACTTTAATAAAATCTTTAAATTTAATTTTTTTAATTTAATTAATTTCTCAATTAATTAAATATCAAATTTCTTTATAAAATTTCCATTAAATTAAATCATTAATTATCTTTTAATTTGATTTAATTATAATAAAAAAATCACAACAAACCTACAAAACCAAATATGACAACTCAACTGAAAGTCAAAGAACAAAGCCAAACTCCAGGGTCAAAGTCACGAATTCATGTCATTTGACAAATTTGGAAAGGTGAAACTAACTTAGATACTTGTCCTATTTTCTAGGACAATTGGCTTGGGTTAGGATTTGGACTCAAGAGTTATCTCCCCACTTATACCATTGGAATACTACGATAGGGTACGCTCATCCTGGCAATTTAGGGAAGTCGATACCTGGTACCTACAATCTGCATAAAATCCATGCATGTACAAACACAATATTCTAAACTAAAAAAGCAATGGTAGGAAGTGCTTTGTTGTGTAGATCCTGACTAGTAGGTGACTATAACTCCCTTCCTCAACCACATCAAAAATGTCAAACATAAAGAAAACATACACGCACACTATACACATGCAAGTATGGGGTAAGTATCCATAGAAACTGCATAAAAATCATTCGTCTAACTAACATCATTCAATAACTAAAAGTTAATACATGAACATATATATCATCATCGAACATAATCATAGCATATGCCTAAAAGAATCCGACCAAAAAAAATCAAAAAAGTCAAGTAGGGGTAGGCATTACACCTTCAACTACACCTTCTATTCAAGAAAATGAAGATTTAGGTGATCTTGAGCAAGTGGATTTTTTGAAAAGATTCTATGGAAATAGGAGGCTTGATCCTACAAAATTACACCTGTGTTTGCTTCAACAATTGCAAACAATTGAACGAGAAGATAAAGATGAAAATCATTTTCTTGTTGATGGAATACCTTGTGAGAAAAATACTGAAAGAGATTCATTAGAAGGTGCATGCAAAGAAAATGATAAAGAAGAAGTGTGTGGGATAGAAAAAGAAATATTTATTGATTCTTGTCATAAGTGTTACAGAGTTTTCTAGGGAAAAGAAGAAGGAATCATCCATCATTCTAAAAATAAGGATCTTGAAGAAGAAACATCAAAGTCTTTCCATACATTCTTGCAACCACAAATTCAAGAGGACAATAAAGGAGTATTATAAGAGGAACATCATGTAGTTTTCATTCCAACTTGGTGCTTTGAGGCTTTAGATGATAACTTCTTATGTGGAGAATACCCTCTTATTCATTCACCACTAATTATTGAAGATGACAACTCTAATGGTGAAGTCAATTCTCTAGAATCTACTACACAATCTTCTACTACTGTCACTAATAAAGAAACAACCTCAAATGAAATCTTTCAGACATTGTCTATATCATTAGAGATGGAAGTCTTTAAATTCAAAGATATTGAAGGATTTTTACAAAGTGATATGATAAGCATGGAAGTAGATTAGCATATTCGAGAAAAATCTAAAGAGTTGTCAAGTAATCCTTTTCAAGGTTACGTGCAAGTGGAA
This sequence comes from Cupressus sempervirens, assembly GCA_028749045.1. Classification (NCBI taxonomy): domain Eukaryota; kingdom Viridiplantae; phylum Streptophyta; class Pinopsida; order Cupressales; family Cupressaceae; genus Cupressus; species Cupressus sempervirens. The sequence goes on along the minus strand of CM053783.1, from coordinate 30,576,785 downwards.
TATGAGGCTTTCCAATTTTATGAATATGGTCATCAAGAAGAACCAATGAACCAATTTCATGCAAACATTTGATGACAAGTACAATAGACATGGAGATTAAAGATGAGTTTCAAATAGGAGAAGATGAAACATCAAATCATTATTCTTTGTCATGTATGCAACCTTAATTTGAACCATTTGAGTTCATTGATGGAGGTAATAATGAGGAAGAATCAATAAAATCAATATATAATTGTCCAACTCTTGAAGCCTTCAATTTTGAAGACACGTCTTTAAAAGATCCTGAAGTTGCATCTTAATTTTCAAGGTCTTGTAATGTTGATTTCATGAAGGAGCCAAATGAAGTGAACTTATAGAAATTTCTTCCTAAGGTGGTTAACACAATAAAAGATGGTAATATTATTGGACCAAATAGGGGAAGTCACACTTTACCATCTCATTCATTAGAATATCAAGAAAATGTTGGGATAATATCTCACACTATAAAAGCATTGGATTTTGCAAGGATGTGTTATGATTAAGAGATTGAAAAATGCAAAGATGAGGGTTTTGATGATGACACTCTTTTAAAATAACTCCATTCACAAGAATTTCAACTTATGATCAATTCTCTTGATGAGATGGATTTATTAGAAGATATGTGCAACAAAAGGGAAAAAGTGATTGCTTCTTCTTATGAGGATGTTCAAATGGGAGAAAAAGACCATCTGGTATTGGAGAAAAGTCAAAGGCTCCATGATCACCAATCTCTAAATATTATAATAAAGGGCTTGTCAAGTAGAGAAAAAGATCAAAAATGCATTCAAGAACTTGAGAGTGTTATACTTTAACTCTTTCAAAATGAAGTCAAGAGTGACATGCGACATTAAGTGGAGTTGATTCTAAATTTAGAGATTTTTGATGACGCATGGTTATTTGGATACATTGCCTTGTCCAGAGATGTGGAGCATGATTCACATAACTGGAATTCAAGGAGCGAGCTTATATTTGTGTTTGCAAGAGCCTAATAGTGGTCATCTGATATCTCACCATGGAATATATTTTTCTCTACCAGTAAATGGATTTGCATGATTTACTAGAGTCTCTTCGAGTTAGGGTCACTTGCCTTGTACGTAGTCTAGTTAGGGGTCATTGTTGTGCTCTGTTGTTAAGTTTTGTTGTGTCTAGGCTTCCGTTCGGTTGTCCCATTTTTGGTGTTGGTTCATTCCTTTACAAAATTGCTATTTTTCTAGTTGACTCTATAGCCCAATGGATAAGGCACTATTCTAAGTTTTTATGGGTTTGAGCTTCGTCCTTGTCAGTCCTTGTCCCTAGATAGAGCCAATTGTTGCCCTTTATTCATTTTTATCATTTAGTCAAATTTGCCTTAAATCCAAATGTGTTGAATTAAAAGTTTAAAATATCACGTGATTGATAATATTTTGAATTATTTCATGATCTTAATGTTGTCGGCTCATTCTTAGCTCCATCCATTGCTTCAATTTTTTGGAATTGACTCTCAAGTCAAAAGTTATGTCAAGTTAAAGAAAGCCTTGAAAACATGTATTTGCAATCAAAACATTAACCTTTAAAATTTAAGAGGTTAGGAAATGAGGTTCAAAACATGTGTTATGAACCCCAAATGTTAACCTCCCTGTCCAGAAAAGAGTTAAGAAAAGTATCTCAAACGCATGTTTTGAACTCCAAACCTTAACCTCCAAAGACTAAAAAGGTTAAGCGTAAGGCCCAAAATACATGTTTTGGAGACATTTCTTGACCTTTTTTTAAAAAAATGCCAGAGGTTAAAATTTTAGAGGTTGATGAACCTCATTTAAAAGTTATCCCTAGAGGAATCTCAAAAAAAAAAATTATTCCATGTAGGATTATAAAAGTTCAAAGCCATGGGTTTGTATTTGAAGATGGAGATTAAAGGCAACATAGTATTTGAAATTGATGTTGCTAAGAATTTGATTAGAGTCTCAAGGCTCAACTCTATATTTAGAAGCTTATTGGTTTGATTTAAGAAACAATTATATATTTGACCGTATCCATCAATGTAATTGATGGCAAATACAAATATGAGATGTGAAACCAGAGAAAAAGGAGCCCAAACTATTGGACTAGATCATGAAAGTGGTGTCATCGCATGGAATGCATTGAGATACAGGCTTACTACTCAGGGTCGGGCGCTCCATGTGGTACACTAATGATGTGATAGCATAAACAAGACATGGAAACCGTTTGATCAATTGTCTCAAAAGGACATTATCCTCCCAGCTTAGGAGTAATGGGATTTTTGTGAAATAATAAAGTTGGAAAAAATGGCCTTGGATATCCATCATATATATATATATAAGGCCCATGTCAAGTCAAGAGAAGCTTCCAAAAATTAAATGAGCAAATCAAGTTGTGAGTTATTTGATGTAATGCCTCGAGTAAAAGGGAGGTGCACATAGCATATTGGAGTTCCCAAACTTCTATCTCCCAAACCCAATATCTTTATTGATGTCATGACATGAATAAGGTACGTGAGTTGTTTAACAAGATGCCACATGATTTTTTTATCATTATGAATTAGAATTTTACAAGAATCAGTAGCTTGTGTCCTCAAAGGTGGCTATGAAGTACATGATGTTGGTCAAAGTGCGAAGCTCCTGTGATGAAGGAGGTGTTGCAACCAATGTAGAATGATTGTCAGTGTTGATCATCAAAAATATAGCCCATATATCTATGTGGACCATATACATGTGTTAGAGATCATGTTTGAATGCATTCAATGTCCCTGCCACCTACATTGATATACAAATAATGCTCTTGGACTATATGTTTTTAGAAAGATAGGTATATTGTTGGACTCAAAGGACATCATGTCCACATGGAATAGAGAAAGTTCAGAGAGACACTACAATAAAGGGAGACATGAATCATTTGTTAGAGCTTGGTAATCACATACTTTGATGGTGTACATGGTTTATAAAAATTGAGAGCCAAAAAGTTCAAGAGACACTACAACGATTATGGAGCTGAATTCATTGATAGATCTCATAAACATGGCTATAATAAGTGGAGCTCTAGTGTGGGAGACAATTTGGTCTTTGAGAAAGTTAATTTTTTGCAGGTACAACAAGGAAGGAGAGAATACTTAGTGGTTATTTTGGCAGAATCGACTATTAAAGGCTTCTTCTTATGCATGAGTTTCCACTTTCATGCATAACATTTTTAGGTTAATTTTGTAAAGGTTAATTAACCTCGCTAGAAATACATAATTCAGAGGTAGTTATTAACCACAAAGGAGTCATTCTTAACCTCAAGTTTATATAAGGGATCATTTTGACTCTGTAAAGGGACTTTTTGGATTTTGGAATTTAGGAGCATTTATATTAAAATTTTGATGAGAGGACAATTTTTGGAAAGTGCGTACAGATTTTGTCTTCACAATTGAAAATTTCTCTTATGATCTTAGTGCAAGAAAATAATGGAAAGTGCATTTGAGTTTTTTTTGTAAAATTTAAATTGTTGAATTGTAAAACTATTGATTCTCCTTATAGTGAATAATTTCATGGTATTGCAAATTTTCATGAATTGTGCATTAGTGTGATGATAATGATCATTTTCAAGCATAGTTCTTGATTGACTTTATTAACAATTTATATTAATCTAAGAAAGCGGTGAAGTCATTTGGTGCATTCATTGTCAATAGCTTTCTGTTTAATCTTCAAGCTTGAATACATCTTTATTGAAAAATCAAAACTTATATCTTACGAGGGAGTTGCCCCTCTAAACACAAATAAATGTTTTTTATCAAGGGCCTATCCAATTTGTTGGAGAAATAGATTTTCCACACATTCCATTAGGCCAAATCACATATTTTTCAAGTGACAAATCTATTTACCAACATTTAGTCACTTAATGATCAAAATTTTGGAGGGACAGATGAAACACAAATTCTTTTAATTGCTCACAAGACTAGCTATGATAATACTTATGTTTTTGACACATATTTTAGTAACTTAGAATTTAGAAGAAATAATGTCAAGCTTCCATGACCTTTTCTATGGCCTGCATTTTTCTACATGATGAATAATTTAATTAGAAAAAAAAAAACTAAGATATGAAAACTTAAAAATCTAAATGAAAAAAAGTTAATTCTTATGAAAAAATACATATAGAGGTTATTAAAAATAGTAAAATTTATATTAAAAATAGTAAAATTTTATTAAAAATATTTAATATTTATTAATAACTAATTAAACAATTTTCTTTACAATACTAACAAATACTAATAATTACCAAAAACATAAAAAATTTGTTATTTTTTGATTTGACAATATCTTTAGTAATAATAATAATAGTTGTAATTATTTTACAAATTTAAGCATTCAATTGACCAAAGAAAACTATATATTAACATTCATATAGATAAGATATCACCTCATTTAAATTTAATTTATATTTTAGTATGATAACTCATTTATTTTTTAATTTTATTTAATGAGCCAATAGTCTACTCTTGTGGAAGACATTGATTGAATTGTTCATACAATCTGGCAGTCTTACGTTGCGAAAGATTACAAATTGCTTCACGGGAGTTGTTTCATCTATCTAGATAATACAAGCATGTTAACTGAGTACATGGAAGAAAATATCTAAATCCATAGGAATGTTTACTATATCACCATTAGAAGCAACTCATATTCCTTAGCATCTCCTTTTCTTTGTCTCATTCTGCATAATCAACAATACTGTCAAGAATATCAGCAGCGCCTTCCCCAACCCCACGAGTAATATTGCCCACCATAAATTTACAAGAATGACTAAGATTTTTCAGAATACATTTGCACAAGTTGAGTTCCGTTATAAGTCAAGGCGATGATTGGATTGACAATGATATTATATTACAACAGTACACTTCATGTCCAGACAGACTACATAGGCATTTGTCTTAACCCCCATATTTCCATCCCACAAACTTCTTGTATTCACCCTGGCCATAGTCCTAAGACATGTGGACTCTAACTAGACATAAGGTTTGTTGTAAAAAATATATTCATCTACCCAATCCAAACCCATTAAGGTAATTTTGTCATGTTGAAGGTCATAATATTTTTCCTTACTAGAAGCATGCTTAGGTTCTTTTCATGAAAATCAATTTTTTCTTGAGTTGTCTTAGAGAAGAAAAATGATGAAGTGTATGAATTAAGTATGATTTCTAAGTGAATTCTAAAATATCTAAAATTCTAGGTGATTTTCAAAAGATTTTTTTTTTTTTTTTCAAATTTTAGTATTTACAAACATTTCAATTTTTTTTTACTACTTTGACAAGAAGTTTAATGAGATTACATAGGAAAAAAAATTAATAATTGATTTTGATCTTTAATTACTAAAATAAATAGACAATGTAATTGATGTTCATTGTCGTTTTAAGTGTAACTGAATTCTCGCAACAAATATTAAAATCACTACTCATGTTCAATCTATCTCATTTATCTAAATGGTTAATGGGTGTCGTATGTAGTGAATAGCATTAAGGTTTAACATTACAAAAAGTCATATCAAATTTTTACAATTAATATTAATGAATTTTTTAAACATTTTTTAAATCTAAAAACTCAATGATAAAATTATTATACAATTGTATTTAAAAGAAAGAATTCATTACTATGAATATGTAAATGTACTAAAAATTAAACTTAATTAATTTTTTCTTAAAGAACAATTAAGTTATATTTGCATGTGAGTTATTTTGTATAAGTTAGGATTAATCACAGACTTAAATAGCAGTTACATGCAAATATAACCAATATCAAAAAATAATAAAGCATATTAATGAGAATACAAGACACAAAGATTTAACATGGTTCACCCAATCCTTGGGCTACGTCCACCAACAACAAGTCCAACATTATTATTATCCAATGATTACAATCTGCAATCTTTTGAGAAAATATTGATACAAGTATGAGAATCTGTTTCAATCATTATTTTGTCACTAATGTCAAACCTGCTACCTAGTGGTAAGACAATTGCTCAGTTGATTTAAGTACTATCATTTGTTTGATTGATAAAGAGGATTTGATCAAATAAGATAACAAGAGAACCTAGAGGAAAGGTTGAGTTATGATATGAAAATTGAGTACAAAGATTAGTTGAGAAAATGATGATATAACGTATTGATTATCTAGTTAAGGCTACAAAGGATGGATACATTGATTAAGTCTAGAAGAACAAGTAAGAAGAATTGAGTTTGCCAAGCTTGACCGAATGCCTACTAGGTGTTGAGAAAAGTTAGTGCATGTCAAGCACAAAATCAATTGGAGCCGAGTAAAGTAAAGTTTCAGTGTATGCCGAGTGAACATAGTGTAAGTTGAGTAAAGTTTAGTTGGTGCCAAGCATCAATAAACGTTAGTGCATGACAAGTGAATCGCTAGTAGATGCCAAGCAACACAGTATGTGTTGAGCATCATAAGTTAACTAAATGTCGAGTGACAACATTATGAGAAAGATCGTGAATTCGATGAATCTGAGTGGACAAGGTTGATTTCTTAGATTGTGTGAACCATGTGGAAGATGAGCTTGATGAATTGGTGGCACATAATTCAAGGTAAACCATTTTGAGTAAAATTTAATGAGGATAGTGAAGGAAGTTTCTAAAGGGAGCTAAAATTGAAAGATGGTTAGATTCAATGAATCCTACCTAACCCTAGAATAGACGATTGAGATAAAGCAACAAAAGATCTAAATTCTCTATATAAGGGGATACAAGGCATGAAAAAAAGTTGGCTAGTCTAATAGTTGGCTACATGAGAAAAAACCCAAGGTAGAAAAGGAGTCTAGGGTATTGCTTCATATGGAGGCCGAACTATAGATTCTGCAATTAGCATCCAAAGTAGGAAGACTTAAGAGGATGAATGCTTGATGAGTGGTCAAGCTATCAGAGTTGAAGTGAATGAAGCCAAGTAGAATGGAGGATTGAATAGAGATATGTAATCTACAAAGTGAGTTGTATTTTGTTATCAAATCAAGCCTTATTGTTACTCTCTAATAATTGTATCAGTTTAAGTAAAATCCTTTGAATTAAGGTCGACCTAACAATCATTTGTAAATATTTTAACTGGGTGACATTCTAATGAAATGACCTAAAGTCCTCTCACAAGGCTCAAGGGTGATTGAAATCCTTTAACCATGTCACATTTAATTGTGCGT